>OX422223.1:194258598-195522348 GCA_949130495.1 Sambucus nigra
CTAATTAAATGTCGGGTAGCTACTCTTTTATTTAAATTAATACAAAATTTCAAGTTGGTTCAGTTCATAACATCACTGTCGAAAACATTTAATGAATTACTAACCACCTAATATTTAAATTGGTGAAGTGTCAAGTTTTAAAGTTTTATTAATCCAACAACAAAATAATCCAAATCAACATCCAACCATCACATGAACAATGTCATAAGGTAATCAACAGAATGAAATACCTGAAGTCTGGAGTAAACACTCCTATAAAGTAGCAATGTAAATAAATCCAATACAAATGTCTGAATGAAGTAAACAAATCCCAAGACTGAAATAACTGAAAGTCAAAAACTACTATCAATGAAAAGAATGAGCAACAGGACCTAACTGGAATAAATGACTCCCAACGAAGGCAAAGATAGGTGTGAAGGCGTCTAGTAACGAGATCCTGTAACTTGCACAGCAGCTACAGCACGTCAATAGAATGGAACTCCTAAGCTTGGCGTCCCTGTATCTGGGCACCTAAAAAGTTTACAAGAAAAATAGATTTGGAAGCAAGCGGGTCAGATCCCGAGGTGAAAATAGTTTAAAAAAATATAGCAAGTGTTTAATTGCATTAAACAGTAAATATTATATACATGTTAGTTACGTGTTCTCACATGAGTTCTTCACCCCTCAACTAATGTGCACGCCTGACGTATACCCTTAACCCATACTAGTTATGCCGTTAACTAACTACTCTGTACCAATTCCTGTCTTCACATTATAATATAGAGGTCTATTCGTATCATTCTCATATGTACTGCGTATAACTCACCATTACATTAATCAGATTATTACATTAATTACTATATGAATTCTCACATTTTTAATCCCATTTAAATATCTCAATTATCTGCATTCACAAATTTAACAGTGAGCCAATTACAAGTACAAGTACATAATTCTCATCTTATATATGCAATATGTGACCCCTAGGCTAAGCTGCGGTGCACGCATACTTTGTTATCGAATCCCGGTACATCACGTACATAAGGACTACGCGTTCCGAATCGCTCAGGAACCGTTTCAATAAATAAAATCACACATATCGGAGGCGAACATAGTTCACATACCCATGGGTCACGCACATACCTATGCTCCCATGGTCAGCTGACTAATTAACTCACAAATAAGTCATTCATAACCTTATGTCCTTAAGGTACCAATCTAAATCCCCCCGTAGGCACACAAAGATCAGATGGTCCTGTTTCGAAAGCCAACCTCCCGTGATAGCAGGTATGGTAGGTATGTCATACACACAATAGTCCATATACTAAGCATTCACACAACTTAGGTAATTATTATATTATTAAAGGTATATTTTCAGCTCTATACCATCAGTCTTATTCGTAAGCTAATATCATCCCGACTCATACATAATATGTTTTGTCGATAAATCTCACGTCGTATAGTTTCGAGTACTTAAACCTATCCCGAAAAGGCTACTAAGTCTCCTACATATCCCACATGTCAATTAAGTACTTCAAGGCCCATATTTCTGTATCTAATCCTAACTTATCACTCATACGAATTTACGTCATGTTCTCGTAACTTATAATAGTAATTTACTCGTCGGACACTCGTAAGTTCAACACTACGTTCCAAACCAATTCAAATATGTTTCGGGCTTCAATTACATCTCTACTGGTCTCACTAAAGTTATAATGTATTCACATAGTCCCCACCTACAACTTTCAATGGCCTAAATCGCTTAAATCCAAATAGGGGAAAATATCACATTTTCTAGGGAGGTCGATCGATTGACTCAAGAATGTTGATCGATCAAGCAAGTGCAGGTCTCGAATTTCTGCATTTTCAGTCCTAGTTTTGTCCCAAATCTTCATTACAAGTTGTTAAATTCTAAACTAAATGTATTAGGTAATTATACAATCTAAATGCATGATTCTTAACGTTCCACAATTCTTAAATCATCATCAATTATACTATTCTTGGATCAAATCTTCCTACTATCATGAAAACACTATTTTTTTCTATTTTCTTCAAGAATAATCATACATCTCCTCATAAATTCGTAATTAGGTATGCAGGGGTTATAATTTCGTTAACGAGATACTTTCAGAATGAAAACTACATATAAATCCTACCCAGAATTAAGGTTTCATCTCCTAATCTCATGAGTTTCAACATTTATATGAATTCTCAAATCCTAAACTATCATGGATAGATTATTTGTTGAATCTTAATGAATTAAATCACTTGCCTGGAAATTCGATGTTCTGATCCTTTGATGACGATAAAGGTTGGTTCTCTTTCTCTTTCCGATCACAAATCCGACGATAGTGGTGGTGTGTGGTGGTTATGGCCTTGGAAAATGCCTTGGAAGTTCTCCTCTCTTCTCACGTTTCCCACTACTTGGTTTTGACAGATAATCGCCCTAATGGCCTTAAGGTTGGCTGATAAACAAAACCTAATTTTCGTAGGTCACTATTCATCGAAATTTAAAATGATTAAAATACCCTATCGGGTTGCCTATTTGGCCTAAAAATGCCCCGTGACCCAAACTAAACTCCCGACTAGTGTTTTCTGACTATCTCGACCCTTCTGGACGCGTTGGCGCACTCGAAATGACCATATGAATGATAAAAATATAATTTTCTTTTAAATCCATTTAAAATGATTCCTGACGCGACTGACTCGCGTGTCCCAACTTAATTCCGAATTGTCGTATTTATAACTCACGACAATATTAATAAATTAAATAATCATATATTACCATCACCATACCATAATGGCTATTTAGCAACTAATAGATTATCTAATTTGTAAGTGTTTAAAACGCTTACATAATTTACAACGGTTTTGAGCACTTATAAAATTTATAAGTGTTCAAAACCATTGTAAAATTTGTGATAGTTACTTAATTTGTCAGTGGGATAAACTAAAAGGGTTGCATAATAAAAAAAATTAGTCCAAATCGCCTCACTAAAAAAAATTAGTCCAAAACTTCCCTCCAAACCTTCGTGCGAAATCCCGCTCCCAACCTTCGAAGGTGCGTATGTCTTCTCCAACATTTTTCTTCTCTAAAATTTTTATGCGATCCAGACTAATGATTGTTTCAGACTAATGATTATTTCATTATTCTGTTTCATTTGGTACGTATTGAAGAAAAATATTGATCATATTTTTCTTCGTGCGAAATCTGTATTATTATTGAATGTTTTAGGAGATATTTTTCTTCGTGCAAAATCTGTATAATGATTGTTTCAGATGTTTCATGCGATCATTATTGAATGTATTTCAAATGTTTCATGCGATCATTATTCTGTTTGTCCTATTTTATTTGGTGTGTACTGAAGGTTTGCCCTGTTTTAATAAATATACGTTCCTAATATATTGAAGGTTTGCCCTGTTTTAACAAATCAACATTATTCTGTTAACAAATCAACATTATTATGTTTTAACAAACCTATAGCCTTCGCTTAGGGTTATATGCGATCATATTTCAACGGTTTAGGGTTAAAGATACGATTTAGGGTTTTATTTTGTGCGTATTATTCTGTGAAAGATACGATTTAGGGTTTTATTCGGTTCGTATGTCTTACTCTGTTAAATATTTGGTGCGTATGTTTTATTTGGTGAGTATTATTCTGTTAAAGATACGATTTAGGGTTTTATTTGGTGCATATGTCTTATTCGGTTAAATATTTTGTGCATATGTTTTATTTGGTGTGTATTATTCATACACGATTAATTATTTGGTGCGTATTATTCTATTTGGTGTGTATGTCTAATTTGATATATGTCAGTTAAATATTTGGTGCGTATTATTCGTACACGATTAATAGTTTGGAATAATGGTGCGTATGTATAATTTGATTACTGTCTAATTTTATTTTTTCACCCCAAGTTGGAATTAGCAGTTAAATTAATGATTTGGGTCTGTCAACCACATTTCAAAAAAATTATTAAAAAAATTTGGAGAGTCAGTCATTTACAAGGTAAACCTTCAATATGTACAGGGTGATACAAACTCTTTGTACAGGAAAAGCACTGCTTGAAACTAAAATTTAGTTTTCTTTTCTTTTTTCGAACCAAGAAGTAATGCTGAGTTGGGGTTTGACGTGTTTGAGTTTAAGGCTGGGTGTGTTTATATTATCTTTCAAATATAGAGAAGATTATTTCTGGTTTCAACCATAAAAATATTTAATTTATACTTTATTTGGTTATAAATTCTATTATATGAGATTTTAAGATCATGTTATATATGTTGATAAAAAAAATTGTACAAAAATAGGGGTTTTCGGATTGAGTGACTATTAAGCTGTAAATTAGTTCATGTTTGCTTGAAAAATCCACTTGTAATCACCTTTTTACTTCATTAAACAATAATCAAAGATTGTGAACAACGGACTATTTCTTTACTTGTGGCCTGACCCTTAGATATTAAATAGTATATATTATTTTTTTACTAGCGTATCTCAATATACAGAACGTCATCGGAAGTTAGTAAAGAATGGATGAAGGAACGTGAAAGAGGAAGTGCAAAATACATTAATGGGGTTGCTACGTTCATTGATTTTGTAAAGAATAACCGTGGTGGCGAAACCTTATTTCTTGACCATGCATAAAATGTGAAAATGGAAAGTTGTTGGAGCATGAAGATGTCCATTTTCACTTGCTTCGTTATGGTATATCCAAGTCTTACAAGTTTTGGCATTTTCATGGTGAAAAGGAAGTCGTTAAAAGAAAAGAAAAAGAACCCACTGAAAGTGTTGAATGCAATGACCCTATCCTCGACAATCCAAGAATGGAAGAGCTCATTTACGACGCATTCGAAATGTTTAATCGAGAAGTAGATCATTTATCAAGTAAGCATGTTATAATGGGGGGAGGTGATAATCGTGACGAGACGAAAAGTTACGTGTCAAGGCGAGTGAACCATTGTACCCGTCAAGTCCTGAGAAACATACTACACTATATTTTCTTGTCAAATTGAATAATGTTAAGACAAGATATGGTTTGTCAGATAATAGTGTTACGAAAATTTTGGGGGTGTTTAAAGAGTTTTTGTCGAATGGAAATACAGTACCATCCAAGTACCCAACCATGAAGAAGATAATCAAAGAAGTTGGTCTGAATTATAATATAATTCATGCATGCAAAAATGCTTGTATTTTATATAGAAAAGAACATGCAATGAAGGTAAAATGTCCAGTGTGCAACCTACCCAGGTATAGGTTGGGAATAAATGGGGAGGGTAAAGTACCTCTGAAGACAGTTAGACATTTCCACCTGATTCCAAGGTTGAAGAGATTATTCACCTTACCATGGATTGCAAATGAGATGACTTGGCATGCTACTGCGCAGTGTAGCATATATATCATGCATCATCCTGTTGATTCGTCTATATGGAAATCTGTTGATGTGATGTGGCCAGACTTTGCGACTGAAAAATGTAATGTCCGTCTTAGTATAGCCACTAATGGTTTTTTTCCATACGGGAACCTCAGCTCTAGTTACAGTTGTTGGCCAATTATTATTACTCCTCTTAATATGGGACCGTCTTTATGCATGAAAAGGGAGTTTTCAATGATGTCAGTTTTAATATCCAGGCCGAATACTCCGAGCAAAGACATTGACATTTACCTGGCCCCCTTACTAGATGAGTTAAAGGAACTATGGTTTCAAGTGTAATGGCGTACGACTCATATACAAAAACTAATTTTTCTTTGAGAGAGATGTTATTGTGGGTTGTTCATGATTTTCCTGCATACGAAACTTTATCGGGTTCCATGGTTCATGGTTATAAGGGGTGCCTAGTTTGTGCAGAAGAAGTTGAATCTGAACGACTTACGAGTAGTAGAAAAAAACTTTATCGTGGTCATAGAAGATTCCTTCCTCGTGATCACAAGTTCAGGGAGGACAAACGTAATTTCAACAACAAGGTTGAACATCGTAAAGCTCCACGAAGGTTATCTGGTTCGGAGGTTGAGAAGAAGGTGAAATGCATTAAGATGACAATTGGTAAACAGATTTCGGGAATAAAATGAAAACGTAAAGGGAATAAGAATGTGGTTAGTTATGTTACCACTCTATGGTATCGAAGGTCTATTTTATTTGATTTACCCTATTGGAAAGATCATAGTGTTCGTCATAATCTAGATGTTATGCACATTGAGAAGAACGTCACCGATCATCTTTTGTCAACCATTCTAGACGTTAAACACAGAACGAAAGATATCAAAAATTCCCATAAATATATGAAGACCATGGGCATCAAGAAGAAGATGTGGGTGGAAACAGATGAAAGTTCATGAAAAATTGTGAAACTAAAGTCTTCATTCACTCTAAACAAAAAAGAAAAATAATGGTTTTTTCGTACTCTAAAGGAGCTAAAAGTTCCAAGAGGTTTTTCTTCTAACTCGAGTAATTGTGTGAGTTTACAACCACTTGGATTGAAGGGGATCAAATCACGTGACTATTATGTAATTATGCAATATTTGTTACCGTTGCTGCTTAAAAATTCTTATCCAAAACACAAGGACTTGCGAATAGCAATTCAACGGTTAAGCTTATTTTTCAATGTGTTATGTTCCAAAGTGATCAAGAGGGATGTTTTGGAGTCGGCAAGGAACGCATTGTTTTAGGCTATGTGTGTTTTGGAGAAATATTTTTCCCCTGGATTTTTTATTATTACTGTCCACCTCGTTGTACACTTAGAAGAGGAAGTTTTGATTTGTGGGCCGGTAAGATATAGGTGGATGTATCCTTATGAGAGGTAATTAAATAGTAAATGGTTCGCTTAACCTTTTTATTTCGACAAACATTTTTTTTGTAATCGATATATTTTTTATGTGTAGGTTGATGAAAGATTACAAGAAGTATGCTAATAATAAGAGGTATGTTGAAGGGAGCATTGTAGTGAAATATATCGTAGAACAATCGATCTTATATTGCATGGAGTACATGTACATGCAAAACCCTGGTGAAGTAAATCACAAATATACGCATGAAGATTTTCTTGATGAAGATGAAGATGATGAATGCGCAGGCGAGGTTCCTTTATTACAAGGGAAGAATGTGAAGTTAACTCCATTACAATTTGCACAAGCACGTAAGTGGGTGTTACACCAATCAGATGAAGTGGATGAATGGCAGAAATAAGTATATTGATATGATTTGAGATTTTTTAATTGAAAAATAACACTTATGTAAATTGGTGCAGGAACTTGGATGCCTAAGTGTGGGTATTGAATTAGTGTAGGAAATATGATCTTTATTGGGAATCCACATTTAGGCATAACCGAAGAGCGACTGCATTGAAGGAAAAGACCGAGGGTTTTTTCCCATGGTTGATTAAGGAGGTTCACTTTTAATTCGACTACATAATAAAATTTTACATTTATTCATGTGTGTGTGTGTGTGTGTGTGTGTGTGTGTGTGTGTGTCTATATATATATATATATAATCATCTTATGAAATCTTTTTTTGTAGTTATTAAAAGAGGTATTGACTGATATCGCACTTTGGCGGCTAGAAAATAGGCCATTATATGATGTACAATCATATAAGAGGTATCAGGTGAATGGGTTTGAATTTTGCACACGTGAGTATGATGAGTCACGGGTAACCCAAAATAATGGCGTGTCAATGAGGGCCATCACGAAGTTCAGGTCAAGCGAAAAAGATATGAATTATAAGGAAGCGGAAACAACATACTTTGGCATTGTTCTTGGAATATTTGAGTTTGATTTTACATCTTTCAAAACAGTTGTGTTTTAATGTGACTGGGTGAGAGTCGAGGACAAGGTAAATGGTTTTAAAGTTGATCCTGAATCGAACTTAATGATGGTAAACTTAAGTAAGTTGAAGAGTAAGGATAGAATCGACGACGAGCCATTCATTCTTGCATCTAAAGCATCTCAAGTGTTTTACTCAAAGGATTTTGAAGATAATGGTTGGTCTATCATTTTGCATGCACCACAGAGATTAACAACAAGTGTTGACAAACTTGAGGTCCCTACAATATGTCAGTCTATTCTTGAGGATAATCCCAATTTGAAGAATTTGCTTCAGGACTTCTAGTTAAAGCTAAAGCTGATTTTTATAATTTTTGCTTAATTTATTTAATTTAATGCTTCACTTACTATGTAAAAGAATTTTAGACATCGCTTCAAGATTTTGTTTCTTATGATCTATTATGTTTATGTACTACTTCAATGCTTCTTTTATATTGTAACATGCGGCAAATGGACCAATTCTTAGTAAATTTGGACAAATTATGCAATTGTACAGATTATATATTTTTAGTAATTTTGGACATAGTATGTGAATAATTCATTTAGACATATTATTAATGCAGAATATTTATGCATGGTATATCTAATGCTATTTGAATTTCAGTAATGTCAAATGAAGTTAATGTCTCCAACCCACACGATGGTCCAGATGGATCATCTATAGACATCATAATTGCGGTTGAGATCAATCAATATAATCAGGTAATAGGTAGCGAGAAAGGTCGATTTATGTCTCGACTTAGTAAAGTGGACTAGGCTCAGGTCCCAATATTGTATACTGATTGGCGTAAGGTTCCAGAAACATACAAGGAAGATGTTTGGAAAGAGATGAAAGTAAGACTTCTTATGTATACTTAATTTGTTTATTATATTTGCTTTTGTATAACTTTACACATTTCTTATAATTTAAAAATATCAATTGTCTTGTTAGAGAACATATGGACTCCCGGATAGTTACAAGATTAGTTGCTACAAAAGTATGTATAACCTACTTAAAACATATAAATCCACGTTATAGAAGATCTATTATGATAAGTATTCAATGGATGCCGAAAGATTGGCCAATGTACCTCCAGGTGTTAAGCCAGAATAGTGGAAATAGTTCCTGGAGCATGAGAATACGGAAGAGGCGAAAAAAAAGAGGAAAGCAGGGAAAGATAATAGGGCAAAGATTGGGGCCACTCACACAAGTGTGCGTGATAGGCATGCGCAAGTCGAGTACAATATGGTAAGTACGATTATGCTTTACTGCTTTATTCGATTACTATTACCTTGAAGATAATATATGTTATGTTTTTTTGTAGACAAAGAAATTGCATAAACCCATTGCGTGTTGATGTATGGATAGCTAACCACACATGTAAAGATGGGTCAGTTAAAAGAGCATTGTTCCAATCATAGTGATTTTCTATAAATAGTGAATGACGATTGTTATATGAAAACATTATACGTTCGAATGATTAGTATTAACAATTCTATATATTTGGCATTTCATAGGACAAGGTGCTCGCGAAGAAAAAAAACTGGAAGAAAGTTGTAGTAATAACACCAAAAAACCATAATCATTGAAAAATGATGCCTTGTCTGAAGTATTTGGTATTGACAAGAGAAAGCGCACTCGTGGTGTGGGTTCCATAGTTTCGCTATCATCCATCGAGGCTTCAGTTCCATCTTTATCTTTACTTGCAGCTAAAAAGGCCAATGGGAACCAAATGAAAGGTCGTCTCGATACATTGGAATCCGAGATCAAAGGTATGAATAATAAACTAAGCAATATAGAGATAATGATAGGTATGGTATTGGGGAAGTCCTATTCCTCTCCAGTTTTTGGAGCCAGTGCAAGTAATGGGACAGTTGCATCATTTAATGTAGAATCCTGCTCACTAGAAGATGGTGTCTCATGTGATGTGCTCGGGTTGAATGGTAAGGTTATTGGCAAGGGAAGGATAGACACTACCCCTCGATATGTAGTGCACAATCACAGAGTGAATTACAAGAAAGAGGTGGTATTGTTAGTGGACAAAGTGGTTGAGGAAAATGCTTCTCTTTACTTGGGAACACAAGGTGGTGCTGAGGTTCTCGGAGATGTTGGTAGTGGAAGTTGGTTGGTGTGGCCGAAGAGTTTAGTCACGTGTATTGTTGGATCCCAATGACTTCTTTCTTTTAATTTTTGTCAGCGACTTATTAAAGTCATGCTTGTGTTGAGTATGCTACGGACTTTATTATGCTAGTATTTGATATGGACTTGATTATGTCGTAGACTTTATTATGCTATGGACTTTATTATGATAGACTTTGTTATGCTATGGACTTTATGATGATAGTATTTGCTATGGACTTTATTATGTTTGTTATGTTTTGCATTTTTTGATTACTTGAGTTGCTTTTTGCTATATGGTATAACCTTTTTTAACTCCGCCAATGCAAATATTTCCTTTGCATTGCCGGTCCCAAGCCCGGATAAAGGAGGAGGGACGAGGTTTATTCTTTTTTATATCTCTTACGATACACATATTTGTAATCTGTAGGACAACTTTATGTGTGTTTTGTTGCAGGATGAAACTATGTATTCTGGGTCAGATGTTGAGGCCTTCACAGTTGCCCTTAATAGGGATATTTGATTCTGATAGTGTTATGTATCTTCTCACCTTCTCTTTATTTATATTGTTTGATTCCATGTTTCGTTGAGTATTTGATTGAAGCTTGATTGTATGAATGTTCTTCAATGTCTTAAATCCTCCTCATTTTCTTCTCTATGGTCTTTAAAAATTTAGTTGATAATTACTTATCTCACATGGGTATTAATCATGATACTCTCAAATGGAGGTGGTATGCCCCAGAAAATTGAAGAAGATTGTGGGTAGAGATATGGATTCAACACCTCCTTACAGATGCAGAATTTAGTCTCCATAAAATTTAAAGTGTATCTTTAGGTCTATCTTAAGCACATCAACAACAATAATATCTCAGATAGAGCTGAAAAATTACTCGAAAAGCCATTCATACCCAGGGCATTATCGCCAGTAAGATCTGTGATAGCCTTTCTATTCTCATCAGCAGAGGAATACAAGACAGAATCTCATAATCCTCAACATTAATGAGAGAGGGGATAGCATCAGTCAATGAATCATTATGACCCAGTAGAGATTCAGTAAGAAACAACCGAGAGAAGAAATTTACAGCTTCAGCTTTAATGGAGGGTTGCTTTGCAAGCCAATTGATGCTGACAACCTTAATCTTGTGGATATAGTTTTTATTTCTACTATTATCAATTAAGAATGAAATAACTTCACATTTCAGCCTTCTATCTCTAAAAACCTTCCTCCATTTTGAGATGTTTAGGCAAGGAGGACATAGAAAGACTCATATTGTGTCTATTATACTAACTGGGAGTATTTTCAAACTTAATTTAAGCCTTTAGAACATGGTCTTATGCATTAATGGTGTTCTGGAAGATGTCTCCAAAATTAGCATAGGACTACTTGCTAATGATACTCTTCATTATTTTCAAATTTTCACAGAGCATATAAGGGATTACCATTGGTGAAAACTCCCCATCTCTCCTTCACATTAAGTAATAAAGTAGGTTGGTTTAACCAAAATTTTAGAAGGTGAAACGTTTATGAGTAGACCCATTGTTAGCGTTGACAAAGAGTAAAAGTAAGGTGTGATATGAGGTTAATTTGCAAAGATTTTCTACTTTGAATCCATTATATAGATTATGCTAGCTCAAGTTTGCCAAAAATCTGTCAATTATCTCCCAAATAGTCTTTGTACCACCTCTATTATTCCACCAAGTGAATCTGGTACCAGATTACCCCAAATTAATCAAACCAGTGCTTGTAATACAGTCTAGTAATTCATTGGCATCATTTCAATCGAAGTCATTACCACCATCTTCAGATAACAAATAGTCCCATAGTCACCTCATATTTGATTTAATACATTTAGAATATACCATAGAAATTTTAATATTAGAAGGTTTGTATTGGTGCTTAACACTGATAGTGATATACTGGTCCATTTGTGAAATGACTTGAAATTCCATACCATGAGAGAATAAGAACCAAATGGTATTCACGGAATTTTCTTCTGCTTTGGCATAATCCAACTTTCTTCTAAATTTTACTAATCTACTGATATATACCTTAGGTTCATGCAAATAAGCATGGATATATTACAGATTTTGGAAATTTTTTTAATCTTCTACTTGCACTCTTCTTAGAGATTCCCCTAACATTCTAAACTATGGATTTTAAAATGAAGAGTTTTTAGGGATTGAAACTTTTAAGTTGGATATGAGTATCTTTAGATTGAGCACATCGAATGTGATTAGTGCAGACTTATACAGAACAACCCGTCCTGCCCCTAGTTCACCTAAGTACTATGGCCTATGCTTGCGAAGGGGTAATTATAGAGTGCGCCTCCACTTTGTCGAAATAATGTATTCTTACGACATGACATTTAGAAACCTCGGAAGGCAAATTTTTTATGTATCATTCCAAGCAATTATTTGGCCAATTTTACTAGTAGACTTTGTCTACCTCTTTTATTAATTAGCAGCATTGTAAGAAGTTTGGTTTCTTTTGGAGTCTCTTTTAACTATACGAGTTATATTAGTTAGAACTTTTAAACTTTGGGGTCCAGAAGTTATTCATCTTTACACTTTGGAGTTCAAAGTTTTGAATATTTGTACTTTGGGATCCATTTTCACTTTTGCAATATTTTTGTGGCACTTTTTTTTCACAGAAGTGTCGCAAAAAGTGGAAATGGAACCCTAAATCCAAAGAGTAAAAGCTTTGGACCCCAGATTAAAAAACTCGAAGAACTAACAGGTTCCAAACTGCAAACAACCCTTGTTAGGTATTAGTCCAAGTATAATTTGATTTTTTATGCAGGGTAATGTAGTTTTGAAGGACTTTAACATAGTGGAGGAAGCTAAGGGTAATGTAGTCTTTGATTGTGAGAGAGCGAATAGTGGTGATATGTTGAATGCCTTGTGGCAATATTGTCAGATTCTTTCAGTCTTCAATCTTCATATGCTGGAGCATCGTAGTCCCCTCCGATAAAGCCCTCAAATTGGATAATCTTTGTAATGTCAGTTTATGAAGGGAAATGGGTGTTCAAAGTCATTTGTTGTAAACTCCACCTCCCCACAGTTTCCAATCTATAATGTTTCAAGGGATGTTAGATACTGCATCCCCCCCGATAGAGATTTTATACTGCCACACATCTAGATCCTAAATTAAAGTAGAGTGTTGTTCGACCCTTGGATCCCCATCATAGGTAATGCTATCAACTTGGGTAATTTATATAATTTCAGTTCACGAAGGGAAATGAGGCGTTGAAAGTCATTTGCTTCAAACTCCACCTCCCCACGGTCTTCAATAAATAATGTTTTAAGGGATGTTAGATAGTGCAACCCCTCCCACACAGATTTTAGACTCTTACAACTATTGATCTCTAATTTAAGAAGAATGTTGTTCGACCCTTGAATCCCCATCACAGGTAATGCTATTAACTTGGGTAAGCTCTTTAATCTCAGTTGACGAAGGGAAATGAGGTGTTGAAAGTCATTTGCTTCAAACTCCATCTCCTAATAGTAATGAATCTTTAACGTTTCAAGGGATGTTAGACACTATAGCCCCTGCCATAGAGATTTTAGACGGATACAACTATAAATCTTGAATTTACGAAGGGAAGTGAGGTATTGCATCATCCCCTATGTATATTTGAGATCTATTACATATATCTCAAATATACGTAGTTGTATGTTACATAACAACGAATGATAACTATTATCATATAGATATACAAATACGCTACACACAATGTACTGGCACCACAAATTAAGATAAAACGAGCCTAAATAATGAGTTGTTTTCCCAATTTATAGATTTTTTATGAAGGGCTCAAACATAGTGTTTGAGGTTAGCTTGGTTGATCTTCAGGAGGATGAGGATCAGGCGTATTGAAAGATCCGACATAGAGCATAGGATGTTCAAGGGAAGAACGTACTCGCCAATTTATGGGTAGGGTGGTCACTTTTAAGTAATTATTTAATGCATGGTTAAAATAAGAGTCATTTTCCATTAAGTGAAAGTATTTTTTTACCATATTATATTTAAGGAATGGATTTTATGATGGAGAAGGTTAGGTCTCTGGTTCGTAAGTGGAAGACATTGAATGAGGCTCGTGTAGCAGATATTTTTACGAAGCTAAGGGGGTTGCAATATCTAACAAAAATCTGAGATGTTCTTACGAAGGGAAGAACATCGAAGATAAAGGTGGGATATATGTCAGAAGCAATTGTCAATTGGAACTTTTTTATAGAGATGTAGTACATATATACACACACACACTAGTGATACCCATGCATAAGGCGCTGCAACATGTATGTGACACACTATACATACCTATCAATGTCTTTGAAACTGGTCGTGTACATTGTAAATTTATTTGTTTATGGCATCGCCCATGCCTACAACACTTATCATGTATACTGTAAATAATCTATTTTATGGAAGTATTATGTGTGACACTATCAGTGATGACGACTTTATCTCTTCCTAACATCATTAAAGTCTATTACAATGGTGATTAGACTTGTCCACTGTATATTATCCATGCTGATAAAACTATTTGTACCAGCTGCAGTCCTTAAATTTATACATGACACTAGTTCGTGCTCACAGCAAATTATTCTTGTCTTAAAATGAATCATATATACCTATAAACAAATACATTCAATGATAAAAAGATATGGTATGCATAACAACACCATGCCTAGTCACCAATTGGCATGTATAATTATATTTATTATCTTGTATACTGTGATGTTTAAGTAATTTTTGACAATTGAGTTACTCATAAAAGTATGTAAATGATTATATCACTAGGAGTTATGGTTTCCAAAAATAGTCTTATTGTAGTTTTTGTGTGCTTGCTGTCCAAATGTATGCATTTTTGGGAATGAGAAATTTCTAATTTCTTCCCTTGTTACAGAACTACGAGCTCTAGATTTACAGACGGGTTATTTTACTCTAAGACAGATCAAGACTACCACCAGTAATTTCAACCCAACAAATAAGATTGGCGAAGGAGGATTTGGTCCAGTTTACAAGGTAGTTACTTCCAGAGGACCTATGTTATTTCACACGATAAGTGGTCAGTTTTCCAATATTCAGGCATGTGTCCACATGCATACATGCAATAACTGCGATTAAAAAGTATCAGAAGATTTCCATACAGTTATCTCATATTGTATGTTTTTGTTAGAAGTAATCATAAGTTTATCATGTTTGCTTGCTTATAGGGTGTACTATCGGATGGTGCAGTAATTGTTATTAAGCATATGTCCTCCAAATCAAAGCAGGGAAATCGTGAATTTGTGAATGTGTAAGGACACAAATTTCCAATTGAGTCCATATGTAGTTTTGGCTCAATTTCGGACAAAAACATTTATTCATAGGTTAGTGATTTATTGTAATACTCTCACGCCTATGAAGTGAGTGTTGAAGACGTAGCGACAAAAAATATAAAGCTTCATCAAAATGCCGGTTTGCGTGCCTCGTTTCTACGTCATCATCTAAGGTTCCATGATCCCAAGGTATGAATGTAATTATATTTATATAGGAGCTTGGAACAATATTTATTGGGTGTTAGGATTAATAAAAAACCATGTTTTACTTTCAGAATAATTTAATTGGAACTTTAAAATAAAGTACATAAAGTTTCTGGGCCAAAAATTGAATTTATCAAAAATTTCTGGAAGTCGTTCGAAGTCTCGTTCGAACGAGTTTTTTTTCGTTCGAACCAGGTTTTCGTTCGAACGAGTTTTTCGTTCGAACCAGGTTTCGTTCGAACGAGTTTGCCAACGAACCTAAACTGGTCAGTCGTTCGATATGTCGTTCGAACGAGTTTGTTCGTTCTAACGAGGTATCAAACGAGTTTCTAACGAGCCCAGTCTGGTCGCTCGTTAGAAGTCTCGCTCGAACGAGAGTCAAATTCGTTCGAACGAGATGCCAGGCGGGAACAGTTTTGAGCAGTTTTTTGGCAGTTTTTACCCACTTTCCCCACTTGTTTTTTAACCAACTTTTTCCAGACTTAATATGTGCGGGAAACACATTTTTCTAATTAACTTTTTCATTCCATATCCATCTCATAGAGAGAGTTTGAGAGCTAATTCATTTAGGGAAAAAGTTCAAGTTTTGAGTGTTGTTTTTCAAAGAAAATTCTTATACCACTCTAGTGTTTACACCCAATTAATTGTTTATCCAAGTTCTCCTACATAAATATCAATTGCTTGGAGGTTGTTTTGGCACCGGTTTTTTCTCTACACCGAATTGAAGAGAAATTCGTTTCATTTCTACCCGTTTGGAGAAAGGCTCCATGTTCGGGTGACGGTGACCGTTTAAAGTCCTATCGATGGATTCCGAGACCGCGGTGGAGTTCCAAGGTTTTTCGCTAGGAAGAGGTGTTTACAAGAAGGAGCAACAAGGCTTGAGAGGGTTCGAGTCGAGGATGTAAGTCTTTTGTCTTGTAATTTGTAATTCCGTATCTAGTGGACTTGTGGCTAGGGCCGTCCGAGGTTTTTTCCCGTCTTGGGTTTTTCCTCGTACATCGCGGCGTAGTGTGACATTGTTTATTTTTATCTTGCACAAAACTTAGAACGCATGCTTTAGGTTTAATTCAAGATAAAATTCGGTTTAATTCTCACACTATATTAAAATTGGACTTTAATTTAATATTGGGTAAAATTGTGTAATTCAAGTCACTTGAATTAATTTGGTTTGGCCTAACTTGGAAATTAATTTGGTTTGAACAATTTTACAAGAATATGGTAAACCAATTTTACAAGAATATTAAATTAATTCAAGTGTATCAGTGTATCAGTGTATCAGAATATTAAATTTGGTTTACAATTTTACAAGAATATTAAATTAACTTGAATTAATTTAATATTCAAGTGTATCAGTGTATCAGTTTATCAGAATATTATTCCAGATAAACTGATACACTTTCTCATAAGGCATCTCAATCAATGGCTTTTCCTCCACCCATTTGGTGAAATAATTAACAACAACGACTAAATATTTGAACCTGCCTTTGGTGGTCGATAGTGGGCCGACCAAGTCAATTCCCCATATATCTAATGGCCAAGGTGAAGTTATAGTGTTAAAGCAGCATTAGATGCTTTATGAATGGCAGATAACTTATGGCACTTGTCACACTTTCTTGCAAAGGCGTTACAATCTTCCCTCATAGTCGTCCAATAGTATCCCTGAGTGTTGATTCGTTGGAGCAATGATTGACCAACGGAATGAGCCCCACAGGAACCTTCGTTCACTTCTTTGATCAAATCTTCCACTTTCATTAGATGGACACAATGTTGCAAGGAGGTCGTCAATCCTTTTCTGTATAAAACTCATTTATATAACACATATCGCATTGCTTTATATCGGAGCTTTTTGGCCTCTTTAGGATTAGATGTTAGGGTTATATCTTTAATATAAGCTTTAATAGGATCCATCCAGGAAGGACCCAGATCTAGCACAATGAAAATAACCATCAGGTCTTCAATAATACTTCGATTAGCCAAAATTTATATTGGGATTATTTTTCTGAGCTCAATTCTTATTATTGATGTTAGCCGAGCAAGGGCATCAGCTCGGGCGTTTACTACTCTTGGGATCCTATTTATCTAGACGATGGGAAACTTGGTAATAACTTCCATAGTCTTAGCAAGATACCTGGTCATCAATTCTCCTTTGACTCCATATACATGAAGTACTTGGTTAATAACCAGCTGTGAATCACTGTGCGCCACTACTTGCTCGACGCCTAATGAATGATCAAAATTTAGTCCAACCATCAAGGCTTCATATTCCTCCTCATTATTTGATGCTTTGAACTGAAACCTAGGAGCACACTCAATATCAATATCATCAAGAGTATTAAGTATTATACCTTTTCCACTGCCAGTAGCACATGAAGATCCATCCACGTACAAATATCGTAATGAAACATCACTGTTGAAACTTTCTGCTGTCAATGACCCATGATGGAATATCTTCTTACTCTTATCCGCATACTGTTGAGCCATTTCTTGAATTTTGGATGACTCAGGTTGATCGATAGTAATTTCAGCTTGCTTTTGAGCTGAGCTCTCTTCTTTCGAAGTCTGCTCGGCATGTAAGTTTTATTGATCGAGAACCTCCGGATAAGTAAATTTAGCAATAAAATCTGCCAAAGCTTAGCCTTTCAATAAAGATATTGGTTCGTATACAATATTATACTCTCACAATTCTACTTCCCAGTACATCAATCTCCCCGACTTCTCAGGCTTGTGGAGTGTTTGCCGAAGAGGCAAATCAGTATACACAACTATAGTATGTGCTTGGAAATAAGGTTTCACACGCCTAGAAGCCTCAATAAGTGCTAGGGCTAATTTTTCCAAACATGGGTACCTGATTTCAGCTCCTTGGAATGCTTTACTGGTGTAGTAAATTGGTTTTTAGATTCCATTGTCGTGTCTGACCAAGGCCGAGCTCACTGCTGACTCAAAAACCGCTAAATATAAGTACAACTTTTCTCCCAAAACTCGTCGGGATAACAACTTAGGTGATCCCAAATACTTTTTTAACTCCTGGAATACTTCTTCACATTCTGCATTCCACTCAAAAATCTTTCTCAACACCATGAAAAATGGTAAGCACCTATCTGTTGCTTGGGAAACAAATCAATTTAAGGTTGCCACTCTTCTTGTGAGCCTTCGTACATTTTTTTGGCAAGTCGGCGACTGCATTTCGATCAAAGCTTTTATCTTTGCTGGATTAGCCTCAATTCCCTTTTGATTAACTATGAAGCCGAGGAACATACCTTCTTGTACTCCGAACACACATTTGGTCGAATTCAGCTTCCTTTGATGCTTTTCCAATTGATCAAAAGTCTGACTGAGGTCGGTGATATGATCTGAGGCTTTTTTTACTCTTTGTCAACATTTCATCCACATAAACCTCCATATTTTTGCCTATCTGCTCTTCAAAGACTTTATTCACCAACCTTTGACACGTCACTCATGCATTTTTAAGACCAAAGGGTATCACATTGTAGTAATAAGTTCCTCTGTTGGTTATAAAGGTTGTACTTTCCCTATTTTCAGGTTTCAATTTTATCTGATTATACCCAGAATAGGCATCCATGAAGCTTAAAAGCTCACGCCCGACGTAACATCCACCAATTGATCAATTTTAGGCAAGGAAAAATTATCTTTTGGGCAAGCTTTATTTAAATCAGTGAAATCCACGCATATCCTCCATTTATCATTCTTCTTCTTGACCATTACAACGTTGGGCAACCAGGTTGGATACTTCACATCTTCAATAAATCGGGATTTTTAAAGTTTCTCGACCTCCTCTTGGATAGCTTAATTATTCTCAGGACTGAAAAACCTTGTGTCTCTACTTGATCGGTTTGGCATCCTTACTGATGTTGAGCTCATCATAAAGGAAACTGGGATCAATCCAAGGCATATCCTCATGGCTCCAAGCAAATAAATTTATCCGCTACTTTAGAAACATAATTAATTCCTGTTTTAGGATTGGATCCAATATTGAGCCAATCTGTGTGGTTCTCTCTAGTTTATCATCATCCAGGATAATGCTTTCAGTAGCTTCCATAATCTGTCCCTTGACTAACTCTGTTTTAGCTCAAGGATCTAAAATTTCAACTTCAGATGCACTGTTAGGCTCAGTGGTATCCACCTAATAAGTGGTAATCTTCTTCTTCAATTTAATACAGTCCTCTTGCTCGTCTAAAGAGTAGCAACATTCTCGGGCCACCTTCTGGTCGCCTTTCACAACACCTACCCTAAAATGAGTTAGAAACTTCAAGCATTGATGGACTATTGACGGCACTGCTTCAACTTATTCAGCCCTACCCTGCTAAGAATCACATTATAGGTAGATTAAATATTTGTATCCATCATAAAGAATCATATTTTCTCTGTACGACTTGCTTGCCAGGTGTCGCACAACACTTCTAGCTTAATAGTCATAAGAGGGTAAACTTTTTCACCATAAAATCCTACTAATGGCCTATGGTAGGGCTCTAGTTGGCTGAGCTTCAAGTCAAAACTCTGAAAGTAAGGATAAAACATAATATATATCGAGCTCCCATTATCCACCAAAATTATAGTGATGATAATATCCTGTGTTGATACCAAATTTATTCTGCTGATATGGACCTATTATTTGAAGATGCGTGTCATCCTAGGTGACAACTGTAAATGTTTATACCAAGCTACTCAAATCCCCGAGGAACTACTATACTCCAAATAACTCAAGATCACCGAGCAACTAAAAATCCATGAGAAGCCCAGGGGCCCTGAGCAGCTCAAGCGTGTCGAGCTACTTAGGCGGTCCGAGCTACTAAGTCGGTCCGAGCAACTCAAATACTTATGGCGTACGCATCAAGGAAAACCAAAAAAATAATTGCGCATTAAATGTACAGTTATTATCGTACAGATTTATACGCCTACTAGACAGTTATGCATTATTCTTTCGCATGTACAGCCTCAAGGCTATAAATACATTGTAATCTCCCCATTAGAGGGACACGTTGAATCTCTTGGTAAAATTGTTTATCGAGAATTCCAGGCAAAACAATCAGTAATAAAAAAACAGTGGATGTAGGCCATTCTCTTAAGGTTGAACCACTTTAAAAATCTATTGTCTTATTTTTTTACTCATTTTTATCTGTGATTAAAATAATTAGGTCAAATCTAATTTTTTACATCAACATATTGACGCCGTCTGTGGGAAACGACTGTAATTAGCGTTTTTCATCAAAACAATTCATCATCAATGGCTGATAATCCGGAGTCCAGTAATCGAAACACTGGGATTCCCCCAAATACTTCTGCTCCCCTAAGTTTTTCAGATCTGGCTGGTATAATAGCTAATTTGGCCCAAGGGCAAACGACCATGCAGGAAACCATGCGTCAACTCATACAAACCGTTCAAGGCGGAGTGACAACCCAATCAGGACAACAATGTGTTTAAAGAAATATTCATTTACTCTCTTTGCGAATTAACGATTCATATCATACTGAGAGATCTAATGATCCTTCTTATCGGCCCGGACGGACTTCCTCGATACGGGCTACAGACACTCGACAAAATATCACTCTATCTTCAGAGAGGACAAGTGCTCTTGAAAGGTTGAGTAGAGTCTCTCCTTTTGATTGTCTAGGTCCTAGGAGGAATAGAATCCCCCTAGGATTGTGTCGAGGAATTCTCAACGACCATTTGATATGAAGGAAGGTTCTGCCCAATCACGACCAGCTGCTCGTCATGAAAGATCCCAAGAGGCTAATTCAACACGATCAGTTGCTCGAACCAATAGGATCGAAGAGGTAAATGATGTATGGAAAGGCTCAATTCAAAGGTTGGAGGATAGATTAGGGGAGATGGCTAAAATCAAGAATCATCTACAAAGTACCTTTGTCCGAGGAACACCATTCATACAAGAGATTGTGGACTTTCCCACACCGTCGAAATTAAAAACTCCAGTAGTAACACCAAAATATGATGGAAAAACTGATCATGTTCTCCATATAGAACAATACCAAGCAGCTGTTGATATTTATGATGTTCCAGACGAGATGCGATGTCTAGCATTTTCAGGAACCCTTACTGGATCTGCTCAGATGTGGTACAATAACCTTCCTCGGGCGAAAATTGTGACTTTCTTTCAGCTAGCAGAGCTCTTCATTAGAAATTTTTATTTTGGAGCTAAGCCAGTTAAACGAGTAGCACACTTGCTAAGTGTTAGACAAAAGGCAGGTGAGAGCACCAGGGATTATATTACTCATTTTAATAACGAGAAACTGGAAGTAATTGATTACGAGGACAAAACTGCAATTACTGCTTTGATAAGTGGATTGTTACCCAATAAATTGTACTATACTTTAGCCAAAAATCCACCCAGGACCATGGCGAAACTGATGGCAAAAGCAGCAAAAATCATGAATGCCGAGGAGGCCATGGCTGCGAAGAAGAACGCAAACACTAAGGAGATCAAGGTGGAAGATGGTAAAGCTGAAAAGAAGAAACAAAAGAATAATGGTGGTAACAGACAATCAAAGGGTAAGCAAGCATTAGAACAGATGAAGAAATACGGAAATTATACTCCCTTGAAGGTGGATATAAATCACATTCTGGAAGAGATCAAGAACAACGAGGAACTAGCTTGGCCAGCAAAAATGAAGGCAGATCCTGATAAGAGAGACAAGTCCAAATATTACAAATTCCATAAAGATCATGGTCACACGACCAAGCGTTATATAGCTCTTCAGAATGAAATTAAAGTACTCATTAGACGAGGAAAACTGTCCAAGTATGTTGATCGTCAAAACGGTGGTCGAACCAATAAACAAGGAAGGCAAAGGTCTAAATCTCCTCTCCAAATAAAAGATGATAAGAAAAGGGATCATGAAGATGATCCAGAAGATGACCCCGATCTCCCCAAAAGACCGAGACAACCAGAACGTGAGGTATTTTCAATTCGTTTTGGATCATTTGATTGCAATGTCATTACAGGTGGAGATGCAGGAGGTGGAGATCTTACTGCAGAGAGGAAAGCTTACCTCAGTGAGGCTCAATCTTGTTCGTACATTCAACGAATAAATCTATCTGAAGATTATCGCCCGAGGAAGGTGAACAAAGATAAACTGATCATCGGTTTTTCTAAGAACGACCTCGCGGGTGTGTTATATCCTCATGATGACCCATTGGTGATTAAAATGAGGATGAAGGAAGTAGTGATTTCACGAGTATTGGTAGATAATGGCAGCTCGGCAGATATTATATTCTACCCATGTTTTGATAGTTTGAACCTAAAACTATCCTAGTTGGAGCCATATCATAGGCCCCTCATCGGTTTTACTGGCGAGAAAGTTTTTCCACTCGGGACGATCAAATTGGATATGTTCATCGGTACATGGCTTGCTTGTCGAACAGAAAGAGTGCATTTTTTTGTGATGGATTAAAATGTCCAGTAAGCTTACAATATCATCATGGGAAGGGTAGGTTTAAAGAAGTTCGAAGCAGTATCATCTATTGTACATCAATGTTTAAAATTTCTAACCAATTTTAGAGTAGGAGTGGTGAAGGGGGACCAAAAAGTAGCTCGGGAATGCTACTATTCATCTACCGAGCAGGAAGAGCATGAAGAATCGAGGAAGAAGACTACTACTTATCAGGTAGATGAGATAGAAGATGCAAAGATTAAGACTTTAGACCCAAGAGATGAGTCTCAGCTCGTTAAGGGTCAAGTCATGGAGGCTACTGAAAATATCATTCTGGATGACGAACACCCGAAACGAATAACTCAAATCGGTGCGTCGTTGGATGCCCCATTAAAAGAGGAATTGATAGCTTTCCTAAGAAGCAGGAAATAAACTTTTGCATGGAGCCACGAAGACATACCGGGGATAGACCCGGCCTTTCTATGTCACGAGCTTAATGTGAACAAGGAAATTAAGCCAGTGAAGCAAAGAAGAAGAGTGTTCAGCCCTGAAAAGAACCAAGCTATACAAGAAGAGGTCGAGAAGCTTCATAAAGCCTGTTTTATTGAGGATGTCAAATATCCTGATTGGCTAGCTAATGTAGTGACGGTAAAGAAGAAAAATAACAAGTGGAGGATGTGTGTGGACTTTACTGATCTTAATAAAGGTTGTCCAAAAGATCATTTCCCTCTGCCTCGAATCGATCAATTGGTGGATGCTACCTCGGGACACGAATTGTTGAGTTTAATGGATGCTTATTCTGGTTACAACCAGATTAAAATAAAGCCTGAAGACAGTGAGAGTACCTCTTTTATCATCCTAAGGGGAACTTATTGTTATAATGTTATGCCTTTTGGACTTAAAAACGTATCAGCGGTTGATGAACAAGGTGTTTGCAGAGCAAATCAGTCACAATATGGAGGTTTATGTTGACGATATGTTGACGAAGAGCAAGGAAGCTGCTGATCATCTAATTGACCTAGGCTAGTACGAGAAGGCATGTTTCTCGGGTATATTATCAACCAACGAGTTATTGAAGCGAACCCTGAAAAGATCAAGGATTTATTGGGGCTACGATCTCCAACGACGAAGAAGGAAGTGCAAAGTCTCACAGGGTGAGTTGCAGCACTTAATAGATTTGTGTCACGATCAACTGATAGATGTCTCCCATTATTCAAGACACTCCGAAAAACGTTTGAATGGAATGATGAATGCGAGAACGCCTTTCAATAAATGAAGAAATATTTGGGAGCATCTCCATTGTTGTCCAGACCAGTGATGGGAGAAAGACTATACTTGTATCTAGCAATTTTGAAAAACGCAGTGAGCTCGGCGTTAATAAGAATGGAGGATGGAGTAGAAAAACCAATCTATTACACTAGCAAGGCCTTCCGAGGAGCAGAGATCAGATATCCAAGACTGGAAAAGTTGGCACTAGCGTTGATCGAAGCAAGTAGAAGAATGAGGCCATATTTCCAAGCTCATACAATAGTCGTCTATATTGATATGCCGTTAAGGCAAGCTCTTCATAAACCAGAAAAGTCAGGGAGATTGATGTACTGGGCAGTAGAACTTGGTGAATATGACATAGTTTATGAGCCTAGATCGTCGCTTAAAGGGCAGGCGGTGGCAGATTTTATCACAGAGTTCACCTATCCTGACACCTCTAAAGAGCAAAAGTTGAATACCAACCAGCCTGTGGATGTTACAGGATCATTAAATTTAAACCCTGACCAACTTAAGTTGGTTAACGAGCAGGAGAAGATGGTCGACGAGCAACAAGAAGTGCTAGAGGAGGATATAAAAAAGCAATAAATATTCCACCAAGGAATTTTGTCCGATCAAAATTTTGATGATCAGTTACCCATATGGAATTTGTATGTAGATGGCTCTTCGTGCAATGCAGGTAGTGGAGCAGGGATTATTTTGAAAAGTCCAAATGAGGTTGATATGGAGTATGCCCTGCGCTTTCAATTTAAAGCTTCTAATAATGAGGCTGAATATGAAGCAATGATTGTAGGTTTGAGTCTAGCCAGAACGATGAAGGCAGAGAAGGTTATTGTATTCAGCGATTCGCAGTTAATCGTAAATCAGATTCTTGGACTATATGCGGCAAAGGGAGAGTTGATGATCAAGTACCATGCGAAAGCAATAGAATTGGTATCGAGTTTTATTGTTGTTCAGCTGGTCAGAGTACCAAGACTAGAGAATGCAAGAGCATACGCACTAGCCCGATTAGCATCAGCCACACGCACCGAGCTACGAAGAACAATCTGAATAGAGATTCTAGCTGGTCGGAGCATAGACGAAGATCTGGTCATAAACTTCATTGCTCTTGATTTGGGACCATCATGGATGGATCCTATCAGGGCCTATATTAAAGAGGGAACCTTACCAATTGACAAACTCGCAACTAAGAAATTGAAGTTCAAAGTTGCTCGTTATGTACTAACCAATGGTATTTTATATAGACGAGGAGTTATAGCAGCGCTGGTACAAAGATGTGTTCATCCCTCCGAAGTGAAATACTTGATCGAAGAAGTTCATGAGGGTTCTTATGGAGCCCATGTAGCTGATCGAACACTCTTACGAAGGATAACCACGCAGGGATATTACTGGCCGACGATGAGGGCTGACTGCGCAGCTTATGCTAAAAAATGTGACAAATGCCAACGCTTCTCGTCCATCTGAAGAATTCCTCGGGCATTGTTAACACCCATAACATCCCCTTGGCCATTCGATATATGGGGAATAGACTTGGTCGGACCACTACCAACAACTAAAGGAAGATTCAAATACTTAGTGATCGCAGTGGATTATTTTACTAAATGGGTGGAAGCTGAACCTCTTATTGATATGACATATAGCAAAGTCTATCAATTTATTTGGAAAAATATAATTTACAGATACGGCCTCCCACATGCGTTCATTACTGACCATTGAACCCAGTTTGACAACGAAGAATTCGCTGCATATTATCAATAATCGAATGTATTGAAGGTCCATTCTGCACCAGGTCTTCCTTAAAGCAATGGACAAACTGAGGTGACAAACAAAACATTGCTAAATGGTTTGAAAAAATGACTGGATGATGCAAAGGCAAATTGGATTAACAAGCTACAGTTTGTGCTTTGGGCATATCGCACCACACCACGAACAGCAACTGGAGAGTCCCCATACATGCTGGCATTTAGGAGTGAAGCTGTCACACCTGTTGAATTAGGTCTACCTACACATAGGGTACTTAATTTCAATTCTCCTATTAGTGATTTGATGAGAAGATTAGATCTAGATATGCTAGAAGAAGTCAGAGAAGAAGCAACTATAAGAAATGTCGCGTATCAACAACGAACATCTTCGTTCTACAATAAAAGAGTCAAGAAATGTGATTTGAAGGAAGGGGATTATGTGTTGAAGAAAATCGTCCAAAAGCATAATAAACTAAAAGCCAACTGGCACGGACCCTACAGAGTGACATAAGTTGTTCGTCCAGGGATATACGGGATTGAAACCTTGGAAGGAGAAGAATTCAAGAATGCATGGAATGCAGAGCATCTTCGAAAGTATTATCAGTAGTTGAAATTTCTATGTAATACAATTTCTTCAATAAGAATAAAGTGAGGTTTTCCCATTTTCTTCGTTCGTTATTTTTTTTTTGAAATATTAGTGCTACACACTATACAAATCAATTACCACCAACTCTAGTTTGGTCGGGAAGCAATTACCACCAACTCCGGTTGGTCGGCAAATCAATTACCACCAACTCTAAGTTGGTCGGGAAGTAATCACCACCAACTCCGGTTGGTCGGAAAAATTACCACCAACTCTAAGTTGCTCGGGAAGCAATTACCACCAACTCCGGTTGGTCGACAAATCAATTACCACCAACTCTAAGTTGGGCGGGAAGCAATTACCACCAACTCCGGTTGGTCGGCAAATCAATTACCATTAGCACTAAGTTGGTCGGGAAGCAATCACCACCAACTCCGGTTGGTCGGCAAAATTACCACCAACTCTAAGTTGGTCGGGAAGCAATTACCACCAACTCCAGTTGGTCGACAAATCAATTACCTCCAACTCCGGTTGGTCGGCAAATAAATCAATTACCACCAACTCTAAGTTGGTCGATAAGCAAATTACCAACTCCGGTTGGTCGGCAAATAAATCAATTACCACCCACTCTAAGTTGGTCGGGAAGCAAATGACCACCAACTCCGGTTGGTCAGTAATTTAAAATAACACATGATATTTTTATTTTTAGATATACATACGTATTCGTCATTAAATAAAAGAGATATTTCATAAAATATTGCCAAACCAATAACAAATAAAATAGCGAAAGACTAAAACTTTTCATTCAAATCGAGAAGGATTACATATGCTGTGGAAATATACAAGTTATTACATAAAAAATCCTATTCTATTGGTTTCTTCCCTTTTGCTTTTGAAACAGGTTCTTCCCTAGCAGGAGAATCATCTAAGGCATAAGGAGAGTTTATAAAATTTACATCTTGAAGCATCCTGACATTCAGTAAGGATGGCCGAGCAAGTAAATGCTCTGGACGAGATATATCAATGTTGGAATGAAGACTATAGTCGCCAAGATACTTGGAGATTAAACACTGAGGAATTGCCCGAGCAGGAATCCAACTCATGTCAAGCTTAAAAGGAGGTACGGGCAACTCGATCAATCCAGGATCATAATAATCCCATAGATAGTGGCCCTGCTCCAATTTTAGTGCACCCAGTGCATTCAGCCATCCTTGCTTATAACCCTCATTATTCGATTGCTGAATTCGATCATCGAGATGGTAGAGGGCTAAATTGTAGCCAGTCATCCAAAATTCTCTGGGCTGTTTATGGAATTGATAAGTTAACCTCTCCAGTTGATCGTGAAGATTCTTCACCAAAAGATCTTTATTTTCCAAGACAGAACTTTGTGTAGAAAGTTGCTCACTAAGGTTCAGGACCTTCTTAGACATCTCCGCCAGAGCTTGATTATTCGCTGTCAATTGAACTGCCTGATTTTCCAAAGCTGCTTGAGTTTTTGCATCTTCAATAGAAATTCGACCAGCTCTTGCTCGTCCCCGAGAAGAAGATCTTGCTCGTCCACGAGTAGAAGTGGAGGGTCCAATTCTTTTTAAAGTTTCCAACTCATCTCTTAAGTTGGCATTTTCGACCTCCAAGAAAGAAAAACCTTCATCGTTAACCGAAACCAAAGTTCTCGAGGAATATGCTGCAGATTTTAGTTGGGATATCCCCCTTTGCAAAACATTGTTTTCCTCCTCCAATAGTTTAGCGATTTGCCTATGCTCCTCAACCTCAAGCTTTATAATACTCTCTTTCTTTTCGTAGGCAGCGATGAATTTATCATACACTTTTTCAGCATTTAACTGTTGATATTTATTCTCGTACCCTTGGTGCAAAAGCAGGGAGGACTCTTTGTACTGCTGTTGGAGTTCCTCTATAGTTCCTTGAAGATCCTCAATCATCTCATAATAAGCTACATTATTGGCAACAACTCAGTCGAGCAAGCACTTCAGATATTGGTAAGCCTCAACTACTCGGTCAGAAACACCTGATCCGAGGATGTCGATTATTTGAGCCTCATTCAGATCTGCATAACCGACTTTGAAGTAGTCATTGCATTTCTTCATCAATTATGTGTCATGAGCTGATAATAGCTCCATCTTGGCCATAAACTAGCAAAGAGAAGCCATAAATAAGATCAATAATGATAAAGACAGGGCAAGAGGAAGAAAGTTGATATGAACAACCAAAAGTTTAAATTTTTATTCATCAAAAGGTAAATACAAAGCCCAAGGTTACATTCAAAAGGAATAATAAAATTAAAACCCGATCAACTTTACACCTTCTCCTTGTGTTTTATAACTTCCTCGAAAAGCTGGGATGAGGAGGTTGGCTGCTCGGAAGATAGTGGCAGTTGCTCGACTGAGGTACTGGTGGGCTGAAGTTGCTCGTAGAAAGTTTAAACAACTGGAACAGGAGGAACTTGATCTCCAATCATCATGGAAGATTCCTCTGAGGCAGCTTCGTCCTCTTCTTCTTCCCAGGAGAGGGAGGAGGGCCATGAATGTGTTGCTGGAATAATTCTGAATTCTCAGTAATTTTCATCTCTTTCAAAGCAGCAACCCATCCATCCCTAAAGTAATTGAGGCTGGCATACTCCATTTGCGAAGTCATGGAAGCCAAGCCCTTGTTCCATCCCTTATCCCAACCAGCACTGAACGATTTTTTGACAGCCTTTTTCCTCTTTTCTTTCTCCGAGGAGGTCCTTTCCCTAAGGAGCTCCTCGATAGCTTTCAATTTCTCTTCCACCTTTTCCTTCTGGCGATCAACCTCATGAAGTCTACCAACTTTCTCTTCAGCAGTTTTGAGCTTATTCTCAAGCTCTTCAGCATTTTTGAGCTTCTCTTCAAGCTTTTTATTATTCTTCTCAAATTCTTTCATTTTCTGCTCCAACCCCTTGGAGGCCTCCACAGCTCGATCTCTCTCTTGCTCGATGGACTTGAGTTACTTATCCCAATCCACTTTATCTTCTTCATACTTCTTATGAGAGTCCTTTAAGGACTGAGTTAGACCAACAAAAGCTTCCTCTACACTTCCCGAGGAGCTTGAAGATTTAATAGCCTCATCCTTCTTTAGAATACTGTTGAAACATGTTACCAGCTGAAGAAAGAAATAATTTTGAGTCAATACAGGGACATATCAGTGAAAAGTGAAAACTTAGACTAGTAATACTTACTAAGGCAATATGTTGAGCTGCCAAGGCAGTGACCCTGTCACGAGGAAGAGTGTCTTCGATACCTTGGATTTCTGGGATAATCCAAGACTTCACAGAGCCCATGGTAGAGGTCGGAGGAACAAAAGTGGGAACACCACTTTCAACATTTAAAGGTTGAAGGACAATCCCAACAGGTCTCTCAGAGGAACTTTTCTTCAATCTCCTCGGGGGAGCAGGAACAGTTTCAACTAAAGATGATGTTTTTTTTGGAGATATAACGATAACCTCACTTTAAGGAGATATAGCAATAACCTTGCTCGGAGCCACAGGGGGCTTTTTAACAACTTTCTCGGTAGCAACAGAAGGAGGCGCATCAATAATTTTTGTCCCTTCTTCTGGGACATTTTGTTTGCTCTTCTTTGCCTCCACATTGGCAGAGTCTGATTTGTCAAAGAAGGCATGAGCTCTTCTTCTCTTCATTATGTTACTAAGGGAAATATTCGATTCAGGGGAGGAACCTTCCACACCAGTTTCAGAAGCTGGTACTTGGTCGATGTTAACCACCACTGGACGAGCAGTGAAGGATGAATTATAGCTCTTGTACTGCAACAAATAAGAGGCTGATCTAATATGTTCGTCAGCAACAGATTGGTGTAAACTCCAGATAAGTTTCAAATGCCTTAAATTAACATCAGTTTCTTTGGGAGACTTTCTCTTGCTGTCAACTGCAAATAATCAAAAATCAAATATCAGTGAAGCATTTTATCAAACATGAAGAAAACATAATTTCAAAAATAGAACAAAAATAAAAACAACCTATCCCATTGCCATAAGAAGGACATTTAGGACCTTGATATACATCATCTCCATTTAATGGAGGATGTTGCCAATTTTTCATTACCACTCCATGTTCAAAATAATCCCTGTTGGCATCAGGAAGATTGACAACTAATACCCTATTCAAAAACCTAGTTTTCAAATAAAAAGTACTATCGCTAACAACCCATCTGTAGCAATACATTATCTCTGGAATCCCTAAACGGGTTCCATGGAGTTGGTTCAACCTATGAACTCCATTAACTATTCTCCAGGTATTTGGCGTTATTTTTGTAGGTACAACGTCAAAATACTGACAGAATTTCAAACATAAAGGATTTGGAGGAAAAGAAAAGCCACATTCGGCCATAAAGAGACTTGGGAACCAATGTCCCTCAGCCAAAGAAAAATAGTCAGAAGGTTCAGAAAGTTCTTCCAATATGACCCATGAAGGAATTGAAAATTCAGAGCGAAATTTGTCAAGAGATTCAACAAGGTAAACCATGATGAACAAAGTAAATAAAAGAAAAGGAAGAAAATTTTGTAGGAAAGGAGTGAATCAGTTGACAACGAACGATGAAAGAAACGAACGCAGAAGATAGAGAAGAAATGAATAGTTCAAAGATACAGATTTGAAAAAGTAAAACACGATAGGATTTTCTGCAGCGCTTAAATACCTTACCTTGGGAATGGGTAAAAATAATGATTACAAAGAAAGACGTTTGCGTTACCGGCGCCTAAAAGGAGAAAAAGGGCACCAAAACCGAAGCAGTTAGAAAAATTCAAAATATTCGTGAAGTCTGATTCTATGAATTCAAAGAAGAAATAAATACAAGGAAAACACTTCTAAAATTCAGGATGACTATTTAATCCCGCCATATTTCGAGAAGAATGTTCCACACTCCTCCTCAACCTCGAACTGTGAAACATTGGGGGCTTCTGTTGATACCAAATTTATTCTGCTGATATGGACCTATTATTTGAAGACGCGTGTCATCCTAGGTGGCAACTGTAAATGTTTATACCGAGCTACTCAAACCCCCGAGGAACTACTATACTCCAAATAACTCAAGATCACCGAGCAACTAAAAAGCCACGAGGAGCCCCGAGTAGCTCAAGCGTGTCGAGCTACTTAGGCGGTCCGAGCAACTCAAATACTTGTGGCGTACGCATCAAGAAAAACCAAAAAAACAACTGCGCATTAAATGTACAGTTATTATCGTACAGATGTATACGCCTACTGGATAGCTATGCATTATTCTTTTGCATGTACAACCTCAAGGCTATAAATACATTGTAATCTCCCTATTAGAGGGACGCGCTGAATCTCTTGGTAAAATCGTTTATCGAGAATTCCAGGCAAAACAATCAATAATACAAAAACAGTGGATGTAGGCCATTCTCTTAAGGCTGAACCACTTTAAAAATCTATTGTCTTATTTCTTTACTCATTTTTATCTGTGATTAAAATAATTAGGTCAAATCTAATTTTTTACATCAACATCCTGGATCCTGAATTTGACAACCAATGGGTCATCATGGGGATAAAGTACCACAAAGAGATTATTATTTGAAAAGTCGATCACCAGTTTGTCTTTGTTGACTTCCTAGGTCGATCATCTTCATTCAGATTAATTCTCTGGATATAAGAGAAAGCCCGAGCTTCATTCAAGTAAGCTTTCCTTTTGGCAGTGTTATCGCATCCTCCTACATCGCCACCTGTAATCACATGACGAGAAAATGAACCAAAACTGATCATAGCTCCCTCACGTTCTGGTTGCTTGGGCTTCTTTGAAAGTTCTAGATTATCTTCATAATCATCTTCATGATTTATCTTCCTGTCATCTCTTGCCTTGCATGGAGAATTTGACCTTCTCCTAGATTCTCTGTTATCACATCGATCAATAAATTTATTGAGTTTTCCTCGACGGATGAGAGTAACTATCTCATTTTGTAAAGAGACGCAGTTATCCATTGTATAACCATGATCCTTATAGAATTCATAATATTTAGATCTATCCCTCTTATTAGGAGGTGCCCTCAACTTCTCAGGCCATCGTAAATACTTATTGTGCTTGATTTCTTCTAGGATATGGTGAATGTTAATGCTCAATGGAGTATATGTTCCATATTTTTTTAGCTTATCCTCTTTCTTCGACTTTTTCTCCTTCTGCTCCTTTTGTTCATTCTTCTCAGGCTTCGTAACTGGACTCTGTTTTGTGGTTATCGCTTCCTCGGCGTTCATTATTTTTTCTGCTTTCACCATGAGTTCAACCATAGTTTTAGGAGGATCTTTGGCCAGAGTATAGTATAGTTTCTTGGGAAGTAACCCACTCATAAGAGCAGTTATGGATGTTTTCTCTTCATAATCAATCACTTTTAATTTCTTATTATTAAAATGCCTAATATACTCCTTGGTACTTTCCCCCACTTATTGCCTTACACTTAAAAGATGAGCTACTCTTTTTACTGGCTTAGCTCCGAAATAAAAATTGCTAATTAATAGCTCGACAAGATGATTGATGATATGTCCATGAGGCAGGTTATTATACTATATATGTGTTGAACCCGTAATGGTACTTGAAAATGACCTACACCTCATTTCATCGGGAACTGGATAAATATCAGCTGCAACTTGATATTGCTCGATGTGGATAATTGGGTCAGTTTTACCATCATATTTGGGGGTGACCACAGGAACTTTAAACTTAAATAGCGTAGAAAAATATATAATTGCCTGAATAAAAGGAGATCCTTTAATAAAACTCCGTTGTAAATGATTCTTTGCTTTTTCCATTTCACCCAACCGATCTTCCAACCTCTGGATTAATCCTTTCTACGAAGGATTGCCTGCATCAGATCTATGTGAAGCAGCTTGGCTGTTTCGACCATGTGTCTGCGTTGAACTCTCTTCCTGAGAAGTATGCTAGGTGATTACGGATCGTCGAACGCTTGATATTGACCTGACTAAGGCTTCACACTGGTCAGTCGGATGTTGAGTGTTTCTAGATAATGCCCTATAAGGGTTTCTATTTGCTCGGGGTCCCAGACGGTCAATGGGCGAAGCTCTGCTTAGCCTTTCCAAGACACTTGTCCTTCCAAGAGAAAAAATGGATATCATAGGGTTTCGTGGACCTGAGTGATGAACTTGCTCCCAGACGATAAGACGTATCTCGTAAAGATCTGGAATAACTATGTCTGATGGATCTTGGAGGTGGAGGCGACATTTCTCTTCTGGATAAGGGAGCCATTTATTGTTGGGAAAAGGATGGAGTCTTATCTTGTAGTGATTGAGCTAATTGCCTCACTGTTTTCCTGCATGGCTTCCTGTCTCCTAGTAATACTAGTAAGGATTCCAGTTAGGTCTGTCGTCATAGGCTAAGCAAATGAAATAGGCGGGTTGCCTTCATTTCTAATACTGGACTCAGGGTCATTTATCTTGCCGAAAAACAAAGGTATATAAGAGTGAGAATGACAATTAGAAACACGTTTTCATAGACGATGCCAATCTGTTGATGTAAAAACTTGGACTTGATCCAATTTTATAATCACAGATAAAATATATAATTGTAATAGTAAATAAAAAGAGAGAGAGAGAGAGAGAGTTTTTAAAGTAGTTCAGCTATGTTAGAAAGACTACGTCCACTGTTATTGTATTGATTTCAGAGGTTACAAAAATCTAGGTACTCTTGTAAATAAGAATAACCTAAAATCCATTCTACCTTTCCTTTGATGAAATGGATACAACGTATTTATAATGAGCCAGAGGTCAAGGGTAGGAATGTCAATGGATGAAATACTTTTATACATTTAAGCATTTACATCCTTACATAATGAATGTGATGATTGGTTGTATAAACCACGTGTAATATGACCCTTGGTATATTGACGTTTAATTGATCTTGATGGTCGGCCTTCCTTATGTTGGTCGGCATGACTTTCGAGCTACTATCTGGTGCCTTGGATTTTAGCCACGTAGGATGACAAGTGTTCACTCCTGATTAGTCCACGTAGTAGTGTTTCATTTCGTTGCTTATGGATTTTTTTTGTAGTTGTTATTTAACGTTACATTTTGATTTGTGCATACAAATTCTCAATTGCCATTAAAGGTGTTATAAACTGTTTCAAACAGTTTACCATTGGTTTCGGGTGTCTTATTAACAGTTTATTTATTTGTTTATTTTGATTCATTGGATTTTAAAGTATTTTTTAAGATTTTTGGGTTTCAGTAGTTGACATTTATATGTTCAAGAAAAAACAAGATAACTAAGTTAATAATTTCTAACAGTGTTGTCAAGCCATGAAAATGACCTTAAAATTTAAGCTTTATAAGGAGTATGAACTTAAGACCTACTACATATTCCCATATTTTTTTAATCTTGTGATTTTTTTGGCTCTATGAGAAGGCGAATAAGTGCATTATTCTTGTTTTAAATATAGTTAATTTTAATCTATGAAATTTCTAAACCATCAACTACATCTTTAAATAAATAATCTATATTAAAACTCAACCCTCCAAATTATATTTATGTCATACCACAACTATATATTTTAAGGAGCTTTAGGAGATATACCCAAGTGTGGGTATATAAGCCTATTTTTTTTTAGTCAAAGTCGACGCCAATAGAGACTCATTCTCGAGCATAAATGTTGAGCCAAAGTGAACCTGGGAAGGGATTGAATAATTGAGGTAAAGGTTTTTTATTTCTCATTCCTCCTTAAATCACATATTTTCCTCCTCTCTCATTTCTACCGGGATAACTCCTCTCGTCGTTTTTTTATAGTTCCAATTTTTTTGCTGCTTCCGGCGAGAATAATGGCAGCAACGGAATATTTTTAACAGTATTGTGTTTCAACGAAAATTCATCGGCACCCGAACAATCTCTTAATTGCTTTGATTGGTTTGATTTGATCCAACACTTTGGATCATTTAAGTTTGTTTTGGATGTAGGTTAAGCATACTCTTTTAATTTGATTTCCAAGAAACTTAAAAAAAAATTGGCACCCTTATTTTTTTACATTTTTATTAGCACTATCATTTATTTTCTTTCAAGTTGTCTAATTACCCTTTTTATTTTTGCATATTTTTTTTTATATAAGGTGAGTGTTGATGAAATTTTAAATTATTCCATTTAGTTAAGTTTAGTGGATTTTTCCATTTGATTACCAATGATTCTTGTGTTGTACAAATTCAATATATACATTCAATTTAAAATGTTTATTAATTTGGTATATTATTGTAAGGGTTAGGATTGTTTACTATATGTTTAAAGTTTGAAATTAGCCCCCCCACCCCACCCTACCCGAAAAAAAATCTTATTATACCATGTTACTTTCATAGTCAGTTCTTTATTTGAGTATTTTAATTTTGTTGTTATATTTTTATCAAATACTGTAGTACGCTCGCGCATCGCACATGTTTCAAGCTAGTGATTAAAAATATCAATAGTTGAAAATTTTACTTGATCTTGAGATTAAAATGTCTTAATTTTATCCGTAAAACCCTCCTTGCAATAAGATATAATGATTTAAAATTTATTATTTGTTATAGCGGGGACGATGAATAAGCTATTGTGCGTTTAATGGAATTTCAAAAAAGAGTTCTGATTATTGATATCAACCCATGAAATCTATAAAAAAAAAAAAAACTTCAAATGACATGAATATTAATGAATTTATTTTGGGTCTGATAGCATTTGTGAAACACTACCATATACATGATATTATATAAGTGTTTATTGAAAATGCACCAGGGAAGATTAAAAAAACACATGGTAATTAAATATTATATATATTCTCACCCTATTGTTTTTTTTACACAACCCCATCAAAATTGTTTTAACATTTAAAATATTGTAAATGTGAAAAGACAATTTTATAATAAACATAACTGTTTCAGGATACATACTCAAACGAATGAGTAACACCATCAAACCAATATTTTATACCATGATAGAATTTATGATGAAAGAAGGATCACACGGAGACAATCAACATCTACAACATTATACAAATTTTTCATCGACATTTCAGACCATGTATCGGGTCATATGCGTTATTGAGGACGATTAATCAAACGTAGTCGTGTCGAGTGCTATGCAAATCAAAAAACATTTTTTTATGATAGTAAACATATAATACTGAATATTTGACATGGATTTCAATTTTTAAATATCTGTTTTCACCCCTACTTATCACCATCTCTAAGATTATTTTCTTTCCCTGTCATAATAAAAGCTTCATAAGCTCCTTAATCAAAATTCATTGTTCTCTCCAAACCACGATATAAACATTCTTACAAGGATTTTCATCACATAAATGGAAGTAAGATAACTATACATATAGAGGAAAATTGATTTCAAGTTTAAATCAATAATTTAGCCACTAAGATACGCAAAATGCAATTTCTTTGCAATATTATTTTGTTATTACAAATTACACACGATAATAGATAATTTAAGAATAATTGGATAATAACACATAGGGAAACTTTTATTTATAACAAAATGAAGCAATACAAATTTAGCATTGATTATATATTCGTGAACTTGATTGTATTGAGTTATTACCCTCTATACCATTGTTAATTACGCTCAACATATATATGACGCGACCACAAATGTATATCTAGTGTGCGTGCTTATATAGGCTCAAGTGCAAGCCTGTCGCGTAAATAATAAATCCGATAAGATGGGGTTGAATCCACAGGAAAATATGATGAATACTCATGACGACGAATGGTAAGACGGTCAATCCTAACCTGACTCTAAAAAGAAACGAAAAAAATGATCGAAGTGGAAAAATTTCTATCAACTAAATGCAAGTTAATTAAACTAATTATGAAACTAAACATGCAAGAGTAAACTAATTGTGATTTACTAAGTATGAATGGGAAATATAGGTTAGAATGCAATATCCCGACCGTAGTACGTTTACTGGCTATAAAATTAGTTATGAATTAAATAATTGATTAAATCCAGTCTTATTAATCTCAAGCATTACATATATGAGGGTACTAACCCGCACCATACATAATCAAAATTAAGAATAAAGCGGTGTCATAGTAGTTACACGCGCGTCGCACTCTTAAGCATTCCGGTTACCTAGGACAAATGAGATCACAAGTCCTACAACGATTGTGATCACCACACAATACGATTTGATCATTTACTTAATTTATGGAACTAATTTTACACACATGCAAATCACATCGGGTTAGGTTCATGCATCCCAACCCCTAAAAGTCTAGCCTAGCATGGTGCAATTAATAAAAACTAGGGTTTCTACGGTGCATACAACTGAACTCATGATGAAATTACTTGTAAAAAAGCATAAAGATGTAATATCTACTGGGAATAAACTAATCATGCAAGAATTATTAAAATCAAACAATATAGAAGAGAAAGAAATCAACTTTACTACAGAAATTGTAATTGAGAATTAATAACTGTAATTTGTGAGCTTTTAAGGTTCTTCTCTACTTTCTCTCTCTAAAACTATGTAAAAAGAAGCTCTCCCATGTTTGGGAATTGTTTTGAATAAATAACCTATGAAATTACAAGAGTTTTAGCCATGCAAGACTCCAAGTGAAAAACTGGATAATTATAAAATTCAACCTCCGGACCAGTCCGGCCTGATATTTCGGTTTGGTCCGGTGTATACCGGATCGTTCATTTTCTTTTTATATCTGATCGGTCTGCTTCACAAAGGTTGGACAGTAAGTTTCAAGGGTCCGAACCGGTTCGTTTTTTATGGAATCCGGATCAGTTCGCTTCACCAAACTTAGACAGTGGACTTCAAGAGGGTCGGATCGGTTCGTTTCTGATGTACGTCGGATCGGTCCGGGTCCTTAGATTAATTTCTCTTCATTTTCATGATTATCTCTCATCTTTAAAGGCTTGTAACTTTTGCTCCAGGTCTCGAATTTTGACGTCGTTTCTTCCTACGTGCTTGTAGACTCGAGGTCTTCAACTTTTAATTTGAGTCCTCGTCTGGATTCCAACTGCAAATTACTCTTTTACCCTTTTGACTTTTCTTCTTTTTTTCTTTTTTTTTCTTCCGGTTTCTTTATTTCTCCGATGCATTAAATAACTGCAAAATTTATGAAAAATACACAAAACTCGGGGTATTTGTTAGAAGATGTTAGTATGACAGATATGAGATAAATCAACGCATTTTACATCGCCCGAGGTGATAAAAGCCTCTAAATTAAAGGGATAGATCTGAAGAATTTATGCCTAATCAATATCCTAAAGGAAAAAGTATATAATCTTCATCACAAATAGGGGTTATCTCAAGATGTAAGCACTTCCTAAATTTTTGGTGAAGTGGTGTTCAACTTTAGATCTTGGCTCAAAGATTTTTTTTAAATTGTTGAGTACAGTAACAATACAATATTTAATAATCTTAGTCAAACTAATATATACAAATAAAAGGAAAGTGAAGATAAAATTAAGTTGAAAAACAATCTAAGAGGTCATACCAATAGAAAAAATAATTATAATGAAGAAATAAGAAATTATTAATCTTCTTTTATAAAGATAATTCTTTGTATATCAAAAATGAAGAAGGTATAGAGCACGTGAATCAGTATTTGAAACATGATGGAAAAACATATGAAATAAACATTCAACTAAGGAAACCCTCCACTTATATAAACTTATAACTAAATAAAAAGGTTTAAACAAGAAGAAAAAAATAACCGAAAATATTTGTAATTGGTGGACTTTGCTGATATACTTTTCATATCTACCTTTAGTTAATTATGTCAAAAGAATAATCTATTCACAAATGTGAGCAATATAATGCTAGCTATACATCCTCGGTCCTCCTAAGTAGTAAGAAGATAATATGATCACATATCCTAAACATTACATCACCAATACATGCAATTTTCTTTATGTTATCAAAGTAAATGAATGTTTAACACCCTTTTATCACGAGAAGATTAATAAAGAGGATATGTATATTTGTGGCATTTGATCAAACATGCATATACGAATAATATAAGTATTCTAATAGATTTAAAAAAATATATATTTTCCATCTCTCTGGCATTAAAACATATACTACACATACACATGACATGAGGGGGAAAATCAATAATCAAAACCAGAAAATTAATCGACATACTGTAATTTTTTTATAATATTTAACAATAATATGACAATAGTCTATCATGTAAGTCTCCTCCCAATCCATGACATAAAAGATGTAAAAAGGAATGAGAAGAGATAGATATCACTTGCAAGTCTCCTCCGAATTGGGTTAGACCTCCCAATTTGGGAGGGAAACTAAAGAAACATCATTTGCCACATTAAAATCGAATAATACTTTGGATCCAAATTCGTACCCCATAGAAAGAGGGGAAGTTGGAAGCAAACGTGCGCTGATCATATAGGGGTTCGATGAGAGCAAGAGGTGGCATCCTTTTGCTTTAATTATTATACACACTAGATGCGACCCCAAACACGTGCCAAGTGGGCGATTGGATAGGGCCCACCGCTGATTTATTTGTTATTACTTATATGTTGATGTCCCATTTTTTATATCCATATACATAAAAGGGGCCAATTTCATTATTTTACATGGTGCCTTGTCAATTTTTATCAATTTCAGGGCCCGCAATGATACACACCATCGAAGGTGGGGATATATTAAGATATACTATCAGAATGTGAAGGGTGCGTTTAGTGAGAGATGGAGTAAACAAATAAGAGAAATAAACCGTGTGGCTTATATGTAGGTGGGAGTGTCTGTAATAGTTATCTAACGCTAGTCAGGTGATTATTTTATCAATCGCAGATAAAAAGGTCAAGAGCGATCATTTATGTTTTGGCCTCTTTTTAAGTTAGTATAGTATAAGACAAAGTTTTTATTATTTAATTAGATTTTAAAAATATTGTATATCTCATCATTGAGCCGTAAAGATAATCTGTTAACTTAAAATTTTTGTTTAACGGAAGGGCCAATGAGAAAATAGATATAAAAAATAGATTAGGGGCGTAATAGAAACATTTAACAAAATTAGGGGATATTTAGTTAATTTAAGCTATTGTTTCGATGGTCGAAGGAATAGTTTTTTTTTATTTAGTCCCATGTACAAAGATGTATTTACGCTCCACTCCCATGTGTTTTTAGAATCGTAAAAAGTTCCATAACCCAAAACTGCCTATAACTTCCCTGTAACCATCCATCATTCTTTTTTTGTAAAGAAGAATGACACTTATCCCATATAGGATCAAGTGAGAGTCTCTTATACATACCAAACGCTACATACCAACGGTGCGTACCAATTTTTTAAAATAGTAAAAAAAATATTTTTTTGCTGAATTTTTTTATATGATGTTTAAACATTTCAATAAGCTCATATAAAAAAAATAACTCAAAATAACCTTTTTTGCTATTTTAAAAAAATCAGTCAAACTTTCGCAACCTTTAAAGCACTTTAAAAGCTGAAAAAATTTGATCAATTTTTTTAAAATAACAAAAAACGTTATTTTGAGGTGATTTTTTTATATGGCTCTATTGAAATGTTTAAACATCATATAAAAAAACTCAACTCAAAATTATTTATAAAATGAATCTGCACCAGCGTTATGCACTATTGGTATGTACAGTTTAATATGTACTTGAGCCTAACTCTAGGATCAATCTCTACTACTTAAAAAGAGGAAAATTCCTCTTCAAATCTCAAAGTACTAAACTATCCTCATTAAATTAACATTACCTATCATACCCTTAATATTAGTCTCACACATTCATTAAATTAAAATCATTCCATGAATCTTAACTTGATACGTTATCTCTCCTAATACATTCATCTAACAAAACTTCTAAATACAATCATCTTGAAACCCTAGAAATCAAAAGTCAGTTGCCCAATTTCCTTCATCTTTCCATCAGATTCATATTGCATAATTTCTTCATTGCTGTTGTTTTTTGTCCAAAAAACAAGGTCAATACTCCTAATTTCCTTTCTATTTTTTTACTCCTTTTTTCATTTGCCATCAAAAGTATGCATTTGTTAATCTGAAAGCAAATACATAATTTTTGTAATAATATTTATCTAATTCATGAATGTTGTCTCTCTTTTATGCTCAGATTTTGTATTTTTAATTTTATTGTTGTTCTATTCATGTTTTGTAATAATTCTAAATTCAATATTAATTTCAAAAAAATTATACATATTTTTTAAGTTAAGGAATTACCAAGTTCACACCTTATTAGATTATTATTTTTTATGCATTCATATGTATTTTCCAGCTGAACATATTTGTATTCATGTTTATTTCTTAAAGATTTAATTTTTTTTAAAACACTTCAATTACTTTTTAAAAGATAAACTTGCCCTTTGCTCTAAAGATCAAACAAATATTTTTTTATTTGTTAATTTTTTTCAATACAAAACAGTATTTTAAACTATTTTTTAAAGCATTCTTTTATTTTTTTAAATTAAAAAATAACTATTTTTTTATAAAAGTTGCTAAAAAAACTGTTATGATAGTTTTAAAAACTCTTTTTTATTTAAAAAACTCTAATGACACTTTTATAGAAGTTTTTTTTAAGATAGATTTAAAAACTGTTTTTTTTTTCAAAAAAAAATATTTTTTTACATAAAATTGGGAAAAAAAAATTAACAAATATAAAAATATTGTTTAAATTGAAAATTATTTTTATAACCGAACACGACTTAAATAAAAGCAACTTGGCACAACACGACACGACAATTTTTTTTTTTAACCAAACATGAACACGATCCTAATAAAAGTGACACGACACAACATGAAATATTATTTTTTTACAAAACACGAACACGATCCAAGTAAAAGTGTCACGCCACAATATATGTTATTTTTTTAACCAAACACGAACCCAACCAAAATAAAAATGATACGACACGCTTTAAATTCTTATTTTCACCGATAAAAGTAATATGATACAACACGAAATCTCATTTTTTACCAAATACTAACACAACCCACATAAAATGCAACATGACAAGTGGGTTGTGTTTGTATTCCGTAAAAAAATGAATTTTGTGTTGTGCCATGTCACTTTCATGTGTGTCATATTCATTTTACGTAAAATTAAGATTTTGAGGTGTGTCGTGCCATGTCGTGTTAATTTTATTTTGGTGGCGTATTATAAAACATTTTAAATAAAATGTAAAAAAAAAATAGTTTCAAATAAACAGTTTTGAACAATTTTTTAAGTGCCTAAAGATTTTATTTAAAAAAAATAAGATTCTAATAGTTACTGTTTTGAAACTACTGACCTTTTATTTTTATAAAACAATTTTTGTAACTATTAGAATTTTTGTAACAACTTTCTTAAAACACTCTCATGCTTGGATTTTACTTGAAATAATTTTTTTTAAATAAAATCTTTAGGCACTTAAAAAATTGTTTAAAATTATTTTTTTTGTACATTTTATTGAAAATATTTTATAATACCGCATATACATACCTATGGCGCGTACCAAGATACTAAAAAAATGGTCCCTGCCTATGCGTACCGCTGGCGCGGACCATTTTTTTAAATAGTAAAAAGATTATCTTTGAAATTCTTCTGTGTTGAAATTTTTTCACATTGTATGGTTCAATGTATTTATTTTATCTCTCTACATACACATATTCTTCTTATTAAGTTTTACGCCGGTTCAGGTTGTAACTCCCTAACTAAAAAAAATATAACTTTAAAGAACAACCAAGTAAGTGAGCAAAATGAGTCCAAATTACCTACTGAAGCTGCAATTACATGCTTTGATTGAATTATCTTTGTCAACTCAACCACACACTCTAAACTGTATCTTTAGCATCTTTAGATACATAGTGTTCAAAGAATTTCAGTTTGTTCTTTCCTGCTCTTAATATTTAGTACTGAGTGTCACTTATTTAGTTTATAGTTTATGGAATACCTTGCAGTTATTCAAGTGCCATAAATTTTTTTAATTTATTAAAATTAATTTATAATTGTTGTTTTCAATTCATCTTATTGTTGAGTAAATTATATTAATTTTTTGAAAACTTAGGTTTGGCCATACTTATTAACCGGATGGATTCTCTTTGTTATTTTGTAATTTCTATTCAATGAACATGAATGCAGTTTCTCTGTCTCACATAATTTATCTTTTAAAGTTGTTGTATTGATATGTTAAGACTGATACTCCATCCATCATATTATGTAAATGTAATGACTAAAAAGAACTAATGCCCTGTTTAACCTCATAGTGATGATTAAGTAATTATACATTTGGGTATCAATTCCTCACTTAGCGATTTCCTTCTAAGGATTGACAATGGGACGGAAACATCAACACATGATGAGGTCCCCGAACAGTCTCTCATTGACGTTATCTTCCCATAATTAAATATAAATGTCAACTCGCCAAACTTCTTGACAGATCGAACAATTATTGCAACAATAAACGAACACGTAGACTCACTCAATGATATGATGATTGATATGTTCCCCGAAGAATTTAAGACACTAAATAGCTTTGATGAAGCTGAGGATGACACGCACAACTATTACCAAGAAGAATTTTTAAATTATTTGATGCCGAATGGATTGCCACAACACGCATTGAAACTTAAACATAATTGTCCAATCATTCTTCTACGCAATATAAATCCATCAATTGGATTATGTAACGGAGCAAGAATGTTGTACAAGGGTTCTTCGGATAATGCCATCCATGTTCGTCGCTCATAAAGTTGAAGAGGACGAAGAACATTTGAATCCTAACAAACGTCAAAAGCAACATATTTAAACATCGAATTTTCAGTTTTTAGGATTACACACTGTTTTTATCAAATGTCATCTTTCAATAACTGCGATTTGGAATTTGCAAGCTTTTTTTAACTTCTTTTTTTAATGATATTTCCCTATAAATCATTTCAAGCTAATTTCATTGTGATATATTTATTCGGATTATATATACATAAATGTTTGTGTGTATTTCTTCCTACTTTTCAGTAGGGAGTTTTGAGTTCGTTTGTGATAGATTTAGAGTAGCACTGGCAAACAAGCGACTGGGCCTGTTATGGGCGGGCTAATATGGGCTGGGCCTAATATGGACTGGGCTGAATATGGGCCAAATCTGTTATGGGCCGGGTTTGGGTTGGGTTGGCCCGTTTTTTTTTCGAACAATTTTTTTTAAAAAGAAAAAACATCATTTTTTTAATGAAAAAATAACTTTTTTTTATAATAACAAATCTGTTAATATTTTAGTTTTCATGTACTCATTTTGTTTAAACTTGTTGTTTTCCAATATACTTAAGCAATTTTTACTTCGAGTTATTTTCCAATAGATTAAAATTAAAAATAAAATTTCCAATCTAAATTAAAATGTTACAGTAAATCCATTTAAAATGTCTCATCTCAACTAATTCCATTAAATAAAATCATTTAACTAAAATACTAAATAAAAAATGTCCAATTTAAGTCCACCATATAAAGCATGAAAAATATAACAAACAAATAAAAATGTCTAATTTAAGTCCAATACAAACAAATAAAAGTGTTCTTAATATAAGTCCACATATTAACTCTACACTATTACAATTTCACACAATGGAATCTGAAAATCAAAGCAATACACATCAATCCCTGCAAAAAAAAAAAAACTAAGTCATCATTTAATTAGTTAATAACGCAATAATTGAAAAGAAATAGCTAATAACGCAATAATATATTGAAAAATTTAATTAATTACCTCAACATCATCAATTCAACTTAGTTAAGATGTGCACTCAACTCATGCACATTACTCCCTGCAAAATTAATAAACAAATAAATGAGTTACCAAAATCCTCAATCTAATAAAATTAATAAATAAATATACGAGTTATCTCACCAATGCCCTTGATCTTGAGCAACTCGTTCAACAAGAGATGAAAAATCCTCAACTAGATCATCATTTGAATTTTCTAGAGCTGAATTCATGCATTTAATATAAACAAAATGATTTAATATATATTAAAAGATATATATAATTAAAAAAAATATCGTAAATTACCTGGCACACCATACAACCAGCCTCTGGTGCAAACCAATGCTTCAGCATTACTGGGCAAAATTGAACTATGATACTTACTAATTATACGCCCACCAATGCTAAAAGCAGATTCAGAAGCGACACTTGTAATATGAATGCTTAATACATCACATGCCGTTTGAGAAAGATTCGGGAAACGAATTGTGTTATCTTTCCAATAACTAAGAACGTCTAACTGAGCGTGTTGCTTTCGGTCAAGTCTGGTCTCGTCGAGGTAAGCGTCTAACTGAGATTTAACTCTGCTTTGACCATAATGTAGGCTTTCAAAGGCATCAAACTCCTAAATGACATCAACATTTAATAAATTTGAATGATAATTATATCTTTAAAAAATTAAGATTAAGTGAATAAACTTACATCCATTTCATCAACTATATCATCGCTCACACGACGGGAGCTTGAAATTGATGTATGATCATGTGTTGAAGCAGGAGGGGATATATTTACGTACTCTTGAAAGAGCATATACAACTTCTCCCGAACAATTTTCTTTTTCTTTAAACTAGTCGCGGGACACAGTTTGTTAAAACAAAACTCAATATATTGTAGCTTGTATCGAGGATCCAAAATAACAGCAAATGATAAAACCATGGCATAAGATTCCCAATATTTGCCATATTTGAGTTTCATTTGATGAGCCATAGCACTTATAATTTCATCTGAATTTTCCATCTCTTCAGCCAACAGTAATTGTATCCTCCAAACAACAGAAAAATACAAATTCGCGGTTGGATATTTAGCTCCAGAGAAATATGTTGTAATCTCATAAAAAGGTTTCAACAACCTACTGATTCGATCAATCTTCGTCCATTCTTCATTAGTTGGGCATGTCTTTAATTGGGGATCAATTGATTGAAGGCGATCAAATGCACGACGATACACAAGTGCGCTCTCAAGCATTAGATATGTAGAGTTCCATCTAATTTGCATATCTTCTCGAACCTTCTTTCGGCAGTCCAATGAAAGACTATACATACACTCGGCAAATTTTATTTTTCTGCCTTCAGTTCCCCTGACATATTTCACGGATTCTCGAACCTTGTGTACGGATTCAGTGATAACTTTCAAGCCAGCTTGCACTATTAGATTCAAAATGTGTGCACCACATCGGATATGAAAAAACTCGCCGCCACATATTGACGAGTTGGTTAAACGTTGATGAAATTTTAAAGTTTCTACCAACTCGTCATTATATTTAACATTATCCAACGTAATATAAAATATTTTCTTATCAATGCCCCATGATTTCAACAAATGGATGATTTGTTGTGCCAATATTGGTCAACTATGTGGAGGGGGGACATGACGAAAATTCAATATCTATTTTTGCAAAACCCAATTATCATCCACGTAATGAGCTGTAAGGGACAAATATCCATCTGTGGCAATAGATGTCCACATATCAGACGTTAGACATACTCGACTAGGAATTGAGTTGAGACAATACCTAATCATTTCCTTCCTTACATTATGCAATTTTAATGTGTCGGACTTGGCTGTATTTCTTGAAATGTGAATTACTTCAGGTTGTAAATAGCTAATCAAGTCACGAATTCCTTCATATTCCACAAAGCTATATGGTAAATTATGTTTCACTAGTGCTGTAGCCAATTTCTCACGAAACATATCCTGATTAAATTCACGTGTAAGCTTTTTTCCACATTTTAAATAGTGGCGTAGCATGCTACTTGTGCCGGATTTGTTTTTCGCAACATAAACAACACCACACCTCCTACATTTTGCCTTTTGTATCCCATCTTCCCCGATTGGCAATAATTCAAAATCCTCCCACACTACAAAATTGGTTCTCTTAGAACGCTTGTTACCAGCGGAAGAATTTTGCTCACTATTTTCCGACATCAATTTTGTTTGAAGAATAACCTAAATAATAGTTAATTAGTTAAAAAATGATCATTTAATTAGTTAAATAAAATAAACAACTAGATCATCATTTAATTAATTAAAAAAATAAAAAAATAAGTCATCATTTAAATGAATTAGAAAATGAAAGTCATCATTTAATTAGATAAAAAATGAACATTTAATAAGTTAAAAAAATTAAAAATTAAGTCCATTTTAATTAGTTAAAGGAAATGCAAAAAAATTGTCCAAAAATGAAAAAAAAATATTCGAACATCCACTTCTGTTCATTATTATATCTTATTTACATCATTTAGAGATCAAGGGTAAATTTTATCATGAGTTCATCATTTACAGAAAATGAAACAAATCATATACAGAAAATGAATTTTTTTTTGAAAACATACAGATTCGCGCGTGAGATCCGACAAGAAATCCCGCGTCAAACTTGACGGACTTATCGGCAAGAAATGGACGGCGTCACACAGCGTCACCTTAGCTTCGTCACACAGCGTCACACATCGTCGGGTTTATTGAGCTCCGTCCGATGTCCATTTTGAACAGAAAATGGCTCCGTCCGATGTCTATTTTGAACAGAAAATGAACAAAAAATAGTTCCGTCCTGCTACGATGACGTGAGTTTTAGAGGTTTTTGACAACTTGTGATGAACTTTAGAGGTTTTTGACAACACTAAAATAAACACTAAATAAACAAACTTTAAAGGTTTTTGACAACTTGTGATGAACTTTTCCAGAGAGGTTTTAAAACCAAAATAAGGTTTTTAGGTTTTAGGTTATGTCAATGACGGCTGCTATCTTTTTAGGATGTGTATATGAGGTTTTTAGGTTTTTAGGTTTTGCTGACCGTGTTTTGCTATTAGGTTATAACTTAGATTTTTATTTGGGCCATTACTTCTAAAATATGGGCCCCATATTAATTTATATTTCTAAAATATGGGCCCCATATTTTAGTGTTTGGACTTATATGGGTATTTTAATTAAATGGGTCCACTATTGCCACTGCTAGTTTAGAGTATTCACAGGAATATCCTGTATAATTTACAGTTGAATGGAAGTTTGGTTTTTGGGGTAATGATTGATGCTTTGTACTAGGTACTTTATGTTATATTTTAACAAAATAAATTCTACATAATATGTTGCAAGTATTTTTATTACTTTGTTCTTCACAGATTTACAGTGAAAGATTAATATCTGGAAACGACTACATGTATAACGCACATAAACGCAACTAGTAATTAAAAAAATAAAAATATGAAATTGATGACGAGTAAATACTTTTCATCCCAGAAGGAATCCGTGTAAAATGGAAAATATGCCAAAATATTTCCTGATTCGTCAGTAATGGTAAGCAATTCTCTCTCTCTCTCTCCTCTCTCTACGCATATCATAAGATTCTAATCTTGTAAATCTAAATAGCCTAAAAGATTGTTAAATCCACTCTCAGATATGAGTTTATTCAAAGAATTATTGGACACTTTGGGCTCAATCTTCACCGATCCTCTTTCTTCCTCTTCTTCATCATCATCTCCATCTCACAACTCCCAACAAAACCCTAATTCTCAATCAATGGACGGTGTATCAAACGAACGGACTGCTTATAAGCTAAAAGGATACTTCGATTTGGCCAAAGAAGAAATCGACAAGGCCGTTAGGGCTGAAGAGTGGGGTTTACTTGACGATGCAATTCTACACTACCACAACGCCCAACGGATATTGCTCGAAGCCACTTCTACGCCTGTACCTTCATATATAACCCCTAGGTATCACAATTCTTCTATATTTTGATTCTAATTCACCTATCAGAGTTGTTACTATCACATAATTGCACACACTCTTCATGCATGACCTGTCTTTAATTAGGTTCAACTTGGAAATATTGTGATACAATCAAACATGGAATAGATATGGCATGTTTAGCTAAATAATTGCAAATAATTGCAACTATAGATGAATTTTTACCTTTTTATCTTAGGGATGATCCAATTTTAAAAGGTGTAAACATTGTTAGCGCCGCTAACAATGTCAAATTCCTTAATCCCCTTACTTCACACAAATGATGCCAATTTATTGTGAATTAACAAATGATTACGGTCTTCACCAACATTGTAGCATAACACTCACCAATTTTAGTGAAAAGTTGCCAAGTTGGACCTCTCATGTGGATCATAGCATTTGTATTGACTTTTCCATGGGTCGGTTGTACTTTCAGGCCTCGTTTGGTTCGAGGTTTGGAAAGGGAATTTAGGATTCCTGGAATTTAGAATTCCCCCTATTTAGAATTACAATGTTTGGTTGGAGATTTAAGGGGAACTTGGAATTTCTGGAACTTAGAATTCCCACGAAATTGGAATTCTCCTTTTCCCTCTAAAATGGGGGTAATCCTATATTCCCAGACATATTATCTTACTATGTCTTACTTTTTGTGGTGAGACAAAGATACCATCTCACATAAACTCATACGTACTCTCTCTCTCTCTCTCTCTCTCACGCGCGTGCGCACACACACACACATACACTCTCTCTCACACATACACATTTTCTCTCACACACACTCTCACACACATATGCTCTCTCTCACACACATACACACTCTCTCGCACACACATACATACACACACTCTCTTTATCGCTCACTCACAGACATGCTCTCTCCATCTCTCTCACACACATGGTTCAAAGTCAAGGCCGATACCGCGACGATACGACTGAGTTGACTAGGTATCGGTGCCCATCGATCCGATTCCGAGTTACGAGTTGAGTTTTCAATTATTGATGTGAATCGACCCTATATCGGTAATTTCTCGGTAGTATCGGTGATATAGTGGTATAATCGGCCCATATCGGCGATATCGCGATTGAATCGGCCCATATCGGTGATATATCGGCCGAGATGGTATAAGTTACTAAGAATCAATCTCTCTCTCTCTCTCTCTCCAGTGTTGCGTTGGTAAGCGTAGTTTTTTGGGGGGTTACGAAATGCTAATTGTTTTTTTAATTTAGTGTGCTGTGTGTGTGGGTTATTTGATCATCGCGTGGGTTTAATTTAGTGCGTTGTATATGTGCCGTTTTTTTTTTAAAGAATGCAAATGATCCAAATGTTATTTGTTATTATTTCTTATAATAATGTTCCCAATGTTATATATTAATATGTTATTATTTATAAAAGAAACGTAAATGTTATTCTTTTACAAACAAATATACAACTGTAATTAATGTAAAAAGAATATTTCTGTCCTCTAAACATTTGTAAAAATAATATTTGCATCCTTATGTAAAAATATCATTTGCAACACAAGTAAAAAAAATATATTTGCATCCTCTTTGTAAAAAAATAACATTTCCATCAATTTAAAAAAAAACACTTGCAACCCAACAACAAAAAAAAACACACATTTACATTCCTTTTATAAAAAAATAACATTTGCATCATTTTTGGTAAGAAAATAACATTTGCATCCTTTTTGTAAAAAATGATTGTAAAAGAAATGTAGTGTTTTGTCAAAATCACTATTTGTATTATCTTTGTAAAAAAATAACAATACTAAAAAAGAAATATTTCTATCCTTTTTAGTAAAATATAACATACTTAAAAAACACATTTGTATCCTCTTACTAAAAATAATACTAAGAATATAATAGTTGTATCCTCTTTGTAAAAAAAAAATTATCCTCTTACTAAAAAGGTAACATTTGTTTTTCTTTGTAAAAACATAATATTTGTATCCTCCGTGAAAAAAAACATGGATTTATTATGGAACATTGAATCTGGAAAGTTCGCAGCACGTCAATATACTCAATTGTACAATGTTATGCATATTAAAGGATAGTTTTAAACTTATCTGATTGGTCCACATTGTTAATCGTATTTTTTTTAATTTTCTAGATTTTTTCCGGAATTTTTTGCGCTCTCTAAATAGTGTATCTTTGCGTATCACCCGATACCGCGACCGAGTTGAAAATCGAGTGACCGATACCGAGACTTTGAAGTTTGAACCATGCTCACACACAAACACTCTCTCTCACACACACACACACACACACTCTCCATCTCTCTTTATCACACACACACACACACTATCACACACATAAATACACATACACACACATACACTTATACACATACACTTATACACACACACACACTCTCAAACACACACTCTCTCTCTCTCACACACACACACACACACACACACACTCTCTCTCTCTCTCTCTCTCTCCCCCCTCTCTCTCTATCACACATACATACACACACACACACTATCACACATATAAATACACACACACACACACATATAAATACACACATACACCACACACACTCTCTCTCTCTCTCTCACACACACACACACACACTTACACACACACACTCAACCTCCCCCCCCCCCCCCCCCCCCCCCCCACCCACCCACACACACACACTCACCACGCACTCATGCGCACACACTCAAATCAAGTAGTTAGGTATTTTAGTTAAATGATAATTATTCCTAATTTGGAAAAATAATTTTAGATACCGGAAAAGAGAATTCCTGCTTGAACCAAACAATGGAAAGGAATTCAAGATTCCAGGAACTTAGAATTCCTGGAATTATGGATTCCCATTCCCTTTCCAAACCTCGAACCAAACAAGCCCTCAAAGGAATACCCCTATTCCATATAAATTTAGAAAGTGCAAGCAAGAAATTAGTTGGTGTACAAAGAAGGTGAAACAATTAATATCCACACGTGAAGTCCTTCGCGTTGAATTTCCACCTCCTCTTATCCCTAACTCCCTCGCGCAACTCAACCCCACTAACATATTGAGCAAGGAACCAGTTTTCTCAATCTCGTGATCTTTGAGGTTTCTTCTTTAGGTTAGGCTCCAAAGAATGGAATCATTGTTAGAAGAAGCTACACTTGCAATGGTTTTGCATTAATTGAAGAGACACGATATGGATGTGCAAAGTTATATTTGAACCAGCTATCCACATCCAAAACGTCCTCCCAAAACCCAATATAATTCCATCCTAGATCTTTAAAACTACATGAGAGGAAGAAGTTGAGGCCCCTCGAAATGTATGTCTAAGGATGATGCAAACACCAACAATTGGGTCCAAAGAAGAGAGAAAACAAAATAAATTTGAAAATTTTTATTATCAAACCAAAGAATAATGACATCTTTATTACACAGTACACCATCTCCTATTTATACTACTCGACTAATTCTATTGTAACTAGGAAAGCATTAAAATATTAAAATACCATTCACTTATTCTAATATCTACTAAAGAGGACTAAACCCCTTTTATTACATATAATACTAAGAATTAAGAAAACTAGATAATAAAGCCTATCTACATCATTCTCCCCTCCTTTGAAAAAGTTCGTTCTCGAACTTTGGGGTGGAGCGGAGTGCGAAAATTCCCAAAATATGTAGCCGTGAAAAAGATAAAATTTCGGGGGCCCAAAAATAATTTTGATGATATTTGGATGCGCCCAAAATGGACATAATTTCACAGCCCAAAATGGACATAACTCTTGCCTTATTTGATATGTTGAAGAAGTGTCCTTCTGGGTAAAAATCACCCTAAGGAGCCGAAACTCTGCCTCTCTAGTTGACGTCGACTTAATTCGCCATTTTTATAGCTTGCCGGAGCAATGAAAGGTCTATCGAGAAGAATCTACACTGAGGTAAGTCGATCGAATATTTTCTTCTTCATTTTTGGGGGTTGCTTGTGTTTGGCAGGTAGTTGGTAGTTTGGGTGGGGGAGGGTTTTCGAAGGATGGGGAGGGTTTATCTAGTTGCACAACCTTGGGAAGGATCGTAACCCTGAACAGGGGGCTGTCATGGGCCTGTAATTGGGTTGGGGGTTAGTGAAGGCTCGATTGGACTTGATTGGGGGTCACGACCCTAGTGTTTTGGTTGCCTAGAGTTGGTGACGAGTTTGACAGGGTAGGGTTTAGAAATTTGCAGCGTAAGTGATAAGAATGGGTTCTTGTGGGTTTGTTGGCTGTGGTTAGGGTTTGAGTGAAATTTTTGGGTTGGGGTCGGTTTTTGTAATATTTTGGAATTAGAGTTCAAAATAGGGATCATGGTTTGACAAGAAGGTTTAGAAGAAACAAAACCCTCAATTGGTTGAGCCTTTTGTTCCTTAATTTCAGCCATCATGAAAGCTATGGTTTCATTTAGGGCATCAATTCGATTTTCTGATTCGTTGTTTTGATTCTTCTTCCTGGGAGCCATTAATGGGGAAATGCAATGGGAGGACACCCACCCACACACCAAGGAGCTAGTCTCGCTTTGATACCAATTTGATGCAAATAATAAAGCCTATCTTCATTAAGGGACTTATGTAGATACCCCGCTTAACCACATCTCTGCCCCCCCCATTCTCCCCCCCATTCTCAGGAAGGCCATAGATACTCTTGATAACATAGTATCATAGGGTTTCTTTTTCCTCTGGGAATCTTCACATTCATTTTACCCCAAAGAGACTTGTTTTTAGTTATTATATTATCAATGACCAACTCCCAATATATATATATATATTAAACATAAACTAATCTAGAGGATAATTATTTTTCTTTTCATCCGTCCCCTCCCAAAGGAAATCCTGCATTCTTTTTTCAGTGATTCCAAGAAATTAATTAGTTATTTGAATATGGAAAGAAAATATATGGGAATGGTATTCAAAACGACATGAATTAGAGCCAATTCACCCCTATTCCGAAAATACGACACCTTTTCCATTCATCTATTCTAACCTCATTCTATCCTTGTACTGGGTACGAAAATTCTAATGCAAAAGGATTTCCACCCGAAGGAAGACCTAAGTAACTAAGGGCCATTGCCCAACCTCACATCTCATAGCCTTGCTACTCACACTTTGATGCATCCGGATATTATTAAAAATATATTTTATTATTATTCTAATAATTTAAATATTAAATTATTTATTAGATATTGTTTAGAGATAATTATTAGGATTTATCTTTTAATTAGTTATCTATTTTAATTAGGTTATTAAGTTTCCTTTTTAATTATGAGTCTTGCTCCCTAAGTTTAGGATTATCTATAAATAAGGCCTTTGGGCCTCTTTTGTAATGAGAATTATTATTAATGAAATTTATGAGATTTGAGAGAAAATATGGTTTAATTACTATTATTATTTGTGTGTGTTCGTGTGTGTCAATTCGCTACGTTTCACATCAAAGTGGTATCATATATGCGTTCGCTCCTGATTTTCCACACAAGTGTGCCAATCATGTGTGTATTAAGGTCACGAGCTATGGCAAGCGCTAGGGGCAACCTATCGTACGACGTGTACTTGGCGACGATGAATGCTCCAAAACTGGCCACTACAGTCGCGCCACCATTGACGGTGGCTGGATTTGATTTCACGGCTGCGCTTCAGGAGTTAAATGAACAAATAGAGATTTTGAAGGTAGAGCGGCGACGAGAAGCAATTCGACGGGTGCAACGGTTCAGGGAGGTGGGATTTTGGCTCCGGGGTAAGGCTTGGAAAATCATCCAAGGCTGAGAAGTGCGACCAACCGCCACATCATCCCCTGACTAGCAAAAAAAAGTCCCTTTCACCCTTGCCGAAGCAGTTCCGACGGCCCTGAAACCCCCCAACCGGTGCCGGGAAAATGTATTTTTGACCAGATCTGGCATGAATCTGGTCTCCGATCAACGTCCACGCCCCCAGCCTCCAAAACACCTCCGACATGCCTCCCCACTCTCGGATCTGACCCAACAGAGGGTCGGGAGCATTCGCCGGAGCTAGGTGGCTCCCGACGGCTTAAAATTGACCATCTGACCACTGCCAAGCCCCTGTGACCCATATCTACCCAGATTTGGGCCCGACATCAGCCTAACAGTCCCGCAAACCTCTGACCGAGCACAACCAACGACCGTTCTGCCTTTTTGGCCTCCGACGATGGTTTTAGATGACGAACGGTGATTGTCCGGTTTCTGACAGCCCCATTGGTAGTTGGGTTGAGTGAAGGAGTTGCTAGGGCTTTTGTAGAAGAGGAAGAAGCTAGGGTTTTCAATGGGTCAAGTGTTAGTGGGTTTTTCAATGATAAGTTGGACTTTAAGGCTTTTCAATAAGATGGACCACCCAAGTGGAGTTTATTTGATTTTGACCCATTTTTAAAAGATAAAACACTTGGCTTGGAGTTTGATGCCCCCAAATTGAAATTTTTTGTGTGAAAATTTGGACAACCCCCCAAATTTAAATTGTTGCAAAATATTTTATTTAATCCCCAAAAGCTTCTGAAATTTTCACCACCTATAAATGAAAAATATTTTGGGTGCCAAATTAAAAACCCAATTTATTCCAAATATTTATTTACTTGGCACGGGCAGCAACAAATTAATGTGAAAGGTCGAAAAATTCAAAAGATCGTGATATTGGCTTGGATGTGTTCAATTCGACCCTATAGCGCTTGAGACGAGCTTTTTAAAGAAGGGGGGGGGGGGGGGGGAGTGAGGCATCCATATATTTATTGAAAAATAAATATTATTATTATTTTAGTTACTTAGATATTAGATTATTTATTTATATATTGTTTAGAGATAATTAATCGAATTTATCTTTTAATTAGTTATATCTTTTAATTAGGTTATTTAATTTCCTTTTTAATTAGGAGTCTTGCTCCCCAAGTTTAGGATTATCTATAAATAAGGCTTTTGGCCCTCTCTTGTAATGATAATTATTATTAATGAAATTTATGAGATTTGAGAGAGAATATGGTTTGATCATTATTATTATTATTTGTGTGTGTGTGTCTATTCCGCTGTGTTTCACATCACACTTCCTCCTTATTTATCCCCATTAAGACACTTTTCCCCAACTTAAATTTTAGACCCGAAACCAAGTAGTAAACCTATTGTTCCTCTCCACCAAGTATGGTGGACCATAAAGACCTCTGCCAGTCTCACAAATGGCTGTGACCATGCCCCTCAGAACCCAACACAAAATTTTTTGCAAGTGTATCTTTCAATCATCAATCTAACTCTTTGGCCTAAACATAAAAGTCCGCGGCCTAACACTTATTTTTATTTATTTATTTATTATTATTATTTTAAAAAAGGGCTGTGTTCAGGGTATTACTCCCCTTTTTATGAAGGCTACTTGAACAATACAAGTGTTGTAATGGGATTTAGCTAGTGATGAGGAACCAATATTAAGAAGATATTCTACTTTAGCTACATTTCTATCTACAAAGAATAAATAAGACTCGCAAGGACTCCATCTGAGTAGTTTATCCAACTGAAACCTGTATTGTAAATAGGCCATAAAAGAGAGATCATGTCATTGTGAAGGGGAGTTCACAAGCTCCTCCCGTTTGAGCTTCATTGTAAACAAGTTATACAGATTTAGTGGAGTGTGGGAAAAATTCCGCCGTTGATGTAGGCACCGATTTGGCCGCCGAGCCACGTTAAAATCTTGTGTTCTTATGGGATGTTTTCTTATATTAATTTCTCGCTGCCGCAACACTTCTTGTTCAGTTTCTGTATCAACCAAAAGGATCCAGCTGAGTTGTTCTCATTTTCTTCCATTTTGGGACTGATTATGGGGAGTTTATTGCTACTATGAGACTAAAATGATAAGTTGGAAAGAGTTCAACTGATTTGTTTTCTTGATACAAACGAAATTGAAATTTAGGGCTGAGCAGTGTTGAATCTTGAAGAATTTGGTGGTTAGATTTGGTATTTTGAGGGAAAATTTGTCAATTTATATAACAACTTAAGAGTGAGTTTGTTCACTGTTCAGGTATCAACATAATTTGCATTTTTTTGATATGGAATACATTTTTCTAAGTGCATTTGATCTTGAATGATAGCTATTTTATTGTTAATTTGTTCAATTTAACATTGAGGTTGTACATACTGTTACCCCATATTGAAGAAGGTGCAAATTATGTCCTTCAGTAAGTACTAAATGATAAAACAACCAGTGTTTGGGATATTAAATTGAAAGTTGTTTTCAAATCGCTGGGGTTTTGTAGGATAATAAACTAAAATGAATTCTTAAAAAAATTGGGTAAGAATTTGGGGATAGCATATAACCAGATTTCGTACATTACTGTGCTTTGGAAATAGTTTGTTCATTGTTGCTCATATTTGGTTGATGCTATCGAAACTCCAAAAACAGTTTCAGGCATTTGAAATTCTTTCTCATTATTTCCAATTTTTTACTTTTGGAGCGTATGCATTGATTTTTGGGGTGTCAATAGTGTCTCAACCCTATTTCATGAAAAATAAAAAATGTTTTAAGCTTAACCCCTGATCCTTATTATCTAATATCCATACCAAGTCTACTTTTGAATTAAACATGGTATAGGATTGTAAATGGGTCAGACTTGAACCCCTTCAATTATAATTCAAAGTAAAAAATAAATTGAATATTAATAATATCCAATTCCAAATTCAGTTTTAATGCGAGTATCTAGTTGATAGCATTGAGGCGAATTTGGACAATACACATTTTCAACTATTACCAAAGCATTAATTTTTATGGCCGAAGTATGTAGTATCCTATTTCTCAAAGTATCAAATTGTTTTTGGCTATAAAATATTTTTTTAGACCAACATATATTGAATATACTATGATAAAATTATAATGTTAGCCTAAGAGATTTAAGTGAACTATAATTATTAACATAAAAAGAAAAAAATGACAAAATTTATAGTAAATATATAAAGAACCACTAGCTGCGGTTACATTCCCTTCGAGTGCTGAGAGGACAGAAGGAAGAAAATTGATGCATATAATCTTGCTATTATATGTACTGGGAATGATGGTTGTCCAGCCTTGAGTTTTTAACTCCATTTCTCTATTTTGGTTATCTGAATGGTGCACTAAAGTGATCGTGTTACTTTTTTTTTCTTTTTTTTTTCAACATCAAACTTTATCTTTCTTTCAAACAGTGAACGAGAGAAGGTGAAATCTTATCGTCAAAAGATATCAAAATGGCAGGGTCAAGTGTCAGACCGACTACAAGCCTTAAGTCGACGAGCAGGTTTTTAAATCTTTTAGCCTGACCTTGCTGTTGTAACTGTCTTTTTCAGTGAGTATGCATATAAGAGAACTTACATTTCCTTTTTCTTTTTGCCCCTTGCTCTTTACATCTCAGGTGGCCCGTCTGTTATCAAGGTATGGACTTGTCTTAATTGTAATTTTAATAACGTGGATCATTTCTTGCACACACACACACACATGAAACAAGTGGAGAAACTTTTGCCATCCAACCAATAGAATTGTTAACGTTCTGTGCGGTAACTTGCAGGGGAATACGTTACCTCTCACATCTGAGAGGGACAGGAAGGTTAATAAGTTTTATACCCTTCGGGTCCCATTTAAAATGGGGAGCGTTACCTACACTTGTGTTACCTATATTCTTTCATTTAATAGCCCTCTGATCATTTTGATATAGAAGGGGTATGAATTTGTATTGTTGTTAGTCACCAAATTCAGAACTTAAACCCATCTATGGCTTCTTAAACCTTTGCTTCTTTTGTATACCAAATCAACCTCAATTGTGAGGGTGGTATGCATGTTGGGGACATTGTTATAAAATCTAACAAACCTTTTTTCTCCCTACCTCCTGCACATTTAGTCACTCAATATAGTGAACTCTCTTTATTAGCCATTGTATTATCTCAGCTGGAGCTGTTCTATGCATCCATGTGTAGCCGGCATTTAAATTCTTTATTTATTGAGGTGTACACCTTGATGCTTATATTAGTTGCAAAAATCCCATTGTCCAGATGCGATCTTCATCCGATGTGACTACCGATTCCTTCATTAATCTCGTATAATACTCATTGGGTGCACGCACTGTAGGTAAGGACCCGTAAAAGATCACTGATATAATTTTCCTTCCGGGACTTGTAAAAGCACCACCGTAACTCTAATCTTGTGTGCCTCCCTCCCGTCGCCCATCAGCACGGTCCTTCAGGTACGTTAGGATAGAATCCATCCAGCCTTAGCTATTGGCATAACCTGAATGACTTCTCACTCCTCCGATATGCTTGGTCAGTTTAAGTTCTCCTCCAGGACAATTTGTCGGAGGTTTGAGTTGACAGCCGAGGCTAAAGTAGCCAAAGCATCTGCTTGTTTACTCGAGTGAACCACTGAATGTGCACGTTTTGAAACTGCGGACAAGTTAACGTTCGTCCGCAATATTTTTCTAGTTGTAAACAAATCTCTAGTCACAGAACACCTGAAGATGTTCGGCTCCTAGGAGTGGAGCCTTTTTAACCCTCCGAGCAGTGCCTTGGCCTTGTACTCTTTGGATGCTTAAAATCAAACCATATAGATTGCTCTATGACTGCGTCTTTAGGAGTTATCAATATAATACCAATCCCGATCCTTTGGAATTGGACGCTTTGTCGACAAACAACATCCACTCGTTTTGCCCTTTTGATTGCTTCTCGCTGCTCTGCTCGTCGATCGGATCCCTGCCTTACGCTACAGCGGGCATACGTTGTTCGGCTATGAAGTCGGCGAAAGCCTGTCCTTTGATAGCTGCCCTAGGCTGATATTGGATATCGAACCTCCCCAATTCTACTGATCATTTGGACACACGTCTTAGCGGGTCGGCCTTAAGGAGAACAACCTTCAACAGGGAAGAGGTTACCACTACAATGGGGTGGCCTTCGAAGTAGTGTTTTAGCTTACATGATGCAAGCACTAGTGAGTAGAGGTACCTGTGCTAGGCGTTGATAAGTGTTTTGCCCCTTGGCTTCCTCGCGACCTAGTGCCGAGCTAACAACATGATCTTATATAGCTAGATACAACTTTTCCTCACTCAGGACCACAAGAATAGGCGACATTCCTTGGTAGCACTTAATTTCTTCTAACGCTGCTGTGCATTCGTCATTCCATTGGGAACTTTCGCAAATTAAGATTGACCAATTAAACAAGCCAAAATAACAATCAAGAAAGAAAGGAATGTAGTCAAGCACACAAAAAGGAACACGGATGTATTATGTGGTTCGACAGATTGTTTACGTACATGGGAGAGAGATCTTTTATTAATGTGCTCAGAGTATAATTTGATAGAGGTTTAGGCTTTATTTTTTACATTTCCCACCTAGGGGAGGCGCATGAAAGTATATGTTTTCATATGAGAGGCCTCTTGAGGCGAACTCTCCCCCTATCACTTATCAATTAGTTTAACATATATGCTTGAATTACCCTAATGTGCATATCAGCTAAAGTACGTAGAAGTCACGACTGCTGGGTCCCACATAGGCATACTGACGAAATACACTTCCCACGGTTACATATACAAATTTTGTATCTTTTTCCTTTATTAATATATGGGCTTTTTCTGATAAAAAGTACACAAATCTATTGTAGTTTGAACTTCTTCATGTGTTGTTTCCACTTTCATTTTGAGATTTTGAACAAGGGCCTTCTCCTTTTTCTTTAAGCTACCTTTTTAGTACTCTGTTCCTGTAATATATTTCATTATTTTCTCTACAGAACACCTTACCTCTAGCAAAAACTGCAGCAGTTTCACCCAAAATAAATAATGCTAGAAAAGAGACGTTACAAAAATCTTCAGGTCCCAGTGGACATGGTTCTGTCACACGGAATCAGACTAGCAACGTCATAAGTTCAAAACCTGTACAAGAATCAGGCAAAGGTGATGCAAAATTGATTGAAATGATCAATTCTGTGATCGTGGACAGGAGCCCTTCTGTTAAATGGGAAGATATCGGTAAGAAACTAGGATATACTATTGTTGTTATTGTTATTATTTGTTTTCATGTCCATTTCCTATTAATTGTCATCTTTACTTCTACCCCCCACCCCCCCACCCCCCAAAAATTTTTTTCATTAAAAAAACTCATCATTCTTTGCAGCTGGCCTTGAAAAGGCGAAACAAGCTTTGTTGGAAATGGTAATCCTACCAACTAGAAGGAAAGATCTATTTACTGGACTTCGTAGGCCGGCTAGAGGTAGCAATTTGTAAGAATTTTACCTTCGCATATGAAAAATATTCTTGTGCTGTAAGAAAATCTTTCCTGAAAAGACTTGTGAATTTTATTTCTAAAGGTTTACTTCTCTTTGGTCCACCTGGTACTGGGAAGACCATGCTTGCTAAAGCAGTCGCTTCAGAGTCGCAGGCAACATTTTTTAACGTTTCTGCTTCTACACTAACATCAAAGTGGGTGCGTGAGTGCGTCTCTTTCCTGTCTTTCCTTTTAAACAGGTTCTCGTGGGTTCTTATTATGTGTTGTGCGTGCATTGTTTTAAATGCTTGACGCTCATGTGTTTCACTGGTAATGAAATAGGTGGGAGAGGGTGAAAAGCTTGTCCAGACCCTTTTCATGGTTGCTATTGCCAGGCAGCCATCTGTAATATTCATGGATGAAGTAAGATACTCTCTCTGTTAAAATTGGTGTGAGGTTGATTCTAGCAGACACCCTGTTCTTGTTTTTGTGTGAGTTTTGCCATAAAATATGCTTTAGATTGCATGTAAAACTTGGCCTTGTTTTGACTAGGAAGAAGTTGAATACATGGTTTGGATGATCTAACCTTTTCGAGTTTGTTCGAGGATAACTTTGTTTCTTCATCTACCACCGGAATCACTGGTTGGATTACCTCGAGTAAATGTGATTCATTCATTTATTCTTTTACCCTGTCAAATTTATGGTAATGCTAGGGGATGACAATGATAATGGTCAACATGGATTAGATAGTAAAGAAGGTTCTTTTCCGACAAGGTAGAATGGCGTTAGAGGATTAGCATATGATATTCGGCATTGGGACAAGGTTTTATTGAGTTTTGAGGAGAACTTAACCAATTACATAATTAACTCTTGAGGACTGGTTTGCACTTGGTTAAACTAAAAATCAGAATTCAGATCCTAGCCAGTCTAACATGGTTGCATCCTATTGTTGTTCTACCTCAGTGACATGACATTTTATATAAGAGAGTGCAGGTTTTAGTATTTGTGTTCCAGTTTTGTTGCTAAACTCATCTTTCCCGAATAGGAAATAGAAAAAAGACTTCAAATCTTTATGCCCAGGTCGAAGACAAAGGCTAGAAATGAATATGCTAATCAAGAAAGGAAAAACGTGACATTTTTCATATATGAATGTCCAGTTGAGATGTAACTTGAAATCATTTCTCGAAATTGGTTTAATACAGCAACCTAGAAGTTTTTCATGAGGCATTCTCTATGACACTATTCTGAGGATGCCTTTCATGACACCTGATGAATGACATTGTTAAGCTTCTTTGTGGTATAGGAACCGAAAAGGGAATCCTATGACATTTTGTGACTATCTTTAATTTCTTCTTACATTTGGGAGTAAAAAGAATTGGAGAGCCACAAGGAACAGACAAAAAAGCTGAAATTGTCATGCTTCAGAAAATGTTGAGGTATTATAACCATTGGCTATTAATTTCAGGGTTATAATGCTGTCACCTAAAAGAGGGAACACGGGGGGTTCGAGTCTTATTTGTTTTAGTGGTGAGTGTGTATCACTTACCAAAAATATCAAGGGTTATTCGTCTTTTAGGGTCCAATAGTTCTTTTTAATGCACTCTACAGTCCAATGTTTTCAATAATTGCATTTGGGGATCATTCAGACTTTCTGCGATGCTTTCTAAGACTTTTTACAACACCTGTTTGAGAAAGAAGTGCTGTAAATAGTGAAAACGGGTTCCATTATGCAAATAATGGAAGCGGTGGACCCCAAAGTGTATTACAAAGAACTACTGGACCTCAAAAATACAAGTGATTCAATCATCAAACTTGCCAAATTAGAATGTTACCACGGAGCATCTAATAAGATAATCGAGAATAACTTGCTCATTTGCAAGCTTAAGTGATGTCTGGTACAAATTAATGACTTTCACTTATAATTAAGAATGTTCAATATTATTAGTTACACCAAATGAGCAATTCAGAAGAAGGTCAGTTACATGTCAATCCTTGTCTTATTTCCTTTTTTGGGGTGTGGGTGAGTGGGGGATTTATTGGGTGTTTGTATATATGCTCTCAACCATATGCTTAGAGTGAGATTCTATTATTTCGTCAGTTGGGGAAGGATACCTATTATAATGGTATGTTTAGTAAGATGGACGGAGAATGGAAAGTTAGGAGGGACTGCATTTGTATACTGAGGGAAGATAAGCAATCTTTCCATCCTTGTTGTTTGATTGAGTAAACAGGAAGTTTTGGAGGAAAAATGAATCTTGGTTAATTTCACCATATACTCTCTTGCATAAAAATAAATAAGTTATTTTAGGTTTAAAAAAATCAAAAAAGTAGGCTGCTATATTTTCTTCAAACTTTTGGTAGAAAAAATATGGTGAAGCTCAGAGGGAAAGTGCATCCCTCCTCTTCCTCCCCCCTCTTTTTCCAACAATAAAAGTAAGGTTCTTCACCTTTTGTGAGCAGAGTGTAATGGAGAAGAGGAAGAAGAAGAGCAAACAAGCACTTTAAATACTCGAGTGGCTGGACACCAAGTGTGTGTATGGTCAATGCTCAATAAATGCTCGAAGTCTTCACTCCTAAGATCAAAATCACATTTTCTAAAAAGAAGAACAAAATATGAAAACCAAGTGCTATTTTCTCTCTCTATGCTCTCTAATAAACTTACTAATTTCACTCACACTGGCAGAAATTGTTGAGATATAGTAAATGTGGATAATGAAGATTTGTATAGTGCTTGAGTAACCTTCAAGCATGAAGATATGGCCTATTGACTGTTTAGAGTTGAATTCCATTAAATGCGATTGAAACATTACGGTGGACTAGCCATTCTGCTGCCAATCAGAGATGTCAAAAGTACATTTTGGGACCTCCTTCATATACGTGGTATGCCAATATTAGGTTTAACGTAACATGATGTGATATTTTATTATTCGTTATACCCAATATGTATAAAATAAAGCGTGCGCAACTCTCGAGGTTGGACTTCTCGAGAGAGCTTTGAGTTGTCCCTGAGTGACCAAGTGAGGTCACTTGAGGACCTTGGCGTTCTTTCTTTTGTATTTAAAATAGTTAAATCTTGACTGTCTTGCTCCCTAGATACCTAATGAGTTTCTCAAGTAGAACTAGGACTTGCTCCCTCAATCCCTGACTTACTTGGTCCTTCACAAGGTTAACCTTTATTACCTGCAGCTTACTTGGTTGCCTCCTACTTGCTCGAAGAAACATTATATTACCTTCTTTCACCTGTGTCAGATTATGCATGTTTTAAATCATGACATTTGCATATGTTGTTCAAGTGAGGAATCTTTTTGGTTGTTAAGGTCCGTCGAGGGACCTCTTAAAGAAATTATTCGAGAGGCCTTATAATCTTCCCCAATTGTGCATTTTCTTATGTGATGTGATTATCGGAGTAACTATATTAATTAGGGTTTCTCGAAGGGTCCCTACTACACATGCTTAAAGTGAAGTGTTGAGATTTGACTTTTTGTCTAACTATTTTCATCATTGACATACTACTTGTTATTATGTTGAATTAACACTTTACCTAATTTCTATGATGTATAAGTGGCAAATAACTTTTAGTTTTGTAAATGAATGCAAGAAAAAAAATGGTAATGATTTTGTTTATTCAAATGGGGTTTGGTTGGCGAAGCTAGTGTCCCAATCTTGCTTCCTATTCCATATTAATTTGGGACTTCACTGCACCTATTTCAGTTTCGCTTTTATATCAGAACCAACAAACTATATTAATCTGCATGCAAGGGGATTTGCAACATGAGTCAGCAGCTCACAAAAAGAAAATTGAAATAAGACAGAAAGAATTGTTAAAATGATATAAAGACCATAAAAAAGGAAATCTACCGACATAAGGAATTCAGAAACAAGAAACAAAACTTTAAGTTCCGTTACCACACATATGTCTTCTTACATATTTACATCTCTCTCCAACCACAAATCACACGTAAAGGCCATTGTGGCACATCATCATAAATTTATAGATTTTCTCAAAGTTCATTTTTACCACACATTACTTATTGACTCTCATGCGCAATTGTTTTTCATTGTTCGGTAGCTTTGGCTGCTCTATTTGAGGTTGTTTAGGAGTGTAGGAGGGTAGTATTACAAACGCCGGTTAGCTAGTACGTGAAGATCCAAGGAGGGTGAATCCAGAGAGCATAGTTGTCAAATCGTGAATTGAATCGGGAATCAAATCGTAAGAATCGATATAAATGTAAAAAATCTAGTAAATAATATATAAATGCAAAGAGAACACATTAGAATATGCAATAAAACATATTGTGACCTAAAACCAATTTTAGGACATGATTACATTGAAATATAACTAACAAAATGAACTTCCATGCCAAAAATTTGACCAAATATTAACAATAACACCACCTACAGTGTCCAAATTTAAACGTAACAATATATTATACGATATAATAACACAAATAAAGATTGAACATAACAATATAAAAAATATATTATAATAACAATGCCATATAATATAAGATCCTTATAAAAGATTTGTTGGCTTCAATCGAACACAAAGATGCCCAAACAAGTTCAAATAGGTTAGAAGAGAAGAAAAAAATCATCGCAACACGAAATAGAGGAAATAAAAGCTTTAAACAGGTTAGAAGAGAAGAAGAAAAGTGATCGCAGTTTAGGTTTTATTCTATTATGTGTTTCAGTCACTCTCTCTTTCATAAAGGGTAACTTTTGTTTGTAATGATTTCTTTATTGTTTTATTAAGAAAACATTTTGTTATAGTATCATTTTAAAAGGGAAAAAACGAGCACGTGTTCCTACATTTTTTGAAGAACATGAATCGAACCGATTTTTGGTACCCTGCCGATTCAATTCCCGATTCGTATCGATTAATATGTGAATCGGATCGAATCGCACGAATCGAATTGCGAATCGTACGATTTTGACAATTATACTAGAAAGGGTGAGTTAGATGTAATCTGCTCAATGAAGACGAAGGTCACAAGTGACAGTGAGTGAGAGCCATGTCAATTATAGAGCAAAAACGGCGATATATATATATATATATATATATATATATATATATATATATATATATATAGATAGAGAGAGAGAGAGAGAGAGAGAGAGAGAGAGAGAGAGAGAGAATGAAACAAGCATTCACACACATAACACAATGGTTTACATGGTTTGACAGTATGAGAGTGTTTTGTTGTTCGTATTCACATATGTTGTGAGCAGTGAGCCAATATAATATAAACTCTTCCCCTTGATATGTTACAAGCTGGCTATAAAGAGGAGGTGGTGATTTGTTTTTTTGAAGGTTGTGGACCAAGAGCTTGTCATTTCTTTTCATACATTTCCCACTTTGTATGCAATATCTTTGTACTATTTCCTAAGTTCTTAACTTAATGATTGAAGATTTTTTTTTTCCATTTTACTTTATGTCCATTATCACCACTAATTTTGTCCTTGTCTGATGTAAGTAAAAGTATTTTCACAACAACATTTGTTTAGAGATCAATGGCCTAATTTCTCTCTCTAATTCTCATTTGCATCCATAATTTGATTACAAAGAGTCGCTAATGACTTTATTCATAGGTGATATCTTGGTAGCCAAGATAACCCTAAGATAACCTGCTGTATAAAAAGACTAAAAAGGGCACACTAAAGACATCAAAAGACAATGTCACCCTAGAACTTAATATAGAATCTAATAAGAGGGAAATAACCTAATAAAACATGAAAAATAAAAGGAATAAAGATAAAAATAAAATCTCGGAACCCTCGTACACGTCACTCTCCCCAACTAAGTAAAGCTCTCCCATGAGAGCGAAAGCGGGAGAGGTGAGCATTGGAATTGGAATAAAGTGAACAACACCGTTCTTCCCAACTGAGAAAGTAGATACTCCCACTCCCGGGACCCTTTCCAATCTCAAATAACAATGTAGTTTGTTTGGTCTTTTTATTGCTATATGTTTTTAATCGTTCAATAACAATATTTTTAACATCTCCTGGAAATTTTTTGCACTCCAAAACACCGGTGTGGGAGCCGGCCAAATGATATTTCAGATTTTTTTAATGGCCGGAAGTTGATCGGAGTAGGGAAGGACGAGAAAGTTAGGGTTTTGGTTTGCCGAACTTTAGGGATTAATGTTTGTCTACCTTTATGGCCAAAACTTAATCGAAATAAGGTATCCTTTCGTTTTTTTTTTAAAAAACAAAACGACGTTTTGTCTTTCAAGGGTTTTAGAAAAAAATTTCGCGCCGCTGTTGTGCGCATTCGCATCCGATAGCGCCAAAACGTGCTAAATTGCGTATGCAAATCATGTATCCCGTATGACAGTGGCAATAGCATTGCGTCTTCCCTTTGCGTTTTGCAATAACGTGCTATTGCAAACTTTGTAAAACATTGGTTGGGACTTGTCGGCAGTCTGTTAGTGGGGGTCACCTGACGCCGACGGGGTGGTGGTCAATCCATATCTAGGGTTTTGAGGGGGATATTGGGTTGTTTGTTGTATGGTTAGTGGATATGGAGGGTTTGGGGTAGGAGATTTAGGTTTTGGAGGTTAGGGAGGGTTTTAGTTGGGGTGGTGTCGTTTGACTGTGAATGGTGGGGTCAGATTTGGAGGGGCGGATCGGCGGTTCCTCCAAGCCTTGCCCATGGCTCTACAGCCTTCGTGACAACATAAGAGAGAACACGTCCTAATACCAATTTGATGTAAGCGGAAGCATTTTCACAACAACATTTGTTTAGAGGCAATGTCCTAATACCTTTCTTTAATTCTCATTCATATCCAAAAGTTAACTGATTACATAGAGTGCCTGAGCCTTATTTATCGGTGAGGATATCTTGCGATTTTTAAAAAGACTAATGAGGGCGCACTAAAGACATTAAAAGACAATGTCACCCTCTAACCTAATATATCAACTAATAAGAGGGAAATACCCCCAATAAAACATGAAAAATAAGATAAACAAAGATAAAAATAAACCCTGGACCCTCGTACAGGTCATTGTCACTGGCTTTTATTCATTAGTATCTAATGGTTTGTTGTTTCTTCATTCCTAGTTCTCGCGAGTACCCCTGTGCTACTACTGTTGAATTTTGATTGTACTTAAGTTCATTACTATGAAATTTTTTTACCTTTATTTGGGAGGAGTGGGGGAGAAACAAGGATTTGCAGCAATTTTATTAACATTTTCTTTTTCTTGTTGTGGTTAAAAGATTGACAGTATTATGTCAACAAGGACATCTAATGAGCATGATGCAAGCAGAAGATTAAAGTCTGAGTTTCTAGTTCAGTTTGATGGGGTGACTTCAAATGCTGATGATCTGGTGATTGTCATTGGTAAGCTTCAAAATATTATCTTAATAAAGCATCAATCCAGGCTTTTCTGGTCAGCATGATTCTATGCAGATTTGTTCTATCTTGGGCTTTATATTGAGTATAGATCGGTTTCTCCTCTCACAACAGGAGCTCAAGCCCTTTCTGGCATTTGCATTGCTATTTGGTCCATATAATGTGAACAACGTCAGTCCTTGTGCGTGTTGCCTTTTGTTTTTATTTCACATACCTAGCTAATCTTGATTAATCTATGAATTCTTCTATGCAATGTTTGTTCTATCTGGGGCTTTATATGCGTGTATATATATTAAGACTATATCGGTGTCTTCTCTCGGAACACGAGCTTAAGCTCTTTCTGGCATTTGAATTGTGAACGATATTAGTCCTTATCTGTGTTGTCGTTTGTCTTTGTTGCATGACCTAGCTAACCTTAATCAATCTGTCCCTTAGTCTATCTTAGAGCAGATGCTTGCCAATATTCAGCATCCTCCCAAAATCACCGCTCATAACCTTCCGACATAGTTTTAAAGGGCATGCTACTTCCTGTTTTAAAAGCCTGCTATATTTTGTGAAGACAACTTGTAGCTGTTTAAGACGTATCTTTATTGCATGAAGGGAACGAGGAAAAAGTAACTAGAATTCTGCAGTTATCTTCTTGAGCTCAGCTTCGCTCCAGTTTTAAAGTTTTTAACTCGAAGGTGCTATTTATTTTCTATTTCATTTTCTCCCTTTGGAATCACATTGAGGCAAAGGAACACTTATTTTCTCCTTTGGCATGTAGATATGGAGAAGTTTGTAACTCTTTGACAAGATACATAGGGACCGTTGTACAGTTGCCTTTATTTTCATTTATGGAGTGCCTACTATCATTTGTATGTTTTTTTTTTTGGACATATTGTATGTTTGTGTTTTTTTATGTATAAATGTGTTTTTTGTGTGTTATGCAGGTGCAACTAATAAGCCACAAGAATTGGATGATGCGGTTCTTAGGAGATTGGTTAGTATATTATGTGTCATCTGCACATTAATTTGCTTGAACTTTACATGCGAGCTGAAATTCTGAATTGCTTGTAAATATTTCTTCAAGTGATGTCTTTCTTGTAAACCACTATCATTGTTATCAGACTCTTTCCCCATCCTGAGTGTACTGCAATCTGGATACCGTGTATCTTTTGGTTTAGCGGTTCAGATCTCCAAATTCAGTGTCCCGTTTCTGTTGACCTTTTTTTCCCTCTCTAATTTATTGTAGAAAAAATCAAAGAGATGAAATGAACAGAGAGAAGAGAGAGAGAGAGATAGTCTATTGAATAAATTTCTTAGCGTCTCACTTTTTGCGATTAGACAAGGCTTGTAGCTGAGCATGAGTATTCCATTCTCTATACTATTGAGTTTCTAGCCAATTGTGGTGCTCAGTTTGTTAGAAAAACGAAGTAGAATGGTCAATAGATTTGTTATCATCTCAACTCTCAACCATTTGACTTGCGGCTATGTTTAATATTTTTCTCTTAATTTTAACTTTTTTTTGACTATAGGTGTTTTTTACCCAATTTTTATTAAAAATGTACATTTTTTGTTAACCTTTTCATATAAAAAACTGTACATTAATTAAAACTATCTTCAAAATTTTTTTATATAATTTTTTTTAAAAAACTGTACATTAATTATTACTATTTTGAACTGTTCTTATAAAAATTGTACGTGTTTTAAAAAAAAAAAACTCTGCATGTTTTTTAAATAAAACTATTTTAACTTTTTAAAAAAAAAATAAGAAAACTGTACATGTTTTTTACCCAATTTTTATGAAAAATTTACATTTTTTTGGTTTACTCTTTCATATAAAAACTGTACATTAATTAAAACTGTTTTCAAATGTTTTTGAACAAAAAACTCTACGTGTTATTTTTAAACTGTGCATGTTTAAAAAAAAACTATTTAACTTTTTTTTAAAAAAAACTGTACATTAATTAAAACTATTTTCAATTGTTTTCTTTTATAAAAACTGTTTTTTTTAAATAAACTGTTTTAACTGTTTATTAAAACAACTGTACTTGTTTAAGAAATATTTTTAACTGTTTTTTTTTAAAACATTTTTTTTTAAAAACACGCAGAGTTTAAAAAAAAACTTACAGTTAAAAAAGCAGTTGAAATAGTTTTAATTAATGTACAGTTTTAAAAAAAAAAATTTAAAAAGAGTTAAATATTTTATATATATATATATATATATATATTTAAAAACAAACTTTTTTTTTATAGTAATGTAACATTTTTATAAAACAGTTTTTAGATAAAAACAGTTTTTTTTTTTTTTATAAATATTATGTGTATAAATTTTATTTGATTTCCATTGTTTTGTAATGTTTATGATTTTTGAAATACGGGTTAGGAGTTGTTGGGTTTGGGGAAGTAGATGAAGTGAAGGAGGGCATTTTCATCCAAAATATAGAAGGGATCCAAGTCAAAATACAGATTAATTTCGTTTTATAACGGAGAGTAACGTCTGTCACGCTTTGGGAGGTTGTCTATTTTTCATCTTCCGGGGGGGTCATGTCAAAATACGGCATTATTACCGTGGGGTACATGCGGACAATACTTATCATAATTTTGGGTTTTGTATACACCGGGCGAGAGCTACCCATTAAGTATGAGGGCAATGGACCCTCTTTGCTTTGGAAGAAAATTGTGTTAAAATTTAATTTGTTGAGAAATATGGGGCAAAAAAATGTAATAGCATGAATATTCTATTTAAAAGTACAAATTAGGGGTTAGAATATAACCTCGTTTATTTATTTAATATTTTTTATATAATTCATGTGAAAATAGGTGCACTGCTCATCTCATTACTTTTTCTAATGCTAATTTTTATTTAGTACGATATTGCATTTTCTAGTACATCCTAAAAATCTAAACCCTAGCATTTTCTAGGGTTTAGATTTTAGGTTTTATGGTTTTTGGTTTAGGGTGGTTTTGGTTTTAGGATTTAGGGTTTATTAATTAGAGTTTAACGATTAGGGTTTATGTTTTTGGGTTTAGTATTTAGGGTTTCATTTTTGGGGTTTAGTAATTAGGATTTAGGTTTTAGGATTTAGTAAATAGGGTTAAGGGTTTTTGATTTAGGGTTACTAATTAGGGTATAGGTATTAGTGTTTATGTTTTTGGGTTTTGGAAAATAAGGTTTATGTTTTGAGGCTTAGTGTTATTGTCGCATCCGCGAATTCTATGTTTTTAATGGTAAGTAAAGAGTAAAATAAATATAAGAAATAAATTAAAGGCAGCGGAAATTAAAAGATTTTTATCATGGGGATGCCGAGGGGATGCCGAGCATCCTATTACATAGCTGAGTCTGAAATAAACAGAAATACATAATTATTCGTAAATGCCATATATAAGATAAAACTGGTAGAAAACATTCGGGAATCATAAGAGCTGATAAGTTGCGGTGTAAATATTCCAGCGGGGACTACCATCCTCGTCTGCTACCTGTTCAAATTTTTCCCACTGAGCTTTTACTCTTCAATTTAATTTCGATTGTCCTTTTGACTTGGTTTATGTTAATTTCCCGACCAGGTGAAAAAAATATACATCCCTTTACCGGATGCAAATGGCAGGAGAATTCTTTTAAAACACAAACTCAAGGGACAAGCATTTTCTTTGCCCGGTAATAATATGTTCATATCCTGTTCTTTTGTTTTGTGCAGTTCTTTTTTATTTGAGGAATGTTATTTCTTCTGTTCGATATAGCCTTTTTATGGTTTCAAGAGATACAAATAATACTTTAAGGCTGAATAGGTAATTCGCTCTAAATATAAACATGTTCCGTATCATCATGCGATAGATAGTAAATGTTTAGATTTACAAAAAGCTATGTTATACCTTTTGCTCGTTATGATATAGAAGGTTTCCACTTGACTGCTTCAAATTTACCTCTTTTTTTTTTTTTTGGTATCATACCACGTGTTGTCCCGGGCCAGCTTTAAGCACACCTCGACTAATCCACGTTCGCGGTTCGTAGCTTCCGCTGGCCAAGAATTATTTTGACAGTGCCAGAGATCGAACTGGGACCAAACCCACCCCCAAGACTGTCCCAGCGGCAGCCTTATACCACTGGGCCAAGAGGCTTGGTTAAGAGGCTTCAAATTTACCTCATGTTGCAGTTTGATACACATTTTTTGAATAGCTTGAGCTTTTGGAGTTATTGGTATAGGAGGGTAGTCCTTGTTGGTTGTGTGAGGAAGTTACTCCTCAAGAGCCGAGATGTAACCTGTTTTGTAGAAGCGTAACCAGAGATCAACATAGAGACGAGATAAAATATAGACAAAATATTCACACACGACAAAGATATTTACATGGTTCAGAAACTGGCCTACGTCCACAGTGGTGTTTTGGTGTTCTTATTTCAGAAATGTTGTGAGCCAATAGTTACAAAAGAATGGTGAAGACTCTTCACATTTGGATTTACAATATGAACTACCATCTAGTGTAAAAGCCTCTCTCTAATGCTTGCCCCCTGTTTTGTTGTGTGGAGATGGCATATAGGAGTCTTGAAGTGAGTCACAACTAGTGGACGAGGTGGTGATGTGGTAGGAGCTTCAAATGTTTGGTTTCTCTGCATGATTTTCTGTTAACTTTATTGCCCCACTTGGAGTCTCTTTACTTCATTGCCCCACTTGGAAACTGTAGAATCCCCCATCGCATGTCGGAATCTTTAAAAAAATACCCTCTCGGTTTGAACTCTAAAGACCTTCAAACTTCTTTATCCTCTTTGGATTCTCATGCTTACTATGACATTTGCCTCCAGCTACTTGTACATCCCTACAATTAGTATCTTGGCTTGCATTCTATTTTGTTCTGTTCTTCACTTAAATTGCACCTAGGATTTCCTCTCTACAGGTTGTAAATAAATGGTGGAGTTTAAGAGCTTAATATACATTATTGAGTCTATTCTTTGACACCCACTATTAGTTAATTGGCTCTGCTTAAGTTAAACATCCACGCCATTTTGAACTTCAGAACTTGGTTATGCAACTCATAGTTGTCAAATCGTGAATCGAATCGTAAGAATCGGTATAAACGTAAAATATGTAGGAAATAATATATAAATGCAAAGAGAACACATTAAGAATATTTAATAAAACATATTATGACCTAAAACCAATTATGAGACATGATATCATTAAAATATAACTAACAAAATGAACTTCCATGTTCAAATTATGACCAAATTCTAACAATACAACCATCTACGATGTTCAAATTTAAACACAACAATATATTAATCAATATTATAAAACAAATAAAGATTAAACATAATACTATAAAAAATACATTATAATAACAATGCCATATAATATAACTTATAAAATCCTTACACAAGATTTGTTGACTTCAATCGAATGCAAAACTACCTCCCTCTCTCGATCAGCTTCAAACAAGTTAGAAGAGAAGAAAAATGTGATCGCAACACAAAATAGGGGAAATTGCATCTTCGAACAGGTTAGAAGAGAAGAAGAAAAGTGATCGGAGTTTAGGTTCCGTTCTAGTATGTGTTTCAGTCACTCTCTCTTTCACAAAGAGTAACTTAAGTTTGTACTAACTGCTACTTATTATTATTATTATTTTAATAATAAAATATTTTTTAAGGTTATTTTAAACGGAACAAAAAACAAACACGGTCTTTAAGTCGGTTGAAACCACCCAACATCTTTCGAGAAACATGAATCGCACGATTCAGTCCCCGTATCGGTCGATTTAGCCGATTTTTGGTACCCTCCAATTTTATTCAGTCCCCTCCAATTTTATTCCCGATTCGTATCAATTAGTATGTGAATCGGATCGAATCGTATGAATCGGATCGCGAATCGTGAGATTCTGACATTTATGATGCAACTTCTTTGATATAATCGTTTTGCTTTCCTCTCAATGTTTCCTTTGATGGTGAGAAAGACGAACTTGAACGTGCATCTTTCTACTTTGAGAAATGAAAAAAATGGTTTTCATAGACCTCAAGAATTAGAAACCTTATGATTGCTCTGGAAATTATGAACACAAACTTTCAATATAACAGTTACTTTTTGTTTCTTGCAACAGGTGGAGATCTCGAGAGACTTGTGGAAGAGACGGAAGGTAGAATAATTCTCAATAGTTTGGCTTTTGGAATGTATTTTTGACCAGATGGAATGATTACAAGTGTCTTTAAGTTGGCTAATTTACGGGTGGCCAAAACATTGTCACAGATGTCTGGGAATAGCTGTAGTTGTACAACTTTGGGGTTATGACAAAGCTGAGCCTTCCAGACCTTAGAAGCACGAATACTATAAAGTTGTAGGAAGGGAGTATCGGATATGGATACCTGATACGGCTCAGACTGAAACTGTCCTATTCCTATTTGATATTCCAAATAAATATCAGTTGACTTAGTCAACAATTTTGACTACCATATAGATGTGTCTAGGATCGTTTTGCATGTTTTTCCCTTTTAAAAAAGGGATATTAAGGGTAATTTAAAATTCTGATAAGATAAGCTCTGCACCAGAAAAACATATAAAAAATAGATTGTATGTGCTGGTATTTTTTTCCTTCTAAATTCACATTTTAGGAATCACAGGTATTCTGTCCCATTTGTAAAGATTCATTTGCAGCCGATCCTATTTTTTTAAAGTTGTTAGTCCTGTTGCTGTTTTAACTAATATGGGACGATGGTCTTTCTCTAAGGAAATGAAGAGAGTTGTTTACCGCCGGTTATGGGTGGTCATGGGACTGATTACGAGTTAAAAAAATTATGGGATCGGTGCCCGCTAAAACTATCAAAATGGGACTAGAGCCTAGACACTATATTTTAGGGGAAAATGCAAATTAATAAATAAATTCAGATTTGTACAAATAACATCCTTGTATGTTGATATAACCCCATGAACATATTTTTGTTGCAAAGACAGTCTTGTGTGGAATTTTTTGCGACATGCAGCAAAATACATAGTTTCTGCGTGTGCGGTGGGGTGTTGGTGATTGGGAGTCTTGCGTTAAATATAGTTCTGCCGATTTCTTGGAAAATCTGTATAATTTAGTTTTTATTATTCCACTTTTTTTCATATCACGGTAAATTTTATTTTATTGTCGTATACTTAGTTTATCCAAACTCTACACCTTTTCTTACAATTTGTCGTATCGCCGTACTATATTGTATATCGTATACATATTTGTATCTGTGCAACTTAGTTGCTCAATTTGAAATTAGGTCTCAAGGAAAATGAACCTACCTACAGTTGCTGAAAAGATATTATACTTTTCTGATTTTAAACATTTTGTATGGTATTTACTCTTAGGATATTCTGGAAGTGATCTACAAGCCTTGTGTGAGGAGGCTGCAATGATGCCAATTAGAGAGCTTGGTATGAACATTCTCACTGTCAAGGCAAATCAGGTAGTCCAGCTTTTGTCCTACTTTCATTATGTTTCTGATTCTCTTCTAGGTGTTAGTCTTGAGTTAATGCGAGCTCATGTGTTGTATAAATGGTAAATAAAACTTAACATTTTTGCAACTGTTTTATGTTAGTGCATCAGATTTTCTTTAATATATATATATATATATAGAGAGAGAGAGGCACGCTCTCTCATACATACCAAGTTTACATACTTGCTGGCACAAATTTATTTTAATAAAATATTAAAAAATATATTTTTGAGTTGAATTTTTTTAAGCGTCATTTAAACATTTCAAGGGACCCATATAAAAAAAATCAGCTCAAAATAACTTTTTTGCCATTTTTAAAAAATCGGTCAAACTTTCAAAAGCTGTCAAAGTTTGACCGATTTTTAAAAATAGCAAAAAAAGTTATTTTGAGCTGATTTTTTTTTATATGGGTCCCTTGAAATGTTTAAATGTCACATATAAAAATTCAACTCAAATAATTTTTTTACTATTTTAAAAAAATCGGTATGTATGAGAGCCTCTCTCTCTCTCTATATATATATATAATGCTCTTGTGCGGACTAGTCCGCATTTTAAGAATGTGGATCGGACATGTGTCACCTAACGGGGCCCCTAGAAATTATCGTCTAAATTATAGGCACACTCTCTTTTCTGGCGGGCTCACCTTCAGGTGACACATGTCCGGTCCGCACTCTTAAAATGTGGACTAGTCTGCACAAAAGTAGGACTGTATATATATAGGGCACCGTTAGGTGACACATGTCCTGTCCGAACTCTTAAAATGTGGACTAGTCCGCACAAGAACAGGACTATATATATATATATATATAATTCAGCTAAGGGTTAATTATTTTTCATTTCATTATTATGACTTGTTTTTACTTTCTTGGGGAAAAAACCTTGAAATAATTAAGATTTATGTATTAGAGATTGCTTCGGTTCTTCAATTGTATTGGGCATGCTCTCCACCGGTAGAATAATATCCATGAGTAGAAATTGAAAATGAGATCATTTCACAAACATGCAAATGCCTCTTTTATTGATCAAGGTTATAGAGGCCAGTTATACTCCTCATTTCTATCCCATTGAGAACTATTTGTCCTAGGCAAATGTCTCATTTTGGGTGTTCAATTTTAACAATTTTTTTTGGTAAAATTTTCCAACAGTCCTCCCTTGTTTCCTTCCTAAATGATGGTATACGTTTGGAGCAATAATGTAATTTTTCCATTTTACTTGCAGTGTCATATATATATATATATATATATATAGAGAGAGAGAGAGAGAGAGAGATGCTCATCTACATCATGATGTATAAATCACACCTAATTCTAGGTTCTAAATTTTTTTTTTTTTTTCAAATTTATTATTTTTCTCTCCAAATTAACCTTCCAATCAACCCATATTCAAAAAATTAGGTCAAAATACATTTTGTGTAGCTATTTTTAAAAAATCAACAAAAAGTTGTTGGCGTAGATCCTTACAAATAAGGTATTTTGAACAGTTTTTTGTGAATTTTATAAAAATAGCTACAAAATGTATTTTAACCTTAATTTTTTAAACGTGGGTTTATTGGAAAGCCAATTCCAAGGAAAAAATAAAAAATTTGAAAAAATAAATTTTTTAGTGCCTAGAGAGAGATTGAAGAAGTGGAAACATAGTAGAATATCATTCAAGGAGGTTGAAGAAGGGGGATCCATTGGCCTTAGACGAGGGCCATTGTGAGAACATTTCTTAACTTAAATAAATCTTAAAAAGAAGCTGAAGGAAGAAGTTGATGTAAGAACAATTAGCAAGAAAGCATTTTTGTTGGAACACGAGGTCCCCAATTTTAAAATCTTATTACAAAACGTAATTTCAATCGCCTTTTTATAGATATGCGGAAGCGAGATGGTTCAATTAAACAAATTACCAAATTTTAATTTATCTCAAATTAAAATTAAACAAAGTGAAATTAGATTGAACATACACATATTTTTAATTTCACTTAAACCAACTTAATTCAATCCAAGTCCTAGAAATTTGCCTAACAAATAATTAACTCAATTTTGCATATTTGGCCAAACCAATTTTAATAAATTAAATGACGACTTGAATTAAATTAACTTATACCCAAATTTAATTTAGCACCAAATTAAGTAAGTAGTGATTTAAATCAAATTTTATCTTTTTACCTAAGAATGCGTTCTAGGTGAATTTTGCGAAAGATAAAATAAACAATTAATCACTACGCCGCGATGTACGAGGAAAAACTCACAACGGAAAAAGACCTCGGACGACCCTAGCCTTAATTCCACTAAGTATGGATTTACAAATTACAAGACAAATGACTTACTTCCTCGACTTGATCCCTTTCAAGTCTTGACGCGTCTTCTTGTAAACACCTCCACCTAGTAGATAACCTCGGAGCTCCACCGGAATCTTGGACTTCACCAATGAGACAATAGGTACACCGTCAACCACACATGGTACCTTTCACCATGTGAGAATGCCGCAGCAAAATAATGAACTTCTTCTTTGAGGGATGTAGAAGCAAACCCAAACTTCTCTTCTTCAAGGTGTAGAGATAAACCGGTGCCAAATGCTCCAAGCAAAGTATATATATAGATGAACTTGGATAGACAAACTTTGGGTGTAAAACAGGAGTGTTGTAAAGGTTTTTCTTTGAAAAATTAAACACTCAAACATGAACTTTTTCTTCTATGAGTTTTGCTCTCAAACACTCTCTTCGGGTTGTAGGATATGAAAAAGTTAAGTTAAAAAACTTGATTCCCGCACTTGGATATTCCGGAAAAGAGTGGAAAAATGGAAAAAACTGCTCAAAAACTGTCAATTAACTGTTCCCGCCAAATCTCGTTCGAACGATATTCCAGTGGTCAATATGGGAACTCGTTGGCAAACCTCGTTCGAACGACATTCTCGTTCGAACGATAATATCGAAGGAAAAATCAGAAAGCTAAAAATTCTATTTTTAGCCCAGAAACTTTATTTTAAAGTTTTAAAGAAACTTTCTGAAACCAGACAACAGTTTAAACAAAATTTACACCCACATAAATATTGTTCAAAGCTCTTATACATATATTAAAATGCATTCATACCTTAGGAGCAAATGAACCATGTTGATGACGTAGAAACGAGGCACAATACACACGACATTTGATGAAGTTTTAATATCTTGGCCGCTACGTCTTCAACAAACACGTCATAGGGTTGAATGGATAAAATTGAACTCTATCCTATGACTTAAATGTTCTTGTTCGGAATTGAGCCAAAACTACAAATGACTCAATTGGAAATTTGTGTCCTTACAAATCTCCCCCTTTGGCTATTCCGGGACAAAAACTAAACAAATATCCTAAAGGGCCGTCAAGCTCACTGGACTAAAAAACATCCCACCCAATACTTGACACAAGACCCAATGATCAAAATTTTTGCCGGTGAAAGTTGCCATATATAGAAGAATTCCTTCACACTTAAGCAAACACATTAAATGCATAGGGAATATCAATATATTAAATGCAATTAAAATAAACTCCCCCTAAATTAATTCTCCCCTTTATCAAATGTGATCTACTTAGAAAGACGTCTCCACCTAAAATAAATCTCCCTAAACTAAGATACGATAATAATAGGATTAAATACAATTTCTCCCTCTATTTGTTCAGGAATGGACAAAGGCTAAAGAATCAAAAATTAACTTATCAAGATATAACAAGAGATAACATCCAATAGTGCGTAAAGTGATGAGAACATTAAAGCACGTGGGCAACAAAATCGTAACTAATCCAACAAATAATAACGGATACCAACTAAGATGCAAGAAAATGATACCGATATGATACATAAAGTATTAAGCATGTGATATCAACAAAGAATGCAACAAGATAGATACCAATTATGAATTAAAGCATAGATGGACTAGAACGCAAGGCGAAGACTAAAAAATATCATATATATACATAGACTAAATATACCAATAATGCTCATGCACGTATATATAGATATAAACACACAAATGACACAAAATAATATAAGCTTTTCACACTCGTATGTCAAAAATGTGTCATGGAAACGGAAGTGTTGGGGTGTGAACTAGCAACAATTAAATTTAGAACCAATCACTTAAAACTTGTTCACGGAGTTCTCAATTGATTGCAAACTTCATCACATTTGAATATAACCTCATGTAACAATATAAATTGAACTCAATGAACAAATAAACACAATGTATACAAGCCTAGCATGTTGATGATTCTACAAACTAATAGAGTCATGACATTCAAAGTACAACTAGGATAAACGGATATTGTGCAAACCGTTGATATACCATCCAATCTCCCTTAATAAGCAATATTAATTTTTGAATGATAATATCAATTAAACATAGGCCTTGGCAAATGTTTTTTTTTTTTTTTAAATGCCATATTTTCTTTTAGGCCCTTGGACCACGTATTTCTTTTAGGGCCATTCAAACTGTGATTTACTATTCGCAAAGGATAATAAATCCTTTCGGAGCCCTTCCCCGTGCACATTCATATATAACATTTTCATATCTCACAAATCTCACGTGCAACGGATTTTGACATGCACTAGTCCTCCTAGGTCACAAATATGTAGATGACAAGATTGGTAGGAAAACACCTCACAAAGCTCAAATATAACATGTGATGATTAAATTTCAAAAGAGCTCGTGCATGTGTGAATTGAGGCATATAAAAATAGAATTCGTTTAAACAATACAAAATCCAACTACTCCATGTAAGCATGGTAAAGAACATAATAAGGATTGACAATCTAAACCAAAAGTTCTAGCCACATGGAAGCGTAAAATAAGGGATTATACCACAAGTATATGCCACATAAAGTATGTCAAACTAAAATATACACAAAAAAAATCTTTTTGAGTTTTTGAAAATTTTTAAACCAAACAATAAAAATATTTACTCAAAAGACACACAAAAATCATTTGTATTTTTCATAAAGCCTAAATTACTAACAAGGTGAAACACAAATGATAAACAAAAATCTTTTTGTATTTTTCATTTAATGCAAACAGAAATGAAAGAAATATAATACAAAAGATAAATAAAAATCATTATTCTAGTATGTGATTAAGCATGGAGCATAGACTAGAAAATGACTAAACAAACATACATTTATCATGATAATATAGCATGAATTTAAAAGCTAAAGTATGCAAACAAAATTAACACATTCAACCTTTAAATTTAGCAAGGGAGGTTTCATGTGATAGCAAATGAGAATCAATAAATCTAATATCTAGCGCGTCTAGAAATGATTTTCTAACCCATATAGATGTATATTTAAAATGATGGGATTTGGGAACAAATGAAATGCTAGACATAGAGTTCCTAGGACTTCTTTTAAGATCAAAACAAAATGACCTAAGGTGACCTTTCCTACCACAATGCAAGCATGTGTAAACACGAGGAATGTTACCTAAGGTGTGATCTTTTTTAAAGTCCGTGGATAAAGTCGACCCTCTAAAACAAACAATGGTCTTAGCTTTAGCAATGGAAGTATTTAAACTAGATGAGTTAGAACCATTGAAATTACTACTCGAGTCAAGTAAATCATGCTTCATTTTTAAAATTTTGGACTCAAGTAATAAATTACTCCTCAAATTTACGGGACTCTTGAAATTTTCAATTACACCTAGAAGGTTATCACGCTCCCCCTCAATGTGAGCAAAATTGTCCCTAAGAGTCTTTTCTCGACAATCACTCTCTTTCTTGGACTTTCCTAAAATATTAAAATTGTAATTTATGTCCATGAGCTTTTCACGAAAAATATCTTTTTGAGATCGCGAGGTTTGCAAAAATTCAACTTTAGCTTTAAAACAAGAATTTTCATTTTCAAGAAATTTAATTCTTTTTGCAAATTCCAAATTTAACTCTTAATTTTTCATTACACTTATTAAGCCCATTAAATTCCTCTCGAATTGCAAAAACTTTATTATCATTAGAGATGGACAAATTATCATTAAGACGTCCCATCGAGAGATAAAAAAAAATGAGAGTGAGTAAAAAAAAATTGAATCACCTGAAAATACAAGGAGCACAAAAATTGTAAAAGCCGAAAAACGGATCTTTGACGCGATAAATTAGCGCTCCGGCTCTGATACCACTTGTTGGAACACGAGCCCCCAAATTTTGAAATTTTATCAAAAAGATAATTTTAATTTTCTTTTTAAATATGCAGAAGCGAAAGATGGTTCAATTAAATAAATTAACTAATTTTAATTTATTTTCAAATTAAAATTAAACCAAGTGAAATTAAATTAAACACACACTTATGTTAATTTCACTTAATTTAATTTAACCCAAGTCCTAGAAATTTGTCTAAAAATAGAATTTTCAGCTTTCTGGTTTTCGTTCGATATTGTCGTTCGAACGAGAATGTCGTTCGAACGAGGTTTGCCAACGAGTTCCCATATTGGCCACTGGAATATCGTTCGAACGACAAACTCGTTCGAACGACAATATCGAACGAAAAATCAGAAAGCTGAAAATTCTATTTTTAGCCCAGAAACTTTATTTTAAAGTTTTAAAGAAACTTTCTGAAACCAAACAACAGTTTAAAAAAACTTACACCCATATAAATATTGTTCCAAGCTCCTATATATATATTAAAATGCATTCATACCTTAGGAGCAAATGAACCATGTTGATGACGTAGAAACGAGGCACAATACACACGGCATTTGATGAAGCTTTAATATCTTGGCCGCTACGTCTTCAACAAACACGTCATAGGCTTGAATGGATAAAATTGAACTCTCCTATGACTCAAATGTTTTTATCCAAAATTGAGTCAAAACTACTAAGGACTCAATTGGAAATTGTGTCCTTACAATTTCAGATATACTTACAAGTATTTAACTTTTACAATAGTGTAGTAACACGAGCATGTGGCTTAACAGATGCATTGTTCGAATCTAAATAGATCGGAATAGAAGATATGATTCATCTAGCCGACTCCAAAGGCTTTGGGTTAATATTTCAAGGCATGGTGCGGGGGACTTATTTGAACCCTACCAGCTTTTATCGGTATCCCTACATAGAATTACCATATAAAAGTCTAATACTTAGTCTTGCATGAAGTGGGGGGTTTCTTAGTGCTATTTTCTCGGGTTGTATGGAATATAAGTTTTCCATTAAATTTTTTATAACATGGGGTCCAGTCAATCAGTCATTGTCATCACTTGATTTTCTGTTGTGATCTATTTCACAAGTCCACCTTGACATGTACGTTTATATATAGTTCTGCTAAAGTGTAAAGGGAAATGGAAAAAATATACACTCTCTTGTGTCATTTTTCTTTTCTATATTTATCTCCCCTGTATGTATTAATGTAACATCATATTTCATCCCATAGGACTATTGCAGCCTGATTTGATGTATTATTCAGACCAAATTTGGCCCTAGTGGGAAACCAGATTCCATCAGCTTTCTCCAAGTTTACTAAGGCCCCGTTTGGTTATACCAAAATTGTAAATTGACCCATTTATAATTTGGTTCATTTACAAATTAATCCATTAGTTTTGTTTGGTTATTAATGAAATGATTTATTAATTTTCTCATTTTAGTTCATGTGTAAAATCTGAAATTAGATCATTTCACAAAAAACGTGAAATGCATCCATTTGAAATAGAAGTTACATAAAGTGCATGCTCCTCTCTCTTTCCATCCCTTCCTCCTCCCCCTCCCCCTCCCCCCCCTCTCTTAATTTGTTTTTATTCATTTTTTCTCATAGAACCTTAACATCAATTTCAGATTACCAAACAGTGCATAAAATTGGATTTGAACTCATTTTAAATCCACTCATTTACAATTCACTATTTACAATGAACCAATTTACATAATCAAACAATTTGTGCAACCAAACATGGCCTAATTATTCCAACCATAGTTGTCAAATCACGAATCCTATCGTGAATCGTTTACCCCCGAATCGCGAATTGTGAATCGAATCGGTTGAATCGGAACCAAATGATTAAAACTTAGTAAAACATACGTAAATGAGATTTAACACTATAGAATTGGTAATTAAGCATAATATGACAAAAAACTAATCGTAGCACATGATAATATACCAAAATATATTACAAAAATTAACCGTAGCACATGTTCTCATTCATTTTAAGCTTAAAAATGTAAAAAACAAAAATATATCATAAAACAACCTACATATTAATTTAAAACATTCTACATATTAATTTAAAACAATAAAATAAATGCTAAGGTTAATTTAAAACAGTAAAACTGTAAAACAAATACTCCCAAAAATTTTAAACAACCTACCTACTAAGATTAACAATATTAATTTAAAACAGCCTACAAAATTACAACAATATTAATTTAAAACAGTAAACCATATTAATTTAAAACAATAAAACAAATACTAAGATGAACTATAAAACAATAAAATAATTATTTAAAACAACCTTCATATTAATTTCAAGCAACAAAACAAATATACCTTCAAAGATTTTATAACAAAAAAAAAAACAAAAGATAGAAAACACTCAACCAAGAGAATAGGCAAGAAAAGTCGGCTGATAATAACCGAGTCACAAGAACATGTTTTTCTCTAAAACTCAGTATCTTAACGGGTATCCTTTGTTGTTTGCTTCTTTTTTTATTTGTTTTATTAAAACACACTATGGTTATAAGGTAAAAAAAATCGTGGAAAAAAAAAGGTGAATCGGACCCGAATCGGGAATCGGACCTGAATCGGAAGATTCGAATCGTGAATCGCCGATTCAGTCCGATTCTTTAGACATGTGCGAATCTCAACTCGATTCGAATCGTTTATGTGAGAATCGAATAGTACGATTCGAATCGCGAATCGTACGATTTTGACAACTATGATTCCAACTATATTAATATAATAGATCTCCAAATGTGTGATCTCTCTTAACAGTTCTTATGACGGTCAAAATTGAAATTGTACATTGTTTTATGACTCATAAATGATGACAGCTCCAAAAAGAAATATAGGAGACTTAATTTGGGATGGAAATACTGTAAGATATAATAAATTGTATCATTAGTTTTTTCTTTTCCTTGCATTTTCTCCATACCTATTGATTCGTTAATGACTCGATTTTTTTTTTCCTATTGTTTGCTGTATCAGGTAAGGCGATTGAGCTTTGGAGATTTTCAGAAGGCAATGTCCGTTATTAGACCCAGCCTTAATAAAAGCAAGTGGGAAGAGCTTGAACAGTGGAACCGAGAGTTTGGCTCCAACTAAAAGCCAACATTTATCATGTTATGAAATTATTTTAGGATATTTGGTGTTTGGCATCTACACCAGGCGTAACAAACCTTGGTCCCCATAATTCTTATTTATACACGTCTGATCCCCCAAAAGTGTATAAACAAAAAATTGAAGGACCAATTTCAATAACGTCTAAATATGCGAGTCAAACCCTAAACAACCCTGTAACTATAGTGTGTACTTCTACGCTGACACATTTTAGGAGAATGTAAGTGACATTTATTTGGTGCGAGTGCTTTAGTAGGGTACAATGATGACCGACCCCCCATGTCGACTAATGCGCTCAACGCCAGATTATTGTTGCTTTTAGTGTCAATGTAGAATTACTCACTCGTCAGATATTTGCCAATCAAAGAGAGAAGGCAAAATGAAACAAAAGGCGAGAAGGAAAATTGAGAGCAGGTTTTATGCCATATCTGACGAGTAAAGATTGGTTGGAGCTCACAAGTGGTCTTCTTCGTTTCTTGAATTCTTTGGATCTATCCACATGTAAGATATAGTTTGGAGCATGTATCGGGTTAACATATAGGGAAGTATAGACAGAGAGCTTATAGAAACAAAAAAGAGCAAGGGAAAAAAGGATGAAATCAAGGCAGGATGCTTTCAGATTCAATGTGGTTTGGTTTCATTTCAAATAATGTAAATAATCCTAGAATTTGTGGCACAGTCAAAATATCAATGCATGTGTAATATAATTTATTTATTTATTTACCGAGTATTTTATTGTAAAATGTATTTTAGATATCTTGTATCATTATTAATACAAGGAGATATTTTATAAAATTAATTTCATATATAACAGTAGGCAGTTTTCAATTATCGTAAAATAATCTAGTTGGTTTTAGTCATTATAGAAAAAAATCGAACACCTCACTGTGTTAGTAAAAAAGGTAGGAGTAAGTAGAACAATAAAATGAGATGGATGGCCACTTTGTTTTTTTTAGCACAACCAAAACATACTGAATATATTAATCTGAAAAATCAGCATACAATAGAGCGCTCAAAATAGGAGACGGATGTGAGAGCAAATCCAAAGAAACAGAGTTGGTACATCTCTCTTTTGCCACCCAATTCGATACCTTGTTGGTATCTCTCCTAATCCAAGAGACGGTAATTACAATTTGAAGCAAAGTCTGACACATTTGTCAATTCCCATCTGAGCAACACAGGTCAATAGCATGTTTAAATAATGAGCTTTGCTACGGAGACCCGCTAATTCTACACAATTCATGGACACACCTACGTGGAACTGTCCACGTAGGAAAGAGAAAAAGAAATCTGTTATCTCACCAAACCCACCAAAATCCGAACACACCAAAATCTCTCCCCTCACCAAAACTCAACAAGTTGTTTTGTGTTAGTTTTTAACTTTGTGTTGGAATTACTTAAAAAAAAAAATAATAATAATTACAAAATTATTCATTTGGAATGCATTCTAATATAAAAAAAAAAATCAACAAAAACTGTTTTTTTATATTAGAATGCATTTTTTTCATAACTTTTCTTTTTTTGGCAACAAAAACCCGTCAACAAAAGAGATGAATGTTTTACTCGTAAATTTTTTTAGGGACTTTGTAAATTTAGGACATATTGTAATGTATTATGGAAATAGGATAATAAATATTTTGTTTTAATTTTTAGTCCCTATTTTTGAATAAAGTCGCTGGCGCGGACCCATATCCATAAAATGTCAATCAATCACAACATGCCACGTCAACCGATAATTTAAAAACAGAGATTAAAAATGAAAACAAAATGTTTGTTGTCATATATCCATAACCAATATTATTTTAACTCCTAAAAGTGCATAATCTAATTTTTGTATAAAACTATTTTTATATAACACAGTAACAAAAACAAGGAAAATAAATAATTAGTAAGACATTTGATTTTTTACTTTTGTATGCCCACCATTGCCCTTGTCGATTAATTTTGCAACTATCATTTACTTAACTTGTTATATGTACAAAATTGTCGTGATTCGCGGCACGCATTAAGAGCCTGTAACGATTTGTTTTATAAATTTTATCATTTGGAATTATTCGTCCCATTTTTCCCAATAAGTTTACTTGTATGGCCATTCCGTTAACTTTAATATAATAATAACAAATATTCATTTCGAAAAAGATATTGGGACTGAATTTTTGATCGAAAGTGAAATTACCGAATGAGGTGGAGGGTTTCTATTGGTTCTTTTGTGAGATCCACACCAGTGGGATCAAATAACAGACCAATAACACACTGCCATGTGTAATTTCGGTAAAAAATTATGTCAAAAATTATGTTACAATAGAAGTATTCTATTCATTTTACCCCCCTATTTTGACGCCAAATGATAAATGGAGGATTTTATGTATTTATATACGTATTGCTGACGCCTTTTCCAACAATGTTTAATTGTAATCATATTTTTGCAATACATAATGAATTTAATTATTCAAATACAAGTGTGGAAAAAATTCAATCATCAAATTTTAATCATAATCATATTTTTTGGATTGTGTTTTGACTTGACATAACATGACACGACACGACACGACACGACAAACATTTTGACTCGACACTTGACACGACATGACACTTGACATGGCATTTCGTTTACAATTTTGTTGGCGTTTAACATAATTGAGTATTATTACTATGGATTTTGGTTGTTATTAATTATAGTGCTAATATTGATTTTTTTGTTGGTTTCTATAATGTCCATGAAGGACTATTTGTATAGTTGAGTAGTTTTGGTTTCTTAAATAGGTGAATAGTCCTATAAATAGAGGAAATTTTGTCCATATTTTCTAAATCGTGTACACATTTTTGTGTTTTATAAAAAATTCTATGAATAAAGTCTTAGTTGGCGCAGTTTTTTGGATTTGTAGTCGGTAAAAAACTATTTTGGCATGTGGTGTGATTATACCATACATATTGCACGAAGGTGTTATTGTTTTGCGAAATTTAAACCGTGCCTTCAAGCACTGGGAACACCATACATGGATGTTGATGAGTTGGGAAATTAATTTATTGACAACTTCATCATACCAATGTCAATCATTATTTAGTTTTCCCTATATACATAATAATAATTGTAATAAAATAATGTATATGTCATGCGGCGTAATCATGTAACAGTTAATAATATATGTTAACAGTTATATTAAGTACCACACAATTTGATGTTTTTTTAGGGAACGATATTTTTCTTTTTTTGCGATTACGTACTTTGAAAATTTTCGCCGTGCCTTCAGGCACGGGTATCCGCTAGTATATATATATATCACAAATTACTAACCGTTGAAAATGTAGTACAATATTATAGATTTTGCACTTTTAGACCTTAAAATAATATTGATTATGGATTTAGGACAACAAACATTTCTTTCCATCTTTAGTTCCTATTTTTAAATTATCGATTGACGTGACATGCTGTAATTTGAAAATTACCTATAGTTATATAATTTCATTTGATAGATCGCCTCGAGGAGAGTCCATATATATAAAATGCGTTTTCAACGGAATTAATTTTATATTTTGACTCCTCTTAATGCCTATAATACCTATATCTAAAGTTGTGTTAAACGAACATATATTTTGTGAGGTGTGTAATTTTAACGTGGAAAAATAAAACGGTGTAAAAAATAAAATTGTTAAAAAATTGAAATTATCGATGGTTGTTTGGACTCATTTGACAAATCGCATTTAGAGGACTTAAAATATAAATTTTGTGCTGAATATATATTTATTTTGTGAGAGACGCGATTTTTAACATTGAAAAATAAACCATTAAGTGTAAAAACAAAATTTTAAAATTACCTATAGTTTTTGGTGTCGTTTGATAGATGGCCTCGTGGAAAGTCCATATATATATATAATGCGTTTTCAACAGAATTAATTTTATGAGTTATTTAATTTTTAACGTCGAAAAATAAAATATTTGGAGTAAAAATAACATTTTAAAAAAATTGAAACTATATATAGTTGTTGGTCCCATTTGATTGATTGTGTTGAAAGGAGTGCAAATATATAAATTTTATTTCAACTAAAATTATATTTTATGAGTTATTTATACTTTATTTAACAAAAAAAGTAAAAAGCAAAATGTGGTATAAAAAAAAAGATAAGAATTTATTAGAAAGTGCAGTGCACTTGAGCGTGTGTTTTGAGTGATGTGGCATTGGCCACATCAGTGGGTCGCTATAATGTGTAAAATATGTGGGTCTCTCTAATCTTTCTCTTAAATAATGAACAACACTAGGCATACACATATTCCTACCCACAAACCTTACCCGCCGTATAAGACAAAACCAAATCTCCCACTACAAAACCAAAAGTTAAACATAAAAAAAAAAAAAAAATAAGGAACCATCAAGCCTCAAACTAAAGAGAAAAAAAAAAGACCTGAACACTTCAACTGTGTTCTGCTTCTCTATTTCTGCTTCCTGCTTCACTCCATTTTTATTGTTCCAATCCATTGAGATTACTGAAGTTTTATTAACAATGCAAAATAAATTTAATACATAAGACAACATAAAAAATATTAGCATTTCATAACAGTTACAAAATATAATTACATCCCAAAAAATACATTGGATGTCATAACAGTTACAAAACAGAATTACATCCCAAAAAATACACAAGACATCAGTGGATGCTAAACATATTTAGATACAAAATTACATTCCAAAAAAGCAGAATTACATCCCAAAAAATACACTGGATGTCACAACATATACATAATTACATCCCAAAAAATAGTTACAAAACAGTGAACAATTCAGTGGATGTCAAAATAGTTATAAGGACATCAAATATTTTGTGAATGTTGTCCCACAAAGGATTCTGAATTTGAGAAACAATGGATTGATATCGATATGCTTCAAAATTGCTTCCCAGATGTGGATGATGTGAACCAAGTGTGAGGTAGTCCCCTGTTGGTTGTCCTAAATTCCTAACATTTACATCAATATCGCACACATTCAATGCTTCTGAAGCCTACACAAGAACAAATATATTTAGAAATTTTCAAATTAATTCATGATCAGAAATATATTACTACAATAAAAAAATAAAAACAACTAACCATTTGCAAATCCAAATTAATGTTGACATTATTTTCTATTTTCTTCTTTTCCTTCCTCTTTCTAATAACTTGCTCTACCGTAGACTGTTTCCTTTTGTAGGGCGGTCGACCTTTACCACGAACGGCCACGGGACTATGAATATTGATTGGAACTGACATTTGGTCAACTTTCACGAGCCTTTGTTCACTAGTATCACACGTGACATTAAAATTATTTAATTTATTGATCAAATCGTTAATACAAATCATTACCACTTTTGTCTTGTCTTCATTATCGGTTGCCAAGTTAGCCGCTTCATAAAAGGCATTGCACATCTTGTCAAAGCGCTCATTTTCTGGGTGGAACGCCCAATTGGAGTATATGATTTTCACTTTTGTGTGCTTCCTCTTAACATCTTTCCGCCATCTACGAAGAATGTACTTATCGGGTATAACTTCAACCTTTTTGTTAATCAACACGGTAATAGCATGTCTGCATAAGATTCCTCTAAATTCAAATAATTGACAAGTGCACTTTATATCACAATCATCCTCCTTAAACCACACAGAATAGTTTGCACGTCGATTTGTCTCTCCAACCATATCCTCATAAATGTCATATCTAACACAACCACATTCCTCGCTAATACGACATATTTCACAATAAAGCTTCCCGGTCAACTCGTTTTGGAATTCTCTAAATTTTGAAATTGTGTAAGCATCTTGAAGTTGCTTTTCAATTGCATAACGTGTAATACATGGGATGAAGGAGTTGAAGGAGTTGTAGTCACTTTGTTCCTCCTTTTGTACTTTACTTCGCAATGCATTTTCATATTGTTCGGCAAATTGTTTTAGTGTCGTTTTTGAGTTCACATAACCATCGAAGAACGCATTCATGCTCTCACTTCTTTGAGTCGATGACATTCCCGCCCAAAAAGTATTCTTCAAAAATGTAGGGACCCAACGGTTCCTCTCTTCATATAAGCCACTCAACCACTCATTATCACGAAGTTGAAATTTTTCAATGAATATTTTCCAACGTTCTTCAAATTCCACGGGCGTCAATGAATCATAAACGGCATTTTGTATTGCATACTTCATTGATTCATATTGATTATAACCTCGCAATTTTTCGAGAAATTTTTTCATTATGTGCCACAAACACCATCTATGTCGTGTATCCGGGAAGACAACTTCAATAGCTTTTCTCATTGCTTTGTCTTGATCGGTAATAATTGCGGAGGGAGGACGGTTATTCATACATGTTAGCCATGCTTTAAAAATCCAAGTAAATGTCTTAACATCCTCATTAGATATTAATCCACACCCAAATAATGTTGAATGACCATGATGATTTACACCAACAAAAGGAGCAAATGGCATGTCTTATCTATTTGTTAAGTACGTAGTGTCGAATGTGATAGCATCCCCAAACTCTTCATATGCAGCCCTACTCCGTGCATCTGCCCAAAATACATTTTTTATCCGACACTCAGCATCGAAATCCATCACATAAAAAAAGTTGGCATTGTTAGTTTGCATTTTCATAAGTAGTTTTGAAGAGCCATATCGTCACTTTCCCCAAGTCTTAACCGCCTCACCTTATCAATAAAATTGTAGCAATCTTTATCTAAAAAAGACAAATTCTCGTGCCCACCCGCTTCAATTGCCAATGAAGTAAAATTCTTGCATGGTCGGATACCCGCTTTGTCATTCATTTCAAGCCTTCGTTTAACAAAAGAACTTACGACCCGATTGTTTTTATAAAATCTTGCTTTTCCGGGGCTCACCCTATGATTATGTTCCAAGTTTACAACCGACACCCGCCATTTTTCATCGGCACAAAGTAAAATTCTTACTCTTGCCTTGCAATCAGTTCTCGCAACAGGGCGCTTTTTAAAAATATTTTTTGTGTTGCTTTCTGGTTTTCCGGCATGAGAGCATGCCACTACAACAAAGGTGGACCCTCCATTTTGACTTTTTCCCGATGATCTTCTTTTAACTGGAAATCCCTTTTCATTGCCATATTTTTTATAGTAGTCAAAAAATAGTTCAAATGTATCAAACTCCATTCCGACTTCGGGATCTCTTATTTTATTGGCCTCAACTGTTTCATTTTCAATTTCCTCGTCATTAGCAAAAACATCATCCATTTCATCACCAGACGATATCATTTGTGGTCCTACAATTTTTTTCATAACAATAAGAATAAAATTACCAATAACATTAATAACAAAAATACCAATAACAATGCTTATATACAGATTTAATAGTAAATTAGCACCACTCACATTAATAGCAAAGATTTAATAGTAAATTAACACCACTCACATTAATAGCAAATTAATGTTAATCACAATGTTTTTTTTATTGATTTATTGGAGCTACAAAATTAGTGATATATATACACACATAAAGAGATGGATAGTACCTGTTAATTGTTGAAAATTTTGGAGCCTATTAATGTTAATCACAATGTTTTTTTACAGATTTATTGGAGCTACAAAATTATTGATATATATACACACATAAAGAGAGGGATAGTACCTCTTAATTGCTGAAAATTTTGGAGGAGAGTTTGGTTAATTTGATCAAAGATTAGCACAAAACAGAGAGAGAGCACTTCTGAGTTTTGTTGCTGTGTAGGTTTGGCGCCAAAAGTGTGTATTGATATGAGGGAGAGAGCACTTAACTGCTTGATGGTTCCTTATTTTATTTTATTTTCTTTTTATGTTTAACTTTTGGTTTTGTAATGGGAGATTTGGTTTTGTCTTATACGGCGGGTAAGGTTTGTGGGTAGTAATGTGTGTATGCCTAGTGTTGTTCTTAAATAATCACTCTACCACAACATTACATATATTCAAATAAAAAATAGAGAAACATGCAAGACCGATAGCTTCAACGTCTGCGTAAAAAGCCATTGGAGCCGAAATCAAACTAGCTGTGATATTTCACCTAATTAAATATAGGGTGATTAGTCCTTTACCAATTTAAAACAGGATATTCAGTTGGTTCATTCTTAGCATTATTGTCGAAAATAATTAAATCATATTAATCACCTAATATAAAATTAAGCGAGGTTTCAAAACATTTTCAATTTGTAAAACCAAGTTTTTTTGTCATTCAATCTTAAAATATAAACAATTCACCACACATAGGAATAAAATAAATACTGAACATGAATCAAATGCTGAAATAAATAAGACTGGGTAGAACTCCCAGTTCAAAACTCCAAACCATAAACTAAACTGAATACAATATCTTCGATGAAGGAACCAGAAGTGGGCGATACATGCCCTAGATAAGAAGTCTAGATGAAACTGAATGGAAATGATAGATGCGTCTACTGCAAGGACCTGCAACTTCCACAACAGCTGCAGCACGTTTGACACTCCAATCTCTAATTCTGGTACTCCTGTGTCTGAGCACTTGATATATATATATATATATAGTAAAAGAGAGAAAAGATACAAGAAACAAGTCAGAGCCCGAGGTTTAAAAATGATTTAGCAAGTATTTAAAACCGTTTCTTAAAACAAGTCTTATACGCATGTTAGTTATCAAACACTCACATGAGTTTCTCACCTCTCATCTATTGTGCACGCCTAACGTACATCTAATCTCCTCCTAGTTATACCACACAGTCTAACTAGTCAGAAACCATACTAATACTAACTATGCTCACTAGTAGTATTCCCGTATCACCCATACAATACGCTATTCAGATAGTTTTTCTCACATACTAAGTTTCATTATTCACCGTTCGAATGGTTAATCTTTTATCCTCTAAGATTATTTTATTTCTAATTTCCACTTTATCTACTAATTTCACAAAGTAGAAAGTTCCTCAAGTACACTCATACATATATATAGTCTCGTCTTTCCTATATATATACACTAATCCTGCACCCTTAGGTTAAGATCACTTGGCGCAATGTAATGATTATTATTATTACCAAGTCTATTAATTTCACAGAGTAGAAATATTTACATGTTCATATATATATATATATATATATATATATACTAATCCTGCACCCCCGGGCTAAGACCCATCAGTGCACCTATCAAGAAAATTCTGCATCCCTGGGTTAGCACCCATTAATGCACCTATCAATAATAATCCAACACCCCCGAGTTATCACCCATTAGTGCACCTATCAAGAGAATCCTGCGTCCCCGGGTTAGCACCCATTAATGCACCTATCAATAATAATCCAGCACCCCCGGGTTATCACCCATTAGTGCGCCTAACAGTAATCATCCTTGTACCCCCGGGTTATCACCCATTAGTACACCTAACCATAATATCCTCGTGCCCCCGGGTTATCACCCATTAGTACACTTAATCAATAATGTTCTTGCACCCCCGAGTTATCACTCATTAGTGCACCTAATAATAAGATTCTTGCACCCCCGGGTTATCACCCATTAGTGCTCTTAACAATAATATCACATAATAGGCATACACACATCCTATTAGAATTTATAGGTATTTCTCCGACCTACATATATATTTCTCATACATATTTTAATCTCAATACCACGTATAGTATAAATTAGGGGTGCAACCGGTACGGTATGGTCGATAACGACCCCTTACTAATACCAGAACCACAATCTAAATGGTAAAATCGTACCGTACCAATTTACCGGCCGGTACATTAAAACAAAAACAAAAACCAAACCGATCGATTTTTCATTTTTTTGGTTTTTTTTGGTTTCGGTAATTTCGGTTTTTTTCCGGTAAATACCAGAATTTCATATCGGTTTATGCATTCGGTAAATTCGGTATTTCCATAATATGATTCCGGTTTATGCATCAAAAGCTAATTTCAAATATGAAATTAATATATTGTATGGGACTTAAATTAGTTACAAATATGAAAGCATAACTTAAATTAAACAAACCCAATGTTTGTTCCTTGTCACCTGATTTCATATAACCTTCAATCATAGTGTTCCAAGTAAAAATGTTTCTTTGGGACATTTCCTCAAACAGTGTCCATGTATCACCCAAGCAACATAAGGAAAAAAATGTTGAAGGTTTTGGCAGTTAACTAACATAAGGAACATAAGGAAAAAAAGCCACAGGGACGAGTCGACGCAACAAGGGCTGATTGTAGTGATGATTTGTGTAAAAAACATAAGAAACAAACAGAGATAGGTCCAAGAAAAATAAGAAATTACCTTGTGATTTGTAGAAAGAGATTTCAGGTTTGTTGTTGTGTTGTGTCCGTGTATGTGAGCGACTGATTTTTGTGCATAAGTTTAGGGTTTGGTGGTATTTATAGTAAGGGAAATGAATGGTGGAGTGTTTGAAAAAATAAAGGGTCTTGATAATTGGGTTGGGTTGGATATATAAATTTTTTAAATATAATTTTTATTTGGTAATTTATATGGTAATATGCGGTAAGTTTGGTACGGTATTTCGGCACGGTAAATTCAGTAATTTTGGTACGGTAAATTCGAAACGCTAAGTCGATACGGTAAATTCGGTAAATCATTTTTTTTATATTTGAAATCCCAAACCAACCAAATTTTTTACGGTATTTTCGATTTTGGTAAAATCGATTTTCGGTATTTCATAATATGAAACCAAAACCATTTTTTCTCGATCCAAAACGGTACGGTACAGTAAAAATCCATACCGGTTGCACCCCTAGTATAAATATTTAGATTATTATCTCTCTCGTAATTTCCAGGGTACATTCTCTCTATACCGAAATAAATAAATTATTAATTCTCACATACCTTCCCAAATTTCTGTCTTGTTTAAGTTTACTATCGGGCAATTTCTCTCACTCCAATAAACTGACAAACTCAAAACTGGACTCTAAGAAAATTTCCAGAAATTCACCCTGTCGCTCGAACCAGAATGCCCCGTCGCTCGAACCACTTCCATTTCATTCGAACGACTTCGCGCGAGATCCTTATCTCGCTTGAACGACCCTTCTCGCGAGACTCTACTGTTCGTCTTCTTCCCCAAAATTTCAGCATTTTTCACCATTTTTGAACCTAAAAACCTCTAAGATTTAACACTCAACGCGTCATCATCAATACCCCACAACACATAACAGGTTATAAATCATTCCTAACACCCTAGGATCATTAATTCGTCATTAATCATCAAAATTATATGAAATCCCCAAATTAATTAATATGAACCGCAGTTTCCAAATTTTCAATTAAAGAACCTAATCAATTCAGATTCGTTCATCAATATATAATTCAATTTCGTGATTAATCCTCTACATACATGAAGGAATTTCAACCACTAATTAACCCAGTCCTTAATCATAATTTAAACTCCAATTTTCATCCAATTAACATGTATTAATTTCACCTATTCTAACATGAGTATGATTATTGCTAAAAGAAAAAGAGTAATAAACACTTGCCTTAAATCGAAGGTCTGAATACTTTGGTGATGTTGGTATAGACGCGTTCCTCTCTTCTCGATCAACGCATTGGTGGTGGTGGTTGTGCAAGGTGGTGATAATTTGGCCTTCCCTTTTGGAAATTGGTCATCCCTCACACCCTCTATGGCCGTTCTTTACTTTCTGTATCTCTCAACCCTAAAGGACTTTTCTTGGCTGATAAAATAACTCCCAATTTTCTGTGACACCCCGCCTAATTAAACCTTGGGTGATCAAGCTTTAATTTAATTTAAAACAGGTTTCTTAAATGGTTCATAACTAGCATCACTGTCGAAAACCCTTTTATTTCTAACCACCAAAGTGAAATTAAGCTAGTGCCACATTTTTCTTTATTAAATAGATACAACTCAAGCGGAACAATATAAATTATGCAGTACTAAAACCAACCATCATAAATAACTGAATAAAATAAAGTCTTGCCGAAAACTACGGCTAAAATAAAACTAACTTAAAATCCAACACAATAGAATAACTGCAAATGTAACGAGTGGACAACATGTCCCAAAATGAGAGTACTAAAAAAACTGAGATCCTACACTAGATCAGGAAGGATGAAGGAAACGTCTGATCAATGCCCTGCAACACCCACCTGTGCTGCAACTCCAAAATCCCTGGAATGAAGTCTCGCTTGGCGTCCCTGTGGCTGGACACCTAAAAGGTGTTAAAAAATGTTTTATAGCAAGTGTTAGTACACAAAACGTTTTGAAAATATTTAGCAAGTAATTTATCGCAATAAATATTAGTTATTGATTACACATGCTAGGCTCACGCACACTCTCTTGCGTTTCCTCACCTCTCGTCTATCGTGCGCATATAACATTCCTACCTAGTCTCGCTACCCATATTAACTAGGTCTCCAACATCTATATACCTCAGACAATCTAACTCATCAGTACCGCCCATACAGTATGCTACATGCTACCCTTAATTTACATTAAGTCGTTAGTTAAGTTTCACTTTAACTTTTCCATTTCGCCCATACAGTATTTGTCTGAACGTCTAGTAATTATCATTACTCTTACCTTAGTATCAATTCTTTAAAATCAAGTTCTCATACTTAATCAAATTTTAGGTAAATACTACCTACCTTCTCTACTAATCACACTCAAGTAGATTTTATATATATTCTAGGTGTCCACATATGTTCCAAACCCATATGTAGTTTATAAAATTTTAGTTATGCACTAATAGTTCTCACTACTATTACGCCTGAGTATATATTGAAAATAATAATTAGGTATACCCCACCTAATCTTACTACTATCACACATAAGTAGGTTATTCAGGCAGTATATCTTTCACACACACATATACCTAGTACAGCATATCCTAATATCAGTCCTATTTCACACATTAAGGACAAACAATTCAGAATGTCTCCTCGAACCTTGCTCGAAATGTCTCCTCGAGTAATGTTCGGAATGTCTCCTCGAACATGGTTCGGAATGTCCCCTCGAACCTGGCTCGGAATATCTCATCGAGTATAGTTCGGAATGTCTCATCGAACTTACCAATCCTATCACAAGGAAACACACAATAGGCATTCACAACCCAAGTTACCCTATAAAACAGTAGGTATTTACACAACCCAATTATTCATACTTGTACGTAATATATTTCTCTCTAATATTCACCGTACTTGTTTGTTTTACGAATTTATTTCACTTTTATATTAATTAGAGTATTCGCACAACTATAAGGGTTATAGTTACCCCTTGTTATATCAATTCAGTAGTTACCCTTGTTAACCCACTGACCTAACGAATTTAAGCTCGGTCACGCTTTTCGGTAATTATATTCTTATTATCTCGAATTAGAGTACGTCACAATCAAGCCTATGAATCTCCACTTTAACTCTCTCACAAAATTAAAGTCCAACACTCAATCATAGAACTACTGCCATATCATTATTCCATCAATATATTTCATCAAGGTCCCAAACACTTCCCCGATAAAATGACATTTGAGGCTTAAAAAGAAAAATCTCAAATTTTCTGGCAGATTAAACACCCTCTAGTAAAATTTTGATTTCTCCCTCTATAGAACTCCGATTGACCTGATTCCAAGTTCATTGGATAGGTAAGAGAAATAAATTTCCAGACATGTATGGTTCACACACTAATTCGAAGTAAAATTCAAATAGCACACGTTTAAGTTCACGTCAAAATTCTGACAGATTACTATGTTGACAGATCAAACACCCTGTAGTAAAATGTTGATTACTCCCTCTACATAACTCTGATTGACCTGATTAGAAGCTCATTGGATAGCTAAGAGAAATACCTTTCGATTCATGTATGGTTCACAATCTAATTCGAAGTAAAGCTCAAATGGCATACGCTTAAAGTTGTGTAAAAAATTATAGCACATTAACATCTTGTGTTCATCAATTAAACCCTAAGTCATTCAAGATTCATGTTCTTCAACCAAGAACTCATAAAGATTCCATGTTAAAATCATCAAATATATTCAAATTTAATTCTATCTTTACTTAGGGATTCTTTCTACATGCAATCCTGTAGAATCGCTACAGCGGAAATATTGCGACTTCTCAAATAAAATCCAATTTTAATTAATCCCAAAATTTAGTTAAACCCTAAAACATGCATCTAGATGATTTATCAAATAAAATATAGCATGCAGAATAAAACAAAAAAGTTCAGGAAAAATCCCCCAAAGGGGAAAAACCTTTTATTTCACTATAATTTGTAAGAAAACGGCTTACACGGATTACAATGAAATAAGTGCCACATACGAAATACCCTCAAGCGTCGATTTTGATGTCTCGGCTGAAATCTCCCGCAGGAACTCCAGGTGGTCAGCAATGAAGAAGAGAAACGGCTTCTCCACAAGTTTGTCGGCTGGAATTTTTCCTTTGAAGGAGGGCAACAATGAAGAAGAAAGACGGATTCTCCACAAAGGTTGAACAAACTCAAAGTTGTGTTCTTGGGTTACAAAAGGGTTCCCAAATATTTGGCAAGGATGTGTGAATCAAAACATAAGTCTTGGGACTCAAAAATATGAAGACTTGAGTTGATAGCACTCTCAAAAACTTCTTTGCAAGTCTTGCAAAATAACTCCCCCGAAGTTGGCTTTTAAAGGAATCCAAAATGAATTTTAAAATTTTGGGACTCTTGCCAGCGTATGGTACCCCGAACCGGTTCCCCCCCAAACCAGTTCCCCATTTGGGGTTAAAAGAAAACAACATTCTTCAAGGAATTTTCTCCATTTTCACAAGGTCATAACTCCTTCACCGTAGCCCGGATTGAGGTGAGTTTTCTTCCAGTATCTTCGTGGCGTCGAGCTCTATAAATTTCTCGTTGACCAGACCTCCGAACTATGGCTGTAAAATTATGAAAATGCCCTTGAACTTTCCTATCTTGCCTTTCTTTCACTGTTTTGACTTCTTTTGCGTACCACTTGCATAAAGTCCCTAAAATCATGGAAAGTGAAGTCGTTGAGGCAGATATGGGACACATTAATGGAGACGTTGAATGCTTGATTCTCGGAATTTGGATAGAGGCCGTCATGTGAGATTGTGAGGTGACGTGCCAAATGTAGCGGCGTACGACATACATAAACGTAACATATTGGACATGAGAAAAATGTCCTTACAAATCTCCCCCTATGTCTATGCCGGTACATACATAAAAAATCCGAATTATCAAATAGAAAAATTGCCTATACAAATCTACCCTCCCATGAACCCAAAACCAGAAAGATACAAATGAATAAGTCTTCATCGTTTGTTCTTCAAATCTTCAAGAATCTCAAAGCTTATCTCATCAGGATGTGCAATTCAATGATCATCAATGTAGTACCTACACACATGAGATAAAGCAAAATACCAAGTGACGCATCAAGTTTGAAATGATATAAACATAGATACCAATATATGAGAAAATCGTAAGTCAAATGTCAAAAACTCCCCCATAAAATGATAATTCTTTCTCCCCCTTTTTATGATGTCGCCAAATAGACAAATGAGAAGAATAAATCAAACAAGCAAAGTCGGGGTGTCACGGTATTCAAAACAAGGCATCAATCAGATGGAAAACGCGCTCTTGCAAAGGGATACTAAAAAAAATCTTCATAAACTATTTTTGATTTTTCAAATCTTTTCATACAAAAATAAGATACCAATTTGAAAAATATGATACAAAAAATCACACCATGGATTTAAACTAAAACAACCAAGTCATGAAAATGGAATTTATGGGTGTGAACACATTCGATAGGTAAATCAACTCAATCAATCGTATGTGCACGATGCATAGTGTACTCCTAACGAATGAACATCAAAATTATCCTTAGGTGTAAAGATTGTTGAATTTAGATGACATCGTCTTATGCAAATCAACAAATCAAAGTCTAAATTATTTCCACACCAATAACGTCCAAAACTTATTTAGCGCTTTTTCAAGATTTTCAAGGACGTGAAAGGCCGTTTAAAATCTCCAACCAAACACCCTCATATATATTTTCTTTTAGAGGTGATAAACTAAATTCTCAAACTTTGGAGAATTGGTGCAAAAACCTAAATGGGCCATAATTGACATGAATATCTTTTATTGCCTTTCAATTTTTTTGGGCTCTTTTAACCTCTTTGGACCCCGGATAATAAAATTCCTCCATTTTTTAGGTCCAATTTAACGGTGGCTTAGTATTCGCAAATGCAAAATGAACCTTTCGCAGCCCTTCGCCGTTTTAAAATAAAGCACACAAACTCACAAAACAGTTTTTATATGCACAATTTCCTTATCAATATTTATCGCGCTTGGTTCGTTTTAAGGACAGGATTGAAGTGAAAACACCCAACCAACATGTGATAAGACAAGCACAATAATCAAGAAAATCCGTGAATGTGGGCAATAAAGGAAATCATGAGTCAAACATGTAGGAAGTAACAGTTAATTACATCTTAATGACTCCAAACACTATAAAGCACGTGGATGAATTGACCTATTGTCTCAAAACACTATCAAATAGTCACATGAAAATAATGTACTGATGTTGTGACTCGGTCATCCTAAGTGTTCATCCATAAACGGTGCAAACAAAATACAAAAATCTTTTTGGATTTTTCAAAATTTTATCAAAATAAAATCCTTTTGTATTTTTCAAAAAAAATTCAAAAACAAAAAAATTATACAAAAAGTACAAGTCATCACACTAGAAAAAAATATATCATGAAACCACAACTAGTGTATGACAAACATGCAAACACAATCAACCAAAAGATTTCACATGTGGTGAATCACGTACAAGCAAATGGGAATCGTGGACAAATAAATCATAAGCCTCTAAATCTGATTTTCTAACCCAAATAGATGTGTAACAGAGTGTGGGGATTTTGGGAATCGAATTTATCATTTCATTATTCTTCCTAGGTCCATTTAAAAGCTTGTTACAAAAGTGCCTAAGATGACCTTGCCTACCTCAATGTGTGCAAGAGTAAATCGGGCGGTGTGCGTTACCTAAAGGTAGGGGTGGCAATTCGTGTGCGTCGTGTCGTGTTCGGGTCGTGTCATGTCGGGTTCGTGTCAAGTATTAGTCAACCCTAACCCGACCCATTTAACTAATCGTGTCAGATGAGCAAACACTAACCCGACCTATTTATTATCGTATCGTGTTCGGGTTGACCCGCATAACCCATTAAGTAAAATATAAAATAATTTTTTTCTTCTCTCTTAACCAATCATACCAATCATAGGCCTACAATAACTTAAATTTAATTAATTTCAACTTCTTTCAACACATAAATAATTTATCATCCGATTCTCCATGAATTTTATAGAATTCCTATCAAGATATATAAATTATCTTTTATATGCTCCATAAAATACGAGTTAAGCGGGTCTATTCGTGTCATTTTCGAGTTATACGTGTTTGACACTAACCCAACCCGTTTATTATTCGTGTTGGCGGGTCGTGTCATATTCGGGTTCGTGTCAAGAAATCGTCAACCCTAACCCGCTAACTTCGTGTCGTGTCAAAAATTTCCACCCCTACCTAAAGGTGGCTCGCTCCTCAAATTTCTCGATTGCTCTCTCCGAATTTGCATAGGTGGGTCTCTACTAAAGATCCTAGGAGATTCTCTCACGATGTTCCTATGGGGAGTTTCCCTAAGAAATTTAAGTGCCTCTTTCTTAACAATCCTAGGAGGCTCTCTCACACGTGTGGGAATGGATGCAACATATTTTTCAAGACCAATCCCACCCTTATCCGTTTTGATCTCGACTGTGCCTAAAATCTTATCAAGTTTTTCAGACCTAGACTCCAAATCAAATTTCACCTTACTTGAATCTTTCAATTTCACCTCAAGTTCACCTATCCTAGATTCCAGTACTCGTCTAGATACTTCAAACTCTAAAAGCTCCTTTTTCATAGTCTCCATCAACCCTCTAAGACTATCTCTCTCACCCATGACGTATGCTAATTTCTCTTTAAGCATCTCCTCACGGGCCCTAAGATCCTTAATCAACGCATCAGTATTATCATTATCTAAAGCACGTTTCTTCAATTCAGCTTTAAGTTTCAAGTTTGCCTTTTTTGTCTTTAAAGATTCAAAATATAAATTATTGTAGGTAACTTGTAACTCACTCAATTCTTCTTCTTCCTCCTCACTCTTTTCACCCTCACTCTCATCACTAATCACATGGATGGGAAACTCTCATCTAGAAGCATAAAAAACGTCTTCTTCCGAATCCCAATCACTAAGAGTAGAAACATGAGAAATCGGTTTATTCAATTTCTTCTTTAAATTTGTGGTACACTCATTTAACGTGTGACCAACACCCTCACAACAAGGACACCTCTCATATTTGTTTTCAACAGAAGATTTAAAACAAGAGTTCGTGTGAATTTTCCAATTAATTTTTTCAAAAATTTGACATCGAAAATCATCAAAACCATCAAAAGCCATTTTTGTGCAAAATTAGGATCAAAACACAATAACTTAGTGCAACAGGCTCTGATACCAATTTGTAGAATCGTTACAGCGAAAATATTGCGACTTCTCAAATAAAATACAATTTTAATTAATCCCAAATTTTAGTTAAACTCTAAAATATGCATCTAGATGATTTATCAAATAAAATATAGCATGCAGGATAAAACAAACAATTTCAGGAAAAATCCCCCAAAGGGGTAAAACCTTTTATTTCACTTTAATTTGTAAGAAAACGGCTTACACGGATTACAATGAAATAGGTGCGATATACGAAATACCCTTAGGCATCGGTTTCGATGTCTCGGCTAAAATCTCCCATAGGAACTCCAGGTGATCAGCAATGAAAAAGAGAAACGGCTTCTCCACAAGTTTGTCGGCTGGAATTTTCCCTTTTTCGGAGGGCAGCAATGAAGAAGAAAAACGGCTTCTCCACAAGGGTTGAACAAACTCAAAGTTGTGTTCTTAGGTTACAAAAGGATTCACAAATATTTGGCAAGGATGTGTGAATCAGAACATAAGTCTTGGGACTCAAAAATATTAAGACTTGAGGTGATAGAACTCTCAAAAACGTCTTTGCAAGTCCTGCAAAATAACTCCCCCGAAGTTGGCTTTTAAAGGAATCCAAAACGAATTTTAAAATTTTGGGACTCTTGCCAGCGTCAGGTAATCCAAACCGGTTCTGGTGTACCCCGAACCGGATCCCCCCCGAACCGGTTCCCCATGCGGTTTACGGTACCTCACTGGTTTGGGGTTAAAAGAAAACAACATTCTTCCAGGAATTTTCTCCATCTTCAAAAGGTCATAACTCCTTCACCATAGCCCGGATTGAGGTGCCGTTTCTTCCAGTATCTTCGTGGTGTGCTCTACAAATTTCTAGTTGACCAAACCTCCGAACTATGGCTGTAAAATTACAAAAATACCCTTGAACTTTTCTATCTTGCCTTTCTTTCACTGTTTTGACTTCTCTTGCGTACCACTTGCATAAAGTCCCTAAAATCATGGAAAATGAAGTCGTTGAGGCAGATATGGGACACATTAATGGAGACGTTGAATGCTTGATTCTCGGAATTCGGATAGAGGCCGTCATGTGAGATCGTGAGGTGACGTGCCAAATGTAGCGGCGTACGACATACATAAACGTAACATATTGGACATGAGAAAAATGTCCTTACAAATCCTACCCAAACATGTGATCAATTCAAACATTTAATTCAAGGTTTTCAATAGAATCAACCAATTCTTAAAACTCCCTACACATGGGTATTATAACTTGAATTTGATCTGTAATAAACACTTGCCTTATGTCCAGTAGGTCTGATTTCGTGATTGTGGTTGGTGATTGATGATCTTTCTCCTTGAATCTTTCTTCCCAATGAGTTTGTGGTGAAAGTCTCCTTTGAATCCTTCCCACTTCTTCCTTTTTGACTTGGAATTATTTCTCTCTTCTCTCTAATGGCTATGGTATGTTTTTCTTCTCCCTAACCCTTGCCTCCAACTCTTATAATCTAACTTAGAGTTCTAAAATTCGTGGGTCTCCTCACCCTAAAATGTAAAATGGCTAGAATGCCCTCGTTTGGGCCCGGTTTAGCCCAAAAATGCCCCGAGACTCAATTGCTATCCCCGCGTACTCTTTTCTGACTATCTCGACCCATTTGGACTTAATCGCACACTCAGAATTGTCATTCGAAATACTTTTTGACATTGCCAAATTTTGACCTCAAAATGCGACACACATTTAATTCGGACAATTAAACTTAAAAGTCGCCAAAATAAATAATTCTTTCCACTCAAATAATTTTTTCAAATCATAAATTTAAGTTTCTCCAATTTAATTACTTTTATAACTCCTAAAATGATTAAATATTAAATACTCAAAATTATGGGTTGTTTCATACTTCCCTCCTTACAAAGGAATTTCGTCCTCGAAATTAAGATAAGCCTAGTGTTCCAAGATTCGAATATTACTCTATAGTCACGTTCTTATAAGCTCGCTATATCTATCTCTCCCACTTCTAACCATAACTTACACACATATGCATTAATTTAACCAGGGTGCCCATACACCCCATCTCCGTGCTTATCCGCACGAAAGTTACCCGACTATGCTAGTCGCAACTCGTAATATAACTTCCATCCCGTAGTCATATCACACGCACATATATATATATATATATATATATATATATATATATATATATATATATATATATATATATATATATACTGCCCGGGGTATCCAATCCATGTACTAACGACCAAACATCTCCCCACTTCCAACGTTGCACTAAGTTTCATGTGTGGACGTCTCGCAAAGCGAAATCCAAACAAGGAACCCCCCGATATACTACTACCTAACATGATCAGTCGTTGAGATCCATTTGACCCTCAGTTCATAGCACGTACCCCTAAATACTTATCTCTTAACACAAAAGTATATACGCCTACCCTTGTGCTAACAAAGACAACATAAAATACCGCGCCCTTACTATCACTAGTTCTTGCGCAAAAACAAACCCCGAGCTATCTCTCCCTGCTCGAAAATAAATTTAACCACCCTGATTCACTTCGGTAACCACCCTACTCCCCGGGATAAAATGTGAGAATAGAAGACCTCACTTTGTGTCTATCGCACCGCATAATACAACATATATACACACATATATATAGGCTAGACCCCCTCCCTGGTAATACCTAGTACACATCATACCCTGGTGTTGTGAACACCAAAACTTAAACCCACTATCCACAATAGTTCAAATCCATCGCTATTCAGCCGATATTTGAGAAATATTATCAACCCTATTCCCATAATTCTCGAAAGTAGTAACCCCTCGCATAATTCAAATCTTCTCTCAGTGTATACCTCCACTCTCCCGTGAAGAACTCCAAAGAACTCCGCTACCCCTCATAAAGTTTATCTACCTACTATGGCTACTACATCTAGTGTACCCACTAAATTTGACTTACCCCCGAACTCTAGGGGCATAACTCTGTCTCCAGATGAGCCTCTCTAGTCTCATCTCCCCCAGCTGCCCTGGCTGCTCTCTCTCTCCTGGGCGGCATCTGAAATGAGAGTCGAATCATATGAGTTCACCCTCAAACATAAATTTGGCAGAAGAACGTAGAAGCGCATACGTATAAGAATACAACAATCCTATAATATGGTTCTATATCAAAGATTGCTAAGCCGAAACAAGAAAAATCGCACAGATCCTAAGGACACTAGAACCTGATGCTCTGATACCATCTGTGACACCCCGCCTAATTAAACCTTGGGTGATCAAGCCTTAATTTAATTTTAAAAAGGTTTCTTAAATGGTTCATTCTTAGTATCACTGTCGAAAACCTTTTTATTTCTAACCACCAAAGTGAAATTAAGCTAGTGCCAAATTTTTCTTTATTAAATAGATACAACTCAAGCAGAACAATATAAATTAAGTAGTACTAAAATCAACCATCATAAATAACTGAATAAAATAAAGTCTTGCCGAAAACACCGGCTAAAATAAAACTAACTTAAAATCCAACACAATAAAATAACTGTAAATGTAACGAGTAGACAACATGTCCCAAAATCAAAGTACTAAAAAACTGAGATCCTACACTAGATCAGGAAGGATGAAGGAAGCGTCTAATCAATGCCCTACAACACCCACCTGTGCTGCAGCTCCAAAATTCCTGGAATGAAGTTTCGCTTGGCGTCCCTGTGGCTGGACACCTAAAAAGTTTTAAAAAATATTTTATAGTAAGTGTTAGTACACAAAATGTTTTGAAAATATTTTGCAAGTAATTTATCGCAATAAATATCAGTTATTGATTACACATGCTAGGCTCACGCACACTCTCTTGGGTTTCCTCACCTCTCGTCTATCGTGAGCATATAACGTTCCTACCTAGTCTCGCTACCCATATTAACTAGGTCTCCAACATCTACATACCTCAGACAATCTAACTCATCAGTACCGCCCATACAGTACGCTACATGCTACCCTTAATTTACATTAAGTCGTTAGTTAAGTTTCACTTTAACTTTTCCATACCGCCCATACCATATTTGTCCGTAATTATCATTACTCTTACCTTAGTATCAATACTTTAAAATCAAATTCTTATACTTAATCAAATTTTAGGTAAATACTACCTACCTTCTCTACTAATCACACTCAGGTAGATTTTATATATATTCTAGCTGTCCACTTATGTTCCAGACCCATATGTAGTTTATACAATTTTAGTTATGCACTAATAGTTCTCACTACTATTACGCCTGAGTATATATTGAAAACAATAATTAGGTATACCCCACATAATCTTACTACTATCACACATAAGTACATTATTCAGACGGTATATCTTTCACACACACATATACCTAGTACAACATATCCTAGTATCGGTCCTATTTCACACAATAGGGACAAATGATTCGGAGTGTCTCCTCGAACCTTGCTCGGAATGTCTCTTGAGTAACATTCGAAATGTCTCCTCGAACCTTGGTCGGAATGTCTCCTCGAGTAATGTTCGGAATGTCTCCTCGAACATGGTTCGGAATGTCCCCTCGAACATGGCTCGGAATATCTCATCGAGTATAGTTCGGAATGTCTCATCGAACTTATCAATCCTATCACAAGAAAACACACAATAGGCATTCACAACCCAAGTAATCCTATAAAACAGTAGGTATTTACACAACCCAATTATTCATACTTGTACGTAATATATTTCTCTCTAATATTCACCGTACTTGTTTGCTTTACGAATATATTTCACTTTCGTATTAATTCGAGTATTCACACAACTCTAAGGGTCCTAGTTACCCCTTGTTATATCAATTCACTAATTACCCTTTTTAACCCATTGACCTAACGAATTTAAGCTCGCTCACGCTTTTCCGTAATTATATTCTTATCATCTCGAATTAGAGTACGCACAATCAAGCCTACGAATCTCCACTTTAACTCTCTCACAAAATTAAAGTCCAACACTCAATCATAGACCTTGAGAGAGTGGCTACAGCGGAAATATTGCAACTTCTCAAATAAAAACCAATTTTAATTAATCCCAAATTTTAGTTAAACCCTAAGACATGCATCTAGATGATTTATCAAATAAAATATAGCATGCAGGATAAAAACAAACAATTTCAGGAAAAATCCCCCAAAGGGGCAAAACCTTTTATTTCACTATAATTTGTAAGAAAACAGCTTACAATCGGATTACAATGAAATACAGTTTGACTAACAATTACCCTCAGGTATCGGATTCTGTAGTCGGCGGCTGGAAATATCCCTTTCTAGGAGGGCAGCAATGAATCCACACGCAGCGAACCCACATGAACCTCAGTCCAATAAAAAAAGGAAGAACCGCAGCACTCCTCAATGACACGCAGCCATGAAACTTTGTAGAGACTCCCTCAGCAATGACACGCAGCCCTCGGTTGCAAAGATCTCTCCACAAAGGTTTGAACAAACACAAGGTTGTGTTCTTGGGTTACCAAAAAGATTCACAAAGGATTGGAAATTGTGTGAATCAAAACATGAGTCTTGGGACTCAAAAAATATGAAGACTAGAGGTATTTGGACTCTCAAAAACGTCTTCCAAAGTCTTTTAAAACAGCTCCCCTGAAGGTGGTTTAAATAGCAAAATAGATGAAGAGTTTTGCAAAATAAAAACACTGAAATTCTATCCAGCGTACAGGTACCCCGAACCGGTTCGGGTATCCCTGCGAACCGGTTCGCCCCCCCGAACCGGTTTCGGGCAGGGTTCGGGAAAGTGTGCTGGTAACAGGTGCTTAAACACTTAGAAAAATTCCCAGAATTTTCAATGAACATATCTCCATTTTCAACGGGCCATAACTTGTTTACCGTAGCTCGGATTGAGGTGCCGTTTCTTCCAGTATCTTTGTTGCGGCAAGCTCTTCAACTTTCCAGTTGACCGGTCCTCCGGACGGTGGCTGTAAAATTACCAATTTACCCTTGAACATCCCTATTATGCCTTGTTTCACTGATTTGACTTCTCTTGCGTACCACTTGCATTACGAGCCTAGAATCAAGGAACGTGAAGTCGTTGATGCAGATGAGGGACACATTAATGGAGATAATGCATGCTTGATTCCCGAAATTCTGATAGAGGCCGTCATGTGAGATCGTGAGGTGACGTGCCAAATGTAGCGGCGTACGACATACACAAATGTAACATGTTGGACATGAGAAAAATGTCCTTACAGACCTACTGCCATATCATTATTCCATCAATATATTTCATCAAGGTCCCAAACACTTCCCCGATAAAATGACATTTGAGGCTTAAAAAGAAAAATCTCAAATTTTTTGGCAGATTAAACACCCTCTAGTAAAATTTGGATTTCTCCCTCTACAGAACTCCGATTGACCTGATTCCAAGTTCATTGGTTAGCTAAGAGAAATAGATTTCCATGAATGTATGGTTCACACTCTAATTCAAAGTAAAATTCAAATTGCACGCATTTAAATTCACGTTAAAATTCTGACAGATTACTATGTTGACTGATCAAACACCCTGTAGTAAAATGTCGATTACTCCCTCTATAGAACTCCGATTGGCCTGATTCTAAGTTCATTGGATATCTAAGAGAAATAAATTTAGATGCATGTATGGTTAACACTCTAATTCGAAGTAAAACTCAAATGGCATACGCTTAAAGTTGTGTAAAAAATTCTGGCAGATTGACATCTCGTGTTCATCAATTAATCCCTAAGTCATTCAAGATTCATGTTCTTCAACCAAGAACTCATAAAGATTCCATGTTAATCATCAAATATATTCAAATTTAATTTTATCTTTACTTAGGGATTCTTTCTACATGCAATCCAACCCAAACATGTGATCAATTTAAACATTTAATTCAAGGTTTTCAATAGAATTAACCAATTCTTAAAACTCCCAACACATGGGTATTATAACTTGAATTTGATTTGAAATAAACACTTGCCTTATGTCCAGTAGGTCTGATTTCTTGATTGTGGTTGGTGATTGATGATCTTTCTCCTTCAATCTTTCTTCCCAATGAGTTTGTGGTGACAGTCTCCTTTGAATCCTTCCCACTTCTTCCTTTTTGCCTTGGAATTGTTTCTCTCTTCTCTCTAATGGCTATGGTGTGTTTTTTTTCTCCATAACCCTAGCCTCCAACTCTTATAATCTGACTTAGAGTTCTAAAATTCGTGTGTCTCCTCACCCTAAAATGTAAAAAGGCCAGAATGCCCTCGTTTGGGCCCGGTTTAGCCCCAAAATACCCCGAGACTCAATTGCTATCCCCGGGTACTCTTTCCTGACTATCTCGACCCATCCGGACTCAACCGCACACTCAGAATTTTCATCCGAAATACGTTTTGACATTTTCAAATTTTGACCTCAAAATGCGACACATATTTAATTCGGACAGTTAAACCTAAAAGTCGCCAAAATAAATAATTCTTTTCACTCTAATAATTTCTCCAAATCATATATTTAAGTTTCTCCAATTTAATTACTTTTATAACTCCTAAAATGATTAAATATTAAATACTCAAAATTACGGGGTGTTACATTTTCGTCCATTAATTAAACCCAAAAATACAATTTACCATAATGCCCTCTTGGGACGTCGGTTAGGCCTAAAATTGCTCCGGGACCCAAACTAAGCACTCCGGTATACTATTTTGACTATCTCGACCCTCTCGGACTCGACAGAGCACTCAAAATGACCATACGAGTTAATAAAAATAATTTCTCTTTTTATCCTAGTCAATTAGTCTTGACACGACTCACACGCACGTCGGACTTAAATCACCAAACTGTCGTATTTCTCACTTTTGATAATTTATCAAATATTATAATTCCATATTGCATATCACACAGTAATATTCAATAATTCTCAACAATAAGTTTTAACCCTTGGCACACTAGTTAATAATTATTTTAATTCGAATTAATTCACAATTAAATTCTCACATTTTAGTTCAATTAATCCAATAAAAATAATTAATCACATAATTATTTAAATCATTAAAAATACGGGGTGGTACACTAGCAAAACCAAAAAACCTCCCTCCTAAGATCACGAATAAACCTGTCAACGGGTCATGTCGAGTCGTGTTCTTGTCGATTTTTATTGTGTTTGGGTCTTATCAGATTCGTGTCTAAACGAACGACTTTTTTATCGCTTGCAAAGTCATATTCAAATTCGACCCGTTATCTTATCATGTTCTGTCCATATGTTATTACGCATTAAAATAGGGTGTTTCTAAGGGCACCACATTTTTTGCTCCAAAATACCACAACTTTGTTTTTACTACAAAATACCACATAATTCTAATAGTTACTTCTTAATACCACATCAGGGCCACTACATATTTAAAGTTCTAATAATCATTTACACACTTTACCTCTGTCTCTCAACACATTCAAACCTCCAAACCTTTCATCTTCAACTTCCAAACTTTTCATCTTCAAATCCATTCTCCTTCAACTAAAGATTAAACATCAGGTTGGTACATTGAATACACTACCCATTTGAATATATATATATATATATATATATATATATATATATATATTTCCAAAGTATCAAGCTTCAAAGTTGTCCTTCAACAAAAATGTTCGCACCATCTGTTCTGGTATAGTATCGAACTTCAAACTTTTCATCTTAAAAAACGTTCGCCCGACTCATTTACATCGAATTACAATAGTTCTGGTATATTACTATGAAATCTAATTAGAAAGTAACTTGAATGTAGTGAATGAAAACGATTGCAGTAATAATGTTTAATGACTACAATAATCGCAATCCCTATTCTGTACGAATTTTTGTTTTCTATTATTCCTTACCTGGATCGTTCAAAAAGTTAGAAGGATTTGAAATAGAGTTTCATTTGTTATGAACATAAACATACCGAATGAATTCCATTTATTCGAAATGTTCATGACGAATAGTTTTTTTGATTACCTAGGGTTCCATTAGTTACATTTATACCGAATGGACTATAATTTTTCGGCATATATATGCAGAATGAATCTAGGTTTTCCTAGTTTTCATTCGCTACATTCATCCCGACATAAAACCTTCCTCTCGGGGTATTTATGCCGAATGAGCTAAAATATTTTGGCATATTTATGCCGAGTGACTTATTTTCATAAATACATGAATTATTTTCAGCCTAATATTATATAAAAACATGTTGAAACTTTTGGTGAAACTTTCTAAATATGTTGAAATGCTATAAATTCTATATGAAAGCTTATGTTTATATCACTACATGACTTATGTTTATATCACTTAGAATATAAAATTCTATATGAAATGTGAAGAATATAAACACATGATATGTTATTAGTGGAATTTTGTATATCCCAATACGTTAAGAAATTTTGTATAGCACAATACGTTAGTTATGTTTATGACTTAAATTTTAAACAATACATGACTTATGTTTATAAATTCTATATTTCATTATACTAATAAGTGTGTTAATTGTTTTAATGACGGTCTACCATGGATAACCTAGTATCTTACTCTCGCAAGAACCAGAAGCCGTTGACTGCCTCAGAGAGGAAACGTCGAGAAGAGATCCATGCTCTGTCTACTGCGACTGTTATTCCCTTAGAGGGCACTGTCCCGAATGTGATGGAGGTGGATGCCTCAGTGGTGGAGATGCGTGAGGAGGTTGAAGATATTGAGGAGGAGGTTGCGATTGAGGTTGATGAGGATGATGAGATTGTGTAGGACGTTGCGATTGAGGTTGAGGAGGAGGGACATGATGCGACGGAGGCTGATGACGAGCAGGAGGATGTTGCTCCATTTAAGGGGGTGTATTACCCCAATGGTCTGATACCTCGTTTAACGTTTTACACAAAACCGCATAAGCATTTGGCAAGAAAAAAAGGTGCCTTAAGAAGGAACCTTTACTGCGGCTTACGGGGCCCCCAATGATCTTAGTCTATTAAAACATTTCAAGCTCACGTGGCCTACGGTATTTGGACCGGTTCGGTGGTAATTTCATTTCCCTATAAATTTAAATCATTAATGTTTTAGATTTTCCATTACTTTGATAAATCTTGATAAATATTTTGCTTATATTGTAGGTGGAGCGGGTGCCTTTATTGTGCATCAATCACTGGACGAAGAACGAGGAGTGAAAATTCAATGATCTTTCTCTAAGTGTACAAATGAGGGTCTAAAAGGCTAAGTTGGGGGGGGGGGGGTTATACCATGTAGCCACCGTTATATAGACTACACCCTTGTATCTGCGTTTGTCGAGAGGTGGCATCCGGAAACTAACACATTCCATATGCCATTTGGGGAGATTGCAATCACCCTTGACGACGTATCATCGATCTTGGTCATTCCTCTCGTCAGATTACCTCTATATAACTTGCAACCCGTAGTTGAGGATGAGGATGAGGATGTAGTGGTCCCGTCGGTTGCGAGTGAGCAGGGACGTTGCCTTGGAAGAATGTGGCGAGCATGCGACCATCCGATTGAACTGGCTCACTAAGAATTCCAAGGGACGATCTCAGGATGCCAATGCCTCGAGTGAAGATAAAGACTATTGCGTCAGGGCCTATTTTCTCTACATTATCGGGTGCGTAATTTTCCTCGACAAGACAAAGAACAAGATTTCTGTGCTCTACCTTCATGTTCTTAGAGACGTGAAGAAGCTTGGGAAACTAACATGGAGGAAGGATATCTTATTGCATGTGTATCGGCAGCTGGGCCTTGCCTCTCGCTCAGGTGTGAGGAAAATGAGTGGTTGCCTATCTCTTATACAGGTAACTAATAATCTACATTATTTTTTCGATTATGTATGTTTGTCAATTCCCCCCCCCCCTTTTTTAATAAATTCGTAATATGTGTGTTTTGCAGTCATGGATATATGAGAACTTTTCAGGGGTTGGCGAATGTGTCGACATGGAGTTCGATGAAACCATGTCAAGGATTGCACATTGGTCATTGCAATCCGCCTCTCAGAAAAATGCATGTCAAAACCTAATAAATTATCGCGAGCAATTGTATGATATGCATGTTGGTGATGTGAGTAAATTCTTTGGATTATTTGTGATGTTTTCTTTTGACTTTGATATTTCCTGACATTTAATTATGTATTGTTTCTGTGTAGGTTATTTGGGAACCCTACCAAGATTCTAGGGCTGCTTATCCCTTTCACGAAGCATCATGGTATAGCGGGATTATGGCTTGTTTTGAGGTGGGGGAGCCCTATTACCCGAAAATATACCTTAGACAAGTCGGACGGCTACAAATCATACCTCACGAGCCCATGACACCCTTAAAGGACGATAGTAAGACAAGGCGGCTCGATATAAGGCAAAATTCGATATGCAAAAATGGTACTAAGAAAACTGGCAAGACATCCTTTTATCTGAGAAGTCTAGGTCTGTGCCTGTATCGAGCTCGTGGGATTGTAGTAGTGATTATATGGCTTGGTTCCTATCCAAACCCCATCTTAGAGTCCAAAACCCCAAGTTTCGCATGGTCAAACAGCAACAAACATCGTTGGTAAGTTTTATGTGTAAACTACTTTCGGGTGTTCTACTATCGTTACTAATTTCATGTTATTATCTTTTCGATAGGCGGACAAGGTGTGAAAGGCTATGGATTTATTGAAGGACAATATCGACGATGGAATTACTGTTGATCTGAGTGCATTAATTGCACGCAGTGTCCATGCATACAATATCCTAGCTGCGGCCATTGGGGTAGGCAGTCCAGTTGTCATTGAGAAGTGGGTGGAAAAGAAAAGAAAAGAAAGTCCAAAGGCAAAGGAAAAGAGAAAGTAGTTGAGGGGTCCCACAGAAGTAAAAGAAAAAAATAGGAGTTTTGATTAAATGTTTTGAAGTTGTAGTTGAGGGGTCCCAAATGTTTTGAATTTAATTTGAATTATATTGGAGTTGGTATAAATGTTTGGATAAATGTTCGTATTAATGTTGGTATATAGTGTTGTATAAATGTTGGTATAAATGTTTGAATAACTATTGGTATTAATGTTGGTATATATTGTTTTATAAATGTTGGTATAAATGTTTGAATAACTATTGGTATCAATGTTGGTATATATTATTTTATAAATGTTGGTATAAATGTTTGAAGAACTATTGGTATTAATGGTGGCATATATTATTTTATAAATGCTGGAATAAATGTTTGAATAACTATTGGTATTAATGTTGGTATATATTGTTTAATACATGTTGGTATAAATGTTTGAATAACTATTGGTGTTAATGTTAGTATATATTGTTTTATACATGATGGTATATAAATAATGGTATAAATGTTTGAAGTTGTAAAATCTCACTATTAGGGATGTTTATACCGAACCAGTTCAATTTGAACTTGGTTCGGTCTAAACATCCCTAACAGCGGGATTTCTTTTTTGGAGGCCTAGTTTGATTCGACATGAATATAGCAAATGAATTCTAGTATTTTGGCATATATATACCGAACCAGTTCAGTGTGAACTTGGTTCGGGATCAACATCCCTAACAGTGGGGTTTATTTTTTGGAGGTCTAGTTTTATTCGGCATGAATATAGCAAATGACTTCTAGTATTTTGGCACATATATACCGAACCAGTTTAGTGTGAACTTGGTTCGGGATCAACATCTCTAACAATTTTTTTTTTGGAGGCCTAACTTGATTCGACATGATGATAGCGAATTAATTCTAGTATTTCGACATGACGATAGCGAATGAACCAATTCAGTTTTTCATTTCACAGTGATATTTCATTCCAAAGTGATATTTCAGAAATGAAATAATACATGTAAATCAAATTTTAAGAGTAAATTTAATTTAATACAACTTCATACAACTCCATTTAATTTGATTTCAATATCAACCAACTCCATTTGAATATCATATGAATTCATTTAATTTAATACAACGTGATTTCAATTTCATATCATACAAGTTCGTTTCCCATCATACTACTAGTTGATATCGATAGGTTGATCGTTAGTTGATACATCCTTTGGGAAGATTTTTGAAATTGCACTACTTGTTGCACGTATATATCAAACCAAGGTTTTGCTTCGGGCAATGAACAACTACGTCAGGGACTTTCTACCAGGGGAATTGGACAGCTGTACTTCAACTTCAAAACTATAAAGTTATTCCCACAAACATGAGCAATCTCTATGAACATTGGATGCACTATTCGTTCATGTGTCATCGGTACAAATGTGAAACATTGTCTTTTAAAGATGAGGATGCACACGCATTTGTAAGTTTTCTCCAAAAGATAGTCGCACTCGGGCATGATCATCGAAGACTTCAGCATACATGGGCTTGAATAATCGTACAACACATATATAATATTGTTCGAAAACTAATGACCAAAACAGTGTGCATAGAAGTCATTATTTGCCGTAACTTCTTCAATTAAGTCTGATCTCACCTGTCTCCATCCATCGTGTCCAAATATGAGGAATTTAGCAACGTATCTAAACCCATAATTTCCGTCAGCATCAACCTCGACGATATATTCTACGAAATATTTATAAAACTCCGATATCTCATTGATATACTGTTTATACGAGAGGGAGTAGTTTGAGCACCATGGGGTGTTCCTTTTCTGTTGATTTCCTAGCAAGTTCGAAGCCTGAGGGATCCCTTTTAGTTGACTTCTCATGCTTTTGCTTTTTAGCAGTTGGTTTTCGACCTCTCGGACGACCCTTGCAATGCGTAAGAACGGACGGCTCAAATAGCCTAGTGGTGGTGGGATAACCGATGTCCTTCAATTTTTGCAAAATGGCCTTTTGCTCATCGATAGTTGACCGTTCCCACCTTTTTTTAAAAAGTATCATTTTCGGCTCGTAGTCAACCATGTGGTACTTCGCTAATTCGGGCACCATTGTTAATTTGTGCCAATGTGCATCGATATCCCCCCACAGTATTGCCCTACCCTCCTTTCGATAGATGACCAATTCATAAGAGCACGAGATATCATAGATATTATGTGCCACGTGTAGCCACGATTTAGCATCCTTGCCAACGGTATCACAAGACTTTATCTCCTCAACAAATAGGTCAATGGAATAATGAGAAACCCGACCTATGAGCTCATGCAAGATAGGAATATTGTGGGAGTGATTTAATTTTTGCAAAGAATCCCCAAACTCCCTCTTAATCTCGGTCACTTGCAACTCAATGTAGTTGTACATGCTGGAAAAAACCTTGTCAAAAGGAAGTTGAGAACTCTCCAATTGCCTCTTCAACTTAGCGTGTGATCTTTCATAACGGTTGGTAATTCGATTGCCCCGATTCCTAACCATATTTGTCCATGCATGAATGAAGCTATCCATTAGATTGTACCATGTGCAATCTATGTAGTGAAGTGTGTTTGGGTATGCAACCCAATCATAGTGAAATAACGCCCACTCTTCATTAAAATCGTTCTCGACGGGGGATTCAACCAAATGCATCTAATCCTTCATGAACTTCTTTAATGTATCCTCATCGCGGATCTCTTTCCTAGCATGGAGCTCCGCATTGTGATGAACGTGGAAAGTGCAAACCATAGATCTCGCCTCAGAGAACATAACTCGTAATGCATTCATGAACGCATACTCCCGATCTGTGATGAAAACCATAGGATATGCAAACGAATCGAATAGGGGTTTCAAATGTACCATTTCCCACCGATAGTTCTCCACCTTTTCCATTACTAAAAAACGAAGGCAATATTAAAAGTCCTTCTGAACGATGTTATACCAACTATCTTGAATAAAGGAATCTTGTATCGATTGGTTTTGTATGTGCAGTCAACAATGACAATGGACGAAAAACACTTGACTAGTTGGATTGAGTTTGGATGAGCCTAAAAAATGTCTTCCACCTCCATCGTAGACTCATTCGTTCTATACCAATAGACGTAATGTTTATCCTCATGCAACTTCATTAACTGTTGTATCGCCGTTTACCCTCTCGTTCATAAATCCTCAACTTCCCTTGGCATTGTAAATTTTTTTCATGGTCGAAACATTATTAACATTACGACTTTTAATCATCGTTAGAATGGTGTCCGACTTTACCGCACTCAATGATATCTCTTCAACAATGTTTTTCTCCACCAAATTAAGTCTACCGGCGTATGCATGTCCAACAAATGTTTTCGGCAATTGGTGATTGTGAACGCCGCTAACAACAAATATCATCCACTATCCATTGTCAAGTGGAATGCCCTTCAACAAGAATGGCAATTGCAATTCTGAGTGGCCGTGTTCGTTTTCCTACCTTTTTTTCTCTTGGATACTACCTTCATTCCCAACATTCTGCCCGTGATGATCACGACACTCATCCCCCTCTCACAACCAATGTGTAGACGTCCCTTACGCGTTGCAGAAGGTTCATTAGACTTGGTGATGACTATTACTATTTTAACAAATCGGGCTTGCTCTTGATCCTAAGCAACCAAATTTTTCCACGTGGGAAATACCTTCGCCGTAAAGAATTTCATACTAGCATCAACTCCTAAGGAAACATCATCACCGTCGTAGAGTATCTCTATATTTGCTAATGCCTCATCAAATAATACGGAGTTGAAATCCAGGAAGGCATCCTGCATAAGTAAAAATAGTATTAACACTCAATGAATGAACTTGGAATAACAATAACAATATTTGAATCAAAATGAGGTTTGAGAACAAGCTTGTAGTTTCTATGTTTGAATCAAAATAAGGTTTGAGAACAAGCTTTTAGTTTCTATGTTTAAATCAAAATAAGGTTTGAGAATAAGCTTGTAGTTTCTATGTTTGAGAACAAACATAATTACATTATATGTTTGAATTACATTGATAATAAGCTTGAAGTTTCTATGTTTGTATTCCATTCGACATGAATACACCGACTTTGTTTCAATAGTTCGGGGTAAAGTTGCCGAATAACAAATGCTAATTCAGGGTGATTATAATGAACCAGGTATAGCTGGTTCGGGGTAAATATGCCAAATATTAGTGGTTTGGCATGAGTATAACGAATTGGCTTAGTACGAAAAAAAATATAAAGTTGGTTCTGGAGGTTAACCTCAAATTTCTGCCTTGAAATCGGGGCCCCGATTTCGAACCAACTGTACGTTCTTTGCGATTTTTCTAATTATCAAACCTTATGAAAAAACAAATATATATGTAATGGGACCCAAAATTTACCTCAAATCTTTAATATCATCGGGTGTTGTGGGGGAAAAGCATACTAGTTTTACCGAAATTCACAAGTTGACCTGAGACAACTGAATAAGCATTTATGATTTTTAAAAAGTAAGTGGCTTGGATGGGGCAACTTTAAAAAAATAAAAGAATCATCCACAAAGAAAATGTGTGAGAGAGTTGTCCTTCCCTACCTAATTCTCACCCCTTGTATATGATTTTAAGCCACAACTTTGCTAAGCTCTCTCGAAGGGGTTTATTGAAAAAAATAAATAAAAAGGTATGGCAAAAGAGGATCCCCTTTTTTAATCCCGCTTTGAGAGGTAATGTGGCAAATGATAGCACTGTTAAGCATGCAGTTGAACTTTACCGTGATAATACATTGCCATATTAATTATATCCAATAGGAACAAAACCCCATCTTAGATGGAATAGCAATGAGAAAGTCCATCCCACTCTATCATAAGCTTTGTTCAAGTCAAGATTTATTATCATGTCTCCGCTTTTTCCACCTCTTTTATTTTTGATAAAATGAAAAGCCTCATGAGACAAAATAATACTATATTGAATAAGTCTATTTGACACGAAGGCAAATTGGTTAGGGGAGATAAGAGTCGCCATAATGGGTTTCAACATATTCTCCATAATCTTAGAAGTGATTTTATAAATGAAATTAGCGAGGCTTATGAGACGAAAATATTGAATTGTGCAGGAGTTAAATTATTAGGGATGATGGAAACGTTAGTAAGATTTATTTTTTTGAAAATAAATGACCCATTAAAAAATCCAAACCTCTTTAATAAAATCAGTGCCCAATGTTAACCAATAATTTTGAAAAAACATGCAGGGAAAGCCATTGGGGTTAGGAGCCTTGTGAGACCGGAGTTGTTTGGTAGCTTTGATTATCTCCTCATAGAGTACGAGTATACAAAGGGCTTCATTCATTTCGGCACTAACACAATTTGGGGTCAAATTGATGAAAAAATTAAAGTTCTTACTCCCTTAAGTTTTGAAGAGAGATGAGAAATATCCCTCCACATGCCTAGCAATGCCCTCTTCCCCCGTGATCCACTCCCCACCCTCACACTACAAGAAAAATGGTTATTAGGGATGGGAGTATTTAGGACGGTTGTATCATTTTATCCCTTAAAAAGACCATTTGGGACACATTTTAATTACCGACCCTTAAAGTATATATATATATATATATTTTATTTGGGACGTTTTTTATTTAGTGTCCTTTATGTGAGTTAAGTTTTTAGCGCTCTTTTTTTTGGACAAATATAAACCACGAATTTAATAACCATCACATTGTAGTCACTTTATACAACAAATTTATAAAACCGTTCCTTTTGATAAATTACAAAAGGGACAAACTTTAAAACCGGCTCATTAGGTATATATTATAACATGAAAAACCATTCCCTTTGATAAATTGTAAAAGGGACAGAAGTGAAATCGTTCCTGTTAATAAACTAGGATTTTGTCTTTCATTTTCCCCCTCTTTTAATTTATTCCCCACCCCGTCTGAGAGAATTCATTTCCCGACCTCTCTCATCCCTCCTCCTTTTTTCTATCTCCCTCCCCCTCCCCCTCCCCCTCCGACGACTCCACCTCTGCCCTGGCCTATCTCTACCCCTGCCTTTGCCTCTCTTTCCTCCATCCCCTGCTCTTCCCCTACCTCTCTTTCCTCCATCCCTGTCCCTCCCCTAACCCTCCCTCTCTCTCCTCTATCCCCCTTGCAATCTATTATATTCATATCAAATTCTGTAGGGTTTCAAAAACTTGAGAACTACCTAGGGCTACGTTCTTCGTTTTCAATGTTCGTTTGATTGTTTGGATATATAAATGGAGGATGACGATGGCTCTCTCTCAATCAGTGTTGGTTTAGCTAAGGAAGCCGTTTTATTTTTCCAGGTTGGAAAGTTTGGGATTGTCTCAAGGCCATGAATTAGTTGTGGCAAAAGAAAGATGGTAATCCGAAGGTGATTTGTTTATAAAACTTGTATTCGATTTGGTTTCATTACTTTTTTTCATGATGTTTAGTTAATAACGTGTTTTATTTAGTATGAGATCCTAGTGTTTTTTTAGCTTATATGTTTTGATAGATTAGTTTATTCACACCAAAAGTTTGAGTTTTTAGTGATTTTGGAAATAGAATCCTCCACTTGTTATATAAACTAATTGTTTGACAATATTTATTGCACGTGTGTGGTTTTATTAATTTTTTTCATGAGTAGAATGATATGTTTGGTTTAATAAGGAGATGGCATTGTATTTTGTTTGGTATTAGTGAATTGGACTTGATCTTAGGGAGTGTGCGTTTTATAGTTGTTCACATTTAAAGTTGGAATTTCTATTATTTTTGGACGTAAAATTCCTTACTTTTTGTATCAATTATTTGTTGAATCATCATAATTCTATTGCGCTTGTATTTTAATTTTTAGAGAGTATTTTGTGTGAGGTCCGTATTTAGTTGTAATATAGCTCTTATTAATAGTTATATTTCATGATATTTATGCTTGTATCACGACTAATGTTTTTTTTCAAATTCTCAAATTCTCATGTTTGAGTGTCAAATTCTCCAATTGATTGGGCTGCCAAATTCTTAAATATTTTTCTGATCATGCTATCTGTGAGTCATTAATGTTGCTGTCTTAAATAAGGTGAAACTAAATTCACTTAGTTTTATTTACCTTTGCCACAACAAAACTTACTTGACCTTAATAATTTATGTGATAGATAATTCATCTGGGGGAGATGGGACCTACTTCCTACATGAGAGGCTTGACTTCTTTCTACCTGTATAACACACACAGTTTGTCTGATGTTTCATTTGAGAATATGACAATACTAAAGAGGTGGATGGTGTTCACATTGGAGAACTTGGTGTCGGTCGGTGTTATAACTTCATACATTCGGTTTGGTTTCAAGCTATGGTTTTCTTGAATTGTGTTTCTTGTGTGTTTTCTTATCATGAAGTCTGGTAGTTTGAATTTAAAGGTTAAAATGAGGTGTAAAGCAGGCACACCATAATTTTGTATTTAGTACTCTAATTACATCAAATTGTTTGGTAATAAAGACACTTATTATAATCTCATATTTGTTGCATTAATCAATTTGTTTTAAATCTCACTATGTTATACAAAAATTTATACTTTAGTTGTGTGGATCAATGAATTTAACTTATTGATTTATATTCAAGCCAATGACATTGGGTCATTTTTCTTCCTGGATAGCCCATCTCATCAATATCTTCGCCCTCTTTCATCGGACAATACCCCTAATGTAACTTATCTATTTTAATTCTTAATTTTCAATCTGAATGTATCGCATGTCCTATCTATAAAAGCTACAAAGCTACTAAGTAATACTTATATGATTTATAATTTAAACTACATTGGAATAAAGTGAAATTTTTAGTCTAAGAAGTGAATTATTAATACTGATAAAAGCAAAATATATTAGAAACTAATATTGCGATCTAAAAAAATTGACCAAAGGTGCCTTTGTTTAATAATGAATGTTGATATTTTATTTTGTTGTTTCATTGATTTTTGCTTTTACTTGAATATTTTAGTTTTGTCCTCTCTATATTTTGTTCTTTGGCAGACTAGAGTGTAAAAAACTACACCTAGACATCTGAAAGGTACTTCTTCATTTATGATTTCGATTATGTTGAACTGATAACTCTATAACGATTCTAGTATATACTATTATGGAACCTTACGAGTGTTGGATTCTTCATATTCCCATGTACAAATGGACTTGGAATTCTTAGAATTAGAGCCCCACAACAATTCCAAAAGCACCAGTTCAGACCAAATAATGGAATTACAAGTCAAGGCCCGAATTCAAATTTTGAATCTTGGAATTATAATTTCTTAACACACCCTTAATGCACACCTATGACCTTAATATATATTACATAGACCCCAAAGGATACATGTTACTAGTAAATTTCATGGACATCAGTTATGATGCTATATTCTTTCTTTTGTTTATATTTGGCTTGATTCAAGACTAATAAGCTTCCTTTGAATCAGTGTGTAGGTATGTCTTAACTGACCGCATATGCTGATTTTCACGAGGTTTGCTCTCCCAAGAATGGAGATTATGTCTTCATATCTGCAATATTTAGAGCAATTGGTTAGCTTATTGGGCAGTTTGTAAAGTCGTTGGGTTGCTATGTTGGATGTCAGTGTCCATCTAACTGATAAAAGTATTCTGTTGGAGCAATTTACAATTCATAAAGAGAAAAGGACACGCAATATTCAATCAAATGATGTGCATTTAATTATGGGTGTCAAGCATAACTAGCTCACTAATTTTTTGTTGTTTTATTAATATATTTGTAAAAGACCAACTTATTAAGGAACAACATTTTCCACGAACAATTTCATCGTTGAATTTTTACGCACTTATTAGAAAAATGACTGTTACATATAGTCTTAATGGTGTAACAGTCACTAGTGTGTGATGACTAGTACTTAGTAGTATTTGAGCTTCATACCTTCACTAGATTGGTTTTCGTATTAAATAATAACTCTTTTTTACTCCGTTCTTGTAATACACTGTCCCAATAATCCAATTAAATTATGTATAAACTATTTTGAAGAAGGGTTGATGATATTTATAAGAAGAATTGTGGGTCAAAAATTGAATAAGTAAAAAGAATGGAAAAATTTAGAGGTGGTTCAAACGACATGGTAGGGTCGTGTGAAGCAGGGCTTCAAACGACATGCCACTGCTTTACAGTGGCATGCCGTATGAAGGGTCGCACGAAGCAAGCATCGAATGAGGTGGAGAAGTCATTCAAATGACATGGACTTATCATTCGAACGACGTAGATCGATTTTTTAAAATTAGATTTGCCTTGTGCACTGTCACGTTTTGACCATTAGATCGATGTGCTGTCAAGTCCAGATCAACCCAGATTGGATGAAATGGGAATGTAGGCTTTGGGAGTGTTTTATAAGGGTGTGTTTTGGCATTTGTTGGGAGAAAAATGGAAGAAAAGAGAGAGAGAGAGAGGTGGGTGGTCTTCCACCTCCTCCCACCATAAACCACCATCCCTCTACCACTCTACAATCATAAAATACTATCTTCTTAGTATATTCCACCATGTTTGAAGTATTTACACCCATTTTCACCATTGTTGGAGAAGAGCTACTAATTTTGGAGATGTGTTGGGAGTTTTTAGAGAACACGAAGATGGAGCTTCCATGGAGTTTGAAGTGGGTTTTGATTAGAAGCTTGGAAGGAGCACATTTTGGAGAAATTTTTGAAGGATGCATTTGGTAACCCCTTGAGGCCACCTTTGGAGGTGGGGGTTGCTCCTCATACACCAACATTTCAACCACCATTGGAGCTATTAGAGGTGAAAAAATCTATCTTTAGTATTAAGACTCTATTTTGGATTATTTGTAGTCTTGTAGTTATATTACATGGGTAGTATGCATATGATTAGATAATGAAATAATGTCTAGTAAATAATAAACATTTTTATGAAATAAAAATATTGGAAAAATGATATTTTGTTAAAAATATAGATTGAATAAATATTTCAAAGTTTTAAGGTATAAAAGTTGGTATTTTATGAAGATGACGTATTTTGAAGAAAGATTAATGTTAAACATTTTATGAAATAAAATGTTTGAAAATAATGATTTATTTCGGTAAACATTGGTGAAATAATGTTTCTTGCAAAAAAATGAAGATTTTATGAAAAATAGACATTTGTTGAGTTTGAAGAAATTAAATGTCTTTTATGCCTTAAAAATATATATTTTGCAAGTGTGATGAGTTTCTAGAATGAAAAATGTGCTTAACCCATTTAATAGGATTTTAAGGTTTAAAGTCCATCTTTTCATGCATATAAACTTGTAGTATTTTGACACTAATTGTATAAAGAAGTTTAAAGAAGATTTTGTTGGGTTTAAACATGAAATAAAAAAAGTAGAAATTCTTCTCTTTTAAGTGTGGAAAAAAGGTTAAAAGTATGATAAGTACAAAGTTGTAAGACTATATGTAGAATAAAGGAAATTGTATTTTCTTATAAGAGTAGTCTTAAGTGTAAATAGATTTATTGAATAAAGAAAGTAAAGAAATGTGTGGTTTGGAAAATTGTTAAAAAATGTATTGAATAAGTGTTAATGGGTAAACATGGGAAAGGTAGTGTGTATAACTTAGTAATGTTGTAAAGTATTAACACTAATAAAATTGGAAAGGAAATAATCGAATAAAGATGTTTTCAATTAAGAAGAATATGACTCCAAGGTTGAAAATGATGTTAAGGTGTTAAAATATTTAAGAAGTTAGTGTGGATAACTTAATAGTGTTTTTGGGAAAGTTAACACTTGTAAAAATGAAGTAAAGGTTGAGTTTGAAAAGAATAGGTAAACTGATAATTTTATTTAAAATGGAACATTTTTATGAAATAAATATGTCAGATAAGGTGTTACATAAATGGGTCGTAAATAAATATGTTTTTTAGAATAAAATCAAGGTTAAAGTGTAAAGGACATGAAATGATAAAATTTCAAAGTGTAACACAAGTTGGGGTGTAACCCCTGGTTTTTGGCTTCGACCGGATAAAAAGGAAAAGTGGAGTATTGTGGACATTTGTAAAATATTAAAACACATTAAAAGGAACTCGAATGACACCGGGATAATTAAGGAGGGCTTGGAGCCTTGGGGTGAAAGGCCTGAAAATAACTGGCCAGAGCATATGGTGCGCATAGCCGACAATGTGGATCCCGTTGAAGTATTCAGTAATTGAAAGATTCCGAGAAAAGATAAAGGAATAAGGAACGTGTCAAAAAATGGGTTGTGTGATGAAATGTGTTAATACAACCTAGCTTGAATGGATTAATAAATGTTCCGGTAAATGTTTAAATGGACAAGTAAATGTGTAATTGATTGATATCCATAAGGTAAGGAAAAAGGTAAAGTAAGTGGATGATTAGGCAACCTAAGCGGTTAAATCCATAATTAACATAAGAATGTGTTGTAAAATATTCTCAAAGATTAAATAAGTATTTTTTAACACAATGTTCGCGTGTGTTGAAAGGGTGGGTTTCAACGAAAATACTAATATGTGTTGGATAAATAAAAAGGGTGATTTCAGTAAAGAAATAGTTCTGGTTAAATCAAATGTGGTGGTTTCAAGTATTGAACCACGCGAGTTAAATAAAACGAGAATTGCAAAGATGAGAAAAATGAAGTCTTTTATAAGATTAAGGTAAATTAATCTGGATAAATATGATTTTCGGAAGTAAAACTATTTCATGCATTAAGTATGGGTATGTGGATATATATATATATATATATATATATACAAGGTAGTTTCATATTCACATAGGCATAACGTGTTAGAGTCTCCCTTCTGCCGTTCGATTCTGTACTACATTTGTATATTTTCCACTGAGCATTGGCTCACACCCTCGCTTTGTTACGACAGGTTGTGAGCAGTTTCATATTTTGAGAGCGTTATATATGTAAGTACTTTATTTATTTTACTTTAGTAGCTCTGTATTCTTGGACTTTGGGGTACTCCCTATGGGTCCCTAACGTAGCTTATTTTGAAATTGGAATCTCATGCTAAATAAGTGAAATATTAATTAAAATAAAACTAGACTAGCAACATTATATATGTTGTTTCATTAAACTTCACATCTAACACTCTGGTCGGACCGGGTTAACTATGGGTAACCCTTAAATCCAGGCAGAGGCGTTACAAATGATATCAGAGCTCTAGGTTTAAGGTTCCTTTCGGGAGTGACGTGGTGAGGTCGGTATCAGATCTTCGATGTCGGTTTTGTTTTGGTTTGATCATGTTAGTTTGATGATGGTTTAGTTCATGTCCTCGACGGTAAAGTCAAAGAGGTTAGATCGACAAATAAGTTAGTTCCAAGTGGAACGCAATCAAGTTGATAGTTATTAATCAGTTCCACGCTTATGATTAGGTTTGTTAGTAATTTACGGGTGTCCATGCAAGATAATAGTGATGACACCGTGGTTGTTAGTGTGAGGTTCTTGTGTTAAATTCTTGGGGACATAGAATCATTTGAGGTGTCGATAGAGTGAAATGACTCCCATTGGGCAAGTGGCACGAGTTGCATATAGTCAACGGTAGAGGTTGATGGTTAGGGTGTCTCGACTAGGTAATAATGACTGGTGATTGAAAGGTATATAGCCTTTATGTGCTGAGCTTTTGGGTAGTTAGCGCCGGTAACGCAATTAGACAAATGTTATCCTTGGGGTGATATCGCAATTATTGGTAGTTCGGTGAACACATGAAGTTGTGTAGGATAATAGTGGCAATGCCGTGATCCTTTGTGTAAGATGTGTTGTGTGATGACTTTGGTAATGAGAGTAGCCTTAGTAGTGGCAACAACAAGTAGTGTTCATTGCGACATAGCTGTAAGGGTTGAATATTTCATGTATGGAGGTTATATGACGGAGTGGCGTTCGCAAGTATTTATTCTTTCTTGAGAATGTATTAGGTCCCTTGGTTGGGGACTTGGGTTTAGCGTATCTTGATTATGAGGTGGTATTGAGGAATAGGATCTCGTGTGGCATCTGTGGTGTGGGCCTTGGTATTTATAGGCAATACCCGACGTCCCGTATCCTACCAAAATTTATATGGTCAGGTTAACTTGTAGATTAGCACATGGTGTGATGTTTGCATAGTGACGCAATTTAGCTGTCGTGGTTGAACATTTATTAAGGATTAGGTGAGGCAGACATTGAGGTTTATAGGTTGCAGGCGACGTCCTGTACCCTGCCATGATCCATAGTAGCGCTAGTTGTGGTTTGTATGTGTCTTATAGTCACGATCGCTTGGAAGAAAGGTAGGATTATTATGTAGGTGTAGAGACTTGTTTTATCCGCCGAGGTAATGGTTAGATGTGATGTAATCCTAGTGTGAGATTAGTTCATAGGAACTTGAGGTTCCCATAGGACAAATTGTGAGTGGCGTCATTGAGGATAAAGATCGTATGTTGTGGAGCCTTGAGGGGTTTGATAGTTAAGGTGCACCATAGGTAGAGGCTCATAGACTAATGTCTTTACAAGCACCGAGTAAATTGTGATGTGGGTATTGAAAATTTTGTAGAGTGCACCTACAATGATAGAGGTATGGATGATGAAATCTTGTTAGGTCTTGAAGATGGTTACATAAAATGTGTTTAGTGTCCTTAGGAGACAAGTTAGTCCGATATGAAGGATCAATAGCATTCTAGTAACGATTATGTTGTGGGTCAGGTGATGATCCCAGATTGCTGGTCATATAGTGTATTTACCGGGTATGGCATCCCAAGTCGGCACAAATGGGTGTTATGATCCCTAAGGTAGGGTGATAGTTGTGTCGTTATAGGAGTGATACTCAGATGTCCTGGAGTGACTAGTATGGGTGTGGTGATACTCAGTTTTGGGATCTACTAGGAAATGTATTAGAGACTTAGAGTGATGACTCTCTGTGGAGACTTGAAAATGGCAACCGAGGTGGGGTAACATCGAAACATGATTATTATGTCAATGTGTCAAGAATATACGCTAGGGTAGCCTTAGCAATATAAGGATTAGTTCTTGGCACGTCTTAACAAGCTGGTACGGGTTAGAAGACGTAGCCCAATATCTTATTTACTACCCTTAGATTTCCAATGGTGGTGGGTGTGCTCGTCACGAAATTCTGTGTGGGTAGAAATCGAAGGAAGTTTGGTAGCAATCTCGTTTGGTCAAAAGACACGAAAAGGTGAGTGTCTCGTTTGAACTAAGTAATGACTATAAAAATTTGGGATTTCGATCACGACATGATAAGGAAGGTGATAACCTAGGTATAGAAGGTTGGTGACGTCATCACTAATGATTGGAGAAGGTCAATGTAGACTAGAGCGAGAGGTGTCCTCCAATTAGGATGGTTCATGTACGCCAAGGATGTCAAAGGTAGGGCCTTGCTCCCAAGGAGGGAGGTTGGGCGTTGACTTCCCAAAGGAAAACCAATTCGTAAATTGCTTTCATGTTACAAGAATGAATGGTTGTGATTCAATTCACCACGGCTAGTGACCCAAGCCGGGGTATGTGACTAGGATTCGTGCTCGGTGAGAACCCTAGGATGAGTGGCATGACTTCAAGTATACGGTGTAGTTTCATTTTCGTAAGTCAGAGTCAGATGCTTATGTGCAGGATTTCTCGGGATGGTTGCTTGTTCCTTCTGACTCTCGCGTGTCCCTTTCAGTTTTAATCATAGGGGGACTGGTACTCTCACCTATGTGGTGGCTCAAATTGGTGCCATGTCTCTAACACCCCATAAATTTAAAAGGTATTATTTAAATTAATTCAAAAATTTGAGGAAAATAAAATTTTGGAATATTTTTTTTAGTAATTTAAAATGTTGAGTTTGAATATTTAAAAAGTAGGATTTTAATCGGAATTAAAATGGGGATTAAAATTTTGGATTTTACTTATATGTATTTAAACTAGGAAAACTCGGCTTGGTAACAGGGGCGAATCGATTCGGCTTGGGGACCGAATCGATTCGGTTTGTGGCAGAGGCGGCGGGAGAGCTTTACTTAATTAAAGTCCTAATTGTATTCTAATTCCTAAATCCTTTATATATCAAAACTAATTCGGGGTTAGGACTTTTAAATCACTTTTCTCTCAACTTTTTCCTCAGAAGACTCCTTCAAAATTATTTCCTCTCATCTTCAACCCCTAGCCCCAATTTTAATCAAGTGTTCAACACAAATTAGAAGGCTTAATTAGTGTTTTCTCAAGATTAATCAAGAAGGGGACTTTGCTAATTTTTTGAGAGGAACGTAATCATTCCAGAAAATTTTCATCCAACTTTTATTAGACATGGATACTCTATTATCTTCCTTTAGTATTATGCGTTTTAAGTGTCGCCTAAACCCTTAATGACATGTTTTTCTTAAAATAAATTAGTCATTTAATTAGAAAAAGTGAAAACTAAATTTGGTACTGTTTTGCTGATTTTTTTTAAAATATGGAATAAGATTTGAAATCATTGTGTGCGTAGGAGATAGTTTTGAGTTTTGGTTATTATGGGTTTAGGATCGCATGTAGAATTTCATGGGGTTTATTTAAATGAAATCGGGACGCGTATACACTCGTAAAAAATTATGTAATGAGTAAAAGTTGACGATTATGATGTGTTTCATAACCTTGCATATTGATTAATCTATAATGATTAAATGAAAATTATTGTGTTAAGAACGACGACAATATTATTAATTAAATTAAATTAAATTGTGCCATCACGAATAAATTTGTGATATTGTTTATATGTGTTTTTAGATTATGTGATATATTGTTATTGATATTTATCATCGTGGGGACAACAGGATTTTTGTAGTATGCTCTCACCTATATTTTAGGATACTTGCTAGGTATGGGACTAGTGGGTAGACCTTAGTTGCGATTTACGCTTTCTAGGTATGGGACTAGTGAGTGTAGATTTTTACGGATTGGTGATTCTGGGGTGGGGGTGATTTTTATGTCGTGTCGTCGATTAACTAGCCTTGGCGTAAGTCTAGGAAGAGATTATTGATAGAAATTCATCCTATAATTAAGGTAGGACACATATATGTGTTGGGGACCCTTAGGTATGGGACTAAGGGTGTTTTTGAGGATCTCACATCGATAATAAGGGTGGGGTAAATAAATATTTGAAGAGGAGAAAAATGAGAAATTGAGAATTAATACTTAAGATAATAAAACGGGTATTAAAATATATTTGCGGCGAGAGTATGTGCAGGGTTGACAGTTAAATGGGTCGACTGGCTATATCATCGTGGATGTGTGTGATGTCACGAGTATGTGCGGACTGAGAGTTAAACGGATTGACGGACTATAGTGATGTGTCGTGCGTGGAACCTCACGAGTGTGTGCAGAGTTGATAGTATAACGGGTTGACTGGTCATAGTGAGGGGAAGGGTGTGGCGTAGAACATGTGGGAGTCCCACAACCAAACAAATAAAGATTTTAAGCGGGAGTCCCACACTAAAAGGATGATAATTGGTGGGAGTACCACTACTAATATTGTGAATGATTTATATGGGGAGCACCACGCCGGATAATGATAAATGAGGCAAATAATGAAGTTGAGTAAATTGATTTAATAATAATATTGGAAATTGGATATATGGGACTTGAACTTTGGACATTAGTTTCGTGTGCTCGCATATGTTGTTTATCTTACTCGCATTGTTATTAATTATCTCATCTTAATTTAAAATATTTTATTAAGATATTTATCATGTATAATGCTTCTGTTTGGATTCACGGACCCTAATTGAGGGGAGTAGTTTGTATTCATGCTCGGGTGCGTTGACTAACATTTTTCAGGTATTAGTGTTGGAGTAGCTGCATATGAATATTTGGAGCTGCAGCTGGAGTTTATTTATTTTATGCTTAATAGTTTAGTTTAGTTTCCTTTATTTCGTAATTATATTGAGACTCAATTTATGGATTTGTTGGGCCATTCGATTCCACAGTTGTTATGGTTTTTATCCAGATATTTCATTACGGATTTAGTTTATTGGAGATTATATTTATTTCGAGTTGGATACTAATTTGGAGATTAGCATGTTGATGGATTTTTATATCGCATGAATGGTTATTATTTATTGGGATTGATTTCATCATTATCTCGTGGAATGAATTTAATATGTCTCATATCTGTCACATGCTAAGAATGATATTTAATTTAATAACGCCCGGCATAGTTTTGGTAGCTGCCGATGCCAGAATTATGCGAGGTGTTATAATGTCATGGTATGGTGTTGTTGGGACTGGGAGAGCACGGTGGACCGGGTATGGTCAAAGCATCTCGGTAACCGGGTGCGCTTATTTGAGGTGTTCTTAATATTGTATAAAGTTTTGTGTACATGTGGCTGCTCTTTTGGCCACATGGTTTGCTCGTAGTATTGATCTTTCTTAGGATTTGTGGACTTTCGACTGGCTGACATGGCAGTTAGTGACTCGGGTTATAAAGAATGGGATGGTGACTTGAGGATGCGGTATAATGTTGGAAATCGAGGAAAACTTAGCATACGATGTTGCTTTGCCACGGTGAGTGGATTAGAGTGAGACTCTAGCGAGTACTCAAGGATGATACACCTAGGGTAGTACTAGGTTCGTCAGAGTGCTGCAGAGGAAGGTGTAAGTCGGGCGCACGGTGATGACTTGATGAGAATATTCCTCCTTGGAGTGAGAGAATAGCATAGTATGGTTATCGGCAAGATCATGAGAGTTTTGTAGTTAGGATAGCCACAAAATTTGTGGAACACAAGATATACGGTCCTAAGGTAAAATTGATTTCGATGATGAATGCGGCGGTTGGTTGTATTATGATCCATATTGGGTGAATGTCGACCGCTAGAAAAGGGTTTACCCATAGAGGCGCTGGTACGCCTTGGGTACTAGCATAGGTGGTGCTAGAAATGGTTTGGACATGATCATAAGTCGAGTGAAGACTCGAAATCGATTGTGTAATGTCATGGTTAACGGGATAGTGAACATCGAGCATGTTGATTATTTGGTGACCTTAGTGGTGTGGACTTCGATGATTCTGCCTCAGAGGATTTTATGGCTTAGAATAGAAGTTAGTGAACCCCATAAGCTTAAAGATTAAAGGATCAAGAATTTTGAGGACGAAATTCCCCGGGGATGAAAGTTTGTAATACTTTGTACAAATAATCCAATTGAATTATGTATAAACTATTTTGAAGAAGGGTTGATGATGATTATAAGAAGAATTGTGGGTCAAAAATTGAATAAGTAAAAAGAATGGAAAAATTCAGAGGTCGTTCGAATGACATGGTAGGGTAGTACGAAGTGGGGCTTCAAACGACATGCTACTGTTTTACAGTGGCATATCACGTGAAGGGTCCCGCGAAGCTAGCATCGAACGAGGTGGAAAAGCCGTTCGAACGACATGGGCTTATCGTTCGAATGACGTAGATCGAAAATTTTAAATCAGATTGTCCTTGTGCGCTATCACGTTTTTGACCATTAGATTGTTGTGCTGTCAAGACCAGATTATCCCAGATTGGATAAAACGAAAATTTAAACTTTGGGAGGGTTTTATAAAGGTGTGTTTGGGCATTTGTTAGGGGAAAAATGAAAGAAGAAATAAAGAGAGAGAGAGAGAGAGAGAGAGAGAGAGAGAGAGAGAGAGAGAGAGGTGGGTGGTCTTCCACCTCCTCTCACCATAAACCACCATCCCTCCACCATTCTACCACCATAAACACCATCTTATTAGTATATTACACCATGTTTGAAGCATTTACACCCATTTCCACCATTTTTGGAGAAGAGCTATGAATTTTGGAGAAGTGTTAAGGAGATTTTGGAGAAGATGAAGATGGAGCTTCCATGGAGTTTGAAGTGGGTCTTGCTTGGAATCTTAGAAGGAGCACATTTTTGAAGGATGCATTTGGTAACCCCTTGAGGCCACCTTTGGAGGTGGTGGTTGCTCCTCCTACACCAATATTTCTACCACCATTGGAGCTATTTAAGGTGAAAAAATATATCTTTAGTATTAAGACTCTATTTTTCATTATTTGTAGTCTTGTAGTTAGATTACATGGGTTGTATGCATATGATTACATGATGAAATTATGTCTAGTAAATAAGAAATATTTTTTATGAAATAAAAATGTTAAAAAATAATATTTTGTTGAAAATAGAGAATGAATAAATATTTCAAAGTTTTAAGGTATAAAAGTTGGTATTTTATGTAAATGGTTTATTTTCAAGAAAGATTAATGTTAAACATTTTATGTAATAAAATGCTTGAAAATAATGATTTATTTTGGAAAACATTGGTGAAATAATGTTTCTTGCAAAAAAATTAAGATTTTATGAAAAATAGACATTTGTTGAGTTTGAAGTAATTCAATGTCTTTTATGCCTTGAAAATATATTTTTTGCAAGTGTGATGAATTTCTAGAATGAAAAATATGTTTAACCTTTTTAATAGAATTTTAAGGTTTAAAGTCCATCTTCCCATGCATATAAACTTGTAGTATTTTGTCACTAATTGTATAAACAATTTTAAAGAAGATTTTGTTGGGTTTGAAAATAAAATAAGAAAAGTAGAAATTCTTGTCTTTAAATTTGTGAAAAATGGGTTAAAAGTATGATAAGTACATAGTTGTAAGACTACATATAAAAGGAAGGAAATTGTATTTTCTTACAAGAGTAGTCTTATGTGTAAATGGATTTCTTGAATGAAGAAAGTAAAGAAATGTGTGGTTTGGAAAATTGTTAATAAATGTATTGAATAAGAGTTAATGGGTAAACAGGGAAAAGTAATTGTGTATAACTTTGTAATGTTGTAAATGATTAACACTTAAAATTGAAAAGGAGATTACGGAATATAAAGATTTTCAATTAAGAAGAATATAACTCTAAGGTTAAAAAGGGTGTTAAGGTGTTAAACCCCTTAAGAAGTTAGTGTGGATAACTTAATAGTATTTTTGAAAAAATTAACACTTGTAAAAAGATGAGTTTCGAAACAATGGCTAAAATGATAATTTTACCTAAAGTGGAACATTTTTATGAAATAAAAATATTGGATATGATGTTACACAAATGGGTCCTAAATAAATATGATTTTTAAAATAAAATCAAGGTTAAAGTGTAAAGGACATGAAATGGTAAAATTTCAAAGTGTAACACAAGTTGGGGTGTAACCTCGGGTTTTTGGCTTCGGCCGGGTAAAAAGGAAAAGTGGAGTAAAGTGGACATTTGTAAAATATTAAAACACGCTAAAAGGAACTCGAATGACATCAGGATAATTAAGGAGGGCCCAGAGCCCTGGGGTAAAAGGCCCAAAACAACTGGCCATAGCATATGGTGCACATAGCTGGGGGTGTGGAGCCCGTTGAAGTATGCGATAATTGGAAGATTCTGAGAAAAGATAAAGGAATGAGGAACATGTCAAGAAATGGGTTGTGTGGTGAAATGCGTTAATACAACCTAACTTTAATGAATGAATAAGTGTTCCATTAAAGGTTAAAATGTAGAAGTAAATGTGTAATTGATTAATATCCATAAGCATAAGGTAAGAAAAAAGGTAAAGTAAGTGGGTAAATGGGTGATTAAGCAACCTAAGCAGTTAAATCCATAATTAACACAATAATGTGTTGTAAAAGGTTCTCAAAGATTAAATGAGTATTTTTTAACATGGTGTTCGCGTGTGTTGAAAGGGTGGGTTTCAATGAAAATACTAATATGGGTTGGATAAAATAAAAAGGGTGATTGTGGTAAAGAAATGGTTCCGGTTAAATCAAATGTAGTGGTTTCAAGTATTGAACCGTGTGTGTTAAATAAAAAGAGAAATGCAAAGATGAGAAAAAATAAGTCTTTTATAAGATTAAGATAATTTAATCTGGATAAATATGATTTTCGGAAGTAAAACTGTTTCATTCATCAAGTATGGATGTGTGTATGTATATATACGTATACAAGGTAGTTGCATATTCACGTAGGCATAACGTGTTAGGGTCTTCTTAATGCCATTCGATTCTATACTATATTTGTATAATTATCACTGTGCATTGGCTCACACCCTCGCTTTGTTACGACAGGTTGGGAGCGATTTCGTATTTTGAGAGCATTATACAGGTAAGTACTTTCTTTATTTTATGTTAGTAGCTTTGTACGCTTGGGCTTCAGGGTGTTCCCCATGGGTCCCTGACGTAGCTTATTTTGCAACTGGAATCGCATGCTAAATAAGTGAAATGTTAATTAAAATAAAACTGGACTAGCAACATTATAAAGGTTGTTTCATTGCACTTCACACCTAACGCCCGAGTCGGACCGGGTTGACTACGAGTAACCCTTAAATTCGGTTCAGGACATTACAGTTCTTGCACTTCTTTTTAGTTTCCTAAGGTTGATCTGTTGAAGAAAAAATTCATTTTCGATGAAGCTTTTAACTATAAAGAAGAGCAAGACCTATTTACGGTTTCGAAGAGGCCCGTACTCACATTTCATTAAAAAATACTTGGTGCTTTACTGCCTTGCATAGGACCAAATATATACATCATTGACACTTATTTTCGTGTATTGCTATCACTACATTGATTTGGTTATGCATACTCTTTTTTTGGAATTGTTAAATTTATCTTAATAATTAATTATTTGTGGTATCATAACTAAAATTCGACATTCGCATAGCACACTTTTGAATAAAAAATAGAAAGTTAAGGAGTGAAATCTAAAAAATCTATAGACTTGGGCTTAAAAATACGCTGTTAGAGGGTGAAAATACAAAACAACCCCCAAACAAGCCCGTAAAAGGCACGAACACCTTGCACGGGATCAATGTAACTCGTAGGAACTGATCATGTAATCACGGGACTTTCGACTTTAGAATATGACGATAATTACAAATATCTAGACTTAGAGTTAAAAACATGCCGTTAGAGATCGAAAACTCAAAACAACCCCCAAACAGCCCCGTAAGAGGCACGAACACCTCACACGGGACCAATGTAACTCGCAAGAATTGATCGCATAGCCACGGGAATCTCAATTTGAGAACATGGTGATAATTTTTAAATATCTAGACTTAGTCTTAGGCTTAAAAATATGCCGTTAGAGAGAGAAGAACCAAAATAGCCCAGTAAGAGACCCGAACACCTCGCACGGAACCAATGTAATTCGTATAAATTGACCACATACTCACAGGATTTTCGGTTTGAGAATATGACAACAATTTACAAATATCTATACTTAGGTTTAAAAACATGCCGTTAGAGGTCGAATATCCAAAACAACCCCCATACGGCCCCGTTAGAGGTACGACCACCTCGCTCAGGACCAATGTAACTTGTAGAAACTAATCGCGTAGTCACGGGACTCCTGATTTGAGAATATGATGAAAATTTACAAATATCTAGACTTAGGCTTAAAAACATGTTGTTTAAAGGCTAAATATCCAAAACAACCACCAAACATCCCTGTAAGAGGCACAAAAACTAATGTAACTTGTAGGAACTGATCACATAGTCACAAGACTCCTGGTTTGAGAATATGACGATAATTTGCAAATATCTATACTTAGGATTAAAAAAAGCCATTGGAGGGAAAAAACCTAAAACAGTCCTCAAACGATCCCATAAGAGGCACGGACACCTCACACGGGATCAACATAACTCTTAGGAACTAACCACGTAGTCACGAGACTCCCAATTTGAGAATAGGATGATAATTTTAAAATATCTATACTTAGTCTTAAAAATATGCCGTTAGAGGAAGAAAACCCAAAACAACCCCCAAACATCCCCATATGGGCATGAACACGGGATCGATATAACTCGTAAAAACTGGCCACGTAGTCACGAGACTCCCGATTTGAGAATGTGATGATAATTTGCATATATCTAGACTTAGACTTAAAAGCATGTCGTTAAAGGGTGAAAATCCAAAAGACCCACCAAATTGTCCCGTAAAAGGCATAAACACCTCACACGAGACTAATGTAACCCGTAAGAGATCATCGCGTAGTCACGGGACGCCCACTTTAAGAATTTGATGATAATTTATAAATATGTAGACTTAGGCTTAATAACATATCGTTAGAGAGAAAAAACACGAAACATTCTCCAGGTTGCCCCGTAAAAGGCACGAACACCTCATACAGGACTAATGTAACTCTTAGGAACTGACCGCATAGTCACATGACTTCCGATTTGAAAATATGATAGAAAATATGATGATAAGTTTGAAATATCTAGACGTAGGATTAAAAACATGTTGTTAGAGGATGAAAACCCAAAACATACCCCAACCGACCTCGTTAGAGGCACCAAAACCTCACACGGGACCAATGTAACTCGTAGGAACTGATCCCATAGTCACGGGACTCTCGATTTGAGAACATGACAAAAATTTGAAAATCTTTAGACTTAGGCTTAAAAATATGCCGCTAAAGGGCAAAAATATAAAAAGACACCAAATAGTTTCGTAAGTGGCATGAAAACCTCGCACGAGACCAATGTAACTCTGAGTAGTCACGAGACACCCAATTTGAGAATATGACAAAAATTTGCAAATCTCTGGACTTAGGCTTAAAAACATGTCGTTAAACGGTGAAAATGCAAAACATCCACCAAACGGCCCCGTAAGAGGCACGAACACCTCGCACGAGACCAATGTAACTTGTAGGAACTGACCACCTAGTCACAAGACTCCCGATTTGAGAATATGATGAAAATTTGAAAATCTCAAAACTAGGCTTATAAACATGCTGTTAAAGGGAAAAAAAATACAAAACAACCACCAAACGGCCCCGTAAGAGGTACGAACACTTCGCATAGGACCAATGTAACTCGTAGGAACTAATCGCGTAGTCACAAGATTTCCGGTTTGGGGATATGATGAAAATTTGTAACTTTTTAGACTTAGGTTTAAAAACATGCCGTTAAAGGTTGAGAAGGCAAAATAACACCAAACAGTCCCGTAAGAGGCATGAAAAACTCGCACGTGACCAATGTAACTCGTCGAATGTGATCACTTAGTCACAGGTCTCTCGATTTTAGAATATGATGATAATTTTCAAATCTATAGACTTAGGCTTAAAACATGTTGTTAAAAGGTGAAAATGCAAAACAACTCCCAAACGGCCTCGTAAGAGGCACGGACGCCTCGTACGGGACCAATGTAACTCATAGGAACTGACCGCATAGTCACGAGGATCCCATTTTGAGAATGTGATGGAAATTTGTAAATCTTTAGACTTAGGCTTAAAAACATGACGTTAAAGGGCGAAAAATGCAAAATCGCCATCACACAGCTCCATAAGAGGCACGAACACCTCGCACGGGACCAATATAAACCGTAGGAACTGATCGCATAGCCATGGCACTCCTAGATTGATAATATGATAAAAAAATTCAAATTTCAAGACTTAGGCTTGAAAACTTGTCATTAGAGGGCAAAAATGCAAAACAACCACCAAACGGCCCCGTAAGAGGCACAAACAACTCGTACCTAACCAATGTAACTTGTAGGAACTGATCACGTAGTCACGAGACTCACTGTTTGAGAATATGATGATAATTAGAAAATATCAAGGCTTTGACTTTAATATGACGATAAGTATACACAATTTTTTTCTTGAATATAACATTTTAAACATTATTCGATTACTCATATCTTCTCTATTTTATATCTTACCTTTTTTGCAAGATAACATTTTAGTGTTAGCTTTTATCCATGTGGAACACATGAACAAGTCAATGGTTTACATCAGATATATTACTTATATATTGTTGTTGTTGACATTCGAGATTGTTATTTTTGATGTGTTATGACCGCGCGGGCTTTTGTGATGATTAAACATGTTGGTTTTCATGTATGTTTGGAGACTTTGCCAAATTTTTTAAAAAACTGTATAAAGTTATCGATATGATTAACTAATATATTTAGATATTTTATTTTACTATAATCTTATTCTACTATACAAATTTTATTTTACTATAATCTTGTTTTGATAAATTATTATTTATTGATTGCGGGTTATGTACAAGCATTTGAAGAGATAAGTTTTTGAGCGTGTCTACTCTATGTATGACACTGAGAGAAGTTTTTGAGTATGGCTACTACATTTATCTTTTTAATTTAGGGACAATTTTTTTTTGACAATTTGATTTCTTATTAATAAGTATGGTTTTGCAATCATTTAAGTATTTCGACTTGGATACGACAATTGTTTGTACTTATTGATTTAAAGGTTTATTTTAGGTTGTTGGATGTAGTTTAATGGAAGAATTTGTTATTGAATACGTGTCTCAATGAATGAAGGTGATATATTGCGTTTGTGGTTGAATGACTTGACTTATAATAAAAATTAATGTCATTTCTCATTGCAATACAATAATATAATTTTTAATCCCGATTTTTTTTATCAATTGGGATGGTTATAAACCGTCCCTCTTTTTTATCAGTTGGGAATACCTTTTGGGACGATTTTTTTTGTCCTAATTGGTTTATTAATTAGGACATTTATAAACTATCCTAATCATTTTTTCAGAATGTGTGGACTATTAGGGACGGATAAACTATTTCTCTTCTTTGCGCGAGAGCGGAAATTTTTTCATGGGAATACCTTTTGGGATGATAAAATTCGCTCCTAATGCAAAATGTAAAGCATTCAAGAATTATAATTTAGTACGGCAAAATCCATCCCTAAAATATTTGCGATGTTGAGTATATAGGACCGATTTTATCCGTTACAAAATGCTTCCTAAATACTCATTTGGGTCAGTCAAAATGCTTTTAAGGACATATTTTTCTGTCCCTAATAACCTTTTTTCTTATAATGTCATTTATTAATTTATCAATGTGGTTGGCTCGTCGATGAGCAATTGTAGTGGCATGGAAGAATTATGATTTTTTGTCCTCAAATCATAACCGTCTCACCTTTGCTCATTGGTGCTAATATTTCTCTTCCTATCTAAGAAACTTATCAATTATTGAGGATATAACTTCTATCTTGGCCATTCTACTTCTAGAACCACACTTAATCAATGGATGGCCACTTGTGGTAATGTGAGACTACATATTGTGTTTATGTAAAGTTATAGTCTCATAAAAACCCATATCACTCATCGAGATTCTTTTACCCTTACACCAAAGTAAAAATTGTTTTACCCTTTATATCACTACGTTTTTAGGCTAACTCCTAAATATCACATTTAGTAAAGTATGCGTATTTTAGAACTTTTAGAGATCTTTAGCTCATTATATTCCAAAATGATCTAATGCTATTTTATTCTCCAAAAAATCTGGTTTGCTCCAAGGCGTTGGTAATGTGTGACTCGAAATGAATCACGTGAAGGTCCATGCAGTAATTAGATTATTCCAAGACCAATAAATATTTTTATGTGGATGTTTAATGGATAGTCTTGGAAATTATATTGTAGACACCACATTATAGGACCCCCTAAGCATCTCCTTAGGTCCCTAGCACTTTCTTCTTCACCATAAAACCCCAGGTCATACTCTGGGTACCGATCTAGAGTCCACCAGGCACCCGAGCCTCGTTTGACTCCGATAAACTTTCTAATATGAGCAAAAGCTCAATGAATCATCGAAGAGATCTGAATCCCCTTTCCAACGATCCGTCCCGTGCCCGAATCAACCTTACGATTCAAATGCACATACCATTTTTGCTCGAAAATTGATCTGGAGGTCACCGGGTGCTCCCAGGCTCTATTTGACTCTCGTTAAATCTTCAAATTGGGTGAGACTAAATGAATTTTCGAAGGAATCTGAATACCATTTCCAATGGTCTGCCCCATTGGTGAATCAGCCTTACGGTACAGACGAACGATCCGTTTTACTTAGAAGGGTTACCGAGCGCTTTCGATCCCGATTTGATCAAGGTCAACTCTCCAAACTAAGCGAATGTATTTGAAACATCGAAGATCCCTGAATAACCTTTCTAATGGACCGCCTCATGCACGAATCGACCTTACGGTTCGAACGAACGATCCATTTTTCTCTTATCTAAAAAATCGTAGAGCGCTTCCAAACCCCATTTGACCAAAGTCAATTATCAAACCCAGGATTGTCGCAATGGATTATTAAAGGGATATGAATACCCTTTCCAACAGTTCATCCCGTGCACTATTTTGACTTATGAATTGCGTTTTACGACCATTTTTCAAAACATCTGCATGAGATTATCGAATGGAAAACCATTTCCCTACCTATCGACAGTATATTAGGGGTGCCTGTGATAGGCATGTCAAGGATCATGCCGATATACACCCCCTTGAACCTATTTAAGGGGATCATAAGCTCACCTCCAAAGGCACCTCAGAAACATCCCTCTCAGTGATCTATGCAAAATTCTCTCAAAGTCAGCGTGGTTTCTATATTGAAACCTCTCCCCCACATTCCATTTCCATCTTTTACTTACCCAATTTAGCGAATTCCCTTCCCTCTCTTCCTACCACCTTAATCCACTTGCGAAAGCATCCCTTCAACAATCAAGATCAATCTTAAAGCTTCCAAAGAAGTTCCAAACCTTTCACCCTCTCTTCAAATTCTCTTATTTTTGAATTAGTCATTTAATTCTTACTTTATAATTTCATCTTTATTAGATCACACATATTAAACTTTTTTATTAGTAGTATTGCACATACTATATTTTCTATAAGAAATCCAAAAACAAGAAAAAGAGGGTTTGCTTGTAAATTCCAAAGAAAAGTTATCACTCCATTTTCCCATACTAAAACATCCTTTTACTACACACAAACATATAATAAAGTCCCCGGTCAGATTTATGGGATAAAACCCACCCCCGTGTTGCACGCAAACTGCCTGGACTTTGATGCCTTTATAGGCTACGTAGGCGTCTCTGGTAAAATCTAAGATTTGAGTCCTCCTTTCCTATTTTTGTTCATATATTATTTCCATATATTATATTTGTGATTCATGCTTGCGTTTTTTCCAACCTATACCATCGTTCTTTCATAAACGATCGGTGGCCCGATAAATGCACACATTATATTTTTAATTACTATTTTGGTAACACTCCTAAAAAATGACCTCATTCTGCCTTTATCCATGTCGCGAGCCGAGTAATTCCACCCTCGCACGCGCATGCCGATCGGGATGGGATGGTCACATATTTGAATACCCCTTTTAACATATTTCACCACTAATTTCATCATCAATTTTCTTCTTAACTTTGCAGACTCTTTCAACCTCATTCGGACTTTAAATGGAAAACTTGCAGTCCACTAACAAGAAACTTCGAAGATAGTGAACTCCAAGTAACATAATAAATCCAGGATAGCCAAACAAATTAGAGTAGATGGAAAGATTTTTTTTGGAGGATGAAGACGCCCTAGTGTGAAATGTAGGAAAATACATTATAGGACCCCATTAATGGAGAAAATCATAAAAATAGGCTTGTGGAAGATTGTTCCCCACATATTCGAGAACCAAGTCATTGAGTACTAGATCATGAGCTTGCTTAGGACGCGGTTTGGCACCATCTTTCAGGGTGTGAGTAATTTATTCACCATTTATGGCCGGATTCGAAAGGGGGTTGACCATCATTTGTACCACCCACGATGTGCTCCTTCTCTCCACACAAACGTACATTGTGGAAATGGGGGAGCTTTTTAAGTTCATGAAGTGATACTTGGATCTCAATTACACATCAAAATGAAACTCCGATCTCCATTCAAGGTGCAAGCTGCGAAAGTAGGCTAGTACCATATCGATATCGGGTGAAAGTACCCACCAGATCTGAGCTCATCCTATCCTTCGTGCCTTCTGTGAAACCTATGTGCCATGGGTGACGTGTTGCTAGATGACAATAACCTCACGAAATTCACTCAAACTAGAATTCATTGTCCCTTATGTAGAGACACCACAATGTGCACGAGGAAAGTAAAAATCATCTCCTCTATTGGCACTACTATCGTGTTTGTGGCGAACTTAAGTGTGTGCTTGCACTCCCTTGATCATAAAATAATAAAGTCCGACACAAAACAAACCTTATTAGAGACAAATCTACGAATAAACTTGAAAAAAGAGAAGGATATGGAGAGAAAAGGGGAAAAAATATAAGTCGAGTCGAAGAAAGTGTCCAGATAGTTCATTCCCATAAAGTATGAGAAGCCTGCCAGTGCCACAGTCTCAGCGATCAATAATATCTCGAAGCCTGCTACCACTTGGGCACTAGGAAGTTGCCCTAATCCCGTCTTAGAGGAATACATCGAGCTCCCTGCTCACTTATCCAAAGTCTACCAGGCCTTGTTAAGCCTAAACCTCGCCAAACCCTTAGACCCTCGTCCATTACCAAACCCACTTCCCAAGAATTTCAAAACTGCTGCCCATTGAGACTTCCACCAATCTGCGGGACACACTACCAACCAATGCTTCCATATCAGGAATGTGGTCCAAAGTTTTATTGATCGGGGTCTTATTGCTCCACCAAAACCTCCTAAACCCAATACCACTCATAACCCACTTCCAACCCATGCAAATGCCATATTTCTAGAGAATGGACCAAAATTCGATCCATCTACCCAAATTGTGCCCAGTAAAGCACCCATAATATCCATAATCTCACCCAAACCACTCAAAGTTTGCCCATATTTTCTCCTATACCCTTCCTGTTTAACCGACCAAGATTTGTTACTCCTCACAAGGGCCTGTATTGCAATCCACAGTCGATCCGAAGGGAGAGATGCGGAGTTACCGTCTGTTCTGAACCAACTCTTGGAGTTTGGGCTAAAATTGCCCACCGAGATGACCATCGGTCGTCAGAAATTCAGTGGCTTGTTCATAAAATCCTAGAAATGGGCTCAGGAATCAGACGGATGGGTGGTATCGATCGAAGAAGTTAGTTTAGGCGACATGGTACATGTCATGGCTGACCTATTTCAGCAGAACACTGAGATCTATAACATTTTTAAAATACTCATTGCTTTGAAGATGCAAGGGCGATTGGTCCCTTCACTTCTATACCTTCCCATTGAATGGGAAGATTTGTATGAGGAAGCCGTTGAGGTCATGGAATGCATCAATTTCTCTTGGTAAGAAGACATTGTTGCCACCAGATAGGGGGATGAATTTGACAGCTCAGATGATGAACTAAGTTAGGAAATAATCAATTCAGTATTCAACCTACAAACACTTGGGATGACTCTTTGTATGATCCATTCCGATTCTACACTGTCAGACCCGTCCGTCACTGATGAGCCTCTTCTCAACTAGAATGCTATACCAGTCCCACCTGCTAATATGCGACCCAATATTGCTATTTACCCTATCTCTTCATCTGTTGTTGTTCCTCCCTTCTCTGATAACAGTGTAATCGAGACCTATTTTAACGAGGTTCTCAATGCTGTGTTTCCCAAAAGTGAAATAAACCAGGATTTTGAGTATATTTTTGTTCCTTACATTAATGTCTTTATTCAAATCAAACTCTTGATGATGATGATTTTTAAATGAACAATTCTTAACTGATCTCAATAAGGTTAATAACAAACAACATAATCGCATTTAAATTAATGAGGATGTAACTGTTGTTATTAATCTCCATTATAGTAGCCAACACCACGAGATTAGAATAAGGTCCACACTTAACGAGCATGAGCATACGCAATTCGAAGAATTTTTAAAAGAGTTTGTGGACGTCTTCACATGGTCATATGACGACATTCCTGGCATTGATCCCGAAATAGCTCAGCACGATATTCAAAATCTCCAGATTGAAAGTCAGTCAAACAGAGGCTAAGGAAACTCCCTACCGAATGGTCACTCAAAATTAAAGAAGAGGTAATCAAACAATTAAACGTAGGCTTCATCTGGGTGATTGAATATTCCACATGGCTCCCCAAAATTGTACCCATACCGAAATAAGGAGGGAAAATTTACATGTGCGTCGACAATTGAGATTTGAACAAAGCATCTCCGAAGGATGATTACCCATTGCACATCATCGACATGATTATGGAAAACAACTCTAGCCATGCCCTCAAGTCATTCATCGATGAATTCTCTGGATGCAATCAGATTAAGATGCACCCTGATCATTAGGAGAAAACTGTATTTGTCACTCCCTGGGAACCTTTTATTACACGGTTATACCGTTCGGGCTCCAGAATGTTAGGGCTACCTACCAAAGGGCTTCCACAATCATCTTGCATGATTTGATACACAAGGAGGTCAAAGTATATGTAGATGACATGATTTTTAAGTATAAGACTCGGGAAGGTCACGTTCTCGCTCTCCAAAAGTTCTTTGAACGACTACGGTGATACCAAATGCGACTAAACCCACATAAATGTATTTTGATGTAACGCAAGGAAATATTTTAGGATTCATGGTTAGAAAGAAGGGAATTGAAGCATACCTTACCAAGCTAAAATCCATACTCAAAATGCGATGACCCCGAATAGAGAAGGAAGTCCAGGGATTCTTGGGGAAATTACTGTACATCAGTCGGTTCATCAGCCATCCGACTTCTATTTGTGAAACCATCTTTAAACTCCTCCGAAAAGATACTACTAGAGTCTGGAATAAGGTCTGTTAGAAAGCCTTCGACAAAATCAAGCGATACCTTACTCGACCACCAGTATTTATGCCTCTGCAGCTCGGTCTCCTTCTACTTTTATACTTGATCGTAATAGATATTGCAACAGGGGCTTTGATAGCCCAATATAATGAAGAATCCAAAAAGGAGAGGGCCATCTATTATGCCAGTCGAAAATTGGTCGGGTACGAAGTCAACTACACTGCCTTATAGAAAGCATGCATTGCCCTGGTTTGGGTCACTCAAAAGTTATAGCACTACATGCTCACTTTTCCCATCAAACTTGTGTCCTGAATGGATCCTATCTAATAACTGCTTGAGAAACCTACCCTATTTAGCTGAATGGCCCGATGGTTGATGCTACTAGATGAGTTCTATATCATGTATGTCACACAAAAAGCCATGAAAGGGAGATATATCGTCGACTACCTTACTGACTACCCCATCAAAGAGGTTGACGTTTCGATCTTCGAATTCCCAGATGAGGATATCCTCTGCACCTCTCAGGAGGACCTTTGATGGAAAATGTTATTTGATGGCATTGACAATAAGAAATGATATGGCATTGAGATAATCCTGATAGCCTCTGATGACTCTCACACTCCCATTGCCATCCAACTAGATTTTCCCTATACCAATAATATGACCGAATGTGAGGCATGCATTATAGGACTCAAAGTCATCCTCAAGAAAGGTATCAAATGCCTATATGTCTATAGGGACTCTTCCCTAATCATTGGCCAAGTCCTTAGAAGATGGAAAGTCAAAGACGAAAAGCTCTTATCCTTCCACGCCCACCTAGAAGAGTTGGCCTCCCAGTTTCGAGATATCACCTTCCACTACTTGCCCCGCACAACGAACAACTTAGCCGATGACCTTGATACCCTAGCCTCCATATTTGAAATTCCCGGGGAAATAACGATGGCCCCTTTTCAAGTCCAAAAATAAGCTATGCCAACCCATTACTACCATATTGATCTCGTCATAGAGGAAGATTCCGATAGGGCCGAGTTTTGGTATTACGACATTTAGTGCCTCCTCAAGCATGGTAGGTATCCCCAAGATAATAACAAGAAACACCGTGCGACCCTTCACAAACTGGCTGCCCAGTACATCATCTGCGACAAAGCACTATTCAAGAGAAACTTCTATGGAACTCATTTGTACGCATTGCAGAGGCTGACATTAAAGAAATGATGCAGAAGATCCACAATGGGGAATGCAGACCCTACATGAATGGTCATATGATTACTAAGAAGATTATCCGTCAAGGGTGAAGAGTGTGTGCTCGCGTTCAAATGATCAAGTTATATATAAAACCCTTTTAACACAAACAAACCCTAAACATGCAGCAATATGTGATTGAATAAATTGATAATCTACGCAAGAACATTCAAACATATGCAATTAAGAAAAAATCCCCCTCAGGGGAAAAACCATTTATTTTCACTATAATTTGTAAGAAAACGGCTTACAATCGGATTACAATGAAAATACAAGTTGACTAAGAATTACCCTCGGGTATCGGATTCTGTAGTCGCGGCTGGAATTATCCCTTTCCAGTAGGGCTGCAATGAAGAAGAATAACGGTCTTCTCCACAAGGGTTGAACAAACCAAAGTTGTGTTCTTGGGTTGCAAAAGGATTCACAAAGGTTTGGAAGAATTGTGTGAATCAAAACATGAGTCTTGGGACTCAAAAATATGAAGACTAGGTGTATTTGGACTCTCAAATTCGTCTCCTAAAGTCTTGCAAAACAACTCCCCCGAAGTTGGTATTTATAGGAAAAAAGATGAAGAGTTCCGCTTTTTTAAAACTCTAAAAATCTTATCAGCGTACAGGTACACCGAACCCCATCTGGGGTACACCGAACCGGTTTGGTTGTACCATTCTGGTATGGGGTTAAAAAATAACATTCTTCAAGGAATTTTCTCCAACTTCAAAAGGTCATAACTTCTTCATCGTAGCTCGGATTGAGGTGCCGTTTCTTCCAGTATCTTCGTTGCGGCGAGCTCTTCAACTTTCCAGTTGACCAGACCTCCGAACTATGGATGTGAAATTACGAAAATGCCCTTGAACTTCCCTATCAAGCCTTGTTTCACTGTTTTGACTTCCCCTGCGTTCCACTCGCATTCTGTGCCTAAAATCAAGGAACGTGAAATCGTTGTGGCAGATGAGGGACACATTTAGGAGTTGTTGAATGCTTGATGCTTGGAATTCGGATAGAGGCCGTCGTGAGCGATCGTGTAGAGACGTGCCAGATGTAGCCGAATGTAGCGGCGTATGACATACAAAACTGTAAGATAACGGACATGAGAATTATGTCCTTACAAATCTCCCCCTATGTCTATGCCGGTACATACATAAAAATCCGAATTATCAAGTAACAAAATTGCCTATACAAATCTACCCTTCCATGAACCCAAAACTGAAAAGATAAAAATGAATAAGTCTACATCGTTTGTCCTTCAAGTCTTCAATAATCTTCACGCTTTTCTCATCAGGGTGTGCAACATGGGATTATCCAAAGATGTACCTACACACATGAGACAAAGAAAATACCAAGTGACATATCGAGTTTGAAATGAGATAAATCTAGATACCAATTTATGAACAAACCTCAAAATTTCAAATCTCCCCCATAATAAGATAATTCTTTCTCCCCCTTTGTATGATGTCCCCAAATAGACAAATGAGAGAAATAAATCAAGCAATCAAAAACCGGGGTGACACAAGGCATAAAATCACACCATGAATGAACATAAAACAACCAAGTCGGTGATAGCGTAAAAGAATGGGTGTGATCAAAATTCGATAGGAAAATCAATGCATACAGACATGACATATGTGCACGATGAATATTGGATATTCCTAACGAATGAACTCAAATACTTCCTTTGGTGTAAAAGAGTGGAAAAATAAGATATTGACTATAACAAATCTACAAATCAAAGCTCAAAGTGATTTCTACACCAATAACGTCCAAAATGTTTTTCATGCTTTTTCAGGACTTTCAAGGAAGTGCAAACCCGTTTTTCAATCTCCAACCAAACTCCCTCAGATTTATATTTTTAATAGAGGTATACTAAATTCTCAAACTTTGGAGAATTGATGGTGAAATATAAATGGCCCATATTTGGCATGTATTGCTTTTTATTGCCTTTCAATTTTTTCGGGCTCTTTTAACCTCTTAGGACCTCGGATATTACAATTCCTCCATTTTTTAGGTCCTTTTTTTTTAACGGTGGCTTTTGCGCAAAGGATAAGAATCAACTTTCGCAGCCCCTCTCCGTTATGCAAATTATCACACAGTCTCACCAAAACGGTTTTTACATGCAATCCAATCTTGTCAAGTTTTATCGCATTTTATACATTGTATAGACAGGATTGAGATGGAAACACTCAAGCCAACATGAGATTGACAAGTGCAATAATCAAATATAGCCGTGCATGAGTGCAATAAAGGATATAGGAGTCAAGCATGTAGGAAATATCACTAATTACATCTCAAGGACTCCAATCAATGTTAAGCACATGGATGAAATGATGTAGCCTCTCAAATCTCTATCAAACAGTCACATGGATATATGGAATGAAGTTGTGACTTGGCTATCTTAAATGCTCATCCATAAAAGGCAAATCTCTTTTTGAATTTTTCAAAAATTTTATCAAAATAAAATCTTTTTGTATTTTTCAAATTTTTTTTCAAAAATAAAAATCTATACAAAAAGTACATGTCACAACGCTAGCAAACATAAAGATCATGAAACGAAAACTAGCGTATGACAAACATGCAAACACAATCATCTATATGATATGGCAAGAGAAGAATCATGTGCAAGCAAACGGGAATCAACTATTCTAAAATCTAGTGTATCCAAAAGTGATTTCCTAACCCAAATGGATAAAACACGTCGACAAGGGGTTTTGGAAACCAACAAAACACTAGACTTCGAACTCCTAGGACCTCTTCCAAGATCAAAACAAAATCTCCTAAGGTGACCTTTCCTACCACAATGTGAACATGTGTAAACGGAAGGAATGTTACCTAAAGTGTGATCTTTTCTAATGTCCTTGGGATTGATTGACCCTCTAAAACAAATAATGGTTTTGGCTTTAGCACTAGAAGCATGAAAACAAGATGAGCCATTACCATCACAATCAAACCTACTTGAATCGTTTAAATCATTTTTCATCTTCAAAATATTTGATTCAAGCAACAAATTAGACTCTTCCCAAAACAGGGATTGCTTTTTCAAATTTTCAACAATTTCTAAAAGGGTATCCCTCTCCCCCTCAATTAAAGCAAACTTTTCCCTAAGAGTCTCTTCACGTGCCACAAACTTATTGATTAAAATATTTCTTTCATCTTTGGCACAAACACAAACCATCGAATTTTTAAGGTCCTCCAATTCCTTTTCTAAAAATAGGACCCTATCATCACTCTCCTTTTTGGCAATTTTCAAAGAATCAAAATCAATACACAAATTACCAAAGTGCTCACGACAAATACCACTTTGAGTTTGGAACTCTTGCAAATATTCAATCTTAATTTTAAAACGACAATTTTCTTTTTCCAAAACTTTAATTCTTTTGCAAAGTTTCAAATTCAAAGTTTTTAAATTTTCAGCATGGTCGTGAACTTTTTCAAAAATAGGCACTTTATTATATAACTTCTCCATTTGAATACGCACTTTTTCAAAAAATTAATTTTTTAGAAAATTGATATCTTAGAAAAATTTTGCGGAAAAAAAATGGAATACGCGATAAATTAGCGTAACCTGCTCTGATACCAATTTGAAGAGTGTGTGCTCGCGTTCAAATGATCAAGTTATATATAAAACCCTTTTAACACAAACAAATCCTAAACATGCAGCAGTATGTGATTGAATAAATTGGTAATCTACGCAAGAACATTCAAACACATGCAATTAAGGAAAAATCCCCCTCAGGGGCAAAACCATTTATTTTCACTATAATTTGTAAGAAAACGGCTTACAATCGGATTACAATGAAAATACAAGTTGACTAAGAATTACCCTCGGGTATCGGATTCTGTAGTCGCGGCTGGAATTATCCCTTTCCAGTAGGGCTGCAATGAAGAAGAAGAACGGTCTTCTCCACAAGGGTTGAACAAACCAAAGTTGTGTTCTTGGGTTGCAAAAGGATTCACAAAGGTTTGCAAGAATTGTGTGAATCAAAACATGAGTCTTGGGACTCAAAAATATGAAGACTAGGTGTATTTGGACTCTCAAATTCGTCTCCTAAAGTCTTGCAAAACAACTCCCCCGAAGTTGGTATTTATAGGAAAAAAGATGAAGAGTTTCGCTTTTTTAAAACTCTAAAATTCTTATCAGCTTACAGGTACACCGAACCCCATCTGGGGTACACCGAACCGGTTTGGTTGTACCATTCTGGTATGGGGTTAAAAAACAGCATTCTTCAAGGAATTTTCTCCAACTTCAAAAGGTCATAACTTCTTCATCGTAGCTCGGATTGAGGTGCCGTTTCTTCCAGTATCTTCGTTGCGGCGAGCTCTTCAACTTTCCAGTTGACTAGACCTCCGAACTATGGATGTGAAATTACTAAAATGCCCTTGAACTTCCCTATCAAGCCTTGTTTCACTGTTTTGACTTCCCCTGCGTTCCACTCGCATTCTGTGCCTAAAATCAAGGAACGTGAAATCGTTGTGGCAGACGAGGGACACATTTAGGAGTTGTTGAATGCTTGATGCTTGGAATTCGGATAGAGGCCGTCGTGAGCGATCGTGTAGAGACGTGCCAGATGTAGCCGAATGTAGCGGCGTATGACATACAAAACTGTAAGATAACGGACATGAGAATTATGTCCTTACAAAGGGGATTATTGGATCACCATGGTTCAGGATTGCACCGCCTATGTCTGAAGATGCCTCAAATGCCTATAATTTGCTAATCTCCAACACTTATCTCCTCCAAAATTATACAATATGACTTCTCCCTAGTCGTTCTCCACCCGAGGCATTGATATCATAGGAAAAGTCACACCCAAAGCTTCAAACGGGCATGAGTTTATCCTAGTCGTCATTGATTATTTCACCAAATGGGTCGAAGCCGAGTTATACGCAGTACTCGATGTCAAAAAGGTGGCTAAGTTTATTCGAAAGAACATCATTTGCCTATACGGGGTTCCCCCGAGCTAATAACAGATAATGGGTTACATTTCAAAGCCGAGGTCACATAACTGGTCGACAAATACGAGATTCAGAGTCACAAATGTTCTCCCTGCCGATCCAAAACCAATGGTGCATGAAAAACCCTCACTATTTTATTTTAACAACCGTTAAAAATGTTTAATGAGTTCCGAACTACTTTTTGAAAAAACTCTTGTAAAAAATCTTAACCAGTACGCAAGATGTGTTAAAACAGTTTATGTGAACAAATTATTCAAGAATCTTAAAAATAGGTTTTTAGTTTAAACCTATGTCTATGAAGCAGATTCTAGTAATGGAAAACTAAAAATCACACACATGAGATAGGTATTTTTTATGCGGTAAAACCCCACCCAAACTGGGGAAACATCCACGAAGGTCTCTACACCTCAAAATAAAAAATTCACTAAAATAGTTTAAGGTTACGAGCATTCAACAGATCATACAATCATAATCTATTATAAGTCCATAGATATACCTACACTCCTCGGTATGAAGTCCGACTTCTTTAAGGCTTCTGAAATTGTCCTTTCTCCATTCTTTATCTCTGCTTCCTACTCCTTTAGCTTTATGTCGACTTAAAAGTCAGAACCTCTCAACTAACAACACTTTAGTGATGGTGAGTGAATGTGTTGCGAGTATTGTGCCTAATATCCCATGCATGCATTCACACTCACACACACACACACACACACACACACACAATTAATTACAAACAAATCCTACCAATATAAAACAGATCTAAGAATGAGATTCACTTTTCACAACTCTAAAGTATAGACTTAATCGTTTCTCAAAACAGTTTCAAGATCTGATTTCTTAGATGAATATTTTAAAATAGAGATCCTAAGAAGTTATATATACACACAAATTTTTCGAAATGAAAAATTATCAGATCTAGACTATGTAAGTCATAAATTCAGTTTTGTCAAAAGCAAGAGATGTTGGATAAAAAAATACGAACATGATATATACAATATCCAACACGAGAGAATGATTTCTTACTAAAAACAAATCACAACAACCTAATGACCTAAGTGAGTATATGTCACTTATTTTAGATCTACAGGTTTTTATTGAGAAACAAGATCCAAAAAATGTGAGACTGTTGTGAGAGAGGTTTAGACAAAGAGGTTACAAGAAAACAGAAACGCTAACTCTCAAAAACTTATTTTCTGAAAAACATTTGAAAGATTTTTTGTACGAAAATCTAATTTTCTCTCTTATTTTTTTCTCCTCTCTCTTATTTTTTTCCCTCAAACTCCCAGACTTCCTAAACTTCTAAAACGTTGAGACGAAGGCTCCTTTTATAGGAAGGTTGGAAGGATCTGGAAGGCTTGGGAAAATGTAGGGATGAGATTAAAATATCCGTTCGAAGAATAAATCAAAGGGATGATAATGCACCACACAAAAGCCAACTATGATTGGCTGAAAGCATATGCACATGGATCACAAATAAACGCATGCAGACCCTAGATAATTTTGATATAACGGTTGAAGTAATCCTCTTGAATGTGAGATATAAAAAACACAAATGCATCCAATGAAGTGCAACCACATGCCAGCCTCACACTTTCTCTCAAACGCGTGTTTTTGTTCTTTTAAAAATCTCAGTTTCACCCTCAATATTATGTGCCGATTTTAGATTCTACCCAAGGCAAGTTTTAGGAACTTTTAATATATGAAATTAAACCACAAATATTTTAATACCCTAATTTTAATTATTTTAAGAATATATTTTAAATTCTTTAAAATTCCTAAAAATGTTTTAAAAATTCTCAAAAATACTTAATCAATGTAGTAAACTAATTTTAATTCAAATTAACACACACACCACTCATATATGAAATAAAATATGCAAGTATGCAATCCTAGGGTGTTTGTGTGTTGGTTTTCTACCTGATTTGACTTTGATCATGAAGATGTACTTGTAGTTGCAACGAAGCATTGAAGGAGGGACTCAATTTTGTCTATCTTTCCAAACTAGTTGAGGCTCCTATATAGTGTGCTTCAATCTTCCCCTTTGGAAATGAGAGAAAAATCTCCTTTGAGTCATCTAGGACTCATAGAGATAAAAAATAAAAAACTTATTCCTATACAAAAGTTCTATCTACCCCATTCTTAGAAATCAAAAAGTACATAACTCAACTATAAACACCAATACCCTAAATATATTTAATGGTACCGATTCCTGAAAAATAAAACAACAACTTATGGAAAAGATCAAGAATTAGTCAATTTATTTACAAGAATTGTCCCGATGGACTTAAATATCTCTCCCCCATTTTATCTCAAATGGACAAAGGGTGAAAACACATAACATCAATATATCAATCATGTAAATATCAATCTATCAACCTAAATTATGCAACGGGTCACCTCAAGGGTCTTCTACATAAAACACAATAGGAGGCGTCTTTTGTCATTTTTTCAATGACCGTGCCTTATATCCTCAAAGACCAATTATAAGCATGAAAGTAACCGGAGGATATAATAGTAGGTGATAGAGATTTATTTAGGAATAATCATACCAATGGATTTCCTTAAGGATTCAAATCGTAAATTATCCAAAGGTTTAGTGAATAAGTCAACTAGTTCATTTTCAATGGGTAAATTGTTTATCTCTAATTATTTAGATTGCATTAGTCACATATGAGATGATGTCTTATCTTAATATGTTTTGTACATGAGTGTTGAACCAGATTCTTAGAGATATTGATTGCACTTTGGTTATCGCAATATTGATTTAACTTTTCTTCATCAATGCCATAATCACTAAGCATTTGCTTAATCCACATTAATTGAGCGCAATAACTTCCTGCTTCTATGTATCTTGATTCGGTTGTGGAAGGAGATATGGAGTTTTGCTTTTTACTGCTCCACCCTACTAAGTTATTACCTATATAATAACAAGCACCAGAAGTGCTCTTTCTATCGTCGGAACAAATAGCCCAATCGGCATCGGTGTATCCTATAATTGTGCTAGTGGTGTCTTTGGTGTACCATATACCTAGGTTTATCGTTACTTTAACGTATTTGATTATTCTCTTCACGCATAAAAGGTGACTTTCCTTATGTGTACTTTGGTAATGAGCTCAAACACACACAACATACATGATATCGGGACGAGAGGATATTAGGTACAACAAGATGCCTATCATACTTCAATATATATTAGGATCTAAAGGTTTCCCATGCTCATCTTTAGATAGTTTAGTAGAAGTACTCATGGGAGTCCCAAAAACCTTGGCATTATCTCAACCGAATTTTTTCACTAACTCTATCGTATACTTAGACTGATATATGAATAACCCATCATCTTTTTGTTTGACTTGAAGTCCAAAGAAATATTGAAGCTCCCCCATAAGCGACATTTGGAATTCCCCGTGCATAATTTTAGAAAACTCTTTAATCTTAGACGGGAAAGTAGAATCAAATATAATGTCGTCAACATAAACCTAAGCTATTATGACCTATTTGTTAAAATGTTTCACAAATAATGTCTGGTCATATCCACCATGTCGATAACCTTTATTGATTCGAAAGGTCGATAAGCATTCGTACCAGACCCGAGGGGCTTTCTTTAAACAATATAATGACTTTTTCAATTTATACACATGATTTGGGTAATGAGGATCAATAAAGCCTTTCGGCTGTTCAACGTAGGTCTCCTCAGTCAAAATACCATTTAAAAATGTGAATTTTACATCCTTCTGATAAAGGGTGAGTTATAAGTGACAAACTATGGCCGAGAGTAAACGAACAGACTCAAGACGAGTGACCAGGGCAAAGGACTCCTCGAAATCTATTCCTTCAACTTGAAAGTATCCCTGGGCAACTAATCTAGATTTATTTCTATATATCATCCCAAATTCATATGTTTTGTATTTAAAAATATAACGAGTGCCAATAACCTTTTATTTTCTAGCCTAGGCACAATATACCACACGTCATGACTTTTAAATTGGACGAGTTCTTCCAGCATAACACCTATCCAAAATGAGTCATTGAGTGCTTCATTAACATTCTTTGGTTCTATTAGAGAAATAAATCATGCAAAATGAGCAACATTATATAATTAAGATCTTGTACGTACTGGCTCATCAGGGTTACCAACAACATCATCTATAGGATGATCTTTGAAAACCCAGTTATGTACTTCAGGGGTCTCAGTTGGTAAAGGATCAAATATTTTTGGAAAGTTATAAGTAAAACACTTTTCAAACTCTTCCATGATAATTAGTCCTTGTTATTTACTCTCAACATTAGTGTCACTCACTATCACATTTATCGATTCCATGATTACTTTGGTACGCAAATTATAAATGCGATAAGCTCTACTATTAGGGGAGTAACCCAAAAATATGGATTTTTCGCCATGGGTTTCAAACTTAGACAGGTGTTTTCTGTCTTTACAAACATAACAAGTACTCCCAAAAGTTCGAAAATATTTTAAATTGGGATTTCTTCCATACCCAAGTTCATAAGAGGTTTGTTTGGTATTTTCTCGAAAATGAAATCGGTTGATGATATGACACGCTATTTGAACTTCCTCAACCCAAAAGTATTTTGGCAAGTTCTTAGCATGTATAATTACCCTGGCCATTTTTTGGATTGTGCGATTTTTACGCTCGACAACACCATTATGTTGGGGGTGTTTTAAGAGCACTGAACTCATGCGGATAACCATTAGAGTTACAATATTCTGTTACTCCCAAGTCATTAAATTCACCTCCTCTATCGCTACGTATTCGATTAACTTGGGTATCTTTTTCATTCTCGATTCTTAAAAGGATTTTAAAAAATTCTTGAAATGTATCAGATTTTTGTTTTAAAAATGCTACCCAAGTGAATCGAGTAAAATCATCCACAATAACTAAAATGTAACTGTTTCCATAAAGGCTTACAATTCGGGAAGGACCCATAAGATCCATGTGGATTAGATCTAGAGGTTTTGTTGTTAAAATTTCTTTAACTTTCTTGTGAGATGATTTAATCATTTTTCCTTTATGACACGACCCGCATACAACATTTGAAATTTGTTTTATTTTTGGTAAACCTCCAACTATATCCTGAGAGATTAATTTTCCAAGATTGTCATAATTAATGTGACCCAAACGATTATGCCAGTTTTCATTATCATCCAGTATAGCAAACCTACAAGTCTCATTACCCGAATTTACTGTGTAACAGTTTTCTGAAGTCCTATGACCTGTAAGGATGCAATCACCATTTTAATTCAAGATTCTACAATTAGTTTTTGAGAATGTGACTATGTGGTTGGAGTCACAAAATTGCGATATGCTCAACAGATTAGCTTTAAGACCTTTCACTAATAGTACATCTTTAAGAATGGGGAGTCCTTTTTCTTGGAGTGTTCCTTTGCCTATGATCTGAGCTGATACTCCATCCCCCAAAAAAACATTCTCTCCTAAGAAGTCAGTTTTGTCAGATAATTTAGTATCATCTCCGGTCATATGCTTGGAACATCTGGAGTCTAAGTACCAACTAGAAGCCGCGTGTTCAGCCTTTAAAGAACTTATAACAATGTTACACTTCAACTAGGGTATTAGATCATCCTTTCTAACCCATATAGCTCTAGTTTTGAATTTTTTTTGAGCTTTTGGTTTAGAAACATATCTAGGAATCTTTCTCTTAGATTTCTTCTTTGCGTGAGAGATTTTCTTCCTATTCCTAGAGTTAGAGTTTTTATTGGGACGTTTAGGAAGTACATAGTTATTCCCGCTCTGTCTAGAATATTGAAAGTTTTTATACACTAGTGAATTATAGACAGGGTTGTACAGTCATTTTTGAAAGCATTCAGCGAGACAGTGTCCATAAACATCACAATAGGAACAATATTGGTGGCTTGACGGTTTGTTGACATTTTGAAAACCTTTGAAAAGAGGTTTGTCCATTTACTGGACTTTGGTCTTATGTCTAACTGCAACAAGTTTGAATGAGGAACCTCCTTCCCTAATAGGGGGCAAACGTACTTAGCCTTATATTCAACAGTTGGCTTAGGACAATTTTTCATCAAAATGTTCTGGCCCTTTTTTATTATTATCAAAATCTTTCTTTAAGGCTTGAAAATCAGGACATAGCTCATCTGGTCTTTTTCTAGAAGAGATAAATTTTACATGTTAAAATTTTTTGGTTTGTGCCGTAGTTTTTTTTATCAAAGCTTATACCCGTTTTGTCTTCAGAATTAAATTTGCTAGAAGCAACACAATCTTCAAAACAATTAAAATTGTTTTCAAATTTGGAAATTTTAGTGAAGACTGTTGAAACTTTTTCTTTAGATTCTTCCAATTCTATCAATGTTTCCTTATATTTCTTTTCCAAAACTTCATTTGAATCAGAAAGTTCTTTAATTTTTTCAATACAAGATTTAGTTTTGGTTTCATAGGCCAAACACTGATTAGTATAGTCCTCTGCGTTTTGTTTCACTATTAGGCTAAAGGCTTTTATCTTCTCAGTTAGGTCCTTGATTGTCTTATCTAGTTTAGTGTTCTTTAAAAGAGTCTTAGTGTAGAATGTGTGAATGTCAGGGAGATCATAATTATCGAACTCATTAAGTTCAGTGCGTGAGATGTCTCCTAAGGCTTCATTTGTTGTACTCACACACACATTCAATTCGTTATTGATACGTTCATTTTGACTCACACACATCATCGTAGAGCTACTACTAGCAATATCAATAATATTAATATTATCTAAGAAAAGAGCAGATAAACCAGAAGTAGGCAAGACATCATAGGGCATAACAACACTAGGCATGATGGCATCAAGTTCAACATTACTTGCAGACATATCATCCGAATAGACAATTTTTGCAAAGAAAGGCATATATGGGTCAAAAGTGTTGGGAGATTCAGGATCATCTTCATCAGAGTCACTTGAATCATCCTAAGTCTTCTTGATATGGTCTTTAGCAGTGTTATTCAATTTAATCCTACAATTAGTAGCTAGGTAACCTATTTTACCACATTTAAAACACTGAGTGTTTTTAAGGTCTCTTTGAGGTCTGTGATTGGTCTCAGTATTATATTTGTCATAATTCCTCTCATCAGGCTTGTTATTGGAATGGTTATGATATCCAACTTTTCCTTGTTTAAAGGCAACATTGTTTCTAAACTTTAAAATTTTCTTAAATTATTTTGACATTAGGGCTATATGGTTACCCAATGTCTACAAATCACATTCCTCATGAGAGTCAAGATCAACATTAGGCATTACTAACTGAGGTGAGGTCATTTTAGACTGAAAAACCACATTAGAACTACACTGTCTTTTCTAATTATTGGAAAGATGCTTTTTAAACTCAAGTTCCATTTCTACAGTCCTAATTTTCTACTGAGGAGTTCGGGTGTTAAAGATGGATCATCTATCTCCTTAATTGCTTACCTTTTGTTATCAAACTTAAGGGGAAGGGATCTTACAATATTTGACACTATTTATTTCCTATTATACATTATACCATTTGCATGCAGTTTTATAATAATGTCAGTCAACTTTATATAGAATTCATCAAAGGTCTCGGTCTCACTCTTAAGCATAGGCAGTGTATTGTACTATTGTATTAACATATGTGTTTTGGCTTCCTTAACACGTTCATCACCTTCATGGGCAGTGACTAATGTGTCCCACACTTCCTTAGATGTAGAGCATATATATGTGTGTTTGAATTCATTGTCATTAACAGACATGAATATTTCATTTTCCCTTTATTATTACTTAAGGAGACAAGTTTTTTTTCTTTAGTAAACTCACTAAGGAGCTTTTTAATCCTTTCAGTACTACCTTTTGCAATAGGCTTAGTTGAATGAGAGTATCCATTTTCAATTGCTTCCCAAACATCATCTCCCAATGTCCCTTGGATGAAAGAAATCATCCTTACTTTTCAGTAAGGAAAATTGGTTCCATCGAAGAGGGGAGTTCTGGATAAATTTCCAAGATGCTCAAAATTTTTGTCCATAAAATATTTTTCAATCAATTTCAAAGTACAAGATCAAAAGTTTTGAAAAAAATACTCATCTCTGATACCAATTGAAAAACCCTCACTATGTTATTTTAACAACTGCTAAAAATATTTAATGAGCTTCGAACTACTTTTTGAAGAATCTCTTGTAAAAAATCTTAACCAGTACTCAAGATGTGTTAAAACAGTTTATGTTAACATATTATTCAAGAATCTTGGAAATATATTTTTAGTTTAAACCTAAGTCTATGTAACATATTGTAGTAATGGAAACCTATAAAGAACATAAATGAGACATGTATTTTTTTCGTGGTAAAACCCCACCTAAATTGGGGAAACATCCACGGAGGTCTCTACACCTCAAAATAAAAAATCCACTAAAACAGTTTAAGGTTATAAGCATTCAATAGATCATATAATCAGAACCTATTCTAAGTCTAGAGATATACCTATGCTCCTCGGTATGAAGTCTGACTTCTTTAAGGCTTCTAAACTTGTCCTTTCTCAGTTTTTTAGTTCTGCTCCCTTACTCCTTTAGCTTTACGTCGACTCGAAAGTTAGAACCTCTCAACTAACAACACTTTAGTGATATTGAGTGAATGTGTTGTGAGTGTTGTGCCTAATATCCCATGCATGCATTCACACACACTTAATTACAAACAAATCCTATAAATATACAACAGATCTAAGAATGAGATGCACTTTTCACAACTCTAAAGTATAGACTTAATCTTTTCTCAAAACATATTCAAGATATTATTTCTTAGATGAATCTTTTAAAGCAGAGATTCTAAGAAGTAAGTTATACACACAAATTTTTTGAAATGAAAAATTATCAGATCTAGACTATGTAAGTCATAAAATCAGTTTGGTCAAAAGCAAGAGATGTTGGATAAAAAAATACAAGCATGATATAAATAATAACCAACACGAGAGAATGAAATCTTACTAAAAGAAATCACAACAACCTAATGATCTATATGAGTATATGTCACTGATTTTAGATCTACAAGTTTCTAATGAGAAACGAGAACAAAAAAATGTGAGATTGTTGTGAGAGAGGTTTAGACAAAGAAGTTATAAGAAAAAAGAAACCCTAACTCTCAAAAACTTATTTTCTGAAAAATATTTGAAAAAGTTTTTGTACGAAAATCTATTTTTCTCTCTTATTTTTTCTCTTCTCTCTCTTATTTTTTAATCTCAAACTCTTAGACTTCCTAAACATCTAAAATGTTGAGACAAATGCTCCTTTTATAGGAAGGTTGGAAGGCTCTGGAAGGCTTGGGCGAATGTAGGACTGAGATTAAAACATTTTCTCGAAGATTAAATCTATGTGATGATAATGGACCGCACAAAAGCCAACTATGATTGGTTGAAAGCAGATGGACATGGATCACAAATAAAGGCATGCAGACTATATATAATTTTGATCTAACGGTTGAAAGTAATCCTCTTGAATGTGAGATACAAAAAAAAATGTAGCCAATGAAGTGCAACCACGTGCCAGCCTCACATTTGCTCTCAATTGCGTGTTTTTGATCTATTATAAATCTCAGTTTCACCCCCAATATTATGTGCCAATTTTAGATTCTATCCAAGACAAGTTTTAGTAACTTTTAATATATGAAATTAAACCCCAAACATTTTAACACCCTAATTTTAATTCTTTTAAAAATAGATTTTAAATGTTTAAAATTCCTAAAAATATTTTAAAAATTCAAAAAAATTCTTAATCATTGTAGAAAACCAATTTTAATTCAAATTAACACACACCACTCATATATGAAATAAAATATTCAAGTATGAAATCCTAGGGTGTTTGTGTGTTGGGTTTCTACCTGATTTGACTTTGATCTTTACTGATGAAGATGTACTTGTAGTTGCAAGGAAGCATTGAAGGAGGGACTCAATTTTGTCTATCTTTCCAAACTAGTTGAGGCTCCTATATTGTATAGGCTCAAGTAAGTCAACAATATAGTGTGCTTAAGTGTAATCAAATCCGCCAATAAGAACCGCAAAGCCATCATCAACAAAATGATCGAGAGTTACCGATATTGGGCCGATCGAATCCCTTACACCCTCTGGGACTATCGTACTTCCGTCAAGACATCTACTGGGGCAACCCCTTACTCTTTGGTATATGGCATGGAGGCAGTCCTACCCATTGATCTAGAAATACCTTCCCTACGTGTCATTCTTGAGAGCAAAATTTGCGAAGAAGACTGGCATCAGAGCCGTTTCAATGAACTGTCACTCTTAGATGAAAAGAGACTGAAGGCTCTATACCATATACAAGGGTACCATCATCGAATAACATGATCATTCAATCAAAGAGTCATGGACTGTGGTGTCTAGGAAGGAGACTTGGCCCTCAAAGATATCATAGAACCCATCTGGGACCCAAGAAGGAAATTCAAGCCAAACTGGAGTGGCCCCTACATCATAAACAAGATCATGTCAGGCGGCACCGCTATGCTCACAGACCTCGATGGAGAAAAGATGGCACATCCAGTCAAATTGGACCATCTTAACAAGTTTGACCCTTAGTCTGAAATATCGCCATGCTACGACCCTTCTCATCCCCCTTATATTCTAAAAAACTCTTCATTTCCCTCCAGCCAGAACTACGTGGGGCCCTGATCCTCTAAAAAAACCTTTTGCTTTTAAAATGGAACTAATAAAATTTTCAAAACCCCCAAAGGTACGTAGGTAGCTCATACACCTTACATGGCAATGGTCCCCTTATTTTTCACAAAAATGCTATTCTTTTCTAACCTCTGAGAACGATGGTTCATTTTATCATTTAAATGAACAAGAGGATTATGTAAATTCCCTTTCATTGTTAACTCAAATGCAAAACTCATTAAGAGGCACAATAATATAATCAAAATCCTTTTTATTTCAAAAGAGAAAGTTCGATAACATTACATGAAGTCTCAGTGAAGGGAGTTAAATTCCCTTTCATTGACTTAAAACCAATCCTAATACAACACACCTATCTAGCTACACCCAACTTCACAAAAGCTTCACACAAAATAATCCCACCTTCACAAAATCCTATCCACAAATACTAGAGGACCCAACCTCATAATCATCAGCCCTCAGAGGTCCCCAAAATTCTCCTGCCTAGTAGATATTCTGAATGCACTCCATGGAGCGGTATGCCCTAACCTGCCTGGAAAAAACCACTCCTCCTCCTTTCATGGTGTCAAAAAGAAAAACCACCTCTGAACGGTCTCTTCTGCCAGGATCTTTGCCATAAATCGTTTCCACAACCATTTTTAATAGTCCCCGGACACATGTCAAACCCTTCCTACAGCTTGAGATGGACGAGTAGACGACCGTCGACTCTCCCACAAAGAACCCAACTTCATGCGTCAAGAGTCAGTTAAGTCATCTACCAAAAATAAGTCTAGTGTGCAAGGAGGCACTATTTGCTCCCATCCAACTTGGCATAGTAGCCACTAAATAAAGGTAAAAGAAGTTTGCTGCAGGCCAACTAACCACACATATCGATACTCTCGTAGTTCCAGAACAAGATACAAATCTCCCCACCGTGACACTGACCAACGAAGGCACCGGGCTTCGTGATCCATAAACCAATTGACCCAGTTCTCTACAGATGGGCCAAAACTGATTAAGTACTGAGAAAAAAAATTGGAACACCTTCCAAGGGATACTCAGGAGGAATCGCCAGATGAAACCTCTCAGCCAACCACTTGAACAACATCATCGGTCTCCCTCCCAAAAAATCGGGGCGAACTTCTCTCTAAGCATCAAGATTATTTAGAGTCTTCACCAGGATCACCGCCGCAGGACTACGACAATAAGATATCCACGCTACTATCGCAGCCAACTGAGGATCCACCATTGAGTCCCCCATCATCAACAAGCGCCTCTAAGTAAGGCCCAAGGAAACAACTCCGAAAAAGCCAGCATCACCAAAACCCTTCACAATCGATCCCCAGTAGCTACTGAATGTCTATGGGAGTTACAGCCACCTCCTCAAAGCCAAGATAAGTATGGGTGGTGTCCCACCATCTCTGTCCCAAAGTGCACAACACTGTAGTAGAACGCGACGTCTAATTTAAAGCTACAACTCCAGCAAAACTAACATCATTACAGTCTGTTCAAGACACCATATTCGACACAATCCAATATAGGCAACAAGCCCCACTTTATAATCAAGCTTTCTATCCCCTCATCCATATACCAACTAAGCCGCCAAGGCCTTCCTCTATTCAAAAAATTCCCCAAAACTCATTTTCCTACTTTTTCTCAAAATAAATCCCTTTAAAAGGGAAGATCTTTTTCAAACAAGCCTCCGAGGCCATCTTCTACTCAAATATATTCAAAAATTTCTAGAAAACAAATTTTCCCTACTCTTTCTCAAAGCAGAAACTTAACATCAAATTAAAACACATGTAGAATAAGCCACTAAATTTAGGTAATCAAACAAAATATGCATATCTTTTTGCCATGTTGGAGTCTTTTTTAGGTGAAATGCCGCTACATCAAGCATACAACATGGTCAACACCGAGCTCCCACAGTCAAACGATGAATCTATAAGAAAATCCCAAAGGGAAAGAAGAAAAATTAGATGTCACCTCATCTGGCTCACAACCCTCTCTCCTAAGTACCAGACGTACCCAAACTCATACAACTGCAACCTCCTCATCTGCACCTACATTCACACAACCCCCGCGGAGTCATCCCCCAGGGATAGAAGATCTTCTATAATCCCAACAGAGAATTAGCATCTTCTTAAGAGATAAAAATGCCAAAAAAATCCAAAATTTACTCGGAGAATTCCTAAAAATGCCAAACAAATATTGGAACATCTCTTTATTAAGAAAACCATTTTTTGGAACACTAAATCCCTTACAAAATCCCAAAATCCCCAGAAGGATTAATATTACAACATAAAACCCTATCCCACCCTCAACACATTTTATGCCCACATCCCAAAGGCTATTACAATTCCTCAGCAGAATCTCAAATCTCAAGTCTTCCCCAGTAAAACCCAAACCTCAAATCAAATTCTTCCCAGCAGGATTGCAAGACAATACCTTACAAATTCCCCAACAAAATTTTTAGGATAAACTTTCTCCCAATCCATTCACCATCGGAATTTCACGATACGCCCGCAATCAAAATCCTTCACAGCTTCCCCAACAAAGTTATCCCCAATCAAATATCCTAAGTGTAAAACCTTCCCCAGAAGAGTCTTAAAACAACACAATCCTCAGTGAAATAATAGGTGTATCTGCATCCCCATCGTAAGGTAAAAATTTCCCAGTAGAATAACTCCTAGAGTCATAAGTTTAGGTCCTCAGAATTGACCTCGACTCGCAGAATCGGTCTCTACAGCTTTAGGTCCTCATAATTGACCTCGACCCATAAAATTGATCGCAATACCTTTAGGTCCTCAGAATTGACCTCGATGCATAGAATCGGTCCCTACAACTTTAGGTCCTCAGAATTGACCTCGACCTGCAAAATTGGTCCCTACAACTTTAGGTCCTTAGAATCGATCGCAAAATCAGTCCCTATAACTTTAGGTCCTCAGAGTTAACCTCGACCCACAGAATCGACCTCTAGAACTTTAGGTCCTCAGAATTGACCTCCACCCGAAGAATTGGTCTATATAACTTTAGGTCTTCAGAATTGACCTCGATCGGCAGAATCAGACTCTACAACTTTAGGTGCTCAGAATTGACCTCAACCTGTAGAATGATGTCTACAAATTTAGGCCCACTTAAATGACCTCAACTCACAGAATTGGCCTCTACAACTTTAGGTCCTAATAATTAACCTTGAGTCGCAGAATCGGCCCCCTCAACTTTAGGTCCCAAGAATTGGCCTTGACCCGCAGAATCGCACATCCCCAACATAACCTTAAGTCCTCAGAATCGACCTCGACCCTTTAGTCCGCATAATTGACCTCTTTCCCAAACATCCATGTGGTGTCTATTCGACAACCTTCACTTGTTACAATCTCACCCATCGAGGGGCTTTATAGACACCATATTTTAGGACCCCCTAAGCATCTCTCCCTAGCACTTTCGCCGTCACCATAAAGCCCTAGGTTATACTTTGGGTACTGATCTAGAGGCCACCGGGCACGCCCGAATCCTGTTTAACTCCCATCGAATTTGTTGTCTGAGTGAAAGCTTAATGAATCTTTTAAGGTATCTAAATCCCCTTTCTAACGGTTTGTATCGTGCATGAATCAACCTTACGATTCGAACGAATGGACCACTTTCCCTCAAAAACTGATTCGAAGGATTTGCCCTCGAAAACTGATCGGGAGGCCACTGGGCGCTCCCACGATCCATTTGGCTCCTATCAACTCTTCAGATCAAACGATACTGAATGAATATTTGAAGGGATTTGAAAATTCTTTCCAACAGTCTGCCCCATGCGCAAATTAGCCTTACGGTACGGACGAACTGTCCATTTTACTCTGAAGGGTCATCGGTCTCTTTCGGGCCCTATTTGACCAAGGTCAACTCTTTGAACTGAGAAAATCTCTTTGGAACATCGAACATCCCTGCATAACCTTTCTAACGTTTCGATGCGTACATGAATTAGCCTTACGGTTGGGATGATAGATTCATTTTTCCTCCTGTCTAAAAGTTTGTCGAGCACTTACAAGTCCCGCTTGACCACAGTTAATTACCAAAACCTGGATTCTTAAAGGTGTCTGAATACCCTTTCCAACGGTTCATCCGATGTGCAATTCTAACTCACGGATTATGTTTTACGATCATTTTTCCAGAGAACCTGCATGAGACTGCCGAATAGCAAACCCATTTCTGTGCCTATCAGTAATGTGTCTGAGTTGCCTACCAATGGGAATGTTAAGAACAATGTCGATCGACACCCCCCTTGACCCTATATAAAGGGAGCATGAGCTCACTTCGAAAGGCACCTCAGAAACATCCCTCTCAGTGATCTCAACAACATTCTCTCGAAATTATAGTGGTTTCTATATTGAAACCTCTTACCCACATTCCATTTCCATCTTTTCCTTACCAAATATAGAAAATTCTCTTCCCCCTCCTCCTACCACCTTCATCCACTTGGGAGAACAGCACTTCAACAATCAAGATCAACCTTAAAGCTTCCAAAGAAGGTCCAAACCTTTCAATCTCTCTTCAAATTCTCTTATTTTTGCACTAGTTATTTAATTCTTAGTTTAGAATTTCATCTTTATTAGATCACACATAGTAAACTTTTTTATTAGTAGTATTTCACATACTATATTTTCTATAAAAAATCCCGAGATAGGAAAATAGGATTTGCTTGTAAATTCCAAACGGGGATTTGTCACTATATTTTCTCACACTAAAACATACTTTTACTACCCACACACCTATAATAAACTCCCCGGTTGGATTTATGGGATAAATCCCACCCCCGTGTTGCATGCGAACTACGTGGACTTTGATGCCTTTGTAGGCTACGTAGGTGTCTCGGGTAAAATCCAAGATTCGAGTCCTCCTTTCCTATTTTTGTTCATATATTATATTTATGATTCATGCTTGCGTTTTATCCAACCTATACCATCGTTCTTTCATAAATGATCGGTGACCCAATAAACGCACACATTATATTTTTAATTACTATTTTGGGAATACTCCAAAGGATGACCTCACTCCGCCTTTATCCATGATGCGAGTCGAGTAATTTTACTCTCCATTTATATATACATGCAAACACTTCACGGAGTTATTAAAAAGAAGAATAACATATGCCCACGAGAGATCAAAAGGGAGAGGTGGGTGCCTAACACCATCCCATTCCATAACATAGCCCCTAAATCCTTGAACTATTTGTTTCACAAGCATCAATATGTCTTTGATGCCGTTCTCTCGAGGTGGCAACATTTTTTTTCCTATTTTGTGAAAAATAGTCTAGTGACTCTATCTCTACACATCACCCCAATTGATGACAGCCGAAGTGCCCCAAGGAAGGGCGCAAGACCCCCGTGCACGCACACGCCGATCGGGATGGGATGGACACATATTTGAATATCCCTTTTAACATATTTCACCACTAATTTCATCATCAATCTTCTCCTCAACTTTGTAGACTCTTTCAACCTCATCCGGACTCTAAATGGATAACTTCTACATCCACATACAAGAGACTTCGAAGATAGTGAACTCCAAGTAACATAATAAATCCTAGATAGCCAAACAAATAAGAGTAGACCAAAAGATTTTTTTTGGAGGATGAAGACGCCCCAGTGTGTAAAACGTAAAAATACATTATAGGACACCATTAATAAAGAAAATAATAAAAATGGGCTTGTGGAAAATTGTTGCCCACATATTCGAGAACCAGTTCATTGAGTACTAGATCATGAGATTGCTTAGCATGTGATTTGGTACAATCTGTCAGGCTATGAGTAATTTATTCGCCATCTTTGTCTGAATCTAAAGGGGGTTGACCATCATTTGTACTACCCACGATGTGCTCTTTCTCTCCACACAAACGTACAATGTGGAAATGGGGGAGCTTTTTAAGTTCATGAAGTGATACTTGGATCTCAACGACACATCAAAATGAAACTCTGATCTCCATTGAAGGTGCAAGCTGCGAAAGAAGGCTAGTACCATATCGATACCGGGTCAAAGTACCCTCCAGATCTGAGCTCATCCTATCCTCCGTGCCTTTCGAGAAACTATGTGACATGGGTGATGTGTTGTTGGATGACAATAACCTCATTACATTCACTCAAACTAGAATTCATTATCCCTTATGTAGAGAGACCGCAATGTACACGAGGAAAGTCGACATCAACTCCTCCATTGCCACTATTATTGAGTTTGTGGCGAACTTAAATGAACGACTGCACTCCCTTAATCATAAAACAGTGAAGGCCGACACAAAATAAACCTTATTGGATACAAATCTATGAATCAACTCGAAAAAAAGAGAAGGAACTGGAGAGAAAAGAGGAAAAGAATATAAGCATTATCAAATCTTGAATCTTTTGATAAAAATCTCACCCACTATGGAGTTGAACTTTTTGATGAAATAATTTGTAGATGTTCTCCTTACTACAAAGTTTGGTTGAAAAATTCATTTTTTTAGTCTTTAAAAAAATTAGTCCGTCATTTTGTCATTCTTTTTGGTCCCTTATAAAGTTTGTTTAAATTATACAATATTTATATCACGGTACAAGTTCGTTATATGAAGTTCTAATTTAATTTTGGAGCGTACGTTTTTATCCATTAAAAACAATTAAATTTTTCAACCCAATATTGTGACTTTTGGTAAGAACACCACCTCTTAGAAATATTAATAACCGGAGAAAACTACTTTAAAAATATAAATTTTTTCAAAGGAAATTAAACCCAAGACACATACACACAATGGGAGACCCAATGTCGATGAAAACATCCTTTTGTCGATGTTCATCTCCATACACATGCCCTAATATATATATATATATATATATATATATATATATATATAGAGAGAGAGAGAGAGAGAGAGAGAGAGAGACTTTTGAAGAATATTTAAACGAAAATCCGCAGTTTAATTGCCCATTATAAGCTCCAAATTTTCTAATTTTCACATAGAGAGATTGCACATTAAATTTTTTTTACGAAATTTCAACATAAAAATTCTTATTATGCAATATTTATTTTTTCATAATGTCACATCCAATGGCATCCCATTGGGTAGATATCGCCAAAATTTTCCCCATTATACAAGAATCACAAAACTATATTGGTATCATTACTTGCTAACTTTTGGCTTATGGATTCGGTTGTGTAAACAATAAGGTCTCGTTTGGTTCAAGGTTTGAACAAGGAATTTATGATTCTTGGAATTTAGAATTCCTCTTGTCTAAAATTATAATGTTTGGTCGAAAATTTAAGGGGAACTTAGAATTCATGGAATTTAAAATTACCATAAAATTGGAATTCTCCTTTTCCCTCTAAAATGGGGGGAATCCTATGTTCCTGGGCATTCTAGCTTACTTTTGTGGTGAGACAAAAATACCATCTCACATAAACTCTCTCACACACGCGCGCGCGCGCACACACACGCTATCTCTCTCTCTCACACACACACACACACACACACACACACACTCCCTTTCTATCACATGCATATACACTATCTCTTTCACAAACACACTTTCTCTCTCTCACACACAGGCATGCTCTCTCTATCTCTCTCTCTCTCTCTCACACACACACACACACACACACACACACACTCTTTTTCTCTCTCTCTCTCTCTCTCTTTCTCTCTCACACACACTCTCTCTCTCTCGCACACACATATACACTCTTTCTCTTTCACACACACACTCACCCACACACAAACACACACTCTCTCTCTCTCTCTCTCTCTCTCTCTCTCTCTCTCTCACACACACACACACACACACACATATATTATGTTTTTCTCTCATACACACATATATACACATACACTCTCTCTCTCTCTCTCTCTCACACACACACACACATACTCTCTCTCTCTCTCTCTCTCTCTCTCTCTCTATCACACACACACACACACACACTGACACACACACAACCACACACACTCAAATCAAGTATAAGGGTATTTTAGTTAAATGATATTTATTTATAATATGGGAAAGTAATTTTAGAAGTTGGGAAAAAAAAATTCCTGTTTGAACTAAACAATGGAAATGAATTCAAGATTTCAGGAACTTAGAATTCCTAAAATAAAGGATTCCCATTCCCTTTTCAAACCTCGAACCAAACGAGCCCTAAAAGCATTAGAATTGGAACCCTCCAAACTAACCAAGAGACCATTAAAGGCAAGGGAATCCTACGGTAACTGATCGAGTGGAAAAATCGAGCGCCCGTGTAATACACTGGTCGTTGTTATCGGCTTCCAACCTCAATACAAAAAAACCTAAACTTGTAACTACACTTCTTAATGTGTATAGTGGAGAGTCTGGGTATCGAATCCACAGGGAGTTAGGACGTGTGAACGTGACGACATAGGTAAGGTAGTTTAATCCTAAATTTGATGTTAAAAGAAAAGAAATGAAAAAGATGATTGACTTTTGGATTTTATCTATGAATTAACTAAATTCAATTAAATTAACCTAAGCATGCAAAATTAACAAACTAAGAAGGAATTAATATGAATGAAGAAATGGGTTAAGAATACACTCCCCCAAACCCTACTGTGTATGCCAGTACAAAATTAGTCATAAATTAAATAATTGATCAGACCCAGTCTTTAGTACTCCAAAGCATTATATATATGAGGTTCAAGCCCGCATTATACATAATCAAAGAATGAGTAAAGCAGTGTTGCAATAGTTCATGCATGTTGCATCCTTAAGCACCACGGTTACCTAGGGCAAACGAGGTCAAAAGGTCTACAATGGTTGTGAAACTATACAACATAATCTAATCACTTATTTAATTTAGAGGATAAATTTTATATCAATGCATACCACATCGGGTTGGGTTCATGCATCCCCACCCTTGAAAACTTAGCTTGATATGATTAAAATAAAAGAAAACTTAAAACTGAAAGTGCAGGAATTCATAACTAAATCTAGAAAATTGAGAACTTGACTTGAATTGGGACTGAAAAATTAGAGAGCAACAATTAATTAAACTAACTATGAAAGCAGTAAAAATAATAAATTAAAATTACTTGCAATGGATGAATGATGAATCTTGAATATATCTTTGAATCTTGAATAGTAGCCAAACTTCAAAACTAGGGTTCTTGGATACAAGAATCCTTTAAAAACTCACTACAAAGAGACCTTAACTACTAGCCTCCTACAACTTGATAAAATAACCCCCTTCTTCCTACTAGGTTTTGCCCTTTTATAACACCAACCAACACGTTTTGACAGCTAATGGCGCTGAGTTGTGCAAGATATTATAAGATTTGCACCTCTTCAGCTCCATAATAAATGCCAGAATTTTGAACAGCCGGACGGTTCTGTTATCATCGGATCAGTTTGGTTCCATCCGGATCGGTTCTTTTTTTATTTGTTTGGACCGGTCCTGTACCTGATCGGTTCTTTTTTTATTTGTCCGGACCGGTCCTATTTTTCTCGTCAATTTCTCTTCATTATCTCACAACTTCAAAATCTCATAACTTCTTCACCGTAGCTCAGATTGAGGTACCATTTTTTCCAGTGTTCTTGTAATTGGAATATCTTCAACTTTCCAATTGGACTCACCTCTTGAATAAGGAAGAAAAATTACGAAAAGTCCCTTGAACTTCACATTTCGTACTTTCTTTCACTGTTTTGAGTTCTCCTTCGCACTAACTTGCATGAAATACCTATAAAGCACATGAGAAATACACAAAACACGAAATACTTGCCAAAAGAGGTTAGTAGCATAAATACGAGACAAATTCAAGCTATTTACACTACACGGGATCATAAAAATACCGAAATTAAGGGGATAAATGTGAAGAATATGTGGTTAATCACACCCCCTAACTTAGAACTTTGCGTGTCCCGAGCAATGTAAATGAATCTAACCAAAATTCCACTCTTGAAAATTCCTTTATTAAAATAAAATTCCACTTTTGCAGGCAAGCGATTGCATTGAGCATATGCAATAAGACTTTAAATCCCTAGGTTACCCTAGTAGGACGAGTTTTGTCTCGTGATGGTTTGCAGTGAATACACCCACAAAATTCTTTATTGACTCAACTAAATATCAAAATAAGTAAAAATTGTACAATTTAAACTTTTCGAAAAATAATCACCATAAATTCACATTCAAATTTCTCAAACCATAGTGTGTGTGTATGTGCAAAGCCAGAAATTAAACCTCAAATTTCCATCGATTGAGCATTACGTTACTTTCTGAAAATTCATTTTGATTCCAATTCTTATGGATGCACTCACAAACGAATCACTCGGATTGTGGTTGTTTTCTCTCGGTATGCATGGTATAAAGAGTAAATATAATGGACACAAATTCACGCATACAAAATTGAAAAGAATGAAATATATGGTGAAAAGATCTCATCATCGGAATACAATTATTAAGAAACGGGAAACATCATCTCTAATTCACACCATTTAATCTCTCATATTATCGTTTCATGTCTTAGCTCTCCATGCAGTAATAATATCGTCATTCGGACTCAGTTAGAACTTTTCAGGTTAAAAAGTGTAAAGGGTAAAAATGGAAATGGACGGAATATTCGGAATTGAAAAATCTCATTATGACGTCCATTAGTGCTTCTTCGGCCATTTGCTCATTTTTCTCTTTCTTTTTCTTTTTTTTTTCTTGCTATTTTGCTTTTCTTTCCCTTTTTTTATTACACATTTTGGACTTACTTGATAAATTTTCTCAATTTTCACAATTCCGGGCTATTTGGGTTTTTCGGGTTATCAAACGAAAGGAAAATATTTTATTAGGCTCAAAGTGGGTTGTAAAGAGATAATTTTTTCACAACTTTATTATGGCTAATATTTTTGGGTTAAACAAAAGAGGGCCTACTTCATTGTCCAAATTGCTAATCACATTACCATATGCATCTCGAGATTAATTAAGTTTAGGGATATATTTAGCATGAATTTCGAGACAACGTTTCACACATTTTCCATAACCGATCAAAACAAAGGATTGAGATCATCTACGACTTACTAAAATGCTGAAAAGAACTTTGAGTTAATCACAAACTCGGATTGATTTAAAAACTCATAAAAAATTGAAAGGCTCGAAATCTCACCGGGTTTGATCAATCTCCACACTTATTCGTTAAGTCGTCAATTTTCGCACAATTTCCATCTTCGGTCAATTTTGGCTTAGTGCATTTAATTTTTACAATTTGAGAATTTAAATAGAATAAAGGTGATATTTTTGAAAATTTTAAATTCCAATTTGTATTTATTTTGAACAAAAATATTTTTGGCATTTTTTTCTTAAAGTTTTTCATTTTTTTTTGGAAACTTTTTAAATTTTCTAAAAAAAATACACTTGGAAAGAACATGTGTTCGATTCAATGAATCTAAAATATAAACGGGAAAAATATCCCACACCCCCTAACTTAAATGTTGCATTGTCCTTAATGCGAATCAAGAACACAACATACAGAGAGGAAAAGAAAGCTATTACCCAAATGGAGCGATCCCCGATGAGTGCGAATCCATTGCATCTGCAAAACACATTAGAACCAAGCATAGCAAAAACAATAACAAAAACTTTAACTAATGACACCAGACTATAATAAAATAGAAAAAGTAATAATAATAAAAAAAATTATTTACAACCTAAAATTTGAACGGCTAATAAATCATACACTAGAAGTCGAAAAATTTGAGGGTCCACCCAAAATACAATTTGACTTTGAGCGATTATCAGTGTACCCTCATTAGGATGCATGCCGTCCAAAAAATAAGAATTTCGTTTGAACAACGGAAAGCATGTGCAACGCGGAAGAAATGAACCATCACCAATTAAAAATTTTAGGGGGATAATGAGGGATTTGAGTGCATAGCGGGACATGTAACGCCCCGACCCGAATTTAAAGGTCAATTAAGGATTAACCCGATCCGAATCATACGTTAATAGTGAAGTGCAATGAAACATCCTAATTAATGTTTCTAATCCATTCTTATTAGTATTTAACGTTACACTTATTAGCATGCAAGTCCAAATTACAATCACTAAGTGATATGACCCGAGGGAAGTGCTCCCAAGGCCAAGTAAACAGAGCTACTAATCGTAAATGCAGATAGTTACTTACCTGTATAGCGCTCTCAAAGTACGGAATATCATACAACCTGCCGCAACAAAAGAAGGGATGTGAGCCGAATGCTCAGTGGGATCATATACAAATGCAGTATAGAAACGAGCGACAGAAAGAAGTAATCACACGCTACACTACATGCATGTGAAAATATGTATATATCTACATATATACCTTTGAAAAATACATATGCCAATGTATTTAACTGTCTATTTCAAAAACATCTTTTAATACTATTTAACTTCCCAGAAATTACAAAATAGTCATTTGCATTATCATGCTTAGGACTTATACGTGTTTCCATTAACTCACACAGTTTAAACAAACGACATTTGTTTGGAAAACATTCTTCTTACTTTCAAGGAGACTTACTCCCTAATATTCATTAACTCACGCCAAAGTTACTTAACCATTTCAGGACTTCCATTCAACACACACACATGCCGTGTTTAGAAAAATACTCTTTTTCATTGTAAACCTCATGTAACACACGCTTATGTTTACTTTAATTCAACTGTTCTTAGGTAGCTTAATTTCATTAAGTCACCTTATTAAACCATTCCATGTTGACACATGAATTTTAAGCATTTAATGCGTTATTCTTGCATTAGTAAATCAATGAATTAGTGCCATTCATTTATGCCTCTTTCATGAATATTCGATTCATTACTTAGCATTATTTTTCTTTGGGATCTGCCAACAAACACTCACGGACTTCGTGGCCTCACACCACCAGTCTCCGCCGCCATATACTACTGCAGTTGGTTTGGGGTCTTTCACCACTAGGGACGTCATGCCCTCCTTAATTATTTTCTCTCGGCGCCATCCGACTATCATTATCTTGTCAATGTTTTCAACATTTTCACAGTTGTGCTTCAATTTTCATTCCTTTGGGCCGAAACCAAAGACTTGGACTTAACCGTCCATTTTCCCATTATACTTGGAAAAATATTACTTCTCTTTAAGTCCTTTGTTCACACACGTGTTAATATTACACAAAAATGATTCACATTTTAGGACTTAATTCAATTTCATCATGCTTGGATAAAAACATTCACTTACATTTTCCCGCTTTAAGTAAATTATCTATTTACCCTTCTTTTCATCAAAACTCGCAACCTTATTCTTTTTCAAGTGTTATTGACTAAAACACCCTTTTTGAGTTCCGTTCTCGACACGTAGGCATTTTCGTCATTAAAACATTTGTTTAACTTCTCACTTTATCAAATTTTACACATTTTACATTTTAGCCTCTTTAATATATAAAATCATGCCTTTCACATATTAAAGTCCCCGCACTTGATTTTGTGAGTTTAACACTAAAACTCCATTTTAACCGACATTTACACATTTGACACTTTATATTTTCAAACTTGGTGTCACACACTTTCATCATGATTAATTGCATAAAAACCCATACTTAATCATTTCTTCCATACTTAGTCTCCTATATTCTCATTATTTACATTTTTACCCAAAGTTCTCAAAAAGACTACACTTTTGCATATTTACGCTTTTAACCCCAAAACTTAGTTTAAACAAACTAAATAGTACACTTTATAAATGAAAGTTTATTTGTGCACTTTATAATGATTTATCAACGTAAACTCACTATACCAATCTAACAGAAAGGGTACACAAGCTTCAAATGTTCCTTTATCAAAGAAATTATTTATTCACCTTAAAACTTGAAATTTAAACATTTTACTCCATCAAATGTTGTGATTTGGGGCTGAAATTTATCTATTTTAAAAACCCATTAAACCTCTTGTTGTAAGTACCCATTTTCATAGAAAATAGTAAACATGATACTAATAAGTCTATTAGTACATTCAAACCTCATTATTATTTCATAAAAATACTCATCCTTACACAAAATACCAATAGTGTAACTAATAAACCCATGAATTGGTTTTAACCATTTTCTCACACAATTTACACCCAAATGGTGGAAAATACTATTCTGAAATTTTGTCAAATTCAAAACCCATTTAAATCACTTCTTTGAAAACCCACTTGTCCAAGAAATCATAGAAACGCACCCAATGAACTCCATGGATGCAAATCAACACAAATCCTTCATATATTAAAACTAAAATATGTAAATAGCAATATGACATTATGCTAAATAATAAACCTATACCAAGGTTAAATAATCCCACCTCAAAATGTCCTTAAATAATGGTCGAGAAGGTGGGTGACTCCCCCACCTCCAAAGGTGGCCCTAAAGGGAGTCACAATAGTCCCCTCTTCAAGATCCCAATTAATCTTCAAGCTCTATGAACTACTCTTTCTTCTACTATGATAAAATCCTTTTGAAATCACCCAACAAGACTTCCTTTGAGCTCCAAAAACTTATCTCAAAATCTTCTATGAGCTGTCCCAACTTTGAGAGGTGTTTTAATGGAGTTTGGGGACCTCCAATGTGGTGTTTTGATGGTGGAAAAGTGGTGGAAAAGGAGGACCACGAATTTTGAAGGATGAACAACTCTTGCAAGAGCTAGAAGATGGAGATATAATGTGAAAATGTTTGAGAGTTTTGGCTCCAAGTATTTCCCTCCCATTTATCTTACAATGGAAGATTTCCACCCTTGACCAACAAACCCAAGGTTTTGAATGCCCCAATGGGTGTAATTTGTTTTCCCAAGATTTGTATAATAAGTCTTGAAAGTGACTACACATACACCAAACATGTGATCCCCAAGATTCATTTGAAAAATGCCCAAAAATATCCACAAAAGTTGATATGCGTCACTTTTGGTACAAGCCCCAAAAAAATTCTTTTTTTGTTTTTGAAATTGTTAACTGAAGAATCATATTACTTGCATTTTTTGGCTAAAAAATCACATTTACAATAGTCGTTTGGTCTTCCGGATTGTCCTATACAAGGCGCGCAAGAATCGGGACCTCCGTACAAAAGTATTTTTTTTTCCGATTTTTCTCTTCATAATAATATTCCTTATATTTTTGTGAGTCAAAAAATATATTCACAATATTTTTTGACCTCCCGAGACGTCCTAAACAATTTGCACAAGACTGGACTTTCGCTGTGTCGCGCGTCGTAAGACAATTAGTACACATGCTTGCGTAGCATTCGTTGCTTGTCCGAATCGCACGAAACTTAACCAAAGTGCTTAAAATAATTATATAAACTCAAAACAAAACTCGTGTGAACCATGAAACATAAAACTATCTCGTTTAACCCATATTGCGATTTTTTGCTTTTCGTACCATTTAAATGTCGCGTTGTATTAACCTTATCCGTGTCGCATCCGTTCCTTGATATTTTTTTTTCTCAAACTTAATGGACATCCTAGCCAATACTATTAGAGATTAAATATGCATTAATGCGATACATGCATTGTTGGATTTATTTTTGTTTAAATCATTTACGTAATATGCCACCTTACGTATTACTTGACGTGTTACACTTCGATTATTTATTCCTCTAATTTTTCTTTGGAGAAAACACTTCAAATAACGTTAAATACCTATTTTCTAGGGCGGGGTATTACAGGACAAGTACCGTTGGGATCCAAGAAAAATAGAATCACGTCCCAAAGATTTTTCAAGTAGTATGGGAAGAGGAGCACACAAACAGAAAGAGTCCGTATTTGAAAACAATTCAAGCATAGAGTCCTTGTCCTCAAAATCTTCTCCCCCAAAATTTTCAACTAGATCTGGTGGAGTGATACGTCTAAGTGTATGGCCCGTAAGATGAAGCATCTCAAAAAAACATTCCCATACAAGAATCGGATCAACATCCTCAAGACATTCATCCAGTTCTTGTGGTGGATTTAATGGTTCGATAATAGTGGGAACACAAGGAAACAAATGATCTTCAACCTCAGTAGATTTTGCAATATTTATAAGAGGTTGATATTCAAAAGAACTTGGATCACTCTCAACGATTTCATCCTCAAAAGTGTTAGGTAAAGCGCAAGTCTCGACCTTATCTAAGTTATCCAAATAATCATTCAACTCCTTGCAAGTTGCTCTAATTTTCAACTCTGTAGCAGCAAGGTCATCAAATTTATTTTTGCTAATAATCAAGAGTTCTTCCAAAGTAGGCTTCCTTGGTTATATCACCTCGGATTCCTCATTTGGTCAAAAACATTCTTCAACTTCAAAAATATCGGAAGAAAAATCCTCATTGGGTTCAAATAATGCATCTAACTCTTGCTCCCAATAACGATTTTTTTGTCGATATTCTTTTTCAAGTCTTTCTTCTTCAATCAATTCATTTTGATAAATTTGGATGGCCTTAGCACTGGGCTTGTATTTATGAGACTCATCTTTAGTGATATTGATCCAATGTTCATAAATCGTGCGCGCCTCCTCCTTACTATTATCATAACAATTAAAGCCACCAAAAGAGTTAAAGAAAGACATTTCAAATTGGGCAATTCAAGAACATGAGATACAAATATTTTTTTTAAGGTCAAATTCGGGATTAACCAACCTAACCTAAAGTCTACCTAATTCCCCGGCAATGGTGCCATTTTGATCGAGTGGAAAAACCGAGTGTCCGTGTAATACGCTGGTCGTTGTTATCGGCTTCCAACCTCAATACAAAAAACCTAAACTTGTAACTACACTTATTAAGGCGTATAGTGGCGAGTCTGGGTATCGAATCCACAGGGAGTTAGGACGTGTGAACATGACGACAAAGGTAAGGTAGTTTAATCCTAAATTTGATGTTAAAAGAAAAGAAAAGAAAAAGATGATTGACTTTTGGATTTTATCTATGAATTAAATAAATTCAATTAAATTAACCTAAGCATGCAAAATTAACTAACTAAGAAGGAATTAATATGAATGAAGAAATGGGTTAAGAATACACTCCTCCAAACCCTAGTGTGTATGCGAATACAAAATTAGTCATAAATTAGATAATTGATCATACCCAGTCTTTAGTACTCCAAAGCATTATATATATGAGGTTCAAGCCCGCATCATACGTAATCAAAGAATGAGTAAAGCAGTGTTGCAATAGTTCATGCACGTTGCATCCTTAAGCACCACGGTTACCTAGGGCAAACGAGGTCAAAAGGTCTATAATGGTTGTGAAACTATACAACACGATATAATCACTTATTTAATTTAGAGGACAAATTTTATATCTATGCATACCACATCAGGTTGGGTTCATGCATCCCCACCCTTTAAAACTTAGCTAATATGATTTAAATAAAAGAAAACTTAAAACTGAAAGTGCAGGAATTCATAACTAAATCTACAAAATTGAGAACTTGACTTGAATTGGGATTGGAAAACTAGAGAGCAACAATTAATTAAACTAACTATGAAAGGAGTAAAAATAATAAATTAAAATTACTTGCAATGGATGAATGATGAATCTTGAATATATCTTTGAATCTTCAGTAGTATCCAAACTTCAAAACTAGGGTTCTTGGATACAAGAATCCTTTAAAAACTAACTATAAAGAGACCCTAACTACTAGCCTCCTACAACTTGATAAAATAACCCCCCTTCTTCCTACTAGGGTTTGCCATTTTATAACACCAACCAACATGTTTTGACAGCTAATAGCGATGAGTTGTACAAGATATTCCAAGATTTGCACCTCTTCAGCTCCATAATAAATGCTAGAATTTCGAATAGCCGAACCGCTCCTGTTATCATAGGATCAGTTTGGTTCCATCCAGATCGGTTTGGTTCCATCCGGATTGGTTCTTTTTTTATTTTTTCGGACCGGTCCTATTTTTCTAGTCAATTTCTCTTCATTATCTCGTAACTTCAAAACCTCGTAACTTCTTCACCGTAGCTCAGATTGAGGTGCCGTTTTTTCCAGTGTTCTTGTAATTGGAATATCTTCAACTTTCCAATTGGACCCACCTATGGAATAAGGCTGCAAAATTATGAAAATGCCCTTGAACTTCACATTTCATGCTTTGTTTCACTATTTTGAGTTCTCCTTCGCGTTAACTTGCATGAAATACCTATAAAGCACATGAGAAATACACAAAACACGAAATACTTGCCAAAAGAAGTTAGTAGCATAAATAGAAGACAAATCCAAGCTATTTACACTGCACGGGATCATAAAAATACCGAAATTAAGGGGATAAATGTGAAGAATATGTGCCTAATCAGTAACCTAAGACTTAAGTTATGATCTCTTTAATCCTAAACAAGGTGAAGCCATAAAATATCTGCATTTTAGCTAATGATTCTTATATTTAAGGATCGTAGTGATGACATCACCTAAAGTATAAGGAAAGTGGAATATTCGTCATGAAGATCAGAAAAATTGATGTAAAAGATCTCAATAATAATTTCTATAACACGATAATCACAAAACTTGACAATAAGATAACAAAATCTATAAGTATGAGAGCTTAGAACAACATGTGCTTGCTTACCTTAAATCAATTTGCAAAAAAAAATTACTTAGGTCAAACAAACAACATTGCTAAATTACTTGTTTTAATTTCTAAGGGTCTTATGTTTCCAGATCTTGGTGGAACTTCACAGGCCTCGAAGCTCGTGGGGCACTGGACAACCATCTATCTAGTTAAGGAAATGGTAATGGGACCTATTTACAAAGCCGACAAATCCAATTTCTTTGGATGATTCAAGATGGTCAAGACACCTTTTTATCTAAACCTTGCAAAATGAGACACGACACGATAACATGACACGAGCCGACATGAATTTTGAAATGAATTTATTAATTTGTGTGTGAATTCTTATTTATTTTGGATCATATCAATGACAAGATGGAAGAGATATGGTAATTAGAAAATAAGTTTGGTGTTGACCTGTTTCACCTCCTTCATTTAAGTAAATAAGAATAATTATAAAAAAAAAATTGGTCATTAAAGTAAACAAAACCCATGAGTCGCATGCATTTTTCCAAATTTAACCTAAGTTGTGAAATACAAGTTATAACCAACAAAACTCCACATGTTTTTCAAGTATTAATTTCTTTTAAATTGGCCAATTATTTTCCTTTAATTGTGCGTGCATGTAGCATGGAATCACAACTAACCATATATATATATAATTAAAATTTAATATGGAGGAACCAAGTCTCACATGGACGTATAAGAAATTTATCCTTCCCCGACATTCTATAAATAATCATTGTAATAACTTACATACACTAACGAGCCTGTTTATTAATTGTTGGACATGTAAAGATTTATATTATTTACTGATAATTTGCTAATATGTATGTGATTCAAAATGATTCATTATCTTAATGGATAATAACGAGTGAACAAGGCATGACCCGTTAAGATAATGAATGATGTTTGAATATGATTTTTTTATTACCCGATAAAAATCCACATTTAGACACAAAATTTATAAGATTCAAACACAAAAAAAAACCTACATGAACATGAATCCTGTCAATATTGAATGCCATTATGAAGTTGCAAAGTGTCGATACAACCATTCCTCATGCCAAATTCATAACCATACTTATGTGCCTAGGTCCTATATTTGAATTTGTTTTTTCAAATATATGATCTTCTTAGGGCTTTCGCAAGGTGAAATTTCATCAATCACCACTATCTCTCACAAATATTTATAGGGACTCACTTGCTTAACATCTCATGGGCGATCACAGTCTCAAACCTAATTCTTCTCGAACTTAGTTGAAACCTTTAGATACTGACCTATATCTTATTTGGGCACCTCGAATGATCCACCTTCTTCTTCAGATCTTCATCCTCCTCATTATTATTCTTCATCATGGACTTATGGATGTTCTCATGGTCAATAAATTTTGCAGATCTTTTAAGCTTTATAGAGAAGTATTTCTTTCTTGATCTTTGTGACACCCCGAAAAATTAAATACCGGGTAGCTACTCCTTTATTAAATTAATTCAAAATGCCAAGTTGGTCCAGTTAATAGCATCACTGTCAAAAACATTTCAATGATTACTAACCACCTAGTATTTAAAAAGTAAGTTGCCAAATTTTAATTTAAGTCTGATTAACATGCAACAAGTGTAATGAAGAATAATAACACCATTCACCATAACGAAGTAAATAGAATAACCATCACATAATGTAAATAAAGTCTGGAGGAAAACTTCTCACTACAATTCCCACAACTGAAATAAATAAAGGAATACTGAATCAATACATGACAAAGTCTGAAAACTGAAATGGAAAGATGTCTCGAAAAGAAATGGGCAACATGCCCTACAACTGATAAATACAGAATTAGGAATCCAAACGGTAGAAGCGTCTAAAAGCAATTCCCTGTAGCTTCCACAAACAGCTACAGCTCGTCACCTGAATGAGTATCCTATGCTTGGTGTCCTTGTGGCTGGGCACCTAAAAATGGTTTTACAAAAAATAGATTTGAAAGCAAACGGGTCAGAGCCCGAATGTGGAGATATTTTAAAAACCTGCAAGTGCTTTAAAGACATTTAAAACATTAAATGCAAAGTACATGTTAGGACGTGCACTCACATGATATTCTCACCTCTCGTCTAACTGTGCACTCCTAACGTAAATACCCATCTACAACGACACAAACCACTAGCTAAGTGACCTCATATCTAGCTAGACTGTCATAGGTCCTACCCTTATTACTCGGTTCTATTAACATTATAACGCTCGTAATTAAATAGGGGTTTAACGTAAACTCAGATGCTCAAAATGCAATATATTTCACTATCAGCTAACCCGTTATGTTTTTCTCGAAACAATACCGTAATTATATTCACAACATTATCATGAAGGTTCCCATTAATTAAGTGTATATTATTCACATCATAAATATACAATACAAGCACCCCGAGAACTAAGCTGCGGTGCACACATACTCTGCTATCCATCCCGGTACATCACGTACATAAGGATTACATATTCCGAATCTCTCAGGAATAGTTTACAAATAATGGAGGCGAACACAGTCACATCACATGGGTCACGCACATACCTACGCTCCCACGATCAGCGGACTTATTAATATCCCAATAAGTCTTTCTATGACCTATGTTCATCAAGGTAACCAGTCTAAATTCGGGCAACACAAGGATTAGAGGGCCCTAAGCGAACGCAAACCTCCCGTGATAGCAAGTATGGTAGGTATGTCATGCACATAATTCATATACCAATACTAAGTAAACACACGTCTTAGTAATCCCGTAGTTTAATCGTAGTACTATTCTCATTCTAGTACCAATATATAATTTACACACTTTATACGATTCCGGTTTATAATCATACGCGCCATAATTTATTCTCACGTCGTAGTAGACACTCACGTCTCAACCCAAACGGTTCATTGATTTAAATCACTCGTATATAATTTACTCCTCAAAATAACTCAAAAGTCCCAAATCTATCAATACATCATCAACGGAATGTTATCTCTACCCTCGAACAAGTTTACGGGACTCCCAAAATCAAAACAGGCCAAAAAGGCCTAAACTGCCAGCTCGTTAGAAGTCTCGTTCGAACGAGGCTGTTCGAACGAGGTTCCAGTTCGTTCGAACGAACTGTACCTTCTAACGACATCTCGTTCGAACGAATGTATCGAACGAAATACAGTTCGTTCGAACGAAGGTATCGAACGAAGTCTCCCCTCGTTAGAAGCGACTGGTTAACTCGTTAGAAGCTCGTTCGAACGAGCTCGTTCGAACGACCTGGGAAGGTCTTCTAACGAGGGACCAGTTTCGCCCCAGAATTTCTTAGTTACGATTTTTCATCAATTCTTACTCCTCAAATCTCCTCTAAAGTTCGTTCCAACACTGTTTTAAGTTCTCTAATCATCCTAAAACATGCTAAGGTCATATACTAACATCTTTTAAGGAATTAATACATCCTAAACATCATTAAATCACAAGTTTCTACATTTTCCCCAATTTTCTTCAAGAACATAAACCCTAGATTTTTATCATCATCAATTCCCAGAATTTAATCCGTTGATACATCACATAAATATGAAATCTCTGAATTCAATCTTCCAATAACGTTTCTACATGAAAACCTATACCCAAAATTAAACTAATAACTTCCAATTTCATGGGTTTTCCTTTATCTCTTAAATAAGAATGGTTATTAAGATTTCAAACATGGAAGAAGCATTCACCGCATAAAGAATGTAATTTAAATTACTTGCCTTGATTCGATCTCCGATTTTGATGGTGATTTCCTCTCTCTTTCTGCAGAATTTCCTCTCTCTCTCTTTTTCCAAGCTTCTTCTCCAAAGTGGCTATGGTGGCTAGGGTTTTCTTTGGGAAAGTTGGAAACCTAATTTGATAACTCCCGTAGCTTATTGGGTCATTAAGGGTTGGTTAGTGGGTTTAGTGGGTCTATTCCCAATCAGATTTACTTCTCTAATTTTCGTCATTTTTAATTCCTAAAAATACGAAATTACCAAAATACCCTTTATATTGCCGGTATGGCCTAAAAATACCCCGGGACCCAAACTACACCCCCGGCTAGTGTTTTCTGACTATCTCGACCCTTCCGGACGCGTTGGCGCACTCAAAACGACCATACGGTTTAAAGAATTTAAATTCACTTTTATAATCAAAATATTTATATCCTGACGCGACTGTTACACGCGTCCAATAAAATGATCCCCCCCGTTCTTGTATGTGTTTATATTTAACTTCATTTGGTGAAGGGCTCCTATGGGTTTACCGATAGAAGCACCAGAAGGTACCCCAAAGTTAGATGCCTTTGTGTGGTTTTTATGAGACTTATATGAATGTATGATATTATCCCGGTGATGGGAACTTTATTTGGAAGGCTATATGTCACGTTCATGTGTTTCAGTATAAGATTGTGTATATCTTATGGTTCGAGTGATATGAGTGGGGGTTAGTTCAAGATCATATTATGTACATATAACATAGTCCAATGAAGGGTATGTTTAATTAAAAGATACTAAGATAGCGTAATATGTTACATTATGAGATCATGCATATCTTAACGAGTAAAAGATTGATTTGGGGTTATTTTCTGTACATGTGTAGTTAGTTGCATCCTATGGTAGTATTTTATTATGAGATGTTCTCATTTTAGTCTAGTGTTCTATACTATTAGTATTGCATATACCTTGAGTTGGGACACTCGTGTAGTATTTCCCTTATAATGATGGGTGTGGTATCTCCTGAGTGTCAATGGGTTGACATGTTTATCGTAAATGAGATTGCTCTTCGAACTTTAGGGCACTGACCTAAATCTATAAAATCTTTTTCCCCGAAGTATTATTATTGATATATACAGGAACAATATGACAAACTTGCAATGGTTGGAGATTGAATTTATCATCCTTACAGTGTGATTTGCTGTTTTATTTCAGTAATCACTTGTATTCAGGCGTTTGTTTTGATAAGAGGTGGCTCGAGTTGTATTTTCTTTATTTCAGTTGAGACTATTATACACAAGAGAGTTACTGTAGTGGATTTATTTTTATTAGAGTTTTATTTTCATCCCATTTTAGTCATTGATATTATCCGTCATTGTCATTATTCTGTCAGGGATGGTTTTTTATTTACTGTCATTTTTTATTTATTTATCGTTGATGCTGAGAATGATATAAATTGATTACATCCCCTATCTTGGGAGTGTCAACTTGATCAACTGTGCATGAAATATATGGGGTGTTACAGATTCCTACTTTAAATGATGTACTCCATGTTCTCAAAATTTAAAAGAATCGCGTGTCTAGATCATTATTAAATAATAATTCCAAATTGGTCTTTGAGTAAAAAAAGTTTTCCTCTCCAAAGGTGAGATGTTAATGGGAAATAGTATCTTTTTTGATGGGATATTAATACTAAATGTAATCGTTGACTTTAATATTATTATTATTATTAATAATAATAATAATAACAATAATAATAATAATAATAATATTGATAATGATAATGATAATGATAATAATAATAAATACAACAACAACAATAACAACAATAACGACAACAACAATATAAATAATAATAAATTCATGCTTACATGCTTGAGCCAAATAGTGTTTGGCTTGGTAAGTTAGGACATGTGACTCCAGTTCCATTCGTAAATTAATTATATAAGGTTTACTTCCTAACTTTGAAATAGATAATGATGTGCTTGAAATTGGTTTGGAACTCGGCCGTTCCAAATAATCCTCCCAAAACTAGGTGTGACACCCCGCCTAATTAAACATCGGGTGATCAGGCCTTTATTAAATTAAAACAGGTTTCTCAAATGGTTCATTCTTAGCATCACTGTCGAAAACTTTTTAATTACTAATCACATAAATGAAAATTAGACCGGTGCCAAAATTTTATCTTTCTTAAACAGAAAAATCAACCATACGGAAAAATAGTAAAACAATTACCATGTACTGAAACTCAAACCAACAAAGTATAAGTACAACAGAACAAAAGTATCACCAAATAAACCATCGATTAAAAATTACAAACAACAATAGAACAACTGCTAGTCTAAATCTGACATCTCATATTGATACTGGATTATAAGCCCATACATAGAATAGTGTGAGATCCTATACTAGATCTGAATGAGAGATATCGTCTAGTCAAAATCCTGTAGGCATCCACTGTGCTACAGCTACGAGTCCCTGGAATAGAATCATCATCCCTGGCATCCTTGTGGCTGGACACCTAAAAGTTTTTAAAAATATTTTATAGCAAGAGTTAGTACTCAAAACATTTTGAAAATATTTAGCAGGCGTTTATCACAATATAAAATGCGGTTATTGATTACACATGTTAGGTTCTCGTACACTCTCTTGAGTTTTCTCACTCCTCATCTATTGTGCACACCTAACGTTCTACACTTAGCCTACCTAGCCATGTCTCCCAAGCTAACTAGAACTAAGTAATCATATGAGCTTATCTATACTTAGGTTCTCGTATAGCCCACACAGTACATACATTACATTAACATCTCACGAAGGTTAAGTAATACTCAAGTAACATCTCACCTATGTTATGTTTCAAAACTTCTCATTTAGTTTCACTACTAAATTTCGACAATTATCACGATTTCTATCTTTCCACTTTTCTAATTAAGTTTCACTACTTAAATTACTAAATAGATATTCTCTATCTAACGTTACATTTCGTAATTAAGTTTCACTACTTAACTTACCAGTTTGATATGTATTTTTAAATACATAATATATGTCAATCTACTAATACACAGAAGTAGAATATCATCAAGTACATATTTCACACACAATATATACTAAATATCAGTCATTACTATTTTGCTCTTTTCACACACGTAAAGGACTCTTGGTTCGGAATGATTCATCGACCCCAAGTAAGAATTGGTTCGGAATGATACATCGATCCCAATTATTTATACATGCAAATTCTGGCTCGGACTCTTTCATCACGCCACCAGTTCAAAGGCTTGGTTCGACATTTTACATCGACCCCAAACATATAATAACCTTATGTTAGTTCGGAATATCACATTGACCCTAACATAGTTAATTTAGGTATAATTCTCTCGACCTAAAAGATCATATAATTCAGTAGGTACACGCCCGACCTATTAATTATATTCGTACGTAATATTTTATTCTCTTATATCTACCGTACAATATTCACTTTACGATTTATCTCATTAATCGCATTTATTTGAGTATTCACACATCTCTAAGGGTCCTAGTTACCCCTCACATATAATTTCAGTAGTTATTACTTACCCTACTGGTCTATTACTTAAATTGAATTTACCCCGCCTCGTAACTCAATTCCGAATTCCCTGATACTCTACTAAATCAAATTATTCTCGTCGGTCCATAATCCAAGACCTGCACCCAATAGCCTTATCGGACCTCAATAATATACCTACTGGTCTTATTCTCACTCCCATATAAGTATAATATAAATACTATGATACCCATTCATTCCCGAAAATTAAAGAAACCTTAAACATGAAAAATTCAGGAAAATTAGCTTTAGTCGATCGATCGACTATTGGGTTCAATCAATCGACCTAGTCGATCGATCGACATTCGAGATCGATCGATCCATCGATCGAACAGGGACAGACGCAGTTCGTCTTCTTCGTTAACCTCTTCCTCCATTAACAATTCTCCAAACTTCATTATAGTCCACCAAACTTCGACCCAGTGATCCTAACATGTTTCCACATATAATAGGACAGTTTCCAACGTGTCAAATACATCAAAACCCCAAATTCCTTTAAAGAAATAGTGAATTAAACCCAGAATTTCTTAGAACCCTAGTTATGGTGTTCTTCCCATATATGCATTCAAAACCCAGTTTTTATTTCGAAATAATCATCAAGTCTACTCTGAAAATTAATCCTCTACATATGTTAAATCATTCTACATGCGATTCCTATCCCAACATGTATAAATACCATTATTCTCCTATCAAGATATTGATTTAACAAAACTACTCAAAACCCTACACATGGGCTTTATAACTTTATAATTTTTTCAATAAACAACTTGCCTTGACAGAGGGAATCTAATTTCGTGGAGTTGATGATGGATTGATGCTTCTCTTCTTCAATCCTTCCTCCTTTGGCTCCTAGGGTGCAAGATTCAAACCCAACCTTCTCAAAAGCATCTTCTAAGCCTTGGGAATGGTTTTCTCCTTCTCTCTAATGGTATTGGTGTTTACATGGGTTTTCTAACCCTAACCCAACTTTCATACGGCTGATAAAAGGCTCTCAAAATTCGTAGGTCTTAATACCCTCACACGTTAAAAGACTAAAACGCCCTGAACGGTCCCGGCTTAGCCTAAAAACTTTCCGGGACCCAACTAGTACCCCCGGGTATACTATTTTGACTAATTTGACCCTTACGGACTCATTCATGACCTCTAAATTATCATTTGGGTCACTTAAAAATATTACTCGTTCTCACCCCAACACGGTCTACACGCGTTAAGTAACTATTTACCACTCTAAGTAAATATAATGAGGCATTATAAATCGGTATCTATCTCTCGATTAATATTCCATAATTACATTTTTTAATAAATCTCATTAAATTACTCCTCTTACGTAATTTAAATTAAGTCGTATTTTCTCATTTAATTCTCCAATTTAATTAATAAGAATATTCAGAAAATACGGGGTATTACATACTTCCCCCCTTACAAAGGGATTTCGTCCTCGAAATTAGGATAAGGCCGGTATTAAGACTAAGGACCTTAAACATCACTGCATACTCTAATACCCAAAATCAAATCATCTCATCCTAACGGCTACTTCATTATAAACGCTTATCACATGTTACCCACGCCGCATATATCATAATTAAGTCTCACTACTTAATTTCTCCCTAGATTTTTCCCAATCTAACGTTAACTCTTGAAATTAAGTTTCTCTCTACTTAATTTACCCTTTTGATGTATATCTCTATATATAACATCTATGTGTCTACTATCACTCATAAGTAGAATATTATTAGGGATATATTTCACACACAATATATATTATAAAGGAAATTGGTCCGGAAAAATCATCGTCCCCAATAATCCTATCATTTACATTGGTCCGGAAATCCCTCGATCCCAAGGTAAATGTAATGCATATGTTGGTTCAGACCTTCCATCGATACGAAATTTATCATCGATTTGGTTCGGAAAATCATCGTCCCCAAATCGAGCCTTCATATATTAGTCTGGAACATCATCGACCCCAATACAGAATTTAAGCATACTTATTATCGCACATAAGGTATATATATATCTTACACATAACATATACTATCAACACTTATTTAATAATCACCCCCCTTTTATAACACTTTTGAGGTTATTGGGTCGGAATCCCACCTCGATCACCAATAGTGATTGGTTATATTATCTCAGAATCACACTTCGAGCACAATATAAGTATATATATCTCATCGCACATGAGTAGACAATTTGTGAGCCATATATTTCACACTTCATATATTCTAAAATGTTATACCCCAATAGAATTTCCTCATCTCACGTGTTAATGGCTAAGAGTTCGAAATGTCTCCTCGAACCACACCTCAAAGTACATATAAGTTCATAATAGGTACCCGCGAACCTATTCCTTATGTACAGTCCATATAGGCACTCACACTACCTATAAATATGCTCATATAGGTATACATTCAACCTATGAATTGATCTTTGGGCTTCTCCAAAATTCTACTATCGTAAGGGCGTATTATCATGCTTTCTCACTAACATTGAGTCGTAGGCGACACAACATACTCAAAATAAAAATTTATCTCTATTCCATCCTGACCATCTCTCACAAGGTGGGATTTTAGGATTTCATCCTGATTCAAAACCATGCAGAACGGCACCGTTCACTTGCGCACTCTTCCTTTTCTGCTACATACTAATCCATCCCGGTCACCCCATTTCGCTACCCCGACGAAATGTTGGCTTAATTATGATGTTCACAGTCCATCAATAATTTATAAGTCTGTCTCATCCTTCCATCGTTGGAAGCGTAGGTTCACTACTACATTCCGGTGGTTCATTTCGAGTCCATCTTTCTCTATCACTAGTGGTGAGTTTAGAGACAATCTCACGATGTCTCTTCCTCAACACCGCTTCCCTCTCACGTCATCTTCCCTCAAATGGTACTCTATTCCCCTTTCTCTTCGGGTATATTATACCTTATAATCCGTGCACTCTTAGCAATTGGCGCACTTTTGGGGTTAGTTACTTTATAGGAATCAACATTTTAGTAACGCGTAAGTCACTCTCAACACTCAGTTAAGTAGCACCTTACATCGCTTCTTCACAACAATTAGGCCTCCCAAATTAAGACATAACTTTTGAACGGCTTCCCACCGACTTTTATCCCACAGTGTGTGCTGGCTCTCTCAGCACATATAATCTTGGATTGCCGTCTATCTCCCATGACGTTCAATCCATTTTATCAACACGACTTGCCTCAACTTCCCCACCGGCGTACTTAACAAATAATTATCCGCATCCCTCTATCTTGAGTGACTAAGAAAGCCAATTGACTAGGGCGCCCATACACCCTTTTTTCCGTGCACATTTGCAAAAGCATTGCAAACGTCATACTCGTAACATGCTTTTCCTCAACTCTAGTCTTGTCTTTACGACGTGACTACAATCTCGCGGGTATTCTCAATCCCCTATAGACTAAGAATCAAATTCTCGCCCACAAAGTCCCACATATCTCTTCGTGGTGAAATAAGCCTTTCAGTGTTTCTCAGCAATACTACTGGTTCCACTGATGCCCTAGTATCTAACAACGTCGCTTCTCCTGACGTGCATAAAAATTCTAGTCGCATCCCCTTTCACAACCGAACTTAAATAAGGGACTTCTCCCCATGCATTCTTACTGAGCATTATTGGAACAACACATAGTCGAGATACTCAAATTCCATTCCTCGACAATATGTGCAACCATACTCCAATATCTCTAAAGGAGTCAAGTGGCACTGCAATTATACTATCACTAAGTACTTAGCACTAATTACAACAACGAGCTCGATCCCTCCGCTCAGAGGTCATACGACATACCTTGACTCACATCATTTAGGTTCCTACACACCGGAATCAATTACTATGAGACATCCATAATCTCTGAAGTCTCCCACATATTGGTGAATAATGATATCTCGATCCTCTTTCAGGTGAGGCATCGTCATATACCCCATTCACTCGAGACTAAAACTCATATACTTCCTTGCCCATCACTCTAGTGGTTCAGATGGTTTTCGAACATAACACGCTTGTCCTTAAAGAAATGAAATACTTATCGGAGTTATTATTCCCTTAAATAACTTTGGACAAGATCAACACGCGTGGTCTTACGCCCCACATAAGACATCTTTTCATAAATCCCCTTATTCCAGGCTATGCCGACTGGTTTAGGGTATTCCTCCTCTCGAACTTGGCTGCCTTGATTTTTAACACTGTCATCATGGTTCCCTTAGTTTCGCTGACCAAGGAATGCACTATTAGACTTAACAGTCCCGACTTAGGATCAAATCAATGAATCCCTTAGTGGGTTTCCACTTATAGCTTGCACTAGCCCCATTACATTCAGTCTTACTCTTTGACTAAATCCTTAAATTCTTTTAGCTCCGCCCACCTAGGAGCATTTACCTCAACCTTGTAAGAAGCACCATACTGCCTTCATACACATAAGTCGTCCAAGAAGAGTTTTACCAAAATTACAAACGACAACTCGAGAGTCTATTCTCTCAAGGGCTCTTTTTCCCTTGTACCTATCTCATTGGGTACAAGTTCACTTCAACCGATAAATTTCTTTATCACAGTTGGCCTCTACCAGGTTTCACGTGATGGGTCCAGAAATTTCCATTCCCTTCGCTTTTGAACCATCATTGGAGAAGTTTACAATTAATCTATACGTAAGGTCCCTCTATTTGTATACTGACCCTCGGTTCGGATGTGGTTCCTGGTATCCCCACCACGTTGCCTTAATAAAAATCTTTACCCAAATTTTCACTTCTAGGTATTCCTACTCTACCCTAAATACCAAGACCTCTAGGCATTCAACTTCCATGGGTTAACATGCACAGTCACTATTTTATCACATTTTTACGGTTCGTTCTCATAAAAATCCTCCAGACCTCCTCCCACTATCACTGCATTGGGTTGGTCTATATTAGTATCCCCCTTTGCCGTCGCGACACTTGGAAAATGCCTACTATGCCTCAACAGCCCTTGCAACATCTACTTATAATTTCACACTTGGAGAGACCTCGACATCGTTCATCTCTTCTACGATTACTATCCTCGAACACTCCATGCCTTATGCCGAGCCCCTTCCTCCTACAGTTCTTCCAATGCCTCCATTGGTCTTACCGCCATGTTTGACGTATCATACCCAATCGAACTCGTATATACTACACTTCATCGACTAAATAGCAGGAAAACGTAAACCACGTACGCAGAGGAGTACAACAATCCTAATATAGGGCTCTATATCAATTAAATGATACACTGAAAATGTAGTAAGCCGTACAGATCCTATGGACACTAGAACCTGATGCTCTGATACCATCTGTGACACCCCGCCTAATTAAACATCGGGTGATCAGGCCTTTATTAAATTAAAACAGGTTTCTCAAATGGTTCATTCTTAGCATCACTGTCGAAATTTTTTTAATTACTAATCACCTAAATGAAAATTAGACCGGTGCCAAAATTTTATCTTTCTTAAACAGAAAAATCAACCATACGGAAAAATAGTAAAACAATTACCATGTAATGAAACTCAAACCAACAAAGTATAAGTGCAACAGAACAAAAGTATCACCGAATAAACCATCGGCTAAAAATCCCAAACAACAATAGAACAACTGCTAGTCTAAATCTGACACCTCAGATTGATACTGGATTATAAGCCCATACGTAGAATAGTGTGAGATCCTGTACTAGATCTGAATGAGAGATATCGTCTAGTCAAAATCCTGTAGGCATCCACTGTGCTACAGCTATGAGTCCCTGGAATAGAATCATCATCCTTGGCGTCCTTGTGGCTGGACACCTAAAAGTTTTTTAAAATATTTTATAGCAAGAGTTAGTACTCAAAACATTTTGAAAATATTTAGCAGGCGTTTATCACAATATAAAATGCGGTTATTGATTACACATGTTAGGTTCTCGTACACTCCCTTGAGTTTTCTCACTCCTCATCTATTGTGCACACCTAACATTCTACACTTAGCCTACCTATCCATGTCTCCCAAGCTAACTAGAACTAAGTAATCATCTGAGCTTATATATACTTAGGTTCTCGTATAGCCCACACAGTACATCCATTACATTAACATCTCACGAAGGTTAATTAATACTCAAGTAACATTTCACCTATGTTATGTTTCAAAACTTCTCATTTAGTTTCACTACTAAATTTCGACAATTATCACGATTTCTATCTTTCCACTTTTGTAATTAAGTTTCACTACTTAAATTACTAAATAGATATTCTTTATCTAATGTTACATTTCGTAATTAAGTTTCACTACTTAACTTACCAGTTTGGTATGTATTTTTAAATACATAATATATGTCAATCTACTAATACACAAAAGTAGAATATCATCAAGTACATATTTCACATACAATATATACTAAATATCAGTCATTACTATTTTGCCTTTTTTACACACGTAAAGGACTCTTGGTTCGGAATGATTCATCGACCCCAAGTAAGAATTGGTTCAGAATGATACATCGACCCCAATTATTTATACATGAAAATTCTGGCTCGGACTCTTTCATCACGCCACCAGTTCAAAGGTTTGGTTCGGTATTTTACATCAACCCCAAACATATAATAACCCTATGTTAGTTCGGAATATCACATCGACCCTAACATAGTTAATTTAGGTATAAATCTCTCGACCTAAAAGATCATATAATTCAGTAGGTACACGCCCGACCTATCAATTATATTCGTACGTAATATTTTAATCTCTTATATCTACCGTACAATATTCAGTTTACGATTTATCTCATTAATCGCATTTATTTGAGTATTCACACATCTCTAAGGGTCCTAGTTACCCCTCACATATAATTTCAGTAGTTATTACTTACCCTACTGGTCTATTACTTAAATTAAATTTACCTCGCCTTCCGAATTCCCCGATACTCTACTAAATCGGATTATTCTCGTCGGTCCATAATCCACGCCCTACACCCAATGGCCTTATCGGACCTCAATAATATACCTACTGGTCTTATTCTCACTCCCATATAAGTATAATATAAATCCTAGGATACCCATTCATTCCCGAAAATTAAAGAAATCTTAAACACGGAAAATTCAAGAAAAATATCTTTAGTCGATCGATCGACTACTGGGTTCGATCGATCGACCTAGTCGATCGATCGACATTTGAGATCGATCGATCGATCAAACAGGGACAGACGCAGTTCGTCTTCTTCGTTAACCTCTTCCTCCATTAACAATTCTCCAAACTTCATTATAGTCGACCAAACTTCGACCCAATGATCCTAACATGTTTCCACATATAATAGGACAGTTTCTAACGTGTCAAATACATCAAAACCCCAAATTCCTTTAAAGAAATAGTGAATTAAACCCATAATTTCTTTTGATACCTAGTTATGGTGTTCTTCCCATATATGCATTCAAAACCCAATTTTTATTCTGAAATAATCATCAAGTCTACTCTGAAAATTAATCCTCTACATATGTTAAATCATTCTACATGCGATTCCTATCCCAACATGTATAAATACCATTATTCTCCTATCAAGATATTGATTTAACAAAACTACTCAAAACCCTACACATGGGCATTATAACTTTATAATTTTGGCAATAAAAAACTTGCCTTGATAGAGGGAATCTGATTTCGTGGAGTTGATGATGGATTGATGCTTCTCTTCTTCAATCCTTCCTCCTTTGGCTCCTAGGGTGCAAGATTCAAACCCAACCTTCTCAAAAGCATCTTCTAAGCCTTGGGAATGGTTTTCTCCTTCTCTCTAATGGTATTGGTGTTTACATGGCTTTTCTAACTCTAACCCAACTTTCATACGGCTGATAAAAGGCTCTCAAAATTCGTAGGTCTTAATACCCTCACACGTTAAAAGACTAAAATGCCCCTGAACGGTCTCGACTTAGCCTAAAAACTTCCCGGGACCCAACTAGTACCCCCGGGTATACAATTTTGACTAATTTGACCCTTCCGGAGTCATCAGTGACCTCTAAATTATCATTTGGGTCACTTAAAAATATTACTCGTTCTCACCCCAACACGGTCTACACGCGTTAAGTAACTATTTACCACTCTAAGTAAATATAACGAGGCATTATAAATCGGCATTTATCTCTCGATTAATATTCCATAATTACAATTTTTAATAAATCTCATTAAGTTACTCCTCTTACGTAATTTAAATTAAGACGTATTTTCTCGTTTAATTCTCCAATTTAATTAAATAGAATATTCAGAAAATACTGGGTATTACACTAGGAAGAAGTATTTACGAATTAAAATAAAATTACATAAGGATTTACAGTGGTTCCTTTCCTTTGCTAAAGTACCTACGTCCATTGCTAAGGTGTTTCTCTCTTATATATTTAATTTAACGCTTATTAATTGGAAATATGTTTGATTTTAGGATTTGGCAAATGTCAGAATCAAAGACCCGAGGTCTTTATACCAAGCAACGTGCTATTATGAAGTAACTGAATGACTTCTCTATGCCCTCTCGCTCAGGAATCACAAGATTGAAGTAAATCTAAGTAAGCCAATTGTGATGATTAGAATACAATGATTAATAAGTGGTCCTAAATCTCTTACAAATGTAGAACACATGATTTGTATCAATGAATACTTAGAGACAACTTAATTTCAGATCCCTTTAACCTTCCCCAAGTGTACCTTATATAGACAACTTCTTGGAGCTAGTGAGGAATGATGTTTGTGGAATGGAGGACCATACTTGAGCTCTACTGTTACATTAGAAAGATTGCATATTAGTGTAAAGGGTCGAAGGATTGTAGTGGTTGTTAATGGGAGTATTAAATGACATTTAATGTGCTAGGGAAATATGCATAAGGTGAATGGAAGTTAGTAGAAAAGTTGAGGGTACTTTCTCACCAACCCGCTATAATGGAAGAAGGGCCTCATCCTGGATGTCTGTAAGAAATTCTAGTCATAGGGTGTGGAGATCGTGGAGGTAGATCCCAAATTCCGATGAAGTAGCAGAAGAAGCGATGGAGCTTTGGGTCAGTTTGATGGAAGACCGAAGTCAATAGGGAGCCAGGCCAAAATTGGGTCTGCAATCGACTTGAGAGGGAAAACGGTTAGAATTTATTTTTGAAGGAAAGAGGGAGAGAGTTTTTAGGATTTTGGAAGGGGGAGAAAAATGTTTTGGGCATTTTTGGTTTTTTAAAAAGGAGGAAAAAAGAGAAGAATCTCAACATGATTATTGTTATTAATGCTATTATTAGGTTTTCACTTGTATTAGGTTTGCCTAAATGCAAGAAAAATGCCGAACAAGACCCAAGTTTAGGAAAATAGGGTTTGAAAATATGTAAGACACGGTTTGACGTGTTTTTAGGATCATGGATAGGGTCCTGTTTTGAAAAAAGACAAAATAACGTGAAAATTTTGGCGGCATTCCGACCCGAAATTTTGGCAAAGCTTCACATGGTAACCAAAAAACTAAATATGAGTGCCATAGGTTTTATGCCTATATAAAGTTTATGCACTTGTTGGTCTAGTATAAGGGTTCCCCCCTTTGGCATGACTTCCACAATATATCTCTTGTCTATAAGGGCAATCATTCATTGGCACGTCCGGACAAGCCATTTGATATGCTTGAGTGTACGTGAATTGCCTCGAAATATACCTTATGGGGACGATACGTGTGAGAGAAACTTCAATATACTCGACGTACGTGAATGAGTTCCCTGCTATATACCTCCCGTTCTGAGTTCGTTCAAGTGGTACGATGCAGGGGGAACCGTTCGATATACGTCGAAGGTACAAGGACAATGGAAGGTGAGAGTCATATCACTTAGGCTAACTATGCCCCGCAGGTTCAGCACCCATCAAAAAGTGACCCCCCAATACGAGATAAAATTTTGGTCAATATTGCCATGCTCTTGGTGATGTAGTGTGAAAAAATGCATGAGTATCAATTAGTATAATATGGAAAGAGATTATTTATTATTTTCATGCTGAGTAAAGGGAGTACAACATTAATTAGGGAGAATATACAAGTATCATGAAAAGTAAATCTAACATGGAGCATGAAGATTATATCAAGCATGGTGGTAGGAAAGCATGTAGATATGTGAGTGAGTGACATGTGAGTATATACGAGGGAGTGTATGCGGTAGTGACCCTATACATGGATCGACTACAAGTGGTGTGTGATATGTGTAAGTGATCATGGATATATATAAGTGTGAGAAGTGTTGGTGTGTGCTAGTTAAGCCTAATCACGAAGCATGTGAGTAGAAGTTAGTCTATATACAAGTGTAAGTGTGTGAAGTGTACATGGAGAGTATATACAGGTGTGTGAAGTGTATAAGTGAGTGAAAAGTTATATATACATGAGGTAAATATATACAAAAAGTAGATAGAGGAGAAAAGGAAATATATAAGTAGGTGCATATGTATACATGCAGAAAAGAGTAACACCCATGTAGAAATAAAGTATAGTCTTTCTAAAATGTCCCCAGAAGAGTCGCCACTGTGGCCATCCCAGAGGCTTTCCACTTTCTTTTCTTTTTCAGGAGTTCCCTTCGGCGCGTGTGGGGGATTGCGCCCTTTCTCGGGGAGCTCGATGGTCGTAAATGTGGGATAATGTGTAGAGATAGAGTTGCCAACCCATTTTGCAAAAAATAGGCAAAATAAATGTCGCCACCTTGAGAGAACTGCATCAAGGACAATACTTATACATGGGAAACCAAGCAGTTCAAAGGTTCGGGGACTAAGTTATTGAATGGAAAGGTGTTAAGTACCCTTCTCGCCCTTTCGGTCTCTCATGGGCATGTATTAAATCTTATCTTGTTAGATTCCGTGAAGTGTGTGCTTATATGCATAATATAGATAAAGAATGGAATCATTCAACTCGCATCATGAAAAAGGACAGAGTGAATTCATCCTTAGGAGTGTTTCCGAAAACAATAATTCAAGATATAGTATGAGTGTTTGCCGAATAACAAGCATGAAAGAATATGACATTCATTAGGAATATATATATATATATATATATATATATAATATGAGAACAATGTTATAAACGTGCATAAGGGAGGACTCTAGTCTTGGGATTTATCTAAGATGCCTACGTAGCCCAAGGGACATCAAAGTCCACGTAGTTTGAAAATAACATAGGGTGGGGTTTAATCCATAAATCCAAATGGAGGATTTCTCTTATATGTGTGTGTAGAGAGAAGCGTGCTTTAAGAGTGAAAATGTATAGTGAGAATCCCTCTTTTGGAATTTATAAATGCACCCTCTTTTTCTTATTTTTTATTTTTTTATGAAAATAGAGTATGTGCAACTACTACTAAGAAAGGTTTGAGATTAATATATGCGAGGTAATGAAATAAAGTGCTAAAGTAAAAATAAAACAACTAATACTAAAATAAGATAATTTAGAGAAAAGGATGGAGAATTAGACTTCCTTTTGAATACTTGATGTTGATCTTGAGTGTAAATACATTGATCTTGCAATGAGATGAAGGTGGTATAAAAGGATGAGAGGGAATTTACTAAATGAAGTAAGAAAATGATTGAATAGAATGTGGGAAATGGGCTTTTTAGGAAGGGAACAACTCTGAATTCGAGAGAATGTTCTCTGAATTACTGAGAGGGATGTCAAGGGGTGTTTTTTCAAAGTGAGGTAATGGACTCTATTTAGGGCTAAGGAGGTGCCGATCGACAGGGTCCTGAACCTACCTATTGGCATAGAACCTCAGGCACACTACCGATAGGCAGGGTTCTCAGGGTGCCATTCGGTAGTCTAGGATAGTTTTTTTCAGAAGAATGGTGATAAAATGCAATTTGTAAGTCAGAATCGCACGCGAGATGGACCATTATAAAGGGTATTCAGAGCCTTTTAAGAATCCATTGAGCTGCTCTAGAGTCCAGAAGTTGACCGAGGTCAAATGGGTCCCAAAAGTGCCAGTTGGTCACTAGGTAAGAAATTCTTGAAGGAAAATGGATCGTTCGTCCGTAGCGTAAGGCTGATTCGCGCATGGGATAGACCGTTAGAAAGGGTATTCAGTGCCCTTCGATTTTTCATGTAGCTTTGTTCCTTTATAAATTATTTTGGCATAAAATAAGAAATGATCTCTCCAGAACATTTAAAATTGCATGGGAAAAATGAGCATAAATAGACATATATACGTGTTATATGTCCATCTATATTGAATTATGGATACATAAATGATATAATCATTTTTAATAGACCAAATAAGAAATAAGGGTCTCTTATAGAAAATGAAAGAAGATAGACAAGAAATCAAAGAGGGGAAAATATTTTTTTGAGATAGGAATTGGTATCTAATTAATTTAATAGTTCCAGTATAGATGAAAGAAAAAAGGGATCGGAGAGTAGACCAAGATCAAACGGGGCCCGAAAGCTATCGGTGACCCTTCAAAGTAAAATAGGTTATTTGTCCATACCATAAGGCTGATGCGCGCATAGGGCAGACCGTTGGAAAGAGGATTCAGAGCCCTTCAAAGATTTATTGACATTCTCTCAAGCCGAAGAGTTGACCGGGGTCAAACGGGGCTTGGGAGTGTCCGGTGGCCTCCAAATCTATTTTCGATGTAAAATGGATCATTCGTCTGTACTGTTAGGACGATTCGTGCAAGGGGTGGACCGTTGGAAAGGGGATTCAGAGCCCTTCGAAGATTCATTAAGCTTCACTCAAGTTGGAGAGTTGTATAGAGTCAAACGAGACCCGGGAGCACCTGGTGGCCTCTAGATCAGTTTTTAGGGTAAAATGAAATGTTTGTCCGTATCATAAGGTCGATCGAGGCATGGAGCAGACCGTTAGAAAGTGAATTCAGAGACCTTCATAGATTCATTGAGCTTTGCTCAAGCTGGAGAGTTGACCAGAGTAAAACCGGGCCTAGGAGCGTCCATTGGCCTTTAAATTAGATTTTGGGGTAAAGCGGATCGTTCGTCCGAACTGTAAGGATGATTCACACATGTGGTGAACCATTAGAAAGGGGATTCAAAGCCCTTCAAAAATTCATTGATCTTTTTCTTAGGTGAGAAAGTTTACCAGAGTCAAACGGGGATTGAGAGCGCCCGGTGGACTTTTGATCGATACTCGGAGTATAATTGAGGGTTTATGGTGCACTAGTGGATGCTAGGGACCTAAGGAGGTGCTTAGGGGGGTCTTACGATGGGGCGTGTACATGGACAATGGTATTCCAATGGAACTTTGAATTGAAGATTGAACCTTACTACTTCTGATGGAATCAAAGGCACTTTTTATGCTAAATGTTCCATCAGATGTTAATTTCCACTAAATATTCCCATAAATATATGTTAAGTGCTTCTCTACTTCTTCGATGTCTACTTTAATCATCTTCAAAGATAGCTAACCTTTGTCTGTTGTGGCTGATTTGACTTTAGCTCGTATGAAAGTAGGCTATAAACTATCTTCAACCTTAAACTTCCATGCAATTTTCATGCAAGTTAATTTGACCACATCATTCAATTTTCTAAAACCCAGACCTCCTCCTCTATAAGGTAGAATAGGTCTTTCCACTTGAGCCAATGATGGTTATTCCAAAATTTCTTGTTGAAACCCCAAAGAAATTACTGAAAATTCTTTCAATTTTGTATAAGATTTAACGAGAACAAACTATTATATGGGAATAAACACATTGACCAAGAAATGATTCAATCCCTTAGATTCTTTCAATTATGCATAAAATTCTTTCAATGTGGTTACTTATGATTGCTGGATCAAAGATAGTGTATATATTGACATTGAATCGAGCACAGATTTAACGAGAACAAACTAAATAACATATGAAAGAAATTTGGATTTCCATCCATTCACTTTACCACTAATGGTCTCCACCAGATCTTCAAAGAAACTTGCATGATTTCTATCTTTGAAAAGAGGACATCCCAGTTATTTAAAAGGGAGATTTTCATACTTAATCCTTGATACAACTTTTATTAAACTTTTCTTTCTTCTGGAGACTTTATCACCTATAGTGAATTTGCTTTTGGTTATATTCATCAATTGACCAAAGAACTCTTCATATTAATGTAATAAATCCATGAGATTCTTTAGGATTCTTTTAGTTCCATTTGTGAATATTATGATATCATCTACAAAGCTGAGGTGGCTCACTAGAGGGAAACTTCTTGAATGAGTGAAATCTCATATTCTACCTTGAATCCCCCTACTCCACACTTCAGATGCAATAACAAAAAAGCTGGGAGATAAACTATCTCCTTGCCTCAGGCCTCTTGAAGATTTAAAGAAACCTTATGGCTGACCATTGAGAATAATTAAAAACCAACATGAAGAAACACACCTCCATATTAAATTAATGAAAACTTCAGCAAATCCAAACGCCCTTAGAGTTCTGATAAGGGAAAGCCAACATACCCTATCATATTCCTTGTTAATATCTAGCTTAATAACCACATTTGATCCAACATTATTCTTGTCAAGAAGATGAATCATTTCTTGACCAAAAAATATGTTATCCAAAATGTTCTTGCCTTAAGTAAAACCATTTTGAATAGGAGATAGTATTTGAGGAAGAATATGGGCTAGTCTAGTTGCATATATCTTCGATATAATCTTATAACAGAAGTTACAAAGACTAATAGGTCTAAAGTAATTACACTTTAAAGGGTTCTTGAGTTTGGGAATAAAGCATATACGAGTATCACCCCAAGCTTTAGGAATATCACCTCCCAAAATGAAACTTTGAATTGCCTTAACAATATCATATTTAATAATTTAAAAACATTTCCTATAATACACCCCATTGAATCCACTAACACTTGCTGCACTATCAACATTAAGGGACTGAACTACCGTAAGAATTTCATCTGCTTTAGGAATATTGGTAAGGGGTTGGTTTACTTTAGTAGTAACCATCTTTGGATAACTTTGAGTAAGTCATGTTAATTAAATATTCCTTCAGATCTCAATAAGATTTTAAAATAGGTGATGAATTAAATTTGGATTCCATCTTGAGATTCTACCCAATCACCATTAGCATCTTTTATACGATGGATCCATAATTGCCTCATTTTCTGATTAACCACTGCTTCGTAAAATTTAGAGTTTTTATCTTCATCATTTATCCATGTAGTTTTGGCCTTCTGGTTCCAATATTGTTCCTTCATAGATAATGCAAGATTCAATTTTTCTTAAATGGCATACAGAGATTCCCTTTTCTGAATACTTGGATCTTGGATATATTCTATCTCATTTTGCATCAGATCATCTTCTAGGTTTGCATCCTCTTGAAAAATGTCTTTGAAGTAGTATTTATTCCATTTATGAAGGGCAGCTTAAAGTCTCTTAAGTTTGAATGAAAATTTGGGTAGGTTGGATCCACTTTCTACTTTATCCTATGAAAGTTGAACAATTTTGAGAAATTCCTCATGAAGGGACCATATGTTTTGGAATTTGAAAGGCTTCACAACTTGACCACTTAAGTAAGGGATAATGGTCAGAATAGTTTTTATTGAGATGGTAAATCTATGTGAGAGGAATTTTGGATAGCGAGGAAGAGTTTATTAACCCTCTATCTGATTTTTCACAAATGAGGTCTTGGTTCCTTTTGTTAATCCAAGTGAATTTTGATCCACCAAATCCAGTGTCAACTAAACCAACATTTTGAATGCAGTGGTTAAAGTCTATCATAGCCAACTGGTCAACAACACAACCACCTACGTTTTTAGAACTATGAGAAATTGTGTTGAAAGTAACCAACCACCATAAAAAGATCATTAGAAACTGAAGAAACATTTTGCATAATTTCCTCACAAAGACCTAATCTCACACTTCTACTATATTTTCATAAATTAACTTCACACTAAAGGAGATAAGTAGTTGAGTATGACTAATATTAATGAGAACATTCTGAATACCATCATGCAAGACTTCACAATCTAATCCAAATCTCCAAAACCACCAAATCTTATTGTTTAAAATAGCTCCACAACCATCAAATTGAAGTATTCTACGAAAATCCTCTAATTTCTCTTGATCTTTGGTTCCAATATAGCAAGGAAGGGTAATGAATGAGACTTACATAACTTTTTGAGTCTTCTTTTGGTAAAGTTATTCCCAACTCCTCTACATTCCAAATAATTATGTTAATCATTGAGACATGGCTAGATTGACTTTCTTTATTACCTTGAAATCTGCTCTTGTGATTCTTTTGAACATTGGGCCATTCACTCTTACCCCCTTTTTCCCACCTTTATTTTTTTATAATTGGATATTAGATGATTCTTGTCCATTCTTCTGATTTCGCATGGCTTATTCCCTCTTATTTTTTGGCTACCCAACTTGGCTTTCATATCTTTGGAGAATAGAATCAGTCATTCTATAAAGGGGATATTTTTCCCTAAGAAATACATTCGATCATGAAATGACATAGTAGGCTTTTCAGGCAACTTAGTACCTCTTGGAGATAGGTTTGAGTTATCTATAACCTTTACATACTCTTAATCAACATTAACAAACTTTATTTATCTATAAACTCCTGAAAACCGTGAAAGTACCTAACTAAGTTGTTTAACACAAGTTAAAGTAGTCTATTAGGTTCCGAACTTATTTCTTGAAGAAACTCTTGTTAGAAAACAAACTAAATAACACAAGATGTGTTTAGAAAAAAGTTATGAACGAGTTGTATCAGATATTAGTGGATAAGTTTTGAAAACTAAAACTAATTTTTAGTTAAGGTAGCAGTATAAAAGTAGGGATGAGAGAATTAGCTAACATGCACAGTACACAAGAGTTTTAACGTGGTAAACCCCACTCAAACGGAGAAACATCCACGGATGTCTCTACACCTCAAAATAAAAATAATCCACTAGAAAATTTTTTAAGGTACAAGCAAGAAACGAAACTTAAACACACAATACAAACCTAAATTTAAGTTAGGAAGTTATACCAGCTCTGTTAGGTAACTCTAACTGTTGAGGCTCTAATTTGGTTTCTCGTCGTTCAGCAGCTTATCTCCTTAAGCTTCTTCTTTACGTCGACTCAAAAATTGAAATCTCTCAACCAACACACAATTTCAGTGTTGTAGCATGATAAGTGTTGTGAGTGATGTGTCTACACATGCATGTACTCACACACACTTAATACATACAGTTCCTATGAATGACAAATATCTCTAAGTATGAAATGTAAAATTTCACACAACTGAAAATGGATTTAATCTTTAATACTTTGAAATTTTCAGATCTGTTTTCTTGAGTCTTTAAAAAGAAAAACCCTATAAATATTATTTATATACAAGTTTTTCAAAATGAAAAACTTAGATCTGAAACGTTGCAACTCCTTTTTCAGTTTTTGCAAAATAGAGAAGAGGTTTTTTGGAATTTTTTTTGATAAAAACACTTTTAAACCTAATCCAACAAGAGATGTTGATTTCTAAACTAAAGAAATCAATACTTAACAAAAAAATGTGACTGTATCACTTTGAACCAGCCCTACAAGTTTCTATATGAAGAAGCGAGTCCTGATTTGAGTGAAGGTGTTAAGAAGAGAGATAGAAACCTAAGAGGAGTTGAAAATAACACACCAGAAACCCTCAACTACTCAGTAAGTTTTTCTGGAATTTTTTTTGCCAGAGTTTGGTTTGTATTTTGCAATTTCTCTTGATTTTTCTCTCGATTTCATCTCTCTCTCTCTCTCTCTCTCTCTCTCTCTTTTCTCTCAAACCCTAAGGTGTCCAAAGATTGTAAATGAAGGGGCAAAGGCTCCTATTTATAGGCTCAGTGGAAGGATCTGGAACCAGGTCTCAAATCAAAGGCTGAGATTTAATCGAATTTGTGAATACAAATCTAACGGCTGTTAATGCACCGCATTTAAACAAGTTGTGATTGGCTCAGACTTATAGCATTGCGATTGAGCTAAAACACATGCAGACCATTGATAAGAATTGATCCAATGGTGATAAATGAATCTTAGTTATATAAGGGGAAACAAGCACAAATCTAGCTTCTCTAAGTGCAACACGTGTATGGCTTAGATTATGCATAAATCCTCCATAATCATCGCAAAATGTAGATGACTAACTTGATGGGAGAACATCTCACTTAGCTCAAATACACATGTGAAGTTTAAATTTCAAAAGAGCTCGTGCATGTGTGAATCGAGGCATATAAAAATAGAATCCATTAAGCAACATAAAATCCAAATACTCCATGCAAACATGACAAAGAACATTTTAAGGATTGACAATATTAACCAAAAGTTATAGCCATATGAAAGTAGTAAGGTAAAGGATTCAAACAAAACAATATGCCACATAAAGTGTGTCAAAATAAAATACACCCAAAATAAAAATCTTTTTGATTTTTTCAAAAAATTTCAACATACACAAAAAATTCAACTAAAAAGAAACAAAGAAAATCATTTTGTATTTTTCTCAATAAGACACAAACAAATACAAAAAATACAAAAAATATACACAAATCATAATTCTAGCGTGTGATTAATCATGGAGCATAGACTAGAAAATGACAAACAAAATATACAACTAGCAAAATAAAATATCATGATGCACATAAGCTAGAGTATGAAAATAAAACTAACGCATTTAACCTTTTGATTTAGCATGGGAGGTTTCACGTGCAAGTAAATGAGAATAAAAAATCCTATTTTGTAAAGCCGCCAAATTGGATTTCCTAACCCAAACTAGTGAAACGTGACGCTCTCGGGATTTGGGAACTGTGGTGACTCTACCCTTGGATTTCTTAGGATCCTTTTTTAGATCAAAACAAAATTTCTTAGGATGACCTTTTCGACCACAATGTGAGCAAGTAAAGACTCGACGAAAAGTAATACCTAAGGATTGACCTTTGGACATGTTCCTATATGATTCTCTCAAAATAGTGGTTTTGGCTTTATTAGCGGAAGCATTATAGGAATCGAAGCCTATACCATATTTATCATTTTTTATTTGGACCGTGCCTAAGATTTTATCAGTTTTTCGGACCTACACTCCAAATCAAATTTAACTCGACTTGAGTCTTTTAACATTTCTTCCAACTCTAAAATGCGTGACTCAAGCAAACACCTACTCTCTTCAAACATGAGAAGCTCTTTCTTCATAGCCTCCATTAAACCTCTAAAGCTATCTCTCTCACCTTCTACATACCGAAGCTTCTCTCGAAGAGTTCTCTACCATGTCCTAAGGTCTTCCACTAAAGCACTCTCATCAATGACCTTAGCACGCTCTCTCAAACTAGCTTCTAACTTTAAATTAGACCTTTTTAATTTATTTAATTCTTCATATAACTATCTAAAGGCAATTTGAAGTTCACTCTCATCAACCTCTTCTTCACTTTCACTCTCTCTTTCAACTCCACTCTCGTTACTATAAAAAACATGGGATTCACAAATTTTGGCCTCGGAAGCGTCATGTATTGTAATGTCATCATTGGACGAGTTCTCACTACACTACACCAAAAACAAGAATCTGGCACGGTTTAAAACTGTGCCAGATCAAATCTGGCACGATTTTGAACTGTGCCAGAATTAGGTGTTCCAAAATGGCCATTTTTTTCTGGTACGGTTTAAAAGTGTGCCATATTTGACCAAACAGGAACACTTTTGGCACACTTTTAAACCGTACCAGAATTTGATATTTCTGGCACACTTTCGACACAGTTTTGAACTGTGCCAGATTGAGCACATTTTCATAAAAGTTTGGCATAGTTAAAAATCGTGCCAAAATTTGATACACTTTTAGCACGGTTTTGAACTGTGCCAAATTTTTGGATAAAAGAAAAAAATTAATTATTTGAAAACAAGAAAATTCACAAATTGCAAATCTTGCACGTTGTTGTTAAATTAATGTACATACAAACTTCAAAATATTACAAGTCTTTAATATTACAAGTCTTTAGTAGTTCACAGACCAAACAAAATTGGGTAGAGTTTCCTTTATTTTATGGACATTCTAAAACCTGCTAATATAATACCTGCGTAACATAAAGCCCGCACGACCACAAAATATAACAATAAACTTACAAAAGCCCGCATGATCATAAAAATTAACAATAAAACTACAAAAGCCCGCACGACCATAACACAAAAAAATAGAATCATGAATAAACCCCTTGTTGTAAACCATTGAGTTCTCCATCTGTTCCACGTGAATAAATGCTAACGATAAAATGTTATCCTGCAAAAAAAATAGGATACAAAAAAAAAGATATAGTAACCAAGTAATTTATAAAAAAAAACTTACTCAAGCTAAAAAATTACATATAAGAGTTGTAATTATTATTATATTCTAAAATTGAAAACCTTATGCCAGTTATGACTACCTGATTAGTTCTTACGAGTTACATTGGTCTCGTGTGAGGTGTTAGTGCTCTTACGGGATCGTTTGGTGTCTGGTTTGGATTTTCACCCTCAAACGGCTTGTTTTCAAGCTTAATCGATATATTTTGAAATTATCGTCATATTCTCAAACCGAGAGACCAGCGACTATGTGATCAGTTCTTACAAGTTACATTGGTCCCGTGCGAGGTATTCGTGCCTCTTACGGGGCCGTTTGGAGGCTGATTTGGGTTTTCACCCTCAAACGGCTTGTTTTTAAGCTTAATCGATATATTTTAAAATTATCATCATATTCTCAAATCGAGAGACCTGCACCTATGCGGGCAGTTCGTACAAGTTACATTGGTCCCGTACGAGGTGTTCGTGCCTCTTACGGGACCGTTTGGGGGCTGGTTTGGGTTTTCACCCTCAAACGGCTTGTTTTCAAGCTTAATTGATATATTTTGAAAGTATCATCATATTCTCAAACCGGGAGACCCGCGACTATGCGGTCAGTTCGTAAAAGTTACATTGGTCCCGTGCGAGGTGTTCGTGCCTCTTACGGGGCCGTTTGGGTTTTCACCCTCAAACGGCTTGTTTTTAAGCTTAATCGATATATTTTGAAATTATCGTCATATTCTCAAACCGGGAGACCCGCGACTACGCGGTCAGTTCGTACAAGTTACATTGGTCCCGTGCGAGGTGTTTGTGCCTCTTACGGGGCTGTTTGGGCGCTAGTTTGGGTTTTCACCCTTAAACGACTTATTTTCAAGCTTAATCGATATATTTTGAAATTATCGTCATATTCTCAAACCAGGAGACCCGCGACTATGCGGTCAGTTTGTACAAGTTACATTGGTCCTGTGCGAGGTGTTTGTGCCTCTTACGGAGCCGTTTGGGGACTGGTTTGGGTTTTCACCCTCAAACGACTTGTTTTCAAGCCTAATCTACGTATTTTGAAATTATCGTCATATTCTCAAATCGGGAGACCCGCGACTACGCAGTCAGTTCGTATAAGTTACAATGGTACCGTGCAAGGTGTTCGTGCCTCTTACGGTGCCGTTTGGGGGCTGGTTTGGGTTTTCACCTTCAAACGGCTTGGTTTTCACCCTAATTGTGTGATTTGTTAGGTCTCTATCATCAACGTTTTATATTTATTATGTTTTAATTTTGATTTAAGTTTGTGAATCTTCTCCGCGATCTAAGAGAAAAGCTAATTGCCAAATCCAACCCAACCCACCCCACTCCCCACCCATATATATACATAAAACATTTAAAAAAACGCTGGGGAAGCAGTGGGAGGGGAGGGGTGACTCAACGGGCATTAGTGCCTGATAAGGAAACTGAGTGTAGATTAATATTCTGCGTCTTTTTACTTCATTTCTAAAATTCCAAAAGAGCGACAATAGGAACTTTATGAAGTTTGCAAAGCATCTTTAGTCTTCTAGAAGAGGATTTTTTTGCAACACCTCTAATATTCCAAACTATAAGATTAATCACGGAGAAGAGATTAGAAAAAGTGTTTGTTACCTCTAGTTGCAGATCTTGTGAATCTTCTGAAAATAGGATCTTTCATCTTGAATTGAACTTTCTTTGCAGTGATTGGTACTCCTTTAGCTCCTGACCCCTTAGATTCGGGTGATGGTGCTTTCAATGACTTTAATTTGTGATCCATTGTCTTAGCAAATACCTGAAGCTCTTCTATGAATGGGGAATTGATCTCATCTTCTACATTAATGGCATATATAGTGTTGGCTGCTTGATGTCTTTCATAGTCTGAAATTGTTGTTCCCCGATGCTTAGCAGAAGTGTTGTATATATATATATATATATATATGTGTGTGTGTGTGTGTGTGTGTGTGTGTGTGTGTGTGTGTGTGTGTGTGTGTTATAGAATAACAGATTGTACATCTATAGAACAGCAGACCAGTTAAGATATAGAACAGTTAAGATACAGAACAACATGCTAGTTAATATATTATGGTAGACCAACAAATTGTACATCATCAGTTAAAGATTATTAGAAATAGAACAGTTGACGATATAAAAGTATCTAAAATATGTTTGTTAGGTGTGCGTGTGCAAAATCGATATATATATCAAAACATTGAACAGTTAAGATTATTAGAAAATCTTCAATGACAATAGCGAAAATGCCCTGCCACGTTTCAAAATCATCATTAATCAAATTCATCATAACATTTCATAATAAAAAATGTCAAAACCATATCAAGTGAAATATCTTCTCAATCACGCCGTCTAGTTGGATCTCTGCCCAAGCCAGTTAAGAGTTTTGATCTCGTTGCTAATAATATCTCATCCTATATCAAGTGAAAGATCTTCTCAATCATTCATAAATGTTGGGCTGCAAAACCAAATATCAAGTGAAAGATCACTACGGAGCACATTTCTTAGAAACTCATTGAGATTACAGATTGGATCTAGAGAGAAAAACATGGTTGTAATATCTGTGTTGTATCTATGAAAAGCATATCTAACAATCCTAGTGACTAGTGTTACCAAATGCCGAGATTACCAAGATGCACTCAAGTAACATATAATACCCCACATGTATCATACATACTACAAGTTCACAAGCAAACATAAGAGTTTGAAACAGTCAGATAACAAACCTTAACCAACTTAATTAACCATCTATGGATGAATGCTAAAGTCACTTAGATAACTTGTATGAACAAAGACAAAAACAAGGTGAATTCTAACACATCTAATTACATAAACATCAAAAGGAACTGAACTTCGAAAGAACCTTGTGCTATTTAAATGACCCAAAAATTTAAGGCATCGTTTTTAATGTAAACATTATTTTAACATACAAACAGACAAGTAATATAATTAAAATTAAACAAATTCAATTTTTGTTCTCTTGATTGTTCTTACAAGCTTCACCTATATCCACCAATGTCAAGTTGTCCTATGCATAAAACCTATACGACATAAAACCTATACGACAACATGCAATAGGGTAATAATAGTCCAACCCCAAAAAGCAAATTCATAAGATATAGTACTGTAGCAAATTCATAATAATAGTCCAACCTATAAGTGTTTCATATTGTAGGGGGCGGGATGCAAGTGAGAAATTCTCTTCTTCCCGCAAACTAAACGATTGGAACTTACTTTTTTAATCCAGAAGCAAGAAAGAACGACAATAGCTTCATTTTAGAAATTGGATTAAGAGACCAGTAGCAATAATACTTAAGCTTGAGTTCTTCCAAATTCCTTTCAAAGATGAATCGGAGGCCACATGCATCAATCTGATGGAAATCACCTATGCTTCCCATAATTAGCATCCCTTGATCGAGACATGTAATACTCTTCTGGCACCGATCTAGATTTGCCCCGAGATCTTGAAGACGAATGTCTGCGATCCAAATCATCCTCGTAATCCAAGTCCCGCCCTTTTTGCCGATGCTCTCGATGACCTTCCTTTTCATCCCTATATCTATGCTCCCTATCATACCCGTTCCTATCTTGTTCCCTATAGTCACGATGCCTCTTTTCAGAGTTCCCAGACCAGTCACGCTCAGAAACCCGTTCCTTTTCCCGAGAAATAGCATTTGACGAGCTTACCCCTTTATCATGGCTCCCCTCTCCATACCTATATTTGGACCCACCATCTTCACCACCATAACTCGACTTTGTTGTCCTCTGGTCGTGTTCTTCCCCACCCCCATCCACCCATGCTCATGTCACCTTACATTCCTGTTTGATGCCCTTCCATGCTAGTAGTCCCCATCATTCCCATTCCGTTAGTCGCCATTCCTCGACCAAAAAAGGTAGGGTTGACATGAGGAGCCACCCCAGCAAGTCCTGTCTTCACACACACACACACACATATATATATATCTTTATATATATATATATATATATATATATATATATATATATATATCATACATAACACAAGTAGTTGTCATCCTCTCCCTTAGAATCCTATCTTCTTACACATTATCACCAATCAATAAGGTTACCAACCTTTTATGCTATGATAATACATTGACACTCTTCCAACTCAAACAATAGTTAAATGACAAAAAAAATACTAGTAACTGTACTAACATTTTGAACAGGATAAACATCACAGTAGTAGCTCCTCATAATGTATAAAAAGTGTTCAACTTTAGGAATTGCAATTATACTAACAATTTCACATGAAAATTTATAGAAAGTGTTCAGATCTAAAAAATACTTGTGAAATCAAACATTTAGGTTTGGATTGTATACCTGAAAGAGAAAAATATATATTAGTGAAATCAAATATTCTAGGCTAGATTTAAATTGGATCTGTAAAAAAACACAAAATAACTATTAATTTCAAAACAAAACCCAAAATTACAAAACATAAATAAAATTAGAATTTTGACTAAAATTTCATACATATAATTAAGCCACAATACTGTGTTCTTTCCTTACATGAACATGGCCTTTTCAAAGTAATAGAAATAACAGAGAACAATGCTAAAAGCATATACCTTTCAATAATTAACTTATGATAACATTAAGAGTGGCAAGAAGTAACATGGAAGTGGTTCAAAACATAATAATGAAAGTGGTATATACAGAAATAAAATCTTAAAAAGTTCAACTGGATAATCATAAAAATAAAATTCCTACTTAAAAAAAAAAAAAAGAATAAAAAGTGTTTATGCTCACTGTATATATCAAAATAGAATCATATATACCTCTTCTACCATAATACATTTCAAGTACCTTCCAGGATCTCAGAAGAAAAATGAATGAAAAAATATTACAGAGGTTAGAGGGATTTAAAACCAAAATTAAATTCCACACTTTCTAAATCAATAATCAAAACACTAAACATTGAGAACCCAAAAGGTGATAAATCTCAATAAATATTGAGAAAAAGATACCATACCTGCGAAATTCGGGAAACACATATCTAAGATCTGCAAACAAAACCCATAAAACAAACTTAGATCTACAAAACCAAAAGGGTTGAACGTGAGGAACGGCAGGCCGGAGACTCCAAAGTGTCCAAAATGTATGAGAGAAAGTGTCGAGAGGGAGTCTCCAAAGTGGGAGGGATGAGTGAGCGGGAGACTCAAAGTGAGAAAGTGTAATTTTTTTAGAGCCTTTTACATTGACTAAAGTGTACTCAATTTTGGCACACATAAAAACAGTGGCAAATTTTGGCACTGTTTTAAAGTGTGCTAGATTGTCATTAAACCGTGCCAAAATTTGGCACAGTTTAAAATTGTGCCAGATTTTTAATATCAAGGTATGATAAATTGTTGTTTTGGGTGTAGTGCTATCACCTACATGACTTGCCATGAAAGCGGTAAAATTGCACTCAATGGAGGAATTGGGTCCTTCTTCCTTATCACTATCACTAAGGGCAGCATTGTAAGAAATCGGTTGCTTGCCCTCTCTCCTTAGTTTAGTGGGACATTCAAAAGCCCTATGGCCATACCCTTCACAACCAAAACAACGATTTGACTCGTCCCTATTTAGATCTTCATTTTGTCTTTCAGGGAATTTTTTGGCTTTATCATACTTAGATTTATCAAATTTCTTGAAATCATTTTTAAGATTATCTTTGTTAAACTTAAGAAATTTTCTAAATTTTCTAGTGAACATAGCATATCTTCCGAGTTAAAATCACTCTCATCATTCGAAACTTATTTTTCCTCTTTTCGGACTTTCAAAGCAATGCCCTTATCATTCTTCTTTTCGGTCTTAGAGGAAAACATGTCAAGTTCATAGGTTCATAAATCACCTATGGGCTCTTCTAGTTTCGTAGAGACTAAAGTTGGTAAAGATTTCAACATGCTCACTTTAAGAATAAATCTATCGGGTAGGGACCTTAAAATTTTCTTTACTACTCGGTCGTCAGGTATCTTTTCACCCAAATTAAAAGATAAATTTACAATATTAGAAAGTCTAGCATAAAATTCATCAGAAGTTTCATTTTCAAGCATTTTAATGGTCTCGAATTAAGTGGTGAGGTTTTGGAGTTTCGAAGCTTTTACGACACTAATTCCCTCATGGGCGAGTTACAAAATATCCCAAGCCTCTTTAGCGATTTCACACGTCATGATACGTCGTAATTCATCTGGTGTGGCCGCACTAAACAAAGTATTTAAGCCTCAGGAATTAACGTTTGCTGATTTCAGTTCATTCTCAGTCCATCTCTCTACGGGTTTGGGGACACGTTCATTTTCTACTAAACATGTAGGTGGGGAACACCCGATAACGACAGACATCCACACCCTCTCATCTATGCATATAGTGTATATTTCATACGCACTTTCCAGTACGCGTAATTAGAACCATAAAAAACTAGAAATTTTGAAAACGGGAAAAATTCCATTTTTAAGCTAAACACAAAAAGGACCTAAACGCAATAACTTATGGCTTCTATCTCTAATACCACTTGTTGGAACACAAGGCCCCAAAATTTAAAATTCTTTTAAATCAATGTGATAGTTAAAATAAATTCCTAACTAAAATTTTAATTCAAATTTAAAACATAAACAAACTTCAAATTTTAATTTCTTTCAAATTAAAATTAAACTAAACTAGAAGTGAAATAAAAAACTACTCAAACATTAATTTTCACTTAAACCCAATTAATTCAACCCAAGTCATAAAATCTCCCTAACAATAATTAATTCATTTTTCAATATAGTCCAATACCAATTTTAACGAATTAAATATGATGACTTGAATCAAATTAAACTATCACAACCCAAACAATTTATTAGCACCAAATTAAGCAAGATTTCAAATTAAACCAAATTTTATCTTTTTAACCTAAGCATGCGTTCTAGGTGAGGTAAACAAGATAAAAGAAATAATCTCACTACATGGCGATGTACGAGGAAAATCCAAATGAAAAAAACCTCGGACGACCCTTGCCTAACAAATTCACTAGATATGGTTTTACAATTACAAGACAAAAGACTTACTACGCTCAACTTGACTCCCTTTAAGCCCGATTCTTCTTCTTGCAAATACTTATGTCTAGAAAATAACCACGATGTCCATCGCAGTCTTGGAGTCCACCAATTGAGTCACAACCCACCATCAACCACACATGGTGCCTTTCACCATGTGAGAAAGTCGCAACACAAACTTCTTCTCCTTTATGGGTAGAGAATGAACCCAAACTTCTCTTCTTGTTGGTGTAGAGAAAATCCGGTGCCAAACACTCCAAGCAAGATATTTAAAATGAAACTTAGATTTAAACTAAAACATATGGGTGTATGTGTTTTTAAGGATTAACTCAAGAAATATTAAGAACACATAAATATGAACTTTTTGGGTAAATAATTTTTCTCTTGGGTGTAGAGGAGAGTCTCAAAAAGTTATGTTTAAAAGGCTTGTTCCCTCACTAAAGTAAGGCTGGTAAAGTTAGTGGGTCAAGTGGAGAACATGGGTGGTTAAAAATGAACCTGTAAAAAAAATTCATTTCCCGCCCAGGTCGTTCGAACGACTTTCCCAGGTCGGTCGAATGACATCGTTCGAACGTCTTCTAACGAGAATTCAGAGAATTGGAGGCAAAACTCGTTTGATATCTCGTTCAAACGAGTTCATTTAAACGACTTTGTTCGAACGAGTTTCCAACGACAATTCAGAGAAATATAACTTAAACTCGTTGGAAAACTCGTTCGATTTCTCGTTCGAACGACAATTCGAACGAAAAAATAGAAAATTTTATTTTTCAATATTAAGCCCAAAAACTTTTGAAAAAAGTTCAACAGATATTTTCTAAAAATAAAAATTCGTAAAAAGTATTTTATGAAATACACCCAATATAATTTCCAAGCTCCTATATATATATACAACATTCATACCTTTCGAGACTTTGAATCCTCAAATGTTTATGATGTGACACATGGCACTAGAAACTAGGCAATGATGAAATTTTAAAATCTGGGCCGCTACGTCTTCAACATACACTCGTCATAGGCTTGGAAGGATATACAATAACATCTATCCTATGACTCAAATGGTTTTGTCTGGAATTAAGCCAATACTACATATGGACTCGATTGGAAATTTGTGTCCTTACTGAGAAGCTTTGTTCAAATCTCGATAGTCGATGCCCATGCAGACTTCCTTTCCTGATTTTGGCATAGGGATGGTATTGGTGAGTCAAGTTAGATATTCGACCATAAGAATGAAACCCACGTTCAAGTGTTTTACCACTTTATCTTTGACTTTGAGGGACCACTCTAGGCGGAGCTTTCTCAATTTTCGCTTGGCAGGCTTGCATTTCGGATAAGTTTGGATCTCATGTTGCACAAACTCGGGGTGGATGCCAGGCGTATCACTATAGGACCACATAAATATGTCCATAAATTCTTTTAAAAGGTCTTCGAATTGTGATTTTTCATGCTCGTTGAGGGTGAACCCTATCCTAATCTCGTGTTGAGTGATACTAGAACCAAGATTAATAACAATAGTCTCGTCATCAATAATTTGAACATGATTATGTTGTTGGATTTTTTCCTTAATAAGATCAGTTGAGAATTTCTCATTTATTAGATCATCTTCATTAATTGTTTGATTAAAATTAATGCAATCAATATAAGGCACAATAAGATACTCAAAATCTTTATTTATTTCATTAGCAATATTTTTTGAAAATATAACATTAAGGACCTCATTGAAGGAGGCCTAGTTTACATTCATATCAGTAATAGAAAAGGGATAAACAGATTAAGGTTCATTCTCTAAAAGGTAAACAATAGTGTTTTGAAGTGGCAAAGTTGGGGTGACTGGAACACTTCGCCTATTCAGGAAAAGTTTATCAATAGGGTTGATTTTTGAATATGGGTGAGATAGCTCATCCACAATTATACATAGGTCCATTCCCAGTGTATGAAAACCAAATGGTTTGTTACTGTCAGCGCTCTCATTGATTTTTGTGCTTTCAGTGCTTTCAAAGAAGTTCGAGTCAACAGACTTGATGTCCAAGGGTTCAACTTCATGTTCGGCACCTTTAGTCCTAGTAATCTTATCTTCAAAGAAGACGTTGAATCTCGATTTTAGCTTTTTCTTGAAAACGTCATACCATGGCTCAAGGAAACCACAAAAGGGGAAGTCTTCACCCTCTTTTGGTATGGTTATCGAAGATCCACGAGCTCAGCTGGAGATGGTTGATATCCCAATCCACATAGAAGGAAGGCTTCCTTCAAAACTATCGGCTCAAATTTCCTTATTAATGATGACTTATCCCCATTCCAGGCATAAAATGCATGCTCTTTAACATTTGGATTACATCGACATTGACATTGCGATGTGGGCTATGTTCTGGACACACTTTGACTTTGAAATTATTTCCTATCGAGAAAGGAAATGGATCAATCTTGAAGCCTGAGAGTAATATATCATTAGTAATATATCATTGGTGCTATATTAGATCTCCAAAACTGGATTTCTTGTGCTGATGCCGTTGGAGTTATCATCATCTCCGACAATAGTGATGACTTGATTATTTGTGAAGAACTTAAGCTTCTATTGGAGAAAAGATTCCACTCCCATGATGTTGTGGAACCATGGTCACCCAAAGAGAAAGTTGAAGAAAATAGGGATATCTATGACTTAAAATTTCATCGGAGGGTATATTGGGCTAGCCCCTAGTGTGAGAGATATATAACCCATAACTTCGCGTCGGGTATTATCGTAAGCATGCAAAGTGATGGATGTAGGAGTGAAGTTGCTAACTTGTAATCCCAATAATTTGAGATTTCTTAATGGAAAAACATTTAAGGCAGTTTCGTTATCAATGACCACTAAGGGGACTATCTTCCCCATGATTTCCACTTAGATATTGAGAGCATATGTGCGATCTGGAATGAATTTGGGAATTTCCTCATCGGTGAAGGAGACAAGCCTGGAAGCAGTTAGAGTTCCAATAATATGAACTTACTCTTCAGAGAAGGTAAAGCGAGGTATCGTAGCCCAATAAGAAGCTTAATCAGGGCATTTATGTGAAATTAGGAAGAAATAAAGAGTCCCCACAAGGTAATATTGGCTTGGGTCTTCTTGAATTTCTTTAGGATATTGCTCTCTTCAACCAATATTTTTGGCATTGGGATTTCTTCAGTAACCCCCTTTCCTTTGTCTGTAGGTGCACTGATTGGTGAGAAGATTGGATCTTTTTAGTATCGCTCTAAGGGTCATATAATTCACAAACACTGGGAAGAACAAAAAACAAGTGTCTTCATCTATCTTAGGTGCATGAGATAACTTATTTATTCCTGACATCAGTTCTTCGAAAGAGATTATTTCATAAACTAAGGTAACGGTACTGGAGTTTTTGTCATTGGGTTCATCATCTGATCTCTATGAGAGATTAAAGTCATCTCCCGAACTGATGGCGATAATGTAATATTTCCAAGAAAAGTAAATGCATTTTATAACCTTAATCGCTTTATCATACAAATCTTCCCATGCAATGGAAAAGTGTTGGAATTAAGGGACCAGGTACCCTTTGAGTTTTAGTGTTATAAGCAGTTCGGAGGCTTCACACATCTTCGTTTACTTGACACATTCCTCAGACAAAACTTGGACAATGTTGTCTAAACTAAATTTTTAGGAGGTACAAATCAATCGTCAGACGTATGGGCCCACTTTCAGTCTTCGGTGTACACATCATTAATATTTTCATAATTACCTTCTTCAATGGTCATTTCATACTAGAATTTCATCCCAAAGCTTCTGAATTATTCTGGGACATTTGGTAATTCCATACTCCTTATTTCAAAGCGAGTTGGAATAGTGATGTAGGCTCTCGTCATGAGGGAAATAGCTTAATCGAGAGCATTTTAAGGGTGTAGGAGGAAAGATGGGAAAATTTGGAGAGGTTTAGGTGATTTGAGTGAGCTGCTAGAAGGGGTAGGTTTATTGATGAGTTTGATTCTGGTAGATGGGTTAAAATATGAGTCTTCATTGGTGATAATGGTATTCATGCCAACTTAATGCACGGGTAGAGGATTTTGGGTTGTATTTGGGTTAGGATTTGCGAGAGGAGTGAAAATGTCTTTGTCTATGAGGCCTTGGATAACATTTTTAGGTGATAGCATTAATCGTTGGAGTGCTCGATGATTTGGTGGAAGTTACAATGAGCGTCATGTCACACCCCGCCTAATTCTGGTGTCGGTCGCCACCAAAACTAATCCGGGCGTGAACTAAATATATACCATTCTTAGCATGAGACAGATATGAGACATAAATAAATCAGTCCATAAGATAAATAATTGAATCGAACTCAAATGATTAACAACTAAGCGATAAAAGATCCATCACATGCTAACTCCAAAAAATCCAATCTCCAATAATGATTAAATAAAATCTGAATAATCCCAACAGAAATCCTCTAAACAACTTTGGAACCGAATGGCCCAATAAAACTCCAATGAAGTCTAATAATACGATTGAAAAAGAAAGTCTAACTAAACTATGCCATAAAGTAAATAACTCCAGCTGCACCTCCAATGGTAACTCTGATAAACTTATGCAACTTCTCCAAATTAAATCCTGAAAAAGATTAGTCAACGCATGGGTCAGAGCCAAAGCCCTGAGCAAGAATACACACTACTCCCTTCAAATAGGATCCTTGAATCCAGACAGTAGCATTATACGCAATAAATATCACAATAGAATATTTTAAATTAAACGGAATAATTAAACGCGATAAATATAAATTACTAACTACCCGTAGGGATCCCCATTTAAAAAGGCACACCAATATGATTTTAAATTCCCAAGTCCCACGATGTTAATTTAATTAAATTAACCATCTTTTATTATAGTTCTCACTTTTTATTAAAGTGTCACACTTCCCCTTGTCAATCGCCCTCTGACCCGTTTAAACTGTCGGCCCCGACACATGACAAGGTTACCCTTGTCAATCGCCCTCTGACCCCTTTTAACTGACGGTCCCGATACATGATAAGGTTCCACACACGACACGACATAAATCGCCCTCTGACCCGTTTAAACTGTCGGCCCCGACACATTATGTCGCCACAAATTTTAATACCCGTTTTTATCTTTGGCATTAATTCTCAATTTCTCAATTTATAATCACCCCACCTTTTTAATCGATATGAGATCCTAAAAATACCCCTTAGTCCCATACCTAAGGGTCCCCAAGTTATCAATACGTCCTATCCTATGTATAGGAGGATTTTCTAACATAAACCTTAACTTAGTCTCGTACTTAGACTACCGTAACGACGATAAAGTAATAAAAATCAGCCCACCCCCGACATGATAAAACCGTGATAATCTACCCTCACTAGTCCCATACCTAGAAGGCGTAAATCATTAAAAGGCCTACCCACTAGTCCCATACCTAGAAGGCATCCTAATATAGGGAGAGCAAAAATTACCCAACAACCCGTCGTCACAAAGGCAATATAATAATACCAACAAGTCACACAAACAAGCATAATTAATCAATATATAAAACTACGCATGCTAGTCCAATTCAATTTAATCTTTAATTTAATTATCACCTCGCCAACAATACCCAATTAATCTCATTTAATTATTTTAAATTAAATATACCAAGTTTTCATCATATATTCATCAAAACCAAATTTTATTATCTTTACATGTATTACATGAGTTGTACGCACCCAAAAAATATTTATTTTAAAGCTAGGATTTTTCTATATGCAACCCACACCAATAAAACCCAAAATCACTCATGAATCCTACGTACCCAAAGGGTTATGAATATTATTCAGATTAAAAGATTTTATAAAAACAACCCCATAATTAATATCCACTTTTTTTCTAATTAAGTTACTAATTATTTTTAAGAAAACATGTAATTAAGTGTTTAGGCGACACTTAAAACGCATAATACTAAAGGAAAAGAATAGAGTATTCATGCTTGTGAAGATCGTGTTGAAAATATGATTAGAAATCTGGATTCCTTGCAAAAAATTAGCAAAAGAGTGCTCTTGATCAAACTTGATTAAACCCCAATTAAGCCTTCAAAAACTTGATTTTGTTGAAGGTTGATGATTATGAGTGAGAGAAAAAATATTTGGAAGTGTTCTCTGGTGAAAAACTAGAGAAAAAGTGATTATGAGAAGTCCCTCCACGGATTAACAAGGTTATATAGAGATTAGGAGTCATAATCCTACACAAATTCTGCTTAAAAAGACTTACAGCGCACGATAACTGATGGCATCGATTGATCGATGCCCAGGCGTCGATCGATCGATCGCCTAAAAAATCTGACAGTTTTGTTTAAAAATATAAGGGACAAATATTTCAAAAAATCATATAAAATCCATTTTAACTCCGATTTCAATTCCGCTTGAAGTTTTATTCTTATAAAATCATAACCAACATATTTAGCCAAAAAAAATTATTAAATTCAAAATTTTATTTTTCCCGAAAATTCCAATTAATTAATAAAAATAGTTAATAAAAACACGGGGTGTTACACGTCATGTCTGGAATTCTTAGGAAGTGTATTAGGAAGCGGTCGAGGATCCAAAGGCTTAATGAGGCTTCAATATAGGAGATCTTGACAAACTTTAGAGAGGGTATTATGGAGATCGGTATATTCCTTCGGGGCAATAATAGGGTGGGATTCTAACACCCATGAAGTGGCAAGCTAAGAGATGTTATTGGTAGCTAAGGCAGTGGTAATAGATGGCTTATCATACTTACGAGGAGTGAATTGTCCTGTTGGCTTCTTTGATTGATTGTGGGAACTTCTTTCTTCCTTTCTTCTTGCTTCTCAATGCAAAAAATGTGCCATTTAATAGAAAATTCCTAAAATTCCTGTAGTATAGGGTTTCTTTCAATTACTTGCTTCGGAATAGAAATTGAAGATCTGGTAAAGTGTGTATCCGACGAGTTGGGTTATAATAATTAATGAAAGATATTATCATATTCCCACAATTCAATTAGATGCAAAATCTAGAAAGCCCCTTTTAATGGTTATAGAGAAGGTTTTTTGTTCGAATCCTTTCATTTTAAGGACTTGATTAATTTTCTTTGATCTCAACCCGACTCCTGAAAGACTTTAAAAAGGGGGTAATACTGGCATCCCATAGAGGTCTGAATGTGTGGAAGTAAATTCTTCTTCATAATACTGACTTGTTCTTCCTCAGACAAACGATTAATCATGGTAGCATCCATTTCTCTCCACCTACTGATGAAACTGTTGATAGATTATTCAAGTTTTTTCTTGAGTAGTTCAAGATCTCGATAGGTTACTTCCAATTCCTCGTTATACTCATATTAATCCATGAATTCCTTTGTTATGTCTTCCTAGCTACGAATCTGGGATTCTTCTAGTGACAGGAACCAACGAAGGATGCTTTTCTTGAGAGTCTATTGGAACATCTGAGCCATGATCTCCTCGGTAGCCCTAATTAAGCTCATGGAATAGTGATTTTTTACAAAGATTCCTCCAAACTTCTCGATATCATACATCTTAAATTTTTCTGACAACTGGGTCTTCGGTTAAGGGGACATGTGGGTGTAATCCATGTAGTTCCCTGAGATCTAAACTCGATCAAAATTCTTGGAAAGTGAAAAGACGAATAGGTTCGGTGTGTGATAATTGATTTAAATTAAATTAAATTCTCAAGATTCCAAGTAACCCTTATTTAATTCGAGTCTATTTAGAAATAACCCATAAACAAACAACTACGTGTGTGTGTGTGTCAAACCATAAATAAAGCATGCGACACAAAGTTAAGGAAAAATCCCCGCAGGGCAAAACCTTTTATTTCACTATAATAAGTAAATCGCAACTTACACAGATTACAATGAAATACAGTGACACACGAATACCCGCAGGTGTCGATCGGTGTCGGCAGCAATGAATCCACACGCAGCGAACCCACATGAACCTCAGTCCAATCAATAAAGGAAGAACCGCAGCACTCCTCAATGACACGCAGCCATAAAACTTTGTAGAGACTCCCTCAGCAATGACACGCAGCCCTCGGTTGTAAAGATCTCTCCACAAAGGTTTGAATAAACACAAGGTTGTGTTCTTGGGTTACCAAAAAGATTCACAAAGGATTGGCAATTGTGTGAATCAAAACATGAGTCTTGGGACTCAAAAAATATGAAGACTAGAGTAATTGGGACTCTAAAAAACGTCTTCCAAAGTCTTGCAAAACTGCTCCCCCGAAGGTGGTTTAAATAGGAAAACAAATGAAGAGTTCCACCAATTTAAAACACTGAAATTCTATCCAGCGTACAGGGACCCCGAACCGGTTCGGTTACCCTGCGAACCGGTTCGCCCCCCCCCCCCCCCCCCGAACCGGTTCGGGCTGGGTTCGGGGATACTCGCTGGGAACAGGGGCTAAACACTTAGAAAAATTCCCAGTATTTTCAATGTAAATATCTCCATTTTCAACGGGCCATAACTTGTTCACCGTAGCTCGGATTGAGGTGCTGTTTCTTCCAGTATCTTTGTTGCGGCAAGCTCTTCAACTTTCCAGTTGACCGGTCCTCCGGACGGTGGCTGTAAAATTACCAAATTGCCCTTGAACTTCTCTATTAAGCCTTGTTGCACTGTTTTGACTTCTCTTGCGTACCACTTGCATAAAGTCCCTAAAATCATGAAACGTGAAGTCGTTGAGGCAGATGAGGGACACATGATGGAGATAATAAAAGCTTGATTCCATGAAGTCGGATTGATGCCGTCGAGTGAGATCTTGAGGTGACGTGCCAAATGTAGCGGCATACGACATACACAAATGTAACATGTTGGACATAAAAAAATGTCCTTACAGAAAGCATTATGAGATCTTACTCGACTCGGTATAATTCTTCCTCCTTGAGATCAATAGGAATGGGCGCTGGCAGGTTAGCCCAGGTTGAGAACGGTTTTTCATTGATAGGTGAGCAGGTGATGACCCATTGACCGGCGGGACACACGAAGGGTGATGAGTTTAATGATACTCTATTGGTGCCCATATCGTCTCAGGTACTTATGGTACCACAGCACGGGAGAAGTCAATACCCGATTCTGAAACCTCTTGTATCTGCACCCTATTTCTCTACATTTCTTGGATATTGTCTTGTAGGATATCTATCTTCCCACTGAGCTGAGAAAGTACCGTCATTAGGTTCGGCTGAACATTGGAATTCTAATAAGGGTTCTCCATGAGGTATCTCTAGTAAGACCATCTGGCTTCTAATGAAGTGAATAATGAGGGTGTAGAACTTTGGGGTATCTTCGTAGTAGATATGAGCCAATAGGGAGCCAGGTCAAGGAGTACGATCGCACCTGAGAGGGAAATAATTTATTTTTATTTTTATTGAAAAAGAATATTTTTTTAAAAAAGGAGAGAAAATATTTTTGGTATTTTTGAAGAAAGGAGGAAGGAAGAACCCCCCTAATGTAGTTGTTATTATTAGGTTTCACTTGTAATATGTTCCTCCTAGGGTGCATGTGAAATGCCAGATAGGACCCGAGTCTGGGAAAGGGTGGGATACGTGATGTAGAGACACAGTTGGACTTGTTTCTAGACTTATGGATAGATTCATATTTTAAAAATGGATGAAATAGTGCAAATTTTGAGCAGTAAGACGAACAAAAATTTTGGCAGAGTTTTGCATTGAAATCGAAAACTAGGTTTTAAGTGTTCTAGTGAAACTGCCTATATGAGGTTTATTCATATGAGGTTAGTGTAAGGGTTTCTCCCTTTGTCATGAGCTCCACAATATACATCTTTCCTATAAGGGCAATTATTCATCAGTATGTGTGGAAAAGACAATTGATATACCCGAGTGTACATGAGCTGACTCATGATATACCTTATGGTGATGGTACGTGTAAGAGAAACTTCAATATACTCAACGTACGTGAATGAATTCCCTGCTATATACCTCCCATCGTGAGTTTGATGAAGCGATAAGATGTGGGGAGAATCGTTCGATATACGTTGAAATTACTTGGATAATGGAAGGTGGGAGTCATATTGATTAAGTTAACCACACCTCACAGAACAAGAAACCCATCATGAAGTGACCTTCGAGTACGGGACATAATTTTGGTCAAAATGTAGTGCTCGTGTGATGTAGTGTGAGGATTGCATGAGTATTAATTCGTATTTTTATGCAAATTTTATATATGCTAAGAGGAATATGCAAAACTACTAATCATGAAAGATAACATAGGAATATATATGAGCGGTATGTGAAAAAGAACATAGTATACAATTAGAGTAAATCTAGTAAGTATGTAAAAGTATTATGAAGAACGAAGCATATACAAAGCATGGTGATATGTACAAGGTGTGAGACATGTGAATATATACAAATGGATGGATACATGTGCAAAGTGGGAAAATCATGGTGATATGTGCAAGTGTAAATAATGTGGAAGAGTGTGCAAGTGTGTGAAAGTGACATGGCATATATATGAGTAATCATGGGATATATACAAGTGATGTGAAGCATACGAATAAGCATGTGAATACATATATATATATATATATATATATATATATGCAAGTGGTAATAAGCATGGGTATCTACAAGTGACATGGAATAGGTGAATCACGTGAATAAGTGGAGTGAAATGTGGAAGATATATACAAGTGAATGTGAAGCGTGGGATATATACAAGTGAAGAAAGCATGAAGCATGTGACATAAAATATGGTACGTGTGACACCCCGCCTAATTAAACCTTGGGTGATCAAGCCTTAATTTAATTTAATACAGGTTTCTTAAAATGTTCATTCTTAGCATCACTGTTGAAAGCCTTTTTAAATTACTATTCACCTAAGTGACATTAAGCTAGTGCCAAATTTTATCTTTCTTAAATAGAAATAAACCACTCATGCAGAACTATGCATAACAAGCAGTATTAAACCAATTCGCATAAATAACTGAATAAAATAAAGTCTTGCCAAAAACCACGGCCAAGAAATCTAACTCAAAATCCAAAATCAGAATAACTGTAAAATTAAAGATTGGACAACATGTCCCAACTGAGAGTACTAAAACTGAGGTCATGTACTAGATTTGAAAAAGAGAAGCCATCTAAACAACCCCTGCAACATCCACACGTGCTGCTGCTCTCATATCCTTGGAATGAAATCATGCTGGGTGTCCCTGTGGCTGGGCACCTAAAAGGATTTTAAAAGATTTTTACATAGCAAGAGTTAGTACTCAAAACATTTAAAAATATTTTGCAAGAAGTTATCACAATTGAGTTATTGATTACACGTATTAAGACTTCGCGCACTCTTTTGAGTTTCCTCACCTCTCTTCTATAGTGCACGCCTAACGATGCTACTTAGTTCACCTAGTTATACTACCTAAGTTAACTAGATCAAAATACCCCACCGCACGTATTCCCTTGCTAAGTCCCCATAACATACTTGCAGTAATTTAATGGTCCATATCTCATGTGTTATAAACGTAGATAACTTACTTACTTCTCATTATCCTTATTCTTGTAAAAATTATATCATGCTGCTTAATTATTACTAAGACATTTTCAATTTATCTAATTATCTACTATCTTAAGTCAGTAGATTATGCATATGGAATACATTTTATCACAGAACATGTATTAAATATTAGTTATCACTAATATATCCTTTTAGCACACATAAAGGACTCTTGGTTCGGAATGATTCATCGACCCCATGTGAGAATTGGTTCGGAAGGATCCATCGACCCCAACTATTTATATATATATATAAACATATTCTGGTTCGGGACTCTTTCATCGCGACACCAGTCTTAAGGTTTGGTTCGGCATTTTACATCGACCCCAAACATATAGTAACTTTATGTTAGTTCGGAATATCTCATCGACCCTAACATAATTAATTTAGGCATGATTATCTTAACCCAAAAATTCATATAATTTAGTAGGTACACACCCGACCTATCAAATCATGCCCGTACGTAATATATTTTACGTATATTCACCGTACTCATTAATTTACGATTTATCTCACTAGCGCATTTATTCGAGTATTCACGCAACTCTAAGAGTCCTAGTTGACCCTCCCTTGATTCAGTAGTTAAGCTATCTCTAACCTACTGGTATTTTTTTCGGAATTGACTCTCACTCTTTTCGTAACTAAATTCTCACATTCCCGACACACGACTTAATCGGTTACCTTCCCGTTGGTCCATTTCTCCAAATTTCACACTCAATCATTTAGGAAGAAATCTCACGGTACACCTACTGGTATCTATTAAGTCCCTTCATAGTTAAAATGTCATCACTAAGGTTCCCATTAAGTGATAAAAATTGAAAAGAAATTTATTCACAAAATTCTCTAAAGTACAGCCAGGGTCGATCGATCGATAGGATGAGGTCGATCGATCAATTGCTCGATAGATCGACATTCAAGGGTCGATCGATCGATCGAACAGTTACAGACCCAGATCGTCTTCTTCATGCGGGTTACACCATTTTTGTTTATCCATCTCCCATGATAATTCAGCATACTTGCAACTAATAATTTCTAATCATTCCTACATATTCTGGGATGGTTACTAACGATCTAAAATAGCAAAATCATTACAAATTTTGTCCAGATTAACTAAAAATGTTCTTATTATTCAAGAACCCTAAAAATACAATTCTTCCATCTTTTCATCAAAAGTCCAGATTTTTAGTTCGATTTAATCATCAAGTCTTCTATGATATCAGATTATTTGGAGATAAAAAAACGTTCTACATGCAATCCCTATCAATCATGGATCATATTCAAGTGTTTACTTCCAAAAATATCATAAAAATCATGTTCTTCCTAAAGCTCATATATGGGTATTATAACTCAATTTATTTTGCAAATAACCACTTGCCTTATGTACTGTAGGGTCTGATTTCGTGGTTGTTGTGATGATTGATGATTTTTATCCTTCAATCCTTCTTCCCAACAAGTTGATAGTGAAATCTCCTTTGAATGCTTCCTACCTCTTTCTTTTGCCTTAGGAAATTGTCTTTCTCTTCTCTCTAATGGTTATGGTGTATTTCCCTCCTCTCTAACTCTAGCCTCCAACTCTTATAATCTTAATTAGGGTTACAAAATTCGTAGGTCTCCTCACCCTTAAATCTAAAGAGACCAAAATTCCCTCGTATGGTTCCGGTTTAGCCCAAAAATGACCCGGTACTCAACTAGTACCCCCGGGTACACTATTTTGACTAATTTGATCCTTTCGGAATCATCTGTGGACTCTAAATTATCTTTTGATTCTCTAAAAATATGTTTCTCATCTCACCTTCAATTTTGTCTACACGTGACACTCGGTCGAGATAATCTCAGGTACGTCCATTTAAATCGCTAGGCCGTACATATCAACTTTCCATATTTACTATTCACACTTAGTAAATTTTAATCGTCATATTAATTTGTATCTAACTCTCAATTTATGTCTAATAGCCATAATGATTAATTAATCACTTAATAATCATAATTATTATTACGTCACATTAAATTACTCTGCTTACGTAATTTAATTTAAAACGTGCCCCATTAAATTACTCTGCATTTTCATATTAAATTACTCTACTCACGTAATTTAAATAAAAAGTATTTTCCTTCTTAATTTTAACTATGCAAAAATACGGGGTATTACATACTTCCCCCCTTACAAAGGAATTTCGTCCTCGAAATTTAGAAAATACCTGCGCTGAATAATTCTGGGTACTGTTCTCGCATATCCTCTTCCCGCTCCCAAGTAGACTCATCCATATTGTGATGTCCCCACTGTACTCGCACTAAGGGTACCACCTTGGATCGTAGTTTGCGCTCATTATAATCCAGAATAGCCACGAGTCTTTCCTCATACGAGACATCTGGCTGCAAATCGATCTCCTCAAGTGGAATGTGCCAGAAGGCTCTCTCGCTCCTCTTGTAATTCTTCAGCGACGCCACATAGAATACGTCGTGTATTCGTTGAAGATGCTCAGGGAGTCCCAATCTGTAAGCTACCGGTCCCACCCTCTCAATGATAGGAAACAGTCCCACATATCTCGGTGCTAACTTCCCCTTCTTGTCGAACCTCATAATCTCCTTCATAGGAGATACCCAAATTAACACCTGGTCGCCCACATCTAGTTCCACGTGTCTCCTACCGGCGTCAGCATAACTTTTCTGCCTATCCTGAGCTATTCGAATACGTCCTCGAATTAACTCTATTTTGGAAGAAGTCTCCTGTATCATCTCTGGTCCCAATAGCTTGTTATCCCCCACCTCTAACCAACAGGCGGGCGAACGACAAGGCCTCCCATAAAGTGCCTTGTATGGAGCCATACCGATAGTGAATTGGTAAGAGTTGTTATATGAAAACTCTACCAAAGGAAGATATGGCTCCCATCCTCCCCCAAAATCTAGGACACATATACTCAACATATCCTCCAACATCTGGTTTACCCTTTCAGTCTGATCGTCTGTCTGCGGATGATACGCCGTACTCAACCGCAAGTTGATGCACATGGCCTCCTGAAAGCTCTGCCAGAAATGTGACACAAATATTTTGTCTCTGTCAGACACAATATTAATAGGAACTCCATGTAACTTAACGATCTCTGAAATGAATAGCTGCGCATACCGCATCGTATCATAATCCGTACGAATCGGTAAGAAATGAGATACCTTAGTCAACCGATCCGCTATCACCCATATGGAATCGTGACCCTTCTGCGATGTTGGTAACCCAGTAATAAAATCCATCGAGATACTCTCCCACTTCCACACTGGAATATCCAGTGGTTGTAGCATCCCTGAAGGTCTCTGATGGTCGACTTTTACAAGATGACATGTAACACACCTTGAGACAAACTCTGCAATGTCTCATTTCATACCTGACCACCAATATAATCGTCGCATATCCTGGTACATTTTGTCCCCACCTGGATGTACCAAAAACTTTGACCCGTGCGACTCCGTCATTACGGCATGCCTCAAATCATCATCTTCGGGTACTATCAGTCTACTATTAAATCGTAGTCCGCCCTCTGAGCTGATGGAGTAGGACTCTGCCCCCCCGGCTAGTAGCTGTCGTACTCTGTCCTGATAAAATGGGTCCTCGGCTTGTGCCCTCACTACCCGCATAACACTCTCGGGAGTGATAGCTAAAACTTCCATGTATGCTCTAGCTATCTCATCCTCGTGTCGAAGTTCACTCCACTTCGCCTTCCAAATTTCTACTAACTCTCCGGTAGGTCCGATAGGTCTTCTGCTTAACGCATATGCCACCACGTTAGCCTTACCAGGATGATACTGTATATCAAACTGGTAGTCCTTCACGAATTCAAGCCACCTCCTTTGCCTCATGTTTAGATCCTTCTGTGTGAAAAGATACTGAAGTGACTTATGATCCATGTATAGAGTGAACTTCTCACCTAAAAGATAGTGTCTCCATATCCTCAATGCAAAGACGACCGCTGCCAACTCGAGGTCATGAGTGGGGTAATTCTTTTCATGTGACTTTAGCTTTCGGGATGCATAAGCTATAGCTCTCTCTTCCTACTGTAACACACACCAAGCCCCTGTAAGGATACGTCAGTATAGACTCGGTACTCCATTCCTCTCCTAGGCAAAGCAAGAATGGGTGGTGAGGTCAACTTGTCCTTTAGCTCATCAAACGCTAACTAACAACAGTCACTGCATAGGAAGGGCACTCCCTTCCGAGTCAAGTTCGTCAAAGGTCCGATAATTTTTTAGATCCCCTTGATGAAGCGACGATAATATCCGACCAACCCCAAAAAGCTGTGAATTTTGATCGATGTCGTGGGCTGTCCCCACTCCCTCACTGCCGATAGCTTACTCGGGTCAACAACAATGCCTCTGTCGGATACAACGTGGCCTAGGAACTGAACCTCCCGAAGACAAAATCCACACTTCTTAAATTTGGCGTACAACTGATGGTCCCGTAATGTCTGTAGAACCATTCATAAATGTTCGGTGTGTTCCTCCTCCATGCGAGAGTAGATTATAATGTCATCTATGAATACAATCACAAACTGATCCAAAAACTCCCTGAACACCCTGTTCATGAGATCCATGAATACTGAGGCGCATTAGTGAGCCTAAACGGCATTACCCTGAACTTGTATGACCCGTACCATGACAGGAAAACGGTCTTAGGTACATCCTCTTCACGAATGCGCAATTGGTGGTAACCCCACCTCAAATCGATCTTTAAGAAGTACGCAGCCCCTCTCAACTGATCAAACAAGTCGTCAATCCTCGGTAGTGGATACTTATTATGTATCGTCACTTTGTTCAGCTCCCTGTAATCTACACACAGATGAAGTGAACCATCCCTTTTCTTTACAAATAACACCGGTGCACCCCATGGCTATGTACTCCGTCGATTGAAAACATGTCCTAAGAGTTGCTGAATTTGTTCTCTCAGCTCTCACATCTCCGAAGGGGCCATACGATACGGTGCTCTGGCAATCGGTTTCATCCCCAGCGCTAGGTCAATAACGAACTCTATCTCCCTACTGGGTGGTAACCCTGGTATCTCCTGAAAGACATCCTCGAAATCCCTCACAATTTGGATTGAGTCCAAAGAAACGACAACTCCGTGTGAGGTCTCCTCCTCAATATAATATAAATGAGTGTATGATCCTCCCTCGGGGAGAGGCATCGCCACAAGGAACATCTCCTGCCCCGAGATGGAAAACATGATAGTCCTCTCGTAGAAATTTACCATTGTCCTATAACGGGCCAACCAATCCATGCCTAGGATGATGTCATAACCCTCCATATCTAGCACTAGAAGGTCTGCCACTAGACTCAAACTCCCGACCATAATGTCCACATTCTTACAGATTGAATGTATTAAGGACCCACTACCCATCGGTGACTCCACGCACATAAGATGAGTGTCAACTTTCGCTAAGAGGCCGGCTGCCCGTACAAATCTAGTGGAAATAAACGAATGCATCGCCCCCGTATTAAATAAAATACTACCCTCAAGTCCATGGATAGGAAACATACACACGACTGTCGACGGTGATGGAGGTGCTGGCTGAAACGAAATGTCACGAACGTTGAACACACGCCCGTAGTGTATCTGGCCTGGCTGCGGGGCCTGTGCTGCTGCTAGGCCTATCTGAGCCTACTGCCCCTGTTGGGCCCCCTATTGCTTGCCCTGTACTACTGTGGACAATTCCTACTCTGGTGACCCTGTTGTCCACAAGTGAAACACTGACCCTGAAACTGTCTCTGACCTTGGCCCTGTTGGCCCTGACGTTGACCCTGTCGACCTTGGCCTTGTTGCCCTCCACCTTGGTTCCCTTGCCCCTGTCGGCCCTGAGGAATGGCTGCTGGGGACCCTGTTGGACCTGTCTGTCAAAGCGATGCCTCCCATGCTTAAACTTCTTGGCAGAGTTCCCCTGCCGGGAATCCTGCCGTAGCTGGCCCCCCATTTGCTGATGTGGTGTGCTGCTGCCACTACTTCCATCCACTTTGCCCGGTTGGCTAGGCTCACCTCTTTTTTTTCCCTCCGCATGAAAGCGGTGATCCTGACAGTGTAGTAGAGCGGAATTGACGACATCTGTGTAAGTTACCAACGCCGAATTGCCGATCAAATGCTGTCTGATTCTCCAGTTCAAGCCATCCATAAATTTTGACTTCTCCCGCTCCTCATCGCTCACCTGATTTGGCACAAAGTTAGCCAAACAGGTAAACTCCTCCTCATAATCTGCAACTGAGCGATCACCCTGAACCACTTCGCTAAATTTCTTCCTCATCTCTGACTCTACTGCTGGAGGAAAATACTTGCGGTCAAACTGCACCCAAAACTCAGAAATTGCCATTGCGTCCCTTTCTTCGGTGGTGGTAACTGACTCCCACCACTGTAAGGCCGCTCCAGAGAGACGAAAAGTAGCTAGCATTTATTTCTGTACCTCGGTTCACTCTAGCATGCGTAAGTGGCGCTGGATATTTTTCTTCCAGTTGCATGCCTCCACTACATCGGTACTACCCTGGAACTCGGGTGGATGTCCTTTCTGAAATGTCTCTCTGACTCGCTGCCAAGAAAATGACCCTTTTGGGGCCTGAACTACCGGTACCACGGGAGGTGGTACTTGGGGCTGAGGAAAATGGGCTTCCATTGCCCTCATCGCTGTCTCGACTGCCTGAGCCACTATCATTGCAACCTGAGTCGTGGAAATCAACTCAGGTGGGGGTGGTGGCAGCGGCACCTGTGGCTCCTGATGAGTCTCCCTCACCTCATCTCTGGCTTCAGCCCTCTCCGCTCGCTATCTCCTTGGTGGCATCTGAAATTAGATCAAATTGTATAAGTACACAGTTTATACAAAATTTTAAGAGCAGATGTACGATATCCCAAAAGAGAAAAGTGAATCAACAGTCCTAATAGTAGGGCTCTAATACAATCAAACGTTTCGTGGAAACATAGCAAGCCGTACAGATCCTATGGATACTAGAACCTGATGCTCTGATACCATCTGTGACACCCCGCCTAATTAAACCTTGGGTGATCAAGCCTTAATTTAATTTAAAATAGGTTTCTTAAATGGTTCATTTTTAGCATCACTGTCGAAAGTCTTTTTAAATTACTAATCACCTAAGTGACATTAAGCTAGTGCCAAATTTTATCTTCCTTAAACAGAAATAAACCACAGATGCGGAATGATACATAACAAGTAGTATTAAACCAATTCGCATAAATAACTGAATAAAATAAAGTCTTGTCGAAAACCACGGCCAAGAAAACTAACTCAAAATCCAAAATCAGAATAACTATAAAAGTAAAGATTGGACAACATGTCCCAACTGAGAGTACTAAAACTGAGGTCCTGTACTAGATTTGAAAAAGAGAAGTCGTCTAAACAACCCCTGTAATATCCACACATGCTGCAGCTCTCATATCCCTGGAATGAAATCATGTTGGGTGCCCCTGTGGCTAGGCACGTAAAACGTTTTTAAAAGATTTTTACATAGCAAGAGTTAGTACTCAAAACATTTAAAAATATTTTGCAAGCAGTTATCACAATTGAGTTATTGATTACACATATTAAGACTTCACACACTCTTTTGAGTTTCCTCACCTCTCTTCTATAGTGCACGCCTAACGATGCTACATTGTTCACCTAGTTGTACTACCCTAGTTAACTAGATCAGAACACCTCACCGCACGTATTCCCTTGCTAAGTCCCCATAACATACTTGCAGTAATTTAATGGTCCATATCTCATGTGTTATAAACGTAGATAACTTACTTACTTCTCATTATCCTTATTCTTGTAATAATTATATCACGCTGCTTAATTATTACTAAGACATTTTCAATTTATCTAATTATCTACTATCTTAAGTCAGTAGATTATGCATATGGAATACATTTTATCACAGAACATGTACTAAATATTAGTTATCACTAATATATCCTTTTAACACACATAAAGACTCTTGGTTCGGAATGATTCATCGACCCCAAGTGAGAGTTGGTTCGGAATGATCCATTGACCCCAACTATTTATATATATATATATATATACACATATTCTGGTTCGGGACTCTTTCATCGCGACACCAGTTTTAAGGTTTGGTTCAGCATTTTACATCGGCCCCGAACATATAATAACTTTATGTTAGTTCGGAATATCTCATCGACCCGAACATAATTAATTTAGGTATAATTCTCTCAACCCAAAAATTCATATAATTTAGTAGGTACACACCCGACCTATCAAATCATGCCCGTACGTAATATATTTTACTTATATTCACCGTACTCATTAATTTACGATTTATTTCACTATCGCATTTATTCGAGTATTCACGCAACTCTAAGGGTCCTAGTTATCCCTCACTTGATTCAGTAGTTAATCTATCTCTAACCTACTGGTATTTTTCCGGAATTGACTCTCACTCTTTTCGTAACTAAATTCTCACATTCCCAACACACGACTTAATCGGTTACCTTCCCGTTAGTCCATTTCTCCAAATTTCACACTCAATCATTTAGGAAGAAATCTCACGCTACACCTACTGGTATCTATTAAGTCCCTTAATAGGTAAAATGTCATCACTAAGGTTCCCATTAAGTGACGGAAATTGAAAAGAAATTTATTCACAAAATTCTCTAAAGTACAGCCAGGGTCGATCGATCGATAGGAAGAGGTCAATTGATCGACTGCTCAATCGATCGACATTCAAGGGTCGATCGATCGATTGAGCAGTTACAGACCCAGATCGTCTTCTTCATACGGGTTACACTATTTCTATTTATCCATCTCCCATGATAATTCACCATACTTGCAACTAACAATTTCTAATCATTCCTACATATTCTGGGATGATTACTAGCGATCTAAAACAACAAAATCATTACAAATTTTGTCCAGATTAACTAAAAATCTTCTTATTATTCAAGAACCCTAAAAATACAAAATTCTTCCATCTTTTCATCAAAAGTCCAGATGTTTAGTTCGATTTAATCATTAAGTCTTCTATGATATCAGATTATTTGGAGATAAAAAACGTTCTACATGCAATCCTTATCAATTATGGATCATATTCAAGTGTTTACTTCCAAAAATATCATAAAAATCATGTTCTTCCTAAAGCTCATATATGGGTATTATAACTCAATTTATTTTGCAAATAACCACTCGCCTTATATACTGTAGGGTCTGATTTCATGGTTGTTGTTGATGGTTGATGATTTTTATCCTTCAATCCTTCTTCCCAACAAGTTGATAGTGAAATCTCCTTTGAATGCTTCCTACTTCTTCCTTTTGCCTTAGGAAATTGTCTTTCCCTTCTCTCTAATGGTTATGGTGTATTTCCCTCCTCTCTAACCCTAGCTTCCAACTCTTATAATCTGACTTAGGGTTACAAAATTCGTAGGTCTCCTCACCCTTAAATCTAAAGAGACCAAAATGCCCTTATATGGTCCCGGTTTAGCCCAAAAATGACCCGGCACTCAACTAGTACACCCGGGTACACTATTTTGACTAATTTGGCCCTTTCGGAATCATCTGTGGACTCTAAATTATCTTTTGAGTCTCTAAAAATATGTTTCTCATCTCACCTTCAATTTTGTCTACACGCGACACTCGGTCGAGATAATCTCAGGTACGTCCATTTAAATCGCTAGGCCGTACATATCAGCTTTCCATATTAACTATTCACACTTAGTAAATTTTAATCGTCATATTAATTTGTATCTAACTCTCAATTTATGTCTAATAGCCATAATGATTAATTAATCACTTAATAATCATAATTATTATTACGTCACATTAAATTACTCTGCTTACGTAATTTAATTTAAAACGTGCCACATTAAATTACTCTACATTTTCATATTAAATTACTCTACTCACTTAATTTAAATAAAAAGTATTTTCCTTCTTAATTTTAACTATGCAAAAACACGGGGTATTACAGTATGTGCATGTGATGAGCATGACAGGAAAAAGAATATATATGGATAGTGTGACATGAGCATGGTATATATACAACATGTGAGCGTGAAAGTAATAAGAGGAATATACAAGTGGAAACACATATTCACATGTAGAAAAATAGAGAAAGAGAAAACAAAGCCCATGTAAAATAGAGTCTACTCCTCTAAAACTAAACTCCCTAGTAGAGTCACCACTGAGGCCATCCGGGGGGGGGGGGGGAATGTGTACAAGATGGACCTAGAAAACTTGTGGATAATGGGGTTAAGGAAAAAAATTACTTTTTGTCGCTCTCGCACTGTTCGCAAGCTCCTGGGGATATACATCGATCATATTTAAGGAGTGAAAACGCAAAGATTGGAGTCGCCAGCCTATTTGACTCAAAAGGGGAAAAGATATTGTCGTCCCCGAAGAAATGACGTAAAAAACTAATTGATGCATATGAAACCAGATGGATCACGGGTCCGTGAACTAAGTTACGGAATAGGCTATAAAAATATTCTCCTTTTCTCCTAAAATCTGTACAATGTGTGTGGGGTGAAAAGTATGTATAAATACATGAATGTGTGTAAGGAGTGAAATCATCGTGTACGCGTCATGGAAAGATACAGGAATGAATCAGTTAAAGAAGTATAAAAAGAAAGAAAAAAGAACGTAAAAGTAGCAAGAATATTTTCAATGCACTCGATCGTGACTCACTATGAATAAATGAGCACGCATATCTGACGGGACCGCTAAATGCTAATAAAATAAATCAAATATATACTATGGGCAGTACGCCGGATTGTGACTCACTATGAATAATGGAGTATACATGTCTGACAGAACAGCTAGAGTTAAAATAAGTATACGGATATATGTATGAACATACCAATGGGAAAGTAGTGAGAAAAGAAAATTGTGGAAAATGATAACTGGAATAACAAAATATATCTGGTATGCTTATGTAGCAAAAAATTGGCATCAAAGTCCACATAGTTCAAGATAACATAAAGGTGGCCTTTAACCCATAAATTCAAAAGTACAGTTTTCTATTTTGATTTTATGAAAAAGCATGCATAAGTGGTGAAAATGTAAATAAATGGAACAAAACTCTAATTTGGGGTTTATGAACCCTCTTTTTGAGTTTTTAAATTTATGAAAATAACTTTTGTGAGTGTATAGATAATAAAAAGGCTGATTAAGGGTGGGAAAGTAGAAAGTAAAAGGAAAGATGTGCTTAAAGTAATAAAATGTATGAATGGCACTAGTTTAATGAACTTGAATAGAAGAAATTGAGACCTTTTGTGAAACTTGGATTCTGATTTTGAGGTGATGTGGGTTGGTTGTTGTAATAACCCGCGTAATTTTGGGCTATTTTAATTAATTTAGGAAAATGGAGGAAAATAAATTTTTTGATTAAATTATTTTTATTGCTCAAATATGTTGGTTATTATTTTTAAAGGCGAGAATTTCAAACGGTTTCGAAAACGGAGTTAAAACGGATTTTAAAATGATTTTTAAATGTTTTTAACTCTTGGAATTCTAAGTCAGCGAACATTAAGTAAATTTCAAGAGTTGTTTTGGCTTCCAACTCTTCATTTCTTTGCATTATAAAAGGAAGTCGTGGGAAAGACTTTTAACATACTTTTGGCAGCAAATATATTTTATATTCCTCTTCTTTTTATATACACATTGGCCCTTGAGATTTATGAGTTCCAACCTTAGATTAGAGGTGTTCTTGGGGCTATTTTGTTGGAGGTTCTTGGAGGAGCTTTCGTAGATCTTTTGTGTTGATCTTGAGGATGTGATCGTTGGTTTCTCATCATGGTTTGAGGTATGGGGTTTTACACAATATGCTCCTTTAAATCTCTCGAGAGTTTATTCCGTTGAATTCTTGTTAATTGAACGCATATTTGAATTGTTAAATTCATTGAAATTTGGAAAATAATTGTTGAAATTATTTTGATTCATGTGGTATCATTATATTGTTATTGAACATGTTGTCATGAAATTTTAATATGGCACGGATGTTGGGCACCCGCAAAAATTCCTGTTTCCCGGGCTATGGCTTGATAAAGCATATGCGGATGGGGTGAGGCCTAGTGACCCATTGATGTGTTGTTGAGAAATTTATTGATAAATGCTATTGAGATTCGCATTTGATTTGAATATTCGTACTCGTGTTGTTACGTTTTATTCATCGCTAACATATATTTGTTGAGCATCTTTCTTGTCGTATTGTGTACTTCCCCATATTTTCTTTAGTTGACAGGTTAGCATGGGTTTGAGCGCTATGGACCAATTGGGATTATTTTAGCGAGGATTGTTTGGGAAAGATTTGTATTATTTTGATGTATAGAGCTTTGGATATTTCTATTTTTATTCGAGTTAGATAGTTGTAATTTTAATTCGAGAGACTTTTTGTAATTGAAGAGATTGAGATTAGTGGATTTATATTATTATGGGATTTTTTAGATGCTCTATACCTTGTTGTCACTTGTGGATTTGGATTTATTTTATCGCATTAGCGCCCCGTTCGCTCTCCCTGGGCGGGCAGGGTGTTACAGTTGTAATGGTGGTGAGACGGTGGAAAAATGGGTGGCAAAAGTGACGCGTAGGTAATGGAATGGAATGGAATGTTGGGAGAATGTATGGAAAGGTATGTTTTGAAAGGCTACGTACTCATTTCGAAGCAAAAAGGTCCTGAACAATAAGGTCAGGATTTCCTTAAATAGGAAACCCTTAAGGGGACAAAAGACAAAGTGTCACTAGGGGCTCTACCAGGCGGCATAGCCCCTAGCCTACCGATAGGGAGGCCTGCGAGACTTAGGGGTCAAGTAAACTATCGTCTACCTATAAGTGGTGGAAGGGGTGCCTATAGGCAGTCCATAAATGGATTTTTGAAAAAATGACAGTAAAATACTAACTGTAAGTTTGATTTGCGCATGGTATGGACCGTTGGAAAGAGAATTCAGAGCCCTATGAAAGTCCATTGAGATACTCTCGAGTTTCAAATGGAGCTCGGAGCGTCTGATGATATCTAATTTAGGGTTTCAAGGTATAAACATAACTAAATGTGAACCGTAAGTTTGATTTGTTCATGGTATGAATTGTTGGAAAGGGGTTTTAGATCCCAATGAAAGTTCGTTGAGAAATTCTCAATTTCGAGAGTAAACCAACATAAAACAGTAATGGGAAAGTGTCCGTTGACCTTTCAAGAAAAAAAGGAGTTAAATACGAATTATAAGTCCGATTTGCGTATGGTATTGACCATTAGAAAGGAGATTTGGGACCCTTTGAAAGTGCGTTGAAAATTGTCAGGTCTAAAAGTAGACTAAAGTCAAAAGGGCTTAGGAAGCATCTAGTGACCTTCAGTTTAGGGTTTGTAGGAAGACTAGGGGTTTGAGGATTAAAGGGATAGAGCTTGGACCTATGGAGGTGTATGGGGGTACTATAATGGGGTATCTATAGGGCCTCTCGACTGGAGAGCTTGGGATAAGCAAAGGTTATCAAAAAATACACACCCTGATGGGGTTTAGTGAGTGTTGGGTTCCTATAAAGGGGAACTATGATGGGGATGAGTAGGTTTTGGTCATGCTGGGAATAAAGGTTTGATTATGAGGACCTAGGGAGAGTGAGTAACCGAATCAAGGGGTTATGGACAATTTTGAGGGCCAAAGTCAATTTAGAGGACCTAAGCAATGTATGCGATCAATTCAGTGGGTCAAGAGTAATTCTAAGGGCTTAGGTCGATTCTGAGGACCTAAAGAGTGTATGAGATGAATTCAAAGGATCATAGCCAATGCTGAGAGCCAAGGTCAAATATGAGGACCTAAAGAGCGTATGCGATAGATTCAGAGGATTGTGGCCAATTTTGAAAATCAAGGTTAATTTTGAGGACCTAGAGAGCGTATGCAATCGATTCAGAGGATCGCAACCAATTCTGAGCGCCGAGCTCAATTCTGAGAACATGGAGAGTGAAGAGGTCAATTCCGAGGACCTAAAGAATGAAAAGGGTCAATTTTGCGAATCTAAGGGATGAAGAGGTCAATTCTGCAGGCTTTATTCTACAGACCTTGGGGATGAAGAGGTCAATTCTGTGGACCAAAACAGTTTTGTGATAGATGTGCGACGTATAAAAAATTCTCTAGAAAGTTCCAACATCTTTTTAGACTCGGTTGCAATTTATGATGATTTTTAGATGCTTGCGTTTTTTAAATTCGAGGATTTATATTGGAAATTTTGTTATTTAGAAAAGTTTTTTACCTTTGTGATTTGTGGAATTTTTGAGATTTTTTGAAAGTTTATTTCATTATTTTAATACATGTGAGAATTGTGAAATGGGGTGATTTTTCATGGAAAAAATGTTATTCTGATGAGATTTGAAATTGGATTTATGCATTTTTTTTTACAATAATTTAACTTTTGGGGAATTTTTGTAACGAAATTTGAAAAACGTACTGCTTAAGTCGTTTAATTCAAGATTAAACAATTTAAATGGCTCTGAACAGTTTTTTGAAGAAACTCTTTAATTAAAACAAACATCTAACACAAGAGTAAGCAAGCAAGCACACAAGATTTTAACGTGGTAAACCCCCACCCAATTGGGGAATCATCCACGGAGGTCTCTACACCTCAAAAGCGAAATCCACTAAAATAGAGTTAACAGATTACAAATTATATAACAAACCAAACACTCAAATAGACTTAAACTAAGTCCATAATTTTTACCAACTCCTTTGGATTATTCTGACTCCTCTGAAGGTTCTGATGTTGAGGTTGTTCTCCCACCTTTGTAACCGCTTCTCCTTTTAGATTTACGTCGAATCTAAAGTCAATAATCTATCTACCAACACTTCTTTAGTGTTGTCGTGTGACAAGTGTAAGTGGTGAAGTTCCTAATCACATGCATGCAACCCACACACTCACTTATACAGACAATATGCCTTATCAAATTACAGATACCGTTATAAGATGCAGTAAGGATTTCTGAATCACAGTTTGGTTGAAAACCTCAGACTACTGATCTTTATTTTTATCCACAGATCAAGAGGAAATCTTGTTATTAAAAGAACCAAGATCCTAAACACTTTCTTTATTTGATATACACAGTTATTTAACAAATTGTGAAATATTCACGAATGTGTAAATCCCCAATAAAGATCTTAACTAGATATAAGTCTGGTTTTTCTCATAAACTGTAAACAGAAATGGATTTATTGGTTCTGGTTTTGAAAACAACATATTAGAGTAAAAACAACCAACAAATGAAGATTTCTTGAAAAAAGAAATCAAACTAATCAATTTTTACGTGATATATATCACACAGTTTTAGATCTCAACTTTCTATGAAAAGAAAAATGAAGTCCAAACTTCGTGACTTGGTTGGATTCCCAAGGGGAATTTTTTTTTCATGGAATTTTTGTAAAAAATGTTATTCTGACAAGAGATTTATGGATCTTCACAAATACGAACTCACTCAAACTCACAAAGGGTTTTCTAAAGAAAAATGGCCTGAGTTTGATTCAGGGTTTTCTCTCTCTCTCTCTCTCTCTTCTCTTTTTGCTCTCAATTCTCAAATGATCCAAAGTCTCAAAACGTTCCCCACTTGGTCTCTATTTATATTACTCACAGAAGGATCTAGAAGGGTTGGTGAGAATCTATGGTTGATATTGGTTCAATTAAACACAATATAAATCTTATGGCTGAGGATGGACCGCTGTTAAACGTGCTCTGATTTGTTCTCTCAACTATCACAAGGATTGTTACAAAGACATGCAATCCGTTGATAACTAATGATCCAAGGGACATGATAAACTCTTAAGGTTGTGAGAGGTAATAAACACAAATCCAATTGCTCACTGACCAACACGTGTAAGGCAGTGATCAACCTTTAAATGCGTGTTTATAAGATTTAAAAAATCTCATTTTCCACCAGAGAAGTCTCTGTCGCTTTCGGATCCTACCCAAGCAAGGTTTTAGGAAGAATAGGAAATTATAAATCAACCCACAACATTTTTAAAACAACTTTAAAATGTTTTATAAATTCCTAAAAATTATTTAACATATCCGAAAAATTATTAAAAAATTATTTTTATGGGAATTAACACACACACACACACACCGAAATTGAAATGACTGCAACATATAAATGTAATCCTAGGTGCAGTGTTGGTATTCTACCTTTGAGACTATTAGAGGAATTGATATGTAGAGTCTGAGGATCTTTGGTAGACTAGGATATGACTTAAATTTTGTCACTATTTCCAAACTAGACAAGCGCGTATATAATATAGACTCAAGTGAGTCAAAGATATAGGGTGCTTCAAAATTAAGGGGGTTGCCGATTGGCACATGATGAGGGGTGCCTAAAGACAAGGTACATAATTAAAAGAGGTTTTGGGGATTCCCAAGGGGCAGGGTAGATTGGCACATCTAGGTGTGCCGATCGGTATATCCTCTAGCCTCATTTTATAAAGGGGCCAAGGCAACTTGTTTTTCAAAACTCTTAAGAGAAATCTCTCTATTTCTCTCTCTAGGAAAAAACTCAAGTGATTTTTTATAAGAAATGGACAAGAACCCCTTCGTTGAGACCAGCGACTAGGCCGGTATTGAATGACGACGCCTTGGAGAGATGGCGGCAGGGGTGGAGAATGCGTATCGTGGCACTAGGCCCATGATTTCAGATTTAAAGGAGGACCAAGGTTCTGAGGGTTAAAAGTATATTGATAGTAACTATGCAGGTATATGGGGAACTAGAATGGGGTGTTTACAGACACGATCTATAGGTCTAAGCACCACAGGTAGATCATGGGGGAAAAGTGTTACTGAAATTTTATAATTTTGCAAGTGCACGAGCTATTGTAATATAGCTAGTGTAAATACAGATCGAACCCATGAGGATTTGATCAATTTATAAAATTAAAGACATTACAGCTAGGCAATATTTGTTTTTAAATAAAAATGTGAAGATGAAATAAACTAAACACAAATAAATAAATATAAAAGAGAAGGTATGTAATAGGATATTACTAGAACTTCAAAACCATTTACCGTTTTTATTAGATTATGAATAATTAGTCTAACTCAAAATTCTCTTTTATAGCTCAAAATTTACCGAATCGTTTCGTGTGAATTTCGAAAGATGAAAACATTAAAGTTTTATTTAAAATATTTCTTTATCTCTTTTTAGATGGAAAAAATCCTTATTCCCTTGAAAATATCACTTCTTAGCATTCTGGGTCAAATATAAGCATTGACTATCAAACAACTTAACATAAGCACAATCCATCAAATGTCAACACACAAAATCAAATAATATGAACAAATCAATTAATCCTGAAGGGTAAATATCACTCTCGTAACTATTTTAGTGAATAAAAAAATTTTAAACGTTTGAAATATGTTGGGAATTTATAAGAATTAAACTAATTCAGCATTCATTAACACACCATAGGTAAACTTCACCTAATTCTAGTAATTAATTTAAGCTAGAAATATAATTGAAAAGAAGAAACTGGAAGATGAATACATAATTCTCATCAAAATAAACAACTTATAATAATTGTCTCAATACTTGAATTCCACTTCAAAAATCATCCCCAAAATTGCACACACTTTGCCTCACAAAAACTCAAAAATAAAACATAAGAATACTTATTTTTTGTGCTCCAAAAAATTACTCCCTAAAAATTCATATCCCTGGCTCAAATCCCGAGGATCTATTTATAGGAAAAATTATGAGGTAATTTATTTGGAGTGAAACACTATTTTATTAGACTAAACTGAATTTATAATAATCCATGTAAGGACATAATTTCCATTGTCCGTAGTTTACATAGAATATGTTATATATCGCTACAACCGTTGAGGGAAGCTCAAGTTCATACATTTATGAAGACGGATCCGAATTTCAAGTATCTTCAACATATGTGCGATATGAGGTACCATTTCATTTGAAATGTATTTAAGTTTCGTAATTGCTTAACATTAGTATTGGGATACTTTTCGAAACTGTTTTAAAACAAAATGAGGCAATTCTTCTAAGACAAAATAATTTTTCAAGACCTGTAGGCAAAATTTTAAAATAATGTTTTCTCGTTAGTGTCGTTCAAACGACAAGGCAATGCCGTTCAAACGACAATGACATGTCATTCAAACGACATGCAATGTCATTTCAAGGGTCGTTCGAAGGGTCATTTCTTATTTGCTTCAAACGAACATGTACTGTTTTGGTTTTTTAAAGGCCATTTGTAAGGTCGTTAGTAACTACATGAGATGTCGTTCAAACAACATAGACATGTCATTCGAACGACTTCTAACGACATGCGTCGCCTTAAGAATAATGATCAACTATAAATACATGTTTTAAAGACCTTTTTCATTTAGACTCTTGATACATGAAAACTGCTTTTTGGCAGAACTTTAAGTCTTCAATTTTTGGGCAAAAAACCTAGTTTTGATTCACCAAATCATCCCAATTATTTTGTGAATATTTTGTGGAACCCAAATCACTTCTTATTGAAGTTTGTTCATGTGGATTGCCATCTCTACTTCTGGATTAGTAGCTCTTGAGGGAGTTGCTTGCTTACGATTGCAATCACTTAGGAAGACTTGAGGGTGTTCCTTACTAGAGACAGAGTTGAGATTCTTGAAGATTCTTGCGGGAGTCCATTGCTAATTTAGGCTGCCGTCTATGTGAGTTTGCTGTGGTAGATTCATCACAATTTTCTGTAAGTGTGTTGTACGTTTCGATTTGCAAACATTATAGAATTAAAGGTTTTGCCCTTTCGGGGGATTTTTCCTGAAATTAGTGTATCCAACAATTTGTGATTATTGCTTATGGCATGACTAATTTATTCACCAAGATGCATGTTTTAGGGTTTAATTAATTTGGATCAAAGATTGACATCAGTTAAATAAGTTTAAAGTTTTGAAATTTGCAAATTAAATTGATAATCGATATCATGCAACATTCTCAAATTGGTATCAGAGCAGGTTACTCTAATTTATTGAATAATTCTTTTTCCGCAAAATTTTTGTGATATCAATTTTTTTTAAAGTATGATTTTGAAAATTTTTGCAATTTTTCCAATGGAGAACTTATATAATCGGTTGCCCGTATTTGATGGCACAAATTATGCCTACTGGAAATCCCGTATGAAATCTAGTTTAAAAGCAATTGATGAACGTGTCTGGACTGTTTGTGAAAGAGGGAGGACTCCTCCCACTGTCACCGTCAATAATGTCGCCAATCTCAAACCTGTGGTAGACTGGACTGAGGAAGATTTTAAATGGAGTACCTATAATTCCCGTGGTCTGAGCACTATTTCTGGAGCGGTCACCCCTGACGAGTTTCGTCATATTATGACGTGCACCTCGTCTTAAGAGGCATGGGATATCCTCCAATTGACACATGAAGGTACCAACACAGTTAAGGCGTTTAAGTTACAAAATTTAACCACCCAGTTTGAGACTATCACCATGTCAGAGTCCGAGTGTTTTGACAACTTGTATGCTAGGTTGTTGAACATAGTCAACACGAGTTTTAATTGGGGTGACAAAATTAACGATACGAGGATTGTTAAAAATATTTTGAGGTCACTTCCATCCCGTTTTATTCCTAAGGTCACTGTTTTAAATTCTTTGGGGATATTAGATACGCTTACGATAGAAGAACTCGTAGGAGATCTTCAAACTTATGAGATCGGCATATTTTCTAAAACTGTTAAGCCTAAGGATAAAGGGATTGCACTTAAGTCATAATCTAGAAAAGGTGAGGAAGTGTCTTGGAAGAATTAGAAGAAAAAAAAAGAAAGAATGGTGAGAAAGAGAAAGAGGAAGAGGAGAGATGTTTTGAGTGCGAGGGGAAAGGGAACAAAGCATTTGAATGTCCCACTATGCTAAAAATAAAGGGGAAGAAATTTGCTATGCCAGCCACTTTTAGTGATAATGATGAAGAGATGAATGATTCTGAGGATGAGTCATCACATAATACATGTGTCGCCTTTATGACAAGTCACATGAGCACACCTAGTTTGTCCCACGACGATGAGGACACTTGTGTACGTGAGAGACCCGATGATGATTTGAGTTTTTCAAGTGAGTGTAAGAGCGAGGTTGAAAGTGAGGGTGAAAGCGATCTCCAAAAAGCATTTAGAGATTTATACGCTGAGTTCTTGAAGACTAAGAAGTTGAATAAAGAGTTAGGTTTTAAGGTGTTAGTTTTGGAGAGAGAAATATATAAGTTTTGATGGGATGTGAGGCGGGGTCGAGTCAACTCAAGAAGGTGAAGGTTTATTAAAGTGAGCAGTTGATCATCTTAGGTTGGGGAAAGAGTGAACTTGAATCCCGTGTGTCCCAACTCGAGAGAGATCTCGAACGTGTAGGGAGGTCAAGGTTACTATAGAGGATACATCTAAGAAGGTAGGAAAGGTTCTCCTCGGTCCCGATTTGGGAAAGGTTGAGAGATTAGGAATAGGTCATGAAGGTGCGTCCACTTCCTATGTTGCACTCGAACCGGTTCCCGACTTTGTGATAGATCCATATGGTTCTCAACCTAACCTAATTAGGCGACCGTTTCCCAATAGTAGAATGCGTCCTAGACATTTTAAGAGAGGTGTTCCCAGACCCGTGTATATTTGCACCCATTGTAAGAAGAGAGGACACCTTAGGAAATTGTGTTTTAAGTTAGGTAGTGTGTCACATAATTTTTTTCCACGTGTTCCCATACATGCACCCACACATGATACTTTGCATGATCCCGCACATCACGTGAGAGAGTTTGTACACATTCGAGAGCAGGTTAAGTATTTAGTCAAGATTTCACATGATTTGATGAATGTTTTTCATAGGATTTCACCACCTTTGGAAAAATCCTCCGCACCTAATGGTTGAGGTTTAGACATGTTTGCTAGCATAAGATGTTTCTCATGATGATATTTTATGCCTATTGTTAGTATTAACCACTTTTTTATTTATTCTTTTTGCATTTTGATATATCTTTCAAAAATCCCAAAAAGATTTTGTTTTTCAAAATTTTTGGAAAAATACAAAAAGATTTTCTATTTTTATGAGAAAAAATTGAAAAATCCAAAAAGATTTTATTTTGATAAAAATTTTGAAAAAGACAAAAAGATTTTGTATTTCGTTTTGCACCGTTTATGGATGGACATTTAGGATGACCAAGTCACAACATCATTCCATATCCATGCGAATATTTGATAGTGTTTTGAGATAATACATCATTTCATCCATGTGCATTATAATGTTTGGAGTCACAAAGATGAGATTTGAGATTACTTTATATATGATTGACTTATAATTTTCTTTAATGCACACTTTCACGGATTTATTTTGATTATTGTTCTTGTCTATCACATGTTGGTCGAAGTGTTTTCTTCTCAATCCTATCTTTAAAATGAACCAAATGCGATAAAACTTGACAATGAAAGTAGTGCATGTAAAAATCATTGCCCGTGAGGAATTTGTTTAAATATAAAAAATGATGAGTGAACACGGGGAAGGTATATGAAAGGAACATGTGTCCTTTGCGATTAAGCCACCATTAAATCGAACCTAAAAAAGTGTGGCATTGTAAAAAGTAGCCAAGGTCCAAAGAGTTTGAAAATATCCAAAAAAGTGTGGCCTAGTTTAGTTTGTTATGATCATTCAAAAGAAAAGAATTGAATATAAGAATATAATAATTATCTTATATTTGGGGGAGTTTGGTTTGAAATATATCAACAGGTTTGTACGTCCTAACAAAGTTTTGAAAAAGCATTACAATGTTTTAGACGTTATTGGTGTGGAAATCATTTTGGACTTTGATTTGTTGATTTGATTGAGTCGTTGTAGTTTGAATTCAACAATTTTTATACCTAAGTATGATTGTGAATTTCATTAATTAGGAGTATCCATATTCATTGTGCACATTTGTTATGACTGTTTGAGTTGATTTTTCAACTGAATATGTTCACACCCATTCATTTTGTTTCAACGATTTGGTTATCTTAGTTTAAATTCATGGTATGTGTTGTGTTTGTAAATTTTCTTTGCTTGAAAAAATTTTGAAAAATCAAAAAGAGATTATTGATCCTTTTGAGTATATCCTTACATGAGTGTAATTATTTTGCTATTTTCTATGCTTGTCATGACACTCCAAGCTTATTGTTTGTCTATTTCGGACAAATAGAAAGGGGGAGTATGAATTATCAATTATGGGAGAGATTTAAGATTTTACTTGATTTGATTCGATTTGATACTTGATTTATGATATCTCATTTCAAACTTGATATGTCACAAAGATATTTTCTCTGTTTATTGTGTATAGGACTTTGATGATCATTTGGAAAGCACACAAAAGAAGCGCAAGGAAGGCAAAGAGATGTGATTTGAAGAAATTTTAAAGTTGAAGATTTTTAAAGAATTTGAAGACTTGCATTTTTAGTACCTTTTCTCTTTGGCGTTGCATAGGAGGGTATTAGATTTGTATTGGATTTTTTTTGATAATTCAGATATTTTTATCTTGTACCGGCATAGACATGGGGCGAGATTTGTAAGGACATAATTACCATTGTCCGTAGTTTATAAAGAATATATCGTATACCGCTACAACCATTGAGGGATGCTCAAGTTCATACATTCATGAAGACGGATCCGAATTTCAAGTATCTTCAACATATGCACGACATGAGGTATAATTTAATATAGAAAGTGTTTAAGTTTCATAATTGCTTTACATTACTATTGGGATACTTTTCGAAACTGTTTTAAAACCAAATCAAGACATGTAGGCGAGCTTTTTAAAATAATATTTTCTCACTCCTGTCGTTAAAACGACAGCTTCTAACGATAGGCAATGTCGTTCGAAGGGTCATTTCTTGTTTGCTTCAAATGAACCTGTACTGTTTTGGTTTCTTAAAGGGCGTTTAGAAGGTCAATAGTAACGATATGAGATGTCGTTCAAACGATATAGACATGTCGTTCGAATGACATGCACCACCTCAAGAATTTTGATCAGCTATAAATATATGTCTTGAAGACCATTTTCGTTAAGACTTTTGATACATGTAAACTGCTTTTTGGCAAAACTTTAAATCTTCAATTTTTGGGTGAAAACCCTAGTTTTGATTCACCAAATCACCCCAATTCTTTTGTGAATCTTTTGTGGAACCCAAATCACTTCTTGTTGAAGTTTGTTCTTGTGGAGTTCCATTTCTACTGTTGGATTGATAGCTCTTGAGGAACTTCCTTATCGATGATTGTGATCACTTTGAAAGACTTGAGGGTATTCCTTGCTGGAGACAGAGCTGCGGTTCTTATGGGTTCTTACGAGAGACCATTACTGATTTAGGCTGCGGTCTATGTGAGTTTGATGTGGTAGATTCATTATAGTTTTTTGTAAGTGTGTTGTACGTTGCAATTTGCAAATATTTATAGAAATAAAGGTTTTACCCATTCAGGGGATACCTCCTGAAATTAGTGTATCCAGCAATTTGTGATTGTTTTTTATGGCATGATTAAGTTATTCACATAGATGCATGTTTTAGGGTTTAATTAATTTGGATCAAAGATTGACATCTAGTTAAATAAGTTTAAAGTTTGGAAATTTGCAAATTAAATTGATAATCAACATCACGCAACATTTTCAATCCAAAACCAAATAAAATAAGGTTATTCATGAAATTAGGTGAATGGTTTGTTTTTGAATTTGATATAATCTAATTGAATAGAGATAAAAAATTAATGGGCATTGGGCATTGTTTGTTGTACTTAGGATTCTTTTTCGATCTTTTCTTGAGCTCTATGAAAATAGAGAAATCAACCATCAAAATCTTAAATTTTTGGATTGATATATCTGACTGGATTGGAGACGGATAACTAAGTACTGATATAGGAGTTTGAAAGTGGGAGATAAGGGCTAGAGGCAGACCTGTGGCTGAGTACCATGTGGCATCGACCTGGTGGAGGCTGAAGAAGGCGAACGTGTGTTTTCTTGCTTGAAAAACAATTGATGGGGATAGGGACTCGAACAATGGTTTCCTCCTTCTAATTTCTCCTTACTAACCACTTAGCCAAGTGTCCTCTTGAGTTATATTCTGCACAAATTTATTTATATTCACCACTTCCAATCAGTTCTCTCATGTTACACTTTAATCCCAAAACTATCACAATTTCTCCATTTAGCCTCCAATATTCACCATTTCTCTAGGATACCTTTGAATTGCAAGCTTAAAATAATTAATTAAAATTTAGGCCCATAAAGAATTATAAAATTATGATTTTACCCCTAGGATTTCTAAAATTTTATTTTTACCTTGAATTTTCTTCAAACTTAATTTTTTTAAAATTATAATAATGACATGAAAAACTAACTATTTTTTATATAATGGGTCTAATAAGGCCTAGAATTTAGAATAATTAATACAAAATAATGTACTCATCAAATACCCCCAAACATGAACTTTTCTAGTCCTCGAGCAAAACTAAAATTTAAAAATCTAACTCACTTTCAAAGGAATCACGATTGCACTTAGCATGTGTAATAAGTAGTTAAACCCCTAGGTTATACTAGTGAATCAGTTTTGTCTTGTAAGGGCTTGTAGTGAATTGTAACACCCCGCCCGCCCGGGGAGAGCGAACGGAGCGCTAATGCGATAAAATAAATCCAAATCCATAAGTGACAAGGTATAGAGCATCTAAATAAACCCACAATAATATAAATCCTCTAATCTCAATCTCTTCAATTACAACAAGTCTCTCAAATTAAAATTACAACTATCTAGCTCGAATAAAAATACAAATCTCCAAAGCTCTATACATCAAAATAATACAAATCTTCTCAAATGTATTAAAAATTATTCCCAAAATATCCAAGATAAAATCAATCTCCAATAATCCATAGCGCCCAAATCCACGCTAACCTACCACTAAAAGAAAATATGGGGAAGTACACAATACGACAGGAATTATGCTCAACAAATACGGATTAGCAACGAATAAAACGTAACAACACGAGTACGAATAATCAAATCAAAATGCAAATCTCAAAGCATTTATCAATATAATTTCTCAACAACACTTTAATCGGGTCACCAGGCCTCACCACATCCGTATATGCTTTATCAAGCCATAGCCCGGGAAACAGGAATTTTGGCGGGTGCCCAACATCTGTGCCATATTAAAATCTCATGACAACGTGCTCATCAACAATATAATGATACAACATGAATCAAAATAATTTCAACAATTATTTTCCAGATTTCAATGAATTCATCAATTCAAATATGAGTTCAATTAACAAGAATTCAAAGAAAATGACACTCGCGAGATTTAAGGAGCATATTGTGTAAAACCCCATACCTCAAACCATGATGAGAAACCAATGATCACATCCTCAAGATCAACACAAAAGATCTACAAAATCCCCTCCAAGAACATCCTCAAAAATATCCCCAAGAACACCTCTAATCTAAGGTTGGAACTCACAAATCTCAAGGGCCAAAGTATAATTAAAAAGAAGAAGAATATAAAATATATTTGCTGCCAAAATTTATGCCAAAAGTAGGTTAAAAAGGTTTTCCCATGACTTCCTTTTATAATGCAAAGAAATGAAGAGTTGGAAGCCAAAAGACTCCTTTAAATAAGGCAAAGAAATGAAGAGTTGGAAGTCAAAACAACTCCAAGAGTTAAAAACATTTAAAAATAATTTTAAAATCCGTTTTAACTCTGATTTCGAAACCGTTTGAAATTATCGCCTTTAAAAATAATAACCAACATATTTGAGCAATAAAAATAATTTTATCAAAAACTTTATTTTCCTCCATTTTCCAAAAATTAATTAAAATAGCCCAAAATTACGCAGGTTGTTACATGAATATACTCATGTAAGAGTTTGTAGTGAATATACCCACAAAATTTAAAAACTTGGCTCAATATACAAAAGAAGCAAAAGGTAATAGAACTAAGTTTCAAATGCAAACTTCATAAATAAATAGCAAAACTTCACTTCTCAATCTCAACTTATCGTGTGTGTGTGTGCGTAGCCAATATAACTGTCTATTTCAAAAGATTTGGTCCTTACTTTTCTTTTCCCGGAAGTTAGTTTGTTTATTCAAAATGTCATGGAATGTATTCACAGTCAAATACTGAGTGATGGATATTTTCTCTCGGTATACATAAATAAAAGAGTAATTTTTATGACAAAATTATACATATACATGACGAAAAATGAACTTTCCTCTAACGAATGATTTTGATCTCATGAATGGAAAATAGATTAATTTTTGAAAACATTGTATCACACTATAGATCCTATTCATCTTATCACCATACTATAATTAACTTCACTTGAGATTGATTAAGACTTTCTTTCGGTTGTATTGTAGGCTCATGTTTTGGCTATTAGTTGGCTAGGCTTGCTTGGTTTATGTATTTGGTTATGTGCGTGTGTGTCAGGCAAGATTATGATCTTGTCAACTAATTAATTATCTTAGCCTTATGATAATCAGAAGATTGTGTACCGTTTAATGCTTCAATTAAGAAGAATCGTGCTTCCCTTTAAAATGACTTTATAGTGAATGTTAAATAAGTTTAACCAACTAGAATTGAAAATTTACCATACATACTACTTTGAATAAAGAAAAATTGTAAATAAAGGAATGGAAAAGAAAAAGAAATAAAGGAATACGAGACGTAAAACGAGTAAATGTAGTTTTTTATTGAGGGAGTCCTCTTTTTCTTCGTCCTTTAGCATCTTATTTATAGAGTTCCTTTCCATGCAACTGTTATTTATAACTACTGAGTGGTTACCCAATTGAATATTACCGCCTAGGTGCACTCATACCATTATAATCGCTATTTAAGTTGCTAACCTTTATTCAAGGACTAGACAAGTGTCAAACATTTGTGTAACTATTTTCATTAAGCTGGTTTACCACATTCTCGATTGTAGTTACAGTCTTGAATTTATATCTAGAAAGAATGACTTTTTAAGTTTAATATTTTCTCAGAATATAGAGGTTTTTGGTATTTTGACATGTTAGGACCTTTTTTCCAACCTCCGTTTTTTCTTTTCTTTTTAAAACTCTCATGTTCTTTTTCTTTTGATTTTATCATTCTTTCTTTCTTCATTTTTCCCTTATTTTCTTTTCAAGTATTATTCTTGCAAAATATTTTGACCATTTTCCTACCGTGATTTTACTCTAATGTTATCATATAATGAGCATGGGTTATTTTTAATTGGCTTAAATCTCCACCTCAAAGTTAGGTAGGATTATGTTTTTTTAATAAAAGGCATATTAGTGTAAAAATGGTGGTTTGGGATTAATTCGGGATTTTAAAACGATAGTCTGATCTCATTTCTCAAGTTTAGTTAAGTTAATATATGTCTCAATTTGAATTACTAAGACTTCTGGTGATTAATATTCACATTTTGCCATTTATTTTTAGTAATCGAACAAAACAAAGAATTTTGAGATCATTGAAAAATTTATCGCAGAAGGAAATTTGAGTAATTTTAACTCGGATAGATTCAAATCTTTAAAAAACAATTAATGATACAAAAATATCATCGGGTTAGAATATCCACATTTTTTTGATAGGTTTATTAAATTTCACTTAAATATTTATTTTCGATCATATTATATGGTTGTTGTGTAACAAAATTCATAAGTTGAGTGACTTATGAATTAATTATATATTAAGAAGTAGTTTTAAAAATAAATTATATTGAAAATATTTTTGGATTTTTAAAAACTTTTCTGATTTTATTTTTCAATTTTTTTAAAATATACCCTCCTTGTCCCCAAACCTAAATTTTACATTGTCCTCAATGTATGGTCAAACAGAAATATGGACAAAGGAAAAAAATTAAAGGAGTAAAAGGACGATATTACCTTTGAACTTACACTTGGACTACCACTTCCAACTTGACCTCACATGCATTTTATCATAAATAAAAAATTTGAGCTATTGGGAGTCAACCCAATAAACAATATATACACATGAAGGTACACAATGAATGCAATGAGTGTAATTATGGCATGCTCGGTCAAGATATATCATGGATGGTCACACGAAGATAATATCATAATGAAATTCCTAATGATATTTTAACCCTATATCCCCTTAAAAATCGATAATGAATAGATCGAGCTCTAAATTGGACGAAACATATGTCACGTCCTCGATCTCATCGAAACACTCAAATCCCAGGAGGGTGAAAATGATGGAAAAGGATAATGCAGCGTGATAAAACATGATTCACCAAGTGGAAACTCTTGAATGGTTATCTCGGCTAACCCTTCACTGATAGATAGTCCATCACATCTCATCATACTTTTGAAAGACTCGTAGAGTTTTTATTAATAGAGAAGAAATTAATTGAGCTTAGCGCCCCAGTTACTCTTATTTGTGTAAAGAAATGAGTTTAATATAGATTGGACTTCAACAGTGATATCTTCATCAATCGCCTAAAACTCTGAAAGCAACCTAAGGGTCACACGCTAATGCGAATTAGGTGATTATAAAAACTCTTTTAACTCTTTGATATAAAATTATTATAAATTAAAAATTAAAAATACTCACGCACACTAGTAAGTAGAAGTGGTGATGCTAGAAATAAAGATACTTCCCTTTAAGAATGAGTTAAGGAAAAGTGAAAGTGACACAATATTTGTTCTCGAGAAAATCACCGTGGTGGAAAATCCCGTGTCCCTAGTCCCAGGACAACTCACACACCTAAGTTCACTATTACCAATTACCGATTACAGATTACAGTCCACCAGTTTACAATGATTTAAACTAAGCAAATACAACCCCGTACACCCAACCTAGTCTAAATTCAACCCAACTTGACTGACAATCAGTCAACCTAATAACACCCAGGTAATAGTGACTATCACTCACTCACAACTACACACTCAACACTAATACCAATGTTTAAATAAAGAATTCGGCAACACCAGTGTAAATGAAATAATTTGGCCAATACAAAACCAGTACACCCACAAACTAAACAACCCCACAATACTGAATTTTACTAAACAACCAGGGTAGTGAAAGCATGAGACACAAGCACATTACACACTCAAACTCGAGACCCCGTATAGATGTGCACAAACACACAAGAAATATAATAAGATGATATTTAATTAATTGGTACTAAAAGAATGATTAAATATTAAGTCACAAGACACAAACCAGGTCTTCATTAATATTTAGTATTCAAGTAAAGATTAATCCTAATATAATTTAGTTGGCGCAAATGACCACAAATAAAATAGGAAATAAAATTTCAACAATTGTGTCGCACAACTAAAATAAAAATTAACTCAACACCAAATAGAGTATGAATCAATTTAAAACGGTGTAATGTTAAAATATTAAGTCCAAGTAAAATGAGCAAAAGATAAATATGTGTAGAACTTAGCTCATACAAATTAGGATTTAATTAAAGTCAACACAAAAGATTAATCATAAAGATTAATCATAAAGATTAAATTCCAAATTTAGTTCAAACCAATACTATAACAAGGTTTAGATCAAAAACTCATACACACACTAACACCACCTAATTATAAAAGAATAAAATAAAAAGTATTCAATTTAGACAATAAAAAGTGTATGAGTCAATTGATTCAATCCAAGTCAAATGAGTAAGAGATAAAGAGTGTAGCACTCGACTCAATAAAATAGGGCGAGTTTAACTAAAATAAAATTAAATAAATAAAGATTATGATTTAAAGCCCACACACTAATTAAAGTGAACACACAAAAGTTCAACTTACAGGATATAACTAGTTAGAGATAAAAATCAAATTAACTTTAATCCCAAATTAATTAAATTAAATCAGATTTAAAATAAAAGTTATTTTAATAAAAAATATATGTGACACAAAATAGCTTTACCCAAATTGTGAAGGACTAGATAACAGGTGCACACACACACTGAGTTAAGTGTAAATAGAATCTCAATAACAAACATATAAATAGGACTAACAGTCCAAGACCAAACAATAAGAGACTCAACACAATAGGAAACCTCAAACAAAAGCCCAAACAGAACTTGCTAAAGATCACAGCAGTAACCCAATTTTTTAAAAAGTTATTTTGATAAACTTTAAAAAAAATTAACCACAGATTATATATATATATAAAATGAAACTCGATTTGACGAAAAAAAACGAAATCAGTTAATAAAAATTTTCCTTTAATAAAAATCCTACCAGCAAGAAAACCGAAATAAAATTGTTGATCTGATCATCAAAAACCAGCAAACGATTAACAAAAAGAACTACAAAGTTGGTCCCAAAGGCTATATCTGAATCAGCAAAGAAAAGCATACATATAGATGTATATATAACAGATTTGTATCTATGTATATGTATATATGTATATGAAAGAGAAGAGATTACCTCAACAAAGATCCTCAACAAAAAAAAATAGGATCCAAAAATGGCATTACCGGAAGTAGTGCCATCGAAAAATAAAACGCCACCAAAAAAGCCGCCGAAAAAAACCCACCACTGGAACGCGGGAGTCAAACAGAAAACCCCCAAAATCATTGTTAACTCAAAAATTCTCCATCTACGAGGACCAATCAGAAAAGGACACATGTCATCCTACGTGGCAATATTCGACACCCGAGGAGAGTTGGTCGGCATCCGAGGAGAGTTGGTCGGCACCCGAGGAGTGTTAGTCGGCATCCGAGGAGAGTTGGTCGGCACCCGAGGAGTATTAGTCGGCACCCGAGGAGAGTTGGTCGGCACCCGAGGAGTGTTGGTCGGCATACCAACCAGGAAGATCAATGGATAACTATGCATTTAATGTGCATTAATGAAGATGACTATGCATTTAATGAGCATTAATGTACATTTATACTGTAGATGACAACACATAGCATACCAAGCAATTCAACAATTAGATTCGTTGAATGTAGGCATAATGTATAAATGTCTACATACAATGAATCTCTTTATCTCCCATCACTATAAATACATGTATTCCCTTAGCCAAAAAGGAGATCCAAGAGAACCTAGAAACCCCATACACAAGATCCACACCTTTTTCTCTCTCTACCACACTGTGCTATTGTAAACCCCTGGGAATAAAATAACAGTGGACGTAGGCCATTCTTATAAGGCCGAACCACTTTAAAAATATTTGTCGCTTATATGTTTGATGTGAATGTTTATCTTCATCTTCAATCTCATCATCATCATTTATCTGCTATTGACGCCACTAAAATGGCAGTGGCCATTTTCTGTCTTCAACAGATTGGCGCCGTCTGTGGGAACGTGTTACAAGCATTGTTCTCCATCAAAAGCTATGTTTTTATTTTCTATATGATTCAATCATGATTTTTATGTTTATATACATAAATTAATTGTCCAATTTTTATTTGCAAAATATTGCATATCATGATTTTAAAATCATAACTGTTAGATTAATTCTTATTTAGAAATCTGAAAAATAGTGGATTTCATAAATCATAACTTTTTGCTTGATTCTCAAGTTTCTATTTTATATCATGGAATAAATATTTTAAATGATTACATATACCAATATATACGACAATGATAAGATTTGATCATTTTCATTGTTGATTTTGAAATAAATTTTGTAAGATCTTTGATGTCTATTCAAATTCCCATCATATTTTTAATAAAAGAATGGGAAAAGGTTAAAGACAATAAAAATTCTTCTCATAGAAATCATGACCCAGATCTATTTTCTCTCTCTTCAAGTTTGAGTCTCTTTGCATTCATTTTTATGAACTATATACTTAATTTGGTTCAGCTTCCATTTATGTCAATAAAGTCAAATTGATTGATTTTTCATATAAATTTGGTAATAACTTTAATCATCCACCATTTTTTTATCTCTCCAAATAGGGAATAGGAAGGGATTAATATAAAAAATAATTTTCTCTCACCTGAAAAACCCACTAACTGTAGTTGATCGACGAGGAGAATTTATCGACCTTGGTTGGTCGGACACATTTTATGAAAAAGATAAAAATTTACCAAGTATGGTTAGTCGGGGATAAAAACTCTCCCTAACTATAATTGGTCGACGAGCACAATTTAACAACCTTGGTTGGTTGGAAAAATTTTAAACATTTTTATACTCATTACTTTATTATTAAGTGATCGAGTAACATTACTAATACTTGTAACTTTTTTATTACCAAGTTGGTCGATGAACAACACAATATTGTTATCTTTTTAACTTATACATATGCACAGATGTAGAGTATTTTACAAGACAATAGCAATTAAGATTGCGAAAAAAATGAAAGTCTTTCATTAAAATAAAAAAAAATACATTGAGAATGAAAATGTATACTAACTATTACATTGAGATTCCTACTCTATTGGTTTCTTTCCCTCTTCTTTTGAAACAGGTTCCTCGCCAGCAGGAGGATCATCCAAAGCATAAGGGGAGTTTATGAAATTAAGATCTTTCATCATTCTGTTGTTCATCACAAATGGTCTGTCCGAGCAGCTCTTGCTCGTCCCCGAGAAGCTCTTGCTCGTCCCCGAGCAGGAAGTTGCTCTTCAAGACTCATGATCTTCTCGGACATCTGAGCCAAGGCCTGGTTCTTTGCCATTAGTTGGAAGGCTTGATTCTCCAAAGCAGATTGAGTTCTCTGTTCTTCGACAGTTACCCGAGCAGCTCTTGCTCATCCCAGAGAACCTCTTGCTCGTCCCCGAGCAGAGGTAGAAGTCAAAATCAGCATCTACAGCACTGAGATCTTTGCTACTAATGTCTCGACGAATAATGAAGAAGAAGTTGTGTGAAAATGTTTCGAAGTCCACCACTATCTTGGTACTAATCAGATTGAAGAGTTGGGTTCAAAAGCTAGTATGTTACTCAACAAAGTATTCAGAGGATCATAAATTAGAAGAATCAAGCACGTGAAGTTAGCACTCAGTTGCTCGTCACAGGAGGCAGTTGGTCGGCTAGAAAACCAATCAACATACTTGAAGATTATGATAAGCTACAAGCTGCATACTATAGCATGGATGTATCCAAATTCCCAGGGGTGATACATAGCATACGGAGTTCCTCAAAACAAAGATTAGCAACCGTCGATCTGCATGCATCATATGTCGTCCAGGAGATAATGTACTTTATGTTGAACAAATCAAGAAGGTAGATCAAGAATTTCACGAGCACCGAGCAACACTGCAGAATAAATACTCCATCCTTTCAAGTAAACCATCAAGCATGGAGCATTGGGGGCTTCTGTTAACGCAAAAATTCTCCATCTACGAGGACCAATCAGAAAAGGACACGTGTCATCCTACGTGGTAATATTCGACACCCGAGGAGAGTTGGTCGGCATCCGAGGAGAGTTGGTCGGCACCCGAGGAGTGTTAGTCGTCATCCGAGGAGAGTTGGTCGGCACCCGAGGAGTGTTAGTCGGCACCCGAGGAGTGATAGTCGGCACCCGAGGAGAGTTGGTCGGCGTATCAACCAGGAAGATCAAAGGATAACTATGCATTTAATGTGCATTAATGAAGATGGCAGCGCATTTAATGAGCCTTAATGTACATTTATACTGTAGATGACAACACATTGCATACCAAGAAATTCAACAATTAGATTCGTTGAATGTAGACATAATGTATAAATGTCTACATTCAATGAATCTCTTTATCTCCCATCACTATAAATACATGTATTCCCTTAGCAATGGCAACTGCCATTTTAGTGGCGTCAACAGCAGATAAATGATGAGGATGAGATTGAAGATGAAGATAAACATTCACATCAAACATATAAGAGACAAAGATTTTTAAAGTGGTTCGGCTATAAGGAAAAGCCTATGTCCACTGTTATTTTATTCCCAGGGGTTTACAATAGCACCATAGGGTGTAGAGAGAGAAAGGATGTGTATCTTGTGTATGGGGTTTCTAGGTTCTCTTGGATCTCCCTCTTTTTGGCTAAGGGAATACATGTATTTATAGTGATGGGAGATAAAGAGATTCATTGTATGTAGACATTTATACATTATGTCTACATTCAACGAATCTAATTGTTGAATTGCTTGGTATGCTATGTGTTGTCATCTACAGTATAAATGTACATTAATGATCATTAAATGTGTAGTTATCCTTTGATCTTCCCTGTTGGTATGCCGACCAACTCTCCTCGGATGCCGACTAACTCTCCTCGGGTGTCGACTAACTCTCCTCGGGTACCGACCAACTCTCCTCGGGTGTCGAATATTGCCACGTAGAATGACATGTGTCCTTTTCTGATTGGTCCTCGTAGATGGAGAATTTTTTATCAATAATTTCAACCGATTTTTGTAACAACAAAAATCTACTAAGGCATATAAGATGGATTGAAATGTATAGGAGATAAAAAACAAACTCAGATCTCTCAAAATAGTAGAGCTCAAATAAGAAACTAGAGAGAGAAGGAAGATGTGTTCGGCAGTGTAAAATGAGGGAGAGAGAATGTGGAGAATGAAAATCCTAACTACAAACAACTCAACCCGTCGAATATAAGGGCCCAAACCAAAACGCAAATCCCCAAACGGTCACCATAACTCAACATCAAAACGACCTACCAAATACACACGAGACTGTCGTTTTAATTTTCGTTAACATTTGTTTAATTAAACCAAATGATATAGTTTAATTAAACCAAAAGATATAGTTTTTATTTTCGTTAACACGAGTTACATAAATCAACTATACACATGAGTACTAAAAATAAAAGATTACATAACTCAACTAACAACAATGATTCCGAAAGACTCAAAGAAATTGAAAAATACAATACTAAAAGAGTCTCAAATTCTCCCCCTGTTTGTCTCAAAGGGACAAAGGGTAAGGAAGAATCCTACAAAATAAAGTTAGTACATAAAATGCAAATAAAAAGTACTAACAAACAAACAAAAACAAACCAAAACAAACTAAAACAAACTAGTTTGAAATTTTGGTACTCCTCATTTGACAACCTAAGTCATCTTTCTTAATCGACTTAGATTTGACATTAGGAGGAGCAATCTTCATATAGGCATGACTATAAACAAAATGAGGACGATTCGCAACAAAGATAGACTTCAAAAGGATCCTGGGCATATTATCTTTACCACCACTTTGTTGTTTATTCAAACTTAAACGCATATGATAAAATCGTCTTAAATGACCCGTCTTAAGATAAATGTTACATCGATACACATGCCTATCATTTGATTTAGTATTAAAAGGCTCGTTACGATGTTCAACATTCTCATTTTTTCTAGTTAATTTCAACATTTTAAAACAAAATTTCTCTAAATGTCCCTTCTTAGAACAAAAACAATTAAAAGTAGGTTTGACATTTTGAACATTCCCAACGTTTTAAATTTTCCTAAATTTGCCTAATTTATTTTTATTTTGTCCTAATTTCTTAAAACAATTTTTTTCTAAATGACCATTTTTATGACAAAAGTTGCAAACAAATACCAACTTAACAAATGCGGTATCACAATCCTCAAATTCAACATGTTTATAACTTAGTTTAATTTCAGTCGAATCAGGACATTGTTCACTACAACTAACAAAATTAGTTTCATAAAATGTTTCACCTTTAAACCCAATTGATTGTAAAGGAACAAATTCGTCAACATACTTATTCTGGGATTCGACAATTAAATGAGAATTAGAAAAACCATCAACCTTTTTAGATGCAATCTTAAGTTCTCTTTGGCATTCATCATACTTATCGAAAACAGCCGTAAGTTCAACTTGAGATTCATCAAAATTACATAAAACTTCTTTGTTTTTAGTTTCAAGCGAATGGTTAAGCTCCGTTAACATGATAATTCTTTTCTCTAAAAATGAAACATCATTTTCAAGTTCATTTATACGAAAAATAGATTCTTCGGTTATTAACTTGATTTGATTGTTTAAAACGTCATTTTTAGTCATCAATCTATAATTAATTTGGCCTAAATCAGTGTAGTCCTAAATAGTGTTCTCAAAAGATTTATTACTCGCACAATCTTCTAAATTCGAATTCATGCACCCTTCTAAAATGACAGAATCGTCTACATTTTTAGATTCGTCAACATCATCAAAAATATTATCAACATTAAATATAGAAGTTGTGAATGTAGGGTGATATTGAGCAGGTGAGATACGAGATGAAATCACATAATCTAATTCGGAATTATCTACACATAAAACATAATTATTAAAACTAGTAGATAATCAATCAAAAATATCCTCGGACTTGAAGACACAACGAGAAGTAAAAGCAATGAAATTATCACAACTATCATCGCAATCACTAATAGGCAAAACATCATCCAACATTTAAGATAAATGGGTAGAACATATAGAAATATCCTAAGCCTTTAAAGATGTGGTGCAAAATGAAATATCTTTAACTTCAGTTGCACCCATCGCTTGCAAAAAGGCGTTATCGCTTTTAATATCATTTTGTGAATAAATATTTGCCTCTTTAAAACATTCATAAAGGGATTTTCTAGAAGAAAAATCAGCCTCATCATATAAGTTTCCCATATTTAAAAAATAGATCTTAAAACTATAAATATAGATTCAAAAGGAGTTCAGGATCTTTGCCGAATAAAAACTTTTATAAAGTAAATCCTGAATCTCTGATACCACTTGAAAGCAACCTAAGGGTCCCACGCTAATGCAAATTTGGTGATTATAAAAACTTTTTAACTCTTTGATATAAAATCTATTATAAATTAAAAATACTCATGCACACTAGTAAGTAAAAGTGGTGATGCTAGAAATAAAGATACTACCCTTTAAGAATGAGTTGAGAAAAAGTTGAAGTGACACAATATTTGTTCTCGAGGAAACCACCGTGGTGGATAACCCAGTGTCCCTAATCCCTGGACAACTCGCACACCCATGTTCACTATTACCAATTACCGATTACAGATTATAGTCCACCAGTTTACAATGATTTAAACTAAGCAAATACAAGCCCGTACACCCAAGCTAGTCAAAATACAACCCAACTTGACTGACAATCAGTTAACCTAATAACACACAGGTAATAGTGACTATCACTCACTCACAACTACACACTCAACACTAATACCAATGTTTAAATAAAGAATTAAGCAACACCAGTGTAAATGAAATAATTTGGCCAATACAAAACCAGTACACCAATGCACAAACTAAATAACCCCACAATATTGAATCTTACAAAACAACCAGAGTAGTGAAAGCATGAGACACACGCACACTTCACACTCAAACCCGAGACCCCGTGTAGATGTGCACAAACACACAAGAAATATAATAAAATGATATTTAATTAATCAGTACTAAAATAATGATTAAATATTAAGTCACAAAACATAAACCAGGTCTTCCTTAATATTTAATATTCAAGTAAAGATTAATCCTAAAATAATTTAGTTGGTGCAAATGACCACAAATAAAATAGGAAATAAAATTCCAACAATTGTGTCGTGCAACTGAAATAAAAATTATCTTAAGACCAAATAAAGTATGAATCAATTTAAACCGGTGTTATGTTAAAATATTAAGTCCAAGTAAAATGAGAAAAAAGATAAACATGTGTAGCACTTAGCTCATACAAATTAGGACTTAATTAAAGTCAACACAAGAAAGTTACAAATATTTTAGTTAAGTCCAAATAGCAAAATTTTATAACTAAAAAAATTAATCACAACGATTAAATTCCAATTTTAGATCAAACCAATACTATAACATGGTTTGGATAAAAAAATCATACACACACTAACATCAACTAAGTATAAAAGAATACAACAAAAAGTATTCAACTTAGATAATAAAAAGTGTGTGAGTCAATTGATTCAATCCAAGTCAAATGAGTACGAGATAAAGAGTGTAGCACTCGACTCAATAAAATAGGACGGGTTTAACTAAAATAAAATTAAATAAATAAAGATTATGATTTAAAACCCACACACTAATTAAACCCAACTAAATAAAGTGAACACACAAAAGTTCAACTTAGAGGATATAACTAGTTAGAGATAAAAATCAAATTAACTTTAATCCCAAATTATTTAAATTAAATCAGATTCAAAATAAAAGTTATTTTAATAAAAAATATGTCTGACACAAAATAGCTTTACCCAAATTGTTAAGGACTAGATAACAAGTGTACACACACACACACACACACACACACTGAGTTGAGTGTAAATAGAATCTCAACAACAAACATCTAAACAGGACTAACAGTCCAAGACCAAACAACAAAAGACTCAACACAATAGGATAACCTCAAACAAAAGCCCAAACAGAACTAGCTACCGATCACAGTAGTAACCCAATTTTTTAAAAAGTTGTTTTGACAAACTTAAAAAAAAATTAACCACAGATTATATATATAAAAAACGAAACTCGTTTTGACAAAAAAAAACGAAATCAGTTAATAAAAAATTTCCTTTGAAAAAAACTTTAATAAAAATCCTACCAGCAAGAAAACCGAAATAAAATTGTTGATCTGATCAACAAACACCAGCAAATGATTAACAAAAAGAACTATGAAGTTAGTCCCAAAGGCTATATCCGAATCAACAAAGAAAAGCATACATATAAATGTATATATAACAAATTTGTATCTATGTATATGTATATGACAGAGAAGAGATTACCTCAACAAAGATCCTCAACAAAAAAACCAGGATCCGAAAATGGAAATACCGGAAGTAGTGCCACCGAAAAACAAAACGCTACTGAAAATGTCGTCGGAAAAAACCCACCCCTGGAACGCGGGAGTCAAACAGAAAACCCCCAAAATTGTCAATAATTTCAACTGGTTTTTTCAACAACAAAAATCTACCAAGGCATATAAGATGGATTAAAATGTATAGGAGATAAAAAAATAAACTCAGATCTCTCAAAATGGTAGAGCTCAAATATGAAACTAAAGAGAGAATGAAGATGTGTTCGACAGTGTAAAATGAGGGAGAGAGAATGTGGAAAATGAAAACCCTAACTACAAACCACTCAACCCATCGAATATAACGCCCCAAACAAAAATGCAAAGCCCCAAACGGTCACTACAACTCAACACCAAAACGACCTACCAAATACACATGAGACTATCGTTTTAATTTTCGTTAACATTATTTTAATTAAACCAAAATATATAGTTTAATTAATGTTTTTAATGTTAACAACAAAAAAACACAAAAAAGGTATTTTAACAAAAATATTTTATGTATTAAATCAAAGATAAGAAATTATGATACAAGGGTTATAAAAATAGATTTTAAAAAAATGCAAGAGCACACAAAAAAATGCTTGTCTAAAAATGAGCCAACACATAAATGAGATTTTCAAACTCTTTTTCAAATTGTTCTACACCCATATCTATAGAGACATCAGGTAGCCAAGCAATTAAATCGGTCATCACTATCCAGTGGGGTAGTGGCATCATACACTTCTGAAACATACTTGAATTAATTATCATCATATAATGATGGCCTCTCTAAATTAAACACATATAAATCCATGGTCATATTCCAAAAAGAGAGGTTAATTTTTCCCACAACGACATCTAATGACTGCATGAGAGAGTAAAAGAAAGGGTCGGCCTAGGATGGTAGGGATTTCCTTGGATGGGTTGAGTACATGTTAAGTATCGAAGACCAAAAAGTATAAAGGAAAGAAGACAAACTAAACCACTTTAATTAATACATCCTCTATAACATCTCTAAACACCTTAACGGATTGGTTGGATAATGATAAGGTCATCTTAATGGGATTTATCCCCACAAAACCTAATCTCTCGTACAAGGTGTATGGAAGAAGATTTACGCTTGCTCCTAAGTCTAAGAGAACTTTCTCAATAGTGTGCTCCCCTATCTTGATAGAGTTCGTCGGCGTCACGGGATCCTTATCCTTGATGGGATTCTATATGAGATAATTAAGATAGCTTGATCGGCGAGAAAGGCTTTCCTTGGCGCATTGATGGTCCACTTAAAGGTAAAAAGGTCCTTCAAAAACTTGGCATATGATGGTACTTGTCATATAGCATCAAATAGTGAGATGTTAATTTGTATTTGCCTAAACACTTATAACATTTTATTCACTTGCTCTTTCTTCTTTTGAGGGACCAAACATTGGGAAAATGGAACTTTATGGGCGTAGGTCGCTGTAGATGGCTCGAATGACACGGGTGGGGTGGGGGAGTGGCTTGACCCCTACCGTTTTCATGGTTAGATGGAGTCTTGCTTCTTCTTGACATTTTTAGCTTCATTTTCACTCAAATCATGGACCTTAACGTCTACTTCTTTTTCTGACCTAAACATAATTATGTTTTTCACATGCTCACGGGTTTGGGATGAAATAGTAACACCTTGCACAACATACTGACCTTTAGGAACGTTACCCTTTGAGTTCGGTTCTGGATGACTCAGGAATGTTCATTTCTCTCTCTCTCTCTCTCTCTCTCTCTCTCTCTCTCTCTCTCTCTCTATGTTTCTCTCTCGTTAAGACTTTGAGCTAAAAGTCTTATTTGGACATCGAGCTTGGCAATTGATTGAGTGTTTGCATGAAACATCTATTGCGTCAACTATTGGATTTATAATGAATTTTGGTCTAGTAAAGCTAAAAATCCTCGAGAGATTTCACTTTTTGAGGCATAGGATACGTAGGAGCAGGAAGAGTCTTTTTGAAACCTGACCCTTTGACCATGAAAGATTGGGGTGTTCTTTCCACTCTTAGTTCTAGGAGTTCGAATACGGGTCGTACTTGACCTATTTTATATAGGGCATTCGCTTGATTGGCCAAAATCTTATCAGCCAAGAGCATGGATAAATTTTCAATCAAGTGGTCAAATATGTCACAACATAGACACATGAGGGTTTATACATGTTTGGTGGCCTTGTGGTGCGATTTGGGTTCCCACTTCACTCAATCCAAGTGGTTATACACGATGGGCCAAGGTGGCCAGTTTAGTGCTCACATCAAAGTTGTGGTCAACTTGATATATTGTACTAACGTTGGTTAGGTTTGGCCTAAATTATCAATGGGGTTCCCAACATTGGGACTTTTTGGCTACGACTTTTAAAAAGTTCTAGTCATGAGCTTCACTCTTTTCTATATAGTCTCCATTGGACATTTGCTATAACATATCTCGAGTATTAAAGTTGAACTCTTAGCAATTAATTGAGACTTTTCATCCTAACTCGATCCCATCATGTGGACATTGTTGTATCAAGTCCTTAAACCGTTCTAATTATAGAGATAAATATTCTCTTTCCCGTTGGATAAATGTTATTATGGCATGACATATTGACGCCACATCATCGGGAAGTTGTTGGTATTTCATTTTCCTATAAATCTCCTTGAATTCACTTATGTGCAAATAGTGCAAAGGTAACGATCCCGAGCTAAAGCTCTGATACCAATTTGAGAATGCAGTGTGATATCGATGATTTATGGATTCGCAAATTTCTAATTTTTAAACTTATTTAATTTGAGTCAATCTTTAGTCCAAATTAATTAAACCCTAAAACATGCATCTAGGTTAATAAATCATGCCATCATAAAAATCACAAATTGCTGACAACCAGATTTTAGGAAAAATCCCCCGAAAGGGCAAAACCTTTATTTCACTATAAGATCTAAATTATACCTTATAATAATACAACAAAATCTGCAATGAATTTATCAGAACAAATCCAAATAGACCGCAACCTAGATGAGCAATGGACTCCTCCAAGAACCCACAAGAATCGCAGCTCTCCTCAGCAAAGAACACCCTCGAGTCTTCTCAATGACCTCAGTCGTCAGTCAACAACTCCCTCAAGAGATACCAAATCAGTAGTAGAGATGTAGTCTCTATGAGAGAAACTTAAACAAAATTATGTCTTGGATTCCAAAACGGTTCACTAAAGTAATTGGGATGATATGTGAATAAAAAACAAAGTTTTTAAGCCCTAAAAGTGAAGACAAAATTTATGCAATTTTGCAGGCGTCTTAAGGAAAAAGGACTCATAAAATGGGTATTTATAAAAAACTTGAGTCGACAGGGTCTTCGAATGAGATGTCGAGGCCGTTTGAATAACAACTGATGTAGTTTAATCCACGATCGAGCGACCTATCTAATGACCTTAAAAGCATAAAATAGTATGCTGTCGTTAGATGAAAATATCAAACTAGCATCTCGTGAGGTATCGCGCGACATTCAATGTCATTTGAAGTTGTCGTTTGAATGACTTCTTCCTGTCGTTTGAACGACATATCAATGTCGTTTGAACGACTGAAGCAACAAATATTTTCTTTTAAACTTTGCCTACAGGTCTTAGAAAAATTATTTTAACTTAATAAAATGCCTCAGGTTGATAAAAAAAATTTAGAAAAAAATTCCAACACTTAAATGAAACATTAATGAAACTTAAACCCAACCTTACCGAAATCAATCTTGTAGAGGCTTTATTTTTTAAGAAGCTTGATATTCGGATATGTCGTCTTGACCAAATGATCGTGAACATTCCTTGACGGGTGTAACGGTATACGACATACTCAATGTAAAGTAGATTATGTAAAATATGTCCTTAAAAATCTCCCCTATGTCTATGCCGATACACACTAAAAACAATCTGAATTATCAAATCAAATGTTCGATACAAATCTAATACCCTTCCATGAACCCAAAAGAGGAAAGATAATACAAATGTAAGTGTTCAAATTCTTTAAAAATATTCAACTTTGACATCTTCAAATCTCCAACATTTCTTTGTCACCGTCAGGGTGTGAAAAATAATGATACTCAAATTTTGTACCTACACACATGAGACAAGTAACAAATACCTTCATGACGTATCGAGTTTGAAATGAGATAAACATAAACCACATCAAATCAAGAAAATCTTAAATCTCCCCTATAATGCAAAAACTCACTCCCCCACAATTCATAATTCGTTTAAATCTCCCCCTTTTTATTTGTCTTAAATAGACAAGAAAAAGAATAAACCAAAATAAATACGGAGTGTCACAACAAGCAAATCATCACGAATAAATCAACTACGATCATTCAAGGATCAACTCGAAAGGCTTTCACAAACTCTTTTTGATTTTTCAATTTTTTCAACAAATTAAATTTACAAAAATATCTCACACCATGAATTTACACTAAGATAACCAAATCGTAGAAACGGAATGAATGGGTGTGAACAAATTCGATAGGAAAATCAATGCAATCAAACATAATATATGTGCACGATTAATATGGATACTCCTACCGAATGAACTCAAAATCGTCCATAGGTGTAAAAAAAATGTTAATTTATGTGACATCGACTCAATCCAATTGACACGTCAAAGTCTAAAATGATTTCCACGCCACTAACGTCTAAAATTATGTAATGATTTTTCAAGACTTTGTCAGGACGAGCAAGCCCGTTGATATATTTCCAACCAAGCACCCGAAAAAATAATAAATCTTTTATTTTCCTATTGAGGTGATCTAAAACCTAATGGCCCCTTTCGGCATATTTATCTTTTTATTGCCTTAATTTTTTGGGGGATCTTTTCAACCTCTTTGGAGCATGCCTACTTTTTACAATGCCACACTTTTTTAGGTCCGATTTAAACGATGGATTAATCGCAAACGATATTATGAGTAACTTTCGTAACCCTTCCCCGTTAACTCATTATTTTTAAACAAATATAGATAATGCTCACGTGCAACGGTTCTTACATGCACTACTTGCATTGTCAAGTTTTATCGCATATGATTCGTTTTAAAAGATAGGAGTGAGATGAAAACACTTCGACCAACATATGATAGACAAGTACAATAATCAAATAAGTCCGTGCAAGTGTGCACTAAAGGAAACCATGAGTCAAATATGTAGGAAGTAATCTCAAATCACATCACAATGACTCCAAACATTGTAAGGCACAAAATGAAATGATGATGCATCTCAAATCACTATCAAATAGTCATATGGATATGGAATGATGTTATGACTTGGTCAACCTAAATGTCCATTCATAAACGGTGTAAAACGAAATACAAAAAACTTTTTTTGTTTTTTTCCAAAAAATTTATCAAAATAAAATCTTTTTGGCTTTTTCAATTTTTTCTCAAAAAAAAGAAAATATTTTTGTATTTTTCCAAAAAATTTCAAAAACAAAAAATCTTTTTGATTTTTTTCGAAAAATATATCAAAATGGAAAAGATAAAATATCATCATAAAAATCATCCCATTCTAGCAAATAAGTCTAAACCTCAACCGTTAGGTGCGGAGGAGTTTTTCAAAGGTGGTGACATCCTATGAAAAACATCCATCAAATCATGTGAAGTTTTGACTCAAAACGTAACTTGCTCTCGAATATGTGCAAACTTTCTCATGTAATCTCCTGGAGCATCAAAAGTATCATGTGTGGGTGTGTGTGAAAACACGTGGCAAAACTCTATGTGACACACTACCCAACTTAAAACAAAATTCCCTAAGGTGTTCTCTTTTTTTACAATGGGTGCAAACATACATGGGCCTAGGAACACATTTCTTAAAACGTCTTGGACACACTCTCCTATCGGGTAACCAACCCCTAGGTATGTTGGGTTGAGAGCCATAGGGATCTATCACAAACTTGAGGACCGGCTCGGTGCAACATTGGAAGTGGACGCACCATTATAACCTATTCATAATCTCTCAACATTACTCAAAGAAGGATCGAGGAGAACCTTTTCAACCTTCTTAGATGTGTCCTCTATAGTGACCTTTACCTCCCGGGCTCGTTTAAGATCTCTCTCAAGTTGGACCGCACGATCTTCAAGTTCACTCTTTTCCCGACCTATGACGATCAACTGCTCACTCAAAGTAACCTTCACCTTCTCGAGTTGACTAGTCGATGTCTCAAATCCCCTCAAAATTTTCATCTATTTCTCCAATCCTAACCCTTTTGACCTAACTCCTTATTCAACTTCTTCGTCTTTAATGTCTCGGCGTACAAATCTCTAAACGCTCTTTGGAGTTAACTTTCATCCTCACTTGCACACTCATCATCAATCTCATTAGAAAAATTCAACTCATCATCGGGGCTCTCACGTACACAAATATCCTCATCGTCGTGGGACAAATTGGGTGTGCTCACATGACTTTCCATAAAGGCGACACACATACCATGTGATGACTCATCTCCGGAATCATTCACCTCTTCCTCACTATCACTAAGAGTAGTGAAATTATCAATCTTCTTGCCCTTTCTCTTTAGCCTAGTGGGACACTCAAACGCTTTATGCCTCTTGCCCTCGCTCTAACAACATCTATCCTCTTCATCTTTCTCTTTCTCACCGCTCTCTTTGACCTCTTCTTTCTTTTTATTTTTCTCAAAAATCTTTTTATTGTAAGAACTTTCTTTTGAAAATTTGAGAAACTTTTTAAAAATTTTAGCAAGCATGGCCACATCATCAAAATCAAATTCACCCTCACACTCGAACTCACAAACTTTCACTTTCTTTTTCTTATCTCTCTTGGACACTTCCTCACTTTTTCTAGACTAGGCTTTAAGTTCTATCCCTCTATCCTTAGGCTTGACAGTGTCAGGAAACATGTCAATTTCATATGTCTGGAGGTCTCCTACTGGTTCTTCTAATTTAAGATTTCTCAAATTTCCTAAGAAATTCAATACAGTGACTTTTGGGATAAAACGTTTAGGCAACGGTCTAAAAAAAATTTAACCACTCGTGCATGAGGAATGTGTTCACCAAGATTGAAACTAGTGTTGACAACATTAGACAAACGTGCATAAAACTCATCAAAAATTTTAGATTCAAGCATGGTAGTTGTTTCAAATTGTGTAGTTAAATTTTGCAATTTAGACTCTTTAATTGCATTCGTTCCTTCAGGATAAGTTGTAGAACATCCCATGATTATTTTGATGTGGTGCACGTTATGATGCATCAGAACTCATCAGGGGTGATGGCTCCAGAAATTGCACTTAGCCCATGAGAATTATATGTGCTCCATTCAAATTCATCCTCAATCCAGTCTGACACATGTTTAAGATTTGTGACATTATTTACGGTGACAGTGGGAGGAGTCCACACTCTTTCACAAATGACCAAAACACGTTCATCAATTGCATTTAAACTAGATTTCATGTGTGCTTTCCAATAGGCATAATTCGTCCCATCAAGTAATGGCAACCGACTATATAAGTTATCCATCGAAAAATTTGCAAAATTTTTCAAAATCATATATTTTTTTTAAAATCGATATCACAAAAAATTTGCGAAAAAAGAATCACTCAATAAATAGAGTTACCTTCTTTGATACCAATTTGTAAAGGTAAAGATCTCGAGCTAAAGCTCTGATACCAGTTTAAGAAGGCGGTGTGGTATCGATTATTAATGGATTCGCAAATTTCCAATTTTTAAACTTATTTAATTAGAGTCAATCTTTAGTCCAAATTAATTAGACCCTAAAACATGCATCTAGGTTAATAAATCACGACCTCACAAAAATCACAAATTGCTGACAAACAGATTTTAAGAAAAATCCCCCGAAAGGGCAAAATTTCCAACTTACAATAATACACTACAAGAAAAACGGCTATTTACAACGCTTTTATAAATTCATTTACATCACTTATGAGTGCAACATTGTGAAACCTTTTTTACTATTGTTCCACATCACTTTGGTAAAAGAATGATCCAATTACATCTCTTTTTAATTATCCGAATGAAATAACCTCTTTTTTAGTCATTAATACAACGGTTTAAGGAAAACGACAGAGAAAACATGCGATATCCTAATTTTGAGTCTCACTCAAACCCACTTCTTCGTTCCAAAACTGTAACCCTATCAACGTGAATTTTGTTCCCACTCCTCCATATTCATCTTTGGCCCTCGATCGTATGTTTCTCCAAAACTGTGGTATGAGATTCGACCTTAGTGAAAGTTGAGTTTTGGGCTTATCTTTTTTTATTATTTTCCATTCATTATATTCCCATATAGTTACTGTTGTAAATAAAATCTTTGTGGAGTGTTTTTTCATACTACAATTTGCTCTCGATTTCATCTCTGAGCTCAAACGCTTACCCAAAGAACCAAATGATTAGTAGAGTTCAAAATAATCATATCAAGGTATTTAGTTTAAATTTTAATTTTTCCAACACAAGATTAAGTTTTTTTCCAGTCCCAGTTATGCAGGGTGTGTTGTTGATGTTGTGTTTTGGTGTATTTCAATTTTTATTTACTTATGTACATCCCTGATATAGATAGAAACTATCATATTTATAAATGATTATCATATTTAATTTTTGGTGTGAAAGTTTACAGGGTAGGTATTTTGGCATGGATTGTCTTTGTCCTACAAAACACTAAATTTTAACTTTGTGTTTTGTTTTATTAATAAATTATATCACTTTTTCATGAATATAGTGTTAATAGTTTTTGGTTGATTTATCGAGTCACCTGGATTGAAGGCTTACGAAGAAGTTGGAGCAAAGAAAAGTTGTTTACTTATGAACCCAACCTTTGATAAGTTCATTAATTTAAGTGTTGCCTAAGAGATTTATTTGAACTAGTATGAGTCATTTTAGGCCATTGAAGTTTTTTCTTTTAAGTTTAGACCCATTTTGCAAAGGGCCTTACTAAAGGTTTTCTAAATCTTTAAGCATAAGCAAGCCTATATGGGTAAACATATGATTATTTTTTTATTATTGTGTCACATTAATTTATTTATTAAAGAAGTTTATGTTTTGTTTATGGTTGAAGATGCACTTTGTTAACAGTGTAGATGTGGATCTCAAAGGTGCCGATGGCACTACGATGAATGTTACTGTTTAATAATGTGTAGGTGAGTTTCAATCATTTGTTTCTTGACATAGAACTAATTGTCATGTGCTAAGTGAAGAAGAGTCATATAAAATTAAAGATATGGGGAATGTTTTTTTAATTGGGAAAAGATGTTTGATGTTTAGTTTGCATGGACCAACTTTTATAGAAAAACTAGAAACCCTAAGTATGACCAAAATTAATATTCACTAGATTGCATAGCAGGTTCATCATGGGTATTTAACTTTCATCATATGTATTTTTTGACTTTTGAATAAATTATTAGTAGATCTATTGATTATAGAAGCTTTGTAACCATGGGTGACAATAGTCTACTTTAGTTAAAACTGTAGGTTGTGTGTAATTGATTGAAAACCTGCTTTTGGGTTTGATCTAGATTATTTATAACAAAAATAGAACTCTTAAATAACTAAGGAATTGAAAGATTAAGTTGGCAATATTTTAATGTGGAAAATAAACCAAGGTCTCCACTGAATACTCAAAATCTATTTATTTGCAGTCGGCATGTTTAAAAGCAGTGAAGATTGGAAAATTAATGGTGGAGGGACAGCGATGATGTCAAAGGAGTCTTCTCTAAACAGCTAAAGAGGCAATTTGAGACAAACACTGAGGTGAGAAGGGTTAAGTTCGTTTACCGCTTTTTCATTTGTACGTCTATATGTGTTAAAAAATTTACTACCTGCTGTGAGAAATTTATACTAATGGTCTTAGTGATGTCCATACTTAATATCCTAGGAATGTTCATTATTAGTTGAATTAGATATATAACCTTTGTTTGTTTCTTGGCAACATATATATTTATCTTGAAGGCTTAACTTATGGTTCATTTAACAAAAATATATTGTTTCAAAAAAATCTCAGCTGTCTTAATTTCCTGAGTGAACCAATGGTTGGTAAATCGTGTTCCAGGAAAAGATTTTGGCCGATGCAACACAACAAACACCATTTAGACACATATAAGATATTACTTAAAATCGTATATTTTTTCCCAATACGAACATTACCCATTTAAACATAACACGACTAATAAAATATATAATTTTACACTCAGTTTAATCCGATAACAACACTCCTAAATAAATACCATATCCAACAGTACTTTCCATTTTTTTAACTGGAGGACGAGAGTATTATGGTCACAATCTTGTGTTCCGATGCGAGAGTCACAAATTTTGACTTTGATATTTTTTCACCTTGTTTATGGGGTTATTTTAACTTTTGGTCTTATTTTTTTTCAATTTATTATTTCTTGTTTATTTCCAACCAAATATCATTGGCAACTTAAAGTATTAGGATTCCAGATCAGTTAAATTGCAACTATATGTTTATAGAATTTTTATTTATTCATTAGTTGTGGTCGTTGGTGATGTAGTGTTTGTAACAACCCGCCTAATAAGATACCGGGCGATCACTCCAATATTAAATTAAAACAGGAGTTTCATATGGATCATTCTTAGCATCACTGTCGAAAATCCAATTAATTACTAATATCCTATTAGGTGGCCGTTAAAAACTTTTATCTAACTACTCTTTTTTAGCGCACAAATTAAAACATTCACAATTAAATGCGTAATGAACTGAAATGGGAAAGAAAGGAACTAAAATAATCGAACACTCAGTCCAAATAATACAACCATATCGAATGCTGTACTGAAAGAATAAATAAATGCAATTGAGCCTTTGGCTCGAGTGTTTATACAATATCTCCTATCTAGAGTACAAGGAAAGAAACGTCTACCGATAACCTGCAAGCATCCACAGCTGCTGCAGCAGACGTCTGACTCGAAAGAGTTTCCATCCAGGCGTCCCTGTGTCTGGACACCTATATATATACAATATAGAGAAAGGAGAAGTAGATAAACGGGTCAGAGCCCCGAATGTTGAAAATATTTTGCAAGTGCATAAATGCCTTATTATTTTGAAAATAGTTTTATCTCATATTTAAGTTTGGTATCGCACTCCCATGAGATACCCCTCACCTCTCCGCTAATAGTGCACTCCTAACGCATCTATCTAGAACATTCTAGTCAAGCTACCCTGCTAAACTAGTCTATCACCCAACCACTATCTAACCTAGATAGTCAAACAAATGTACTAAGGGCCAAACTTCACTTTAATCTCGACGCTATGCCATGTTCGTGCGTGGGGTGTCTCGCGAAGCGAAATCCAAACAAGGAACCCCCCCGATACACTACTATGCAGCAAGGTCGATCTTTGAGATCCGCCAGTCCCTCAGTACAGAAAGATATATAATATATATATCATAACATTTAATAATATAAGAGCACTAAGGATTAAACTTCTCCCCAGTCTCAACACAGTGCCATATTCGTGCGTGGGGTGTCTCGCAAAGCGAAATCCAAACAAGGAACCCCCCCGATACACTACTATGCGGCACGGTCGATCGTCGGGATTCATTAGACCCTCGGCACCCAATTTATACATATACATACATCTACAATATACTTCCGGATAATATAAATATCTCCCGGACTGAGGATTACTTGATACATAAAGTATTTATAAATACTTATCCTTTTTATTTCAAAAACATCCATTTCCCTTCTCATATCCAGCAAATGTATTTAAAAGCCAATCCATTATCATGAATTGCTTTAATAAATCATATACCTTTTAAAAGCCAGTTTTATTATCATAAAATGCTTTTCCTTATCAAAATATCCCATTTCCCTTTTTATACTCAGGAAATGTATTCAAAGACATTTTCATTATCATAAAAATGCTTTGATCAAAACATATGCTTCCACATCCCTTCTTCCATCCGGGAAGTGTTACCGAAGCCAATTTATATATAACCCATTTCCCTTCCTATATCCAGGAAATGTAATTAAAGCAAATCCATTATTATGAACTGCTTTAATAAACGCGTTCTAAGACCGCACGTCCGGATTTCTCCACTGTGCGCGCCCCTAAATGGCTATCATCTTCCAGGGCCTCCAAGACAACCTGGGGTCCTATATCGAAACACGTCGGGAAGCGGCCATGAGCCTGCGTGGTAGCCAAGACCACACCCGGAATCTCCCTACCCCCGCAGAAAAATATACAACCATAAGCGCTCCCATGGCCTAGGACTATATCCACCCTGCATCATTAGCCAGGGGGCTTCACCATACGAACGCAACTTCCCTTATGATAGCGATTTAGAGAGGTGTGTAATCCATATTTTATTAATTATGAAAAACATTTATTTTTCCATTTTGAAAATATTCATTTATGTATTTTCAAAATCATTCCCATCATCATATATATACCTAAAACACACAGTATATACACATCCTATATATTCTTCCTAGAATATATATATAAACGGCCTTAGTGGCGTATAGCATCTAACGATGATAATAATCCCAAAGATTCCCTCCGAGAATCATAATCATGCATTGATAGTTGCATGATTCTAAATCCAAAGTATTTCTTACTTTAATAATCACTATATACCTCGGTCCTATTCTAAGGATTTATTGGATATCTCCAATGATACTATTCTTCTCTAAGTGAAGTATATATTATATATATATATACCCCCAAACTATTCCAAATTGGTAATTCAACTCCCCATACTCTTAAAGGGAGAAAACTAGAAATTCTGACCTAAGCGAATCGATTCGCCCCTTTAGCGAATCGATTCGGGTGGGCGAATCGATTCGGTTCCCAATCCGAATCGATTCGGAAAGTATTCTGCAAACAGGTCTGTAAATGGCGAATCGATTCGGTCTGTACCCGAATCGATTCGGCCCATTGCAGAAACCCAATTCCTCTTAGGCGAATCGATTCGGCCTGTACCCGAATCGATTCGGCCTGTTCGAGGGTCACAGTTTGGGCGATTTCTCAAACTCCAAAATACCCAAAAATCAATCCAAATTCATTTCCGGGGTTTCTAAACTACCCCAAAAATTATCCCGAACATCTACGACATTAATTCTAGCCGTAATTTTTCCAATTCCCGATTTGATTTCCGAGTTGGTACTTTCAACCCGGAGCTGTCATCTTGTAAAAATCATATCAAATCGTAGAAAATTCAGAAAAATACGCGGTCGGCGCCCACGCGACCGTATCGAAAATATCTACAACTTTCGTGTTTTGGCCGAAAGCTAAATCACTTCTTTTCCTGGCCAAAAATGCCCCCAAAGGTGACGGGTTACTATTCATCATCACCTCCGAGGAGATTTCCGCCATTAAAGCTTCTCCCAAGCTTTTGTCGCCTCACCCAACGTCCTACAACCTCAACCAACTACAACTACACATATATTAAGGGTTCTAAACATCCTAGAACCCCAAACCACCAATTAATTTGGATTAAAACCTAAGTTCCACAAATTGAAATATTATTTGGGGTTTAATTGTTTTAACTCCCAAAAACCCGTTTTATCCGCGATAACCCACCCCAAAACCATTAGGGTTTGTTTATACCAAACTACGGTATGAGATATTTATGCAAAAAGATAAATAAAGCAAGTAAACACTTGCCTCGTGGATAAAATCCGACGACCTCGAGTCGAATCCGGCGGAGTTTGGCCCGAACCTCCATCTCTCCCCTCTTTTCTCCTTCCTCTCTCTCTTCTCTCTCTTTTCTTTCTTTCTTTCTTCTTTTCTTTCCCTCTCTCCCTCTTTATATAAGAGAAAAGGGTTTTAAACCCTTAAAACCCAAAAACGACTCGTTTACCCAATTACGAGTTACTTTTACCTCTAAAATTACCCGAAACTCATTTTCGTCCATCGGACACTCTTTTCCGACTATCTCGGACATTCTGAGAATTATGGCGCAGTCGAAATTCCCATCCGAGGTACTTGACCGCAAATCACTATTCCAACCCAAAATAAATAAATGCGGGTTTTCTATTCAAAATCTTACCTCTTTTGTCGCAATACTCCACGGCGACATATAATTAAATTATTTCGACCTATATAGTCCCAAAAGAATTTATAACATCCTTCGAAAATTATTAAATCCTCGAAAATCCCAAAAATCACTATTTCGAGAAATTCTCCAAATTGCCAATTTATTCAATTAGGGAATTTAATTGTCTCCAAAAAGAACGGGTTGTTACACTCTCCCCCTTACAACGGAATTTCGTCCTCGAAATTCAGATGTAGCCTACACCCTCTAACTAGGATTACTACAAATCCTAAAACCTCAAGGAAAAAGATACTAACCTAATGGTTCCGAACCATACACTATGCGGCTACAGCAATCATAAAGTAACGCTAATACGTCACTCAATACCCATCCTCTAAAATGCCTCTTGGCATGGATTTCAATCTTGTGTACTACTCCTATCTTAGCTAGGCGGTACATCAAACTACCTTACCAAGGTGCCCATACACCTTTCTAACTTGTGCATATCAGCACAAACATTACGAACGTCTGACACGCATCACTCTCTCCCAGTAAGGGTTTCCTTTTCTCGGTGTAATACTCATCTATGGGTCCTCCGAACCCGCGCATTTCAATACTCCTAACCTCGGCGCTGCTAATACTAGCGAACCTATATCCTAGAAATCTACGATCTAAGCGTTACTCTACCTACACGAACTAATATAATCCTAAGTATGTCCCTAGTGCCCAAGGCCTCTCCCAACTCCTGACAAGTGCTTGGTTTCATGCGTGGGACGTCTCGCCAAGGCGAAATCCAAACAAGGAACCCTCCCGTTACACTACTCCCTCGCGTAGTCGGTCATCGAGATATAACGACCCAAGGCACAGGAGCGGGACGTCCTAAATCCTACTAGGCTAGCCTATGAACACATTCTTACTATCTTATCCTTCCGCCCATACAGAAGGAAACCTAACTAATCAAGTGCCCACTTTCTGTAGAAAGTGTCACGAACATAATACCCAAAATGTAGCTCCTCAAAACTTGCCTTTTCATTAAGGCCTGACTATTGTCCTCAAATAAATTTCTCTAAGTCCAACCTCACCCACCCATTTGTGGCGAAGGGACCACTTTAGTGCTTTTCCATAGCACAATACTTCCATAAGCATATTAACATTATGTGGCTCATAGCCTATAGTGGTTCATCCACACTATAAGACCTTTCCACGAGATTAACATCCTTGCATCCCATAACAGCTCCCCACTCCCGACGCCGTTAAGAGTCATGTGTGGAGTGTCTCGCAAAGCAAAATCCAAACAAGGAACCCCTCCACACATTAACCCTTGACTTCGTTGGTTATGGAGTTCTGTCATTTGAACATGCAACTGGGATATCCCTAACCCCTAATCCAACAAAAAGGTGATCTGAACTCCTATCTCTAACTAAGAGTCATACCACCCTGCGCTCACACTCATTTATAAGTCCTTGCGCAAACAATAATGAGCTAAACCTTACCGCTCAACAACGATTCTGTGGGTCTTAAATTATATCTATAAGGTTGCCACATATACCATCCAAAATACGGAAGCCTCTGCTCATCGAGGTTCCATAAGTCCAATATAACAAAGGTGTACTCAACCTGTATAAAGGTGAGATACCACAATAATAATATGTTCCCTCCAGGAATTGCGGACACGATAGACTTGCCATAATTAGCCTGCTATCGCTCCGTTACACCATATACCGTATACGTATATCTACAAAATATAATCATCCGCCTCTATGGCGAACGAAGAAAAATAGAATTCCGCTATTGCGGAAAACACATAATCATACATTATAATGTTATCGAGACCACCACAACTCAAAATACACACACGAGTCTAGGGCTAACTAATACCGCGACTTTATCTAGTCACGCCAAATATTAACACCATATACCTCTGCTGAACTTTAGGCGAATAATTCCCAAAGCTGCATTCTTCTCATCCTGCTGATTTAAGGGGACTCACGGTTAGAACTATCCGTAAGATCCCTTTCTAATCCTTATCTCCACGGGGAAATCCAACTTTAGTACCACACTCTATTACGGCGGCACTATGGTACTCGTAACTACTATGCTTTAGTAGTCATTGAGATAATTCTTAACAATTACCATAGAGAGAGTGACCTCTACTAAGGTACTCATCCCAACCTTCTACCAGTTGCACTAGCTAAGCCTCACCTCCTGCTACCATCCAAGCTCCGCACACGATTCTCAAACGAGCGCGCAAAAGATTTCTATAATCTCATAATATGGTAGGAGAACGAAATCTCGCAATAGAAATCAACAATCCTATTCCTGAGGCTCTATACAAATCGAGAGCAACGCTGAAAGCGTAGTACGTCCGCACAGATTCCTAAAGACACTAGAACCTGATGCTCTGATACCATCTGTAACAACCCGCCTAATAAGATACCGGGCGATCACTTCAATATTAAATTAAAACAGGAGTTTCATATGGATCATTCTTAGCATCACTGTCGAAAATCCAATTAATTACTAATATCCTATTAGGTGGCCGTTAAAAACTTTTATCTAACTACTCTTTTTTAGCGCACAAATTAAAACATTCACAATTAAATGCGTAATGAACTGAAATGGGAAAGAAAGGAACTAAAATAACCGAACACTCGGTCCAAATAATACAACCATATCGAATGCTGTACTGAAAGAATAAATAAATGCAATTGAGCCTTTGGCTCGAGTGTTTATACAATATCTCCTATCTAGAGTACAAGGAAAGAAACGTCTACCGATAACCTGCAAGCATCCACAGCTGCTGCAGCAGACGTCTGACTCGAAAGAGTTTCCATCCAGGCGTCCCTGTGTCTGGACACCTATATATATACAATATAGAGAAAGGAGAAGTAGATAAACGGGTCAGAGCCCCGAATGTTGAAAATATTTTGCAAGTGCATAAATGCCTTATTATTTTGAAAATAGTTTTATCTCATATTTAAGTTTGGTATCGCACTCCCATGAGATACCCCTCACCTCTCCGCTAATAGTGCACTCCTAACGCATCTATCTAGAACATTCTAGTCAAGCTACCCTGCTAAACTAGTCTATCACCCAACCACTATCTAACCTAGATAGTCAAACAAATGTACTAAGGGCCAAACTTCACTTTAATCTCGACGCTATGCCATGTTCGTGCGTGGGGTGTCTCGCGAAGCGAAATCCAAACAAGGAACCCCCCCGATACACTACTATGCAGCAAGGTCGATCTTTGAGATCCGCCAGTCCCTCAGTACAGAAAGATATATAATATATATATCATAACATTTAATAATATAAGAGCACTAAGGATTAAACTTCTCCCCAGTCTCAACACAGTGCCATATTCGTGCGTGGGGTGTCTCGCAAAGCGAAATCCAAACAAGGAACCCCCCCGATACACTACTATGCGGCACGGTCGATCGTCGGGATTCATTAGACCCTCGGCACCCAATTTATACATATACATACATCTACAATATACTTCCGGATAATATAAATATCTCCCGGACTGAGGATTACTTGATACATAAAGTATTTATAAATACTTATCCTTTTTATTTCAAAAACATCCATTTCCCTTCTCATATCCAGGAAATGTATTTAAAAGCCAATCCATTATCATGAATTGCTTTAATAAATCATATACCTTTTAAAAGCCAGTTTTATTATCATAAAATGCTTTTCCTTATCAAAATATCCCATTTCCCTTTTTATACTCAGGAAATGTATTCAAAGACATTTTCATTATCATAAAAATGCTTTGATCAAAACATATGCTTCCACATCCCTTCTTCCATCCGGGAAGTGTTACCGAAGCCAATTTATATATAACCCATTTCCCTTCCTATATCCAGGAAATGTAATTAAAGCAAATCCATTATTATGAACTGCTTTAATAAACGCGTTCTAAGACCGCACGTCCGGATTTCTCCACTGTGCGCGCCCCTAAATGGCTATCATCTTCCAGGGCCTCCAAGACAACCTGGGGTCCTATATCGAAACACGTCGGGAAGCGGCCATGAGCTTGCGTGGTAGCCAAGACCACACCCGGAATCTCCTTACCCCCGCAGAAAAATATACAACCATAAGCGCTCCCATGGCCTAGGACTATATCCACCCTGCATCATTAGCCAGGGGGCTTCACCATACGAACGCAACTTCCCTTATGATAGCGATTTAGAGAGGTGTGTAATCCATATTTTATTAATTATGAAAAACATTTATTTTTCCATTTTGAAAATATTCATTTATGTATTTTCAAAATCATTCCCATCATCATATATATACCTAAAACACACAGTATATACACATCCTATATATTCTTCCTAGAATATATATATAAACGGCCTTAGTGGCCTATAGCATCTAACGATGATAATAATCCCAAAGATTCCCTCCGAGAATCATAATCATGCATTGATAGTTGCATGATTCTAAATCCAAAGTATTTCTTACTTTAATAATCACTATATACCTCGATCCTATTCTAAGGATTTATTGGATATCTCCAATGATACTATTCTTCTCTAAGTGAAGTATATATTATATATATATATACCCCCAAACTATTCCAAATTGGTAATTCAACTCCCCATACTCTTAAAGGGAGAAAACTAGAAATTCTGACCTAAGCGAATCGATTCGCCCCTTTAGCGAATCGATTCGGGTGGGCGAATCGATTAGGTTCCCAATCCGAATCGATTCGGAAAGTATTCTGCAAACAGGTCTGTAAATGGCGAATCGATTCGGTCTGTACCCGAATCGATTCGGCCCATTGCAGAAACCCAATTCCTCTTAGGCGAATCGATTCGGCCTGTACCCGAATCGATTCGGCCTGTTCGAGGGTCACAGTTTGGGCGATTTCTCAAACTCCAAAATACCCAAAAATCAATCCAAATTCATTTCCGGGGTTTCTAAACTACCCCAAAAATTATCCCGAACATCTACGACATTAATTCTAGCCGTAATTTTTCCAATTCCCGATTTGATTTCCGAGTTGGTACTTTCAACCCGGAGCTGTCATCTTGTAAAAATCATATCAAATCGTAGAAAATTCAGAAAAATACGCGGTCGGCGCCCACGCGACCGTATCGAAAATATCTACAACTTTCGTGTTTTGGCCGAAAGCTAAATCACTTCTTTTCCTGGCCAAAAATGCCCCCAAAGGTGACGGGTTACTATTCATCGTCACCTCCGAGGAGATTTCCGCCATTAAAGCTTCTCCCAAGCTTTTGTCGCCTCACCCAACGTCCTACAACCTCAACCAACTACAACTACACATATATTAAGGGTTCTAAACATCCTAGAACCCCAAACCACCAATTAATTTGGATTAAAACCTAAGTTCCACAAATTGAAATATTATTTGGGGTTTAATTGTTTTAACTCCCAAAAACCCGTTTTATCCACGATAACCCACCCCAAAACCATTAGGGTTTGTTTATACCAAACTACGGTATGAGATATTTATGCAAAAAGATAAATAAAGCAAGTAAACACTTGCCTCGTGGATAAAATCCGACGACCTCGAGTCGAATCCGGCGGAGTTTGGCCCGAACCTCCATCTCTCCCCTCTTTTCTCCTTCCTCTCTCTCTTCTCTCTCTTTTCTTTCTTTCTTTCTTCTTTTCTTTCCCTCTCTCCCTCTTTATATAAGAGAAAAGGGTTTTAAACCCTTAAAACCCAAAAACGACTCGTTTACCCAATTACGAGTTACTTTTACCTCTAAAATTACCCGAAACTCATTTTCGTCCATCGGACACTCTTTTCCGACTATCTCGGACATTCTGAGAATTATGGCGCAGTCGAAATTCCCATCCGAGGTACTTGACCGCAAATCACTATTCCAACCCAAAATAAATAAATGCGGGTTTTCTATTCAAAATCTTACCTCTTTTGTCGCAATACTCCACGGCGACATATAATTAAATTATTTCGACCTATATAGTCCCAAAAGAATTTATAACATCCTTCGAAAATTATTAAATCCTCGAAAATCCCAAAAATCACTATTTCGAGAAATTCTCCAAATTGCCAATTTATTCAATTAGGGAATTTAATTGTCTCCAAAAAGAACGGGTTGTTACAGTGTTGCATTGTCTCTATCTCCACAATGGTTATTGAACATGGTCTGTCTCCATCTGGTTGGAGTGCTTTATTAAAATATGAAGATAAAGAGTGATGAAACTAAGATGGAGAATCGAGAAAGAGGGAAAGAGAAAACTAAAAAACATCATATCTAACAATAACCGCCTAATCAACAATACAAACGATACCTCTTTAGTAGTAGTCGTCTCCCATTGAGTAACCAGGATAAATAAACAAGTAGCATATTGTGGTGGTTCCGTTACAGGAAATGGATCTAACTATGTTAATGTTGTTATTGATTATTGTGCTTATAACAATCTTGATCCATTCAAGAACTCCTCATAGAGTAATGGAGGGGATTCCAGATAGTATTGACTGGCCAAATGTAGGCGAAAGTTTTTAATTCATATCTGAATTTTGAAGTCCTTGTGGTATAAGCAAGAGACAACAAAGATAATTAATCAGAAATATGCTTCTGCCTTCAGGGCCAATAACCTTATCCTTCTGCAAGTATCTAATAAAATATATACCAATATAAGAAAGTAAGGTCCATCTACTATCCAAAATAGAATAATAGCAAAATATAATGAATTGTTTCTATAAATAAATACATTAGCAGTGTCATGATATGGAAATACTACCTCTACTGAACAAGTGTTTCTAATGCCTGCTTGATGCTCCCGAGGGCCGAGTGATTCTCATTAGACTCAAATAATCCTAGAGACCTCAAATAAAGCTGCAGGAACATTACCAGTTTTATTTTTCTCAATAAAGCTTATAGTTGAATTCATAAAAAGCAGAGTAATGATCTCAAGACACCGGTTTTAGGATATCAACTGTTCAATTATGTAAAATGAAAACAAGGGATAGTATATATTAAGCAAAATAAGCCACAGCACAAACCTAAAGTTAAAGTAACATAAGAAAAAAATCATTAAAGCACAAAATTATATACCATTGACGATAGACCTAGACCGATCTTATTGGCAACTAAATTTTCATCTTCGAACTTGCCTCTATAAATGTATACACACACCCTACCATCACCCTGCGAAGCAAGACTAACCATCAAATTATAAGATGTTGATTAGAGAAATAACATGAGTAATATCACTTATTGAACATAAATTTGTCATAATGTCAACGCCCATAAGTGGATGATTTCAGATCGAAGAATGAAAATGCATCCTCTTTTAGTTTAGAACGACAATTTCAAATCATTAAATCATAGACAAATCTGTCACTCTAATAATTTGTGGAAAATATCCTCTGATCGGTTCATAAATTTGAGTCATCTTAACGAACTACATATTAACAATGTAGAGAACCAAGTTTTTAAATCAAAATAAGTTGAGTAACTTCACAGGATCCTACTCACATGCAATAAGGAAAGGATTGTAACGCCAACCAGTGATTGAGACTGTTGTGTTTGTATACGGACGAGGATAAGGTGTTAACCTGGGCACTGCAGTTCTTCAGGAGGGGTTGACAGATCTAAAAGCTAGTTTTTGGATGCATTGAAACCAATCGATCACGGAAGAGATGATCCTTACTCTTACATTCTCTATGGGGTGACATAAAGCTCTTGTTTCACAATGCAGTAGTAAGTAATCACATTCCCGGGTTCCATTATAAACTGCTCCTGAAACATCCCCATTCGCTGGGTATATCGATAGACAGATATTTAAAATCTGGAACAACATCTACTTGTATACCTTCCCCACATATCAGGAACTGATTGCCAATGATAAATGATCCCAAAATGCGGATCGCAATGCCATCTTGGCCGTGAGCACAATGTGCACATTCGCCTGCTAATGTACACAATGTGCACTGAAGTTTCTCCACAACGTGCACAAGCTTTTCAAGTGGCCATTCCCCTGCTAATGTACACCGTATGTTTGACAATGTCGTAAATATATCATTTGGGCCAACAAATTCTTTCCCAGAGAAACTGAAAATTGTTCTTCGAGTGTTTCCAAAGTTCATCAGATCCATTGAAGAGTAAGTAATAATTAATTGCTAGCATATCAGCCAAATCCTTCATTCTCTGTGTTGAATCAAAGATGATATGCCCAAATATTGCTAAGTCCACCCCAGCATCCTGCTACTTCGTAATAAATGGGTGTGAAAGAAGCTGCCCTGATGTTGGCCTTGCAACTGCATCTTTCTGCGGGCAGTCATCAATAAATAAGCAAAACTCTAGAGAAAATATGTCCTTTGAAGGGGATGGAGATGGATCATCCAGAATCGGCAACATAAGATTTATTGGTCCTTCATTAGACGTACAAGTAAATTCTCCTATAACACACTCAAAAAGTGCAAGACCTAGGCTCCAAATATCAGCTGGATAAGAATAACTCTCATTTCGAATTCGCTCAGCGACATATATGTAACCGTTCCAACAAAAGTAGCAGTCATTGCCATTGATTTTTCCAAGCCAGCATTTATACCGAAGTCAATTATCTTAGTCTCTCCCTTGAGATTTACAAGAATTTGCTGGTTTAATGTCTCTGTAAACCAGGTGTCTAAATCCATGCAAGTAACTTAGTCCATGTAAGAGCTTTTGAACCATAAATGAAAGAATTGGTTCTGGGATACATTTACACACTCGTATGATATCTGCTACGGACCCTCCATCTATGTACTCTAAAGCTATGCTTATTTGTCCAGAGCCAGGAGTATAGAAAACTCCATAGAATTCAACAAGGCCCTGGTAACAAGGTCCCTCACACAACGTTCTTATTTCAGTAAGAAGTTGTCGTCTTTTCTCCACAAATAGGTGAAGATAACGATGGGACGATCGATGAACGACGAGTTCGAGCGGTGAACCCTCACAGATTCACTCTCAACCATCTCTCTCGAATTCTCGAATCGAATGCCTCAAGATCTTAATTGCAAATGGGATATCATGAATTGAGAACATCTGATGTTGCGTAATTCATTTAGTTTAACGCAAGAATTTATTTTCATACAAAGAAATATAAGCGATGTTATAATGGGTACATAATTATGCTCAGTTTATTTGAGTTTTACCATAAACTATTTCTTGGGATTACATCTATCTACTTAGTTTTTTGATGTTGGATTTGGTATTTTAAATTGTGTTTTAAGTGATTACATTTCAAATGCTAATCTAAATTTATTTGCTTTTGAGTTTTTCAAGGATGTGAGTTTTTGTGGAAGTAGCCATTGCTATAAAAGACTACTTCTCCATAGTTAAACATGACCCACACTTCCAAGAAATTTAGAATATCAATCTCCAAATACAAATTCAGTAGAGATCCTTGGTGATACAATTTTTTATTTCCTGATATTTATACATTTATTACTGGAGCAAATAATTAATGTTGTCGGAGACGGACTCTCCGATCATCGGAGACGTTGGCGGAGGCTCTGCTTACAGTTCTTGCTCTGCTTTGATTGGAGATTCGATTTAGGGTAAAAGGTAATGTTTTTTGTTTGTTTGAGAAATCTACTCTAACCATCAATCTAGACCAAACTCAAGCCACATCTATAATGAGTTTAAAATAGATACTATAATACAAAGTCTTATTATTGATGAATTATTAATTCCTCACATAGGTTTAGCATAGTCATCTTCTCAACTAAAAGTTTGTTAGAATAATTTTTTTTCCTAAAAATTATTATTTTTTATATATAAAATCGATCCTGTGGGGTGGGTTAAATAGTTTTAAGCCTATTGGCGTGGGTTTAGTGAGAGTGGGCTATTAATGGGACATATACCAAATAGTCCCTCGGATATTTTTTAATACCCATTTAGTCCAAACTTTTTTATTTTGCCTCAAAAAGTCCTTTGCCACATATTTTGGAGAGGGAGTGCCGCTGGCGCGGACATCTAAAAATAAGAGGATATTGAGTGCTTGAGGGACTAAATGGGTTAAACTAAAAATATGTGTCCTTTTTAAAAAATATATATTTATAGTAGGGACTATTTAATAATTGACCCTAATAAAAATAATAAATGGATTTAAATAAAAACACCCTTTTATATATCATCAATTGGTGCAAATGGGTTTTTGCTAATCCTTCCCATTTGCAACTTGATTGGTGAAAGATATGTTGTTTTTGCTAATTTGTTTACTATTATTTAGTGGATTAACTCGAGTAATACATTTTTTATCTCGAGCCGGCATAATAAATAAGTTCATAAAGATGAACTATTTAGAAGTTGCGTGTTCCTTTTTGTATACAACATCTCAGTGTCTTCAGGTTTACTACTCATTTAAGTGTCTTTCTTCATGTTAAGTTTGGGTCCACTCAAACCAATTTTTTAGGTTTGGAGAACTATCATACATATGAAAATTCACATGGATGAATTGTGATTAAGTTGGTGGACAAATTTTTTTATGAATGTAAGTGTTAAAGCTCCATCATCCAGCACAAATTCAACTTTTTTACATGTATTAGACAATAGGTTGACAAATTTACCAATATTGATAATCTTGAAATATCATCACAATATGGATGTTCCAAAATATAGAAATATAAATTTGTTAAAAAGGTTAAGATTTAGTATATACTATTATGGAACCACATGGGTGTTGGGTTCTTCATATACTTTGCCTGGTGAAGGTTAAGCTTAATCACTTTCCATGGTTTATTGAGACAAGGTGATTAATTGTTTAATGATTTTTCCATTACTTTTCCATATGATAAATGAATCGTCATTATGTGGTTATTTTGGATATATTGAGGTTCATCACAAATTTGTTTATTGATAACTCTTATTCTTATACCTAAAGGATTTTAATGTTCTTTGTATGACAAATAATTTGGGAACAATAGCATTTAGTTTATAATTTGATTTCTAGTTGTGAATGATTATGATGTTTCCTTTATTGTTTTTGTAGGATGGAGAGCGGTTTCATAAGGAATGAAAGGAGCAAGCATTTTTATTAGAATGTCTACAACATATTTGGTTTACAATAGTTACACTTTTTATTTTTAGATGGGAATATCTAGATATAACTGCTGTTGGATAAAATGTAGTTGAGAATGATACCTTATTGAGTGTATATATTTCGTAGGATAACTTTTGGATGAAATTTATGAATAGGAAAAAGTAGAATTGATGTTGTAAACATTTGTGTTGTTTTCGCTTATTACAAGGCATGCACACCACCTTGTAATTTTTTGAATGAAATATATTTTACAATGCTTTTAAGTTAAGTGTCCAATAAATACCTTATTTAAGATGCTTTTAGGCCCGTGTTGGGCAAAATACTGGGGAAATTTTTGCAACTCTTTTAAAAAGTTCGTCCTGAAAAGCTCTGTTTTTTAAGACGTTCTTTTGATTTTTTTTATGACAATGGATTTTAAGACGCTTTCACCTAAAATTAAAAGTGATGTAAATGGCCTTTTAGGACACTTTTTAGTTGTTTCTCTTTCAGTGATACAACAAAATCTGTAATGAATTTACCCCAACAAACCCACAAAGATCGCAGCCTAGATCAGCAATGGACTCTCGTAAGAACCCACACGAACCACAGCTCTCCCCAGCTAAGAACACCCTCGAGTCTTCTCAATGACTTCAGTCGTCAGCTAGTAACTCCCTCAAGAGATACCAAATCAACAATAGAGATTTAGTCTCTATGAAAGAAACTTCAACAAAATTGTGTCTTGGGTTCCAAAATTGTTCACTACAGTAATTGGGATGATATGTGAATCAAAAATAAAGTTTTTAAGCCCTAAAAGTGAAGACATAATTTATGCAGTTTTGCAGAAGTCTTAAGAAAAAAGGACTCGTAAAACAGGTATTTATAAAAAACTTGAGTCGGCGGGGTCGTTCGAATGAGATGTCGAGGTCGTTTGATTGACAACTAACGTCGTTTGATCCATGATCGAGTGACCTATCTAACGACCTTAAAAGCACAAAACAATATGCTGTCATTAGATGAAAATATCAAACTAGATTCTCGCGAGGTATCGCGCGACTTGAGTCAGCAGGGTCGTTCGAATGAGATGTCGAGGTCGTTTGAATGACAACTGATGTCATTTGATCCATGATCGAGTGACCAATCTAACGACCTTAAAAGCACAAAACAGTATGCTGTCATTAGATGAAAATATCAAACTAGCTTCTCATGAGGTATCGCGCGACATGCAATGTCATTTGAAGTTTTCATTTAAAGGACTTCTTCCTGTCGTTTGAACGACATATCAATGTCATTTGAACGAATGAGGCGAAAAAAATTTTCTTTTAAAACTCCGCCTGCAGGTCTTAGAAAAATTATTTTGACTCAATAAAAGGCCCCAGGTTGATTAAATACTTTTTAGAAAAAATATCCCAACACTTAAATGAAACATTAATGAAACTTAAACACAACCTTACCAAAATCAATCTTGCGGAGCTTTGTTGTTAAAGAAGCTTGATATTCGGATCCGTCGTCTTGACCAAATGATAGTGAACATTCTTCGACAGGTGTAACGGTATAGGACATACTCAATGTAAAACGGATTATGTAAAATATGTCCTTACAAATAGGGGTCCTGTTTTTCGGTATCCCTAAACACTGGTAGCATTTGGATGGTTCCCAACTTGAGCTCGAAGTTGTTCGCTTGATTTGGGGGAAGAATGATACATGATGGTTGACTCGACCTATTAGGGTATTGTTAGTCCTTAAAGGGTATGGGTTCTTTTTCCTCTCCCATATCGAAAAATAACGAGAATTGATCCCACTAGACAAATGACTATTAGCATCTCGGTTTCAATTTTGCATGCACTATGCTCACTCGAATTTATTTTGTTTTTTTATTTTTTTATATTTTTATATCGTTTTCTTTTTAAGAAAGAAAAATCAAATACATTGACTCAAAACTACATAATTCCTAAATTAACAAAGAGAAATTTGATTTATCTATATTAGGTGAGGTGAAATTCAAATTTTAAATCGGGTTTTTCCGATATTAAGCGAAAGACAATAAGGGTTTTCGAATTAATATCCCCAATTAAAAAGCTCTTACTCTATGACAAGGGAGAATATAAATGACAATCAAATACGGTTATCGCCTCAAATATCAATTTTACCTCAAGGTAAGTGACCGGTATGAAGACTCATTAGAAGCAACCAATACTAGATAAGGTAGTGCGGGACCAATTTGACAAATTTGTGTTGGAGTATCTTTGAATACTAGCTTTGTTAAGAGGTTCCTACGAGCTATGTGAACACCCTAGGGCCAATGTCTGATTGATTTTAAAATAAAATGACGGGTCGAGTTATGCAAATGCTCAGGTAATTTAGTGATTTTCAGACCAAGGAAGGGTGATAAAATTCCGAGATTATCTTGCAATTGAGTTTTTACCCTTAAGTCAAATTTATGCAACGTGCTGATTGAAATTATGAAAAATTAAATGCATGTAATGAGTGTACAAAACATATATCCGACGTGGACTTTTTACGGTCACTTGTTTACGTCAGGCTAAAGTTAATTTGATGTCAATCAGATGGAAACGTCCCATGTGTTTTAGTCATCCCTGATAGTTTCATGTGCCCGTGGTAAGATTGCACGAGTGTCTTTAGAGCTCTTACACCTTTGTTTGTTTTTTAGGATTTTTCTTCTCTTTTTCACCTTTTTGCTTTTCTTTTTTGTCGTATTTTTTAATATGCTACTGAAAAATAACACAAAACAACTACACGAAGCGTAAAGTGCGGCTAAAGAAATATAAAATAAAAATAGCACGACACAATACACTAACGATATATTTAACACTAAAAAGAAGAAAATAACAAATAAGACAAACGAAATCAACTATTTTTTATACTATGGAAATAAAAAATACGTAGTGGAATAAAAATTGTTTTTCATTTTAGATTTTTTTGGGTGATTTTATAAGAAAACTAGTGATAAAACAACTACTTACTAAGAAAAGACTAAAATATGATTTATTTTTTTTAGGAAACACGAGACTAACACAAAGAAAGAAAAGACAAGAAAATATTTTTTGGGGATTTTTTTTATTTTTAATTATGGATTTATTTTAGGGACCAAGTACTAATCACATATTCTAGAAATTTCCAAAAAGGACAAAAAAAATTTATTTTATTTTTGGGTGGGCGACCAGGGGGGGGGGGGGGGGTCTATTTTTTATGTATTTTTACTGTCATTATAACACAAAGAAAACTAGTCGAAAAATCTATTACTTTAAATTAAAAGAAAATCCCCGGTAATGATACCAAAATCTTGTTGTGAAATTTTATATTATCGTGAGCACACGGGTTATTATAATATAGCTAATGTAAATATGGGTTGAAGCCATGAGGATTTGATCAATTTTTTAAATTAAAGACATTCAAACTAGAACATATTTATTTTTAAATAAAGATGTGAAGATAAAATAAACTAAACACAAATAAAAAAATGAAAATAAAAGAAACAACACAAGGTATGTAATGAATATGGAGAGATTACTAAGACTTCGAATACATTTACTCTTTTTATTAGAGTATGAATAATTGGTCTAACTCCAAATTCCTTTTTATTACTCAAAATTTACCGAATCTCTTCGCGTAAATTTCAAAAGATGAAAATAACAAAGTTTGATTCAAAATATTTATTTATCTCTTCTTAAATGGGAAAAATATAATTACCTTGAAAATGTCACTTTTAAGCATTTTATGTCATATATAAGCATGGACTATCAAACAACTTAATATAAGTATAATTTATCAAATGCAAGAAAACATAAAATCAAAGAATATGAATAAAGAAATTAATCCCAAAGGTTAAAATATCACTCTCGTGACTATTTTAATGAATAATAAAATTTTAAAATGTTTAAAACATGTTTAGAATTTATAAGAATTAAACTAATCAAACATTCACCATCTTCAATTATTTATCTCCTCTTACACTTTAATCCTAAAACTTTCATAATTTCTCCATTTGGCCTCCAATTTTCACCATCTTTCCACGGTACATATAAAATTGTAAAATAAAAATACTTAATTCAAATTTCAGCCATAAAGAATTGGAAAATTATGATTTTACCCGCTTAGGTTTTTAAAATTTCATGCTTAACTCGATTTTTCTTTAGACTTGCATTTTTCTTCTAAATAACAAAAATGACTATTCATGATACAATGGGCCTAACAAAGCCTAGATTTTGGCATAATTAATACACAAAATATGCTTACCAAGAATATGTATCTCTACTTAGCCATGCGGAGTCAGCAGTGAATTCATCTCTAGTGAGAAATAAAGATGGAGCTCAAAAGACGGTGTAATATACCATAGAGGCGCAGTGATCAGATATTCGAGGTTAGAAATAATATCCCTAGTCCTAATTAAGGAGTCTTAAAGGGTAAAATCTTACTTTCAGGCCCACAATTATGGTCTACACAAACCATCCCCTTAGACAGACCATTTACAAACCAAAGAAGTTCGAAAGACTAATGGCTTGGGTAGTCGAACTAGGATAGTTTGACATTATTTATGAGTCATAGACATCTATTAAGGGATGTGTAGTAGTTTATTTCATCACGAAACTCACATTCTAATAAGAGATCCCAGAGAAGGATGTCGGATCCAAAACTCTACCTGCAGCAACTGTAGCCAAAGCAAAATCTTCTATAATGGCAATCTAGAAAAGCCGAGATGAGAGAAGATGAAGAAAGTATTTAAAAGAGGCTTACTGGTGGATGGTGGATGGTGGATTTGATGAGGCTAGTCACATATGGAAGCTCTCTATTGATGGCTCTTCTTGCACAAATGTGATTAGGTTTAGTCTCATTGTTTCCACTTCGAAAGGATAAGATGTTCAATATGCAATGAGGTTCAACTTCAAATCCTTTAACAATGAAGTTGAACATGAGGCCCTAATTGAAGGATTGGGTACAACTTTATCAATTGGATCATTGCATGTACCAACTCATAATTATTCATAATTGGTTATTAATAAAGTCCTTAGTCCATATGGAGAGTGAGAGGAAAAGATATTAAAGTAATTGAGCAAGGTAAAAAATGGTTGCCTAAGTTTATTACGGTGCAAGTCTCAAATGAAAAACTTATGGGCAGGTGGACTAGCTCGTTTGTCATCGGTTACATGAGTTGAGTTTCGGAGGATAGTGATAGAAGAGATTATGTTATGCTTTAGCAAAGATGATAAATAAGTGCAGATTATGGAATCAAAGCTGGGGCCATCTTGGATGAACCCGGTCATATCTTACTTGTAAATGATAAAAGTCCCAGACGACCCTAAAAAATCTAGGCGATTGCATTATAAAGTGGTTAGATGTCACTAATGGTGGTTCACTACTCAAAAGTGGCTTCGTGTTAATGTTTCTCCAATGTGTCCAACCTAGTAAAGTGCAAGTTATATTCAAGGATGCGCATGAGGGGTCATGTTGAGCCTATATTGTCGTGAGATTATTAGCTATGATAATAGTAACACAGGATTATTATTGGCCCACTATGAAAGAATATTACGCTACATATATGAAGAAATGTGGTCGGTGTCAAAGGCACGCCATGATGATTTGCTGACTAATGCAAGCCTTGACTCCAATCACTTCCCCTGGCCTTTCCAATCACTTCCCCTCGCCTTTCTCATTGTGGGAAATAGATATCGTAGGGCCATTACCCATGACCAACAGAAGATTTAGATACCTAGTAGTAACGGCTGACTTCTTCACCAAGTGGGTGGAGGCTAAACTGATGATTGAGATCATTCAGTTGAAGTTCGTCGGAACAACATTATCTAAATGTATGGTATACCAAACTCTATCATCATGTACCATGAAACATAATTTGATAATGGTTAGTTCAACAATTAATTCATTAGATACCATATCAAATTCTTGCATTCCATTCTAGACTACCCACGGTGTAATGGACGTGCTGAGGTTACCAATAAGATCATTCTTGATGGAATTAAAAAGAGGCTCGAAGACGAGAAAGCAACTAGATTAATGAGCTCCGATGCATCCTCTAGGCATGTCAAGCAACCCCAAAAACCCCCACTAGAGACCCTACCTTCATACTAGAATTTGGAATTGAGACTATGGTCCCAACAAAGGCCGGTTTACCTAGCCACCGTGTGATGAATTTCAACCCGTCTATTAGTGATTTCATGAGGCAATTATACTGGGACCTATCCGAAGAGGTGAGGGAGAAGGTTGCTCTCAGAATTTCTATCTAGAAGTAGAGGACGTCTTGATATTATGATAAGTGGTTTAAGTCGAGGACATTGAAAGAGGGAGACATTGTGCTAAATAAGGTCATCCATAAAGGAATTAAGGTAGAGGCCAACTAGCACGGGTCATACAGAGTCAGTTCGATAGTTCGACCTAAGACCTATCGAATCAAAACACTATAAAGATAAGAATTTAAAAACTAGTGGAACGTTATATTATCACTTGTATTTTGATATGATGTAATGGGAACTGAAAGTGTAATAAGATCAAAACGAATATCAATGAATAAGCATTATTTCTTAAGAAAATAATATTTTCGAATTTTATTTATTTGTTATTATTTTCAAACATGCTCATCACGAGATGGTCAATAGGCCTAGGCTAAAGAAATATCTAGGGGGATGGGAAAATAATTACACAACTCAGACTATAGAACCTTAAGAGGAAAATATGCCTTGAGACTAATTATGTTCCTATAAACTAGTGGTCGACTCCTTGGGTCAGCACTTGTTCAAGGGGAACAAAAAAACAAAGTGAAAGTCCTCGACCTCAGTCAAGGAAAGGCCATGGTAACAAACGATGAGGGAAAGACGAACGAGAAGAGGCTCACAAGTTATAAGACCTCTTATTTGGGAAAACCTCAAGAGGAAAGCATAGCATTTTATGAGTGAACACATCCTTAGGATAGATCATGGCATGAAATAGTCCCCTCCATCGATAGCCAGTGTAGTCTCAAGGTTGGGTCAGCCATAATACAACCCAAGGGCTAATAAACGACTAAGGCATTGATTTGATCCTACAAAAGTAGCTAAAGTGAAATATTCCTGGAGGATTGACATGCCTAAGACACATATGCAAACCATTATACAAAGAAGTAATACGATAATTCAAGCCTAGAACGTGATATATGAAAGGTAAGGAAATAAAAGAAATTAACAAAAGAAGAAAGAATAATCACATTCAAAGGCACAAAAGGCCGTGGTGAAATTATTCAAAATTACAAAAATATACCCTTAAAGGGAAAGTTTACATAAAAAGAGTTCAAATATTGATTCGTAAATATCTAAGCCTTGGGATAAGTGGTGGTAAGGAGATTGGTTGGATCAGCACTCAGATTGACTGGATCGGTGCTCGGATCAACAACATTTAAGGCATGGACAATGATCGATTCGACAGTAGTGGTCCCCTATTGAGAAGCAGGGGGATCAAACTCCATATCTTTATCTTAGACTAATGCCATGGCATCCTTATCATTTCCTTCCCAGTGCTTGATGACCCTGATAATCTTTGGATAGTGTTTCCCCACCCCCTTTTTTAGCTCATTATATACCTTGGTGGAATATACCATCTTCTCCATGATGCATTTTATAGAGGACTTATATTCAGAAATCACGACATTGATAGACCTAGTCAAGTCCTCATTCAACTAATGGATAGTGTCCTTGTCTTCCTTTCTCTTGGACTTAAATTTGATCACACAGGCATCAGCATTCACCACCTTCTTCTCAGCATCTTTCATTTTTTTCTCCAGATCGACCAATTTATCCCGGAGTTCAAGGTTCTACTTCTTTTTTTCCTCAAAAGTTTTCACATGATCCTCCGATGAAAAGGTCCTCTCTTACAAGATAGTGTCCAATATGGCTAGTTGAAAACAAAATGGATATAAGGTGAAGAATTCAAAGTTGTAATTTATAGGTAAAATTAGAAGAGGATAGGATTGTTAACTGCATGGCTCAATGTTGGGAGGGGAACCAGAGAGTATATGTATCCAAAGATATGATATGCACGTAATCTAGGTCATACCTAGTATAATCGATGTGATTGGTGAAATTGGTGGAGTTGGATAACATGGTCTTCATATCATTCCTCGGCATCTCGTATAGGTAATGAAAAAAGAGGTATCTTTCACATAACAAGGATCATAAAACAACTCGGCCATGACCTCCTGGGTGTTCTTTCCTAGGACAGCCTTTAACTTCTTTGGGTCTGAAGCAGATAAAACCTTAACATATCACTTTTTAGAATCTTCTTGCTTCTTTTTTAAGGAAGCAATGGATACACGGTCAGCCTTTTTTGGGGCCATTTCTTAATAGAGTGAGTTTATAATTGGGAAGCAGAATGAGTTGGTATTGCATAAGAAAATCTCAGATGTTAGCATAACATGAACTAAAGGGATATGAGCAATCACTTGGATGGATTTTCACTTACTCTCTTCGATCTCAGCCTTAGTTGGAATGATAGAAGAGTGATAGCCGAACTCTATAAGCTTGTCAAAGGAGAAAATATCATCAAATTTTAAGGGATCAAGTCGGCAATATTGATCTACTAGCCACATCTCAACTGAAGTAAGTCGAGCAGTAACTTTCTCTGTCAAAAAATCAGCAAAGATCTTAAGTGAAGCGCATAAATTAAAGGAGGTTGCCTTTGTTTACACCGTATTTTATTGAATTCATCTCGTGATGTTTTTATCACAAGGATAGATGATCAGTCAAGTTAATAGTGGTTATCTGTTGATTATTGAAGGAATTTTTTGTGGAAGCAGTGGGTGATTTAAAACGGTTATTATTGGAATCCCTTTTAGAGGTTATTTGGGGGGAAATATGGGTAGTTATTATAGATAATTAATTCAAATTTAAATCAAAAGTTACTTAAAGCCAAAGATAGTTAGTTATTGCAAACAACTATAAATACAACCCTTCATAACTAGGACTCCCTCAATAAAAAAAACTATATTTACTCCTTTTATCTTATTTTTCCTTTTATTTCCATTTTTTATTAATTTATTTAGAGCTTTTCTTTCATTCGAACTAGGTTGTAAGGTAGATTCTAACTTTCTTTATAGTTTATTACAAGTTTCCTTATATTTACATTTGATTTGTTTTGCTTTTAGTAGCGCAATCTTATCTTTCATTCCTTAGTGTAATCTTCCTTTATTGCATTTATCTTTCTTTAGTTTCGAAGCTTTAGTTTAATTTCAGTTTATGCCAATTACTTTTTCTTCTTTAGTTCTAGTTAATTGTAGTAATTTAGAACTCACATCAAAGTCTTCCCTAAGGGAATCACAAGTCTTTTTAATTGAAGCATCGAACGATACACAATTTTTTTATTATCACAAGGCTAAGATAATCGATTGGTTGGAGAGACCATAACCTTTTATGGCACGCTGGCAATTAACCAGATTACACTAACCAAGCCAAATGAAAATCATAAACATATTTTTGGCATGCCCATGCTATATAATGTTTATTATGGCTAAGGCACAAACAACCGAAATGACAAAATGAGTCTTTCCCGTTCAAGATTTAGACCAATTGGTAAGTGATGATTTTCAAAGGTGTATGGGACATATGTTCGAAAGTCTCAACAATTTGACCCAAATTTCACATCATATTTCTAAAATTCTTTGAATTCGATCGTAATAGTCCCTATCATACCAACCTTTTACAAAGAGAATATTTTGATAAAAAAAACTATTGGCAAAGAGAATGCCATGGATTTGCAGAAAAAATGAGATGATGATCATCAACCATTTTCATTACAAAATCGAAATGCTAACTCAGAACTCAGGGGGTAGGAAGATCATCAAAAGATTTCAAAACTCGGAGGGGTCCAAAAAATTAGTGTTCAAATAAGTTTTTGGGTAGTAAGAATATTTTCAAACCTATGTAGAGTTGCAACTAAAAATTCCCCAAAATATGTGCTTCGAAGATAATGAAAATCTCATCCATGCCCCACGATGTTTATTATCTGAATCGGCTGTCATAAATGGTGAACTACAATGGCTATTGGTAAGAATTTGGGTCGGATATTATTTCCACACTATTTATAAACCAATTGGCTTGAAAGATATGGATTTATGTTCTTGGGGAATGAATCTGAACACCAGCAATGTGAATCTTTTGGCTTGACAATAGTATCAATTTCATTTTCGGGTTGTCCAGTTACCAAAACTGCATTTCAGTAAAACTATCATAACTTTCTCTATAGAGGTCCAAATGACAATCTGTTTTTGAATTGGAAGCTTGACTTCCAGGGTTTTATTTTGGTACATTAATTGTCTTCTAGTTCAAAATACACACAAGAAAAATCAATGCTAAGAAAATCATAATAAAATTTTAGATTGTTACAGTGTTTTATGCTGTCATTAAAACACATTTCAGTAAAACAATCATAACTTTGTCTATAGAGGTCCGAATGACAAACCATTTTGCATTGAAAGCTTTAATTATAGGTATTTCTTTTGGTATATAGTTCATTTTCTAGTTCAAATACACAAAAAAGCTCCATACTTGGGAAGTAAGACAAAAAAAAATTGAATTGTTACAACATTTTGTATAGTTACCCAAAACTCATTATAGTAAAATGGTCATAACTCTCTCTACAAAGGTCAAAATGATTAACCGTTTGCGCATTGGAATCTCGACTTTCACATCTTTATTTTGGTATATGTCTCATTTTCTTATTCAAAATACTCTAATAACGCCAAGCTTAGGAAGTTAGGCAAAATTTTTGGACTATTAAAACTATATTTAGTAATCTTCGAAGGTAAAAAATGTTGCAATTATTCACCTTCTTTGGTAACCCTTCAAAGTTAAATTTTTTGTGATTATTCACCATCTTTTATGATCTCCAAAGTTAAAAAAATATGTTGCAATTATTCACCATCTTTGTTTACACTTCAAAGTTTAAAAGTTTTCATGATTATTCACCAATTTTGGTAATATTCGAAGGTAAAAAAATGTTTTAATTATTCACCATCTTTGTAAACCTTCGAAGTTTAAAAGTTTTTGTGATTATTTAACACCTTTGGTGACCTTATAAATTTAAAAAAATGTTGCAATTATTCATTATATATGGTGACCCTTCTAAGTTTAAAAGTTTTCGTGATTATTCACCATCTTTGGTTATCTTCAAAGGTTAAATATATTGCAATTACTCACCATATTTGGTGTCCCTTCAAAGTTCATAATCTTTGGTGACCTTTGATAATGAAAAATGCTGAGACTATTCACCATCCATGGTGACCTTCAAAGTTAAAAGGGTTAGAGTTATTCAACTTATTTGGTGACGATAGAATTTAAAATCCTAAAATAAATTACCCTACTTTTTACTAGGATCTTAAACATGGATAACTACTTATGTTAGGAAGGAGCTTTGAATATTTCACCCATCCGATAAAGTTTATTCAAGACTGTAATTATCAAGTCTCCAACACCTAAATCGTTCTGAAAATTCAGGTAGTGCACGGGGGGGGGGGGGGGGGGGGGGGGGGAGGGGATGTTTACACCATATTTTACCAGGTTCATCTCGCGATGTTTTGACATGTGGATAGACGATGGGAGAAATTAGTAACGGTTATATGGTGGTTATTGGAGGATTTTTTTTTGTGAGAGTAGTGGGAGGTTTAAAATGGTTATTATTTGGATTCGAATTAGAGGTTATTTGGAGGCAAACATGGATAGTTATTATAGAGAATTAATTCTAAATCAAACCGAAAGTTAATTGGAGAAAAAATTCAAATCGGAAGTTACTTGGAGCCAAAGAGAGTTAGTTATTGCAAACAACTATAAATTTCTCCCTTCATGAAAGTAAAATATGGTCTCCCTTAGAAAAAAAAAACTAAATTTACTCATTTTATTATATTCTTTTTTATTTTCTTTACTATTTCTATTCATGTATTTGCAGTTTTTCTTTCATTTGAAGTAGTTTGTAAGGTATATTGTAACTCTCTTTATAGTTTATTAAAAGCTTTCTTACCTTTACATTTGATTTTTTATTATTTTTAGCAGCGTAATCTTGTCTTTCATTTATTAGTGTATTTTTTTTATTACATTTATCTTTCTTCACTTTCGAAGCTTTAGTTTAATTTCAGTTTATGCCAATTACTCTTTTTTCTTTAATTCTTGTTAATCGTAGTAATTTAGCACTCTCATGTGACACCTCGCTTATTTCAATAACGGGTGATCAGTCCCTTACTAAAATAAAACAGGAATCTCATATGGTTTATTCTTAACATCACTGTCGGAAAATATTTTAATTACTAACCACCTATTGTTTTAACAAGTCAATGCCAAATTTTAATCTTTATTTAAATACCAAAAAGTAAAACCATTCACCACAAACCATTCAAATTAACCATTTCAAAAATAAACCATCACGGTAATAAAGTTTAAAGGGCGAATAAATTAAAATCCAAATACCGAATACACCATCGGTTACCAAACAATCCAATACAATCCACACTAGCTGAATATAAAGAGTTTAATAAAAGGGGCGACATCCCACTAACAACTGAAATGGAACCCAACTAGAAACCTTGAAAAGAATGATCTTGAAAATAATGATCTTGAAAAGAATGATCACGCTTGACATCCCTATGGCTGGACACCTAAAAGTTTTGAAAATATTTTATACGTTGCAGAGCCCAAAACCTTTTGAAAACATTTAGCAAGTGAATAAAATGCATTAATGAAAATGTGCAGCATTTTTCCATATTTAAATTAGTAGCGCACTCCCATAAGACGACCCTCACCCCTCATCTATTATGCGCACCTATTGAGTAGATTTAAAACATTCTAGTTATGCTACCCTGCCTAACTAGTACCAGCACGTATCTTATCCCCATACGCTAACCTTCTACCCAAATTGTATCACACACGTTTGTTCTATGATTTAATTCTTATTTAGCTATCGCACATGCTAAGTCATTTTAAATTCCATCTTAATTAATTCACATAACTCCACCCCAGTTATTTATTCCATACTCATGTATTAATATTATTCACCCGTATATAATTGTCACACTTATATCCGTATATTTATATCACATATTGTTCACATACACATATATTGCTCGCTATATATGTATAAGAGTAATACCTCTGGGCATGTCTTTGATGGGTGAAAAATCACTAGCATGCTATCAAGCTCCAAGAGTATCTATCTCAACTTGGGCAACCGAGTCGAAATCTCACCACCGAACCCAAAATGAAAATGAAACCTGGAGGTGGTTATGGCCTTAAGTCCATGGGTTATAACCATACCACATTATTCCACAGACTCCAAACTCACATAGGGTGGTCATGTATAAACATATGACCCAGGGGAACAGTACTACCTCTGTTAGGATTCGCCCGAGTGACCTCCCACGGCGCGCAACCTCAACCGATAGCATATCCGCTGGGATGGGTATGTTTCACATAAAAATTATACGCACAGATATTATTATTCATATATATATATATATATATATATATTTCCTATACTTGTATATATACATGTCACATAATCCGACTAATTTGTGCCTAACTCCCGAAGCACTAGCCATAATGTTTCGAGTCTATTCTCGACTCCCGCAAATATAATTAACCATTAAATAAATTAATAATGATACATAACATTCCTGGATAATCCGAAGTTTCCCAACCAACCCGTATCTAAAAGTCACCCGATTATTTATCCTAATTTGCTTATTTTATTATTAGAGTGTTAAACATCCCAAACACCCAAATTTACTTTAGGATTATCTCCAATCATTTCCCGATAATCTACTAATATACCAAAGTCATAATTCAGTAGTCATGAACATCCTTACGAATACCCAAAACCAACCCGGAATCACTCCCAAAGAAAAATCCATTTAAATAGCAAGACTGGGCGACACAGGGGTGCCGAACCAGTTTACCCCTACTGTCGAACCCAAAACGACATAGTTTCACGTTTTACAAATTTCTGCACATTTCTTTAACCCAAAACAATTCCAATCAATCTCCCAAACATCAATCTATACTATTCTAACAATATAATTCATGAGGGAACATGTTTATGGATTCTTAGTACTCAAAATCCTATTAATTCATAGAGTTATAACATCAATCATTCGAAATTATCACGTACTTTAATTTCAATGGTTTAACCCCTCAAACTTCTGATTTTCAATTCAAGAACATAAATATATCTTTTCATTCTTCGATTTCTTTATCAAGGACCTATATTCTATGTGGGATTTAATCTATCAAGCTCATATGGAATTATCACCAAATCTTTATGAATATATTTTCTCAAAACCCATTTGACATGTTCACCCCCCCCCCCCCCCAAAAAAAAAAAAACAAATGGTTTCAATTTACCATTTATAATATGACATAAATAACTATACATATAAAATTAACCAATTCATTCACTTGATTTAGGTTTGAAGAAGACTCTGAATCCTCCTTTGTATATTGATTGAAACCTAGTAATTCCCTTCAAAACTTCTTCTCCAATTGGCCTCCCTTGATTTTCTTTGTGTTTCCTCCTCTTTATTCCCCAATTTCTCTCTTAAGGGTTTGATAATGTAAAGTGGCTGCCCATAAGCCCCTAATCTCTTATTTAAATACCCTAATCCCGGAATTAGGTTAACTAATAATGGGGACCCATTTATTACGATCCATGAGAGTAGTCGACTAGCCCAATCTGCCTAAAGACATTCTAGGCCCAAATCAGATATTTAATTAACACATGTGTATTTGATACATGCTGGAACACTTACGAAAACATTCAAATTGGTTACCAACAATCTCAGAGGTGATATTCATGGACACCACAAACTATCCATGTGTTAGATGAGTTCCTTGTACAATTCAATATCTTACTTTTATGCATCGATAAATTTTAAACCCTGACCGAGGGCAAATGGATGTAATCTCGAGCATTAAAAGACACTATAATAAAATGGTAACCTCTTCGTGGACGTAGGCAAGTTGCCGAACCACGTATATCATTGTTGTGTGTGTGATTTTACATTTTGTTTCTGTGATTGCTTCGCGGATCTTTGTTGTGATAATTTTTGTACTCACAATTGGCTCCGTTTATGGGAAGCGATTTTTATTCCTATGAAAACATTCATTAACAAAAAGCCCATGATGTGTCACCATAGAAACAACATTCCTCAGGTTGGCAATGTGCAAGAAAACCCAGTTCCACCTAGGTTCAGGTCAGAGATTCACCAACACACAAATCCCAAGCTTTGCCAACAAATATAGCCTTCTCAAGAAAGTCAGGGACCACCTAGGTATATGAAGATCTCCAGGTTGGTCGACACCTACGAAGCCAGTCTTCGAGAATAAGAGGAGGCCAAACGCCTCCAGGTGGAAGAGAATGCTCGCCTTCAAAGGTAACTTGAAAGGACGAAGACATATATCCATAGAGATATAAGGAAACGACGTGATAGGACTCCTAGTCCTCGGGGGAGTAATACTCCCAGTCGACGGAGGAGCTCTAGGCGCGACCAGAATAGAATTAAAAGTGGTAGATCAGAGCATGGCCAATCAGAGTGGCACCATAGGAGCAATGATCATTAGAATGAGAGTATCAGGATTTTGGTTCTTAGAGAGATGGACCAATATCCAGCCCATCGAGGATCTAGGTCTACTACGGAGCTAGCTAGTAAAGCTATCAATACCCAGATGAAATCCCCTTTTTCAAGGGTGATCGAAGAAGAGGAACCCCAAAGAAGTTTATCGTTCCCAGATTCAAAATTTACGACAGAAAGATAGATCCCATGGACCACGTTCGACAGTATAGATAAGCGATGACCTTATGGAACCACAATGACGCATTGATGAGCCGAATTTTCCCTTCTAGCCTCCATGAATTAGCACATAAGTGGTTCCATAAGTTTCCTCATAGGTCGATCAGAAACTTCAAGGCCCTAGTAGAGGCTTTTATTACTCTCTTCACAATCAGCGGCTCCTATCCCAAGTGAAGGATGCGCTGTTCACGATAAAGAAAAAGCCCCAAGAGAGCCATAGTGATTATGCCAAGAGGTATTGGGAAGTCTTCAACGAAGTGGAGGATTGCTTGGAGCAAGTTGCCATTGCATCCTTTAAAATTGGTCTGCTGACAACATCTTTGCTGCAGCAATCCCTGACCAAGAAGGAAGCTAGCACTATTGATGATCTCATGGCTCGTATTGAGAAATACGCCAAAGTGGAAGACATGGTTCACTCTAATACAAGGGAAAATAGTCAAGCAAAGGTAACCAAAGGGGGAGAAAAGAGTGATACTCAAAAGAAGAGGAATAAGAATGGAGGTAAGATCTTCTTCAATAATGGGAATAAGGATGATCCTTCGAAGGCATTCATAGTTGTTAACACAGTCTTCAAGGAACCTATTTACAAGATCTTGAGAAAGATCAAAGACCAACCGTTAATAAAGTGGCCCAAGAAGATGGGTGGTGACCTAACAAAAAGAAATAATGTGATGAGATACGCATTCCACAAGGAGGGTGGACACAGGACAGAAAATTGCAAGGCTCTGAAGTAGCACTTGGAAGAGTTGGCCCAATCTAGGCACCTCAATGAGTACAGGAAGAAGAAAGAAGATAAGGTTGCATCCAATGGTCACCAGAAGTCGATCAACGTCCTTAATGAAGACATGGAATTGGAGTTCACGATAGGAGTTCGCGGTGATCCATGGGGCATCAGACTTAAAGCGGATCCAAGGGATTGTTCGAATGGAGTTAAAAAAAAGTCACTGCTATCATGTAAGCATTTCATATTGACCCTAGTAAAACCCAAGAAGGAAAGTGTCACCGACTAGAGGACGTCAAATATACCAAGCACATCGTCTTCACGGAAGAAGATTTGGTCGGATTGAGGACCCCACATCACGACGCACTGGTAATTACCCTCAAAATTGCAAATATGGACATGAAAAGCTGCTCGTGGACCAGGGAAGTTCATCAAAGGTAATGTACCTAGAGTTTTTCCACTAGATGCAGATCAACCTAGCCAACTTCAAGGAGGCCATAGTTTCATTGGTCGGTTTCACAGACAAAATCACAATACCACTGGGAAAGATAGTCCTGCTAGACAGAGCAGGCAATGTTTCAAAGCTGATTAAGTTCTTAGTGGTGGACATATAGTTCCCATATCACACCATTTTGGGCAGAGGCTGGCTACATGCCATGAGGGTCGTACTATCTACCTACCACCAAAAGCTGAAGTGTATCATCGATTGGGGCGTGGTTAAAATTCATGGTGACCAGGCCACTTCCAAGAATTTCTTCATCACGGACATCCTCTCGAGGAAGGAAAAGAAAAAGGAACTAAAGGATTCCCAGGAGAAAGCCCAGGATGGGGATACACCCTCTAAATAGCAATTAAAGTACAACCGACCAGGGGTGGAGGAGACCAGGGTACACCCCGCTGACAGGGTCATTGAAATCCTGGAGGAAATTGGAGAAGATGACAACTTGACAAAGAGAAAGTTTCTAGTCGAAACCACGCTCGCCGATCAAGAAAATAGGGAATTGATTGCCTTCTTGAGAAATAATCTAGATGTTTTTATGTGGGAACCATATGATTTACCAGGCATTGATACCAACATAGCCTGCCATCGTATGTACGTTTATCCGACCTTCAAAATAATCACTCAAAAGATTTGTCGAACAACCCTCAGGAAGGCTAAAGCAGTGGAGAACGAAGTGGGAAAGCTTATAAACACAGGATCTATAAAGGAAGTTCAGTTAACCAAATAGCTATCCAACCCAATAGTGGTATGTAAGAGCAATGATAGTTAGAGGGTCTGTATTGATTTCACAGATCTCAACAGAACATATCCAAAAGATAGCTTCCCGCTGCCTAAAATCGATCAGTTGGTTGATGCTATGGCAACACACGAAATGATGAGTTTTCTGGATGGCTATTCAGGGTACCATCAAATTTTATTATTCGGCCTCTACAAGGACAAAACGTCATTCATAACCCATATTGGGTTATACTGGCAACCTATCAGAGGTTGGTCACCAAGATGATCAAGAAATAGATGGGAGACACAATGGAGGTCTATATCGATGATATGTTAGTCAAGAGTGAGAATAAGGGCGACCACCTCACGAACTTAGACAAGACCTTTGAGATCCTCAGGACATACTGTGTAAAACTTAATGCAGGTAAGTGTTCATTTAGTGTCCAGTCAAGAAAGTTCTTAGGCTATTTGGTCAGTAAAAGAGGAATTGAGGCCAATCCAGATCAGATCGATGCGATCACCAGGGTTCAGCCTCCACAGACGTTACAAGATGTTCAAAAGCTCACTGGTATGCTCGCGACATGCAATCTCTTCATCTCCAAGTATTCAAAACGTTGTCGCCCATTCTTTCAACTACTGAAAAGGGACAAAGGCCTCATATGGAACGAAGATTATTCAAAAGCTTTGGAGGAGATCAAATCCGACTTTAGATAACTTCCCCTACTGGTGATTCCATAAGATGAAAACCCATTGTATCTTTGCCTTTCGGTATCAGACCATGTTGTAATCTCGGCTCTAGTGTGTGAGAAAGAGAGAGCAAAACATCATATATATTATTATAGAAGACACTTCTAAACACAGAGTAGCGTTACTTGCCCCTGGAAAAGCTTGCCTATGCACTGTTGGTCGCCTCAAGAAAGCTGAAACATTACTTTAAAGCTCACTCAATAACAGTAATCACTTCCTAACCCTCAAAGTTGTTCTTAGAATAGCCCACCTCTCTAAATAACTCTCAAAATGGTCGACGAAGTTTGGAAGATTCAATATCCACTTTAAATCAAGAACAACAATTAAGGGATAACTTCTGGTAGACTTTATCATTGAATTCACGGGTGTCCAGCCAATCGACCAACAAAGAGCGAAGCAATCAACAGATGAGGAAGCACAGTCTAAATACTGGACCCTATACGTTGATGGAGCCTCCAATTCCAGGGGATAGGAGTAGGAATCATCCTCATCACACCAAAAGATATTGTCATCAAACAGGGGATTATAATGGGATTTGAGTCCTCCAATAATGAAGCTAAATACGAAGCACTAATCGCTGGCATGAGTAAGGCCCAATTACTAGGGGTAAAGCGCCTCTATATATTCGACGACTCCAAACTGTTCTCCAAGAAAGTGAATGGGGACTTTAACACAAAAAATGATAGGATGGTAGCCCACCTCATAATGGTAAGATGACCTATGGTAGGATTTGAGAAGGAGGACATTAAATAGTTCCCCCAGGGGTAGAAAAGCCACGTAGATGACTTAGCGGCCCTGAGCTCAACGGTAGACTCTGATCGGAGAAGGACCATCCAGATAGAGTTCCTCCCCCCAGTTAATCATTAACAAGATAAGGTGGTTTGGGGATCAGAGATCTCCATGATATTATTAACTCTTTGAGTATGAAGTTGTGGTGGGTATTTAGATCTCAAGAGTCTATATGGTCTAAATATATACGCGCAACTTACCGTAGAACTCATCATCCAATTATAGCTCTAAGAAGAAGTGGAGCTCATACATGGAATAGGTTTTGTTCAGTGAGAACAGTAGCAGAAGAAAATATGTTATGGTGTATAAGAAAAGGTGAAATATGTATATGCAAAGACAATTGGTGTTTTGAAGGTTGTAAGATAATGAAGAAGTAGCAAATCAGCCTATAAACAGATTCTGGGGCCCAAATCAGACCTGGGATAGATCATTACTTGAAATTAAATTTCCTTTTTGCTGTAGCTGCTAATATCTATAGATTCAAGGAGATCTCGTATGACCAACCAAATAAACTGATCTGGAAGCCAAATGTAATAGGTAATTTTAATTCTAAATCTGCATGGGAGATATGTAGGACTAAATACTCTTCCCAAAACAGTTATAAGTTTATCTGGCATAGTCTTATCCCACTGAAAGTCTCAATTTTATGTGGAGATTGTTAAATAATCTTCTTTCAATTGATCATAAGATTAAATCTATTGGAGTTAGGGGGCGTCTAAATGTAACTATTGTGTTAGTCTAGCAAAAGAAAGCATATATCATATATTTGGGTATGGTGAAGTACCTACAAGAGTTTGGGGAAAGTTATCTCAAGATTATGGGGTCAAGAGAACTTTGGGAGGAGTTAGAATCATTCTTTTTCAATGGTGATTTCAAGGGACTAAAACAGATCCAGTGATCAATTTTCTTATTCCAGCCCTAACTTGTTGGTGCTTATGGTTGCATAGAAATATATGTTGGTATGATAATGGTTCTTCACATGTTAAATCTGTTTTATATCAGGTTAAATATCAAAAAATTCTTTATAGTTCAAGGAAGAATCCCCAAACAGTTACTACAAGGATGAAAATCAGATGGATGCCCCCCCCTTCAGGTGTTTTAAAGCTTAACATAGATGGTAGTGCAATTGGGAACCTAGGCAATGGTGGGATAGGAGGCGTCCTTAGAAATCAGAAAGGTGAAATGTTGTGGGATTTTAGTGCTTCAATTGGGGTAGTTTCTAACATGGAAGCAGAGGCTTTAGCTTTAAAAAGTGGAGTGGAGTTTCTCAAGGATCTGGAGAAGTATGAAGTAATTATAGAGAGTGACTCTAAAGTTCTTATAGACATTCTCCAAGGAAAGGACCAAATTCCTTGGAAAATAGCATGGTCTATTAATATCATCAAAAATATTCTAAAGGATTTTATTTACTCTCTCCAGTGTTCTCATAGGGAAGCAAATGAAGTGGATGATTTCTTGGATAAAAGAGGTAGTATCTATGCAGAAGAAGTTTTCTCCCATTCAATAGGGGAGTTTCCAAAACAATTGAAGGGTCTGATTAAAGTGGATTCATGGGGTCTCCCAAATTTTAAGTATGTCTAAGTGTAAATGGGGCTTTATATCCTCCTTGTCAGGATTCAAGCTAGCTCTAATTTGTTCAATTTGTTATTTTATTCTTGTAAGGGCTCTCTTTTATAAAGAGACTAATTTATCTTTAAGTCAAGTTAGTTGTATTCAAGAGGATATGTCATGTAAGCTACCTAGTAGAGGCATGTTCTACTGATTGTGCCACCTGGAGAAGCTATTTCTCCATTCATCAATAACACTTGTGGGGGTATCGTCCATCTTCCTAAAAAAAGTCCTCCTCACAGAGAAGACCCTTAGTTGGATGGATACCATCGTTGCCTATCTATGAAGTGACGTACTGCCCAACGACAAGAGATTATCTCATGAAATAAGGGTAAAAGTTGCTTGTTTTTACCTTGCCCTAGGAGGGAAGCTCTATAAGAAGTCATTCATAGGCCCTTAGCTCCAGTGAGTTCACCCACATGACGCCGAGCAAATACTTAGTGAACTTCATGATGGTATTTATGGAAGTCACGCAGGAGGGAGGTCATTGGCCTTTCGACCAATTAAAGAAGGATACTAGTGGCCCCACATGCAAAAGGATGTAGGAGCCTATGTTCGCAAATATGGAAAATTACAGAAGCACTATCCTGTGGTCCACCATCCAGCTAGCAACCTGAAATCTCAAACAAGCCCACGACCATTCGCATAATGGGGACTAGATATCGTGGGACCACTACCTACTAAATCTGGAAATCGCAAGTATCTACTGGTTGGCACAGATTACTTTAATAAATAGGTAGAGGCATAACCACTGGCAATCATGCACGACGCTAACATGACCAGGTTCATTTAGAAGAGCATCATAACACGCTTTGGGATACCAAGGACAATCATCACCAATAATGGTACAAAATTTGAAAGCAGTTTATTTTAAGATTTTTGTGATGAGCATGGCATTAAACATCACTTCAGTTTCATTGCGTATCCCCAAAGTAACGGTCAGGCAGAAGCTTCCAATAAAACCATGCTCAATGGAGTGGAAAAAAGGTTAGAAAGATCCAACGGTGCCTAGGTGGATGATCTCCCTCATGTTCTATGGGCTTACCGTACCACTCCTAGGAGACCAACTGGGGAAACACCCTTCGTGCTTGCTTATGGAATAGAAGATATCATTTCGTTAGATGTAGGTATCCCTACTATAAGAACCACCTTGGTCGACCAAGGCCATAATGATGATGCATTATGCACTAAACTTGACTTAGAGAATGAGCAAAGATAACTGGCCATGATCAAGTTGGCTTTCTATCAATAGCAACTAGCCAAGCAGTATAATAAGAAAGTCAATGCGAGAAAGTTTTTAGTAGGGGACTATGTACTAAGGAAAGTCCTCGACAGTGCCGTAAAACCATCAGATGGAAATATGGGACCAAACTGGAAAGGACATTTTAGGGTGATAAGGGACGACCTTCAAGGAGCATATCACTTGGAAATGTTGGAGGGCAGTGAGATACCAAGAGCATGGAACGCAGCCAAACTGAAGAAGTTCTAATTTTACTCTTCTTTATATTTTGTTAGAACATTTAGTTTAAGCGAATTTTCATTTTCAAACTTATGTACCTTGCAAGTTATTATTCAATGAATAAAGGCCAGTTGGCCCTCACACTTCGATATTATATATTGGCTTCTTAGACCCTCGTGCATAGTAGAACTCGTGGGGATTATAGCAGGTTGTTCAACTTGCTTTAATCAAGGAATCTCACATATCGAGTAGGATTAGTAGTAATTATAACAAGTTAATAAAATTGTTTCAATTACTATAACCCCCAAGTCTTTGTTGCAAACACAATAGACCTCATAAGTTGCCCCGACAATAACAAAAGCCCTGCAAGGGATCCTTAGGCAACAAAGCCAACTCAGGTTGGTCGCCAACTTTATTGGTGGCAAAAAGCCTGCTCAGGCGGATGGCCCATTGACCAAGTACATTCTCTCCATCATCTCACTTAAGCCTAAGCAAGTGTGATGACATAACCTAAAAGTTAAAGTAGATGGAATGATACTGCTGAGGCATATTAGACTGAGAGAATGTTCAAACACATATTAACAAATCGCTAACACATGTTTTTAATATCATTTAGTCAGTTAAAAAACCCAAAATGATCAAACCTAAGCACTTGCCCATTCAAATAGCAAAATGCCTAATATGGTCAAACAATATTTCTTGGTCGGCAAAGATTTAAGTAATTAACGAGCAGCGACTATTTCCATCTCAGATATATCCAACAATTATGAACCCATGTTTAGTGAGTACATGCTCAAAATATGAAAAAAGTTAATAAATTAAGCTTTGTATTGATAAAAATTTAGAATTACAATTGCATCAAGACCAAAATATATAAAGACCTAAGATGGCCCAAGTTGGAGAGCAAGATAATTTTCAATGAGCACTCTTCAACTATCATATGTTTTAGGAGCGAGCTCCTCTACGTCATCTTCAAGGTCTTGTTCCAAGAGTTGGGCAGGGATATAGCATAAGTCGGGAACCACTTATCATCTTTAGAAAAAGGGTTATGTCAATAGGCTGCACACTCGACCTGGTACTTGTACCACAGTCTGGACTCCTTGGGTGTCTTAACCTCCCTAAGAGCACTCAACCACCCATGAGTGTAGGAACTTCCTCTTGGACTCATTCATCTCATCCTCTCTCTTATTTTCTTCCTCTTTATTTTTCTCTCTCTTTTCTTCTTCTCTCTTCTTCTCTTTCTATTTCTCCTTCCCCTGCCTACTGGTCTAGAAACTGCTAGCCCTGGGGGAATCAACCTCATACGTCTTTGAGGACTTGATCTGATCAGATAGAGTTATCTAATCATCATCATCATCAAGCCTCAATTTTCTCCTCTTAATGATAGGACCCATATCCTTTTCTTCTTCTTCTTCTTCTTCTTCTTCTTCTTCTTCTTCTTCTTCTTCTTCTTCTTCTTCTTCTTCTTCTTCTTCTTCTTCTTCTTCTTCTTCTTCTTCTTCTTCTTCTTCTTCTCCTCCTCCTCCTCCTTCTTCTTCTTCTTCTTCTTCTTCTTCTTCTTCTTCTTCTTCTTCTTCTTCTTCTTCTTCTCCTCCTTCTTCTCCTCCTTCTTCTTCTCCTTCATCTTCTTCTTCCTCTTCCTCTTCCTCTTCCTCTTGCACAATTGGATCTAAGAGACCAACTTCTGGAGCTTTTACATTGGTAACCTTATCGATCGATCTTGCAATGAAGCTTCTTATTATATTTTTATACTCAATAAAGTAGGCTACCGACCTTGGATGATTACCATTGAAAAGCCTCTCTTTAATATTCCAGGCCTTTAAAAGTTTGAAAATGTTAATCCCGCTTATATCAGGCTTTTGATTTCTAGTGTGAGCTGCAAAATGGATGGAGAAAAACATTAGTTAAAGGACAATAATCAGAAACACAATAGAAAGTAAACTGAAGAAAAGAAAAAATGACCTATGTGATGCTCCCCAAAATATGAAATTAGAGGGCCCCGGTGTCTTTCACCCACACAAAAAAGAAGATGTTGCCAATTTTTGGCAATAAATCCATGGACCCAGTAATCCTTGTGGGAATCTGGGAGGTTTACCCCCAGGACCCTATTAGCTTTTGTGGTCTTCAAGTACATAATGACATCATTGGTTCGCGACCATACATAGCAGTAACAGAGCTCAGCAAGACCTAATTTTATCCCATACAGTGTATTTATCCTATGTACCCCATTAATTATTTTTTAGACATTGGGGTCACATTAGGTAGAAATAACTTCGAAGTATCTGAAGAATTTAAGTAAGTGAGGGTTTTAGGGAAATGTCAAACCCCCTGTGTTGTCAAAAGGATGTGAATCCAATGCCCTCTTTTGATGTCACGAATATCTCTAAAGAGGGGGCACAGTTGATTTCTACCCAGTCTGGAATGTTATAAGCTTTCATAAATTCAGCTACTAATTTGTTATCTAGCTTTTCCATGAATAATCCAATAGAAAAAGAACACTAACTACGGCTGTAAAACTATTCGAAGAAGAGGAAAATTAAGAAAAGATGAGCTAGACTTACAAGAATTAATGAAGATCTATAGAGAAATAGAACACTGAAGAAAAAGAACTCTGGAAAGCTTAGCGGTGAAGAGAAAAGTGTGAACTAAGTTGACAGATGTATCTCCGATTTGTAATCCAACGCCAATGATGAACACGACATCCAAGAATGATTTTTGGTGCTTCATCTAGCTGCTCGAACGATGTTACCCTCGCTTATTTAAAGAAACTACAAATATTACATGGTGTTTGGCTCATGATGAGCGCATCCCCACAATTTCATCAGATCTATAAAAATGCCACTCCGATTGCAAGAATGAAAATTTCAAGGATAGGCCTTTAATTCAGTTAAAAATTATTGGCCAAAAATTCACAAAGCCCAAAATTTTTAGGGGAAATTATGGGGACCCATTTATTACGGTCCATGAGAGTAGCCGACCAGCCTAATCTGCCTAAAGAGTTGCCCGACCCAAATCAGATATTTAATTAACACACATATATTTGATACATGATGGAACACTTACAGATACATTCAAATTGGTTACCAACAATCTCAGAGGTGATATCCAGGGACACCACGAATTATCCATATGTTTGTTGAGTTCCTTGTACAACTTAATCTCTTACTTTTATGCATCTATAAATTGTAAACCCTGACTCGGGACAAAGGGGTGTAAATCTCGAGCATTGAGAGACACTATAATAAAACAGTAACCTTTTCATGGACGTAGGCAAGTTGTCGAACCACATATATCATTGTTGCGTGTGTGATTTTACATTATGTTTCTGTGATTGTTTCGTGGATTTTTATTGTGATAATTCTTGTACTCATATTAATAACATTAAAATGACACTATTATCCCCGTACGGGTCCCGTATAGCATAAAAAGTTTCGAAACCTGATTACAAGCCCTAGTACCTAATTCTTACTATCCCGGCCCATCCCAGACCATCCATGCAGTCGAAATCACCATTCGAGTCACTTATCATCAATTTACCTTCTTATTCCTAACACGACCCCACTCGCGTATCCCTGAATAAGATCATGTCTACCAATCGCTTTCACCCACTTACGAGGTACTATAAAATAATACAATTTTATTTACTTATCACACAAGTAAATATAATAACACATAAATATTCGATAATTAATATCTATTTAATTTACTTTATTTCTCAAATTAATTAAATTATATGTAATTTAAATATTCCCAAAAATACGGGGTGTTACATCACATCAAAGTCTTCCCTAAGGAAAGCACGAATATTCTTAATCGAAGAATTGAACGGTACATAATTCTCTAATTATCATAAGGCTAAGATAGCTAAATGGTTGTCAAGGCCATAACCTTGTTTGACATGCTCGCAATTAACCAAATTACACTAACCAAGCCAAGTGAAAATCACAAACGTATTTTTGGCACATCCGGTGGGACGATAATGTTGTATAAATGTTTATCATATCTAGGACACAAACTGTCAAAATGACAGAACAGGTATTTCCCATTCAAGATTTAGACCAATATTTGGTGAGTGATTATTTTCAAAGGTTTGTGGGACATATGATCAAAAGTCTCAACGATTTGACCCAAAATTTACATCATGTTGCTAAAATTCTTTATAATTTTATCATAGCGGTCCTTGTCACATCAAACTTATACAAAGAGCCTATTTTGGTAAAAATAATTAGCAAAGAGAACGCCAAGGATTTGTAGAAAAAATCTGATGATAATCCTTAACTATTTGCATTACAAAATTGGAATGCTAATTTAGAACTCAGGGTGTTAGAAGAACATCAAAATATTTCTTGGGGGGGGGGGGGGGGGGGGGAGGGGGGGAGCAAAAAAATAGTGTTCAAACTAGATTTTAGGCAGAAAGAAAATGTTCAAACCTATGTAGAGTTGTAGCTAACAATTCCCATGAATATGTGCTTTGAAGATAATGAAAATCTCTGCCTTGCCCCTATTGTTTATCATGTGAATCGGCTCTCATGGATGGTGAACTGTAATGGTTGTTGGTAGGAATTAGGTACGATATTATTTATACATTATTTATAAACCAATTGACATGGAAAATATGGATTCATGGTCATGGCAAAAAATCCAAACACTAATAAATTGAATCTTATTGGCTTGACAATAGCCTCGATTTCATTTTAGGGTTGTTCAGTCGCCAAAAATGCATTTCAGTAAAATTGTCATAACTCTCTCTAAAGAGGTCCAAATGACAAACTATTTTTTTTGCATTGGATGCTTGACTTCTAGGGTTTTCTTCTGGCATATAACTCGTTTCTAGTTCAAAATACAGAGAAAACGCCATACTTGGGAAGTCAGACTAAAATTTTGGAATGCTACTGCCAAATGACAAACCATTTTTTGCATTGAAAGATTGACTTATAGATATTTCTTTTGGTACATGCCTCATTTTTTAGTTCAAACTACAAGGATAATTTCACACTTGGGAAGGAATACCAAAATTTTGGATTGTTACAACGTTTTGTGTAGTCAACCAAAATGCGTTTTAGTAAAATAATCATAACTCTCTTTATAGATGTCCAAATGACTAACCATTTTTTTCATTGAAATCTTGAATTATATACATTTGTTTTGGTATATGTCTTGTTTTCTTGTTCAAAATACTAAAAATGACTCAAATATTGGGAAATTGGGCCAAAATTTTGGACCGTTGCAGATATATTTGGTAATCTACAAAGATAAAATATCTTGCAATTATTCACCATCCTTAGGGACCCTTAGAAGTTAAATTTTTTATTATTGTTAACCATCTTTGGTGATCTCCGAGATAAAAAAAATGTTGTAATTATTCACCATCTTTGGTGACCCATCGAAGTTTAATTTTTTTTTTGTGATTTTTTGCCATATTTTGTGATTTTTGAAGGTAATAAATATTGTAATTATTCACCATTTGTAATACCTCGTATTTTCGCCTATTTGGAATTTAATTAATTCGGTAATAAAATATTTTCGTTTTTAAAATTACACGAGTGATGTAATTTATTTTAATTAAATAATAATGTGGTTAATAAATATTAATCGAGAGAGAAATGATTATTATTATTAGGTATTGAATTTACTAACTGGATAGTAAATAATTTATGGAAATTTTTACGCGTCATAGCAGTGATATTGGCGTAATCGGATTTATCTCAACCGGGAGACGCGTGCAGACTAAATAGAGGTCGAGATAGGAAATTTATTTAGAGTGACTCGAATAATGATTTCGAGGTGACGGATGACTCTGGAAGGGTCAAAATTGTCAAAATAGTATACCCAGGGGTATTGAATGGGTCTCAGAGCAAATTTAGACTAAACCGGCACCGTATGAGGGTATTTTAGTCAATCGGTAGCCTAGGGTAGAGAGATAAGAATTTCCTAACCTTATATAAGATGCAAGATGGTATATGCTAGGGTTAAGAGATTTGAAAACAAAGAGATACCATTAGAGAGGAAGGAGAAGCCATTCTTAAAGCTTAAGAAAGAGTTCTTAAGAAATTCAAGCATGTTCTTGCGCCACTATCAACCTTGGAGTGAGGATTGGAAGAGAAGAAAAATAAACCCATCTTCATCATAAAATCAGATCATAACCATAAGAGGCAAGTGTTTATTGGCAATTTCTTTTGAAGTTATAATAACCATGTAGCGTAGGGTCTTAAAACTTATGATTTAATGAATTATTCTTGAGATTTTGATGAATTAAGACTCATGAATTGGGTAGGATTGCATGCAGAGTGAGTCTATGTATGTAGAGAATTCGAACCCAGATGATATGGGAGTATTTAAATAGGATAAATCTGGAGAAATTGATAAGAGCTCATGAAGAACACAAAATTTAGGGGGTTTGCTGAAAATTTGATTTGATTTGTTCTTGGGTAGAAATCATGAGGTCTTCTGTTTTATTTACGTTAGGAATCATCCTATTACATGCTTATCATGTTTGATAATATTGGATAAGATTTTGGTAAAGAATCATGAATAATTAAAAGAGAAAAATGGTGAAACACGCAACTTCGTAGAGGAAGAAGATGATTTGCTCGAATCCATTCAGCCCAAGGGCAAATCGATTCGGTTTCCCAGAAAATGTGAACTTTCCTTTGTAAGCCTAGAACACCTGTAGTTTTATGAGGCAAACTTTTGGGGCTTGGTTAAAATATAATGAGGGACTTATTAAATTACAGTAGGCATATGATGGGATTAAGACTTAGTCTTATCGTGAGAATCAAGACGAGGATTAAATGGGCTTAAATGTGATGTAATTAATTGGAGAGAATGACAATGATTTATGAGACTTCTGAGTGAACTTGATTTGTAGACCAGTAGTGTATGACTGATTTAACTACTGAATTTATATAAGTTGTAACTAGGACCCTTAGATTTGAGAATAATACTCGGATTTATATGATAGTGAGTAAAATTGTAAAATAATAAGCACGGCGAGTATTCGAGTGATATATACTACCTACGAAGTATAATTATTAGGTTTTGTGTACCTACTGAATAAATGTATATTTAGGTTGTGTTCATACCTATTATATGATTTTTGTTAAATGTTAACATACCTGCGCTGCTTGCTATCACGGAGGTTCCCGCGCAGTGGGCGATCTCACCTTGACGATTCTACTGAGGTCTGGATTTGTTCCCTAGAAATTAGGGTGGCTCACTATGTGTCGTGTATTAGTGGGACTGGAAGGTCATTTGGGTACGTTAGGTATGTGTGTAGCCCAAAGGCTTAGAACTATTTTCGCCTCCATTGCTTGTTATTTTATTTTGGGTTCGAAGAGACATGTCGAACCAATAGTCCTTATTTTAGTACGAGAGATATATGGACTAATAGCAGAGTATGCCTATTTTCCTAGTGGTCATTTTGACAGACAACATAATTATGTATTAGTGAGATAAATATTTATACTTGTATGAATGTTCTACTTATGTATGGCAGTAGATAGTTAGATAGTATATATCTACAGAAATTAATTAAGTAGTGAAACTTAATTAACAGATTAAATGAGAACATAAGAGAAATGTTAATATCAACACTAATAACGTACGAGAAACGTTAACTATAGCGTAGCGTGCTATATGGGTGGCACGGGAATTTAAATGTGTCGCAAGTGAGTTAGATAGTTATTTCTAGTTAGCATGGGTAGTACAGCTAGGTGGGCTAAGTAAAAAGCGTTAGGCGTGCACTGCAGTTCAGAGGTGAGGAAACTCAAGAGAGTGTACGTGAACCTAACATGTGTATCCAATAACTGATTTTAAATTATGATAAATACTTGCTAAATGTTTTTAAAATGTTTTGGGTTCTAACCCTTGCTATAAATATTTTTTAAAACCTTTTAGGTGTCCAGACACAGGGACACCAGACTTGACAATCCATTCCAGGGACGATTAGTTGTAGCACTATGGAGGCTTGGAGGACTTGATTAAACTCTTGCATCTTTCATTCCTAATGTAGAATTTCATTTCAGTATCTCAGTTGGGCATGTTACCCTATTTAGACTTTATTTATTCAGTTATTCAGTTCAGACTTATATTGGTATTCATTTATTTACTATTAATTTTATTTTGGGATTTGGATTTGTAGCCGATGGTTTATTCGGCAAGACTTTTATTTCTTTACTCCTTGTGATGGTTTAGACTCTATTAATTGTGTGACTGTTTTAAACTAGTTTTCGCTTATTATTATCTATTTAATGAAAGATAAAATTTAACATCAGCTTAATTAACTAATAGGTGATTAGTAATTAATATGATTTTCGACAGTGATGCTAAGAATAAACCAAATAGGAAACCTGTTTAATTTAATAAAGGACTAATCACCCAGTATTTGATTGGGCGGGGTGTCACATATGGTATCAAATCAACAGGTTCTAGTGTACATAAGATCTGTACGGCTTACTACAATTTCAGCATATCGTTCTTTTGATATAGAGCCTTATTATTAGGATTGTTTCTTTTATCTTCATGTGTTTGATATATCGCACTTCTGCTATTAAATTTTGTATTGACTGTGAACTCATACAACTCGTTTTAAATTTCAGATGCCACCCAGAAGAGAGAGAGAGAGAGAGAGAGAGAGGCTAGAGTAGTGGTTAGGGATGAGGTTAGGGAGGCTTAATAGGAGCCAGAGGTACCTCGGCCACAGCCACCATCGGGGCTGGTGACTATAACTCGGGTGGCCGAGATAGTGGGCCAGGCGGTCAATGCAACGATGATAACCATGGTCGTCCAATTTCTACAGACTCAGCCACAACTGCCAGTGGCACCCGTGATTCAAGCTCAATAGGAGTCGTTGTCGTGGCAAAAAGTTAAAGAGGCTTTTCATAAAGTCCACCCACCAAAGTTTCCAGGGAGCTCATATGTGATAGTAGTCTGTCAGTGAAAAAAGGACATACGACATCACCTACATATGATTGAGTGCGGTGACACTAAGAAGCATATGCTTTTCACGTTCAGACTTCTGGGGTACGCATTATAGTGGTGGGAGTCTATTACTACCTTAGCATAGAGGGTACAATATCGGTAGCAAAGTTTTTGGAGCTCTTCGACCGCAAGTACTTTCCGTCAGCTATTCAGACGAAGATGAGGAGGAAATTTAGTGAGGTTACTCTGGGTGATCGATTAGTGGCTAATTACGAGGAAGATTTCACACGTTTAGCTAGCTTTATACCAAATGAGGTGAACACGAAAGAAAAGAAGAAGACCAGGTTCATGGATGGCCTGGCCTGGAGGATCAGGCAATACTTACTTGGCAACCCAGCATTACAGACTTATATGAAGGTCGTTAATGTTGCATTTTTGCATTAACAATACCACCACTTACACCAAAAGGGAAGTAAGAAAGTGGGGAAGTCGAGCCAGTCAGGCAGGACAGGAGGGAGTAGTGCCATTGGAGCACCTCAATAGCAGGTAGTGAGACAGCAATGATAAGATTCCTAACAGGGGGATCAGGCCAAGAGGTTCAGGTCAGGAAGGTATCGACTAGAGGGCCAGGGTTTCAGGAAGGGCCAACAGGGTCCTAATCAGCAGCAACAGGTTCCTCAGGGCCGTCAGGGCTAAGGGAATAACGATGGGGGGCAATAGGGTCGGGGATACCAAGGACAGTGTCAGGGTTAACCTCGATAGGGCTAGCAAGGATAGAGGGAGAGAGAGTTTCTGGGGCAGTGATTTATAAGTGGTCAATAGGGTCATAAGAGGAGATACTGCCCACAACAGAGCAGGGTACAACAGCGGGGCGCCTAGCAGTGGCAGCAGGATCCGTTACCTCCCGTACCAGCACCAGCACCACTAGCCCAAGAGCAGCAATAAGGACAAATGCATTACGAGTGTGTGTATAACGTTCGGGATGTACCCATGCCACCAGCACCTCAAGCGCCGCCAGTAGTCGAGGGTACATTTCCTATTCATGGGCAAAAGGGTAGGATTCTTTTTAATAAGGGGGCATCGCATTCTTTTATTGCCACTAGATTTGCAAGAGAAACTGGTCTTTTAGAGATAGTCGGCGCTCGCCTTATGTGTTTAGAGTCACCATTGGGTAGTGGGTCACTTATACACTCGGTATGTAGAGGAGTAGACTTCATTGGGAGACTGGGTCTAGCATCAGACCTCTTGTGTTAGATATGGAGGGATATGATGTTATTATAGGCATGGATTGGTTGGCGAGTTATAGGGCAACAGTAGACTGTTATGATATGACCACCGTGTTCTCCATTTCGGGATAAGAAATGTTCTTAGTGTCGATGCCTCTTCCCGGGGGAGGGTCGCACACACACTTGTACTACATTGAAGAGGAGACCTCACAGGAGGTAGTTATTCCGTTAGAGTCGATTCCAGTTGTGAGAGATTTAGAGGATGTATTCCAGGAGATACCCAAATTTCCACCCAATCAAGAAATCGAGTTTGTTATCGACTTAGCACTAGGTACAAGACTGATTGCTCCATAACCTTATCGCATATCCCCTTCAGATATGCGGGAGTTAAGAGAGAATATTTAGCATCTCTTGGGTCAAGGTTTCATTTGGTGCAGTGCATCGTCGTGGGGTGAGTCGATGTTATTTTTAAAGAAAAGGGATGGTTTGCTTCACTCATGTGTAGACTACAGAGAGCTGAACAAGGTCACGATACGAAATAAGTATCCGTTACCGAGGATTGATGACCTATTTGACCAATTGACAGGAGTCGCGTACTTCTCTAAGATTGATTTGAGATCGGGATATCACCAGTTGTGCATTCGAGAAGAGGAAGTTCCTAAGACTATTTTTTTGTTGCGCTACGGCTCGTACAAGTTCAGGGTGACGCTATTTGGGCTCACTAATGTGCCAGCAATGTTTAGGGATCTCAGGAACATGGTATTCAGGGAGTTTCATGACTAGTTCATGATCGTGTTCATAGACGACATTCTGGTCTACTCTCTCACTGAGGAGGAGCATGCAGAGCATCTGCGTATAGTTCTGCAGACACTACGGGATCACCAGTTGTATACCAAGTTTGGGAAGTGTGGATTTTGGGTATGGGAGGTGCAGTTTCTTAGACACATTATGTCCGACGGGGGGATTGCTGTTGATTCGAGTAAGGTATTAGCGGTGAAGGAGTGGGAACAACCCATAATATCGATAGAGATTTGCATACAAGCCTAGCATATTGATGATTTTATAATGCATACAAGCCTATCATATTGATGTTTCTATAAACAAATAGAGTCATGACAAGAAGGTTCAATTAGGATAAAAGAAAATTGTACAAAATCGTTGATATACCATCCAAACTCCCTCAAAATATGCAAATAATACTTTTGAATTAATATACCAAACTAAATACAGTAGGCCTTGTAAAATATTTTTCTTTTAATGCCATATTTTTTTTAGGCCTTTGGACCACGTATTTCTTTTAGGTCCATTCTAGACGGTGGCTTACTCGCAAAGGATAATTTTTTCTTCCGGAGCCCTTCCTTGTGCACATTCATATATCAACTTTTTATCACACAAATCTCACGTGCAACGAATTTAACATGCACAAATCCTCCTAGGTCACAAGATATGTAGATGCCTAGATTGGTTGGAGAACACCTCACAAAGCTCAAATATACATGTGAAGTTAAAATTTCAAAAGAGCTCGTGCATGTGTGTGAAAAGGCATATAAAAGGTGAATCCATTAAGCAAGTCAAACTTAAACTACTCCATGTAATCATGACAAAGAACATTTTAAGGATTGCAAATTTTAACCAAAAGTTGTAGGCACATGGAAGTGAAAAGAATGATTCAAAACACACATATGCCACAAAAGGTGTGTCAAACTAAAATATACACAAAAAATCTTTTTGAGTTTTTGAAATTTTTAACCAAACTTTCAAAAATATTTACTCAAAAGACAAACAAAAATTATTTTATATTTTTCATTAAGACTAAATTACTCATAAGGTAAAACACAAATGATAAATAAAATCTTTTTGTATTTTTCATTTAATGCAAACTAAAATGAAAAGAATATAATACAAAAGATATACACAAATCATCATTTTAGGATGTGATTAATCATGGAGCATAGACTAGAAAATGACAAACAACCATACAACTAGCATGAACTTATAGCATGAAAAACAAAACTAAAGTATGCAAAACAAAGCTAACATATTCAACCTTTATATTTTGCAAGGGAGGAAGCATGTGAAAGCAAATGAGAATAAAAAATCCTATTTTGTAAAGCTACCAAATCGGATCTCCTAACCCAAACTAGTGAAGAGTGACAATCTCGGAATTTATGGATCTGAGCTACCCCGATTATCTTACCTTTGGATTTCCTAGAAATTCTTTTAAGATCAAAACAAAACTTCCTAAGATGACCTTTTCGACCACAGTGTGAGAAAGTAAAGACACGTAAAAAAGTAGTACCTAAGGATTGACCTCTAGAAGTGTTCCTAGGTGATTCTCTCAAAAATTTGGTTTTGGCTTTATTAGCGGAATCGTTACAAGAATCGAAGCCTAAACCACAAGTGGCATTTTTGACTTGGATGGTTCCTAATATTTTATCTAATTTAGCGTACCTACATTCCAAATCAAATTTGACCTCACTAGAGTCTCTCAATTTTTCTTCCATCTCAAAAATTCTAGACTCTAGCAAAACATTCCTCTCTTCAAACATAAGAAGCTCATTTTTCATGGATTCCATCAACCCTCTAAGGCTATCTCTCTCCCCTTCTACATATTCAATCTTCTCTCTAAGAGCTCTCTCACGTGTCCTAAGGTCTTCCACTAAGCCACTCTCATCAACGACCTTAACACGTTCCTTCAAACTAGCTTCTAACTTCAAATTTGCTCTTTTTAATTTAATAGATTCTTCATATAATTCTCTAAATGAAAATTGAAGTTCTTTCTTCAACCTCTTCATCACTTTAACTTTATCTCTCTTCTCCACTCTCATAATCATCATCTTTTGGGGATTCCCAAACAAAGGCCTCAGAAAAGTCATGTAAATGTATATCTTTACGGGAAGATTCATTATCGGTGCACACATGACTTTCCATGAACGCGGTGAAGTTGCGCTCAATGGGGGAATCGAGTCCCTCTTACTTTTCACTTTCATCACTAAGCGTGGCATTATAGGAAATTTGTTATTTGCCTTATCTCCTTAGTTTAGTGGGGCACTCTCTCGTCCTATGGCCATAACCCTCACAACCATAGTACCTATTTGACTCGTCCCTATTAAGATTTTCATTATAAGATTTAGGGATCTTTTCGACTTTGTCATGCTTAGAATTTTTTGATTTCTTATAAGCATTTAAGCTTATCTTTATTAAATCTAAGAAATTTTTGAAATTTCCTAGAAAATATAACCATGTCCTCCGAGTCACTATCACTCTTCAACCACAACTTGTTTTTCCTCCTTTCGGGCTTTCAAAGCAATGCCCTTATCTATTTTCTTTTCATTTTTAGAGGGAAACATCTCTAGTTCATAGGTTTGCAAATCACCTACTAACTCCTCAAGTTTGGTAGAGTGCAACGTGGGTAAAGAATTTAAAACGGTCACTTTAGGGATAAATCTATCATATAGGGACCTTAAAATTTTCTTTACTACTCGGTCGTCGGGTATTTTCTCTCCCAAATTAAATGATGAATTAACTATATCGAAAAATCTAGCATAAAATTCACCAAAGGTTTCATTCTCAAGAATTTTGATGGTTTCAAATTGAGTGGTCAGCAGTATCTAGAGTTATTCATCGCAGGTATGACCTAATTTTGGGGACGAAATTCCTTTGTAAGGGAGGAAGTATGTAATACACCGTATTTCTGCGTATTTGGAATTTAATTAATTTGGTAATAAATTCGTTTCATTTTATATTACACGAGTGGCGTAATTTGTTGAATTAAATTATAATGGGGTTTTTAAATATTAATCTAGAGAGAAATGATGATTAATATTAGGTATTGAATTTAGTAAGTGGATAGTAAATAATTTATGGAAATTATTACGTGTCATAGGGATTGATATTGGCATAATCAGATTTATCTCAACCGGGAGTCACGTGTAGTTTAAATTGATGCCGAGATAGGATATTTGTTTAGAGTGACTCGGATGATGATTTTGAGGTCATGGATGACTCCGATCGAAATAGTCTATATATTATACTCGGGAGTATTGATCGGGTCCCGAGGCAATTTTAGACTAACCTGGCACCGTATGAGGATATTTTAATCTTTCGATGGCCTAGGGTAGAGAGAGATACGAATTTCCTAACCTTATATCAGATGGGAGATGGTATATGCTAGGGTTAAGAGATTTGAAAATAAAGTAGACCACTTATAGAGGAAGGAGAACCTATCTTAAAGCTTAAGAAAGAGTGAGGATTAGAAGAGAAGACAAACAAACCCATCTTCATCATGAAATTAGATCATAACCATAAGAGACAAGTGTTTATTGGAAATTTCTTTTGATCTTATAATACCCATGTAGTGTAGGGTCTTAAAACTTATGATTTAAAGAATTATTCTTGAGATTTTTATGAATTAAAAATCATGAACTGGGTAGGATTGCATGTAGAGTGAGTCAATGTATGTAGAGAATTCGACTCCAGATGATATAGGAGGATTTAAATGGGATAAATCTGGAGAAATTGATAAGAACTCATGAAGAACACAAAATCTAGGGTTTTTGATGAAAATTTGATTTGATTTGTTCTTGGGTAGAAATCATGAGGTCTTGATGTTTTATTTATGTTAAGAATCATCCTAATACATGTGTATAATATTTGAGAATATTAGATAAGATTTTGGTAAAGAATCATGAAGAATTAAATGAGAAAAATGGTGAAACACTCAACTTCGTAGAGGAAGAAGATGATTTGCTGCATTTCGAATTGATTCGGCCCAGGGGCAAATCGATTCGGTTTCCCAGAAAATGTGAACTTTCTTTTTTAATCCTAGAACGCCTATACTTTTATCAGGGAAACTTTTAGGAATTTGTTAAAATATTATGAGGGAATTATTAGATTATAGTATGCCTATGATGGGATTAAGACTTAGTCTTATTGCAAGAATCAAGACGAGGATTAAACGGGCTTAAATTGTGACGTAATTAATTCGAGAGAATGAGAATGATTTACGGGAATTTCGAGTGAACTTGCTTTGTAGACCCGTTGTGTATGATTGAGATAAGTATTGAATTTATATAAAAGGTAACTAGGACCTTTAAATTTGAGAATAATACTCAGATTTAAATGATAGTTAGTAAAATTGTAAAGCAATTTGTATGGCGAGTATTCGAGTGATATATACTACGTACGAAGTATAATGATTAGGTTGTGTGTATACCTACTAAATAAATGTATATTTTGGTTGTGTGCATACCTATTACATGATTTTTCTTAAATGTTAACACACCTATGTTGCTTGCTATCATGGAGGTTCCCGCACAGTGGGTGATCCCACCTTGACGATTCTAGTGAGGTCTGGATTTGTGCCCATAATATAGAACTTGGGGCGGTTCACTATCTATCGTGTATTAGTGGGACTGGCAGGCCATTTAGGTATGTTAGGTATGTGCATAGCCCAAAGGCTTAGAATTATGTTCTCCTCCATTGCTTGCTATTTGATTTTGGGTTCAGGAAGACATGCCGAACCAATACTCCTTATTTTAGTACGAGAGGTACATGGACTGATAGCAGAGTATGTCTATTTTCATGGTGGTCATTTTGAAAGACAACCTAATTATGTATTAGTGAGATAAATATATATATAGTTGTATGAATATTCTACATGCGTATGATAGTAGACAGTTAGATAATATATATCCACAGAAATGAATTAAGAAGTGACACTTAATTAACAGGTTAAATGAGAACATGAGAGAAATCTTTATGTCAACACTAATAACATATGAGAAACGTTAGCTATCGGGTAGCATGATGTATGGGCGGAAGGGGTATTTAAATGTGTCGCAGGTGAGTTATATACTTATGTCTAGTTAGCATGGGTCGTAAAATTAGGTGGGCTAAGTATAAAGCGTTAGGCGTGCACTATAGTTGAGAGGTGAGGAAACTCAAGAGAGTGTATGTGAACCTAACATGTGTATCTAACAACTGATTTTAAATTGTGATAAATACTTGTTAAATGTTTTCAAAATATTTTGGGTTCTAACCCTTGCTATAAATATTTTTCAAAACCTTTTAGGTGTCCAGACACAGGGATGCCAGACTTGACGATCCATTTCAGGGACAATTAGCCGCAGCATTGTGGAGGCTTGCAGGTTTCCATCTTTCATTCCTAGTGCAGGATTTCATTTTAGTATCTCAGTTGGTCATGTTTTCCTATTTAGACTTTATTTATTCAGTTATTCAGTTCAGAATTATATTGAGATTCATTTATTTACTGTTGATTTTATTTGGGGATTTGGATTTGTATCCGATGGTTTATTCAACAAGACTTTAATCTATTTACTCCTTATGATGGTTTAGACTCTATTAATTGTTTGAATGTTTTAAATTAGTTTTAGTTTATTATTATCTATTTAATGAAAGATAAAATTTGACACCGGCTTAATTAACTAATAGGGGATTAGTAATTAATATGATTTTCGACAGTGATACTAAGAATGAACCAAATGGGAAACCTGTTTAATTTAATAAAGGAATGATCACTCGGTATTCAATTGGGTGGAGTGTCACACCATCTTTGGTAAAATAAAAATACTGCAGTTAATTCGAATTCAAAACGGAAGTTACTTGGAGCAAAAAGTCAAACCGGAAGCTACATGGAGCTAAAAGAGAATCAGTTATTATAGACAACGATAAATTTATCCCATCATGGCGATAAAAGAAGGACTCCCTCAACAAAAAACAACATTTACTCGTTTAATCTTCTTTTATCTTTTATTTTCTTTTACTATTGATTTATTTATAGCTTTTCTTTCATTTGAAGTAGTTTGTAAGGTAGATTGTAACTTTCTTTACAATTTATTAAAAGTTTTCTTGTCTTTACATTTGATTTGTTTAGTTTTTAGTAGCTTAATCATCTCTTTCATTCCTTCGTGTACTTTTTATTTTATTGCATTTATCTTTCTTTAATTTCAAAACTTTACTTCAATTTCAGTTTATACGTTTTTCTTTTTTAGTTCTAGTTAATTGTAGTAATTTAGCACTCACATCAAATTCTTCCCTAAGGGAAGCACAATATTCTTAATTGAAGCATTGAATTGTATACAATTGCCTGATTATCACAAGGCTAAGATAATCAATTGGTTGGAGAGACCTTAACCTTATATGGCACGCTGGAAATTAACCAAATTACACTAATAAAGCTAAGTGAAAATCACAAACATAATTTTGCCATACTCAAGGGGATGATAATTCTACATAAATGATTATCATGGCCAGGCAAAAATTGCCGAAATGATAATATGAGTCTTCCCCATTCAATATTTAGACCAATATTTGGTAAGTAATAATTTTCAAAGGTGTATGGGATATATGGTCAAAAGTCTCAACGATTTGACTTAAAGTTTACATCATATTATTTAAAAAAATGCAATTCAATCATAACAATCCCTATCACACTAACCTTCTACAAAGATCCTACTTGGTAAAAACTATTGGCAAAAAGAATGCCACAGATTTGCAGGAAAAATGTGATGATGATCCTTAACCCTTTGCATTACAAAACTGAAATGCTAATTCAGAACTCGGGGGGTTGGAAGATCATCAAAAGATTTTAAAACTCATGGGGTCCAAAAAATTAGTGTTCAAACTAGATTTTGATTGATTATCACAAGGCTAAGATAATCAATTGTTTGGTAAGACCATAACCTTGTCTGGCATACTCGAAATTGACCAAACTACACTAACTAAGCCAAGTTAAAACAACAAATAACCTTAGAATTCCTAATGGCCAATGATGAAGAATAACTTATTCTTCAAAAAATGGTTTCTAGTCTAAACAACCCTAAGAAGAATTTGGTGAGGTTTTCTATCGGTAAAGTAATAAATTGCAGGGGCTTTAGCATTATTTTTCAGGCCATAGATGAGCAAAATTCTCTCAGAGATGCATTACCTAGACACTTCTCCAAAAATCCATAGAATTAATTACTATCATTCAAACCAAGTAGGGTAGAGGCTATACCATAAATACTCAATATTCCCCTAATTATGGGGTAAAAAGGAAGAAGAAGCCCAAAAGCTAGGGCAGATTGGGAAATGGCTATATCCCCGGCATTCATCTGATTACAGGCTCGTTCATTTTTCTTTGGCCTCCTAAAGGTGATATTAAGGGAAATGTTATAGATTTTTATGTACTCTAATATCTGAGATGATGTGATATTAAAAGGATAATTGACAGCGTATCTTCAAGCAGGGTCATGCGAGCTAACAGATGAGAACGAGGTCTCTTCACCATATTCAACTGAAACCATAACTAGATAACTTGTAGAGGAAGAAGAGGTATGAGAGTACAAAGACTCCATGGTTGATTCACTAAGAGGAAGGGTTGTGGACTCAGAAGACGTCTTATCTACCCAATCTCTTCCTCCTCCATCACTATTGGCACCTGAATCTAGACTTTTAGAGGCCATAAATAAAGAACGACGGGAAAAGAAGGTTGGAATTAGGGTCTAATAGGTTCCATCTGTATGAAAATGAAGGTTTTAAGGTTTTAAAAAAATGAGATTGATTGAAAAGGCGATTTAAATACGTTAGGGAATCTAATGATGAAGTATATGTATAAGTGACATGAATAGCGTGGGTAGAAGTGTTGTTAGTCTTAAACCGATTATGGCCTGACCAACCAATCGACGATTGACATGTGGTGGAGACAATGCCTTATGAGTTAGTTGTAAAAGGCATCTAGTTCATCTCGGTCGGAGGTGAAGGAGCTGAGCTGAGCTCGAATTACAAAATAATTTTCACCCATTTTAATCGCAATGCATATCCCCAGAAGGCCCAATTCTTCAAAAAATCTGCATTACTGCCAATATCATGAATAAAGTCTTCGGGGATATTGATGAACCCTAAATGTAATTTATTCCATGTACCAATATGAAGACAACACTTATGATATAAATTTATTAGACAAAATGCCTTATGGTTCTGAGGTCAAAATCTACAGTGAGGTCTGCTCGGACAAAAGCAAATAAAGCTCTACTGGTGAACATCGTCATCACATAGAGCATGAACCATGTGAGAGGATGACGTCAGTAATATGATAAACGTGAAGATAAAGGAGATATGAAGATTTTCCCATCACATGCCATAATTAACTTATGACCATTCCCTCACTCAACTTGTAAAACGTGATCTCGCCTAACTTATAAAAGTGAGATACATGTCCCTCTTATCTCACTCACATTAGCCTATAAACAAGAGCCCAGTAGCTTCAGTAAGGGCATGAGATATTATTATATTTTTATTCTTCCAAATTGGAGAGAGATCTTGTATTCAAACTGCATTTACCATGGAGATTCTAAACTACAGGAATAAATATCACATCAAACGTAGAGACCTAATTGGGTTGAACCACGTAAATTTCGGTCTCTTTATTCCTCTTTTAACTCTTTACTCCATTTTCATGCTTGATATTCAGTATTTCATCTCGTAACTGTTAGATTACTAGTTAATTAGTATAAATTAGCTAAAACCAAATTAAATCCAATTGCTAGTAACACTAGTGGGTTTAAATCGGAGGGTTGAGATAATTTATTCTACATAGAAGGGTTATAATTTGGAGAGAGAGATGATGGCTTAAGATATTGAGTATTTTTTTATTAAAATGTCATGTGGATTTGGTTCACTAGTGTTTTTTATAATGTAGAGTGGGAATGTGAGCAAGCGAGAGAATAATATGGGTATGAGGAGGAGAGATTCTTGGAGAAAATTCGTATATAAATAGATTTATTAATTGTATGAAAATAATTTATTGCATAAATTCATGATTCAATAAAAAACAATAGAAGAACACGATATAAACTATGAACAAATTTTATATACAAAGCATAATATGCATACAATTACTAAATTTGAAGAAACCAATAAATTTATCGAGGCAAGTTTACAACGTGTCCTTAAGAAAATATTCGATGTGTTAGTGTGTTGACATTTCTCTTGGCAAATTTTCCCATGATATAATAAATTTCAATTGTTTTAGTAGATCTTTAAGTTGAAAGAACTCTGAACAAGTTCCAATGGAAAAATTCGCCCTACAAGGAAGAGAAACTAACTTCTGTAATGCAGTGAAATTGTTGGGAAGGTATATTTTTTATTATTGTATCTTCAAAATGCACCCATTTTGAACACACACACACACACACACACACACATATATATATATATATAGACACACACACACACACACACATATGGGTGTTTAAACAACATTTACCAACAAACAAAATGATTGGAAAATGATTGATTAAGTTAGACAAAAACTGAGTCGGGTAACCATAATAAAATTAAAATAAAAATGTAGTGCATAATTGTTAAGAAAACGTTCAATGAAATTTTGTACAAAAATATCAATTAATACAATCCGTAGACCAGGGGTCAAGCCCAAGCTTCACAATTCAGTTAATTTACCAAATGGTGGTTGCATGCGCATGTGTGCTTCGGAGCAACGCCTACACCTTATCGGCCCTCCATCATCTGAAGACTTGAAAACTTCAAGGGCTCCAAACCCTGAAGCCATTTTTTATGAATATTAAAACTACCCACTTTACATAGTTTCCATATGAGGAACAAGTTTTTCCAATACGTTTAACTAATTTTTCACGGTATAAGTCGGTACTTCATAGAAAATTTCTCACTTAACAATATTGGGTTACAAATGTGTGAGGATATCCACGTTAATCTACTCGCAACGTATCATACATTTCAACCCGAGACTTCCTTAGAAGACATGTGGGTCCCAAAATAAATAAATTTAAAAATTGACAAAATAATAGTGGCCAAATATATAAATTGGAAAAAGACCCCTCGTGAATGAAAGTTGGTAGATAAACATGTGAACGACCATGTAGACATTGTAGAGAGTTCTTTTGAAAACTTTTGCATTGGGAGAAATAACTTTTGGGACTGAATATTCTATGAGTAAATTCAATTGTATTTACTAGTTAATAACATGAAGCCTTGAATTTTTCATCGTTTCTTTAAACCAAGACAACAAACTTTTGCTAGTTTTTTCAGTTATGTTCATTTTGACCTTAAGGATTTATGTCTTCATGAGTTCTTAGAAAAAATCATCCTTTTATAATTCTCACATAAGATTCTCTGTCACACTTAAATATGTAACTTCTCATTAAGAGCATCATGTTATCCCCCACTTGAAATTCCAAGCTATAAGAGTCATTAAAATCAAAAGTTACCCTAAACTATGTTACATGCAACACTGGTTCATCATAGAGTTGAGGTCGAGTTCAATACTTTAGATACAGTTAAGATTAAATTTTCCCTTTAAATTTATATCCTTGGATCTCTAATTAAATAAGTTGGATTGCCATCAAATACACCTCTTTAAATTCTATGATTTCTCACCCCTCGTGGAGAGTAAAATACTTTCTCTCCTATCAAACGTTTTTCTATCGAATCCGCGAGATTCTCCTTAACCTTCACGCAATCTAGATTACTCCATTTGAAAGAAATTGATTTACGATATTACGTGTTTGACGATTAAGTCAAGACTTAACATTACACATATCATCAAATGTTAATTGTCTATCACAATGTATACATATAGTTGATACGTGCTTCATCCATATTTGAATATTCATTAAAAGTGAAAAAGACGCTTTACTTCTTCTCCAGCTTGATCTAAAGCTATTAATTCATATTTTATTGTTGGTCCGGCAATGCATGTTTGTTTTCAGAATTTCAAAGACCCTAATGCGCCTCCTAAGGTAAATAAATCTAGTTATGGATTTTGAGTCTTTAGAATAGGATATCCAATTAGCATCATGTGTTCTTTAAGTACAACTAGATATCTTGTGTAGTCCGGTCCACATTTAATGATTAATCTTGAATATGTAAGACTTAGTATGGGCTTCCAATGGTCTTACAATGGACTATTTTTATATCCACTCAAGTTATTAATTGAGTGGGCAATATCAGTGTAAATTCAGTTCATGACATATATTATACCCCCTATTGATTAAGGGAAAATCGAGTGCTCGTGTAAAGACATTAATCGTTATTATTGGTTTGCCACCTCAATACAAAAAACCTAAACTTTAACTACACTTTATGGGAGTATATCGACTAGTTAGGGTATCGAATCCAAATAGACCTTGCTTAGAATTCAATTTATTTATTACTTCTTAAATAAAATTGTAAAAGATTGTTTTTGGTTTGTAATAATTTATACTATAATTAACAAAGACAAATATTAACACTAAATTAGTGGAAATAATTAAAGTTATAGATTGAGAATAATATCCACAACCACAAATACATAGCATAAATGATAACATGGTTAGATAAGTTAAAAACAAGATTAATACTCATTAAACAATCACCTAAAATAGGGTGTCACCCCCTAAATTGTCATAAAATTCTAAATACGAGCTTGATGTCACAATACTCCTGGAATCACAAATTAAAGGTCACAAACATGTTGCATACTTGATACCCCATTAAGGTTCCTAGGTATAAAATCCATTAAAACTATCCTACACCATCCTACCATAGCAAAGCAACCAAAAATCTATGGTGAGTTCAACAATCTCAACTCATTTTAATTATCTAGAAATAATTTTAAGGGTTAATGTTATATTTAATTATGGAAGAAAGAAAGATATAATTGAAATCAACCGATTTAATGCTACTAAAGTGAAAATATAAGAATTACATAATGACGCTCAGTTGGGGACCACGGAAAGATATAATTACATAATTTGATCGTTCGAATTCAGAATGACGCTCAGTTGGGGACCACGCAAAGATAATTAGAAGATATACACAACACAACCATAAAAAATCCAAAAAAGTATGAAATTACAAAAATACCCGTGAAGTAGCGTATTGCGACGAAATTTTCTCGAAATTCATCCAACTTCACACTATGCATCCCCAATACCTATAAAAGATCAAATAAATATTGAAAAATACATAAACATCAAGAACAAAGGTCATCCAATATAATAGTTCAAATATAAGAATTAATGTACACAAGTATGCTAGAATGCACAAGAATAAAGGGCATTAAATGCAATATTCGTGACTTATCACACCCCATATCTTACAGATTGCTACTCCCTGGAAGTAAAGATGAATGAAAATGAGAAAAATAGACAGACCAAACGCAATAAAAATACATAAAAATAATAAAAAGCCATTTTTACACGGAATAGGATTTCATTTAGCATATGCAATAAGCCATTAAACCCCTAGGTTACCCTAATGGACGAGTTTTATCTCGTGAGGGTTTTCAAGGAATAAACCTATAAACATCAAGTTTATTCAAAATAATTGCCTACAATCCAAGTATAAAATCAACATCATCAAGATATTAGCATGGGAGAGTCCTTAAACTAATAGTATTATGGGAAATACTACATATATTGAAATCATGAAAGTGTGAGGTATGAAGCACAAATATAAGTCATGATCCAATTAAAACTCTTATAATTGTCCCTTCGAGGACATTTGATAAAATTGGAAAGATAGAAAGAATATTAACATGGCCCCTGCGCAAGGATGACACGCACAAATCGAGAAATGGTCCAATATTTTAAATATATATATATATATGGTGACAATTATTATGCAACACAAATAAATATGAAAGAGGTAACAACCAAGAAAGGGTAAATAAAAGGCCAATCACACAACAACGGAGATACGTGGTTCAGCAGAGAAGTGCCTACGTCCACGGTGGTTCAGTCAGTGTTATTTCTCTATATTCTGAGGAATAAGTACAGAGAATACAACTTGTCCTTTGTCCCGGACTTAGGGTTTAATTTATACATGTGTGTGTTGGAGTAGTGGGGGTGATGGGTTCCTCTTTATTAGCCATCTCCCTTACATGGGATCGTGTTCCCCCACAACTTCTCTTCATGGGATCGTGGAGGAAATGGATGAGTTCCAGAGGTGACGGGCCTGGGCTTTGGGCTGCTGAAGAGGGGCTACTCGTCCAGGCCTTATGGTGATAAAATCGGGGTACCCACAATTGCCCCTAAATTTGTTGGGCCGTTCTTGCGGGTCCGATGAATTTAAATGATCAGCAATGATGGTTGATCTCTTTGAAAACTGTGAAGTTGCTTTGGCGGCACCCGCTTCGCTATCCGTGCGTTATGATTAGTTTTGAAGGCTTGTTGGAATAAGACACATTTTCTCTTCGTCGTTCCAGCTTTTCCAGCAATCTTCTATCTTCTGAGAACTCTTAAGTTTTGTACCTTATGTTTTCGGTCTCCATTCTCGTCGCTTCTTCGCCTTTTGATCTGATCTTCTGTCCTGTAAGTCTTTCGTCCCCTTTTTCTTGAGTTTATAGTTTTTCCTGTATTTTTCTAATGGCGAAGATTGGAAATAGGTCGGTAACTGAGTTTAGAAAATTCTACGGTATTCCTGAGTGGGTAGAGATTGAGTGTTGTGCCTCGCCGCCTAGGAACGTTAGGGATATAGAGGATGCACATTGGATTCATGTCCTGTTGCTTTCCCAGGGGGGTCTTACCTTTCCCCCTAATGGTTTGTTTCTGTACTTTTTTAGTTATTTTGGTATTGTGCCTGCACAATGTTCGCCCAACGTATGGAAAATAGTGAACGGTGTGCATAGGATAAATCAGTTGTACGGCACGAGGTTAGGGCTTGCCGAGGTCTGCTTTTGTTATTCTTTTTATCGAACGAGTTCAGGTGTCTAAATTGAAGGACAGGCTCCAGGAGATGGGAGAGATCGGAGCTTCAGTGCAAGAAGAAGTCAGCGAGCTGAGAGTAAAGTTACTGGAGGCCACCGAGATCAATCAGGTCATGGAGTTTCTTCAGCGGGAGAATAACGACCTGAGGTGGGAGGTCTTGAAGCTTAAGGAGCATTCGCCGAGCACCGCGTCGGCAGTCCTACAAGGTTCTTCCTCGTCGCGAGCTGCTCGGCCACCCCTCCCGCGAGCTGGTAGGAGTACGCGGGGTAGGAGTAGGGAAGCTGAGGAGCAGCGTGAGAGGGAGATGGAGGAGCTACACGGCGATGTCCAGCGAGCTTACGTAACTGCTGCTGGGCTCCAGAGGGACGTCACCCGACTGCGGCATTTATTCAAGAAGGGCCCTCGCCAAGTGTGGACTGATGGCTATGATCAGGGCTGGCTGGATGCTCCCACAAGATTATCAGAGTTCGAGGAGCTTTCCTTCATCAGGGGGTGGTTGAGTGCTCTCAAAGAGCTGCAGGTCCCGAGAAATTCGATATTGTGGTATCGGCGTGAGATGTCTCCCTCTACTCTGATGCCCAATCCATTCAGGCGAGATGACCGATGGATTCCTATCGATGCTATTCCTCGACGGCTACTGGAGTTGGACACAAATGAAGTTGTTGAGGAATTCGATCCTGCCCCTGATGACGGGAGGAGAGCTAAGGTTGCTGACTACCTTACTCGGAGGCTTCCCCCTTCTCGATATTTTGTTTTTTAATAATTGTAAATGCTTTGGGCGAGCCTTTGCCGACTAAACATGTACTATTATTGTTTGTAAATATGAAAGATTAATGGAAAGTTTGAATTTTGGGCGTTTTTGCCGACTAAACGTGTTTATCCAATCTTTGTCATATTTTTGCAGCTTCACAATCTTTATCTTGTCATGTGAGTGTCCGCCCAGTCCAGTATTAAGAATACCATTGTGCTCTCTCTCTTTACCTTTTAGGTCGTGTCGTCACACTCCCTTAGGTCTAAGAGGGGCAATTGGCGAGGACACACCTGTTATTGGATGTCTTCATCCGGTCAGGATTTTGTTTAACCAAAGTAGGTTTGATGCCTAAGAATACTCTGTAGGGCTTCATATATTGCCATGGGCAATGCTAAGAGGTATTTCGTGCTTCGTGACGATGACCTGAGGAGGGGTGCTCCCCTGCTATGTCAACCATTATACCTGTGATTTGAAAAGGATGTGCAATAAGATATAATTGTTACTTTTTTGGAGAGTAATCAACTGAGAGATTTTTATTGGTGAATAGAGAAATAAACTGTCTTTTCCCAAAATGAGTACAATAAAAGATCTAACAATAGAACTCCTAAAAGTAGAATTTCTTGAGATTAGCTGCGTTCCATGCTCGTGGTATCTCTCTGCCCTCCATCGTTTTCAAATGATAGGCACCTTGCAAATCGTCTCTAATTATCTCATAAGGTCCTTCCCAATTTGGGCCCAGTTTACCATCTGATGGCTTCATTGTGTTGCCCAGGACCTTTCTTAGGACATAGTCTCCAACTTCGAACTTCCTCGGATTGACCTTTTTGCTGTAGTGCTTCGCGAGCTGTTGCTGATAGCTCGCTAGTTTTACTAGGGCAAGTTCCCTGCGCTCGTCGGCCAAGTCGAGTTCAGCGAGCAAAGCCTGGTCGTTCTGATTCTGCTCGACAAGGTCGGATCTCATTGTAGGCAATCCTGCTTCTAAAGGGATGACCGCTTCCATACCATATGCTAGTGAGAATGGCGTCTGACCTGTGGCTCGTCTGGGAGTCGTTCTGTATGCCCATAGGACATGTGGTAGCTCGGTAGTCCAAGCGCCTTTTGCTCGCTCTAACCGCTTTTTTAATCCAGCGATCACTGTTTTGTTGGAAGCCTCAGCTTGTCCGTTGCTCTGAGGATAAGCTACCGAGCTGAAGTGGTGCCTGATCCCGTGTTGGTCGCAGAAGTCCTGAAAGGGGCCACTCTCGAACTGTGTCCCATTGTCAGTGATGATGGTTCTGGGGATCCCAAATCGAGTGATTATATTTCTCCATATGAACTTCATCATGTCAGCATCTCGGATGTTCGCCAGTGGTTCTGCCTCGATCCACTTGGTAAAGTAATCAGTGGCGACCAACAGGTATTTGCGATTACCGGCAGCGGTGGGTAGTGGTCCCACGATGTCCATTCCCCACTGGGCGAAAGGCCAGGGGCTAGTCAGGGATTTCAATTCGCTGGCAGGCTGGTGGACCATGGGGGCGTGAAGCTGGCATTTTAGGCATCTGCGGACATATACTGCGGAGTCCCTTTGCATATATGGCCACCAGTAACCTTCCTTTATTGCTCGGAAGGCTAGAGACCTTCCTCCGACGTGACTTCCGCAGATTCCTTCGTGAAGCTTGTGAAGCACTGTCTTGACCTCGCCTGAGTGGACGCATCTAAGGTAGGGGCCAGAGAGAGATCTTTTATACAAGTCGCCTCCCGTGGATAAGTGAAAGCGAGCAGCTTTGACTCTTATCTGGTGGGCGGTCCTCCTATCCTCTGGGAGCGTTCCGTTCTTCAAATAGTCTCTTAAGGGATCCATCCAGCTAGGGGCTGGTTCCAATTGGAGTATTTGTTTCGCTTTTGTTAGCATGCAGTTGGGGTGAATGCTCGGGTAGCTAAGGAAATCGATAGGGATTATCATTTTAAGGCAGGAATCAACTGCCGAGCTTAGGGCTTCCAAAGCCTCAGCGTGGCTGTTCTGCCCCCTGGGAAACTGTTGGATGTTGATTTCTTCAAAGTTCGTCATCAAGTTTATTACCAAGGAGAGGTAGGCTGCCATCCTCTCGTCCTTCGCGTTGTAGTCTCCACTTATCTGATTGGAAACTAGTTACGAGTCTCCGAATACCTGTAAATGCTTTGCTCCTAGAGTTTGCGCCCTTTGGAGACCTGCAATTAAGGCTTCGTATTCTGCTTCGTTGTTGGAGGCTGCAAATCCCAGCCCGATTCCTTGCTCGAGGACTGCATTTTCTGGAGTGATGAGAACAATTCCTACTCCTGCCCCCTTTGAGTTGGAGGCTCCATCAACGAATAGCTTCCAGCTTCCTCCTGTAGCCTGGCTGTTTTGTTCTGTTGGCTTAGGCTGGTCGAAGGGTTCTTCGCCTGTGAATTCGGCTATGAAGTCAGCGAGGATTTGACCCTTGATAGCTGTCCTTGGTTGAAATTGGATGTCAAACCGGCCGAGCTCGACTGACCACTTAGACAGTCTGCCCGACAAATCCGCCTTCCTTAGGACAGCCTTGAGGGGGTGTGATGTAAGGACAATGATCGTGTGAGCTTCGAAGTAATGCTTCAGTTTCCTCGAGGACATTACTAGGGCGAATGCGAGCTTTTCCAATGGCAGGTAGCGCTGCTCGGCGTCTAGTAAGGTTTTGCTCGCGTAATAGACTGGATGTTGGATCCCTGTGACTTCACACATTAGCGCTGAGCTGATAGTATGGCTGGATACAGAGAGGTAGAGGTACAAGGGGTCCATTTGCTGTGGTATGACAAGCAGTGGTGGGGAGCTTAGGTAGGATTTGAGCTCGCCTAATGCTTGCGAGCAACCTGGGGTCCATTCTACCGTTTTGCTGCCTTTTAAGAGCTGGAAGAAGGGCTGGCATCTCTCGGAGGATTTAGAAATGAAACGGTTTAGAGCAGCGAGCATTCCAGTGAGCTTCTATACATCGCGGATTGTGCGAGGAGGTTGCACCCGTTTAATTGCATCAATCTGGTCCGGATTTGCCTCTATGCCACGCTTGCTGACCAAATACCAGAGGAACTTTCCTGACTGGACACCGAAGGAACACTTGCTCGCGTTGAGTTTCATTCGGTATTTCTTGAGGATTTCGAAGGTACTTGTCAGGTCCGAAAGGTGGTTTTCTTTCTCCTTGCTCTTGACGAGCATGTCGTCGATGTAGACCTCCATCGTGTCTCCCATCTGATTCTTGAACATTTTAGTAACCAGCCGCTGATAAGTTGCCCCTGCATTTTTTAGCCCAAAAGGCATTACCTTGTAACAGTATAAACCAACCGTCGTGATAAACGCCGTTTTATCCTGATCTGGTGCATACAGGGGAATCTGGTGATAGCCTGAGTATGCGTCCAGGAAACTCATTCGCTCGTGAGCTGCAGTGGCGTCTACTAGTTGGTCTATTTTTGGAAGAGGGAAGCTATCCTTGGGGCAGGCTTTGTTGAGGTCAGTGAAGTCTATGCAAACTCTCCACTTACCGTTGCTTTTTGGAACTACCACTGGGTTGGATAACCATTTGGGGAATTGCACTTCCCGTATGGATCCTGCATCCAGCAGTTTTTCGACTTCTAGTTTTATTGCCTTGGCTTTCTCGGGAGCGGTTCGTCGTGCCTTCTGTGCTATCGGCTTGAATGTGGGATTGACGTGCAACCGATGGCAGACCATATTGGGATCGATTCCTGGCAGCTCATAGGGTTCCCAAGCGAAAACATCTATGTTGCTTCTGAGTAGGGTTAACAAATCCTTTTGCTCTTCGTCAGTGAGTGAGGTTCCGATCAGGAAGACTCTGCTGTTGTCGCCTTCTCTAGCAATTACTTCTACCAGGTCCTCTACAACCCGCTCGGAGGGGAGGAGCCTGGTCTCTTCCACTCCGGGCCTTCCATATTTTAATTGCTATTTGGAAGGGATTGTACCTTCCTCCACCTTCTCGCTGGTTTGAACGTCTTTTTTCTCTGACTTCGGTCGGATGGCCGCTATGAAGCACTTTCTTGCCATCGCCTGGTCACCATGTATCTCCATCACTCCCCGCTCGGTGATATATTTGAGTTTTTGGTGGTAGGTTGAGGAGACTGCCTTCATTGCATGAAGCCATCCCCTGCCGAGGATGGCTTGATACGGTGAATCGATGTCGACCACCAAGAATTCGATCATTTTTGAAACATTCCCAGCGAGCACTGGTAGTACTATCTTGCCCAGAGGCATGGTCATTTTTCCAGCGAATCCGACCAGAGGGACAGTGGTTCCCTTCAGGTCGGCGATGTTCAACTTCAATTTTCTGAACAGGTCGATGTACATTACTTCGGATGAGCTTCCTTGATCGACGAGCAGCCTGTCGATATCAAAGTTGGCTATCCTGAGTGTAATGATTAAGGCATCGTGATGTGGGGTCCTTACTCCCACAAGATCTTCATCCATGAAAACAATATGCTTATTGTAGTTGATGTCCTCTGCTCGCCGGTGTTTTCCTGCCTGTGATTTCGCTGGATCTATTTGAAAAGCTTGCATTACTGCTGTCAGCTTCTTTACCTCCATCCGAACTGAGTTGCCCTGGATTTGCTTAACATCGGATACTCCATGGATTACTGCGAATTCGTGTCCGGTGTCGTCTTCTAACACGTTGTTGGGTTTTGCCTCCTTGTGGACAATCACTCTCTCTACCTTCCTTTCCACAAAGTCATTCAAATGTCCGGATTGGGCCAGCTCCTCGAGGTGGGACTTAAGAGCCTTGCAGTGCTCGGTCTTATGTCCTCCCTCTTTGTGAAAGGTGCATCTCAGCGCATTGTTTCTTTTCGATGGATCTCCTCCCATTTTTCGGGGCCATTTGATGAACGGCTCATCCTTGATCTTAGCGAGAATTTTGTAAATTGGTTCTTTGAAGACGGTGTTGACCGCCTGGAACGACTTTGCAACGTCAGGGCTTCCTCCGTTCTTGGGGCCATTCTTGCTCCCATTCTTTCCTCCTTTTTTTCTGGTTATCAGCTTTCTCACTTCCCTTCGCGGCAAGCTTGGCTCGACCGCTCTCACCTACGTTAAGGCGGGTGACATCTTCCACCTTTGCGTATTTCTCAATCCGGGCCATCAGGTCATCAATGGTGGTTGCTTCCTTCTTTGTCAAGGACTGGTAAAGGAGGGAAGAGCTAGGTAGCCCAATTTTGAATGAAGCCACTGCCACCTCTTCCGCACAGTCTTCGACTTCATTGAATAACTCCTAGTACCTTTTCGCGTAGTCTCGAAGTGTCTCCTGAGGAGTTTTCTTCATCGTCAATAGAGCATCCATCCTTTTGGGATGTGAACTGCTGGTGATGAATCGGGTCGTAAAGAGCTCGGCCAGGGATTTGAAATTTCTGATGGATCGGTGAGGGAGTTTCTCGAACCATTTTTGGGCCACGTCATGAAGGCTCGAGGGAAAAATACGGCACATCAGTGCATCTCGGTGATTCCAGAGGGTCATAGCCTGCCGGTACTGCCTGACATGATCAATGGGATCAGTCTTCCCGTCGTAAATCTTGAACCTTGGAATAGCAAACTTTTTGGGAGCTTCTTCTTCTTCAATTTCCCTCGTGAAGGGCGATTTCATCTGGGTCTTGAGGGCTCTCCTCGCGAGTTCTCTGGTTGACCTGGTGCCGCGGTGAGCTGGATGTTGGTCCATCTCTCTGCGGACTAGGTTCCGTATGTTGTCGTCGCTGCGAGCAGGGCTCTGATAGCGGCGAGCTTTTCTCAGTTGCTCGCGGAGGTCTTCGTCTGAGTCGCCACCTTCGAACCCTTGATATTGCTTTCTAGGGCTCCTTCCTCGGCTGCGAGATTTGCTCGCCTGAGGGCTAGGAGTGCGATAGGGGCGTCTCCTGGTATCAGGACGTAGTTCTTTTTCCAGTTTTTCCAGTCTTCTTTTCAGGCGAGCATTCTCAGCCTCATACCTGCGAGAAGACTCCCTCTGCTCGTGGAGCCTTGCTTCGTATGCATCGATCAATCTGGATATCTGAGTGGACCTTGCTGGTCCTTGACTTTCTACTGAGGCTGGCCTTTCTAAGCGAGCCCCGTGATCTGAACGTCGGACTTCAGACCTAATCTTGCGAGGAGCGGGTGGCTCCTGAATATCTCCTGCTTGAGGAGCGTTGCTGCTGTGACCAGACATCTTAGATTTTTCTTGGCGTGGGCTCTTCTCAAGGAAAGATAAACGCTTCCCACAGACGGCGCCAATTGTGGTGACAATTATTATGCAACACAAATAAATATGAAAGAGGTAACAACCAAGAAAGGGTAAATAAAAGGCCAATCACACAACAACGGAGATACGTGGTTCAGCAGAGAAGTGCCTACGTCCACGGTGGTTCAGTCAGTGTTATTTCTCTATATTCTGAGGAATAAGTACAGAGAATACAACTTGTCCTTTGTCCCGGACTTAGGGTTTAATTTATACATGTGTGTGTTGGAGTAGTGGGGGTGATGGGTTCCTCTTTATTAGCCATCTCCCTTACATGGTATCGTGTTCCCCCACAACTTCTCTTCATGGGATCGTGGAGGAAATGGATGAGTTCCAGAGGTGACGGGCCTGGGCTTTGGGCTGCTGAAGAGGGGCTACTCATCCAGGCCTTATGGTGATAAAATCGGGGTACCCACAATATATATATATATATATATATATATAGTTAAACTATGCATGCTAACACAATTATATATGAACTAACCTAGAAGGGGCGAATAAGCTATCTAGCAAACTTGACCAATTTTTATTATTTTAATTTTTTTTCTAAAAACATAAATTCCTAACATATGATTTGATCTAAATCTTCTCAAAATGATTTGAACACACACCTAAAATTGAATTAGGTGAGTCTAGATGAACAAACTAAGATCTACAACAGTTAAGTAATATTCAAGGAAATCTCAAGATGTAAACTAAACTATGTGAGGTGTGTGAGATCAATTGTGTAGAAATAAACATAAAGATTAGATAGATTTTATGAGAAAAAACCCTCACCTCGGGATAAAACCTTCACGCAATCTAATTTATATTTTTACTTGAAGGGAGTCAAATAAAAAACAAGAAAGTGATTATCGCTCATGTATTCGTGAGTAGTTACCTATGAACTTTGAACTTTTTCCCATTGATGAATAGAATTCCACAATGAACTCCACATCGGGAATGAAGAAGTCCATTCTCTTCGTTGGAATGACGGCATGCTCTAATTCCTCTAATGAATCAAAGAACCTCCAATTTTATATCGTGGAGTACTTGATCATAGCAATTCACCAATCAAATTATTTGAATTAAAAGGCTAGTGTGTGATCTTATCCATCTCACAAAAAGTTAACTCAAAAAGTCATTAGACCAAAAGTAAAGATGTAATTATCACCAAAAAGGAGGGAACAAGTAAAAATGGTTTGGAGGCAAAAAATAATTAAGAAGATACTGTAATTACTATGTTGATTAAGGACTAAATTTACCAGTTTAAATTGAGAAAAGAAGTGATCACTGTAGGTAATTAGTTAATTCACAAGATTTATTTATAAAAATTTAATTTATTCCACAATACTAAATAAATGAGATTTAAACCAAAAACAACCTAGTATTATTACATACCATTGCCCAAGTTCCGAATAATTGTTTAAAAATATCAAATTACCGATGTTTCAAATTGTAATTTTAATTAAAATTCAGAGACTCTAATGACGTTGGTTGCCCTCTAGGGCCTTACTAGCATCCTTTCCGGCATACCTACTCGATGTACTTGGGGGTGGGGGTGGGAGGTTTAAAATAAAAAGTAGGGGTGAGCGAATGCTCAGCAGGGTGGGTAATACTAAGCTATACATTTTCTACAAAAATACTATACATAATACGTGTTTTTTTAATTAACTCAAAAAACGTTTAACATTTAGCTAGTATTAATGCAACTACTATGCAATGCACCCAAGTGAGGAGCTCATACTCACACTTAACCGTTTCATACCACCCTTTACCGGGTCTAGAGATTATTTATCATATTTTATTCATTAGTCTCCATTTATCACATTATATTAGGTTGTCTTGCTTATGAATTAAAAAGTACATACATTATCTTCTCCTTTTTCCCTTTATCTTTTCTCAAAATCTTCAAATAACTGCATACTTTAACGAGCTCCATACCGCGGGATATGCTATCATATGCTCTGGCCAATGATTTTGGGTGTTTTACCCCAGGACTCTGGGCGCTCCTTAATTATCCCGATGTCATTCAAGTCTAATTTAATGTGTGTTAATATTTTAACTAATGTCCACATTATTCCATCATTTCACCATTTTTCTCATTTTATGGTTTAAAGCATTCTTTCACTTTATCAACGTGCCATTTTTTTCTTTTTTTCTTTTTTCACCGAAAACCGACCGATAAGGTCTAAAGAGGAAATCCAGCCACTAGGACCCTCTTTTTTTTTTTGCCAAAATCACCATTCTCCCCTTTTTTACCTGTAACACCCCGCCTAATTAATACCGGGTGGCCAGTCCCATACCAAATTAAAACAGAATATACCGTTGGCTTATTCTTAGCATCACTGTCGAAAACATTCACTAATCGCCCAATACCCAATTAAGCTGGTGTTAAAAACTTTCCAAATTTTTAATTCAATAAAACCCATTTTTAGTTTACAAATAACACAACACAAATTATTCTACAACATTGATAACCGAACTGATAACACAAAAGAATTTAAATGCATTTGGAATAAACATTCCCAAGTAATTATCCAATATAGTAATCCCAACAATAACAAATGTATTAAAATGACACGAGTACAAGAGTATTTTGACTCAGATAGAAAAGAGATAACTGAATTCATTCGGGCGACATGACCTAACTAAGAGAATACTGTGAATCAAATGAAGATAGGAGTCTAAGCAATACTCCATAGCTCCATAGCTCATCATAATCCTCTAAGGTTAGCGTCCCTGCTGCTGGACACCTGATATAGAAGGTACAATAGAAAAGAGAATATGCAAGGAAACGGTCAGAGCCCGATGTAAAAATGATTTTGAAAACAGCAAGTATTTATCAAGTGCAATAAAGCATTTATTATGTACATGTTAGTATCCAACTCTCACTTGCTATTCTCACCTCTCATCTAGAGTGCACACTTAACATTTCCTATTAACCTCCTAGTTAATGGTTCCTCCTAACTAGTTACCATAATATGTTTCTATCCCACATCATAACCCCGTATGTCCCATACCATACGTTGTATAATCATTCATATACGTTTCCCATTTACATGCATCGTTTCTCATTTATATGAATTAAGCTTTTCAAATCTATAAGAATAAACATTAATTAACTAAATTCCATTCTCTTTCTCTATTCACCGTTATCTACAATTATCACAGTAGATAGATTTAACCACTATATACATTCATTTAATTCATTATATATATATATATATATATATATATATATATATATATATAATACGACACCCCGAGTCACAGCTGCGGTACAATGCATTACTCTGCTATCACGTCCCAATATCGTTGATCGCCAAATAGGGGACTAAAGGTTCGGTAGGGATTCCTCGAACCATAAACAACAACACAAATATTGAAGGCGAACATAATTCTCATACCCACAGGCCACGCACATACCTACGTTCCCACAGTCAGCGGACTTATCAACTCCCCGATAAGTCTTTCATAGACCTATGTTCTTGAGCGACAAATCAAAGATCCCATGGATTCATCAGGATATGACTGTCCTCACGGCAAACCTCCCGTCGATAGCAAGTAATCTAGGTATGCCATACACATAAATCATCAATCAAATCAAATAGGCATTATCATCTACCTATAATACAATATAAACAAGGTACTCACACTACCATAAGATAATTCCCATACGTCACATTATATCTCTCAAATCCTATGTATTAAAATATTATGACTTTACTTCTTTAATTCAATTATCCCCGAGCCTCACTCATTACTCAAGGTTCAAATAGGTTTTTCCTCAATGTATTTATTCTGTAAGAAATCACTAATATCCTACTGATCCACATCATCTTATCTCCCGAATTACCACGAATAAAACTCTCCCTTAATTTGGGTTATAACCGATTGTTTCTAATCTCTTATAAACACATCCTTTATCACATAGGATTGAATACCTTCATCACATGGCTCATAGTCTATAGGGCTTCATTCACACTATATGACTTATCAACAAAATCAACATCCTCGCATCCTATAACATCTCTCAACTCCCGACGTCATTAAGGTTCATGCGCGGAGCGTCTCGCAAAGCGAAATCCAAATAAGGAACCCCTCCAATACACTACTTTTAACTTTGTCGATCGTGAAGGTCCGTTAACTTCAAATACGCAACCAGAATAACCTCATCCCCTCTTTCAACCAAATGTGATCTGAACTCCCATCTCTATCCAGGAGCCATACCACTAAGTGCTTGTACTACACTCAGTCCTTGCGCAATTTATAATGAGCTTAAACTCAGTTCTTGATGCTCAAATTGTGACCCTAAGGCTACCCAGGTGTTATATTAAATTTCCCCTACTGGACCTATCATTAATCCTCATGCTACCAATTAGAATCCAACACATGAATCTAGCAACCGAAATTTCTCCCAAATAAATTATCAAAATTCTAATCAATTAAATCCCAATCATATTAATTCGATTCTTATCTAGGGCTCACTGATCTTCCAAAGTCCCATTATATCCAATTGATAATCACCAAAGATCTACAAAAGGTTTGGGATAAGAACCAACATTAAAAAGAAACAACTTGAACAATTCTGGGGAGGCCGGTCGATTGTCGATCGCCCAGATAACAGCCCAGTTTTCTGTATTTCTTCTACTACGGGTTTCATCACGTTTGATCATCCAAAACTTCATATTAACTACCCAAATTCCTTATAAACCATACTACATGATATAGCAACATATTTGAATGATTGCTAATGCTCTAAACATCCGTGAATCATCAAGAGTTTGAATTAAAAGCATATGTTTAACCTCTTTTTCGAGAAAATTATATACATGATATCTTCAAGAACACACCATTGATTCTCAGCATTTCTTCAACAGACTTATGATTATTTCGTGGATTACTATCTACCTACAGTATGAGTTTGATTCCTATAAACTTCCATTTTTTAGAAATCCATTAACAACTCTTCATTATCTTCCAAACATGTAAAAATCTCATCTTTTTATAACTATCCTAACATGGACAATATACAAATTTAGATTGCAATCATCAAATACTTGCCTCTAATGAAGATCTGATCCTTTGGTGTAGTATATTACAGGTGGTTCTCTCTTCTCCTGTCAACTTCCGGTGGTGGTTGGTGGTGGTGACCTTTGGTCTTTAGTTCTCCTCCTTTCCAAGCAAGCTTTTCTCTTCCCAAGCAACCTTTTACTTTCTCTCAAAAGATGACCTCTCAATTTTTGTGTAGAGGAGAAGAATGAACTACGTACAACTAATCTCCAAATATTTATAATAAGACAAAACCCAAAATCACTATTCATCCCCCTTGTAAAAATAACCAAAATGCCTTTTTGGGTTGTCTTTTCATTTTCAAATGACCCGAGACCCAAATTCAACATCCAAATAGACTTTTCTGACTATTTCAAACCTTCCGGATGCAACGACGAAGTCGAAATGACTATAAGGTCAATAGAAAATAAATTTCTTTTTTAATCTCTCAAATTAGTCCCGACACATCCCATACCACGTCCGACTACAAATTCAAATTACTGAATTAACAAGTCACAGCAATATCAATAACATCACATTCATATATTACCTAAATATCTTTAAGTAATATTCAGAATCATACAATTTAATATGCATAATTCGAATAAAACCCAAATGAATTAATCAATTATAAAATTCAATTAATCCATTAATTTAAAATATAACTCATTTTAAAAGTCATTAAAATTACGGGGTATTACATTACCATACCTTTGTGAAAACATAATTAATTTCATTTTGGCACTAGAACTCAAATTTTTTTCTTCCGAGACATTATTTCTATGATTTTATGTCAAAAATCATGTGATCATTTTATGTTTTGCCACATAAAATACATTTAAGCCTTCAAGACCATTTTTAACCAAATGTTAATAACTTTGTCCAATTATCACATGTGACCCCAAATATTATTTTTTATTCATTTTAACAATATTTAGCACATATTATGGTTATTTTTCTACGTTTACTCATTCCTTCATAAAACCCATTAAAACAAAATTGACAAGTTTAAAACGTCATTATCCATCTTACTACATGATTCTACACATATGAAAGAGAATTTCAAGTCTAGAAATTTCTCAAAATGCACTTAGACAAGATGATAATCACGAGTTCGTATTTTCATGTACTTTCTTCCATTTTCAAGGTAAAAATACCATTTATTTGTAACAGACCCATTTTAGGGTTTTGTCTTGTTAAAATTAATTTTTGCAAGACAATAATATCTTCATCAAATCATTTCATTGAGGCATTAAATATTATCTAGAAATCATCCTACATTTTCTTCATAGCTATAAAACCTTGAAGCTTTAGAAGAGGAAAACCCTACCTCAAGTTTGAAGAGGAGACCAAGAGAGAAAATAGCTATGTAAGTTCCTAGATCAAAGACTCCAAAAATCTCTTCAAATAGCATCAAAAATTCAACCTACAAGCTTAGGCCTACCCACTTTCTTCCCTGACACAAATTAGAAGATGGTAGAAAGTGCTTGGAAATGGCATGTACTAGTAGTTGGAGGGGGTGGCAAGGTGTGGCTATGGGAAAAATGGTTGAGGAAGAAGACGGGTTCTTCACAGTTAGAGAGAGAGGGGAAAATGCTGAAGAAAAATGGTGAGGGAAACCCACCCTCACTCTCTCTTATTATAACCCTACGATACCCCCATAGAACCATTAAAAAAACTCATCCCACAACCACAAAAAATGCTTCTGATCATTAAGGCTCACCAGACGTTAACACGTCATCCATCCAGTGGCTCAAAATGCAACAGCACACAAGGATAAGTAGATTTGACCAGATTTAGGTCCGATTATTTGAACGACCTCTAAGTCTCGTTCAAATGATACTGATACTTGTTGGAAAGACACTTCTAATGAGGGTATCTAATGAGATCTCAGTGTGCACGAGACAGGGTGAAAACTCAAGTCATCAAAAGTCTTGTTCAAAGTCATTTGAACGACTCATTCGAACGAGAAGGGCCCTCATTCGAACGACCTCAAAATTTATATAATTGAACTTTGAATTATGAAAACTTCGATTTGACAAGGATGAAGACTATGGTGATGATTAAATATCAATATTCATTCATAAATACCACATTTACAAGGAAAGAGATAAAATCGAGGGCACGGGTATTACAGTTCTTTCTCAAATAGGAATGAAAGGTGGTTATTTATAGAGCTTAACAATAAAATTGGTCATATTATGCACGCGGTTCGTTCCAACCATTTGTATGATGTTGTCCATAATGGACATCGACCATTGGTCGTGCGCACGGGCTCGAAAAAGGACCTGTGCAAATGGCAATGTGCGCATGCCCGCCAAAAGTTTGTGTGTGAATGGTCATATTCAAAGACCATTTAAAAAGTTTCAAAAGTAAAAATGAAACTTTATCCAAACTTTCAAAATGTTTCAAAACATTTAAAAACTCTTAGACTTTTCGAAAAGTCACTTGAATCCATTTTTATTTAAAACTCTTATGCATTTTGAAAACAAGTGTAATTTGAAAAATCGTTTAATGAAAAATGTGCATGTGTGTGATTAGACTTGTAATAACACAATTAAGTAAAAGGATACATCTTCAATCTTCAAGTGAATGTATGGCTAGGAATTCTGCAAATTGAGCGTCGGTGCTTGATCTTCAATCTTCATCTTTTAGATTCATCTAACCTAGTCTAAACCGCACCTCACTCAATACGAATCAAGTCGATTTGACTTTATAAAATCAACGACTCAATGTTTTTGTCACGGGAATATAGCCAATTATATAATAATACAAAGTTTTTCATTTCCAATCTCCCCCTTTGGCTATTCCATGGCAAAACTTCTCAAAACCCAAAAAATCCTTATTCCCCCTACAAGATAAACACTCCACTAGCCATATAGTGAATGTAGTAGGAAGTAATGTTTAATAAGACCAAGACGACAAATCAAGAGTCATGTCTGAATATGGGTTGGAGTCAGAATCATCAATTTTATGCCTGAAATCACACAAAACAACAAAAACATCATGCTTTCAAGCATGCATAAAGAAATATTCCCTCTGCTTGGGAATACTCCGATAAAAGATATATATGCAATAAAGAACGTGTGATAAGCATGTGAAAGAATCAACATGTGAAGAAGTGAATTAATATCTAAGGCATACACCAAATGATATCGGTGTAAAACTCATCCAAGTGATAACATGTAATAGGCAAATGCTCTCAAATAATAAACTCTCCCAGTATTATAGACAATACTGTCTCCATTATAGTAAGTGATAATAGAATTTACAAAGAAATTTTACTCCCCCTTAATCCAAGGTGAAAAAAGTTTTTTCCCCCTTTTTGACATAAAAAGGTCAAAGATAAGATGAAATCATAGATAACAGGTATAGCAAGGCATAAAAATTCTCTATGCTGCATAACGGTTTTGGTCTTTTCTATGAACAAAGTGATAGTTTCTTGTGTTTATAGGAATTTAGGGCTCCATATGTCTTCTCACTTTCTGACACCGTTCTTTTATGATGTGGAGTCTAGGGCTCCAAATGTCTCACTGGGTCCACCCGGTGAACGAGTATTTTTCCTCCCATTTCTCTTTTCTCTCAATATACTTAATATGCACAACAATCTAGCAGCAACAATGGGATAAAACCAACCAATATCATAAACTGTGAAACTAGGATAGAGGTACAAACCAAGATAATAAAACATAAAAAATAAAAAACAGTGTCTCAAAACCATTAAAACCTCAAATCAAACACTCTATATCCTCAAAGATTTACGAAATCTACCTAAAATGGCCAATGATAAAGTAAACCAATGAAACTCAGAGGAAATCAAATACTTACCACAGTGATTATAGTAGAAAATCAACACAGCGAGAACTAGGGCACATTATCAAAAAGCTATGAATCATCCCACCAAACATTAAACAAATGAACTATTAAGGTAGAAAATGGGTTTATGATTGAAAATCGCCTAGGGTTTTTGGCTCTGGATGATTTTTGAAAATGAAATGACAAAATGAGCAACTAATCTTTTAGAAAACTCTGAGACCGTTCAAACGGACTAAACTAACCGTCCGTACGGGGTCGTGAGAACGCCCCCAATTGTAAACTGTTCAGACGATACACAGAACAAAACTAAATTTCAAAAAATTCAGCGTTAAACCCTGAAGAAATTACAGAATCCTAACTCTCAAATTCACAAAAGTATGAAAGAATGAATATGGACGAAAATCAGTCAATTTGACATTAAAAGCTTCGATTTGGGATAAAATTGTAGAAACAACTCACTCACATATATATACAAATGCAAACTCTAAAAGTGAAAAATGGGATGGTGATTAGGCAACTACTAATTCAATAATTTGATATAGACATTTCCATTAAATTTTAGGGACATATACCAAATAGTTTCTCGGACATTTTTTAATACCCATTTAGTCCAAATTTTTTTATTTTGCCTAAAAAAGTCATTTGCCACATATTTTGGAGAGCGAGTGCCGCTAGCGCGGACCTCTAAAAATAAGAGGATATTGAGTGCTTGAGGGACTAAATGGGTTAAACTAAAAATATGTGTCATTTTAAAAAAAAATATATTTATAGTAGGAACTATTTAATAATTGACCCTAAATCTAAATCTTAATTAGAAAATATGAATTGAAAATCACAATAAAGTTAATTTTAATCAGTTCAACAACAATAGCATGAAATTCTTATCAAATCAATATTTTACAACTATGTAATATACTTCAAGACATGATTCATGTGACAATTAAATTTTCATAATCAATATGAATATAAGACATTACTAAACATGCTTAAAAGACAATCAATATATTAATATCCAAATCATCAAAAATGATAGTTTCAAGCCATTATAACTCCCTCAAGCATATGTTGTTATAAAAATCTTTTGAATGCCATCTAAAAGAAAATTTCATTTGAAAATGCTTAGCCCTATCTTGTTTTTCATGTCGGTTCAAGCACGTGGCTTATGGACCTTTTCAACATATTCTGTCTTTTTCCAATGATTGACTTTTCACACGCCTAGATGATACCTATAGAAAAAAATTGACTCTTTCAAAATACATGTAATCACTCCTAACAGTAGCTCTTATTAATGAATTAAAAATGATCCATTTTTTAACTCTGACAAAGTACGAAGCATTTCAAAGTTCTCACGTATCGACAATGAAACTTTTTCAAACACATTATGAAATAAGGAATTGATCATGATCTAGTTAACAACATAAAGCACGATCAACATGATAAGCATCATATGCAACAAGTGACATGCATGTGAAAGTAATATGAAATCAAATGCCATAGATCTCAATAAATTAGCAATCATGATTTTTTAAATGAATTTCAACCAATAATTGAATCAATTAAGCATTAAACATAGAAAGGTTTAAAATTTAATTTTCAATCATCATTCAAGTTAAATATCACATCATATCATGAATCAATGACTTAACCCCATAATTCATAAAAAGAATCAACATAAAATCTTTTTGGCTTTTTCAATAAGAATTATGCATGAATATTTATAAAAACATGTATTAAGCAAGAAAAACAATGCATAGAAAGCAAATGCATGTCGAATGGATATATTTATGAAGAATATCACCCAAAAACATGAAGAAAGTTCCCCAAAGAAACACTCTCACCCCAAAAAGTCTTGTTTCTCCAAAAATTAAGAATGAACTAGGAATGGAAACCTATGAGACCCTAATAATCCTAAGTAAATGTGACACCCCGCCTAATTAAATACCGGGCGATCACTCCTTTATTAAATTAAAATCAAGGTGAACAGTTGGTTCATTCTTAGCATCACTGTCGTAAAAATAACTTTTCCAAATTTAACACCCTATTTAATTTAGCTAAGTATTTTTAGGATTGTTGTATTCCTGCTTTTACGTTTACGTCTCCAGCCATTTGGGATTTGATAATGACTGGAGACTAATAAACTTCTTCACGTTTCAGATGCCTCCGAGATGTGCACCGAAGGATAGGCGTGCCCAGGCCGAGTAGCCAGCAGCTCCGGCACAAGGCACTATGAATGCTAATGAAGTAGCCGCCATTGTTGCTCAGGCGGTGAATGCCGCGCTAGCGGTGGTTCAGCAGGCTCCACCCCAGATTCAGGCAGTGGCGCCAGTACCAGCACAGCTTCCATCTGCATGGGAGAGGGTTAAGGACGCTTTTCAGAAGGCGCATCCCCCTGAGTTCTCTGGTAGCTCAGATATCATCACAGTCAGCCAATGGAAGAAAGACATCCAGCAGCATCTTCGTATGTATGAGTGCACCGACGTACAAAGGCAATTATTGGCTTCCTTTAAGATGGTGGGGGTCGCTTTGCAGTGGTGGGAGTCCACTACCACCTTAGAGGAGAGGGACACGGTCCCTATTCAGTCATTTTGGGAGCGATTTGACCGCAAGTACTTTCCACCCGTCGTGCAGACTGAGATGAGGCGGAAATTACTAAATTTGAAACAGGAGAACTCTACCGTTGCTGAGTATGAGGAGGAGTTCACGAGACTTCTCACCATAGTGTCAAATGAGGCACCTACTGATAGTAAGAAGATAATGTTGTTTGTGGGCGGGTTAGCTTGGAGGATCCATCAACATCTTATAGGGAATCTATCTCTGAGTACTTTCACTGATATACTCAATGCTGCGTTACTACATTGCCAGGATCACCGCTTCCATCTGCAGGGAAGCAGGAGAGCAGGAGAGTCCAGCCAGCAGGGCAGGACGGGGGTTATAGTGCTAGTGGGGCACCATCTCATGGACAGACTCGTCAACACGAGCAGAGTTCCCATAAGGGGGACCCTGCTAAGCGATTCCGTTCAGGTGATTCCAGGCAGGGATTTGGGGGTTATAGGCAGGGCCAGCAGGGCCAGCCTAATCAACAGGACCAACAGCGTGCTAATCAGGGCCAACAGGGCCAGTGGCGGGGAGGTAACGGCTAGCAGGGCCGTAGTCAGCAGGGTCAAAGGGGAGGTAACTTCAGAGGCTGGCGTTTTGTATGCGGCAAGCATGGTCATAAGCGCCAGGATTTCCCAGAGGGTAATAGGGGCCCACAGAAGCAGGGTGCCCGTAATGAGCCGCAGAGACCACTTTTTTCAGCTGCCCTCCCAGCTCCAGCCCAGGTGCCAGCCCTACCAGCCATTCCAGCAGCTTCAGTGCAGCAGGGCCGTTACAGTACGGACGTGTCTATAACGTCCACCAGGCAGCAGCTCCACAGGCACCACCCGCGATTGAGGGTATGTTTCATATACATGGTACTATGGGTCGGGTTTTGTTTGATACTGGGGCGACACATTATTTTATAGCTACGCATTTTGCGAAGGCCTTAGGGTTTTTAGCCACAGCAGAGAGCATAGTGACGTGTGTAGGCTCACCACTGGGGTGTGGGTCGCTTATCTTCTTTATATGCCGGGGAGTGGGGGTAGAGATTGGTAGTTTGGTATTACCTGCAGACATGTTAATCTTAGATATGCATGAGCATGATGTTATTATCGGTATGGATTGGCTCACAGCTTATAGAGCCATGATTGATTGCTTCGGTGGGAGCATTGTTTTTGCCATTTCGGGGCAAGAGATGTTTGTAGTGGCGATGCCTCGCCCAGAGGGAGGTTCGACCGCTCATTTGTATTATATAGAGGAGGATACCTCTAAGGAGGTTGTGATTCCTTTAGACTCGGTCCCAGTCGTTCGTGAGTATTCCGATGTATTCCAGGAGATACCAGGCCTACCCCCCAGTCGAGAGATAGACTTTGTCATAGATTTATTGCCAGATACGAGATCGATAGCACGCGCTCCATACCGTATGGCTCCGGCGGAGATGCGAGAGTTACGAGATCAGATAGAGCAGCTGTTAGGTCAGGGCTTCATTCGCAGGAGTACCTCACCTTGGGGCGCTCCAGTCTTGTTTGTGAAGAAGAGAGATGGTTCACTGAGGTTATGTGTGGACTACCGGGAGTTAAACAAGGTCACGATACGGAATAAGTATCCGTTGCCTCGAATCGATGATCTGTTCGACCAGCTGAGGGGAGAAACTTTCTTTTCGAAGATAGATCTGAGGTCGGGGTACCATCAGCTACGTATTAGAGAGCAGGACGTTTCAAAGACTGCCTTCTTGACAAGATATGGGTCTTACGAGTTTAGAGTGATGCCATTTGGTCTTACAAATACTCCAGCCGTGTTCATGGACTTAATGAACCGAGTATTCAGAGAGTTCTTGGATCAGTTTGTCATCGTCTTCATAGATGACATTTTGATATATTCACACTCCGAGGAGGAGCATGCCGAGCACTTGAGGCAGGTTCTTCAGACTTTACGAGAACATCAGTTGTATGCTAAGTACGAGAAGTGTGGATTCTGGTTGCGAGAGGTACAGTTCTTGGGGCATGTTGTTTCTGAACAGGGGATAGCAGTTGACCCGAGTAAAGTGTCAGCGGTGAGGGAGTGGGGACAACCCATGACACCGACGGAAGTGCGTAGTTTCTTGGGGTTAGCCGGATACTACAGGAGATTCATTCGGGGATTCTCCAAAATAGTGGGTCCATTGACGAACCTGACTCGCAAAGGGGTATCATATGTTTGGGATGAAGCTTGTCAATTGGCTTTCGACGAGCTGAAAGACAAGCTTACTTCAGCACCAGTCATTGCTTTACCGAAGCCGGGTGTGGAGTACCTGGTTTACACCGATGCCTCTTTACGGGGACTTGGGGGAGTACTTCAGCAGGAAGAGAAGGCTATAGCTTTTGCCTCCCGCAAGCTTAAGCCGCATGAGAAGAATTACCCCACCCACGACCTGGAGTTAGCAGCGGTGGTCTTTGCAATGAGGATATGGAGACACTATTTATTGGGGGAGAAGTTCCGTTTGTTCACAGATCACAAATCACTGCAGTACCTGTTCACTCAGCGAGAGCTGAATATGCGTCAGCGCAGATGGTTAGAGTTTGTGAAGGACTATCAGTTCGACATACAGTATCATCCGGGGAAAGCCAACGTAGTTGCTGATGCGTTGAGCCGAAGACCGGTAAATGAGGTAGCGGACGTCTGGAAAGCGAAGTGGAAGGAGTTGGGTCACGAGGACGCAGTAGACCGTTCCTTCATATCTGTTATGACAGTCACACCCGAGATTGTTACGAGGGTAATACAGGCCCAAACCACAGACCCATTTTGCCAGGAGCAGATTGTACGACTTTTAGCCGAGGGTGCTGAGTCCTATTTTGTTAGTTCTGATGGGGGTTTGAGGTTTAATGGGAGGTTAGTGGTTCCAGAAGGGGCAGAATTGCGTCATGCAGTGATGACCCAATCTCACGGGTCCTGATTTGCGGTACATCCTGGAGGAGATAAGATGTACCAGGATATGAGGGGGCAATACTGGTGGAGTGGGATGAAGGACATTGCTGAGTTCGTGTCCAAGTGTTCTACCTGCCAACTGGTGAAGGTGGACCATCAGAAACCGTCAGGATTGCTTCAGCCATTGGAAGTACCCGCGTGGAAGTGGGAGAGTATTTCCATGGATTTTATTACAGGGTTGCCTACATCACAGCGGGGCCACGATTCTATCTGGGTGATTGTAGACCGTTTGACCAAGGTGGCTCATTTTCTGCCGGTGCGAACAGATTATACCACGGGTCAGTATGCTCAGTTGTTCATTTCTGAGATTGTCAGATTTCATGGGGTGCCCCTGAATATTGTGTCAGATAGAGACAAGATTTTCGTGTCACGTTTCTGGGAAAGCTTTCAGGAGGCTATGGGTAATGAGTTGAGGCTGAGTTCAGCTTATCACCCACAGACAGATGGACAGACAGAGCGTACTAATCAGATGTTAGAAGATATGCTACGCATCTGTGTTCTTGATTTTTGAGGAGGTTGGGAACCACATCTTCCACTGGTAGAGTTTTCTTATAATAACTCTTATCAGTTTACGATTGGTATGGCTCCATTTGAGGCTTTGTATGGCCGGCCTTGTCGTTCTCCAACTTGTTGGCTCGAAGTGGGGGATAACAAGTTGCTAGGACCAGAGGTGATTCAGGAAACCTCCGCGAGGATTGAGATGATCAGGAGTCGCATTCGAGTAGCCCAGGACAGGCAGAAGAGCTACGCCGATGCGAAACGGTTCTTCCGGGAGTTTAATGTGGGGGACCAAGTGTTACTGCGTGTATCTCCTATGAAGGGAGTGATGAGGTTCGGGAAGAAAGGGAAATTGGCCCCGAGGTACGTGGGACCATTTTCCATTATCGAGAGGATTGGGCCGGTAGCATACAGATTGGGACTACCAGAGCATTTACATCGCATTCACGATGTAATCCACATCTCGTCGTTGAGACGGTATCTTCGGGATGATATGGCCCATACTCACATCGTGATAGATGAGATAGACTTGCAGCCTGACAGCTCTTACGAGAAAAGACCGGTGGCTATCCTAGACTATAGTGAGAGGAGATTGAGGTCGAAGATAGTTCCACTTGTACGAGTCCAGTGGGAGCATCATAATGTGGAGGAATCCACTTGGGAGCGCGAGGCCGATATGCGCGAGAGATATCCAGATTTGTTCTTACCAGGTATGCCTTATTTTCCGAATTTCGGGACGAAATTCCGTTATTAGGGGGGAAGTATGTAATACCCCGTATTTTTATGCTATATTAATTTGGGGATTTATTAATATTAATGTGAATTAATTATTTAATAAAAATCCGGAAATTAATTATGTTATAATTATTAACGTGATGAGAGTTAGTAATTATGGGAAAATTTGTTGAATATTACTAATGAGCAAAGTAATATATAATAGTGGCCATATTAAATGTCACGAGTGAATAAAATGACAATTTTAGAAATTTGAGTCGGGACGCGCCCGTGTCGCGTCGGGACTAAATATTGATAAATAGAAGTAAATATTTTATAAGTTATTTGTATGGTCGTTTTGAGTGCGCCAACGCGTCCGGAATGGTCAAGATAGTCAGAAAAGTATACCCGGGAGTTTGATTTGGGTCTTGGGGCATTTTTAGGCCTTATTAGTACCCCGGGAGGGCATTTTAGTCATTTTATATTTTTGGGTAATTAAACCCACGAAAATTAAAGGGGTTATATCAGATGTTTAGGTTATCTCCGAGGTTTAGATAACTCAAAACACTAGAACGGCCATTGGAGAGGAGAGGAGAGAGCTCTCAAGGCATTCCAAGGCTCAAAACTCACCCGTTTGCACCGCCGCCACCGCCAACGCGTAGATCGCGAGACGGGGAAGGCAACCACACCAAATTCAACACCAAACTAGATTTCTGAAAATCCCAGGCAAGTGTTTATCTTGCTTATTTCTTTGATGCATCATCCATATTAGTTTAGGAGTTATTAGGATGAGATTTATAGAAGAAAAATCCAATTTGAGATGGGAAATTTTCATGTAGTGATGATTTATATGATATTCTGGAAACCCTTTGTCATGTAAAGGATTAAGAGTTTGATTAAGAAAAGAGTTCTAATCAGATACAAACACTAAAAAAAAATTATTCCGGACGATCGGATCGTTGGAATTTGATGAAATTTTACAGAGAATTAGCTGAAGACGAGAGGAAGCTACAGAAAAAAATTCAGCTCGATCGGACCGTTCAATATTTTTTAATATTTTTTTGCTAAACAGTTTTATGTTTTGAGGACTCTTAGAGATAATAAAAATTCAATTAAAACTCCATTTTAATTCCGATTTCGAAACCGTTTGAAATTCTCATCTTTGAAAATAAAATTCAAAATCCTTTAATGTAAGGCGAAATCTATATTTTTGGGATATTTTGCATAAGGGATAATGTAAGTATATATTAAAGGGGAGAGACACGTAAGAGAGAGTTAGGTTGGAACATAAATGGATATCTACTTAATTGTACATTTGGAAGAATAGAGTCCATGAGGGTTACGTAGTAAGTTGGAAAAACCCTTCGAATTAAAGTTAGAAACGAAACATTATACTTGATAAATAATAATGGGAAAATAAGGATAAATGTTGTGAATGTGGGTTATTGGATAAACCTAAATTGATATAATAAAAGTGGTACATTTATATGATTGTGTATGCATATATTATATACTTGTGAAAATCATGCCCGCGCTACTTGCTATCTCTGAGGTTTCCGCACTAGGACGATCGTATCTCGTGTGCCTTATGGGGGATATTGACTCGTACCCTAGAAGATAGAAATCCTAGGTACAGGCTATCGAATCGGTAGTCACGTTCCTAAGAGACGTGAGGGTATGTACTGACCTCTTGGACTTGGAAACTATGCTTCGCCTCAATATTGTTTGTGTATGTATTTATACCGTGCGAGAGTGATTCTGAACTTGTATTCCCTTTAGTACGATTGATACGGGGATTGGATAACAGAGTATGCCCGCACCATAATTTTTATGTGGGGTGCTATTAGAATATATATATTATACGAGTATTTAATATATATATGAACTTCTGAAATTTGGGAAACTGCCTACTGTGTTATGGTAAGTGAGACATGTATAATGATTCAAATTGGAAATATTTGTTTTGAAAAGTATAATATGATATTGAAAAACTTTATGAATCAATAAATTTAAAATGAGCGTTTTGTACTAAATGAAATTATTATTTTAAACCATGATGTTGTTAAATCTTATATCTTGAGAGTCACCTAAGATAAGTTAAATCCTTGGGGAAAGATAGTGTGATATATGATGAGATAGACCATTGGGAAGGTTAGTGTGATAGGAGTGCACATTAGAAGAGAGGCGAGTTTCTCAAGAGAGTGTCGCACTAATATGTTGTTGCATTGGCCTGTATCAATTTAAATACTTGCTAAACAAATTTTTAAATCATATACACTATCGGGCTCTGACCCGTTTCTATTCCTCTTTCTCTCTTGTATATATATGTATATATTACAGGTGCCCAGCCACAGGGGCGTCTTGCTTAGGATCCCTTGGAAGGAGCATGCTGCAGCTTAGGTGGGAGTTTCAGGCCACTTGATTAGACGATTTCATTTACTTGATTCCACTTCTATCATTCTCAGTTATTGGGGCATGTGTCGCCCTTTTCACTATTTATCTGTTTTGTTGGGACATTTGTATTTCAGTTATTTCTAGTACTGTTACTTTGGGATTTATTCAGCATGTATGTTTTACTTTAAGTTTTAAATGTTGGGATTGGGTTGTTAAATGTTAAATTATTGGATTGATTGTTTAATAAAATAAATAAATAATATTGGAAAGTAATGTTTAAAAAATGGTTTTGACACTTAGCTAAATTAAATAGGGTGTTAAATTTGGAAAAGTTATTTTTACGACAGTGATGCTAAGAATGAACCAACTGTTCACCTTGATTTTAATTTAATAAAGGCGTGATCGCCCGGTATTTAATTAGGCGGGGTGTCACAGTAAATAATTATCCTAAGTAGCGATGGGTGGTTCATCCCCCAGGTCAATGGGCTGAAAAAACTTGATTTCACTAAACTCACCTTTCTTTTGACTCTCTCCTAAGTCAACCTTGACTTTTGGTGCATTCCTTGGAATACTTAAAGTTTTTAAGTATCCACCTATTTTCCCTCCAAGGATTCTTATGCCTAGTCCTCAAAAATTGAGTTTGACATCTAGGTCTAGGAATGTTACCTCTAGCCTCACCGTTGTTTCTCAAAAGGAAATCCATCATGTGCAACAAGACATCCATTTGCCCTTTGATTTCCTCAATAGGATTTCTGGTAAATGTGTTTCTGCTATTATTGACGAACCTCTCATTTCTGCTCTTCAAACACCAACATGTTTGATTTGAATGCCCATGAACTTGAACAAATGTGCAAAACCTACATCTTTCTTCACAAACCTTCTCGCATACAGTTTGCCACCTCTTCTCACAAATTGTACCATTTGAATCACTTTCTCAAGTCTTTTTTGTTGACATAAAAATTCACCAGGTAATTGGTTTTTCCACAAAATGAAAAACTAAAGTCATCTTTATCAATCTATGACTTAGGTTTAACCTTATTTTCATGTTCCAAGGAAGTTTGCACCTTATCCGCCTTTTCATGAGAGAACTTTCAAAATTAACTTTTTTTCTTTTCCAAGTTTCTTTTCAACATTTGGATCATTGAAACATATCCCATAGTTATTGGCCTTGGGATGAGCATGATAAGCACCCAAAACTGTACATTTTATACCCCGAATAGACGAATTTTAGTTGTTAATTCTCGACAATATAGGTCTTATGCGCTTAATTGTTCAACGTGCAGGCTTGATTTCGTTTGTGGTTCAGAAAGCACTATTTCAAGTCAAATGTGAATCAAGAGGAGCTAAATACCCTTGTCTCGTACCCTAGCCTACCCTAAACTTGTCCCTAAACCGTCACCCAAGCCCCGTGTGTGTTGGTTTGGTCCCTTTTTATTTTATTTTAATTTTTTTAGATTTTTATTTAGTGTCGTTTTATTTTTTAGATTTTATTTTAGAATTATTTAGAATTTGTAGGTTTTATTTACTATTTTTATATTTTATTATTGCATTTTTATTTTATCTTTATTTTTTTATTAGTTTTATTTTATTAGAATTAGTTTTTTTAGGATTTCATTTATTTTTAGATTTATTAAATTTTTTTTTTTTAGGCTTTTAGTTTTTAGTCTTATAGATTTCTATTTTTATTTCTTTTTAGATTTATCTTTTTATTTTTGTGTCTTTTATTTTATAGGATTTTATATTTTTAGTAGTTATTAATTAATTTTTTTTAGTTATTAGTTTTTATTCTTAGTTTTTATTTTAGTTGTGTTTAGTTTTTTTTTAGAATTTGTTTAGTGTGTCGTGTCTATTTTATTTTACTTTTTATTTTTAGTTTAGTTTCATTTTTAATCTTGATTAATTTTAATTTTAGTTTTAGTTTATATTTTTTAAGTGGTCCTAATTAAACACACACAATCCTTACTACACACTCACCTACATTTAAGTAAACCATTACCCTACAACCCCACCTACACATTATCCTACACACTCATTCACACACAAACTAACCTATACACAACCACACACTAAAACCCTCTCACCCTCATCCTATTTCCTTACACCCTCACACCACCTTAACCTACCCCAACCTTTCTTCAACCTCTCACAACCACTTTCTCTCTCTCAACATCACCAAACTTCCATTAATACCACTCCCCATCTCATCTCAACAACCCAACACTCACCAACCCTCAACCCTCCTGTCCCATACCCGACCCCTGCGCGACCCTCTTCCGACCGTCGGCGATGATCCCACTCCGGCGCTCCCTCGTCAAACTCCGGTGGTGACTCATTACCCCTTAGCCCCACCGCCGACCTCCTGTTCGGAACCCTTATTCCCGCCGGCAACCACCTAACCCGCCTGAGCGCCGGTGGTCTGCTACCCTTACTCCGGCCTCTCTCTCTCTCTCTCTCTTTGCCGGCTACCATCCACCCGGACACCCACAACGCCCCTCTCTCTCTCTCACTCTCGTCCCAACCATCGAACCCGCACTCCGACCACCATTCCAACCTCCGGTCCCAAATCTGAAACTCATTAGGGCTGGCAATTTTTGACACGATAACCCGTTTATGGTAATAACCCGAAATGACCCGAACTTGACACGATTAGCTTATATAGATTTAAGAATACCCAAAACTTATACTCAAATAAAAATTAACGCGACCCGAAAATGACACGACTAACCCGAATTGCCACCCCTAAAACTCATGTCCAACCACAACCCATCTTCCATACCCCATACCCATTTACCAAGACCCATTTCAACTTCTACCCAAGTCTTCCCCAAAGTCAAACCCATTCATACCATACCCTTTACCCATCCAATTCAACCCAAGAAATCTCAAAACCCATTTTGCAAAAGACCTGAACCGATTTACATCCACATACCCATTTCTCATTTTTCACCCATTTTCTCTTCCACGACTTATTCCACCTGCTCTTCCAAAGCCAAAAGACCAAGCCAAACTAAATGAAAACCCCATGTGCCAAAAACACCCATTAAACCTAGGGTTGTAAACGGATATTCGAAAATCCGCATCCGTCCGATATCCGAATCCGAATTTGCAGATATTTATCCGAAAAAATGGAAACGGATACGAATATGGATACTCTATAAAAATATCCGAGAAAATGGATACGGATACGGATAGTACTAGTATCCGACATGGATAATCCGTATCCGATGCGGAGTATCCATTTTATCGAATATCCGTTTTACCGGATATCCGTATCCGTCAAACATATGTTTAAAATATTACTAATAATATTAGTATTAGTATTACTAATAAAATAATATTAAAAAAAACTTAATCGTTTATTCCTTGAAACAAAACAAACACAATACTCCACTCAAAACAAAAGCACCGTACAGTTATTATTTTATTGGGTATATTAGAAAATTTCATGTATTATTAGTTTATTGAGTATATTATCATGGACTTACACTAAAGTTACAATACACCCTATCACACACAACATACACCCACTAAAGAACATATACTCCACTAAAAAAAACTAATTTCATTTCGTTTCTCGTTCGTACAAAACAAGAGAAAAGAAATCCTCATTTCACTCCATAAAAAACTTTCAATCCTCCACCTCCACCTCCAACGCGCCGCATCATCAACCCCGCCACCGTTTCTCATTAACCAACCCATCAGTTGCGCATCAACTCTGTCTCTACGTCACTCCACATTCCCTCCTCTTGTAACAGAAAATTAGCAACAATAGGTACATACAAAATAAAAATAAAAATATATAACTGTATTTATATGTTGTTTATGTGATTGTTCATTAGTTTCCTTAATTATAAATAAATTTATGAGAGAAACAAAAAATAAAGTGATGGTTTTGATTGTGATGAGAAGTGAAGTTAACAGCAGGTATATTATATACAAAATAAAAATGTATACTTATTAAAATAAATATATCAGTATGTTTTGAAGACTAAAAGGTCCATGAGGTTATCATTCTCAATAAAATTTGATTTAATCTAAAAGGTGCATATGTATTTCTACTGTTATGGAATGATACTGTTATTTTTTTTTGGATGGCTTGAAGCTTACATGTTGGTAAAGTAAGGATGACTTTAAGTCATATTATCATTATGGAATGTTACTATTATTATAGAAGCCAGGAGGGAGTAATTTTGTTATATATTTATTTGGATTGGATTGGATTTCATTGGATTGGATATTTTGATAGTTATTTTTTGTGATGGCTAAATAATGTAAACGGATACGGATATTATCCGAATCCGAGGTATCCGAGCGGATACGGATATGGATAGTTGTTTTAACTATCCGACAGATACGGATACGGATACGGATAGTGCATCTTGATAGCGGATACGGATATGGAAAACATGGTATCCGATCTGTATCCGTCCGTTTACCACCCTTAATTAAACCTTTTACCCATTATGCTCCCAACATAACCCACTTAAACCATTTTTCCCTTATTACCCTCCAAACTAACTTATCCCCTTTTACCCAAAATACCCCCATTTAACAAATCAGATTTTTATTCCCTCTTCCAAATATCCTCACACCTCACACCCCCATGCACATGTGCTCTCACCTTTTCCACGTGTTCACCATTGTCAATTCCCATTTTTACCCCCATGCTCCATCCCTACTATAAATTGAAGAAGAAGACTCCAAATAAAAAATAAGAGCTTGGAGATAGGAACTTGTAGAGAGAGAAAATACCATTTTAGTGTAGTTTTAGATTAGAATTTTTATTTTATTATTTTTAGGTAGTGAGGAGAAAATAAATTGTTGTGAGGATTAAATTGAGTGAGATTCTTGATGTAATTGTGTTTGAATCATTCAAATTAAGGGATGTGAATTTCAACTCAAGGAATAGAAGTTCAATTTCACTTCAAGAGATTGGGGTTTGATTGTTTTCTTCTCTTCTCATTTATTTTATGCCTTTGATTATTAATTTGTCATATTTCATATCATGTTAGGATAAAACCCCTTTCAAGGGGTGGCGTAAAACCCTTATTTGATGTTATTTTATTTTAATTAGTTTAATTACTTGAAAAATCCCTTTGAATGTTAATTTTGATCCTTCACCCTTAAATTTACGCCTCGAGAGAGGGTAAATGATTTTCGAGAGAAAATCAAAATTCTAATTATAATACGCATTTTAGATTCGAACTAGAGATAGGGGTCTCTTAAGTGGGGTATTATAACTTGAATTTCAACTCTAAATTTAATTTCTAAGATTGACATAAATTTTAATTAATCGATCCTAGCGGGTGATTAATTAAAAGGAGTGTAGATTTATTTTTCTAGAGTTGTGAGGTGTTAAACTTAATATTCTAAAATGTTATTATTAAAATTATACTTGCACCGAGAGTTGATTTGTAGTTTTGATATTAATTTGGGAGAATTCAAGTAAATAACTTTATCAATTAGAATAACTAGAATTTGTAGTGTAATCCCACTCCTTGATTGTTCTCACAATTATTTACCTCACTTTATCTTTTATTTTAGTGTTAGACTTTATTTTTCATTTTAGTCACTTTCTAGTTAGTTATTTTCATATCACATTTTAGTTTAGTTTAGTTTAAAATCTCACCTCACCCTATTGTTTTAATATTGAAAAAGCTAAAGAAAATTAGAAATAGTGAAAAAGCACAAAACGAAAATAAAAAGTGAATTACAATTGAATTTGTTCCATTAGCTTACTCCCTAGAAAGTGGATTGACATCCTTACTTACCACTCTACACTTGAGTTTATTATATTTGTAGGTACATAAGGATTTTGACTAACTTGGTTTTCAACAACAACGACATACACCCAAAAGTCAAAGTTATCAGAGCATTTCTTAGCAAAATACTATCAAAACTTTCGTTCTATCATAAACCTTTATTTTCAAAACTTTTTCACGTTTAAGATCAGGTTTCAATTTCTCAAAATCATTTTTCAAAACATAATTTTTAAGCTTCTTTTTCTTTCAACATGATTGCATTTTGATATTTTAAAGATTCATATTATTTATTCAAGCTCTCAACCATTTTTTCAAGTTCAAAACATTTTGTTTGAAAGTTTTGAAGCTTTTCTTCTTTCTCATCAAACTCACTTTGAAAAATCTTCGTTTTGGATAAAAGCTTAATGTTTGTATTCTTGAGTTTCAAATATTCTTAATAATCAAGCTTCTTGAATGTCCTTAACTTTACCATCACTATCTCTTTGTGATTTTTCATTCAAAGTGTGTGAGCGCTCCTACTACCACATGATGACGAGTCACTCAAAGACCTCTCATTAGTAGACCTCTCCCTATTCACATTATCATTCTCATTAAGTTCACAATAAATGTTATTTCTCTCCCGCAGTCATCTCTAGAAATTATCACTCTCACTTTTCGAATCACTAAGAGTAGCTTGGTAAGCATTCTTCTTCTCTCCACTCTTGTTCTTCTTAAGTTCCTTAAATATGTTGGGCACACATTAATATGATGACCAATGCCACCATAACCTAAACACTTATCTTCATATTTGTTATTTCCCTTCCTGAACTCACCTTTATCTCCAAATGGGACATATTTAGTAGACTTGTAAGGTTTAGCATCATACTTTTGACTGTTTTCGAAAAATCATTTGTTATTTTTATTAAACTTGTTAAATTTTCTTCATAAAAAGGCAACATATACTTCAACATTATCTTTGGTTTCTCACCACTCTTCACCGTCTTACTAGACTCAACAACAAAGGCTAAGTCCTTCTTCAGCTTCTTAATAATAATGTTCTCCTCTTGTCATATATTTGAAGTCATCCAATAAACTCTTAAAGGCTACACGTGTCCATGTCCTTTATTTCATTCAAGATGGCAACCTTAGTAGCAAACCACTTGGCCAAGATTCTAAGGAGCTTCCTAACCACTTTTTTCTAGGGAATATTCTCACCAATATTAAATGATGCATTCACCATTTTCAGTAACCTAGTGTAATACGCATTGAATGTTTCACTCTATCCCATTCGCATTGTTTCAAACTTCGTTGTAATGTTTTGAAATTTTTCTCTCTTCACACTCGAAGTCCCCTCATGAATAACATGCAAAATATCCTAAGTTTCTTTATCTTGTTCACAATTAAAGATACGGTTATACTCTTAAGTAAAAATCGATGCAAAGAGTGAATGTAGACGAATTCAAATTAAAATCCACAAAATTAGCATCCTTCCCCAAAACCTTTAGTTTCTTAACACTAACACCATTAATGGTTAGGTAAATCCACCATTTTCTCAACAATCATCCACACTCTCTCGTGTTTTGATCTAAGATACGCTCAGATTTTAATCTTCCAATGACCATAGTTAGATCGATAAAATGAACAAAACAAGAGAAATTCACAATAAGCAAATCAAGTAATTGATCAAAATAAAAAATAGCGCACACAAGAAGATCTAATCAAGCACGTTAATGCTTAAAGAATGAGAATCATGCTCTGATACCAATTGAGCGTTAAACTATGCGTGTTAATACAATTATACATGAACTAACCTAGAGGGGGTGAATAGGTTAACTAGAAAACTTAGCCAATTTTTATGATTTCAAAATTTTTTCTACAAACAGAAATTCCTAACACTTCATTCGATTTAAATTTTCCCAAAATGATTTGAACACATACAAAAACTTGAATTAGGTGAGTCACGGTGAACAAACTAAGATCTACAACACATTTTTAAGAAAATCTCAAGATGTAAACTAGGAGTAAAAAACCTCAACGTACTTCAATTTATAATTTTACTTGAAAAGAGTCTTATACAATGCAAGAAGGTACCTCCCACTCATGCACTCATGAGTAGTTACCTATGAACTTAGAACTTTCCCCCATAGGTAAATATAAATCTACAACGAGCTCCACGTCGTAAATGAAGAAGTCCATCCTCTTCCTTGAAATCATGGCATGCTATAATTCCTCCAATGAATCAAAGAACCTCTAATTTTAGATCGCGGAGTACTTGATCATAGAAATTCACCAATCAAATTATTTTAATTACAAGCCTAGTGTGTGATTTGATCCATCTCATAAAAAGTTAACTCATAAAGTCATTAGACTAAAAGTAATGATGTAATTATCACCTAAAAGAAGGGAACAAGTAAAAATGGTTTGAAGGCAAAAAATAATGCTCTCTACCTCAAAATATTTCTCAGAGAAGTGTTTTCGAAAGGAGGTATTCAGATCTCTCTCAAATGAGAATGGAAATTGGCTACTTATAGAGATTTTAAAAAATCTGGTTGTTCTGTGTGCATGGTTAGATCCAACCGTTTGCATAATGTCGTCCAGAATGGACATCGACTAATGGTCATGCGCATAGACTGAAAAAGGAGCCGCGCATACAGAGTCGGGCACACGCCCACTAAAAGTATCCTCACGAATGGTCATATTCAAAGAGTTTCAAAAGGAAAAAGGAAAATTTAGCCAAACTTCCAAAATGTTACAAAACATTAAAAAACTCTGAGACTTATAGAAAAATCACTTGAATCCCTTTTTATTTCAAACTCTCACACATTTTAAAAGCAAGTGCAATTTGAAAAATTATTTTATGAAAAACGTGCACGTGTGTGATTGGACTTGAAATGATACAATTAAGTAAAAGGATACATCTTCAATCTTCAACTGAATGTGTGGATAGTAATTATTCAAACTGAGCGGCGGTGCTTTATCTTCAATCTTCATTTTCTTGGTTCATCTAACCTAGTCTAGACCGCGCCTCACTCAATACGAATCAAGTTGATTTGACTTGATAGACTCAACGAATCAATATTTTATCACAAGAATATAGCCAATTATATAATAATACAAAGTTTTATATTTTTATAAAACAATATGAAATGGTGTTACACTCGGGGCATGCGGGCATAAAGAGTAATAGTAATTAAAGCCAAGGTCGCACATATACCAATGATGAAATATGCTAATTTAAAATGAAAAAATTAGTCTCATGAAAGATAACATTCATTCAAAAAGATAAATAAAACCTAGCGGCTCGTTTCAATTACATTGACTTTCAAATGAAATTTACCCAACGATTACATGGGACTTTCATAGGGTTGTAAAGTAGTCAAGGTGAGGTGTCTAAAATGAAGGGAATTTGGAATTCAAAGTGTTTGGGGATAAAACTTGGGATAATGATAAAGTGTGAAATAAAATAAAGTTGTAACATAAGTTCCTCAATTCAATCTTAAGCAATGAATAATCAAAAGGAGTAAGGCTTTATATTTCTTCCAACAACAATGAAATTCTCACTTTTTTTAGAATCCTTTTTTATTCCTTTTCCTTTTATTTTTTTTCTTTTCTCAATGGAACAAAAAAAATTACAAGCCAACTCACGTGCTCATATTCTACCACATCGAAAGCCATCAGTTTTTCCCAAGTATATTTCTAAACAAATTTGAGAAAGTTGTATATAGGGTTAAAACTCCAATATAGAGTTGATTATTGGATTTCGCTGAGAAAACGAAGGGCTATATTTTAGGCTCAAATCGTGTGATTATGGAACGTATTTAGTGTGTGAGGTCAAGGTCAGTGTGGATTAAATAACAAAGACAACCTACTATAATTTTCAAGGGTTCCCACAATTCTTCGGTCGCCATGATATCAACAAACATCTTAAAGTTTGAATTTTACAATGATATCCTAAATTGAACGATCAAAACAATAATATTAAGATCACCAACAACATGAATAAGTTTTTCAAAAGAGATAAGAGTTAGTGTATAAACACTCGAAAGAAAGAATAGGATCAAAAGCTCACAAGGTAAATAGTTTTCATTGTCCTTGTATACTTACCAAATTATATTTGATTTAAACAAAATATAAATAAGTAATTGTGCAATGTGCTCAAATATTTGAGAATTATTTAAACAATAAGTTTTTCATAATAAAGATAATATGACAAATCAAGGCTAATAATCAAGAAAAGTACCTAAACATACATCACTATTCTCACAAAAGAGTGAAGAAACTAAAATAAGATCATCATAAATAAAAGGGGAAAAGGCAAACATATAGGGGAGAAAGGAAAGAAAATATTTTTGAAATTTTTTATTTTATTTTATTTTTAACAAAAGAATGCTTGAGAATAACATGAATCAAATCATTGAAACTAAAAAATAAATGGAAAGCATATCACACACCCTTTAACTTAAATATTTCATTGTCAACTGATTCTACAAAACATGTTAGAATTAAGAATACCAAGAAAGAAATATAATTTTATAACTAATTACACTAGAAAAAAATAAAAATAAAATATTATGTACAATTAACATTTCAATAACTAATTTACCATCTAGTAAAATTCAAAAAATTTGAGGGTCCGCCCACACTACATATTAAACTTGTGGGATTAATGGTGGGATCCCACTTGATTTTATGTCCCTCGAAAAATAGGAGTTCCCTTTTATACAACGCGGGGCATGTTTGGGACGAAGAAGAATCACCAAAATTTGGAAAAATATTTTGAGGGGTGATGGGTGGTTTAGATACAACGGGGCATATGTACAAATGGGTCCCCCAAAAGTTCAAATTTTCTCCCAAAAGTTTTTCAGGTAAAATGGGAACAGTGGCACATATAAGGTAACCCGTGATGGAAAGCATTTTGAAAAACATTCCTTAACACGAATGAGGTGAAATTCCTCAGGACTTTCTTTCGATTCTTGTGGTACTTGTAATGGTTTAATAACGAAGAAAGAAAATGGCGAGGAGACAAATCTAACCTCAATAGATTTATCACACCATCAAGCATGGGTTGAATTTCAAAGGAGAAAGATTTACTTTCAATGAATTATATTTAAAAATTGTTTGAGGTGAAACACAAGTCTCCACCTCATCTTTGTTTTTCAAAGAAGAAATCATTTCATTCCAAACTAATTCACTCTCCATTTTTTGCCTCTTTAACGACTTGGGCCAAAAGAAAAATTGTTTTCTCTAAAGTAGTACTCCTTTGATCAAAATCATCGAATTCCCTATTTAACTTAAAATATTTCTCGTTTTTCAAAATTTCAAAAGAAAAATCACCGTTGGATTCAAATAATGCATCCAATTCCTTTTCCAACAATTATTTTTCTCTCGATAATAGTTGTCAAATTTTTTATTTTTTTGACTTTGCATGTAGGCACTGAATGAATTCGATTGTAGAGAAGATTCACCAACATCAAAAAATTAAAAACTATTATCGTAACTCTTTACAAAAAAATTATTATAAGAATTTTAAAAGTTATTGCTATAATAGTTAGGTGAACTATTACCGAAATGATTTTCAAAATCCTTATCATAAAAAATTTGCGGCCCTTTATTAGAAAATCACTTTCCTTAGTTCCCCAAGAGAGAGAGAGAGGCTCTAAAAGAAAAAAGACCTAAAAGTATATGGAAATCCCTAAAACAACTACTTAATGTTCTGTTTATACTAAGAAACAAAAATATAAACTAAAAACAAAGAAAAAGAAACAAAAATGCAAAAAGTTTGGAAAAAATATTTGCTGAGGAAAAAAGTTGGTCGATTGATCAATGAAATCCGCCAATCGATCGATGGTGTGGGACATCTCAATTCTCCTCATAATTGGAACAGTTCACGAAAATGGCCATAATTTGATCATTCGGACTCAGAATGATGCGCGGTTGGAGGCCCCGTGAAGATGATTAGAAGGGTAAACAACCACAAAAAATTAAATTCCAAATTCATAAGTATTGAGTTACAAAGATTCCCTTGAATTTGTATCATATAATGAAACTTTTTCGAAATGCATCTAACTTCACATTATGCATACCCAATACCTGTAAAAGCTCAAATAAATCTTGAAAAATATATAAACATCAATAACAAAAGTTACAGAATATAAAAGCTTAAATATTAGAATTAATTGACACAAGTATGGTAGAATATATAAGAATATAAGGCAGTAAATACAATATTCGTGATTAATCACCTCTTATATGAGAGTATTCTCATTGAGATATGCCTTTGATAGTAATTTTATATAAATGAATATTTGGGTTAGGTGGTGTTCTAATAATGTTAGTACTACTCTTGTCGAACTTATCAACTATATTCTCAATATAATGAGATTGATATAAGACAAGTCCATCATATGTTTTAAAAATTATAACTCCTATTATAAGATCTAAAACCCCATTTTTAATATCAAAAATACTATTTAACATTTTCTTAGTAGTTTTAATGTTATCCTTATTACTACCAATAATAGGAATATCAAATACTTATGGACAAACAACGACGTATCAACTCTTAATGTCTTTAACATAGGTGCATATATCACATTAACTGAATTTAAATCCATTTGAAATAATTATACTGTCAAATTTATCATGCCATTATTTTTAGGTTTGTTTTATACCATAAAAAAACTTAACTTGGCTTCACACTGTATTTTCTTACCCTTAAACAATAAACTCTTCAGTTTTATCTCTCTCTCTCTCTCTCTCTCTCTCTCTATATATATATATATATATATATATATATATATATATATATATATATATTCACTTAATTCATCATTATCAAATGATGTCTTAACAATCATTTGATGTATCTCGAATTATTTAACGTTACAATAACAATTAACATTTTAATTGGTGTTTTCTCGTAATGGGTGAATACATGTCAAATAATCCATGACCTGTATTTTCTTATAGCCTTTTAATCTAAGAATGGATTTATACTCGTCGATAGGTCCATCAACATTCATCTTCATTTTGAAGATCAACTTGCTGCATAGCGATTTATTTCTTGGTGGGAGATAAATCAATTCTCATATATGATTTTTTATGATGGATTCAATTTCATTATTAGTTACTTGTTTCCGTAAAGGTTCTTCGGATATAGATATTGCTTATGGAATCTTGGAGTCTCACTTTGAGAACGTATGTGCTTGCGTTCAAATGAGCAAATTATATATTAAACACCTTTTAACCCAAACAAACCCTAAACATGCAACAATATGTGATTGAATAAGATGATAATCTAAGCAAGAACATTCAAACACATGCTTGTGAGGAAAATCCCCCAAAGGGGCAAAACCATTTATTTTCATTATAATATTGTAGGCTGTACAATTTCGGATTACAATGAAAATGCAAGTGACTAAGAATTACCCTCAGGTGTCGGATTCTGTAGTCGGCGGCTGGAACTATCCCTTTCCAGTAGGGCTGCAATGGAGAAGAAGAACGGTCTTCTCCACAAGGGTGTGAATAGAAAAAGTGCGTTCCTGGGTTGCAAAGTGATTCACAAAGGATTGGCAATTTGTGTGAATCAAATACCTAGAGTCTAAATGCTCAATAGGTGAAGACTTAGGGCTTTTTGTACTCTGAAAATCGTGTGTATAAGTCTTAGAAAACCACTTCCCGTAGTGGGATTAAATAAGAAGTCTTGAGCCATAAAAATCTGAACACGATCGGTTTAAGTTTATCCCAGGCGGACCGGTCCGGGTCTGAGGCGGATCGGTCCGATTGACCGGATCGGTTCTTTTATTATGAGGCGGATCGGTCCGATTGACCGGATCGGCTCTTTTCCAGGCTTCATCGGTTCGCTTGCGGTCCGGGGTATACTGGCCTTCAGCAGTCGGATCGGTCCGGGTCTGAGGCGGACCGGTCCGGTTGATCGAATCGGTTCTTTTATTCCAGGCAGACCGGTCCGGTCTGTCAGACTTTGATTCCTCTTCTTCTTTTGATATTTGGATTCGTTGATGAATGTATGAATCTTGAATTTCTTCAACGGTGTAACGGCGTGCGACATAATAAATTGATAATGGACAAAAATGTCCTTACAAATCTCCCCCTATGTCTATGCCGGTACATACATAAAAATAAACATCCGAATTATCAAAACAACTAAAAATGCCTATACAAATTTACCCTTCCATGAACCCAAAACTGGAAAGATACAATTGAATAAGACTACAGCGTTTGCTCTTCAAATCTTTCAGGAATCTCAACACTTTTCTCATCAGGGTATGCAATCCAATGATAAGCCATGTAGTACCTACACACATGAGACAAAGCAAAATACCAAGTGACATATCGAGTTTGAAATGAGATAAACATATATACCAATTTATGAGCAAACTCAAACTTTCAAATCTCCCCCATAATAAGATAATTCTTTCTCCCCCTTTTTATGATGTCCCAAAATAGACAAATGAGAGAAATAAATCAAATAAGCAAGTGCGGGGTGTCACTAATATAAAATCACACCATGAATGAACACAAACCAACCAAGTCGATGATAGCGTAAATGAAGTGGTGTGATCAAATTCGATAGGAAAATCAATGCATACAAACATGACATATGTGCACGATGAATATAGGATACTCCTAGCGAATGAACTCAAATGCGTCCTTTGGTGTAAAAGAATGACAATATAAGATATTGACTCAATCAAATCAACAAATCAAAGCTCAAAGTGATTTTCACACCAATAACGTCCAAAACGATTTTATGCTTTTTCAGGACTTTCAAGGAAGTGCAAACCCGTTTAAATATTCTCCAACCAAACTCCCTCAGATATAATATTTGAATAGAGGCATTCTAAATTCTCAAACTTTGGAGAATTGATGGTGAAACCTAAGTGGCCCATATTTGGCATGAAGTGCTTTTTATTGCCTTTAAATTTTTTCGTGCTCTTTTAATCTCTTTGGACCTCGGATATTAAAATTCCTCCATTTTTTAGGTCCTTTTTAACGGTGGCTTTTGCGCAAAGGATAGATGATGACCTTTCGCAGCGCCTCCCCGTTATACAAAAACACACAGTCTCACCAAAACGGTTTTTACATGCATTCCAATCTTGTCAAGTTTTATCGCATATTGTACATTGTATAGACAGAATTGAGATGGAAACACTCAAGCCAATATGAGATAGACAAGTGCAATAATCAAATATAGTCGTGCATGTGTGCAATAAAGGATATAGGAGTCAAACATGTAGGAAGATATCACTAATTACATCTCAAAGACTCCAACCAATGTAAAGCACATAGATGAAATGATGTAGCCTCTCAAATCTCTATCAAACAGTCACATGGATAAATGGAATGAAGTTGTGACTTGGCTATCTTAAATGCTCATCCATAAAAGGTGCTTAAAAATACAAAAATCTTTTTGGTTTTTTTTTTTCAAAAATTTTATCAAAATAAAATCTTTTTGTGCTTTTCTTAAAAAATAAAATAAAATCTTTTTGTGCTTTTCTTAAAAAATAAAATAAAATCTTTTTGTATTTTTCAAAAGAAATATAAAAAACAAAAAGAATTAATAAAAGTTGTACAACTAAGCAATGGTACATATAAAACAGACTAGCAATAGGAAGCATATGATATGAACATGAAGAAGCATCCTATTCTAGACATAGACCAACCCCTCAGTCAACTGTGCAAATCCCCAAAGACTTCCTAAGACTCTCAAATCTAAGGCCTAAAGGTTTCGTGAAAATGTCGGCTAACTGACGGTCGGTGGGAACGAAACTCTGGGATACGAATTTCTCCTCAACAAGCTGTCGTATAAAGTGCTCACGTATCCTGATGTGCTTGGTGCGCGAATGCTGAACTGGATTGCGGGATATGTGTATCGCGCTCGTGTTGTCACAGGAAATGGTCATGGTGTCCTGTGAAATCCCATAATCCTCTAGCATTTGCTTCATCCACAAGAGTTGTGTGCAACAACTCCCGGCGGCTATTTTCTCAGCCTCCGCAATGGACAAAGAGATGGAATTTTGCTTCTTGCTCAGCCAGGAGACAAGAGTAGAACCAAAATAGAAACACCCACCAGAAGTGCTCCTACAACCATCTACATCCCCAGCCCAATCGGCATCCGAATAGGCGGACAAACGGTCATCGGTATCAAAGGAATACCAAATACCGTATGAGAGAGTCCCGCTTACGTATTTAATAATACGTTTTAGAGAAAGTAAGTGAGACTCTTTAGGGGACGCCTGATATCGCGCACAGACTCCAACACTAAAGGTGATGTCGGGACGACTGGCAGTCAAGTAGAGAAGACTACCTATCATACTCCGATATAAGGTTTGCTCTACATCCTTGCCTGAAGTGTCCTTACTAAACTTGGTAGTGGTACTCATAGGTGTACGTGCATGCTTAGCGGAGTCTAAACCAAATTTCTTCACTAGGTCTCTAGCATACTTGGATTGGGAGATGAACATCCCATCCTCTAGCTGACGAACCTGGAGACCAAGGAAGAATGTAAGCTCACCAACCATGCTCATCTCAAACTCACTTTTCATCTCCTCCTCAAAGTGGTGAGCATGCTGGGAGCATGTGGATCCAAAGACTATGTCGTCCACATAGACCTGGGCAACCAAAATAGCACCGTCATCTCTCCTGACGAACAACGTCATATCTACTCCCCCTCTCTTGAAGCCACGAGCTAAGAGATAGGAAGTAAGCCTCTCGTACCAAGCACGGGGTGCTTGCTTCAAACCATACAAGACTTTCCTGAGATAGTAGACGTGCTCAGGGTGCTGAGGGTCTTCAAACCCTTTTGGTTGTTCCACATAAACCTCCTCCTGTAGAATGCCATTCAGAAAGGCACTCTTGGCATCCATCTGATATACCTTGAAGTGCAGATGACATGCGATGGCGAGCAGAAGACGGACGGACTCAAGCCTCGCAATAGGAGCAAATGTCTCCCCAAAGTCTACACCCTCTATCTGTGTGTATCCTTGAGCGACCAACCTAGCCTTATTTCTTATTATGGTACCATTTTTATCCATTTTGTTCTTGAAAATCCAGCAAGTACCTATCACATTAGTCTCACTAGGCCGGGGGACAAGTTCCCAGACATTGTTCTTTTTAAACTGAAGCAACTCATCTTGCATAGTAGATATCCAGTGTTCATCCTTGAGTGCTTCTTTATGGTTCTTAGGCTCGACATTGGATGTGTAGCAAAGATGGCTAACAACGTTCTCTAGCTGAGCACGAGTCTTCACCCCTAGAGTGGGATCGCCAACAATGGCGGACGGGTTATGACTCTTGGTAACCTAAGCAGGTGTGTCCCCTAACACAAGAGTGGGGACCACATAGTGTGGATGGGAGATAAGTGGATCACTGTCAGATGTGTCCTCATCCGCACACTGAAGGTTAGGATCAATAAGCATCGGAGGTTCGTCATCTTGCACGGTGACGTTTATTGATTCCATAACCTTAGAGCTCTTCAAGTTAAAAACCTGGTACGCTCTGCTATTTGATGAATATCCTAGAAATATTCCCTCGTCGCTCCGGGAGTCGAACTTTCCTAATTGCTCTCTATCCCGTAAGATGTAGAATTTACTCCCAAAAACACGGAAATATGCCAGGTTGGGCTTCTTGCCAGTCCACAACTCATAAGGAGTCTGAAGTGTGTGTGGACGCAAATAAACCCTATTTACCGTGTGGCATGCAGTAGACACTGCCTCTGCCCAAAATCTCCTAGAAACTTTACGACCTAGAAGCATAGATCTAGCCATCTCTTGGATCGTTCTATTCTTTCTCTCAATAATACCATTTTGCTGAGGAGTTCTCACAGCAGAAAATTCATGTTTGATCCTGGGGCTATCACAGTAAAGGTCTACCTTTGCTTCTGTGAATTCAGTTCCATTGTCACTACGTATCCTATTAATAGTGACACCGTGTTGATTTTGCAGGACACGACACTTGGTCATTAAAAATTCTACAGCATCGGATTTCTTTCTCAGAAAACCTATAATGGAGTACCTGGAGAAATCATCTACCATCACGAGGATGTACCTCTTACCACCTAGACTCTCAGTACGAGTGGGAACCATAAGATCCATGTGAATCAACTCAAGAACACGAGAAGTGGTAATGGAATGCAACTTCCTATGAGGACTACGAATTTGTTTTCCCAACTGACAGGGTCCACAAATGGTCGAAGTTGACTTTCCAAGAGATGGTAAGCCACGTACTAGGTCCTTTTTAGCTAAGTGATTGAGATCTCTAACGTTCACGTGACCTAGACGTTGATGCCACAGATCCATAGGAGTGATCGTGGCGATGTTGCAGATAAGTGAGGACGTGGGCTCAGTCCCATAGCAATTATCCTCGATCCTCACCCCTTGCATCAAAAGTTTACCGGCTTGATTATAGACTTTACAGGTATCCCGGTCAAACTTTACTGCAAAGTCAGTGTCGCATAGCTGGCTAATGCTGAGAAGGTTTGCTTTCAAACCTTTGACGTACAAAACATTTTCTAGCTTAGGAAATCCAGGTAACTTGACAGTACCACGTCCTATAATGCTAGACTTGATCCCATCTCCAAAGGTGACTCTGCCATCATGATAGTCTTCAAGAGTTGTAAACAATGAGGCATCACCTGTCATGTGTCTGGAGCACCCACTATCAAAATACCACTGTGAGGTATTATGTGCTTTGAGAGCAACATGAACAACAAAAGCCTTTTTATCTTTCTTAGGTACCCAAGTCGGGATGACCTTTTGTTTGCCTTTGTTGTTGTTGGTTTTAGCTGTAATGTGAGAAGCATTCACTAACGGCAAAGACATCCGTCGGAATTCTTCCATTAAACTCTGGATCGTGGCAGCTAAGAACTCAACTCGCTCTCTCAGACTAGAAAACTTATCAGTATGACGTGGTGGAGCAATAGTACGTCGTGTCCGACCCATGATATAGCAAGACTCACTAAGGTGGCCTTTTTTTTTGCAATAAGTACAAAAGAGCACAGTCAAAGGCGGACTTTGGTTTGCTTTTCTTGGTCGAACTTTCCTTCGAGGTTTTTGACGGTGACCATAAGGAGTTGTAGTAAACTCAGGAACTGGTCCAGGTGCAATTTGGGACGTGGAGGCACCATCATATCCAATTCCTTGCCGATCACCAAAACCTAAAGCGGGGCCGAGGAGCATCTTTCCCATCTTCCCAGATCTGTCCTCGATTTATACCTTGACTTCCCATGCTTTCTCAAGATCGTGAGTCAGCTGGGAAACAAGGGCTTCAAGTTTCTTCCGAGTCTCCACGGAGGAATGGAGCTGACTCGTAAGACTAGCCACTTATTTAGTCAAGTCCCCTCTCTCTTTCTCTAAAACACTCTCTCTTTCTCTAAACAACCTCTCTTTCTCGACACAGGCAGATTCTCTCTCTCTCAGGGCGGTGAAGGTGGAGGACTCTCTTTCTCTCGCCTTTCTTAAATCTTCCTCTAAGCCGGTGATCTTAAGAACTAGCGTTTTGTTACGTTTTTTAGTTTTAAATGACTCATAATATAACTCGGCGTAGGCGCGTTGAATATCACTCTCGCTCTCACTTGAGTCATCCTCCCCCTCGCTCACATCGATCTCACTGTCGAGGTGTCCCTGTGAAGCATCATCCTCATCGTCGTGAAGAGAACTAGGAGTGCTCACTTGACTGGCCATGAATGCGGTGAAGTTACACTCATGCGGTGACTCATCTCCTGAATCCACCGTCTCGACCTCACTGTCGTCACTAAGGGTAGCATTAAGGACAGCTTTCCCTTTCTCTCTATTCAAACGAGTGGCACACTCAAAGGCTCTATGACCCGTACCATCGCACTCAAAACATCTCTCACTTTCTTTCTTAGGAGGATTTTTGGAGTCTTTTCCATTTTTCTTTTCAAACTTATTTTTCTCAAATTTCTTTTTATCTTTAAAATTGCCATTTTTCTTAAATTAGAGAATCCTTTTGAAATTTTTTGCAAAAAGAGCCAAATCATCTATGTCAAAATCACACTCAGAATCTGACGTGTCAGTCTCTTTCTTTCTAGACAACTCTACCCTTTTTCTAGCCGACCCCTCACTACTTCTCTCTTGGGCATTAAGTGCAATTCCCTTATCTTTAGATTTAGCAGTTTTAGGGAACATATCAATTTCATAAGTTTGCAAATCTCCTACAAGTTCTTCCAATTTTAGCGTATTTAAATTACCCATAGAATTTAGCACAGTGACTTTAGGGATAAAACGCTTAGGTAAAGAACGAAGAATCTTTTTAACAACTCTAGCATTAGGAATATGTTCACCAAGATTAAAGCTAGTATTCACAATGTCAGAAAGTCTAGCATAAAATTCATCAAAGCATTCAGATTCATGCATGGTGATGGTTTCAAATTGAGTTGTCAAATTTTGCAACTTAGATTCTTTCACAGCATTAGTTCCTTCATGGGTGAGTTGTAAAACATTCCATGCCTCTTTTGACGTGGTGCACGTCATTATGCGTTTGAACTCATTAGGAGTGACAGACCCAGAAATAGCACTTAGACCCTTAGAATTAAAAGATGACCATTTAAATTCTTCATCAGTCCAAGAAGTGACAGGTTTCAAGTTGATCACATTATCAACAGTCACGGAGGGAGGAGTCCACCCTCTTTCAACTAAAATTCAAACCCTTTAATCTATGGCTTTTAAAGCCGACCTCATTCGGGCTTTCCAATAAGCATAATTTGTCCCGTCAAAAACAGGCATTTTATTATATAACTTCTCCATTTGAACACGCACTTTTTCAAAAATTAATTTTTTCAGAAAATTGATATCTTAGAAAAATTTTACGGAAAATAGGAATACGCGATAGATTAGCGTAACCTGCTCTGATACCAATTTGAGAACGTATGTGCTTGCGTTCAAATGAGCAAATTATATATTAAACACCTTTTAACCCAAACAAACCCTAAACATGCAACAATATGTGATTGAATAAGATGATAATCTAAGCAAGAACATTCAAACACATGCTTGTGAGGAAAAATCCCCCAAAGGGGCAAAACCATTTATTTTCATTATAATATTGTAGGTTGTACAATTTCGGATTATAATGAAAATACAAGTGACTAAGAATTACCCTCAGGTGTCGGATTTTGTAGTCGGCGGCTGGAACTATTCCTTTCCAGTAGGGCTGCAATGGAGAAGAAGAACGGTCTTCTCCACAAGGGTGTGAACAGCAAAAGTGCGTTCCTGGGTTGCAAAGTGATTCACAAAGGATTGGCAATTTGTGTGAATCAAATACCCAGAGTCTAAATGCTCAATAGGTGAAGACTTAGGGCTTTTTGTACTCTGAAAATCATGTGTATAAGTCTTAGAAAACAACTTCCCGTAGTGGGATTAAATAAGAAGTCTTGAGCCATAACGATCTGAACACGATCTGAACACAATCTGTTTAAGTTTATCCCAGGCGGACCGGTTCGGGTTTGAGGCGAATCGGTCCGATTGACCGGATCGGTTCTTTTCCAGGATTCATCGGTTCGCTTGTGGTCCGGGGTATACTGGCCTTCAGCAGTCGGATCGGTCCGGTCTGAGGCGGACCGGTCCGGTTGACCGGATCGGTTCTTTTATTCTAGGCGGACCGGTCCGGTCTGTCAGACTTTGATTCCTCTTCTTCTTTTGATATTCGGATCCGTTGATGAATGTATGAATCTTGAATTTCTTCAACGGTGTAACGGCGTGCGACATAATAAATTGATAATGGACAAAAATGTCCTTACACACTTTCTAACATATATGTTTGAAAACTGGACAAAAATATTTTGTAGTCCTTGCTCTCTTACTGAGTCTAGATTCATTGACATCTTTTTTATTTTATAGATTCTTCATTTATAGTCTCTTGATGACTATTAAATAACAATATCGTAAGATCTTATATAATAAGTTGATTCATGTGATGTATTAATAGAATATCTTTAAACAAATAGGCAATTTAATATTCAAAAATTGTGTTAACATGTATATTCCAAATCTAAGATTTGTAAACCAGAAAGAAAAAAGCATTGTTATTAATTCCATAACCAATGAAAATACAATAAATGATTTGGAGTTATATTCGAACCTCTTTGGGAGAAGAAAGACTACATTTGCAAGACACCCCCATACTTCTAAATATGTGTAGGATGTAAACGAATATTCGAAAGTACAAATCCGTCTGGTATCCAAGTTCGAATTTTACATATATTTATCTAAAAAGGGATATGGATACGGATATGGATAGTGTTAAAATATCCGAAAAAATGGATATGGATATGGATAGTATGTGTATGCCACACGGATAATCCCTATCCAAGGTGGAGTATCCATATTTGTGGATATCCATTTTTTCAGATATCCGTGTCCATATTGTATTTAATAATTATTTATCGTTAACATTTGTTATATATAATTATTGTTTATAATATTTATTATATGTAATGTAAAATATAAACATATAATACGAAAATATTAATCATCACTTTTCACCCATTTAAAAAAATAAAGAGATAATACTTTTTAAAAAATCAAAAGATAATGAATAGCTTGAAAAGTAAAAAAGAAAACAATAAAAAAGAACAAAAAGAGAATTAAAGAAACTCAAACAAAACATTTGAACTAAAATATTTTTCTTTCATTTTACCCGTTTTTCCCTTCTCCCTCATTTTTGGCGCTTACCCTCTTCTCCAAAACTTTCCCTCTACTGATAACTTGGTAAGTTCCACCCCCACCCCCCACCCCCTCTCACATCCACCACACACGCAACTACAACAACACATACACACATACACGTGCACACAACAACACACATACGCACACAATGACACACATAGATGTACACATCAATACACAGACAGACGTACATAGCAACACGCACACACATAGACGCACATAGCAACTGTTAGGGAAAAATTATTTATTCTAATTTCTAAGTTGTCGATTATAAAATGGTAGCTCAAATTGTTGATTCTAGACATTTAGGGCTTGATAATTTTTTATAGTAGTATTGATATTACATGTTAAAAGAGGCAGGTCAATTGCAATGGATAAGAAATGTAAACGGATACGGATATTATCCGAATCCAAAGAATCCTAGAGGACACGGATATAGATAGTTATTTTTACTATCCGGGCAAATACGGATACAGATACGGATAATGCATCCAGAAAGTGGATACAAATATGGATAGCATTGCATCTGCTTCGTATCCGTCCGTTTACCACCCCTATGAATGTCTACGTTATTTCCATAATTCGATGATGTCTTCTTGGTCTTATTATGAGACATTTTTTTAATGAAATATGCGGGAAGAAAAACTTCCCCACCAACACAAGTTTTGGGTTAATCTGGGACTTATCAACATAACATTCATCAATTCCTTAAATATTAAGTTTTTGTGTTCTATATATTGTCACATTTTGGTAAAGAGCGGTAGTTTGATGAATAATTTAATTTTTTGAAGAAGTTATTAAAAATGAGAATCATATTCACCACATATATCGATTTTTACCACTTCAATAACTTTGCTAAGTTAATTTTCAACTTCATATATTCTTCTAATGTTTAAATACTTCTATTACATCGTATTTGCTTCTTATCAAACGCGCATAATAGTATCTTGTGCAGTTATCAATAAAAGTAATAGAAACTTTTTTGCTTACTCTAGTTCGCACAAACTTGAGATCATATATATTTATGTGAATAAAGTGTAGAGAATTAAAATCTTCTTTCTATTGAATTGTAAGGAACTCTTGTAAAATTATTTCTATTGAATTGTAAGGAACTCTTGTCAATTTAGATTTCATGCACGTCTCACATATATGATTTGAATCAATACTAAATATGGGTATTTAGTTTAAATTAATTCATTTATGCAATGGATCATAATTAAAATGACCTAATCTACCATACTGAACATCATGAAACTTAAGAAAATAAATAAAAGATATATCATTCTTGTCGATAACATGCATCACTCATTAAATTCATTTTAAATAGTCAGTTGGTCAAGTGCCATATAGACACATACATCCAAATTTTAGTATGTATAAATTAAAGAGATTCAAAAGAGATTTCAATCCCTTATTGCTAAGCAAATATTCAAAAAACATACGAATATCTAGAGCATGTGACACGTCATTAAGAGTACTTTATTTCCATAGAGGCATCTTACGTACAACTTTTCATTCTCCTTCAACCTTCAAATTTGAAGACTTTTCCATGAAAAGTTATAATTCGTGATTCATTTCTTGGTAAGAGAATACTATATTCTTTTAAGAACATACGTGACGGGTGGCCTCACTCTACCTACCAAATTCATTTTAAATACCACTACCAAAAGACTCATGTCAGTTATATTGGTAAAAGGATCCTTGACTCTAGTACTATTTGCTTGACTAGACTTCCTCTTCTAATTCTCTTAGCATTTGTACTTGCGATAATACTTAGTGTGATGCCCTGGATTGTGATGCAAAACATTTGTCATTGAACCTCTCAAAGTCTCCTTCTTTAGAGCCTTTATAAGAGTGATCTTATGCACTTCTTCCATAACATATTCCCTAGACGTCATTGGATTTCCAGTTTTTTCTTCTCAAGTGCACGATTATCTTTTTCTATCCCAATCTCATAGGGCCCGTTTGGTTGTCCTAAAATTGTAAATCGGATCATTAATAAATTGATCCATTTACAAATTGACCCATTAATTGTGTTTGGTTTCATTAATGAAATGATTCATTAATTGCCCAATTTTAGCTCATGTGCAAAATCTGAAATTGGACCATTTCACAAAAAAGTTGAAATGAATCCATTTGAAATAGGAGCCACATAAAGTGCATGTTCCCTCTCCCTCTCCCTCTCCCCCTCCTCCTTTCCCTCTCTCTTTTCTTCTCCCTTTATCTCTTGATTTGTTTTTATATTTTTTTCATAGAACCTTAACTTCAATTTCAAATTACCAAACATTGTGTAAAATTGGAATTAACTCATTTCAAATTCACTCATTTACAATTCACTAATTCACAATGAACCAATTTACATAATCAAATAATTTGCGCAACCAAACTGGGCCATAGTGAAGTCCATAAACCCTATTTCTTTATGTTTATGCTTTCAAATATGTGAATTTTTTTCAAGATCGGATGAAATTTCTCAATTATTATAGCCACTTGGAAGGATTCACTCAATCCCTTTTTTACCAAAATGAATGTCATGAAAAACATAATTGGAGAACTTAAACTTAATTCATGACAATTGTTGAATTGACCATTTCAAATCCAAGAATATACCAATGGATGAATTTCTTTTATACCGCCATCTTACATTTTTTTTTATCCAAATCTCTCATAACTCCGTGTTTGTCTTAATTAGACTATATACACTACACAATGTTTCCATGCATCCACCTTAACTATAATCTGCCAGTCAGATTCATCTACTATCACAATATGATCCTCTTCATGAACAATTTCGTCAAGTTCAATGTGATAAGGTGAAATATCATTAGTTATCTTCTTTCATATTCGGCATTGAAATTTTCAGACAACTACAGTCAAAGACACAATAGAAACAGTTAAAGAAGCATAAGTCATTTATGATAATATAAATAGAGAACAACAAATATATTACAAATTATATATTAAAATTTGGATTTTTTGACTCAAATACATCCATAATTACTTATGTTTGAGTTTGGTACCTTTTACAAATTGACTTTAAGTTTGGTACCTTTTCCATTAAAGAATTACTATACTTAACGGTCATGTTTGAAACATGACCTCTGAAAAAATTCAAAAAGAAATTAGGAGAAAACAAAAATGAAATGAAAAACAAAAGAAAATTATTTTTCAAAACCACCCCCAAAGAAACCCAGTCGCTGCCATCCAAATCTTGAACCAGCCATCTGATGGATTAATTTCTATTTTGTGAAAAATATCACACAAACAGGAACATTCATATTGAATTATCAAGAAATATAAATATTGATTTTGCGGAAGCGTACCTGAATCCATGACAGAAAGTTAAAATATTTGAGTCTGAGGTCTTATGCTCTTCCAGATCAACACTTTTATCTCCTCTCTAAATTTCTCTTTGACAATGGGAATCAGAAGATTGGTATTGTGTGATCCAGGGACCATGACCCCTATTTATAACACAATCGTGTCTTTTCATATTTCGTATATTTCTATTTTAACCCATCATAAAAATAAAAATTATGCTTGTCTCTACACAATAAAACCCACGCTTTAATAATACATTAGTAAGGCCCCAAAACTTAATTTAATCACTTTAATTTTATACTTTTATTTGATAGCCTATAATTCATATTTATTTTATATATAAGCCCATATATTAAATTTTACTCTAACAATCTCCCACTTGGGCTATATATATATGTAGCTTTATAAATTTGAATTATACTTTATGAGCTCATGAGTTTTAGCTATCAAAACTTTATGTATCTTAACAATATTATCCATTAATTGCACCAATATAGAATCAAAGCGATCGTCATTACACATTTCGTAAGTAGACCCATCAATGATCACATATATCAATGCAACTAATGACAAAGATCAAGTGTGGATGTGTAGCGTGGAAATTTCATGCAATGTGATCTTAACATGTCTATTTCCAACTGATCCTCCTTAAACCTTAGTGACATCAAACCATATAAAGTCAGAGTGAATATAAACTTAATACTTTACTGCATTAAATAACCATACAATATCCATTAAATCAAATATGTCTATGAAAGCATATAAAATACAAACTCCCACTAAAGTGACATATCCTGAAAAGAAATTACACCCATATGAGTAGTGTGCTCATGAAAGACCTTGGGTGGTAATCCATTAGTCAGCGGATCCGCAATCATGGAGTTTGTTCCAATTTGCTCTATAGATATAAGTCCACTCTGAACTCTTTCTTTTACAACTAGGAACTTAATGTCAATAAACTTTGACTTCGTAGAACTCCTGTTGTTGTTGGAATACAGTACTGCTGATTTATTGTCACAAAATAACTTAAGTGGTGTTTCAATGCCATCCACAATACGCAACCCTGTGACAAAATTTCGCAACCATATTCCTTGATTAGACGCCTCATAACAAGCTACAAACTCAACTTCCATGGTGGAAGAAGCTATAATAGACTGCTTAACACTCTTCCATGATACAGCACCTCCAGCAAGTAAGTAGATATAACCTGAAGTAGATTTCATGCTATCTTGGCATCCAGCAAAATCGGAGTCAGAATATCCGATAATCTCTAACTGTTCTGACTTCCGATAGGAGAGCATGTAGTCTTTTGTTCTCTGTAAGTACCTCATGACTCGCTTGGCTGCTATCCAATGATCATTTCCAGGATTACTTAAGTATCTTCCCAACATGCCAACAATGTACGCAATATCCGGACGCGTACATACTTGAGCATACATAAGACTTCCTACTGCTGACGCATAAGGAATCTTTTACATCTCCCAAATCTCAAAATCATTCTTGGGACATTGACTGAGACTAAATTTATCTCCTTTAGCTACATGGGTGTCACCTGGTTTACAATCATGCATGCCAAATCTTTTAAGAACTTTCTCGATATAGCTCTTTTGTGATAAACTAAGTGTACTCCGAGAGCGATCTTGGTGTATTTATATACCCAACACAAAAGAAGCGTTACCAAGATCTTTCATCTCAAATTTCTTTGAAAGAAATCTCTTGGTTTCGTGCAACATACCTATATCATTGGTGGCAAGCAAAATGTCATCAACATATAAAACCAAGTAAATATGCTTACTCCCACTGAACTTGTGGTATATACAATCATCAACCAGATTCATCTCAAAACCAAACGAGATGACAACTTAATGAAACTTGTAATACCATTGACGAGAAGCTTGCTTAAGCCCATAAATGGATTTTTTTAAATTTGCAAACTGTTTTCTTTGCATCTCCCGACACAAAGTTTTCTGGTTGCACCATATGTATTGTTTCATCAATGTCACCATTGAGAAACGCAGTCTTAACATCCATCTAATGAAGCTCAAGGTCAAAGTGCGCCACAAGTGTCATTATTATCCTAAAAGAGTTTTTCGATGAAACCGGAGAGAAAGTCTCTTTATAATCGATGCCTTTTTTGTGTAAAGCCTTTAGCGACAAGACAGGCTTTGTATCTCTCCACATCATCTTTCGAATCCCTCTTGGTTTTAAATATCCATTTGCAACCAATGGGTTTTTTTACCTTCGGGTAATGGGACAAGATCCCAAACGTCATTGTCCTTCATGGACTTTATCTCCTCATTCATGGCATCAATCCACTCTTGAGATTTAGAACTTTCCATGACTTGACGGAAGGTGATCGGATAATATTCGACCGCACCAATGTCAAACTCATGTTCTTGGAGAAATACAATGTAATCATCTGGCACAACACTTCTTCTTTCTCTAGTGGATCTCCTTAATGGCATAGGTTCTGGAGGTGGTAGAGTTTGTTCTTCTAGAATGGGAGATTTTTGGATATTATTTTGATTAGGATCTGCTTCTTAAACAATGTCAGGAATTGGATCCCGATCAATGTTAATAATAGCTGTGGGAATATCAACATATTCCTCTTCAAAACCAAAATGCCTAACCTTATCCCCCTCGGCAAACTCAACATCCTCAAAGAACCGGGCATTTCCAGTCTCAAAAATTATTTTGGTAGTAGGATCATAAAAATTATAACCCCTAGATCTTTCAGAGTATCCAATAAAATAGCAACTAACTGTTCTGGAATCCAGTTTCTTTTCATGTGGCCTATAAGGCCTCACTTCAGTTGGACATCCCCAAATATGAAGGTGCTTCAGACTAGGTTTCTTGCCTGCCCAAAGTTCAAAAGAAGTTTTAGCAGTTGCTTTAGTTGGTACTCTGTTAAGGATATACACTGCAGTCTTTAATGCTTCACCCCAGAGTAAATCTGGTAAGTTAGAGTAACTGATCATACTCCTTACCATGTCTTTAAGCGTTCTGTTTCGCCTTTCAGCAACACCATTCATGCTTGGAGAACCTGTCATGGTGTACTGCGGGACGATATCGCACTCCTCTAGGAATTTAGCAAATGGTCCTGGGCGTTATTCACCTGATCCATCATGCCTACCGTAGTATTCACCACCACGATCAGATCTGACGCTTTTAATCCTTTTGCTGAGTTGATTTTCAACTTTAGCCTTGAATGACTTGAACACGTCCAGAGATTGGAAATTTTCATAGATGAGATAAAGGTAGCCATAACGTGAAAAATCGTCTATGAATGTGATAAAATATTGTTGACCGTTCCATGAAATCGTAGGGAATGGCCCATAAATATCTGTATGTATCAGTTCTAAGACGTTTGTAGCCCTATTAGCACCAGATCTCCTTATGTTTGTCTGTTTTCCCTTTATGCAATTTTTGCAAATTTTAAAATCTGAAAAATCAAGGGAATCTAGAATTCCATCTAACAGAAGTCTTTCAATTCTCCTTTGGGAGATGTGACCTAATCTCTTATGCCATAATGATGCAGAATTCTCATTGGTTAATTTTCTTTTAATACCTCGAGTACTTAATTGCAAGGTTTTATGATATGAAGCAATAGTATCAAGCATATAAAGGTTATCTACATAAGATAAAGAACCAATACCAACCAAATTTGAATTATGAAGAAGACTAAATTTATTATTTCCAAAGGAACAAGTATAACCAAATTTGTCCAATACAGAAATAGAAACCAAATTCCGTCTAAATGATGGTACGATAAATGTCTCATTCAAATCCAAATAAGTACTAGACTTCAATAATAACCTAAATATCACAATTGCTTCAACTTCAACCTTCTTGCCATCGCCCATAAAAATGTATCTTTCACAATCATTTGGCTTTCGACAACTCAGGCAACCCTGCCTAGACACACTGATGTGAGTGGTTGCACCAGAATCTATCCACCAAGTGTGTTTAGGTACCGAAGTCAAATTAACCTCAGAACAAACTAGGTTATGAAGTGTACCTTTCTTGACACGCCAAGCATGATAGTTGGTACATTGCTTCTTCCTATGTCCCGTAGCTCCACAGAAGAAACAACCATCAACAGTTTTTTCTTTATGTTGTTTCTTTGGATATGGAACCATTACAACTTATTTATCCTTCTTTCTTTTCTTCCCCTTGTCCTTGGAAGTACTAGCCAAATGAACACTTTCTGTCTTATCTTGCTTCAGTCTTTCCTCTTCTTGCACACAATGTGAGATGAGCTCATTAAGAGACCAAGTCTCCTTTTGGTAATTTTAGCTCACCTTAAATTGACTGAATTGTGTGGGAAGAGATATCAGAACCAAATGCACAAGCAAATCCTCAGAGAGATCAAGCTTAAGTGCTCTTAACTTTGAAGAGAGATGAGACATTTCCATAATGTACTCCCTAATGTTCCCATTACCTTTATATTTCATTGAGCTGAGACTTGCCAAAAATGTACTTGTTTCAGTCTTTTCATTTTTGGCAAATCTGTTCTTTATTTCTTCTAGGAACTCTTTGGTTGTCTTTATCGTTTATGATATTGTGCCCCCGAATGCTTCTGGAATGGCCTTCTTTATGATTATCAAACACATGCGATTTGACTTCTCCCACCTTTCAAAGTCCTTTTTGTCATCAGAGGAACTTTTATCCGTAAGAGGTGCAGGAGAAGGAACCCTTAAAGCAAGGTTTAGATCCATGACACCGAGAATTATATGAAGGTTCTCTTGCCATGATTTAAAGTTTGTGCCATTAAGCATGGGAATAGAATTAATACTGGCAGTAATGTTGGAAGTCAGAACTAATAGCTGAATCAGAGAACAATAAACAAATAAAACTAGCTCATATAAGTCTTAAATCAAAAATAAATTCAAATAAAGGACAAATCCCATTTTAAGATATCGGACACTCTATTAATATTTGATCATTGGAAAAAATATTAACTTGTAAGTGATATCTTGCCGTAATAATCAAACACTGATAATAAGAACATATTGAATAATAATTCTTCCTTTGGGACGATTTATTATTCATATGTAAAACTAAATAATTATCACGTGCTTATTATTAAAGTGGCACATGTAATTTTATTAAAAAATAATCTTCCTTTGGGTCGATTAATATTCACATGAATTACATGCACGTAATTCTTTTTATATTTCGAAATAAAATTAATTTTTTGAACAAAAGAGGTCACTTTGGTGACATATTGTTTAAATTAATTCATCTCGAAATATATATATAAATACACCAAAATTTGAATTTAAATTTGAAAGGTCATGGGTTCAAAACCCCTTTGGCTCCAGACTTGAAAGGTCATGGGTTCAAAACCTCTTGAGATCCTTCATAATTTTCATCATTTAAGAGGCTTAAATATGAAACACCAAGAGTCGAACCTTTAACCTTCCACTACCATCAAATCAACCGCTAGTCCAAATTTCATGAATTTTATATCATTGGAATCGTAATGAAACGAGAATATTTCTGAATCCAAATTTTTTTCTGAAATATTAAACCTTTTTGAAAAAATATTTGCAATCGAAAATTAATATCAATACCTTCCTAATATATTCTCAACAATTCAACATGAAATAGCTCTGATACCACATGATGGATTAATTTCTATTTTGTGAAAACTATCACACAAACAGGAACATTCATATTGAATTATCAAGAAATATAAATATTGATTTTGCGGAAGCGTACCTGAATCCATGATAGAAAGTTAAAATATTTGAGTCTGAGGTCTTATGCTCTTCCAGATCAACACTTTTATTTCCTCTCTAAATCTACCCCCACCGCCTAAATACCAACCCCCTCCAGCCTCCCACCCCAACTCCACAATCTTCACTGGCCACACCTCCACCACCAAAAAAAGAACCAGCCAATGTCGTCCACACCCGACCCCGACCCTAACCCCGACCCCACCCCACCACTGCGGTCATGCGACCTATGCCCACTAGAAAAGGAAAATCTCTCTCTCTCTCACACACACACAAAAAAAAAAACTTATATTCCCACCACACCTGAAATCACGCAAATAAGATCCTAAATCAATTTCATATGTATATATAGAGAGAGGTGGGGTCTTTCCCGTTGAGGTTGTGAATTATTGGGGTTGGATGGGGGCGAGGGCGGAGGATTTGGGGCGTGCCGGAAGATTAGGTCGTGGCAGAGGGTGCTGACTTTAGGGCGGTTTTTTTTGAAGAAGATGGGAAGGGGCGAAAGAAAGTGGAGGTGGTGGGGGCATTGACGAGGGAGCAGTTTGAGGTGGGTGGCTTCCAGAGGAGTGTGGTGCGATACCCCTTATATAGATTTATTTAATTAAATATTTAAATTAATGGGTGACACATAATTTAATTTACGACATAATGGGAAATTAAATAAGTATTAATTTAGGGTGAAATGAATTAATATTTATGTGATTATGTATTTACTAGTGTGCTTTTAGTAAATAAAATTGAATAAGTCGTAAGTGAGTAAAAGCGATGGAATTTAATAATATCTCAATCGGGACATATGTGATTAAATTAAAATAGGTTGAGATAAAAAACATATCGATAAATGATTCGGGTGGCGAATTTGAATGCATGGTTGATCTGGAAAGGGTCAAAATAATCAAAATTAAGTATTCGGGGAATGTGTTTGGGTCTCGGGGGCCTTTTAAATTAATCGAGACTAGTTTAAGTGACTTTTGGACTTCTTAATGGTATATGTAAAGTCAAAAACAGGATTAGGCTTATATTATGAAGGGTTTGGGTTTAAGGAAAGGTCATTTTTACAAATTCAAATGTTTAGAAGAGTTATACATAGAGTTTGAGAGAAAGTGATGAGAATTGAGGAGAAAAATTCAAGAGTCCAAGTGAGAGATTGAAGAAAAACTCAAGAATACTCTAGATTGAAGGATTGGAAGGGAAATATTAGAGGATTGTCAACATCTTCACCAAATTCAGACCCTACAAATATTAAGGCAAGTAATTAACTTGCTACAAAATGTTTGTATTCAATTTTAGTCATATCATAAGTGGGAAATGATATTTTTTGGATGATTTCACATATATAAACTATGGGAAATGATTTATATTCTGGGAAATGATTCATGTTTGAGAAATGATATAAATTATGGATTTTAAATAATTAATATATATTGAGAATTATAACATTTTTAGAATTGATATTGAAAGGAAGGAAGGCGATATGGAAATTATTATGTGATATGATTATTAGAATGATGCAAATTCTTGACTTTAGTTAATTATCCCATGAATTGATGATTAATATTTTGAATTAAAGTGATTACTAAATGTTAGAATCATCTTAGAAATATTTCCTTATACTCTATATCAATTGGCTAGTGTATAATGTTGGTAGTGAAATGAATTGGGATTGACGTGGTTAAAATTAAATGGAGAAAAATCGATTTTAAAGAGTTTAGGTCTTCTTTTGAGTACTTTCGGAATATATTTGAGAAAAACTCAAAACACATACCCGACTCAATTTTTCGTGAAGGATCCAAATCTGAAGTCGAATTAGTGATTTAGATAATTTTTAGATCTGATTTTATGCATCTTTTAAAACAGGTCAAAATTTTGGAATTTTTTCGGAGTGAAATTTAGAGTATATGAGGTATGAAAATTCGAGAATTAGGATATGGGCTAAGTGATGTAGTTGCGTGTTCATAAATTGTATTTTGGATTTAAATTAACTAATTAAGTAAATAATGAATTAATTGAGTATATAATGGAGCATTGGGTGATAATGCATTTTGTGCCATTTGTGATAAGCATAATTAAATAAATTATTGTTGAATGCATACATGTGTGAAAATTGTATATATACATTAAACTGGTGTGAAAGATATAATTATATGGATATAATGACCTAGTATCATCGAAGGTTGCGCGAGTGAGTGATCTTCCCTAGCTAGCGCATGCAGGGTAAGTATTAGTCACAGATCATAGTCGCCATGCACGTGCCTGTTAAAATTGAGTTCGAGGTGAGGTAATTATGGGTATGGTTATTGATCACTATTGAAGAACCTATGACCGCCTCCAACGTCATTATTTATTTTCTACCGTAGTTCGGTGTGAGATCCCAACGCGGTAGTCAGGATGATGTGAGTATTCCTTGGATTATGATAGCATTAGAGACCCGCATTCGGTAAATTGTTATTATTATTAAGGATGGTGGTTATACATATATAGTGAATGATATATATGTATGCATGATGTGGTAATAATATATATATATATATGTGCAGAAAATATATATACGGGCATGATGAGTTCAAAAGAGAATAATAACTAGTGAAAGTTATGAATATCAAATTATAATTGAGGAATATAATTATTAATTGAAAATGGATAATGGTGAATTAACTGGTGATAGTTAATGACTTTGATTAATATATTATAATTGAGAATTATAATTATAATTATTAATGGTAATTGGAAATTATTTGGTAAGTACGCTATGATGGGGTAACGTATAGGATTAAGGATGGTGTGGGATTAGTTAGGCGGGTAGCATAACTAGGTGATTAAAATGCATACGTTAGGTGCGCACTTTAGACGAGAGGTGAGTAGTGTCTCAGGAGAGAATGTGGTACTAATTTAAATATGAGTAAATGGATATACATTTATTTATGCATTTTAATTACTTGAAAAATATTTTCAAATGGATTTGGGCCCTGACCCGTGTCAAAATATATTTTCAAAACCTTTTAGGTACTCGATTTGCGACAGTTGTGGATTATTGTGGGATTCTTGTTTAGCTATTTTTATTCATATGTTCTAGTTCATGACTTTTTTCTATATTCAGGCATGTTGCCTAAGTCAGACGATTTATCTCGATTTATGTTTTATTTCATTCTGGATATTATTGTATGGAGGATTTTTCTTATCGTTTATTCGAAACATTTTGGCATGTAATAAATTGCAGTTTGGATATATTTGTGGTTTTGAATTTTATTTAAATTTCTTAGACGAGATGTGATTGATTATTATATTTTTGTGTCACGTTAATAAAGATTAAAATTGACACACGACTTAATTTAATAATAGGTGGTTAGTAATTTAAATTGGTTCGACAATGATGTAAAGAATGAGCCAACGAGATTCCTGTTTTATTTTAGTAGAGGGTTGGCCACCCGTTATTTTAATAAGCGAGGTGTCATATATGGTATTAGAGCATCGGGTTCTAGAATCCTTAGTATCTGTGCGGACTTATTACATCTTCTACCATAGTGTTCTTTGATGTAGAGCCGTGTGCTTAAGACTATTGTTTCTTATTGTGATGTACATTCTCCAGCTTTTATGTATAATGGAAGTGAATCTTATACGAGTTCGGTTGGGTTTCTAAAGATGAATAGGAGAAGGATGACCAGCGAGGGCCGTTAGGAAGACTACTAGAGGAGAGGCTCAGCCAGGGCCATAAACTATACTGGAAATGGTGGCTACAGTAGAAGTCACCACTATTATTGTTCGGACGAATAATGAAGTGAAGATCGCTGGAGCATAATAGTTTCCCTAAGTTCTGCCATAGCATACGATAGAGCTAATTCAGACTCACCCAGTGATGTCGGTATAGGAGAGAGTCGGAGAGCTTTTGAGAAGGGACAATCGTAAGGATTAGAGAAGCTAGCCAATGGAAAGAGAACATCCAAAGGCATTTGCGTATGTGGAGTGCAGTGATGCTCAAGATTAAATTTTGGGGAATTTTTAAGCTCATTAGAGCAGTGTTGTATGATTGGAGTTAGTCACCAAATCTAAGAAAATTTATACTATAAAGTATCGAGGAATTTGAGTGTGTTTTGACCGCAAAACCTTTCATCTGATGTTAAACCAGATATGTGAAGAAAATTTTTGTATTTATTACAATAGGGTTGGACAGTAGCCGAGTATGAGGAAGAATGTGCTTGTTTACCAAACTTTGTACCCGACGAGGTGATTATGAAGGAGAATAGGGTCAATAAGTTTGATGATGGACTCGTGGGTAGGATACGCAATATTTATGGGAATCAGTCTTGGATGATTGGTGCCGATATTGTCAATACCGTTCTTTTATAATGTGAATATTAACGCTGCCATGTGAAGAGAGACAAGAGCGTGGGAAAGTCTAGTCAGCAGAGAAAGATTGGATGTATCAGGACATCACTAGAGAATTACCTAGCAGGGAGACCCGTTAAATGAAGGAAATTTTGACCGAGTGATGGTGGATTTATAAAAGGCCAGTAATGCATCCCACCGGTCCAGTGGAGCCAAAGGAATAATGGAGGTAGCATTGAGGTCGAGGCTACCAGTGCCAAAGAGAAGGCAGCCCAGACATGACTAGCAAGGCCAGATATAGGGGGATTATATAGGGAGGTGTTTTATATATGGAGGGTAGGACCACATGCGTCAAGCTTGTCTGTAGAGAGATTAGGGACAGGAGTGGGGTGCCCAACAAAGGCAACAATTACTGTAGTTTTGGGACAGTTCAAATGTGAGTATTACGTTTAGGAACCATTTAACCAGCCAATGACATTGGCAATTAAAGTATAAATTTTATCCATGGGTAGATGGGATAGGTTCCATGTGATACGAGATCGTCATAGTATTTGGTTTAGCACTAGATTCGCGCATGCGACGGGTAGTAGATGTATCACTGGTATCACTATTGAGTGTAAATATTCAACGTTGGGTCGCGGGACTCTCTTTAGTTCCATCTGTGGGGGAGTGGGTGTGGACACTGGGAGGATATGTTTTTGTATATCTGCTCATTTCAAAGACATGTTATACGAGTATGATGTTATCCTGGGCATGGACTAGTTAGTGATGGGTTGAGTGATAGTGGGCTATTATAGTAAGGCTATTGTGTTTGCTGTTCCAGGGAAGGATGTGTTGTTTTTACGATATTTCACCTGAAAGAGGGTCAAGTTACGTATATATTATATTAAAATGGAGACCTCGAAGAATATAGTTACCTCATTATATTATATCCTGGGGCATGGGGACTATATTGATGTGATTTAGGGGATATCAGATTTACCGTCGAGTGGAGATATTTAAATGGTTATTGACTTAGCGCTGGAGACTTAGCGATAGTGCGAGCACAATGTTGTATGACTCATTTAAAGATGTGGGAGTTGAGGATTAGAATTATATGTCCGTGGTTAGAATTTTGGGTGTCTCGTTAATGTGTTGTGGGGCAAAGGATATCGATAATCGGCAATGCCAAGTGATGGGTCATTGTCCAAATTCCTTAGTTAGATTTCAATTGTGTGACATTCCATGCATGAACCTTAGTAAACATCAGGAATTGGAAAACATTGTTAGATGTAAAGGCATTGGTTTGAATGTTAATCGTGTTACGTGTAGAGAAAACACTTGGATCTAAGACCTATTATACGATATGAGGCCAGTGCAACTAGGTAGTGCAGTGTAGAAAGTACTAGTAAAGTTAACACCACTACTTGATAGGTGGGAAATCTCGAGGATATGTAAGTCATTTTTGTTGGGGTAATCAAGAATACCCTTACGGTATAGTCACGCCGCGGGATAAAATTTTAAAATAAAATGTTACGTCTATAATGTTCGTATAAATATGTACGGGATATAGGATGTATGGGCGCCCTGGTTAGTTTGATTTTCATAATCGTCCGGGTTGAGGGGATGTGGTAATAAATATGTTGAACCATATGCCTGTGGGGAAGTAAAATAAGTATTGAAAAAGAAAAATGGACTGAACTTCGATTGAGGGAGGAGATAGTCCGGATATATATATAGCAAGAGAGCTATCACACCCGAGATGGGTCAAAGACTGTGGAGATACAGGTGAGGAATCCATCTAGCCAAGGGAAGATCTAACAAGTTTAGGAGAATCGAGTGAAGCCCTATTCAATCGAATGTTAAGGGTGCCTTGGGCATAGTATGATGTTGATTTTACCAGGCGAGGAGGAGCCAGAAAGTGCACAGTTTGGAGAAACCGCATGGGTCGCGATTTTTGAAGTATCCCATGAAAGGGAGTAAGATGTGACACCCCGCCAATATAAATACCGTGTGATCAATCCTTGATAAACATAAAATAGGAATCTCATCTGGTTCATTCTTAGCATCACTGTCAAAAATGTTTTAAAGTTTACTAACCACCTAGTATTCAAAAAGTCGGTGTTAAATTTTATCTTTCATTAAACAACAACATGCAGAGATAATTGTAATAACCAAACCATACACATAGTAATAATCTGAATCCATCACAAGATAATTAGCTGAAATAAATAATACCGAATAAACCATCGATTCCCAAGTCTAATAAAAATCCAACAAAAATAATAAACCTGAATACACAGTCTGAACTGATATAAAAGTAATAGCTGAGGGGGAAACACGCCAATGAATAACTGAAACTGAATCTTACTCTAGGAATGAAGTAACTGAAGCGTCTAATCCAAATCTAGCAAGACTCAACAAGTGTTGTAGCTACGCATCCCCAGAATGAATCATCGAGCTTGCCATCTATGTGACTGGACACTTAAAATATTTTGAAAAATAGACAAAATAGATTTGACAGGGGTCAGAGACTGAGAAAACCTTTTAAAAATATTTAGCAAGCATTTAAATCACAGTTTAAAACCAGTTATTGATGACGCGTGTTAATTTGCGCACACTCCCCTGAGTTCCTCACCTCTCATCTAATGTGCACACCTAACGTCCCCTACTTATCCCACTTAGTTATGCCACCCAGCTTAACTAGACCTCATAAGTATCAAACTAACCGCTATCGGGTTTAGCCCACCTGTACCGCCCATATAGTACACTATAGTATACCCTTAATTATCATTAAGTCATTTGTTGAGTTTCTCTTTAACTCCACTCGTACCATCCATAACTAACTAATAATTAACATTTCTCGTATGTTATTATTAATCCATTTAGTTAACATTTCGCATATGTTATCACTAAATTACATCATTAAGTGCCTCTACTTATTTTATTCTTTAGATATGCAATATCTCTTTCTATTATTATACATAAATAGAATGAATACCACTTTAGACATATGCTATATATCTCCTCTACTATTACACATAAGTAGGATAAATCACACAAGTATATATATATATATATATATATATATATATATATATATATATATATATATATATATATATATATATATATATATATATACAGCATCTCCGGGACTGGTCGTCGTGATGCACACTTGTGTACTCTGCTATCAAGTCCAAGTATCTCTCGTACTAAATCAGGGACTATCGGTTCGGAATGTCTCCTCGAACCATAAATCAAACAACACATAATGGAGGCGAACATAGTTCCAAGCCTATGGGTCATGCACATACCTAATGTACCCAATTGACCGTCAATACTATCGTACACCCAGGTAGTCATCGTACCTAGGTTCTATGTTCTAGGACACAAATCCAGACGTCACTAGAATCGTAAAGGTGGAATTGCCCTCTGCACGGAACCTCCTGTGATAGCAGGCAGCGAAGGTATGTTCACACACAAAAGAAACACATAATAGGCATACACACAACCTAGACATATGTCGCACATAGGCATACACACGACCTATAAATATAATCCATATAGGTATACACCCAACCTATAATATAGTTAGTATAGGTATACACATAACCAATAAATATAATTCGTGCGTAATATATATATCTTGAATACTCAACGTATTATCGATTCACAATTATAACATCTTATTGCATTTTCCCGAGTATTATTCTCTACCCGAAGGTCCCTAGTTACCACTTAAGTTATTTCAGTAGTTAATTCACTTATATACTACTGGTCTACACCATAGGTTCACTCATAATCTCTGTGATCCATGCTCATTCCCTCAAATTCATTATTTTACAATTCATCTCCAATAGGTATTCGCCTTAATTCTCTCGTTATGGATAAGCCTCAACCCCACATTAGGCCTACTATAATTCAATATATCCCTCATTATATTTTAGAGATGTCCCAAAATTTCCCCCATTAATTATTCAGAAATTCAGGGCTTGAACTATGAAAATTGGGCAATTATGGGTAACTGAATCGAGTCATAAATTTTCTGGAAGATTAAACACCCTGTAGTAAAATTTTGATTTCTCCCTCTATAGAAATCCAAATGACCTCATTCAAAGATCATTGGAAATATAATCCATAGACTTTCCATACATCTATGTCTTGAACTCTAATTTTAAGCACAATCAAATTAGAAAACGTTAAATAACATAAAAAATTCTGACAAATTACTACGCTAACAGATCAGCCACCCTGTAAGTAAAATATTGATTACTCCCTCTACAAAATTTCAAAAGACCTGATTCAAAGATCATTGGAAAGCTAATACATAGAACTTTCCAGACATCTATGGCTCGCACTCTAATTCTAAGTGCAATTGAAATGGCATGCGCTTAAATCACGTCAAAAATTCTTGCAGATTGACATCTTATGTTCATCAATTAAACCCTATGTCATTCAAGATTCATGTTCTTCAACCAAGAACCCATAAGTATTCCATATTAATCATCACATATATTCTAGTTTCATCTTATCTTCACATAGGGATTCATTCTACATGCAATCCTACACCTAATCATGAGTTCTATTTATCTAAAACTCAAGAACATAATTGAAATCATGAAATTGAAAATCCTACACTACATGGGTATTATAACTTCTTCAAAAACATGCAAGATAAACACTTGTCTTGCATTTGCAGGTCTGAATTCATTTTATGATGATGAGGTTGCTCTCTCCTTGTTTCGATTTCAATTTCGGCACATCGGTGGTGAGAATATATGTGGAAAGCCTAGGTTTTCTTATCTTCTTCGCCTCTCCCCTCTCAATTTTATGTTAACCCTAGCCTCTAACTCAAATGGAAAGATATAACTTTTAATTTTCGGAGTTCTTCCTACTCTAATCTCCCAAATGACCGAAATGCCCTTAAATAGTGTCGGGTTGGTCTAAAATTGCCCCGGGACCCAAACAATACACCGAGTATGCTATTCCGACTATTTTGGACCCATTCGGAAACAAGTGTGACCTCTAAATCATCATCCGAGTCACTCTATACAAATATCATATCTTGAACTCTCGCTTGAGGTGTAATCTAATTACATTAAAATCACTCGCTACGACGTCTATTAATTTCCACATTTTATTTACTACATCCTAAGTAAATTTATCTCATAATAGTAATCTTATTCTCTCCCGATTAATATTTAATAGTCACATAATTATTTCATCAATAATAATCGTTATCTTCCCAAAATATTTAATTCCATCAAATCACGGCACATGTGCAATTTAAAATTTACCAAACTAATTAATTTCAAATTACTCAAAAATACAGGGTGTTACATAAGAGGTACCACGTGACGTGGGATATTGAGCTTATGTATCGGTGGGGTGTGAGACATAGTGAAGTTGTCTCTAGTTGCACGCTTGTTGATGGGAAAACATTGGTCTAAGGTGATCCACCAGAATTTTTCAATAATTGGTGATTCTAGTGACGGAATGGATAGGCGGACTAATAAAGTTCATTGTTGGGTTGTAAACGTCATGAATACGTCAAGATTCTCTTTGGGTTTGGAAAATTGGTTAATTGAGATGGAACATTTAATGGAGAAAGTATATAATAAGTGATTTACACTAACGTCATGAATAGGTGATTTACACTAACGGAGAGTGTGTCCAACACTTCATTATAAACAGGGAAAGGACCGACACAAGGTGCCACCCAACAGCGTTATGATAAGGATCAGATACTTAAGTCCCACCTCTGGTGGGAAATGTCAAGCGACGATGGGGACAAAATTGCTTGTTGAGCAAGAGATATTACAAGTAGAACATGGAATCAGCGAGAGAAATTACTAAAATGTGGATGAATGCGAAAGATGCGTATTCTAGATTTTAAGATAATGGGAAGGAGAAATTACCATTAGTAGAATTGCATGTAATAACTCCTATAAAGTTATTATTGACGAGGCTCCTTTTGAGACTTGAGGAGGAGGCCTTGTCGTCCGCCCTGTGGTTGGTTAAGGGTGGAATAAATAATAACTTTCGTAGGTCAAGCATGATTTAGAGTTGGCCGGAAGGTATTGAGATAATCGAAGTTATTTTCAAATAGTTCAAGAACGTCATAAGAGTTACGTTATCGCGAACTGAAGAGTTAAAGACTGACATTGTTATGGGTGTCTTCCATGAAGGGAGTTATATGATTTAGGTAAGAAGGAAATTTGGCACCTAGGGAAATGGAGCCTTTTCTAACATTGGGATGATAGAGCCAGTGGACAATAGGCTCGTCTTATTGGAGCATTGTTTGCGGATTCACAATAGTTTTGCATATCATTGTATAAGTGAGACCTTACGAATGATAAAGTATAACAGTATGAAATGATTTGAATAGACTTGTCGCTAATTTTGTACCGTAGCGAGTAGGCCTTTAGACTGGATGATACCACCAGCGGGTGAATAATGGAGGCACTAAAATGTTATCAAGAGTTGATTATGAGTACATTCGGATGCCATGTGGGTAAGTATACAAAGTTTTTAGTACCATACTTACTTAAATTTCAAAGACGAAATTCGTTTTCAAAGGAGAAAGTATATAATACCCCGTAGTTTTATATAGATCTATTTAATTGAATATTTAAATTATGCGGGTGACACATAATTTCATTTACGACATAATGGAAAATTAAATAAATATTAATTTAGAGTGAAATGAATTAATATTTATGTGATTATGTATTTACTAGTGTGCTTTTGGTAAATAAAATTGAATTAAGTCATAAGTGAGTAAACGCGGTGGAATTTAATAATATCTCAACCGGGACATATGTGATTAAATTAAAAAAGGTTGAGATGGAAAATTATTGATAAGTGAGTTGGGTGACGATTTCGAGTGCATGGTTGATACGGAATGGATCAAAATAACCAAAATTAAGTATTCGGGGATTGTGTTTGGGTCTCGGGGGGCTTTAGATTAATCGGGACTAGTTCAAGTGACTTTTGGACTTCTTAATGGTATACGTAAAGTCAAAACAGGATTAGGCTTATATTATGATGGGCTTGGTCTAAGGAAATGTCATTTTTACGAATTCAAAGGTTTAGAAGAGTTATACAAAGAGTTTGAGATAAAGTGAAGAGAATTGAGGAGAAAAATTAAAGAGTCCAAGTGAGAGATTGAAGAAGAACTCAAGAATACTCTAGGATTGAATGATTGGAAGGAAATTATTGGAGGATTATCAACATCTTCACCAAATTCAGACTAATTAACTTGTTACTTAATTTTTGTATTCAATTTTAGTCATATCATAGTTGGAAAATGATATTTTTCGGATGGTTTCACATATATAAACTATGGAATTTTGGAAAATGATCTATATTCTAGGAAATGATTTATTTGAGAAATGATATAAATTATGAATTTTAAAGCATTAATATGGATTGAGAATTCTAACATATTTAGAATTGATATTAATAGGAAGGAAGGGGATATGGAAATGAGTATGTGATATGATTATTAGAATGATGCAAACTCTTGACTTTAGTTAATAATCCCGTGAATTGATGATTAATATTTTGAGTTAAAGTAATTACTTAATGTTATAATCATCTTAGAAATGTTCACTTATACTCTATATCGATTGGCTAATGCATAATATTGATTGTGATATGAATTGAGATTGAGGTGGTTAAAACTAAATGGAGAAAAATCGGTTTTAGAGAGTTTAGGTCTTCTTTTGAGTACTTTCGGAAGATATTTGAGACAAACTCAAAACACGTCCCCGACTCAATTTTTCACGTAGTATCAAAATATGAAGTAGAATTAGTGATTTAGATAATTTTTAGATCTGATTTTTTGTATCTTTTAAAACATGATTAAATTTTGGGATTTTCGAAGTGAAATTTAGAGTATTTGAGGTGAATCATATTTGAAGATTAATTAATGAATTGTGATGAAAAATCAAAAATTGGGATATGGGCTAAGTGATATAGTTGCGTGTTCAGAAATTGTATTTTGGATATAAACTAATTAATTAAGTGAATGATGAATTAATTGAGTATATAATGGAGCATTGGGTGATAATGCATTTTGTGCTATTTGTGATAGGCATAATTAAATAAATTATTGTTGAATATATACATGTGTAAAAATTATATATATATATATATATATATATATATATATATATATAGGTGTGAGATATAATTATATTGATATAATGTGGTGTGAAAGATATAATTATATAGATATAATGTTATACCCCTTTAAAGGTTATCTTCGGAGGTTGCGCGAGTGAGTGATCTTTCCTGGCTAGCAAAATGCAGGTTAAGTATTAGTCACGGGTAATAGTTGCCACGCACGTGCCTGTTAAGGTTGAGTTCGAGGTGAGGTAATTATGGGTATGGTTATTGCTCACTATCGAGGAACTTATGACCGCCCCCAACGTCGTTGTTTGTTTTCTACCGTAGTTCGGTGTGAGATCACGACACGGTAGCCAGGATGATGTAAGTATTTCCTGGATTATGATAGCATTAGAGACCCGCATCTGATAGATTATTATTGTTATTAAGGATGACGGTTATACATATATAGTGAGTGAGATATATTTATATATAAATATATACGGGCATGATGAGTTAAAAAGAGAATAATAACTAGTGAAAGTTATGAATATCAAACTATAATTGAGGATTATAATTATTAATTGAAAATGGATAATGGTGAATTGACTGGTGATAGGTAATGACTTTGATTAATATAATATAATTTAGAATTATAATTTTAATGGTAATTGGAAATTATTCGGTAAGAACGCTGTGATGGGATAACGTATAGGATTAAGGATGGTGTGGGACTAGTTAGGTGGGTAGCATAACTAAGTGATTAAAATGCATAGGTTAGGTGCGCAGTTTAGACAAGAGGTGAGTAGTGTATCAGGAGAGAATGCGGTACTAATTTAAATATGAGTAAATGGACATACATTTATTTATGCATTTAAATTACTTGAAAAATATTTTCAAATGGATTTGGGCCCTGACCCGTGTCAAAATATATTTTCAAAACCTTTTAGGTGTCCAGCCACAGGGACGCCAAGCGTGATCATCTTCCGAGGTACTGGAGTTGCGACAGTTGTGGATTGTTGCAGGATTCTTGTCTAGTCGTTTCTATTCCTATGTCCTAGTTCATGATTTTTTTTCTATATTCAAGCATGTTGCCAAAGTCAAACGATTTATCTCAGTTTATGTTTTATTTTATTCCGGAAATTATTATATGGAGGATTTTTCCGATGGTTTATTCGGAACATTTTGGCATGTAAGAAATTGCAGCTTGCATTTATTTATGGTTGTGGATTTTATTTATATTACTTAGACGAGATGTGATTGATTATTATATTTTTGTGTCACCTTAATAAAGATTAAAATTGGCACACGACTTAATTTAATAATAGGTGGTTAGTAATTTAAATTGGTTCTACAGTGATGCTAAGAATGAGCTATTGAGATTCCTATTTTATTCTAGTAGAGGGTTGGCCACTCGTTATTTTAATAGGGGGTTTCTAAGGGCAACCCAAATAGTACTCCAAATTATCACAACTCTTTTTTTACTGCAAAATACCACTTAATTTTGATAGTTACTTCCAAATACCACAAAAGGGTCACCGTATATTTAAAGTGTTAAAATTCATTTACACACTTTCCCTCCATCTCTCTACACATTTAAACCTTCAAACCTTTCACCTTCAACTTCCAAACCTTTCATATTCAATTAAAGATTAAGCTAATCAGTTTGGTACATTGAACAGAATAACCTTTTAATTACCTTATACTATATATACTTTTGTTGCTATATGATTTATTTTTACCACCAAAACCAAAGCTTCCAAACATCACAAATAAACGAACTCTTGAGAGCTTCCAAACATCACAAGGTTATTGAACTGTTGGATCGAAAGCTTCCAAACGTCACAGGTTCGAACTGTCGAAATGGATCAACACATTGATTATTGAAATCAAAATGAAATGTATGATCTTTTTTTAAATCAAAACAAATCCCGAAATGTTGAACGACCTATTTGAATTGTTGTAAGTGTCAAACTAGGGTTTCAATCGGTATAATTAACACGAATTAATTGCATTGATTCATCAAGTTTATAACGAATCAATGCATTCTGAATTAGGGTTTCAGTTTTTATTATTATCACGAAATGTATGATTTATTTCGCTATGTTTATGCCGAATGGATCAACAATTTTTCAAGGTTTCATTCGTCATTTGTACCCTGAATAGATTCAATTATTTCATTATATTTATGTCGAATGTAGCCACAACCATTTGGCACCTTTAACCGAATGGATTCAATTATTTCGGTGTGAACATAACGAATCATGACTACCAGTTCATAAATGACTTATGTTTATATTGAATACATGATTACTTATTAAATGATACATCATTACCTTAAATGTATTCTTTGTTTTATTATAGGTCTTCTATGGAAAACCTACTATCCTACTCTCGTAAGAATAGGAAGCCAGTTACTGCCTCAACGAGGAGGCGTCGTGATGATATCCATGCTCTGTTTACTGCTGATGCTACTCCCTTAGAGGGAGATGTCCCTGTTGTGGTGGAGGGGGATGTCCCCGATGTGATGGAGGTGGATGTCCCTGTTGTGGAGATGCCTGAGGAGGTTGAGGGTCATGTAGAAGAGGGTCATGAGGAGGAGGGGGAAGAGGGTCATGAGGAGGAGGAGGAGGAGGAGGAGGGTCATGCCAAGCAGGAGGATGTTGCTCCCACTGAGGGGGGTGTATTACCCTTTCGGCCGAATAGACCATTTAGCATGTTACACATGACCGCTGCTGAGTACAGCAAGAAGAAGAAGGTTGCTGAAGAAGGGCCCTCGACTGCGGCTTATGGGGGGCCCAACGATCTGAGTCTATTGAAACATTTCAAGGATCACGTGGCTTACGTCATTTGGACGAATTCAATGGTAATTAAATTTTAGAACTAAGTTATATCATTAATGTTATATATTATTCATTAGTTTGATAAATTTTGATAGAAATTTTGCTTATATTGTAGGTGGAGTGGGTGCCTTTACTATGCATCAATCATTGGATAAAGATCCGTGAGTGGGAATTCAGTGATCTTAGTCTTAGTGTACATAAGAGGGTAAAAATGACTAAGTTTGATGGGCTTATAAAATATAGCCACAGGCACATAGACTACTCCCTTTTTTATTCTCTTTTCGACAGCTGGCATCCGGAGACCAACATATTTCACATGCCATTCGGGGAGATGACTATCACCCTCGATGACGTAGCACGGATATTGGGTGTTCCGCTAGTTGGTTTACCTATTTTTAACCCACAGCTCAAAGTTGAGGAGGATGAGGAGGATGTTGAGGTCTTGTCTGCTGTGGACCTAGTAGTGGAGACGTTGGAAATGAGCATGGATGTTTCCCAACAATAATGTGGTGAGCACTCTGTTGTCCGACTGAACTGGCTGACTGCGAATTTTAAGGAACGGTCGAAGGACACTAATGCCTCCACTAAAGTCAAAGACTATTGTTCCAGGGCATACTTACTATATATTATCGGGTGCACAGTTTTCCCCAATAAGACACAGAACAAGATTTTAGTGTTTTACGTTCATGTTCTAAAAGACGTGAAGAATGTGGGGAAATTAGCCTAGGGAATGGGTATCCTTGCGCATGTCTATAAGCAGCTGGGCATTGCCTATCACTCTGGTGTGAAGAAAATGAGTGGTTGCCTCTCTCTTATTCATGTAACTAATATTCTAAATTCATATTATAATATCATTTGTAAATTTTCTAAATTCTTTTTGTAAATTCATATTATGTATGTTTTGCAATCATCGATCTATGAGCACTTATCCGGGGTGGGCGGATGCATCGACATGGAGTTCGATGACACAATGCCCAGGATTGCACGTTGGTCATTGCAATCTACCTCTCAGAAGAATGCGTTTCAAAATCTAATTAACTATCGCGAGCAGTTAGATGAAATGATGGTTGGGAATGTAAGTGATTTCTTGTGATTGTTTATTGTGTTTTCTTTTAACTTAGATATTTTATGAACTCCAATTATGTATTTTTTTTATGTAAGTACATTGGTATCCCTACAGAGATGCTAGGGCAGCTTATCTATTTCCTGAAGTATCATTTTATAACGGAATTATTATATGTTTTAATGTTGGGGAGCCCTATTACCCAAAACGATGTTTGAGACAATTCGGTCGGCTCCAAATCATACCCTGCGAACCCATGACACCTTTGAAGGACGAGAAGGGAAACAAGGCCACTCGATACAAGGTTAAATTTGATATGCATAAATGGTACCAGCAATACTAGCAAGACCACCTTCTATCTGAGAAGTCTAGGTTGGTGCCCGTATCGAGCCCTTAGGACTGTAGCAACGATTATATGGAGTGGTTCATATTCAAATCCCATACCAAAGTCCAAAACCCCACCTTCCGTAAGTCCAAACAAATGCAAACATCTTTGGTAAGTTTTATGTTTTTACTAATTTCAAATGTGTAAACTAGTTTGTTTTTACTAATTTCATGGTATGATCTTTTCAATAGACGGACAAGGTACGTAAGGTGATAGAATTATTGAAGAATAACATGGACGGTGGAATTGTTGTAGATCTCAGTACACTAATTGCACGCAATGTCCAAGCTTACGATATCCTTGTTACGGCTACTGTGTCGCCCGTCCGATTGTCAGTGAAGAGCAGGTTATAAAGAAAAGTAAGACAAAAGGCAAAGGCAGGGAGAAAGTTGTTGAGGGTACCAAAGAAGAAAAATAAAATGATAGGATGCCAGTTTTATTTTTTTCAAGTTGTACTTGAAAATGGTTGGTTGTAGGTTTGAATATAAAACTTGATTGGAGTTGGTTTGAATATAAAACTTGATTGTACTTGATGTTAGTTGGTTTGAATATGAATATGAATCTTGGTTTGAATATATATTGTGGTATTTGTTTGGATTGAACTTTGAAATATATATTGTGGTATATGTTGTTAAAGTTGAACTCATTCTTGGTAACTCATTACTGTTTGAAATTGGTTGATTGAAGTTGGTTTAACTTTGGACTTTGAACTCATTAAAATTGGTTTTAATTGGAGTTGGTTTAACTTTGTACTTTGAACTCGTGATTGGTATATTTTAGAGTTCATTTAACTTTAATAGTCTGAAATCTTTACTAGTTTAACCTTCATTCCCCATAAACATAATGAATGATCCTTCCATAGCTGCCATAAACATAATGAATGAGAACTGGTTTGGGATAAACCTCCCTGACAGTGGGTAATCCCTGAAATTAGGAAGGGTTCATTCGCTATGAACATAGCGGATAGGTTCAACTATTTCGTTATAAAGCTCCCGAATGGGATTTGGCTCGGGATAAACATCCCTGACAGTGGGTATAGGTTGATGGGGAAATAATTCATTCGCTAGAATCGTAACGAATAATCCTTCCATAGTCTCTCTGTTTGTAGCGAATGAGGCCACTTTTTTCCATTACAACTTTGATAAGAAAATCCCAGTTTGATAATTCAAGTTCATTTCAATTCATACAACTTCATTTCATTTCATTTCATACAACCTCATTTCAATTCAACTTCATTTCATTTTATACAACTTCATTTCAATTCAATAACATTTCAATTCATACAACTTCATTTCATTTCAATTCAAGTTTAATACAAATACATCACCAAACTTTATAATTTCATAAATATATGACATCTATAGCTAGTTGACCTCAATATGTTGATTGTTGGTTGCTACATCCTTTGGGCAGATTTTTCAAAATTCCGATACTTGATCCGCGTATTTATTAATCCAAGGTTTTGCTTCGGGCAATGAACAAATATGCCAGTGACTTACTACCGGTGGAATCAAACAACCGTACTTTAACTTCAAAACTACAAAGTGATTCCCGCAAACATGATCAATCTCTATGAACATTGGATGCACAATTTGTTCATGTCTCGTCGGTAGAAATGTGAGATATTATCTCTTCGAGATGAGGATACACACGCATTTGTAAGTTTTAGCCAAAAAAATAGCCACACTTTGTCATGATCATCTAATACTTCGGTCTACAAGGGCCTATAAAATCGTCTAACATATGTAGCACAGTGTCCGAAAACCAATCACCAAAACAGTGTGCGTAAAAGTCACTATTTACCATAACTTCTTCCATCAAGTCCGATATCACTTGTCTCCATCCATCGGGTCCAAATCTTAGGCATTTAGTAACGCATTTAACCTATAATTGTCGTCAGCATCAACCTCGACAATATCTTCTACGAAACCTTTATAAAATTTCGGTATCTCATTGATATACTTTTTATATACGGGGGAGTAATTAGGGAACCATGGGGCTAGGCGGGTGAACTCTGTGAAATCAGGGTGTTCCTTTCTCGTTAATTGCCTAGAAAGTTCAAAGCCTGAGGGATCCCTTTTAGTTGACTTCTCATGATTTTGCTCTCGAGCAGTTGGTTTTTGACCTTTCGACCGACCCTTGCAATGCTTAAGCACAGATAGATCAAATAGCCTAGAAGTGGTGGGACAATCGATGTCCTTGAGTTTTCGCAACATGTCCCTTTGATCATCGATAGTTGATCATTCCCACCTCTGTTTAAAAAGTATCATTTTCGGCTCGTAATCAACCATGTGGTACTTTGCTAAATCGATCACCATTGTTAATTTGCGCCAATGTGCATCGATATCCCCCTATAGTATTACCCTAGCCTCCATTCGGTAGATTACCAATTCATGAGCTCACTGTACATCATAGGTATTGTGTGCCAAGTGTAGGCACGATTGAACATTCATGCCAATTGTATCACAAGTCTTTAGCTCCTCAACAATTATGTTAATGGCATAATAAGAAACCCGATTGATGAGCTCATGCAAAATAGGAATATTGTGCGAGTGCTTTAATTTTTGCAAAGAATCCTCAAACTGCCTCTTAATCTCGATCACTTGCAACTCAATGTAGTTGTGCATACCAAAAAAAACTTGTCAAAAGGAAGTTGAGAACTCTCCAAGTGCCTCTTCAACTTACCGTGTGCTCCTTCACAACGGTTAGTAGTTCGATTTCCTTGGTGCTTAATCGTATTTGTCGAGGCATGAATGAATCTCTCCTTTAAGATTTTTCCATGTGCAATCTATGTAGTGAAGCGTGTTGGGGTATACAACCCAATCAAAGTGAAATAGCGTCCACATTTCGTTAAAATCATTCTCGGTGGGGGATTCAACCAAATGCATCCAATCCCTCATGAACTTCTTCAATAAATCCTCATTTTGGATATGTTTCCTAGCAAGGAGTTCCACATTTCGATGAACGTGGAAAGTACAAACCATAGATCCTCCCTCGGGGTACACAACCCGCAATGCGTTCATGCACGTGTACTCCCGAACTGTGATGAAAATCGTGGGACATGCAAACGGATCGAATAGGAATTTTAAACGTCCCAATGCCCACCGATAGTTCTCTTCCTTCTCCGTTGCTAAAAATGCAAAGGCAATATTAAAAGTCCTTCCGCGCGACGTTATACCAACCATCCCAAACAAAGACATCTTGTATGGATTGGTCTTATACGTGCAGTCAATAATGACAACAGACGGAATACACTTCGCCAGTTGGATTGAGTTTGGATGAGCCCAAAAAATATCTTCCACCTACATGGTAGACTCATTCGTTCTATACCAATAGATATAGTGTTTATCCCCAAGCAACTTCAATAATTGTTGTATCGTCGTTCTACCAACTCGTTCGAAAATCCTTAACTTCCCCTTGGCATTGTAAATGGTTTTCATGGTCGAAACATTAGTAACATTATGAATTTTTATTGTCGTTAGAATGGAGGATGGATTTACCCCACTTAAAGACATCTCTTCAACAATGTTTCTCTCCTCCAAAGTGAGTCGACGGGCATATGCATGTCCAACTAATGTTTCCGGCAATTGGTGATTTTGAACACCATTGACAACTGACAACATCCACTGTCCTTCGTCAAGTGGAATGCCCTTCAACAGAAACGGACAATTGCACTTTCGAGTGGCCGTGTTCCTCTTCCAACTTTTTCCCCTTGACTACTCCCTTAGTTCCCATTATTCTTCCCGTGATGATCACGGTACTCACCACCCCTCTCACAACCCATGTGTAGACGTCCCTTACGCGTTGCAGAAGGTGCGTCTGACTTGGTGATAACAAATACTGTTTTAACGGATCGGGCTTGCTCTTGAGCCCAAGCAACCAACGCTTGTCGAGTGGGAAATACCTGAGAATAAAGAATATAACTAATCAATAAACTGTAATTATAATATATAAATCTATTACATCACTAATCGACAGTATAATACATGCTCCGTAAATAACGTCGCACTAACATATACTAACACCGAACCACCTTCCCCGTTATGGGGTATATCGATATTCGCTAAAGCCTGATCAAATAACAGGGAGTTGAAATCCATGAAGGCATCCTGCATAGGTAAAATTATTAGTAGGTTGGAATAAATGGAATTTGAATCGCAACATTTCAACCCTTATGACAACATAATTGCATTTGATAATATACTTGCAATGTAATTGATAACCTAATTACATTGTATGTTTGGATTCCATTGTATGTTTTCTAAGGGCCACCACATCATTTAATCACTTGGATAAGTTTGTATGTTTGTATTCCATTCGGCATGAATATACCGAATTTGTTTCATTAGTTCGGTGTAAATATGTCAAATATATATCAGCATCTCGGGGTAAATCTCCTGGTTCGGGGTGATTATAACGAATTTAGTGCATCAGTTCGATAGGTTTATAACGAATGAACTGAGTTCGAACAAAAAAAATATAAAGTTGGTTCGGGAGGTTTACCCCGAGTTTTTGCCTTGAAATCAGGGCCCCGATCCCGAACCACTGTACATTTTCTGGGATTTTTCAAATTTTCAATTCTTATGAATAAACAAATATATATGTAATAGGACCCAAAGTTTACCTCAAAAATGGGATTTGTAGAGTTGTCATTTGCTTTTGAGGTGTTATCATTATCTAATGGTAGAATATCTATTAGTATTTGAATATTTAAATGACAAATCCTAGTTATTTAATAATGTTGTTGTAGATGGTTGGTGTGTGGGGACAAAACTTTAATAATGGAGTGTGGGGACCGTAGGAACAAAACTTTAATAATGTTGTTGAAGATGGTTGGTTGGTTGGTTGGATTAATGGTGACAAATTTGTTGGGTGAAGTGAAGTTGAGAAATTGAGAGCTTGGAGTGTAGTGGATAGAGAGAGAAAGGGAGAGTTTGGAGTGTAGTGGATAGAGTGGTATTTTGTGCTGTAATTGAGTATATATATATATATATATATATTGTGGGTACCCGGAATTAGGACCATGGGCCTGGACGAGTAGCCCAGTCCTAGCGGCCCAAAGTCCAGTCCCCTCATCTCTTATTTTGATCCGGTCTCCCCCCACGTTCTCATTAAGGGAAGTTATAGGGGAGATGGAAGACGTGGGGGAACCCATCACCTCCACTTACCTACATGTACATGTATATATTAAACCGTAGGTCCGGGGCAAAAGCACAAGTTTTTGTATTCTCTGTAATTACTCTCCGGAGTATATAGAAATAATATCGACTGCACCACCGTGGACGTAGGCACATCTTTACTGAACCACGTACATCCTTTGTTGTGTGATTGTCATTTTATATTCCTTGTTCTCACTTGGTGAATGCCTTCTTCTTATTTATTTGTGTTGCACAATAATTGTCACCACAATTGGCGCCGTCTGTGGGAAACGTTCATCTTTCCCTGAGAAGAGCCCACACCAAGAAAGGAGTTTAAGATGTCTGGTCACAGCAGCAATGCCCCTCAGGCAGGAGATATTCAAGAGCCACCTGCTCCTCGCAGGATTAAGTCTGAAGTTCGACGTTCAAATCAGAGAGCTCTCCTGGAGAGGCTAGCCTCAGAAGAGAGTCAGGGACCAGCGAGGTCCAGACAGATATCCAGATTGATTGATGCGTACGAGGCAAGGCACCACGAGCAGATGGAGTCTTCCCGTAGATACGAGGCTGAGAATGCTCGTTTGAGAAGAAGACTGGAGAGGGAGCTTCGTCCTGATAACAGGAGACGTCCATACCGCACTCCTAGCCCTCAGGCGAGCAAGTCTCACAGCCGAGGAAGGAGCCCTAGGGGAGAATCTCAAAAGGTCGAAGGAGGCGAGTCAAACGACAACCTCCGCGAACGGTCGGGAAAAGCTAGCCGCTACCAGAACCCTGCTCGCAGCGACGAAAACATACGAAATCTAGTCCGCAGGGAGATGGACCAACATCCTGATCACCAAGGAATAAGATCAACCAGAGAACTCTCAAGGCGAGCTCTCAAAACCCAGATGAAGTCACCCTTCACGAGGGAAATCGAAGAGGAGGAAGCCCCCAAGAAATTTACCATTCCAAGGTTCAAGATTTACGACGAAAAGACTGATCCCATCGATCACGTCAGGCAATACCGACAGGCCATGACCCTCTGGAATCACCGAGATGCCCTGATGTGCCGCATTTTTCCCTCGAGCCTGCATGATGTAGCGCAGAAGTGGTTCGAAAGGCTCCCCACCGGTCGATCAGGAATTTCAAATCCCTAGCCGAACTTTTTACGACCCGATTCATTACCAGTAGCTCCCATCCCAAAAGGATGGATGCTTTGCTAACAATAAAGAAAACGCCTCAAGAGACCCTCTGAGACTACGCGAAGAGGTAGTGGGAGTTATTCAATGAGATCGAGGACTGCGCAGAGGAAGCGGCAGTGGCCTCCTTCAAAATTGGGCTCCCTAGTTCTTCCCTCCTATACCAGTCCCTGACGAAGAAGGAAGCTATGACTATTGATGACCTAATGTCCCGAATCGAGAAATACGCAAAGGTGGAAGATGTCACCCACCCTAATACAGGAGAAAACGGTCAAGCTAAGCTCACTACCAAGGGAAATGAGAAAACTGATAACCAAAAGAAAGGAGGAAAAAACGGAGGCAAAAATGGCTCCAAGAACGGAGGAAACCATGACGCGCCGAAAGTATTCCAGGCGGTCAACACCGTCTTCAAAGAACCAATTTACAAAATTCTCGCGAAGATCAAAGATGAGTCATTCATCAAGTGGCCCAGGAAAATGGGAGGAGATCCCTCGAAGAGGAACAATGCATTAAGATGCGCCTTTCACAAAGAGGGAGGACATAAGACCGAGCACTACAAAGCTCTTAAGTCTCACCTCGAGGAGTTGGCCCAGTCCGAGCATTTGAACGACTTTGTGGAAAAGAGGGCAGAGAAAGTGGCTGCCAACAGAGAGGCGAGACCCGACAACGTGCTGGAGGATGATGCTGGACATGAGTTCGCAGTAATCCACGGAGTATCTGACGTCAAGCAGATACAAGGTAACTCAGCTCGAATGGAAATGAAAAAACTTACAGCGGTAATGCAGGCTTTTCAAATCGATCCAGCAAAGTCACAGTCAGGAAAGCGTCGACGAGCAGAGGACGTCAACTATAACAAGCATATTGTTTTCACGGATGAAGATTTGGTGGGAGTAAGGACCCCACATCATGATGCCCTGGTCATTACACTCAGGATATCCCACTTTGACATCGACAAGCTGCTCGTCGATCAAGGAAGCTCATCCGAAGTAATGTACCTCGACCTATTCAGGAAATTGAAGTTGAGCGCCGCCAACCTAAAGGAAGCTACTGTTCCTTTGGTCGGCTTCGCTGGAAAAATGACCATGCCCCTGGGCAAGATAGTACTGCCAGTGCGTGCTGGAAACGTCTCCAAGATGATCGAGTTTTTGGTAGTTGACATCGACTCACCGTACCAGGCCATCCTCGGCAGGGGATGGCTTCATGCGATGAAGGCAGTCTCCTCGACCTACCATCAGAAGATCAAATATGTAATCGAGCGAGGAGTAATGGAGATCCACGACGACCAAGCGATGGCGAGGAAGTGCTTTATAGCAGCCATCCGACCAAAGCTAGAGAAGAAGGCTGATCAACCCAGCGAGAAAGTTGAAGAAGGTGTGATACCTTCCAAGTAGCAATTAAAGTACAGAAGACTTGGAGTAGAGGAGACCAGACTCCTCCCCTCCGAGCGTGTCGTCGAGGACCTGGTAGAAGTTATGGCTGAAGTTGGTGACAGTAGCAAAGTTTTCTTGATTGGAGCATCTCTCACCGACCAAGAACAGAAGGAGTTGACGACCTTGCTAAGACACAACGTAGATGTTTTCGCATGGGAACCATACGAGCTGCCTAGAATCGATCCTAGTATGGTTTGTCATTAGCTGCACGTCGACCCCACATTCAAACCAATCACGCAGAAGGCACGGAGAACTGCTCCCGAGAAGGCTAAAGCGATCGAAAAGGAAGTAGAAAAACTGCTGGATGCAGGATCCATACGGGAAGTGCAATTCCCCAAGTGGTTGTCCAACCCAGTAGTAGTTCCGAAGAATAATGGGAAGTGGAGAGTTTGCATCGACTTCACTGACCTCAACAAATCATGCCCTAAGGATAGTTTCCACCTCCCAAAGATAGACCAACTAGTAGACGCCACTACAGCTCACGAGCGAATGCGTTTCCTGGACGCATACTCAGGATATCACCAGATCCCCTTGTATGCCCCAGACCAGGACAAAACGGCGTTCATCACGACAGTTGGGTTATATTGCTACAAGGTCATGCCCTTTGAGCTCAAGAATGCAGGGGCAACTTATCAGCTGTTGGTCACTAAAATGTTCAAGGATCAAATGGGAGAAGGAAAATCACCTCTCGGACCTGTCAAAGACCTTCGAAATCCTCAGGAAGTACCGGATGAAACTTAATGCGAGCAAGTGTTCCTTCGGTGTCCAGTCAGGAAAATTTCTTGGGTACTTGGTCAATAAGAGAGGCATAGAAGCTAATCCAGACCAGATCGATGCAATCAACAGGGTGCAACCCCCTCGAACAATATGGGACGTGCAGAAGCTCACTGGAATGCTCGCCGCCTTAAATCGCTTCATCTCCAAATCCTCCGAGAAGTGCAAGCCTTTTTTCCAGCTTCTAAAGGGGAGTAAACCGATAGAGTGGAGCCCAGACTGCTCGCGAGCTTTGGACGAGCTCAAGTCCTACTTAAGCTCCCCACCGCTGCTTGTCATACCACAACAAATAGATTATTTGTCCCAGTACCTCTCCGTATCCAATCACACTGTCAGCTCTGCGTTAATATGCGAGGTTGCAGGAATCCAACACCCGTTTACTACGCGAGCAAGACCTTATTAGACACCGAGCAAAGGTACATTCCATTGGAGAAGCTCGCCTTTGCACTTGTAATAGCCTCGAGGAAGCTGAAGCATTATTTCGAAGCTCATACTATCATCGTCCTTACATCGCATCCCCTTAAGGCGGTCTTAAGGAAAGAGGACTTGTCGGGCAGACTGTCTAAGTGGTCAGTCGAGCTCGGCCGGTTTGACATCCAATTTCAACCAAGGACAGCTATCAAGGGTCAGATCCTTGCTGATTTCATAGCCGAATTCACGGGCGAAGAACTCTCTGACCAACCTCAACCAACAAGGCAAGAGAAGAACCAAGCAACAGAGAGAACCTGGAGACTCTTCGTTGATGGAGCCTCCAACTCAAAAGGGGCAGGGGTAGGCATTGTCCTCATCACTCCAGAAAACATAATCCTCGAATAAGGAATCAGGCTTGGATTTACAGCCTCCAACAACGAAGCAGAGTACGAAGCCCTAATAGTCGGTCTCCAGAAGGCACAAACTCTAGGAGCAAAACGTTTACAGGTGTTCGGCGACTCTCAACTAGTCTCCAATCAGATAAGTGGAGATTACAATGCAAAGGATGAAAGAATGGCAGCCTACCTCGCCTTAGTGAGAGAACTAATGTCAAGATTTGAAGAGATCAACATCCAGCAGTTTCCCAGGGGGCAAAACAGTCATGCTGATGCCTTAGCAGCCTTGAGTTCGGCAGTTGACTCTGACCTTTAAAGGGTCATCCCCATCGATTTCCTCATTTATTCGAGCATTAGCCACAACAGCAAGTTACCAAACGTGGAACAAATACTCCAGGTGGGATCAGCCCCCAGCTGGATAGACCCCTTAAAGGACTATTTGAAGGATGGCACGCTCCCAGATGACAAGAAATCTGCCCACCAGATAAGAGTCAAAGCTGCTCGCTTTCACTTATCCACAGGAGGCGACTTGTATAAGAAATCCTTCTCTGGACCCTACCTTAGATGCGTCCACCCAGGTGATGTCGAGCAAGTGCTACACGAGCTTCACGAAGGAATTTGTGGAAGTCATATCGGAGGAAGGTCTCTAGCCTTTCGAGCAATGAAGGAAGGCTATTGGTGGCCATATATGCAAAAGGACTCCGCAGTATATGTCCGCAAATGCCTGAAATGCCAATTCCACGCTCCTATGGCCCACCAACCCACCAGCGACCTGAAGTCCCTGTCCAGCCCATGGCCCTTCGCCCAATGGGGAATGGACATCGTGGGATCGCTGCCTACCTTCGTCGGCAATCGCAAATACCTGTTGGTTGCGACTGACTACTTCACCAAATGGATCGAGGCTGAACCCCTGGTGAACATCCGAGATGCTGATATGATAAGGTTCATATGGAGGAATATAATCACTCGGTTTGGAATCCCCAGAACCATCATCACCGATAATGGAACGCAGTTCGAAAGTGGCCCTTTTCAAAACTTCTGTAACGAACACGGGATCAGACACCACTTCAATTCGGTGGCCTACCCTCAGAGCAATGGCCAAGCTGAAGCTTCCAACAAAACTGTGATCGATGGATTGAAGAAGCGATTAGAGCGAGCCAAAGGCGCATGGGTAACAGAGCTACCCCATGTTCTATGGGCGTACCGAACCACTCCTCGGCGAGCAACAGGAGAAACCCAATTTTCGCTGACATATGGCATGGAAGCAGTCATCCCACTAGAAGCAGGGTTGCCAACAATGAGATCCAACCTTGTCGACCAAGGCCTGAATGATGAAGCATTGCTCGTCGAACTCGACCTAGCCGACGAGCGCATAGAGCTAGCCCTGGTGAATCTAGCAAACTATCAGCAACAGCTCGCGAAGCATTACAACAAAAGGGTTAACCCGAGGACGTTCCAAGTTGGGGACTATGTTCTAAGGAAAGTCATGGGCAGCACAGTGAAGTCGTCAGACGGCAAGCTAAGCCCAAACTGGGAAGGACCCTTTAAAGTAACTAAAGACGATCTGCAAGGTGCCTATCACATGGAAACGATGGAGGGCAGAGAAATACCACGAGCATGGAACGCAGCTAATCTCAAGAAATTCTATTTTTAGATCTTTTTCTTGTATTCTTTTGTTATGAAAACAGAAGTTCATTTTTCTTATTACTAATGAAAGTTACTTAATTGGTTACATTCTGATTGGTGACAGCTGCATTCATCGCACATCTTTTCCAAATAACAAGCACATTGAGCACTATAGCAGGGGAATACCCCTCCTCAGGTCATCGTCATAAAACACGAGAGACCTCTTAGCATTTCCCCTGGTAATATATAAATCCCTACAGAGGATTCTTAGGCAATACGACCAAATCTTATACTGGTCATCAAACCTACTTCAGTTGAACAAAATCCTGATCGGATGAAGACATCCAACACCAAGTGTGTCCTCGCCAATTGCCCTACTTAGGCCTAAGGGAGTGTGACGACACAACCTAAAAGGTAAAGTGGGGCACAATGGTATTTTGGTATTATACTGGACTGGGGGGACACTTGCATGACAAAACAGAAAAGATCATAAAGCAGCAAGGATATGAAAAGTAGGATATACACGTTTAGTTGGCAAAATTGCCCAAAACATAAACTTTTCATTAATCCATCATACTTACAACGATGATAATACATGTTTAGTCGGCGAGCTCGCCCAAAGCATTTACATTATCAAAAATAAAAATAAAAAAATAGCAACTGGAAAAATCTCAAGGGGGTGGAAGCCTCCGAGCAAGATAATCAGCCACTCGAGCTCTTCGTCCGTCATCAGGAGCAGGAGCAAACTCTTCCACAACCTCATTCGCATCCGACTCCAATAATTGCCGAGGAATAGCATCGATGGGGATCCATCGATCGTCCCTCCTGAATGGGTTGGGCATCAGAGTGGAGGAAGACATCTCATGACGATACCATAGCACCGAGTTCCTCGGGACTTGCAGCTCCTTCAAAGCACTTAGCCATCCCCTGATGAAAGAAATCTCCTCGAACTCAGATAGCCTTCTTGGAGCATCCGACCAGCCTTGATCATAACCGTCAGCCCACGCTTGCCGAGAACCTTTCTTGAACAAGTGCCGCAACCGGGTGACGTCCCTTTGAAGCCCAGCAGCAATTACATATGCTCGCTGAACATCACTACGGAGTTCCTCCATTTCCTTATCACGAAGCTCTTCCGCTTCCCTGTTTCTGCCCCTGGTGCTCCTACCAGCTCGCGGAAGGGGAGGGCGAGTGGGACCTCGCGGCATAGGAGGAGTAACGTTATGACCAGATCTAGCTCGCGATGACGAAGAGCCTTGCAGAACTGCTGGAACAGTGCTTGGCGCATGCTCCCTAAGTCATAAGACTTCTCTCCTCAGGTCTTCATTCTCCTGCTGAAGATCCCCCCCAACTTGGTTGATCTTGGTGGCCTCTAGTAGTCTTGTTCTCAGCACATTGACCTCCTCTTGCACTGAAGCACCAATATCCTCCATCTCCTGGAACCTGTCCTTCAGCTTAGCCACCAGCTCGGATTGCTCCTTATACTTCTGATTTCTGGACCTAAGGAACTTGCAAAGCTTAACGAAGGCCTGGCGAACTTCAGGACTCGCGTTGGGACCAAGGGTCTTACCCAATTGGGAAGTAGCAGGAATGTAATCATCTACATCAACTAACTACAAATGAAAGGAAGATAAAGGAGAGAAAGAGACAAATCAGTACAAGCAGAAATAAAGACTTTTTCATTAATAAAGATTGAGGTTACATCGAACTGAAGAAAGAAAGTTTACAGACTGGAAAAGGCAAAAAATACAAAGCAATCCTATCAATCAGCAACCTCAGGTGACCCAGAGGTGGATGGCCCTTTCTCAGCATCAACAGGAGCACCTGCCCTTTGCAGGGGTGGTCTCTGTCACCTCAACAAGAGAAACATCAGCAGAGGTCACCTGAGGAGCAGGATCAGAGACTTGAACGGCTTAGGCAAGGTCCTCATCCACGACTGGCCTCGGCCCTAGGTCGTGCTAGTCAAAGAGTGGGGATGCAACATCCACCCCAGCGGCTATGAGAGCCTTGTTACATCCTTTCTTGAAGTTCAGACGGCTAATATAGCCTATCTGAACTTCAGCATCTTCGTATGCTGCAGCCCAGCCGGAATTATAAGAGTCTTCCCTGGCAGTGACAGCCTCAGACTCCTTTTTCTTCAGCTCTTCGGAGAGCACCCTTTTCTCCTCCACGACAGCAAGTTTTCTCGAGCAAACCAGGTCGTAGGCCTGCCTCAGCTCCTCCAGATCCTTGACTGCCGCATCCTTCTCCTTGCTCGCGGTGGCAAGAGCCAAGTCAGATGAAATCCGAGCAGCGTCAACAGCCTTAAAATTGGCCTCGAGCTCCTTACCCTTCACCTTCAGGGCAGAATTCTCTTGCTCTAGCTCACTGTTCTTCTTCACCAGCTCATCGCGTGAACGATACAGCACGGCGAAGTCAGTAACGAACTGCGAAAAAGAGAAGGCATTAGAAGAAGAAAATGAGGGAAGTCAGAAAAACATAAGAGAAAAATAAAAAGAAACCTTACCAGAGCAAGCCTCTGACTAGCCTGGAGGGCCAAATGCTCTGACCCCACTGCCCTTTGGCGATCATCCGGGAGGACAGCTCTCTCGAGCAGGGCCGGGTCCAGCTGAGGAGAAATTACCACAGAGCCCCCCTCGGGCAGAGCGAACACTGGGACTAAGGCCTGCCCGGCCTTCGTCCTCGCCTCAGCCCTCCTCTTCTCCTCCTCTTTCTCGCTCTCTCTCTTTTTCCTCTCCTCGACCCTCCTTTTCTCCTCCAATTTCTTCCTCTCTTCTTCCTTTTTCCTCTCTCTCTCTCTCACCTGCTCCTCTTCCTTCCTTCTCCTCTCCTACTCCTGAGCGAAGGACCGGGAACCAGTAGCCACGGCCCCAGAAGTAGCTTTTTGCTTCTTTGACCTCCGTGCAAGAAGCACGTGGTCCTCATCATCATCATCCCTAATCAAGTTCTTCCTTGGAGGAACCATCTCTTCACTTGAACTGCTAGAAGTGCTCGACGATTCCCGAGCTTCAGAAACCTCCTCACGGTCAGAGGAACTGCTACCATCAAAGCTCCCTCCACCCAAATTACTCACGGCTCCTGCAAGGTCACTTTCAGAGCTGCTCTCCTCCTCTTCCAACTGGATAGGCTCTGCAACAGTCTCTTCGAAGGAGTCAAACTCTGGTATACTATCCACAGGCCTTGCTATGAAGTTGGAGCCAACGTTCTTGTACTCGAGCAGAAAGGCAGCAAACCTGGGATGCTCGCCGTCACCTAGAGGCTCCCTGATATTCCAAGCCTTAACCAATTCCGAGATACGAACCTCGCTGAGAGCAGGCTCCAAATTCTTTGACCTCGCTGTGGAAGAAAAAGCAAAAGAGGAGTTAGAAAGGTCACAAATCAGCAAAAATTGAAACAACAGTACAATGTCTACCTATGTATTCCTCCCCGTAAAAAGGAACAGAGAACCTCTCAGACCTCGACCATTTAAATTGGGGAGGGAACTGCCAATTCCTAACAAGGAAACCTTCTTGCCAGTAGTCCTTATGGGAATCAGGTAGATTTACTACAATACCCTGTCAGGGCTCCTAGCTTTGAGGTAAAGGGCACCAGAACTAGTTCGAGAAAAGGAGTAACAGAAACAGACCTCGGCGAGCCCTAACCTAGTTCCATACAATTGACTTATCCTATGGACGCCATTTACTATTTTCCACACATTGGGCGAGCATTGTGCAGGAACAATATTGAAATAGCCAAAGAAATGCATGAACAAATCATTGGGAGGAAAAGTGAGTCCCCCCTAGGAAAGCAACAGAACATGGATCCAGTGAGCATCATCTATCTCTCTAACGTTTCTAGGAGGGGAGGAACAGCACTCAATATCTACCCACTCGGGAATGTTGTAAAACTTCATAAACTCAGAGACCGACCTATTCCCAATCTTTGCCATTGAAAAGCCCTAGAAAACTATAAACTCAAAGAGAAAGCACAGAGAAATGATACAGGGAACTTACACGATAGAAGACCAATTCGAACGAGGAAGAAGTACGAGCCCAAGCGACAAGGAAACAATTAGACTGGAGATTGAGAGAAGAAGGTACGAAGTGCTAGAACTCGCAAGGAATGAGAAAATGCTGAAAAAATTGGAACGACAATAGAGAAGTACCTCTTCCAAGAAACCTTCGAATTCTACTAATCATAGTGCACAAGATACAAGGCGGGTGCCGCCAAAATCAGCTTCACGGTTTTCGAAGAATTACAAAACAGCCATTATGGCTAATCATTTAAATCTATTGAGCCCATAAACATGGCCCAACAAATTTAGGGGCAATTGTGGGTACCCGGAATTAGGACCATGGGCCTGGACGAGTAGCCCAGTCCTAGCGGCCCAAAGTCCAGGCCCCTCATCTCTTATTTTGATCCGGTCTCCCCTCACGTTCTCATTAAGGGAAGTTATAAGGGAGATGGAAGACGTGGAGGAACCCATCACCTCCACTTACCTACATGTACATGTATATATTAAACCCTAGGTCCGGGGCAAAAGCACAAGTTTTTGTATTCTCTATAATTACTCTCCGGAGTATATAGAAATAATATCGACTGCACCACCGTGGACGTAGGCACCTCTTTGCTGAACCACGTACATCCTTTGTTGTGTGATTGTCATTTTATATTCTTTGTTCTCACTTGGTGAATGCCTTCTTATTTATTTGTGTTGCACAATAATTGTCACCACATATATATATATATATATATATATATATATATATATATATATATATATATATATATATATATATATATAGAGAGAGAGAGAGAGAGAGAGAGAGAGAGAGAGAGACTCCTTATGGTGCAGACTTCGATACATACTATTTTTTTTAAATAGTAAAAAAATGAATTTTTTGATGAAACTTCATGGATATGTATAAAAATAGTATAAAAATAGTGAGCAAATAGATATATTCATTACGGTGAGAAGATCATCTCCAATTTTTTTAATTAAAAAATTCAATAAAAAAACCGTTGAGATGAGGTGATATGTATAAAAATAGTATAAACTTGCATTTTCGACCGTTGAAATGTTGAAGATCATTTCACTCACTTTTTGATTGAATTTTTTTATGAAACTTCATGGATATGATCTCAATAGTGAGAAGATCATATCCATGAAGTTTCATCAAAAAATTCAATCAATAAAATGGTTGGCGCCGACCCAACATTTCAACGATTGAAAATGAATATTTATATCATTTTTTTACATATTGCCTCATCTTAACAATTTTTTTGTTGAATTTTTTTATGAAAAAAAATTGAAAATGATCTTCTAACCATCGACATCATATCCATGAAGTTTCATCAAAAAATTCATTTTTTTACTATTTAAAAAAATGGTATGTACCGGGATCTGCACCATAAGGAATCCTTACAGGAAACTGTGTGTATATATATATATATAAAGTCAGGGTCTCCAACATACCTCCTAGCAACATACCTTTTTTTTTTTTAATAGTAAAAAAAAATAATTTTGAGATAATATTTTTTATATGGATTCATGATATTTTAATGCGCCTCTATAAAAAATCAATTGAAAATAATAGTTTTTATTATTTTTTAAAAATAGGTAAAAAAAACTATCAGTTTTTACCCTTTAAAACTGCCAGTTTTTTTCACTTATTTTTTAAAAATATCAAAACACAATATTTTGATCTGAATATTTTTATAGGGACACATTGAAATATCATGTACCCACATAAAAAATATTAATTCAAAATTATTTTTTTTACTATTTTAAAAAAATAGGTATAGTAATAGGTATGTTTAATGAGATATGTTGGAGATCCTAACTATATATATATATATATATGAGGTGGTGGCCTTAACAAAAATTTGATTTATTTTCCTTGTGATATTTTGAGGCAATTTATGTGACGCCCTTAGAAATTCCCTTTCAATAAGCAAGGAGTCACAGCAGATGGGATGCGGGGCTATTTTTTCCAATTTTTTTCTTATAATTTTTTATATTTATTAATTTCTTTTTTGTTTTTCTAATATTTTTTTATAGGTACCAAACTCAAAGTCATAAAAAAAAGCACCAAACTCAAATGTGAGTAATTATGGACATATTAAAGTAAAAAAAAAACTTTAAAAATTCAAAACAATAATATAAATAACACGATTTTACATAACAGCCATGTCTACATTTTAATATTAAATAATATTTTAATATTAGAAGTACATGTATACACATGCGCCTGCCATTTGTTAGGTTGTCTATATTCTGTTGACACAACTAACACCTTGAGTCTTGGTCTTTGTTGCTCCGAAAAGCTTCATAAAAAATCAAGAATTGAAGCCGATTCGTTATGCTCAAGTCTTGATCACTTATTAGGATTAACGATGCTTAGTACACACTTTGGTTGGGAAATTTAAACTGGTTCAAAATGTTTTTTCAATCGGGTGCCGCTATTGTGAAAGTAGCACAAAAGAGGTGGTTTCCCTCTAATGAATTATTCCTCTACTAACGATCTTATGTGTTGGTTTCTCTTTTTTTCGCACCAAACTTATTTCTAAACGTTTTACGATATTATGTCTTGGTTTCTCTTTTTTCCGCACGACTTATTTCTAAATGTTTAATAAGATCATAATCCTTATTGCATGATGAATGAAAGTAAACTGTCACATAAATCTTTAGAACGTTTTTGCATTGCCTTCAATTATAATTTGGGGAAAAAAAAAATTAGTGTACCTCCGCATTTACAATGCACAAAATTCTAGTTTTGTTAAAATATTATGTGATGTAATATCAATTTGAACATCATGCATGCAATAAATAAAGATCGTTGGAGGAACTTAGTGAGCAAATAGATATATTCATTGCGCTAAAATAATTTACACCTGAATATCATTATATAATAGATAATAAAACAAGAACAAGAACGAAAATATAAACATATTTATGTACATAACAAAATATGCTTAAATTTGTGAAATGAACTATGAACATATTCATGTACAAACAAAGTATGCTTAAAGTGATTGATTAGGAAAAAAAAATCAATGATCAAATTGAGGCGAATGTTAAAACACTGTCCTTTTAGACAATATTCATATTATATGTATATGACAAAATATGCATATTATATATGTATAATATCCAATATACATATATTACATATGAATTTATATCTATGTAGATATATGAATACACTATATGTATAATATATAAACACGTATTTTTTACAATTCATATATATCAAGGTTCTAAAAAACGCGAGGCGTAATTGAGGCGTGGAGGCCAAGCCTTAAGCCTTAGAAGCCTAGGCGGGCCTAGGCGTAAAAAGGCGTGAAAAGGCGTTTAGGTCTTCTTAATATATTTTAATCTTTTTTAACCATAACAAGGCTATTAAAATACAAATCATTGTTTGATTATTTTGAATATGTCTGAATATATGCAAATTAAAATACTATTTGATTATTTTGAATATGTATGAATATATGATTTTTATTAAAATAAAAATAAAAATACGTCTGAATATATGCAAATTAAAATACTATTTTTATTAAAATAAAAATAAAAATACGTCTGAATATATGCAAATTAAAATACTATTTGATTATTTTGGATGAGATAATGGTCCGGTTTGTAAACAAATTCTTTAAAAGGCGACATCGTTTCACTAAATCATTGTTGTTTTTAGAAAAAGTGCGCCTTAAGGGTTTTACCAAGAATAAGGCGTGAAAAGCGTAAGGCGAGGCGTTTCTCCCAAGCCTTAAGCCTAGGCGTGCCTAGGCGGAGCCTAGGCGGGTTTTTTAGAACAGTGATATATATATAGTGTGCACATGCTTACCTTCTTCTTTTTTTTAAATTGTTTCTAATCAAGTTCATGAAACGCTTAATAAAGGTTTAAAAACAACATAAACCTACTTTATAAACTATTCTCACTCAATTTTCAAACCAATTTTATTTTCCAAAAAAACTACCAAGGGGACCCTTAAGTGCACAAGGGAATCTATTTAGAGGGATAAAACATTTGAGTTCCGACCTTGCCATCCAAGACTGGTATTATAAAAAAGGAAAACCTACTGAAAACTGGTCTCAAAATACTCGCATCAAAAAGGATAAAAATTCCATAATCCATATCATGCTACCTAGTATAATTACCTATGTAACAAAATAACCATTTGCTCGACCTGAAAGATTATGGGGAGAGAGCCAAATTGTGAGAAACGCCCATATTTTCATCTGTGATGGTGGTGGCGTCACTGCAGCTGGCACTTGTAGAGCTCTCATCATTGTCACCTTTATGTTGAGGACTTGAAGCAATTGAGATGGAGAGATCTGTATTCAAGTTGACGTAATCATTGACTTTCTTAGCTACAGTGACGAGAGGAGGAGGAGCTGCCGCAACAGTCACTGCCATCGAGGGTACAATTACCTTTTTTACCCCTCGGTGCATGTGCCGCTCACAATACTTCTGCTCGGGAATGACATCCTGGCTACACCGCCATTTCTTACCATCGGTTCTTCTGCATCTCTGTGGTTCGGCTTCCAATAGAGTCCCGTAGCCAAAGGCCAAGCTACTGCAGCCTACAACTGCAAGTAAAAGTGGGGAAAAAAAACCATTTCACATTCATAGTCATAACTCTAATATGGATAAATCTAGAGAAGCTTTCAGAATCCAATCGAACAACAATGTTTTAGTGGCGAGAGATTTAAATGTTTAAATGAGTAGGTTCGGGGTGAAGTATACTACAATTTGTTGAAAATGAAATATTTTTCATGTAGTGATCCTGTTTTGATAGCTAAAAAATAATTCACCTAAAACCAATGGCTCGTTATTGTTTCTTATATGAAACACAGTTTTATTTAGAATATAAACAAGATTTAGGATGAGGAATCCTCAAGAAACAGAAAGCATAAGACATCCCGGGAAAATAACAGAAACCCTGTAAAGAGCTACAAGGCCCAAAATCCTATAGAGAAAGGAAAAAATAACCTGCAACTTGAGAAACCCGTGAAAAATATCTACTAAACAGAGAACAAAACCCTCCAATTGTTTGCGATATCTGAAATAGAACCCCTTGAACTCTTTTGAAGTAGATGCCTAAAGGGCAGCAGTGAATCTATTCTTCTCCCAAAGCTCTTCTTCCCAACTCCTTTTACTAAAAAAATTCTTGAATTTCTACCTAACAAAACCCACCCGCTATGACCGTGAGAACACAAGGACCTACAAAAACATTTTAATCTCTTCTTACTCTGCACCACCTAGCCAATCAAAAGGAAATCACACTTAACACATAAAATCAAGAGTGGCGTAGATAGGAGGAGGGGGGGAAATAACGGAAAAGGTGAAAGAAAAAAGATGAGCAGAACCGTAAATTACAAAATGAAAAAGAGCGAAAGAAAAATAGCATGAAGAAGAAATAAAAAATACCCAAAGAGGACAATGAAGCAAAGAAGGAAAAAACCAAAAAAAACAGAGAAAGAAACTTAAAAAAAATAGAATAAAGCAACTTTAACCAAGCGTGGCGTGCGCCTTGCGCCTCAAGCCCCAAGGCGCGCGCCTCTTTGAAGTCGCCTCACCTAAGGCTAGGCAAAGCGCTATAGGTGCGCCTAGACGCGCCTTTGACAACTATGTAAGAGAGAGACTAGGTCGTTAGGTCCATGTCCATTATAGAATACATGGAGAAGTTTACTAGCTATGCACTCGGGCTTAAGTTAAACGAAACTAAAGAACAAAAAATTGGCCGCTATTTGCATGGGCTACAAATGAGATAATCAAGCCGAACCAAGTCACCACCAAATCTCCTCACTTCAACAAGAGGTGGTACGTTCTGAAGGTTGAAAATAAAACGTTACCATTAGTCAAAGGAGGAGGCATTACAGCACTCCCGGGCCCATTTAAGCCCGCGAATACCCCTCCTCCTGCCATTAAAATTTTAAATGCTATGAGCGCGGTGAGTGTCCCACGATAGAGAAACGCATTGTGCTTATCACATACGACGTGGAGGTAAAAGAAGAGGTTCATCCAGAAGCATTAATCACTCGAGTTCGCATTCCACCATAGACCGAAGGCAGACCCTTCAAACTCAAGGCTGAGCTTCGTTAAGAGGGGGGACATAGATATAGTAGGGGGCAAGGAAAGGGCGGGGAAAGAAACCTGCCTAGAAGAGAGAAAATTAAATTGCTTTATTTTTTGAATTCTAAATTAGTTAGCTATCTTTTTAAGGATTTATTTAAGGTAGCATAATTATCTATAAGTTGGTTTAATTATCTTTGGAGTTCCCTAATATAGGAAGACTGCATGAGGCTCAAGTCTTATAATGCCTATTTACAGAGGCTCCCATTATCATTCAATTCACAATTAATAATAAGATTTCTTTGAATGGGGCTTGGCGATCTTGCTTTTGTGTGTTCTGCCATAGCGAGTATTGCCGCATTCATGTTATAGAGACTAAAAATTTGTTGACAAATTGGTGTGAGAGCAGTGATGAAGTATATGGGCGGTATTTCCCCCTTCCATTTTACATAAAATACACCAATGAAAAGATGGTTTAATGTGTGCTCTCATTCTTTGTCTTTCTTTTGGAAGAGGTCATAAAGTGTTAATTCTCCTTTTGGCAGTCAATGGCACTTTCAAGGGAGTACTTGCCTTTTATTTTACGAGGCTCAAAAATGGAGAAAAAATATGTATTCACAAAAATGTAAAAAAAAGATTTGCGTGTAAACATACCCGGCCAATCCCCGATTTAAACTCTTCGCTAAGGGAGAGATTAAATCCTTCCACAAGATTAGACAAGGACAAGATTCCTCAAATTCTCAATCACCAAGGTTTCTTCTATCATCGTGGTTTCTTCCAAAGGTAAGAGTGAATAAAGAGGGACCATTAAATGAGACCAAAGAATCAACCTAATCATGAGGGTAGCGAGGGATATAAATTGTACAACAAAGAATCTGTAATCTAGATATCATTCAAAAATCAATTTTATCCTACTCCCCCTCCACCCACCACCCCAACACACACACACCACCGCCGCCCAAAAAACAACAAAATGGACAATTTCAGGAGACTCCAAATCTTGAGAAATATATTACCATGGGAGCGGTTAAAAATCCCTATACACAAAATTAGAATCCCACTATTGACTTTGGAGATTGTATTTCCTACGAATAAAGGAACACTGGATTTTGCTTAATAGTGAACCTCCCTAAAACCATTTACCCGCTCCCCAAGCCCCCTTCACTCTTCATCTTGTTACCAAATTCCAACTACCAACACGTTCATATGCATTCTCCCCACCCACCTCACAATAAATATCTTATAGGTTTTTCAATTTTAATAGCCAGGCATAAAAATAGGGACGAAGTATATATTAAAATAATACTAAGAACCAACCTAACTAAAGTAAGTCTCCCACCCTTAGAAAGACACCTCTTATGCCACCCCTCAAATTTCCTAAAACGTATTTCGCCACTTTATTTCCAAAAGGATTTGATGGTAAGGCTCTTATTGAACATCGTATGGATATAATCCACACACTTCTCACTCACTTTCTTATAAATAAGACTAGAGGTTCATGTTAAAGGTACGGAGACTACCAACTAAAACATAGACTTGGATTCTTATAGAAACAGGAATCCAGAAGTATTCAAATAACTCGGAAAATCCAGAGATGGAATAATTTAAAAACAAATCAATAGGAACTCAAAAAAAAATTATTGGCAAAAGAAGATTTTTACGATGTAATGGTTTACCCAAAATGGGGGCCAAATAAATGTATTTATAATAATATATGGATGGTTTTAGAACATAGATGATAAGAAAATAAAGACGACTAAAAACACCTAAGGCCCAACACATAACGGGCCCAAATATAAAAAGAAAAATACAAAATAACATTAAATCCAAGATTCCCCTCAAGCTGGAGCGAATATGTCAACTAAGCCCAACTTTCTACTGAAGTAGAGATGGCCCGACTGACTTTTCCTCGGTGAAAGTAAATATCAACTTCTACGTGCTTTGTTCTCTCATGAAGCACAGAATTTGATGAGAGCATAATGACCAATTTATTATCACTGCATAATCCGACGATCCTCTCTCCATAAAACCCAATTCTTCCAAAATGGATCGAAGCCATAAGAGCTTACAGATCTCCTGAACCATCGCCCGATATTCACCCTCACAACAAAAGAGCAAGAAAATACGGCCTGCTTTTTGTTCTTCCATGAGATGAGATGAGAACCATAGAAAGTGCAAAAACCCGGGACATCGATCTGTCTGAGACCGCAGAATCCGCATCAGTGAAATACGAGAGCCCTTTCTGAGATCCTGACACATATAACAACCCAAGATCTAGAGAAGACTTTGAGATATCTCAAGATATGGTAAACGATATCCATGTGTGCGGTGCGTGGAGCATGCATAAACTGACTAACCATACTCACGGCATTTGGTGCTTCGCCTCCTTCATCCTTTCGTTCCAATCCATCCAAACATATATGGCAACCCGTACTAATTGCCCTTGCGATGAGATCACTACTCGCTTGGGTCTTTCCACCTGCTCCAAATCTGGCCTCGTGTTACGACCAACCACTCTCTGATAAACAAAAGGATTGGGGATCAAATCACCAGTATTGTTCAAGAGCTTTACATTAGGGTCCATCGGAGTGAAGGGAGGGCGACATCCTATCATCTCATTATACTGCAGTAGATCTAGAGTGTACTTTCGTTGAGATAAGGAAATCTCAAGTCGAGGTCAAACTACCTCAATCTCAAGAAAGTAGAGGGGTGGACCTAAATCCTTCACATTAAACACTCTCCCAATGTCCCGCTTAACTCGACCAATCCCATCAGCTTCAACCCCGGTAATAATAATATCATCCACATAAACCAACAAGATGGTGCATCTACCATTGGGATGATGAAGAAAAAGGCATGTGTGACCCGAGTGACATCTGATAAAGCCCATGGAGGTAATCACATCATTGAATCTGCTGAACCACACATGTGGAAACTGCTTTAGTCTATACAGAAAGTTTCGAAGCCTACATACTTTACCGGTATACTCCCCCTCAACTCGAAAACCTGGAGGAGGATCCATATAGATAGTCTCGAATAAATGTCCATGACGAAAAGCATTCTTGACATCCAACTGATGTAATAGCCAAGAGTGGAACTGACGTAACCACGCATCAACTTTGAAGGCGCCACACCAATCTAGAGAGAGAAATATAACTAAGCTTTTAAGTTCGGTTCCCCAAATGAGGAAGAGGAGGAGGTCTATTTATAGGACAGGGAGGTCGGCACTAAATGAGCAACTATCAAATGTGAAACTTACGCCCATCTATACAATAAGCCTAATACTCAAGTGTTCATCTAAAGCCCATCCTCTAAATAGACCAATACAATATGAAATAAAATAAAATAAAATGAAACATAAATGAAAATATGATTAACTAATATATGGAGCTAAAAATAAAAGAGGATATGACCAAAATATCCCTCGGATCACATCACTTTAATGCAGAAGCATCTAAAATGATGCAGGTGCATGCTCCAACTTAAGTGGGCCGAGGCTTAGTTCTCCCCTTCTTTGCCTTCGGCCCTTCCCCCATCTCCCCACAGCCCACACCTCCGCAATCCTCTGTAACAAACCCCAATCCCACACTGCAATCCTATGCGACAACCACATTGCCCCGAGACACCACATCGCCGAGGAGTACTCTCTCTCTCTCCTCCCAGCATTCAGTATCTGCTTTATTGCTACTCGGATTCGTAACAATCCTATATTACAATAACTTATTTCCAACTTAATTTACTTAACCAAAAATACAAATAAATGATGATCAAAAGTTGCACGTGAAATATTGGTTAAAATCTTCATTCGTTTTGAATCAAATATAATTAGAACATGAAATAAATATAAAAAAAATCAAAACAATCAAATTTGTAGGGGCTCCATCTTACCGGTACCACCTTGAAGAACACTTTTGGGGGAGAATCCAAATCCTGGAGAAACAAAATTACCAATTTTGCAATTGCTTCTACTAATGTTGTGCCTGTCATCAATATAGATGAAACCATCATCCCTACCATCGGTGCAGCTATACCTGTTTTTGCTGCTGCTGCTATTATTGTCAGTAGCAACAGCATTGGAAGTAGTTGCAGTGGTCGTACAAATGGTGTCTAAGCTGAGATTGACATTATCAGTGCTTACATTGTTGCTATTGTAGGTCGGGATGGTGGGTGGTCTAGCATAGGGGTCATTGTTGGCATACATATTTTTGTTACTCCTTATCATACCATTAGCAAAGGAGGTGGTAACAGTTTTGGCAGTGTTTCTGGTATTTTTATAAGCATTATCAGAAATAGTAGCTGGGGTGATGTTATTGGGACGTATTATTTTTGCTGTTGTTGTAGTATCGTATTCTAATATGTTTTGAGAAGCTTCCACATGCTTTCTTGAACGCTGACGGCCTCTGTGCATGTGCCGCTCACAGTATTTCTGATCTGGGATCACATTTCTACTACACCTCCATTTTTTCCCGTCGGTTCTCCTACACCTCTGTGGTTCTGGATCCATCATGCTTCGGTAATCAAACCCTTGAGGACATAATCCTATGACTGCAAGCAACCATTAAACTGAAAACGTAAATCATACTTCAAAAGTTTAACGAAACTTACGCAAATTTCAAGACCGATTGATGCAAATAATTTCGGAAAACATTTCAATGGAAGAAAGAGATCTTGGGGTGTATTTGATTACAAATTTGTAAAAATATTGTTAAACGGTTCATTTTTATGAGATGTAAATAGTGTTAAAAAAAACTAATAACATTATATATATATATATATATATAGAGAGAGAGAGAGAGAGAGAGAGAGATGAGGTTTTCCGTGGAATATAATTCTTTCATCAGTGGATAAGAAATATTCTCCATTAATAACGAGGAAAACAGTTTTGTCTTATATCAACTTTGAAAAATAAAAGAGTTAGTTGGTGATGCATGCTCTAATTTTTTCTTCATTTCCAACAAATACAAAAAATATTTTCCATGATAACACTAAAAAAGTAAAAGAACATCTCACCAAGACACCATCTCTTTTTCCAATTTTTCCTACTCTCTCATAAAAACAAACTGTTATTTATTTTTACCAACTTTGTAATCTAGCAGACCCTCAATCTAATCAGCATTAGCATAAATATAGCTGAAAAGAAGAAAATGGTCCAAAAGTTATCACAGAAGCCAATGTGAAGCCAAGATATCAATCTGATTAGTATAAGATGCAAAAGGAAATGGCGTTCTAATTGGCGTTGATCTAAACTAATTTCAAGTTTTGCTAAATTTCAACACTTAAATCTAACCCATTTAAGAAACAAAACTTAAAGAGAGATAAAAAAAAAATTCAAGAAACCCATCCGTATACAAAGGGCTGAAAAACATAAGCTCGCCAGTGTAGGCCCAAGCTTTACAAGAAAGTAAATGCACAGGCATCGCAGTGGCTACTGTTTTGCACTGCGAGTTGAGCATTTTTCACTTTGTTTTGCTTTTATATAGGAGTGAAAGGGGACATCTTTATGAGATGAACATAATCTATATATCTCCTTCCATTGGTTAGGAACAACTAAGTAGCTTGTTTTAGGAACTCAACACCAAATAACATAGCAACAGCTAGTAGCTTGCTTCAGCTCTTTTATGAGCTTAGAATCCATAGCTTTTTAGGAGACTTCAAAGATAGTCCTTCAAAGACCAAACCAGGATCCATTTTGTGCAAATTCCTAAACTACATGTCTCTAGTAATCAGAAACCCATCAATAAATCTTCAAAAACATATCAAATAAAATCTAGCCAACTCACATCCATCTAAAGTTTCTAGTCCAGTAAACAACATGTTCAAATTTATCAGTTTAGATATAAATGAAGTATTTACTACATAAACCAATCTCAGATTTCAAGTAACAGCCAAAATCCTATCACAAAATAGCCAAACCCATGACATGATCAGCAAAGACAAAATAAAATTGAACAAATGAACATAAACCTATCTCATCTTGCAACAACACAACACACCAGCAAACCTATATAAAAATTGCAAAACCAGTAACACAATTGTCTTCACATACAAGAAAAGCATTTCAAACAAGTATAAACCATGTCGCGAATTTCAAGTCTAAACCTAGGTGGCCAATATGTGGTGCGGGGGCAGGGGCGGATGCGACAATATTCAAAATTAATAGTATTTGAAAGCGCAACTGGAGCGCTTTTATGCTTTCATATATATATATATATATATATCGTGCGGACCTATTTTCTTTAAAAAGAAGAAAAATTATTTTTGAGCTGATAAACTGATATTTTTTGCGAGTTATTTAAACATTTCCAGGGAAACCACCAAAAAAATCAGCTCCACGTAATTTTTTTTTGCTATTTTAAAAAAATCGATATTTTGAGTTGAATTTTTTTAGGTGTTCAATGTAATGTTTATATACCCCACAAAAAAAATATAACTCAAAAATATTTTTTTTTACTATTTAAAAAAAAATAGGTCAACATGGGAGGTATGTATAGTGAGGTATGTACAGGAGCATGTATGTATATATATAGAGTCGACAAAATATGCTTTGAGAGAGATTCCAAGACAGATTAAGAAGCCATGAAAAGTTAAAAAATGAAATTAGCCTCGAAAGTATTCCACCCACATCATTATGGGAGCAAAATATCTACCCCTCATTCCTTAAAAAATGCATGGTTAACATTACAGCTCCCTTCTTAAACTGAGGTCCCACTTCGGAAGGGAGTAGGAATTATTTTGCTCTTTCGTTGTTATAAAGGAACTGCATCATTCCAATGCATCGGCGCGCGTGCCGAGGCTCCAGGCGCAGCATTGGCAACTCGTGTCACCTCAGGCAAGCCCCTTCGGTTAGCACACCTTGTGCCCCTAAGCTCCAAGCTCAAGGTTCGGCTTAGACGCGCACGGTTAATTTTTTATGAAACATGTCCCCAATACAAGAATATATCAGTTGATATATTGGCTTATATGTTGGCTTTGCTTGTCATTGGCTTTACGTGTGTTTTCGTGTGAAACATTCTGCACCCGCCCTTACTTCGCTCATTTGAAGGTTTGGTGCACATTTATGGATAACTCACGACTTGACTTGGTCAAGTTCACGTATCGAATAAGTTAACAAACAAAATTAGTTCATTGGCACTCCTTAAATGCCATTTATTAATGCGTATAAGAAACTGTAAAACTTTAATCTGCAAAGGCTCGCTTCTATTAAAAAATCCAGTCAGATTATGATGATCATATCAGTTGAGGGTGGCAGCACATCACTAGGCGGATTGCCATTCTTGTATTAGTTGGGTATAGCTCAGAATACCAACTACGCCTGATTTCCATATCCACCTGCTTCACTGAGCCCAATACTTTATAGCAAGGAAGTGGCGGTTGGACCCTAGTCTTTGTGAAGTGGCTTCTTAATCTCTGTTTCGCAATCTCTTCTAAAGCATCTCAAAACTATTTTGTTGAATTTTCGTTTACTTAATTACATAAATTATATATATAAACATTCCAAGGGCGCTCTCAAATCCTACTAATTTAAAAAATGGCACTTTGACGCACCCACACTCGCCCAACATCACATATTGGGCACCTAGTTTCCCATCCCAAAACTAACTAAAGTCGAGAGTCGAGCATAAGAAGTCTTGAAAGTCCTAGTGAAACACCCTAAAACACCCACCCCACTCTGTGAATGCACTCATATCATATACTTATAAAAATAATGCACATTTGAACTGTAAGGACGAATTTCCAATAGAGTCAATTTGTTTGTAATTGGCATAATTCCGGACAAAATTATTTGGGTCGTAGGTTAGACTTTGAGTTCGTGATCCCATTAAGCCTATGACGTTAAGTGTTGAAGATGTTGCAGCAAAGCTTCAAAGAGTGATTTACCGCGCCAAGTTTAGTGCCACTTTTATCTTCACACGTTTCCCAAGGATCTCTCAGGTATGAATGTGTATATGTTTTATGAGACCTTGGAAATTTTATTAAGGATGTATTTTTTATCTTTCTTAAAAATTGTTTTGGAACTTTATTTTATACTTGAGATAATTTGTGTCTGAGTTCAAACGAGATATGAACTCGTTCGAACGAAATTCAGGTTTCGTTCGAACGACTTTATACTTCATTCAAATGAATTGAGCTTTTCGTTCGAAACAGAGTTCAAACGAACATCCAACGACCTTGCACTGTTAGAATTAGTTGGAAGGCTCGTTAAAAGGCTGGTTCAAACGAGACTGCCATCTCGTTCGAACGAACTGGGTTTTCGTTCAAACGAGATGAGGTTCTTGTTCGAACGAGCTTAGTTTTTGTTCGAACGATTTTGTCACCTCGAAATTCGTGTTTTCTTATTCAAGGCGTTATAGACTCAGAAAATTTAACAACCTTTTGGAAAAGACGTTTCCGCACCTGTTTGCAAAAGTTCCTAACAAAAAGACACATCTTTCATGTTTCAAGATCCAAGTCTTATAATCAAAATACTTTGAGATCTTTTTTGGGCACCAAGCTTAATTCTTTCATATTGGAAGAACTTGTTTAATGCGGTGGACTCCGTCCTTGCTGATTACGGTGAAGAAGCAGTGTATTCCGTGTTCCAATTCGTAAACGGTTGCTGAAGCTTCATTGGTGGATACCGAAGCACACGTGGACTCATATATTGTGAACACTTGCGAAGGTGGACTCCTGCCTTTCCCTGTGGAGGAGCGGTCGAAGATAGAAGAGCGTCAAGGCTTGTGGGTGATCGAGTCGTTGAGTAAGTCAGTTGTCTACTCTTTGTAATATCGTATCATAGTAGATTGTCTGGACTAGCCGTACGAGGTTTTTTCCCTTAGTGGTGGTTTCCTCATACATATTGTAGAATGTGCATGCTTTAGGGTTAAAAAATTTGTGTAGAAATGTTGGGTATAACTATTGATACAGAAATGTGTGTTATTATTTCTGTTTAATTATTTCTGTGTAATTCTTTTCTGTATATTTTTTAAGCCACAAAAATGTGTATGTATGTTTGTAAAAATATGTATAAAAATTGTGTAATGATCTGTTTAATATGAAAAGAAATAAATGTGTGTAAAAAATGTATAAGTATGTATTTAATAATTATATTTCAGTTAATATAAAATATGCAGTTGAGTATTTAAAATATACAGTTTAGTTAATAATACGGCTAATATTATACTGTATTTATTATAAAATTTTATTCATTATAACACAGTAAATTTAAAATTACTTACAAGTATAAAATGTTAAAAAAACGGTTTCTCATCTATAGTTGATATAAAAGCCAGTTTATAAAATAAAACCTTCTTTGATATTCCTAAAAAGTTTAAAAAGTTAAGAAATGCTACTTAAGAGAAGTAAAAAAGTTGTTTCTTATAAAAAAGTTTATTTAAACCACAGATTATTTAACATAAAAAACAGTTAAAAGTATTATTTGAAGTATGTTAATTTAAAGAAAATTTTCTTTTGTTGACAATTAGTCATGAAATAGAACAACAACATTCCTCAAACCACCGTTTAGATCGATTACATTTGTCGGGGTTAACATCTTTACACCACAGTATTCAAACACGAATAATTTGAGTATTATAAATTAGGTAATTAGGTAACATAATAGTCCACAGTAGTACTTACTTGCACCCAATAATATGAACACCCCGCCATATAAGTCTGATTATTGGACGAATAATGGCACCCACGATAAGTTGACAAGTTATAATTCTGTAATCAAACGTAGTTAAAGTATATAATCTTCCTTGACCTATATGCTTCCATGTTTAAGGTAGTAGATGGAAAAACAAATGTGCGATGTTCATGTGAAATTGGGGAGGTAGAATTTGAACCGACAAAACAGTGGGAATAAGCTACGAGGGTCAAGCATGAAAGCCTTATGCCTGACCCTAACATCCACATATAAAGAGCTGTTGAGGAAGGCACGGCGTGCCATGACAGTAAACTATGCAACGAGTGACATTAAGATCACTTGTCGGTGGTCTGAGATACCAACTCCTGCCAGAATGAAATACATGTCATTGGTCGCCGACGAAGACGAGACTATTCAAACTATGGTGGATTACGTTTTAAACGGCAAGACAATAAGCATTCTCCATTGTACTTGGAAGTTAACCCTACTTGGGTGACGCATAATGAGGATTTATACCAGTCGTCGCAAGAATGCAACCGTGAAACAATGTCCCCACCCCCGCCGACACAACAACTGTTCTCACAACAATCTCACCGCACATGGGACTACGATCTTAATGTTCCATGCAGTAGTGAGAGAAATACGGTAACAGAGCACTACTCTCACGTGGTTGATTTGCCGACAACAAAATTGGTTAATCCTTCTCGTGTTGCACCGTTGCATGTATCCCTTACTGATGAATTGGCATCAAATACTTAACACATTAGCCCTCACATTATGAATACGATGGTGAATGGGGCAGTTGACAATGTCGATCCAAAGGAAGACGAATCAGACTAGGAAAAGGATGAAGATGCATATGAAAGTAGCGGGAACGAACATACACACATCGAAGCAAGTCCCTCTGAATCCCAACAACCATGTGATCAATATTATTCGATGACACAGTACGTGTCTGACAGAAAGGATACCACAAGAAACGGGAGGTATTGATATTGATTACATCACGTGCACAGTAATTTCTGCAAAAAATTATGTGACGCTGCCCTTAAGAAATTGGTATGGCTTGCGGGCACTGCACATCAAGTCAAAAACTTGATCGGGTAATAGCTGAAATCAAGGAAATAAATGAGGCGGCACACACCTAAAGATAAAATTCCCAGGACAAGTGTACGGTTGCACATGACGGTGGGTACCATTGTGGCCAAAAGGCCACAAACATTTCTGAAGTTTTTAACTCAATTACTAAGGGGACTAGGAGTATTCCCATCACTGCCGCAATTGAATTTATATTTTATAGAGTTGTAAGTTATTTCCGCATAAGCAGGACGCAGGGAGTGGAGGAAGGCCATCCACCAACTCCCGAGTGCTACCCGACCACTTCCTACCCATTATCGACCATATCCGTCTTGGATCCAATTTCCGACCAGTACCCTTCCCCTCTGTTCCAACCAAATCTGCCTCATTAGCCCCAACTCTTTTCAACCAACCCACTTGAGTGTTGATTTTATTTGGGTTGAAAATTTTGGGCAACCTCCAATTTTTAAAATGTTAGAAAATATTTTATTTAGACACCAAAATTTTCAGAAAAATTCTTTCACCTCCAATAATAGAAAAAAATACCAATGTTCTAAAAGGCGCGCTTAGGCGTGAGGAGTGGGAGAAATGTGTCGCCTATTCCTTATGCGTGGTAAAAGGCAATCAACACGCATGAAGGCGTGGTCAACGACCCACGCGCGCCTAGTCGCGCCTTTTTTTTTAGTTTTGTGAAACGTCATCGGTTTTCGAAGTCTTTTTACTTTTTTTAAAAAACTGGACCAATATCTCTCCCTCTTTCGTCCAAAATCCAAACATAAACTGAACCTTCAACAAAAACTAAACCCTTGCGCTCGGACCTCTCCCTCTCCAACCGATCAACCCCTCTGAGCCTCCGATCGACCAAGCTCCACTTAGCCTCTAATCGACTTCCAACTCCAACCCTCATCGTTTTTTATGGTATATCTTTCTTTTATAGTTTTATAGCTAATCACTTTTATAGTTCTTTTAGGCCAATCACTTTTATAGTTCTTTTAGGCCAATCACTTTTACCACGAAGTAATTCCGACTAACCTTCATAGTTTTTTTTGGTTTCATATCTTTATCCTTGAGGAACTCCAAAATGTGTTTTACACTTTTAAGTTTACTGTTTTTTGAAATATTGTACTTTTTTTGTTTTGATTCTACAGCTTCTGTTTTAATCACTTTGTAATATTATAAATTTTTTTGTTTTAATATTGTTGCTTCTGTTTTTGAAAAATACATTGATTATTCATTATTCATTTTGTATTGATTATTGATTATTGACTACCAAACATACGAAAATATTTTCAAATTTCAAGACATGTAGTATTTTATTGTTAACTAGCCTTGGTATATTTAAAAAATAATAAAAAAGGAAAAACACCTTTTTACACTTGAGCGTAAAAAGCTTGAAGCTTGACCTCTACGCCTCACGCCTTTTAGAACCTTGAAAAATATATTTCCAAGTATTTGTTTCAGTAGCACGGACATTTGCAATTTTCCACTCACGCTCGAGGACGAGCTTTTTCGAATGAGGGGAGAGTGATATACATGCAAGACACATGGCGCAAGGATGCTGGTCCAAAAGAAAATTATGATTTTGTATTGTATATATCTTATTTTTTATTAGTAAAATATATGTAATATTCCATTGGAATATTCTGGATTAAGCTATTTTTGTATTTTAGTTATATATTAATCTTTACTTGGCCAAGTATAGCTAGAGGTTTTTGTTGTCTTTTGTTTATTTTGTCCTTCTTAGTCTTTATAGCTTTTAGGGTTAGTTTGACTAGCAAGCTAACCTCACCCTATAAATAAGGCCTTTGGCCCCATTTGTAACGACAACTTGACTTTTATTAATGAAGAATTAGAGAGAGAGTTTCCTCTACTTTATTATTATTGTTGTTGTGTAGTGTAATTAATCGTTTCCACTACCCACTACACATCATTATATATTGGGTAATTTACAATTAGGTCTCTTGGTAACAATTTTTAAACATTCAAGGACAATTTACTATTAGGTCCACTTGTTATGCCACTAGCGTGGACTTGTACAAGAAGAGAATTAGTGGACCTAAGTGTTTAAAATTTGTCAAAATTCCTTTAGTGTTTAAAATTCATTTGTGAAGGACCTAAGAGTACTTTCCACTTATATATTTTAGGTTTATGTAGTTGATAGCCTAGGCAAGGTTTTTGAATTGAAGTGGGTCATTAAAATAAAAGTTTGTAAGTTTTTAATGTCCATTAATGGCCTCCCAAGAGAGTCAAGTTATTGACACTATCTTTCCTAATATACTTTTTGGTTGCGTGAACTTGACCAAGTCAATTCACAAACTATACCGAAATGCACATCGAACTCAAATGCCCGGGAACACCACCCTTAGGTGGAGGATTAGCGCTCTAAGATCTAAACACCACATAAATCTAAAAAAAGAATAGCAAACATCTCTCAGATAAACCTACACAAGCAAAGAAAATAGAATAATGCTACACATCCCAAAAGTATCCCCAAATATGCATTAAAGTATATGTACCATATGTGAGACTCACCCCAATGTACTAACACTTAATGCACTTTGGGAGATATTTTTGGTAATCATATCATTATTCAAGAAAATATGATAAAATAAAATAAAAGACTGAGGCGTAGACCCATCTCAACCACCAACCTAACACACCCATAAACATATCTCCAAAGTGCAAAACCCATTAAGCAATTAATAAACTTATGTGTACCCTCATTTGGTACCCTCATCAGTACTCTCTAATAAGACAAGCCAACAAGAGGTTGTACTTATTGTTGTGGGTCCCGCCAGGACAACAAGTATAATCTCTTGTTGCCTTTTCTTATTAGAGGGTACCAATTGAGGGTACATGTAGCATTACTCTTGAGCAATTTATCATTTAAATCTGCACGTAGAAAGAATATTGTTCACACAAACATGAACACATTCCAAATTTCAAGCCCAAACCCCCATAAACCTAAATCGGAATAGCAAACCTTTCTCATTTAAACCAACATACAGAAAGAAAACAGTTCAGAAGAAACATCAACTTGCAACTGAACAGACCCACACCCATCTGAAAATCGTAGAACCCATTACACAATCTCTGATATAAAACTGCCCACAGAAGATATTGGTCAAACAAACATAAACATATCGCAAATTTCAAGTCTAAACACAGAAAAACCTAAATCAGAATAGAAAACCTTTCTCATATGAACCTACAGATACATAGCAAAAAATAATTTCTTTTAAAAAAACATAAACCCATCCAAAAATTGCAAAACCCACTACACTACACAATTTATTAGATAAATCTGCACAGAGAGAGAAAATTTATCAAGCAAACATAAACACGTCCAAAAATTTCAGGTCTTCTCGTATAAACCCACACAAAGTAAAATAGTTCCAGAAAACCATAAACCCATCTCAATATCATAGCAAAAACCCCAAATAAACTAAAAAGTATAAGCACACAAATAAACCCACTTACTACTAGGATAGTGGTTGCAGATTCTAGCATTACCAGACCCAAATGAGCTGACAACACTCTTCCAAATGGGTAGAACGAGATGGAACGGCACAGAGAGTCCAGCCACAAAGTAGTTATGTATAAGAGCTTGTTGATGTAGTTCATTCAACTGTTTATCAGTAAACACAAACTTGCCCTGTTGGCTCACATTCACACCAAGTCCAGCACTAATCCCAAGGCCAAGATTTATCAACGGTGATCCTTCTCTCATTACACCCTTTCCTTTAATCCTCGTTCCACATTCCCCCTTGTCCCACTCGTTCACGGGTCCAACACCGCCTTTTCCTTCATCACATATAAAATCCCACATAAACACACCTATAAATCACTATAGATATACAGACCATTTATCATAAATTTACTTTGGTTATGTATTTATAATATATCTACTATACATTGAGAGACGTGAGTTAATGGTACTAGGAAATGAATAAAGCTCCATTTTTTTTTTCTAGTGGGGTCTAACTTACAATCAAAGCTGAGAGAGTGTGAAATTAGAGCAATAAAAGTAGTGTGAAGTGAACAAAAACAGTAACCCATCTGAGTTCTGAGTGTGGCCATTAGAGTCTGACATTGTGTCAGCTTTGGACAGGCTTGAGACCAAAATTGTCAGAAGAAATTCGTGCTATGGATATGCATGTACGATTTTGTGCAGACGCAAAAGGAGGCCCACTCAGATAAATGAGGCGTGAGGTGTTGTTTGAAAAGATAAATGAGTGCTGTTTGAAAAGATATGCTTCACACATGCAGCGGAGGGATGCATTTTTGCCTGACAGATCGACAGGTGGGAGGCGCATTGTCAGATTTGTTCTTCATAGCAGATAGGGATCGTGGGAGTTTTATTTTTATTTTTATTTTTTTAGGGCGTTAAATAGGGTTCGTGATTTGAACCGATTTCTAAGTATTTTTGGATTTGAATCGCATGAATCTTTTACTACTATAAAATGTAAAATAAGGCATTAAGACTTCTCTTCAATCAGCCTATTCATATAGGCAAAGCATTTAAAACTCTCATACCCAATACTATCCACGTGTCAGTTGTTTGAAATTAATAATCCTTCTCTTTTACAATACGCCTACAGTCGATAAATATTAAAATGAAGGTAGATGCAATGACACTGGTCATTTTCTTCGGTTCTCAATACTCATCAAATGGAGCCTCTTTATCTTCTGCACATTCACATTTTCCAAAACTTTCCCTCTTTTGAGACGAATCATCTCCTCCCCCTATTTCACCCTCTTATTCAAAGGACAACCACATCTCTCTCTCTCTCATCAACGAAATGAAGCTATGGCCAGCCATGGAAGGCCACTGCAAGGGCATTTCTGAAACCCAAAACCAAGCATATAACCTCTTTTCTAAAGAACCACAGCCCCCAAGATACAGAAACGCCCCATTTTTGCTGTGTGAAAAAGTTGTCTGAGAATGCAGTTTTACCCTCTCTCTGCTAGCTACGATCTCTCTAGGTATATTTCCATTACACCATATGTTTACGTATTTGTCTAAACGACACTAATTTATGCTTTTTATTTTTGTCTCGTAGTGCAACCGACACTAAAGTACCAAGCAGAGGAAAAGCTTTGGTTCCCAATGATCTTAGTATAGCAGTACCAGAAGGGACATACGGTCATGCTGGTAAGTGGGCCTCTCATCAAAATCCGTTTGTAAATGATATGTTTTGGTATTATAGAGATGGAAGTTATATGTTTTGTAGAGAAGCTTGCTGTCTTTTTATGGCATATTAAATTATATAACAGCACCTTAAAGTCAGTTTCTTATCTTGTGGGAAATGTGTCCCTGTTCAGTATGATAGAGTTCAGTTTTCTGGTATTCAGTCACTCTTCATGCTTCATATATTTTAAAAATTTATAGGAATGTGCTTTCTAATTTTCTTAACCTTTGTTGTTGAAATTTAGGAGGTTTGTTCTAAGCAGTTAAGCAACATGTTCACTCAAAGATTTATCAAGGTGCATATTATCTATTTGATGAAATGCCACAACAAAGATTGCAACTCTTATAGTAAGTGTGTATTTATAATAATTCTTCTATGTAAAGATCATTGTGCTTAATTTTGTGGATTTATCATGTGTTTTATATTTATGTTAGAGATATTGTGTCAAATTATTTTTTGTGTGTCTTATATTTTCGGATATAAATATATAGATTGATATTTAATTTTTTCCTTTCTATTTGTATAGATGAAAAAATTTAGAAAGACGATTACATCTTCACATTGTACAAAACTATGCTTGATTGGAGTAACGTTCTTTTCTGATTCATTATATGTTCTGCTATTTCTTGTACTTATTTCATTTTTATTCTATTCTTTCGTCATCTACTACTTTTCTTATTCAATTTTTTGTCCTATATCTATTCCATGTATTGTTCGACAACTAATGTTTCTTTGTCATTTTACCTAAAGTTATTTTGAAGTAATGGATGGGGATTTGCAATTTATGATTTTGCTAGGATTGAAAATCACAGATTCACTAATTATGTTTTAATTAACAGAATTGCTCATTTAAAAATTTGTCAAAAAAATTATGTGAGGCAAAATGGTCCATTAATACCAACCTAAGACAATTTACCTTGACAAAAACTTCATACTGGACTAGACCTCACTTTTTATCTGCGTGACACATTGCTGACTGAATATGATTAATGGACTATGTTTCATTTTATGGAAATTGAGTTTTTCATCTTTTTGCCAGGTTCAAATTAACAATTAAATTAGCCGTTTTAGATTGAATTTGGACCACTTTAATTAGTCCTTTCTCAGTGCTAAAGGAGGAGAGATTTTCAGTGCTATAGGGGGATAGAGAAAAAGTTAAGAAGCCAATGTTGCAAGGGTTATCAAACATAATTTAGTCTCCCAGTAGCAGTGCTTAATCTGAATTGAAAGCATTCCAAGCAATCATTTGTAATACTTGATTAGTTCATTTACGATTTCTCATGAGTTTATTTTATGTTTTGTTGAGATTGTAAATTTGTTAGTCAATGGTGTCATATTGTCCATGTATTATTTGAATAAATGTATAAAGAATGGTGGTTAAAATTTATCTCCATAATATAAATTTTTGATCCATGATTTTTCTTATTACTTATGTGTCGCGCACTGCGACTCGCCCGCTCATCGAGCGGGTTTACACCTAGTTTCTAGTTGATCCTAAAAATTTATGAATTGAGACCGGACCAAATCATGGTTTTATTCGATTTTCAAGCGGTATGTATTCAATCTTGATCATATTAAATACATACCTAAATAAAATAACATATATTTTTTTATTTGAAAACAACACGTTTTTTTTTAACAACACTTTTCTTTTAAAAAATAACACTTTAAAAAAAACGGTCATAGAAAACAACACATTTTTTAATTAAAAAATATCACATTTTTTTAAATTAAAAACAACGCTTTTTTTTAAACAGTATTGTTACTTAAAAAACAACACTTCAAAAAAATAGCATTTTAAATTCAGCCGTATCTATATAAAACAGTTAATAATACCCATAAAATATAGCAAACAATAAACAACTAATATCCATAAGCATACGAATACAAAAGTATGTACACCACCACATAATTAATACATTCATAACAAAGTATCATGTTTAATTTAACTATTACATAGTCATCACAAATTCATCAAAAACTCTCACGCGTTAAACTTCTCCAGTTGTAACTCCCAACAATCATTAAAAACAAGATTACCAGTAATAGCATTTAAATTATCAAATAAGATGAAATATCATATATAACGATTTGTTATCCGAGTCAAGTTTCTCTAGTTGTTGAATATCGTCCAATGTATCTCGAATATTGATTGATTTTGTTTAGGAGCGTAGCCAATTTTGACCATAAACAAGGGCTTTCACAGCATTTGCTAATAATAAGCTACGAAAAGGATCAATAATACGACTTCATGTGCTAAATGCGGATTCGGAAGCAACGATAGATACGGGAATAGCTGATATATCACGGGCAACAAGAGAGAGGATTGGGTATTTTTTATTATTATTTTTTCACCAACTAAGAATATCAAAATTTGTACTATCCATCTCACATGTTTTTAATGAATATTTTTCAACTTTCAACTTAGCCCCAAAATTATCTTTCGCTTCCAAATGTTTTTTATATTGAGATGACAAAAATGCACGCCCATCCATATAATCATCATCATTAAGCACGATAAAACTTGGTGTTGGAGTTGTATTGTCCGAAATTGTATTAGAAGAACTATTTTCATGATATCAATAAAAAATTCGAACTTAAGTCTCTTTTACATTCCTAGTCAAGTCTACTGTCAAAACAAAGCCATGCAACTCTCCAAAAAAGTATTCAACATACTTCAACTTATATCTAGGATCAAGAACAACCGCAACAAACAATATAAAATTTATTTTACCAACATTTCAATACCTGTCAAATTTTGATTGCATGCTTGCCGCCATAATAGATAAAAAACAATCTCCATTGTTTCTCAAAGATATCAACTTGCTTTGAATTATGATAAACTCGTGGAAAAAGGTATTTGAGGGGACATATAATGTCCCGAAAATTTCAAAGTTGCATGGTAAAATATTGAACGAAATTTCACATAACTTCTCGCCTTATCCCAATCCTCACTATTTAGCGAACCCAATTTTCGCGCTCCCGCCCCTCTCCCTCCAATATCCTCATATTTTATATCTTCCTCGCCAATATATTTTTTATATTGTTCGTTATCCTCTCAAAGACTTTCTCAAATTTCAAATCCAACTACAACATCATGTATGTGGAGTTCCATCTAGTTAGTACATCTAGGCATAATAGAATTTTTTATTCTATTTTTATATTTTCAACATATTTCTTAAAATTATCCAACCTAGATGGAGAAGACTTGACATATTTTACAGCGAGTGAGATGAGATGAGATGAGGGAAGAGAAGAGTCAACGAGACGAGGAAATGGACGAGTTGCCGAGATGAGGATTTTGCTGCTGGAGTCGAAGGAGAGTAAGGGAACCTGGAAAGGGACGAGATGAGGGGTGTGCGGCCGTAGAGTTTGTATGTAGAAAGGGAGAAGAGAAAATCAGAATAGGGGTTTGGGAGGGATTAGGGTTGTGTTGTTATGGGTGTGTAATGTTGCGTTATATATATATATATATATATATATAATGGCCTGGTCCGGTCCAAATCAACTTCCGAGTCCGAATCGAATTATGTGGTACTATATATTTTTAGACCGAATTAGGACCGAATTACAAAAAACGCAAAAGTGGGTCTGGTTCGGTTCGATTTTTTCGGTCTATTCGAGTTCATGCACACCCTTACTATTACATAATATGCGACAACACTCATTTTAGCTTAATCAATTTATTTTTATTTTTATTTTTGTTAACATGAATATATAGCTCTAAGTTGGAAAAGTTTTTCTTTTAAATGATATAATTTCATAAGTTTATTAAAATTAATTTTCAACCCCGAGCGATACGTGATCGATATATGACTCTTATTTTATAATGCATATTTTTTTAGTTTACAAAATATTAATTGGGTTCAAATTCGTGTAAACGACGATGATGATTATAAAATTATGATTTGGAAATTAAGAGTTTATTTTTGTTGAATTAGTTGGGGTTGAATCAATGGAAGATGAGAAGGTGGGGGTGGCGGTGGTTTTAGGGTTCGATAAAAAAATAGGATTTTAATTTGGGAAAAAGATGAAGCGAGAGGGTATTTTGGTCAAACATTTTATTTGGGGATTAAGTCTAAATAGGATATAAGAATTTTTTAACAAAGTTGTAACGGTGTTAAAAATGTGGGGGTTATGTTAAAGGGATTCAAAAAGTGGGGTTAAGTCAAATATGATATTAAGAAGTGGGGGTTAAATACAAAAATTATAAAAATATTGCCCTTTCTGAATTCGCGGTTGCCAACCATGTTTTCTTCTTGAATTCGCAAAACAATGCACATAATATACATGTGGGAAATCCTAAAGAAACAATGTTTACAATCCATTCCATTGACAACACATATTGTTAGCATCATCGTACCCTTTGACTTCGTAAGTTTTCAATAGGGAGATTGTAACGAACAATCATATCTGATATGTCTTTTTTAAGATTTGGTGTTGATGTGTTTTCAACCCCCATAATATCAAAAAATCGTTCAGCTGTCAAACCATATTTCTTAACATATCGCAACACAAGGACCATTTGTTCCCTTTTGGACTCATATTGAGATTCATCCACGAGAATACAAAACTTTCCTCACCTTATTTCATCACATAACATCTTTCTCACTCTATTAACTAAGATATTAAGAATACCCTTATGAATAAAGTGAGAAGTGCACATGGCATTGCTTGGAGCATTATTTAAAATTATACTTGAAAGCTCATCATTCCCTTCAGTTTAGAGCATCGATAATTCAACAAAAATATTCCATTTTAATGAATTTGGACCTTCACCGTGACCTCTAAAACCCATCGCTTGAAGTGCAAAAAATCTAACGGCTTGAATGCTTGCCATAAGACACGTTAGATTACTCATAACTTCCTCTATTGATTGTGCATTAATGACTTTGTTAATATGTTGTACCGAATTTTTAAAATTGTGAAGACATTCCACAAATTTATTATGTGGTGAAGATAGCCCTCCAAGATGAAGTAAGAGTGCACATTTTTCCCCATTATTAACTCTTTTCCAACTATCAAACCCATTAGTAGTATGTGAAGAACTACTAGCTGGATTATTTTTATCTTAAAAAAGAAAGCGTGAAAAATAATATGTTTTATGTTTGGAAGGGGAATACTCTAGCCAGGGAAATTATTTAAACCACGCATATTGAAATTGTCGATATTTTTTACCAAATAAAATCCTTCGATACTTAAAAAGTTTACGTTGATAAGGCCGAAAATTGATGTATGCTCTTCTAAATCTCATCTCGTTATGCATGAGATTCAATATCACATTTCAAAGTACGTAACTCCGGATCTCGTTCAATAGAAAAGAAGAAAATGGTCTTGGTTCCACTACTTGAAATAAGGAAGGAGAGTGGAATTCTGGACTTGTCGTATCCTTATTTGATAGGGGAAGTGTATCACCCCTCAATGTCTCATCACTCTCTCTCTTTTCAAATTATTATTTATGCCTTCGTTGGTGGCTGATTATCTGCCATAATAATTTATAACCTAACAAAGGAATAGGATTTATTACACTGTCATAATTAAAAAAAATTGCCATGTATTATAAATGATCCAATCATTAAGTGATTACGATTTCAAAAATACCCGAAGATATAAATAATCCACGCTCTTGCAATTATAATGTTTAAGAGAAAATCTCCCAATTATGACCCTATAAAATTCAATAAATAATTAAAATAAGAAGTGTGGATTAACTTAATCATCATTAGATTGATATAACAATTAAATTTACAAATAAAATCAGAATCATTAATGAGAATCAACTTAAAAAGTTCAAACCTCACCCTACAAAATTCAACAAACAATTGAAATAAGAAGTGTTAATTCACTAAATCAACATTACATGGGAAAATCCACTAAAATATCATAAATGAGACTTACCCTCCTTAAATCCTGACATTTTCTGTTGTTTATAAGTGCCCTTTTTTTATTTATATAAGAGCAAGTTTTATAATTGCTCATGTTTATTTTTATTTTTGACGTATTCCGTTACACAAACACTACCCCTATATGACTTCTCGGTACTCGAAGACAAAGTTGAGGACATTTGAAACTTGGAAGAGTCGTTTGTCTCACCATCCTTGGAAGAAGTTATGGATTTTATTAGTAAAATGGTTTATTTATTATTTATGGGGTTTAAGAATTTTTAATAGGATGTTTTTTCTAAAAAGGGCATTTGAATTTTTCTAAAAAAAACTAAAAAAATCAACACCTCGTTCGAACGATATTTGACGTCATTCGAACGAGTTAAACCTTCATTCGAACGAGTTTTTTAATATTCAAAGGACCAATTTTTCATCATCCTCTGGAACCTCGTTCGAAGCCTGCGTTCCAACTCGTTCTAACGAGATCATATATGTCGTTCGAACGGGGACCTGATTCGTTCGAACGACCCAGCAAAATTTATTTTTTAAATGATATATATCCCAAATCTTTTATGTGTATCCTTTATATCCAACCTTTTGATAGAAATGCTGAACGGGATTAGATCTAAAAATAGCTCTTTTACAAACAAAAACATTTCTTTTGAGTCCTCAATTTGTGATCAAACACCTCTATAATCATTCCAAACCCTTTGGAATAATTTAGATCACTTTAAGAAGTCACAAATAAGGTTTCTATCATGCAAACCTTTGTGGAAATACTTCTCTAGTAATAAAATTGTGAAATCGGGTTTCACTGCTGAAGAAGAAGACGAAGCTGATCGGTGGATACCGAGGGTAAACCGCTACTTCTAGACGACTCTCGATCTGAGTCATATTCTATTGACATTTTGAAGGCTCTACGTATCTTACTTAGTGTATCCAAGGGCATGTTTGGTTTGCAACAATAACTCTGTTTTCTGTGTTTAAATACAATTCCGATAAGAATCTGCGTTTGACAACCTATTTTTAAACACAAAATTATAATATTTTTGTGTTATAATCAAGTTTTTCAAAACACGATTTTAGGGTGTTTTATAACTTCAGTTTTTTATTTTTCAACTCAAAATTATCCATTCTTAATATTTTAATGCAGTTATACCTTAATATATAATATACATACATAATACATTAATATGTGTGTAATTCTTATAAATAAAAAATATATATGTACATGTACACAAAATTACGTATGGAATAATATAAAGTTAAATAACATTATTAATAAATACATGATACTTATATATAATTTTATACATGTATTATTAATATATGGAATAATATAAAATATACATATAGTACATATGTATTAAAAAATATTATCAATTCATGTATGTATATAATTTTATAGTGAATCATACATGCAATATATATATATATATATATATGTATATAGTTAAACTTTCCAACATACTTCATTAAATATACATAAAAATACATGATATTAAATATACATGTATATAATTTATGATGTATGTATGTATATAGATATGTATACATTCATGTATCATGTATGTATGAAAGTGTATGTATAAATACACACACACACACACACTCATATATATATATGTGTGTGTGTGTGTGTGTGTGATTGCCAATTTTATCAAATTTTCAAAAAACTGTATTTAAAAACAAGTTTACCAAACGCACACCAATAATTATAAACACAAAAAACTGAATTTTAAAATTGTATTTAAATACATCGTTTAAATCGAGTTTTCTGAGTAGCGAATCAAACGGGCCCTAAGTCTTTGTAAAACGATTGTTGTTCAAAACTCTCAATAGTGCTGAAATAAAAGGTTTTGCCCTTTTTAGGGATTTTTCCTCATATCATGTGTTATTTCCACGCTTGGATTGGAAATTGAAAATTGAAATCATCTTGTATGCACACCTTAATTAATTGAAGATAAAATTTGTTAGAAATTGAATTGTGTGTGTGGCAATTAATTATACAAATTTATCCATTAGATCACTTGCATTCTCCAATTGGTATCAGAGCTGGTTGCACTAATTTATTATGTGATCCTTTGCACAAAAAAAATTTATATAATTTTTTTAAAAATAATTGTTGTTCTTTAAAAATTTGGATTTAATGGATAATTTGCATAATAGAATGCCCATTTTTTATGGTTCAAACTATGCGTATTGGAAAGCTAGTATGAGGTTTACTTTAAAATCCATTGATGAGCATATCCAGTTGGTTTGTAAAATAGAGTAAACACCACCCACTGTGACTGTTGATAATGTAGTTGCCCCAAAACTCGTCTCTCATGGATAGATGACGACTTTAAATGGAGCATTTTTAACTCGAGCGGTTCGAGTGCCATCTCGAGAGCCATCACCCCTGATGAGTTTCGTCGTATTATGACGTGCACCATGTTTAAAAAAGCTTGGGATTCCCTTCAACTCACTCATGAGGGAACCAATTATGTGAAAGCTTTTAACCTAGAGATTCTCACCACACAGTTTGATACTATTACTGCTAGAGTCCGAGTCTTTCGATGAGTTTTATGCACGTTTATCGGACATAGTTAATTATAGTTTTAATTTGGATGGGAAAATTCCTGAGACTAGAGTTGTTAAGAAAATTTTGAGATCCATGCTTGCTCGTTTATCGCTAAAGCCATTGTTTTAAATTCGTTGAGAATATTAAATAATCTTAGGTTAGAAGAACTCGTAGGGAACCTTCAAATGTATGAGATAGACATGTTTACCAAAACTGTTAAACCTAAATATATAGGGATTGCTTTCAAAACTCAAACTAAGAAATAGAATAAAGAAAAAGTTTCTAATTCTAAGTTTGAGTTGGATGACTTCGTCTTTTTTTGCGAAAAAAAATTGAAAATTGCCTCAAATTTTTCAAAGAAAATTTTTTTGAGAAAAAGAAAAATGGGAATGAGGGAAAGAGTGATTGTGAGAAATAAGATTCTATGAGTGTGAGGGTGAAGGGCACAAGGCACATGAGTACCCCGCTAGGATTAAAAAATGGGATAAGAAAGTTGAAAATAAGTCCAATCTTAGTGATAGTGAAGTCAAGTCGGTGAATTCTATGGGTGAATCACCACATGAACCGTGTATTGTATTCATGGCTAGTCACGCTAGTACTTTTAGTTTATCTCACGCTGATGAGGACATTTCTAAACGTGAGTGCCTCAACGATGTTTCGATTCATTCTGGAGATAGTGAGAGTAAGGATGATAATTTAAGTGAAGGAGAAGGTGGACTCCAAAAAGCTTTTAGGGATCTTTACATGTAAGGGCAAATTTTCTGTCATTGCCCCTAGTATTTAGGACTTGTCCATATAATCTAGGTTATATCGAGTATGGAATATCTCGTTACTTCCGTCATGGTACTTCACATTCACACATTCAAGAAGACGGATCCGATTATCAAGCATTACGAAGTGCATCTCCAATATGAGCCGCTTTATCTTTAACATGATCCACGACATCACGTAATATCGATATAGTTATTGCTTTGATTTTCGTGGATTTTTTACATAGTATTGGGAGATTTTCATAAAATGACTTTTTACAAAACAAGACAGTTTTTCAAACAGTTTTTCGAACTTAAAAATATTTTGATTTTCACCTTGCTTCGTTCAAACGAGATGGAAATCTCGTTAGAATGACTTTGTATCTCATTCAAAGGTCGTTAGAATCCTGGATTAAATGAGGTTCAAACAATGGCTCTCTGTCTTGAATTTTTAGATGTCGTTAGAAGCGATATTTGCATTGTTCGAATGAGATCTTAATCTCGTTATAAGGACACTAATATGTCATTCGAACGCCCCTACGCTGCCTCAAATTTTTTGTCTGCCTATAAATACCTGTTTTCCATAGGTTTTTTATTAAGACTTTTCATTTACGCAAACTGCAGGCTTGCTGAAAAAAGTCTTCACTTTTAAAAAGGGAAAAACACATTTTTTTTACTAACACATCTCTCCCATATACTTTTTTGATTGATCTTTGAAACCCTAATCCACTTATATATTGAAGTTACTATTGTAGAGAATGAGTCTCCACTGCTGACCTTATAGAGAAGGAGTCTCTACTCATGTTCTTGTGATTCTTATCGGAATCATTGTTGAAGGAAGACTGCGATCTTTACGGGTTCTTGCGAGAATTCATTGTTGAAGAAGACGAAGGTCGCTTGTGAGAGATTCGTCATTGTATTTCTCTATTGTGACTGTGAGTTGCAATTTACAAACTATAGTGAAATAAAAGGTTTTGCCCCTTTAGGGTTTTTTTCTAAAATATTGCGTTGAATGATTTTGTGATTGCATGCTTTAATTGTTTAATGTCTTGAATCACCTAGTTACATGTTGTAGGGTAATGAAATTTGTTTGAGGATTGGCATCTAATTAAATAAGTTTATTCCATTGGACTATTGCGTACTCTTAAATTAGTATCAGAGCGTGTTGCACCAAATTATTGTGTGATCCTAATTTTTTTAGTTTTTCCTACTGATACCATTTCTCCCAAATTAGTATCAGAGAGGGTTTCACCAAATTATCATGAGATCCTTTTTCCACAACTTTTTTATGTGATATCAGTTTTTTTTAAATTGATTTTGAAAATTCGCAATTTTTTCGATGGAGAACTTATATAATAGTATGCCATTTTTTTATGGATCGAATTATGCCTATCGAAAAGCCCGTATGAGATCCACTTTAAAATCCAGAGATGAGAGAGTTTGGTCAGTATGTGAAAGAGGGTGGACTCCTCCCACGATCACTGTTGATAATGTCACATATCCTAAACTCGCCTCTTTCTAGACTGATGATGAGTTTAAGTGGAGTACCTACAACTCCGCGTCCTTAGTGCTATCTCTGAGTCATCATCCCTGACAGGTTTTGAAGCATCATGACGTGTATTACGTCTAAGGAAGCATGGTATGTCCCCCAGTTGACACATGAGGGTACCAACGCTGTCAAAGCATCTAAGCGTAAAAAATTGACCACCAAATTTGAGACAATCACTATGCTAGAGTCCGATAGTTTTGATGAATTTTATGATAGGTTGTCGGACATCTTAAACACTAATTTTAATTTGGGTGAGAAAATTGAGGATTCGAGAGCCGTGAAAAAGATTTTAAGGTCCCTACCTTCCCGTTTTATTCCTGAGGTCAATGTTTTCAACTTACTAGGGATATTATATACTCTTAGGTTATAAGAACTCATATGAGACCTTCAGACTTATGAGATATATATGTTCCCCCAAACCATTAAGCCTAAGGATAGAGGGGTAGATTTAAAGACTCAAATTAAGAACAAGAAAAAAGAGATAGTCTATGAGTATAATTCTAAGGGAGAGTTTAATGTTAATGACTTGGCTTTATTTACGAAAATTTTAAAAAAATTCTCAAATTTTCCAAAAATAATTCTTCCTATAAAAAGGCTTTTGAGAAAAATAAAAATAAATATGAAGTCAAGGATAGCAGTGAGAAAGAGGAAAATATAAGGTGTTATGAGTGCGAGGTCAAATGACACAAGCCACATGAGTGTCCCACTAGGCTAAAGAGAAAGGGCACAGAGATTGCAAATAAAGCCACTCTTAGCGATAATGACATCAAGTCGGTTGATTCAGGGGGAGAATCACCACATGAAAAGTGCGTTGCTTTCATGGCTAGTCACGTTAACACTACCAGTTTATCCCACGATGATGAGGACATACCTAAACTTGATAGCCTCGATCAAGTTTCGAGTATTTCGGGAGATAGTTACTGTGAGGATGACATTTAAAGTGAGGGAGAAGGAGGTCTCCAAAAATTCCTTTATTGATTTATACACCGAGGCGTTGACAAACAAAAAGTTGAACAAAGCTTTGAGTCTTAGGGTGTTATATTTGGAGAGAGAGGTGAAAGTTTTGAGGTTGTATGAGGCATCGGCGAGTTAACTCAAGAAGGTGAAGGTTTCTTTGAGTGATCAATTGATCTTCTTAGGTAGGGATAAGAAAGACTTTACCAACACCGTGGTTAGTCTTACGGGAGATCTTCAATATTCATTAAAGATTCGTGAGAAACTTGAAGCCCATGTATCCCAACTCGAGAGAGATCTCGAACGTACTCAGGAGGTTAAAGTCACTTTAGATGACACATCTAAAAAGGTGGGAAATATGTTCCTTAGTCCCGCTTTGGGTGACGTTGAGAGACTAGAAATGTGTTATGGCGGTGCGTCTATTTCACATAATGCGCCCGTGTCGGTTCCCGAATTTTTTATAGATCTATATGGCCCTCAACCTAACCCACATAGGCATCTGAATCCATGTAGGAGAGCTCGTCTTAGGCATTTTGAGAGAGGTGGTCCTAAGCCCGTGTATATTTGTTCCCATTGCAAGCAAATAGGACACCTTAAGGAATTTTGTATTAAGTTGGGTAGTGTATCTCACAGGTATCTTCCACGATATGCTACTACACGTGTTCCCTCACGCATTCGCACACATGTTACTCCGCATGCCCCCACACATCACATGAGAGATTTTGAGAGTTTTCGTGAGCAAGTTGAGTATTTGGTCAAAACTTCTCATGATTTGATGAATATTTTTCATAGGATGTATCTCGTTTAGAGAACTCCTTCGGATATAATTATTGAGGTTTAGACTTATTTGCTAGCATAAGATGTTTTTCATGTTCATATCTTCATGCCTATTGCTAATGTGTACTAGCATTATATTATCATTATATTTATCTTTTCCATTGTGATATATTTTTTTCAAAAAAATCCAAAAAGAGGCGTGTTTTTCTTGAAAATATTTGGAAAAGTATAAAAAGATTTTCGATTTCTTTTTAGAAAATGTGAAAAAGCTAAAGATATTTTATTTTTGATAAATATTTTAATACAAAAAGAGTTTTTTTATTTTTTTACACCGTATGTGGATGAACATTAAAGATGTTCGAGTCACCAATTCATTCCATATCCACGTGACCATTGTAGTGTTTTGAGACGTAACATCATTTCATTTGGCGCTTTATAATGCGTGGAGTCATTAAGATGCGATTTGATGACTAATTGCTACATGTTTGACTCATTGTTACCTTTAATGCAAACGAGCACGAACTTGTTTGAGTATTGCACTGACCTTTCATGTGTCGGTTGTAGTGTTTTCATCTCAACCCTGCTTTTAAAACAAACCAAACGCGGTAAAACGAGATAATGAAAGTAGTGCTTGTAAGAACCATTGCCCAAATTGGAAAAATTAAAAATCACATCTTTGGTAAATGTATTATATTTAAAGCAATGGAATTGGGCTGCAAGAGACAAAGTGTCTTTGCGTGAATAGCCGCCATTTTAAAAAAGAAAAGACCCTAAAAGATTAAAGGCACATAAAAAGAAAAAATATAAAGTTCCAGGCCAATTTCAAAGAACATTGATGCTTCGCTACATATGAGCATTGATTTTTCTAAAATAAAAGAGTTGAGAGAAATATTCAATATGTGAGTTTTGAGGGAGTTTAGTCAAAGATCAACGGGTTTGTACGTCCTAAAAAAGTCTCGTAAAAATTATTACATAGTTTTGGGCGTTATTGGTGTGAGAATCACTCACAATCTTGATTAGTTGAATATGTTAAGTTAATTTCACTTGAGTTCGCCATTTTTATACCTAAGGTAGACTTTGAGATATTGCGTTAGTAGTGTCTAATTCCTTCGTGTACACATGTTATGTTTATCTACGTTGATTTTGCTATAGAATGTGTTCATACCCTACATTTGATTTCCATGATTCGGTTATTTTGTGTGTTCTCCATGGTGTGTTGTTTTTGTTAAAAAAAAATTGCTTGAAAAAATAAAAAATAGTTAGTTTTGCTTATTTTATCATTACTTGATTTAGGTCTGTCAATGGGTCGGGTTTGAACCCGAATCTGATCCATATAATAGGGTCTGAGCATATTTTTTTGAACCCGAGACCCGAAGACCCGTTTATTAAAAGGGTAGGGACTGGATCTTATACAAGACCCGGACCCGAAAACCCGACCCGAATCGTATAATATTATTTTTTAAATATACATACATATACTATAAATTTATATATATTTATAAATATATCTTATCATTATAACATGTAAGTAATATATATAAATATATATATTTATGTATATAATAAATATAATGAATATATGTTTTGTTTATATTAATAACATTCTATAATATATTACAAAATATTTTAATTTAAGATTAAAAAATAAGGGAGGGGGATAATATAAAATAAATGTATATATTTGGTCAGGCCCGAACCCGAACCCGAACCCGAACCCGAGACCCGAAGACCCGAACGGATCCGAGTTTGGATCCAATATTGTAAACCCAATGAAGACCCGATTACACGAATCTGAATATCCCTAAACTCGACCCAACTTCGACCCGTTGACACGCTTGACTTGATTCTTATTACATCATATTTGTGATGATATTCTATGATTGTTATAACACTCTCCGGTTTGTTACTTCTTATTTCTCTTCCTTGTCTATTTCGAAAAAATAAAGAGGAGAACGAATTATGGGGGAGTGAGAGTTTGATTTATGGGGGAGAAATTTAGTTGTGTTTTATCTTATTTCAAACTCGATGCGTCATGAGGTATATTTATATGTCTATTGTGTGTAGGTACACTTTGATGAGCATATACAAAGTACAGTAAGACAAAGTTCCCAAAAATAAGATTATGAGAAAGCAAGAGAATTGAAGATTCGAAAAGTTGAAGATTTTGAAGACTTGTAAATTTTAGTATCTTTCCATTTATGGGTTTCTGGGAGGGTATTAGATTTGTATAGGATTTTGCATGTTTGCATAATTCTAATTTTTTATTTTATACCGGAATAGCCATAGGGAGAGATTTGTAAGGGCAACTTTTCTGGCATTGCCATAGTATCTAGGACTTGTCTATAGAATCTGGGTTAGATCGAGTATGGCATATCCCGTTACTTCCATCGCGGTACTTCACGTTCTCACATTTAAGAAAACGGATGTGATTATCAAACATCACGAAGTGCATCTCCAACATGCACCGCTTTATCTTCAATATGCTCCACGACGTCACGTAATATTGGTATAGTTATTGCTTTAGATTTCATGGATTTTTTACATAGTATTAGTAGATTTTCGTAAAATGATTTTTTACAAAACGAGACAGTTTTTCGAACTTAAAAATATTTTGATTTTCACCTTGCTTCGTTAAAACGAGATGGCAATATCGTTAGAACGACTTTGTATCTCGTATAAAGGTCGTTAAAAGCTTGGATTAAACGAGGTACGAGGGCTCACTGTCTTAGATTTTTTGATGTCATTAGAAGCGATATTTGCATCATTCGAACGAGATCTTAATCTCGTTAAAACGACAATGATATTTCATTTGAACAATCGTACACCACCTCGATTTTTGTGTCCGCCTGTAAATACCTATTTTCTATAGGTTTTTTGTGTTAAAACTATTCATTTTCGCAAACTATAGACCCGTTGCAAAAAGTTTTCACTTTTAAAAAGGGGAAAACACATTTTTTAATGCACACATCTCTCCTATATACTTTTGTGAATCATCTTTGAAACCCTAAGACACTTCTATATTGAAGTTACTATTGCGGAGAAGGAGTCTCCACTACTTACCTTATAGAGAAGGAGTCTCAACTGTTGCTCTTGTGATTCTTGCGGGAATCATTTCTTAAGGAAGACTACGATCTTTGTGAGTTTTTACGGGTTTTCATTGCTGAAGAAGATGAAGGTCGCCTGCGGGAGATTCATCGCGCAATATTTCTCTATTGTGATTATATGTTGCGATTTACAAACTATAGTGAAATAAAAAGTTTTGTCCCTTTGAGAATTTTTCCTGAAATATTGTGTTGAATGATTTTGTGATTGCATGATTTAATTTTTTAATGTCTTGAATCACCTAGTTGCATGTTTTAGGGTAACAAAATTTATTTGAGGGTCAACATATAATTAAATAAGTTTACTCCATTAGACTACTGCGTACTATCATTACACTGAGACTTTAAAAATGAAAAATCTTAACAAAGATTTGTCTCATGGGGTATGTGATTTTGAAAAGGAGGTGAAAGTTTTGAGAGAGTGTGAGGCATCAGTGAGTCATCTCAAGAAGATAAAAATTTCTTTGTGTGAGCAGTTGATTGCTTTAGGTAGGGAGAAAAATTATTTTACCACACCGTGGCTAATCTTACGAGAGATCTTCAATCTTCATTGGAGACTTATGAGAAACTTGAAGCCCTTTTATCCCAACTCGAGAGCGTTCTCGAACGTGTCTGGGAAGTCAAGGTCATTTTAGAGAACACATCTAAGAAGATTAAAAATATTCTCCTCGGTCCCGCATTAGGTAAAGTTAAGTGACAAAGAATAGGTTATAACGATGCATCCACTTCCAAAGCCGCACTTGAGTCGGAACCTGAGTTTGTAACGGATCCTTATGGCCCTCGTCCTAACCAACCTAGAAGACCTAACCCACCTAGGAGAGCTAATTCTAGACATCTTAAGGAAGGTGAACCTAATCCCGTTTATGTTTGTTCCCATTAAAAATAAAGAGGTCATCTTATAGAGTTTTGTTATAAGCTAGGGAGACTTTCTCACATATGTATTCCTCGGCTTGCTCCGACACGAGTTCCTAGGAATATTACCATATACACTCCCACACATGTTACTCCCCATGCTCTCGCATATCACCATAGATATTTTGAGAGTTTCCGAGAGCAAGTAGAGTATTCAGTTAAGACTTCGCAAAATTTGATGAAGGAATTTATCAGGATGTCATCTCCTTTTGAAACTCATTCGGGCCTATTAATTGAGATTGAGTCTTATTTATAGAATAGGGTGATTATCATGTTCATTTTATATTCCTATTACTAGATTGTATTTTCATTATATATATGTTTTCTTTTTGATATATTTTTTAGAAAAATGCAAAAAAGAGTTTTGTTTTTCTGAAAATTTTTTAAAAATAAAAAAAATTCATTTTTTTTTAAAAACAGATGAAAAAGATTTTATTTTGATAGAATTTTTGAAAAAGACAGAAAGAATTTGTATTTTTGTTTTTCACCATATATATATGAACATTTAAAATATTCAAATCACCCCATCGTTTCATCCATTCACGTGGCTTTTTCGTAGTGCTTTGAAATATGACGTGTCTATAGTGAGCTTAATAATGTGTGGAGTCATTACGTTGATCTTTGATGACTACTTTCTACTTGTTTGACTCTTTGTCTCCTTTATTACACACGTGCATGAGCTTTATGAATGTTGATTTCTAAAAATGGATAGATTCCCTTTTTATAATCACAGATAGAAATGATGAAAATAATTCAAATCACACACATAAAAGAAGGAGATTTTAAAGTGGTTCGGATGTAAAATAGCCTACTTCCTCTATAGTTATTATTTAAGCAAGTTTACAATAGCTCAATATGTACATGAAATTGAGTTGTCTTGTCTCTTGAGTTGAGGGATGGACTTGTATTTATAGGGTTGTGAAACTCTAAAGATGGAGAGCCTTTATATTACCAGGCGTTTACATCTGTGTACAATAAGTAAAACTCTTGGTATTCATAATTGGTCAATACTCCACACGAATAACCATTGATGTTCCAATTGGTTGACCTTTTAGAGTTGGTCGGCCTTCCTCCCGACTAAGTGCTTCTGAGGCCGATCAAGTAGGTTGGTCGGCCACAATGAGTGACACGTGTGCCTAATTCATTGGTCCACATATGAACATAACTTTTAGTTACAACAAAAATTCGCAATGCTTCATGCTATATTTTCATTAAAGTATGGAGTATTTAGCCCAGTATGTTGCTCGGCATGCAGTATTGAGTATTTGTTTGGCAGCTGACCTCCTACACTTGTAAACTTTTTGCCTGCACTATTTAACGATGGCTTTTTTTTAAATAGTTTAAAGTGTAACGAATCGCCAAAGGGTAATTTAGCGTTTCCTGCCTTAAGAACTGTGCAACCATCAAAATATCAATTGTTGGTTTAGTTAATCATTATTTTTTCTTTTTTAAGGTAAGCTATAAAAGCGAAGCTTGCACTGGTTATTTTTACCACAACTTCTTTCAAATTTTAAATTTCTCTGTGTCTCCAAGTTTTCCTTCTGCTTTCATTCTCACCGTTCTTTCTTCAACACTCATTTCCTCTATAATCCTTCTTTACTCTTCTTTGATTTAAGTCTTCTGTTTAATCATGGTTTATATTGTTCATAGAGATTATTTAGAATAGTTTATGAGGGAAAGAAGAATCCCTAATTGGGTAGTTTTAGAAATACATGTTTCTCTAGTAGACGTTTTTTTATTAGCAGAAGGTCATTGGATCCCTTATTTGTTTATAGCTGAGTGCGGCATTACCTTCCCCCCCAATCGTTTTTTCCTGGAATTTTTATCAATACTTTGATCTTGTCCCTACTAGGGTATCCCCCAATACATGAAGAATAGTGAATGGGATTCATAGGCTTAACCAGATATATAAAGCCCATATTGGCATTCCCGAGTTGATGTTCTGCTATAAATGGGTTACTAGTGACAATATCTATTATTTGAAGACTAGGTTTTCCAATAGGGATTTAGTGGTCAACTTACCAGATTCTAATAAGGAATACTTTGATTATGGCGTAGTGGTCAATAACTGGCAGCATGCTCCTCTTCAACATGGGGAGGAGTATGATGGGCCCAAGTGTCATCAAACAGGGCAACTTATGAAACAGACAATGATGAGACTTTACAAATCGATATTTTAACGTGGTTCGGCCTCTGTTTATGTCCATGCTCGAGACGGTACTTCAGAACTTCACTATTGGAAGTTTACTTACAATAGAACCAAAACCTTACAAGAAACACTACCTTGCCAATCACAACCAAAAAGATGTTATATTCATCCTTGCCCAAGTGGTACCCACGTACTAGCCCTAGGACTTTAAATTACTTGATTATCCACAAAAATAGCACTTCCAATCGAGAAGATATAATGAAGTTTAACCCTTAGTAACAACAATGAGATTAATAATAGAAATGTAAAGCAAAGTCGCTTTAATAAAATAATGGTGTAATAAGTTTACTTTCTTTACCTAGAAAAGTAAGCCAACAAGTATCACAAAGATATTAATCGAATGGGTTTTCGAGTAAAGCTTTAGCATAAGTGGGAATTGGGATTATAAATTTGCTAAAGAAGTATTAAGGTTGGATCTTTTGGTTCAAATGGGTTTTCTTGGAGCTTTAGCTTTAATGGAGTTTTGGGTTTAAAAATCCCAAATGGCTTTTCTTGATTTCTCTCTCTAGAAACTCAAGGAATTGGATGAGACAAACTTTGGATGATGGAACTTAACTAGAGATGATTGTTGTTATATTTTGTGTGTTTTGGAACGGAATAGGAGGTGGGTATGTATAGGGTTAGGATGAAAGCTAAGGCAGCCAAATGTTTGTAAAATAGTTGGTAGAAGTTTAAGAACTCAAAGGATAATAGGTTGAAAGGTTGGAAGAAATTATCAACATTAATGCTCACATTTTGGCACTTTTAGTTAACTGAAAGTGGAGTTTAGTTGAGTGACCCCCCCCCCCCCCCCCCATAATGCCTTGGAAAAGATGAGCTAACTCAAAGTGATTTTTAGGACTTCAGTCGATTGAAAGTGACTTTGAGTTGACTGAAACTCTCCGTTTTGCTCAAAATCAAGTTTGTTTAGGTTCCAGTCCTTATAAAAGGTTTAGGGTAGGTTTAGTTGAATGGGGATGAGGTTATACATGATAAAAAAAAGTTAGTTATATTTTGTACATTAGTTCCTAAAGTACAACAATATAAGGTAAAAGTTCTCTGGATCTTCTGAGCATTTCTTTGACATGCTTGAGATATCAATCAGAGGTTTGTGATGTATTTCTTACATAAACTGGATAATAAGTTGTGTTAAGATATAACGACTTGTACTTGATTCTTGTTGAAATATTCTGAACTCATTATGAGGAAGCTAGTGATTTTTGACTGATTTGTTTGAAACACATATGAGGTTGATTTGTTGATGTAAGCTTCAAGTCAACTTATGAACTTCATTGCCTTTGGTACATGGTTTTCATTGTACTAGTTTTGAGGGCTTTATTGTCTTGCATGGTATAGTTTCATAGTTGCTTGGATGAAGTGTTCTTGGTTGCACATTTCATAATGTACTGAGTGCTTGTTTTAATGCCAACTACGTTAGAAAGAAGATAGTGAAGTTTGTTATTTATATCAATTGTTATGTCATCACACAATATCCTTTTGGTTTAGATATATACTGGCTTCACAATCCTTTTTGATGATGACAATACATTTGATATGTTTGAGAAAATATTCCGAAGTCTCCCGTTTGTATGAGACTTAGTCTTTAGAAAAATAATTTTTCTACCGCTTAGTTATAACATCAATTTTTCTTATATCATATTTCTACCCCTTTGTCATTATCGAAAAGGGTGGGGGTACTATTTTGACGACTTTTTGCAAAAAATATTTAGTTTGGAAACATAAGGAGGATATATCTTGACAAAGAAAGCAAGAAATGGATCATTTTTTTTATGGGGTGTATTTATGGAAAATAATATGTAATCATGTGATAATTATATCATGATAAAATGGGTTATTTAGTGATTGAATAAGGCTATACTCTTGATGTTGTGGTTGAAGTATTGTAAGCATATGTGAGTTTTAGATAGTGGAGATTTTGAGTTTTTGGTGAGGATAGTTTTTGAAAGTTTATTTTGTAAACATCCCGGGTAGTTGTTCTGTACGAAAGCGAGTCTTTTCATGCATGAAAGCTGTAGTGTGTGGAAGAGAAGTTTTTGAAGTGATGGTCTGTCTGAAAAATATGGGAGTAGGTAAATCATATGTACTTTCGTTGCAGAGGTTTCCAAACAATGTGTTTTGGTGTTTGTAATGTCAATGTCATCTTGAATGATGTAATCGCATTATTTTGATAAAGATGTTGGTGAGGTTGTTTATGGCATAAGTAAAATGAGGTTTCACGTCCCATTTTTTTTATACATGTTCCCATGAGGAGTGGGGTTTGATGTTAATAGGTTTGGTTCTATAATATTTCCTCGAATTTTGTTATTGTCATCGCACTTATAGATTTTGGTGGGATCATTTCTTTCAACTAGGGTTTCCTCCTTGTGTTGGTTCTGGGTTTCTTCTGTGGAAAAGGTTTCTATTTATTTTTTTACATGATTGAATTCTTGATTTTAATGGAGTATTTATTGGTTTCATAAAAAATTTGATGTGTATGAACTCTTGAAGGTTTTGGTGTAGATATGCTCCACTATTTGTGGGTGTACTCCAAAAACTTTAATATACTTAATGTGTTGTTTCTTTCCTTCTCCAAATTTCATAAGGGGTATGTTACATGAAGTATTCGTATTTCGTGCCCAAAAAGTATATCAAAAAATTACGAGGGACTTACCAAATCTCACAATCTTGGTAAGGATTCCCCCATTTATAGGAAGGATAAATAACATATCAATATGTTTTTCTTAGATAATAGACAAAGGTGTTATTGTAAGGGTACAACTTAAGAAAGAACTCAAGTATTAGGTGTGTAAGGATTTGGTGGAAAGTGTGAAATATAGTATTCTTGATTGTAGTTGAATTGAGGTGAAGAATTGGTCAATGGTGTTTCAATATTCTCAGGGGTTTTCCTTTTTCCAATAAAACTATTTCTTTCTCAATTCTTTCATAAGTTGTGAAACAATGTTTTTTATATTTGCAAATTTTTTTAGATTCGTAAGTTTCTTCATTTCATAAGATGTTCAAATAGTGTAGGTTAATTGTGAATCATGTAGATTTTATTTTATGGAAGCCATGTGGGATTACATCCTACAGGTGTTGTTATTATAATTAGATTGTCCTAGTGGTTTTGTGTGCATCATGTGTTTTAGTTATAGTTGCAAGGGAAAATTATAAGGTTTAAGGATGGATGTTACCCATTTTAAGATTTATTTAGATCCTCAGAACATTATCAAGACTTTAATGTTTCATCATTATTTGTCTTATTTCTCTTTCATCATATATGTCTCTTATCCATACATTCCATCTTTCTCCATTTTTAGATATTTCTTGCCTTCCTTTCGTATCTTCAAAATAAGGTCTTTTAGGCATTCTTTGAGTACTTGGAAAATATGAAGAACAAACCTTCCATTTCGGTGCCATTTGGGTTTTGGGTCCTTGTTTGTTAGTAAAGGAGCATGATGATATTCTTTGTTTATACACATGAATCTTTATTTTCCTTATGTAGCAAAGATCAAGTGTATGATCGTTTTACCACAATATGTGCAATGATTACTCGATGAATGAAATTCACAATCAACATATATATGATCATTAGTTTTGCAAATAATACAAAAATAATTTTCTAACTTTGGTTGTCCATGACATTATTCAACAATATGATTTTTCTTTTTAGGAGAAGCGCAATCGACATCATTCTTAATATTTCGAATTGTTTTGACATTCCTTGTAGATTTCTCTTCTTTATTTTCAAAATCAATTCTTCGTTTTCTTTCACAAAATTTTTCTTTAAGTTCGACATTTCTTTTGTAATCTCATCAAAGAAGTCACGCAACACGAGTCTTAGACGACCCACAAAAATAATAAACATATGAAAATGGGTAAATTATTTATAAAACGGTCCAACAAGAAAATAAAATAGACGTTATGTTGGTGGAAATCATCTTCGAACTAAAAAAAAAAGAATCACGTCCTGATCGATTTTGAAACTTATTGCTGCCATGAAAATACGATCTAATTCAAGAATGTCTTTCCATCTCAAAACTGGGCAACCCATCTCAAATTGGGTACAAAATCGACCCTCTTCTGTGAACCATGTACCTCATGTTTATTGGAGCATTCTCTGAGAACCAAACTCAACAAAAATTGACATCACCTCGTGACGACCAATCGTCGGTCGAGCCACCACAGGATGTAACTCCAATCCATCCTCGAAAGGACGAACCACAAAGAATCACTTGAGTCAAAACTCAAAGAAACCGCAGATCTCTAAACAACTACCTCCGAGCAATTTGACCCACCTCGAATTTACTTCCCGAAAAAAGTAGGGACACAATTGACCTCCGAACAGGTATCTTTGAACACCTTTGAGGAAATTTGAACAAATCCGAACATCCTCTACCACCAATCTATGAAAATCTATACTCGAGGAGATTTTACCTCCGTAAGTAGCTCGAAGGGACTTCAGTCCAATTAACCTTGAAAACAGACCCAACTCCCATTCAATAGGGTATTAAATCTCACTCCGATTCACAAGGAAGGGTTTTATTTTGGTTCAGTTGTCCGCATCGTCCAACTATGCAATAAGAATGAGCTACGTTATTTGCACATTATTTAGTATCACATTTAAATGAATGTTTATTTATACCATGATTTTATTATTATTTCAACAAACGCAGGTAAACCCATATGGGTATAAAATAGATTTATGAAAAAGTCGTATATGAATATTTTATGTTACCTCGCGAAAGACCATTTAAAGACTTAGTACGTGCATGTACTTGAGCAACCATGTCAAAAATGGCATCCTTCGAACAACCATATCAAAATGATATTTTTAGAGTGACCTTGGAAAATAATATTTTTGCTGAAACTTAACAACTTGATCAAGTCATGGTACCTCGAGTAGCCTCATCTATGGTACCTAAAGCAGCCTTATTTGGGGTCCCTTCTCGAGCAGCCTCAGGGGTACCTCCTCGAGCAGCCTTATTCGGGGTACCTCCTCGATCAGCCTCCAGTGTACCTCCTCGAGCAACCTCATCGGGGGTACCTCCTCGAGCAGCCTCCGTCATGGTACCTCGAGCAGCCTCATCCGTGGTACCCCGAGCAACCTCAGTCATGGTTGCTCGGAGCAACCTCCTGAGCAACCACATCTATGGTCGCCCGGAATAACCTTTTGCGCTACCTTGTATTCGATTTACGCTAAAATACGATTTATTCACATTATGATGTTAGTTATATGAAAATTCAAGTCTGATATTTATTATTCACCTCGAGGTGACTCAGCATGTTTATTGACTAAATTATTCTGCATGTGATTTAAATGGATCCCAAAACTTATGAGTTTTCTAAACTTTGATAAAATAGTGGGGGCATAAGATAAATAGGTCACCACATGATATATCTACACTCTATCAACTGCATATTGTAGCATATCAAATTCGCATCATGAAATTGCACAGAATAATATGTCTATGATTCCTCGAAGCATGTTTTCGAGTTTATTTTATTCTATTGACATATAATAAAATAAGGGGGGAAAGATATACCTCGCATGATTATTTATGACGTTATAATATGCCTCACAAGTTACGAATAATTTTTGTGCCAGAATTCGAGTCGATTTCTTATCCTTGTATATATTGAACGCACATGATCAAATCGAGCTTGAGAAATGACATTAGGGCTTGCAGATGTCAAAGTCAAATGCTCAAGAGATATTATTTTAATTGGGGGAAAATACCCCGTGAAATGTATTTAAATGCTTTCAACTCTTATATGGTGTTGTAACTAGTAGCTATATTTTTCTTTACTTTACTTTATCATGAGATAAAAGACAAAGCAAAGTAAAGAGGGAGAAAAGTACTGTATGATGTACCATTTATAGTTAGACCTAAACACAGGTGACAAGCATCCTTGGATTCGGTCCCAGAATGATCATCATTGATGAAGCATCCCCTAAAGAAACATCAGAGTCGTTCATCATAGCCATCGGATGGCTCATATATAGCACTGATTATAGGACATTACTTCCAGCAAAGCGACAAGGGGCAAATAAGTTTCCCGCAAAACCTAGAGCATGGATACAGAGTTCTCGCAAATCTTACCAATATTACGGTAAGTCTCCCACAGAGGTGCATTATATTTCTCACAAACCTTACCAATATTGTGGTAAGTCTCCCACAGAGGTGCATTATAGTTAGGGGTGTTCGCGATCCATTCTGGTACGGGTTTGAGGTATATTTAGGACCGAATCGCATCAATCGGTCCTAGAAAATTATGGACCGAGACCAGACCGAAATAGTCGGTCTCGATCCTATTCTGCTTTCAAACGATTCATGTTCGGTCCATATCCAAATAAAATAGCTCAATTTGTTGTAAATCTGTAATTTAATTTCCCAAGTGTAAAATTATAAATTTGTAATTTCACAACTGTAAACTAATTACGTAAAAAGAATTGCAAATCTCTTCACAGTTTCCTTTGTTTTTATGTCCTGTTTTAAACTAAAGATTACACTTGGCTTCACGTTTTTCATTCCCCATCTTTATAAACCCATGTCTTATTGTTCAGCACATGGATATAACATATAGTTATGCCGTCTGGTCAAATTTAGGAAAAAAATCAAGGATTCAAGGAAAGTCAAGATGAAACAATTTGTTGGATTTAATAAAAATAACCACGAAGAAAGGCAAAACAAGCACTTAATTTATGTTTTTAAACCCACAATCCCAAAATCTGAACTTAAAACTTGTATACAAACTCAAATCTGAAATAAAGCAACTTTAAAGTTGAGAAACCAAGAATTACGTGTGATAATTGATTAACTTCGCAACTTTCTAATATTGCACACTTATTTAATTTCAGCCCCTAAACATGCATCTAAGGTGCGTGTGTCAATCCATAAATAAATAAAGCATGTGACACAAAAATATGCTGAGACACAGATTTCAGGAAAAAACCCCTTTCGGGTAAAACTTTTATTTCACTATGAATATACAAGCCGCAACTTACAATTACATAGAGAAATCTACAATGGATCAACGCGCAGCCAACCCACAAAGACACGCAGTCTTGAACTCAGCAAGAGAATACACGCAGCACCCTCCAAGGACACGCAGCCCAAACAACAAAGGTAGAAGCTCTCCTCAATGACACGCAGTCATAACACTTTGTAGAGACTCACTCAGCAATGACACGTAGCCCTCGGTTGCAAAGATCTCTCCACAAAGATGAACAGTAGCAAAGCTTGTGTTCTAGGGTTCCAAAAGATTCACAAAAGTAATTGGGATTTTTGGTGTGAATCAAAAAAAGTCTTGGGACTCAAAAAGGTGAAGACTTAGAGTATTTAGGACTCTGAAAATCGTCTTGAAAAGTCTTAAAAACAACTCCCCGAAGTTGGCTTTAAATAGGAAAACTTTGAGCCTAAAAAATCTCAAGCGAATCTGGCCGAATTTATCCCAGTCGGACCGGTCCGGTTCTAAGGCGGATCGGTTCTTTTATTTTGGCCTTCATCGGTTCGCTTGCGATCCGGGGTATACTGGATCTGCAGCAAGCGGATCGGTCCGGTATGGGGCCGGATCGGTCCGGTTTTCCCAGAGAAATAAAATCCTTTTAAAAGCCTCATTTTGCTTTAAAAAACTTACTTCTTATTTTTATAAAAAAAATTTACAAAAAATTCCCAATACTAAATATGAACTTTAAGGAACGTAAAAACAAAATTTTACCAAGTTCATTCTCGCAGAGGTTATGATGTTGAAAACGCTTTGATATTCGGATCCGTTGATGTAGATGCGATCTTGAGTTTCTTCAACGGTGTAACGGCGTACGACATACAAATTGATAATGGACAAAAATGTCCTTACAAAAGTCTAAACTCAAATGCAAAAACTAATCCTTAAATTTAAAGCTAATTCCAAACTCTTTTAAGCACTAAATATCTAAATTACGAGAATTACTCTAAGTTATCAAACATGAGAAAACCCTCTTCATCAAACTAAGGTATCAAACAAAAATGGTTTTGACTTTAAATTTACCTGAAAAGTGAGTCGGAGCTTGGAAAACACTCTTGCTAAAAATCTAAGCCGGAGTCGGAGCTAGAGCTTTGGAAACCCTCTTGTTGAAAATCTAAGCCGTAATCGGAGGAGAGTAAGAAAGATATTTGAGTTCGTTATATGGCCGGAGCCGAAAGGGGAGGGACAAGATGAAGTTTGGTGTGCAGTCGGAGCTACGAATTTGGTGTGCTGTGCAACCGTAGCTGAGTTTGTATGTAGAGAGAGAGGAGAAGAAGATAAGTGGGGTTTGGGATTTAGGGCTATGTTGTTGTAGGTATGTTATGGACCGTGCGTGAGTTGTTAAACTAAAAATAATAATATATATATATATAAAATAAAAGTGGTCCGATCCATTCTAAACCCGATTTTTACGACCCAGAACCGAGACCGAACCGAATTATGCTGTCCTATTAATTTTTAGACAGAATTAAGACCAAATTAAAAAAAATCACAAAAGTGGGTTCGGTTCGGTTCGATTTGTTCGATCCATTCTTTCTATTCGGGTTCATGCACACCCCTAATTATAGTTTTCCCAAACCTTACCAATATCATGGTAAGTCTTCCACAGAGGTGCATTATAGTTTTCTCAAACCTTACAAATATCGTGGTAAGTCACCCACAGAGGTGCATTATAGTTTTCTCAAACCTTACCAATGTCGTAGTAAGTCGCCCACAGAGGTGCATTATAGTTTTCTCAAACTTTATCAATATTGTGGTAAGTTACCCACAGAGGTGCATTATATTTCTCACAAACCTTACCTATATCGTGGTAAGTCGCCCACAGAGGTGCATTATAGTTTTCTCAAACCTTACCAATATTATGGTAAGTTGCCCACCGAGGTGCATTATAATCCTCACAAACCTTGCCAGTATTGTGGTAAGTCGCCCAAAGCGATGCATTACAGTTCCCATAAAGTCCTACATTACTAGGCCCACCTGACCCTCAGTTATGGGAGACTTTAAAACCAATATGACTTGGCCCGCCCGACCCTCGGTTATGGGTGATTTTAAGACCAATATGACTTGGCCCACCTGACCCTCAGTTATGGAAGATTTTAAGACCAATATGACTTGGCCCGCCTGACTATCGATTATGGGAGATTTTAATGACTTGGCCTTCCTGACCCTCAGTTATGGGAGATTTTGTTTTTTAAGCTAAATATGACTTAGCTCGCCTGACCCTCGGTTATGGGAGATTTCATTTTTAAGACCAATATGACTTGGCTCGCTTCCACCCTCGGTTATGGGATATTTAAAGACCAATATGACTTGGCCCACCTCCACCCTCGGTTATGGGAGTTTTAAAGTCCAAAATAACTTAGCGCACCTGACCCTCGCTCATGGGAGATTCAAAGTCCTATATTACTAGGCACAAAAGTCCTATAGTACTAGGCACGCATGACCCTCTTAAGGGAGACTTAAAGCCCTATATTACTAGGAATAATACTGATTTACGGAGGCTAAAGTACTATATTACTAGGCACGCTTAAAGTCCAAAAAGGACCTTTATGTTTGCTCGACCAAATAAACTTGGGCACACTTATAAAATAAGTTGGTCAAAAAAACCCAGTTTACTCGAAGCACTAATCGTTGCTCGACCTAGTACTCTCGATAGGTTTTGATCTTATGATTATAAAAGATCCACTATACTTAGATAACCACCAAATTGGTTGCTCCGGCCAGTACATTTGGAAAGTTTGTTGTTCAAAATATTTAAACCACAATAAAATTGTGGAAACATGCTCATTCGAAAGGAATGAGGGCAATCCCCAAAATGAAAAGCAGAGGCAACAAAAATGACCCTCAAAACTACTTACATATGATATATGCATACACATGCATGATAACAGATCAAACATGATGATATGATATTTTTCTAGTCAAACAGGCTAAACGATTTATTTCGTACACATATTTGATATGTCTCAGCAGAAGCATCAACACACCAACTATGTCTACGAGGGGGAAAATATAGAGTGGGGTTAAATAAATTAACCACCAACACTCTAATGAATTAACCCACCGATTTGATTAAATATTGATCTATGATTTATCGAGTTTTACTACAATCCAGACCCTACACTGGCTGCGATATTATTACACGCGATTTAATATATTACGTATACTCCGCGTTTGATAAATTACACTAGACAATACTATAGTAATGATTTAATTTATTCATTTAATATGCCACCATGTATATTGTGACAATTGGCACTATAAATATTGGACACTTGGTTCCATAGAGAACATGACATGTGTAAAGTCCACTTGAGGCACTTTTGCTATAAAAAGAGGGTTCCCCCATCATTTGATGGATGATGGCCTTGGGGGCAAAGTAAGGAGAGGAAATATAACTATCCTCCCCCACAAACCTCTTGAGCTCTATCACGAGTTCAACAGTGACGAGCGAATTTTCATAGTTTCATTACGATATATGGGCGTTTGATAGGCGGCTAGCCGGATTTGGCACCCCACACACCTAAACTACCAAAACTAGGCATTTGAGAGGCGAATAACTGGATTAAACACCCTCACCTTCCAAAACCACCAAAAACCTAGCTCTCTCTGGCGTATCCTATGGACCCACGAACTACGCAAACTTTGATTTCGAAAAGTCGGATACGTAGGCACAACAATGTTGCTCAAGTCTAAAAAATGCTCAACGCGGTGCCTTCTCAAATTTTCACTTACATCTTACAGACGTAACCACCTTTTTTTAAGTTGGTCGGATTGACCCGTTGGTTGTAAAAATGAGCAGTCCTTTGCTGATACAACAGATCTAAAAGCATCTTCTCTAACTTCTTCTACCGAATCCAAGTCCAATCTTCTCATTAGATCACTTTTGGTAGAATCAAAGTTTATCCCTCTATGAGTTGGTAGGCCTATCTCAGCTGGAACCATGGTCTTTGTCCCAAAAATAAGCATATAAGGTGTATCTCCAGTAACTGTTTTCGATGTGGTTCTATAAGCCCAAATAATAAAGAGTGCAATTCTTTGGTCCAGTTACCCTTGGCAGGATCAAGTCTTATTTTTAGTCCCTTAAGTAAGGTTTTGTTCGTCACTTATGTTTGACCATTTCTTTGTGGATGTCCTGGAGCAGAGTGAAGTTTTTGGATCTTGGATTAAATGCAGTATGCTTCAAATTCATCATTGTTAAACTGGGTGTCATGGTCAGTAATGATGGCATAAGGCATGTCATACTTGCATATGAACTAAAATACTTTCTCATAGGGCATCTCTATCAATGGTTCTGTTTCCACCCATTTTGTAAAATAATCAACAACTACCACTAAGTATTTGAACCTGTCTTTAATGGTCGACAATGGGGCAACCAAATTAATTTCGCAAATGACGAAAGGCCAATGAGAAGTGATTGGTGTCAAGTCATCCCCCAATCCCCTATAGATTGCTATAAACCTCTATCACTTGTCACACTTTATGGCAAAGGTCCTACAGTTTGCCTCATAGTGGGCTAATAATACCCCCTGCATGGTAATTCGTTGGACTAACGACTGACCTGCTGAATGAGTCCCACAATAACCTTCATGTACTTCTTTGATTAATTCAGTCACTTTCAGTGGATGGACACATCGTAGTAAGGAAACAGTGTATCCCATTTTATATAGGACTCCCCTCTCCAACATATACCTAGTTGCTTTGTACCTGAGTTTTCTTTCATCTTTTGGATTAGTTGGTAGGGTCCCTTTTTCAATGTAAGATCTAATTGGGTCCATCCATGATGGTACCAAATTTATAGTAATGAAATTTATCATATGATCTTTATTTATGCTCCTGGCTGCTAAGATCTCCACTGGAATGCTTCTCCTGAGTTCCATCCTAGTCAACGAGGCCAGCCGAGCAAGTGCGTCAGCTCTATAATTCTCTATACTTGGTATTCAAACTATTTGGATTAATGGAAGTTTGGACATCACCTCCATAACTATAGCCAAGTATATTACCATTAAATCCCCTTTGACTCTATATATTTAAAGTACTTGGATGACAATTAACTGAGAATTATTGTGCGCCATTACTTACTCGGTACCTAATGATATAGCTAATTCAAGGTCGACGATTAATGCCTCGTACTCGACTTTATTATTCGAGGATTGAAATTAAAACCTAGGGGCATATTATACGTCAATATTGTCAAGAGTGTTAAGTTTAAAACCATAACACTAGCTCCACCATCGGTTGCACATGAAGATCCATCCACATATAATTTCCACAATAAAATTTCACTATTAATGCTTTTCGCAGATATAATTTCTTGGCAGTACATCTTTTTGCTCTCTTTAGCATATTTTTGAGATATCTCTTGCATAATGGAGGATTTCAATTAATCGACTATGACATTGGCTTGCTTTTGAGCTGAGCTCTCTTCTGAAGAAGTCTACTTAGTTAGCAAGTTCGGTTGGTCAGTAACCTCTGGATATGTAAATGTTGTAGTAAAATTTTCTATAGCTTGCCCTTTTACTGACAATCTTGTTTCGTAGATGATATCTTATTCTCCCAGCTCTACTGACCAATACATCAACCTGCCTGACTTTTGATGTTTGTGAAGTACTTGTCGAAGAAGTAAATCAGCGTATACAATTATGGAATATTCTTGAAAGTAAGGCTTCATTCATCTTGAGGCTTCAATAAGAGCTATTGACAATTTTTCCAAATACGAATACGTAAATTCTACACCTCTGAATGACCTGCTGGTGTAGTAGATCGATTTTTGGACTCCATCTTCTAGTCGAACCAAGGTCGAGCTAAATGCATATTCATAGACAGCTACATACAAATCTAATTTCTTTCCCAAAATTAGTCGGAACAGTAATGACGGGGATCCCAAATACTTCATCAGTTCCTGAAATGCTTATTCACACTCATCATTCCATTCGAATTTTTTTTTAAGCACCTTAAATAATGGCAGTCATCTATCTATTTCCCGAGAAACAAACTGGTTGAGGGAAGCTACTTTACCAGTAAGTTTTTGAACATCTTTTTTACAAGTCAGAGATTGCATTTAAATTAAAGCTTTGATTTTAGAAGGATTAGTTTATATTCCTCTCTGATTCACTATAAAGTTGGGGAACATCCCTTCTTGATGCCTAACATGCACTTGGTCGGATTTAATTTCATTTGGTACTTTTTCAGTTGGTCGAACGTTTAACTGGGGTCTTTGATGTGAATTGAAGCTTTTTTTCTTTTGGTAACCATATCATCTACGTATACCTCCATGTTCTTCTCAATCTATTCTTCAAATACTTTATTTACTAATCTATGGTACTTTGCTCTAGCATTTTTTTTCCCAAAAGGCATAACGTTATAATAATATGGATCTCTATTGGTGATAAAAATCTTCTGGCTTTATTTTTATCAGATTGTAACCAGAATAAGCATCCATGAAACTCAACAATTCATTACCTGCAGTGGCATTCTCTAATTGATCAATTCTAAGCAAAGAAAAGTGGTCCTTCGGGCAAGCCTTGTTAAGATCAGTGAAATCTACACACATAAGCCATTTATCAATTTTCTTTTTGACCATTATTACATTTGCTAACCACTCTGGGTACTTGACATCCTATATGAACTGGTCTTTTTGTAATTTTTGTACTTACTCTTTGATGGCCATGTTCTTTTAAAGACTAAACACCCTTCATTTTTATTTGATCGATTTGGAATCTTTGTTAATATTGAGCTCATAAAAGAGTAAATTGGGGTCAATCCCAGGAATATCTTCATGACTCGAAGAGAATATTCTTTTCCGTTCCATAAGGAATGCAATTAATTCCCATTTAAGGGATGATGATAATGTGGAGCCAATTTGAGTGGTTCTTTCTTGATTTTCCTCATCGAGGATTACGCTCTCAGTAGTTTCTATTATCTTCCCTTTGACCAACTCTATTTCATCTATGGGATCCATAATGTAAACTTTTGTTTTACTATTTAAGTCCAATAAGAAAAAGTGTTAGTGTCCTGGTGATGACCATGGTGAAGGTCAGGTAATGACCTCAGGTTGTTGGTCAAGGTCTAAGGGAGTCGAATAATGTACGTGTGGAGTGTTGTCATCCGAATTGGCACAGATGTGTGATGTAACCTCATAAGAGAAATTAGAATCTCATATCGTGAGTGGGCGTGATGCTCGAGTGTCATGAAATGAGTAGTGTGGTAAGTGTAACACTTGATTTTGTGGAGTACTAGAAGATGTATTCGCATTCGGGACTCAGATAGATAATGTCATATCAGAGACTTAAAAATGGCACCAAATGGGGAAATAACGAGGCATGATTAGAATATTATCATGTATCGACAATATAAGTTAGATATCCCTAGAAAGGCAGGGACTCGTTCTTGGCATATTTTGCAGCATCAGTACGAATTAGAAGATGTAGCCTTGTATGGTACTTACTACACTCGGAATGCTAATGACAACCGGTGTGGTCGTCACGTAAATTCAGTTTGGTTTGAACTCGGAGATCAGCACACTGACAACCTTATGTAGTTGAAGGTTAATTATAAGGTACATGTCTCACTTAACGAGGTTCTTACTAAGGAGACGTTGGGATACGATAACAGTATGATAGTGACCTAGGTGTGTTTGGTTGGTCACAATGTCACTAAAGATGTGGACAAGGTCGTCTTGACAAGGGTGTTAGGGATTCACCAGTCGGGGTAGTTCGTATGAGTCAATGATGTAAGGATGAGAGCTTTATTCCTAAGGAGGTAAGCCTAACATTTGACTTTTTTCTTTTCATAAACCATCGTCTGACGTGTACGGATGGGATTTTCTTAGAACAGTTATTTATTCCTATGATTCTTGTGTGTGTGTCCCTTTAGATTCCAGTAATCAAGGATTAGTATTTCCATGATTGTAGTAGCTTCAGTTTGCACCCACTACACCAAAATAAGAAATTTGTAACGGATTTTTTTCCCTTATTTGTAACGGATTTTGTCCATTATAAATTTGTAATAGGCAAAAACCATTAGAAAGAGGGAAAAAATGTTGCAATATATTTGAAATTCTATGCAAAAGTCATTAAAAGAAAAAAAAAGAAATAGATAAACAAGTCGGGCGGGATATTTTCCCCAACTTCCAAACCCACTCTCCAACTCTCTCCCGTGCCTCTCCCTCCCGCCTCTCTACCTCTCGTACAGCAAAACCCACCATCGTTTTCAGCAGTTATAAGAAGAACATATGCCCTCGTTTTCAGTAGATGAAGATACGACGCAGAGATAAGGTATGATCACCCTCTTTTTTAATAACCCCCTCATTTTCTGTCTCTTAATTTCGTTTTCAGCATACCCTCGTTTAATTTTTGTCTCTGGATATGTAAGATATGTGATAGTATTTGGGGCCATTCAGATATGTGATGAAACATGTAATCCACTTTTCATATTCGTAATCCACTTGACCAAGATCAGTGACAGATTTAGGATTTCAATATTGGGGCCGAATTCTAGAGTACAATTTTTTTAATAAGAATGTTCAAAGTATGTAATTGGGTTCTATGGATATTAAAGCTATAATATGTAACTCTTGATATGTATAAATTTGTGAAGTCAATGGAAGATTAAACCAAACATTCTTTTACCTATAGATTTTCATTAATGTAAACACCATAGAGACGCATAATTACAAAAGGATGACCAATTGTGTGTCAAATGTGTCGCATAAATCTCCATAACACACAAAAAATACTTTCATCAGTCGGGTAAAGCTTGGCATCTTAAGTTTTGGTTTACGTTCTTTTAATTTGTAAAAGTAATCTATAATAATATCATCATCATCTAACCTCAAGCAATTTTCTTTGTAATAATGTTTGAGCTTTGCTTTGGCTTTTTTTATCATTTCCAGTGAAAAATTTCTTACCATTGCTTACCATTCTAAACAATAATATATAGAGAGAAACGAAGCTATAATTTTATGATTCATAGCAAGAAATGTTAATATTCAAAGTGAAAGGATATAAATGAATATTGTATATTAAATTGGTACATATTTCTCAAACTCTAATGATATGACAACGAGGTAACACCAAATAATATATATATATATATTAATTCACATAAGAAACTGCAATTAAACCAACATGCTTAAAATATTGTCAAAAAGATTATTTGTTTAGCAAGAATAAAATAAGGACACACTTTCCCTTATCTCTTATATTGTCAGTTGTGTACAACCTTTAGATTTCAATATCTTTTAAGATATAAGTTTGTTTGACAAAAAAATATATTATTCAAAAACATTCGATGAGATTTATCAAAATAGATCCTCAATTCTCAATGGAATGTATAATTTTTTTTTTAACTATAATCACGTTCAAGCCCAACTTTTATCATAAGGTTCTAACTCTTTTCAGTTTGATTATGGAAATAATGATGAGTTGATATCTCTTTCATCTCTCTCTACAAAATATTTTTGCTGCTGAAATGGTTTGGGATAATACAATATTTTTTATTATTGCGATTAAAAATTTTATTCTACAATTTTATCTAAGGAGATCATAGTGGACTAGTGGATGCTTATTCCTAACGTTCTGTTATATATTGAATTGTTGATACTTAAGACATCAAGACTTCAATAGTTTTTTCATGAAATTCATGCATAATGAAATTCGTGTTAATTTATTTTTCATGAAATTTGTGATAATAAGTATAATTTTGTATAATATTTTTCTGTATACCTGTGTAAATGAGCATATACCCTTTTTGTGTTTTTATGTTTTAATCATTATTTCTATGATATGATACTTTTTTAGTTGTACATTAAAAAAGACTATTTAATTATTTCACTTATTTTTTGGGATATAAAGTTCGATAACCCTTTTCGCTCTCGGAAGTCTATGCATTCCGCCCTTATATTAAATTGTGGAAGGGCTAAGCGAGTGAAATAAGGTATCTAGTATGTAACTTTGTGAAAACAATTTTAGTTGCTCTAATTCTAGTGGTATTGTAATTATGGGTAAAAATCTACTTTCCTTAGATTTGTCAATATTTTGGAATTATTGGTAAAACTCTACATCCAACGATATGCACGTGTGTTTTTGATGTGATGATAAATGCTTTAATGTGTGCGTAATGTTTGTACCAAGAGTTTATAAATCAAAATGGTCTATGAATCCAATCCAATTTATTATGTGCCGAGAGTTTTAAAGGAACATGATTCGATTGTACTCTATTCAAATGTCGAGACCACCATCATAATGCACTCTATAATCCCAATAAACTTAGCATATGCTCTTTTTTGTGTTTTTATGTTTTAATTATTATTTTTATGATATGATACTTTTTTATTTGCATATTGAAAAAGATTATTTATTTATTTATTTCACTTATTCGTCTAGGATATAAAGTTATTATATGGTAACCCTTTTCGCCCTTGGAAGTTTACGCATTCCACCCTTAAGTTAAATTGTGGAAGGGTTAGGCGAGGGAAATAAGGTATCTCTTATGTAGCTTTGTGAAATCAATTTTAGTTGCTCTATTGTAATTATTGGTAAAACTTTACTTTCCTTAGATTTGTCAATATCTTGGAATTATTGGTAAAACTCTACATCCAACGATATGCACGTGTGTGTATGATGTGCTGATAAATGTTTTAATGCGTGCGTACTGTTTGTACCAAGAGTTAGTCAATCAAAACGGTCTATGAATCCAATCCAATTTATTGTGTGCCGAGAGTTTTAATGGAACATGATCCAATTGCACTCTGTTCAAATGCCGAGACCACCATCATAATGCACTCTATAAGCCCAATAAACTTACCATATACCCCTTTTGTGTTGTTATGTTTTAATCATTATTTCTATGATATGATACTTTTTTATTTGCATATTGAAAAAGATTATTTATTTCTTTCACTCATTGTTCTGGGATATAAAGTTGGATAACCTTTTTCACTTTCGGAAGTTTATGGATTCCACCCTTAAGTTAAATTGTGGAAGAGCTAGGTGGAGGAAATAAGGTATCTATTATGTAGATTTGTGAAATCAATTTTAGTTGCCCTAATTCTAGTGGTATTGTAATTATTGGTAAAACTCTACTTTCCTTAGATTTGTCAATATCTTGGAATTATTGGTAAAACTCTACATCCAACGATATGCACGTGTATGTATGATGTGATGATAAATGCTTTAATGTGTTCGTAATGTTTGTACCAAGAGTTTATAAATCAAAATGGTTTGCGAATCCAATCCAAATTATTGCGTGCCGAGAATTTAATGGAACATGATCCGATTACACTATATTCAAATGCTGAGACTACCACTATAATGCTCTTTATAAGCCTAACAAATATACCATATACTCACAAAGATTGTGTTGTACTAGCTTAGTTGTCATTTGAAGCAGGATTGGGGGCTCACACAAGCTTCTAAAATAGTTTTGGGTATTATGGTGGTGGTCTTTTGAATTTACAATTTGACCTCCCCTCTCTATTTTTCTTAGAGAAGTAATGTGGTCATTCATTCAAGGTCCTCTATCTCTATCTTCCATAAAAAATCCTGCCATAAATTGCTCTATAATGTGAATATGCCACATTGCTTTTTATATACTATGTTTTCTTTTTGTGTTTTTCACATTTTGGCGAGGCCTAGCTAGACTTTAATGAAATCTGCCTCATTTTTATGTTTTTCTTGGAACCTTAATTTAGCACGGTGTATGTTATTTACATGTAAGACTAGGGATTTAATTCTATTTTCTTAGGGCTTGTATCAATGGGTTGAAACCTATTCTTCTACATTTGGTGGGTTGCTCATACTTATTTCTAATGAACAATGAGGTATATTGTAGGTGATACAAACTTGATCATATTCATAGGAAAATCTAGAAACTTATAATCTAAGACATTAATTTCGTGAGGTAATCTTGAGTTCTTCCTCCTTGTTTTCTTATACGTTTTGGTACCTAATGTCCCCTATCATTATTTTCGAATTAACTATAGTGGACCATACTAAATAATTTTTTTTGGTTTGAGGATTTGTGTACCATTTAGTTATTAATATTAAAAAACACCTCCTCTCTATGATCACTCAAGATCCTTAACTATCATCTCCACGACCTCTCAAAATCTTTAACTAAGCCCACATATTTAGGCAAAATCATTAAAACCTTTTAAAGACTACCCTCAGTTTTTGTTACAGTTGAGTTGGGCAAATGTTACAATTTCAAGTAATGAATTAGAAAATTCATCAGATAAGAGGTAGAGATTGAAGCTTTAATGTGTAGACATCCAGTAGTGGAGTACACTGTTAATATTAATATTGGTGTTCTGCTCTGCTAGGGGGTAGATATGGCTGGTAAGAACTCGGTGAGATTATTCAGTTTGTTGATGCATTGCATGAGACTTTACTTGTTGATTCTTCACGTGCCACATAATTTTCAAGGATGCATTCTAATTCTTATTATTTTCTCTATTCTTTTTTTTTTCCTTTTCCTTTTCTTTTGTTATTGTACACACGTGGAAGACTGTTGACCCTCCTCCCTTTTGAGTTTTTTTATGTCTTGTATCTTATGTGTTTTGTTTGTCTCCAGGAGATAAGTTGGTTTTCGTTGATGGCATTAAAACAGAGAAGAGGAAAAACGAGATGAATAATTAGGGAGAATAAAGCAAGGCAACTAGACTACTAAAATACAAGGTGTAAATTGAGGTGATCCTACTTCTTTACAAAATTGTTTGTCTCCAGCAATGTTTTGGGTACCACTACTTCCATAAGCCACGCCTTATTCAAAATGTAACCCAATTTCACTTAAACCCATTTCATTCTCCTACATCTCGATGCTGCACAAGAGCGATGATATGATTTACCCATCTACCACGACTATATCCACAACTGTGTCAAATAACAAGTGCTTATGCCCATCTCTCTGTGCTTATATCTTTTTTCTGTTTGTTCTTATATAATTTTATGTGTGTGCTTTTTAATTATTTTTATAGCTCTTTTTAATTATGTAACTTCAACACATTTTAGGTTATTGAAATTCAAATTTACACATATTTGGTGTTTCAACAGCAGGCACAAAGGGATGTGTTTCAGAGAGGTAAGTTGAGCATCAACTATGTATCAATTTTCAATTTGTTGAATAAACTACTTTATAAAAATGTCACAATTTCAACACATTTATTTTAAATGTCATTTTTGGGTTTTCTTTGATGGCAGTTTCCTTTATAAGCTTTTATAGTTCGGTGGATTACATGTGGAGGGTTTTGTTTTACCAACATCCTTCACAAGATTCATAAGCTTTATATGTTCTTATTTTTTTTATTATTTGAAGTATCAAACTCAAAACATGTCACACTGTCTAAGCCTTTCATTTCTGGTGCATTTAGCATAAATAAGAGACATTTAAAAATGATTATGCATAGTAAGGTGTCTTTGTTTGGTTAGCACTGTGAAAATGGCTTGGGAACTCTTAGAGTTTGATCTCAGTGTCTTTATTTGGTTAGCACTGTGAGAATGGCCGGGGAATTTTGGGGTCTGCATTTCTTATTTTTCACTTAGTGCCAAGTATCAACTTCTTTATTTGGGGTTGGAGGGATTTTCCTAGGAGAAAGGTTTAACTGAATCACTCTTTGGCTACCATTTTTCTCAGTGTTCATATCTTTCTCCGGTTCTGCTTCAGTCTCCTCATTATCTCCCACGACTGCCTCCTTATTTAACTTAGAAGCTTGCTCTGTTCTCGGGTTCTCTTCCTCCATTTGGTACTGCTGATTCACTTCTTGTTTGTCGTATTTCTCTCTCAATTTGGCTTCTACTACCTGGTTGTCATTCTTCACTACTTCTATTTCTCCCTCCTCTATATGTTTCTCCTACTGAGATTGATAGTGGGCTTGCATTATTTATCCTGCTTATGATGATTTATATGTTCGCTGCTTTCATTTTCCAGCAGACCTTTGTGTACTGCTCTAGCCTCTTATGTAACACATTCTTCGCTCCCCTTATCACTCGGTATTACCTGTTCCACGATGTAGACATTTTTGAACTTTTTGTTAACCCATTCTTTGGTACCATTTGATTCATTTTCTTTCGGTTTTGTCACGACTTTGCTTTTTTCTATCTGAGCAATTTGGCCATTGTTATTCCTTTGCTCTTGTTGCGGATTTCTAAGTTTGCATTCAATATCAGGATGGCCTTGTTTGCCACATGTTAGGCAATAGCTCGTAATATTGTCATATTCAAACATTTGCCAAAAACCTCTACCAATCGGCGTCACTAACCCTGATATAGATGCTCTAAGGTCTTAAAAATACCTTACCCATGTCTATGATTATGAAACGAGACTTAAATGGCTCAAACAGAGGAAAACCTATACTTTATTTGGTATTGAAAATAAGGTATTCTAATTTAATTAAGTTTGCACATGAGATTTCCTTTTGCTATTTGGCTCTAAGGTGTTATATCACTCTTTTGTGGTAATGCAGAAATGTGGATTGTTTTGATCTCTATATTGTTTTATGGACTATTTTGATCTTTATTTGTTTTATGGACTTTTTTTATTTTTATGATGAAATGTGGACTGTTTTGATCTTTATTCTCTCAAAATTGTGGTGGGACTATTTTGAGGTTCGTATTTAATTGTGTGGCATATGTTTTGAGGTTCGAATTTGACGTTGAATTATAGAAGTTGATTGGATTGCAATAAGATTCAAATCTATCTGTGATGTTTCTTGAAAACTGCCGAGAAACAATTTGTAAATTTCTTTGTCCTAAAATTGCATGATTTCATTGAAAATGGTTCTTGAAAACTGTTAATTTCTGAAATAAAGGGAACGATATCTCAAATGGATCCCTCAACTCCACATTAGATACATATTAGATGAATAATAGGACCCAATTATTATTGTACCTAATGGAAAAGATGAGGCTGCCTCGATTTGTTAAGTTTGATTTGAATAACATTTTACTGAATCCATTTTTGTAGGTCAAGTTCGATGTTGATCTAAACACCAAGAAGACGGTGTTATACCCCAATGGGTAGCAGTTGAAGAGCATTCAAAACACAACTCACTAGACTTTTTTTGAGGTACAAGTAACTAAAAATTGCATTATGAATTAAACTCAACATAGCATTATGAATATAATGATTACCAACGACACTCATTTAGATGATATATCGTTTTACATTTCTTTTGGTTCTTTGAGATGCTTATAAGGAGAATATGCTAAAACTTTCAGATGAAAGGACCAACTGGTGTGATGAAGCAGTTTGAAGCATTGTGGCATATCTTAGAACTCACTGATAGGGAAGTGTTTGCTCACCTGTGACATATAATGAGTTATCGGTTTTTTGTGTAGCGACAATTCTCTTCATGAACCGTCAAAAAATTATCAGAGAAACCCGTTCAATTGATAATCTGATCAAGTTCTTCAATGATAATATGCTTAAGATTAGGGTCAAGAGATGCGTACATACAACCATTAAACTCTGAAAGAAGTACTTCTACAAGGTCTGTGAAGTGGAAAGTTTGCTTTGCTTTGCTTAGTTCCTGATCATTGATAATTCTTTCAGCTTAGGAGAACATCACGTTGTCTTTCTTCTGTCTTATATATGGAAAGAATTTTGTATGGACAGTTTTGTTTGCTCTCGTATAAATGATATCTATTAGGAGAAACATATAGTCAAAGCCAATGGAAATTATATATGTTCTCCACAATTTTTCGAACCCGGGTCACCTGATAATGTTGCTCCAGGAGACCTGATCTGGATTAAAGATTATGTGTTCTTCTGCCTATGGAGACCTGATATGGTTCTCCTTTTTATTTTCCTTTTTATATTTGGTTTTATTTTGTTCTCTTCATCGTTTACCAACCCTTCAATATCAAGTTATCGATGAGATGATGGATATGCACAATTTTAATTTTGAGCTTCTCATCAACGGTCTTTTTGAATCTGGTTGATGAGGGTTGTTCCAATGGATAGTTATGGTATTAGGGATAAAGGGCTGGGGAAATGAAGCAATAATGCTCGAGATGAAGACAAGGGGGTTAGGAATGTAGTTGTGCCTAAGGCTCAAGGTTTAGGTTTATGTGAGGTTGAAGAATCAAAGACAAATGGGGTAGCTGAACAAATAAAAAGTGGATCAGATGGAGTGGACAATGTCTCCGCTGGCTAAAAAATATTCCAGCCTCAAGGATCTGCGATATATAGGGAGAGGTTTCTCCCTGAGAGGTCATTGAAGGTTCTGCTAGTGGAATATGATGATTCGAGGCGCCATGTTGTTGGTGCTTTGTTCGGAACTGCAACTATGAAGTTACTGTTGTGGCAAATGGTCTCCAAGCATGGAGAATCTTGGAAGATATGACTAACCACATTGATCTCATCCTAACTGAGGTAGTCATGCCTATTCTATTTGGAATTGGTATTTTATGCTAGATTATGAGCCATAAAACTTTGAAAAATATTCCTGTGATCATGATGACACCTCATGATTCTATGGGATTAGTTTTTAGGTGCCCATCAAAGGGCGCGGTTGATTTTTTAGTGAAACCTACTCGAAAAAATGAATTTAAAAACCTTTGGCAGCATATCTGTAGGAGATGCCATAGTTCCAATGGGAGTGGGAGAGAGAGTGGCTCACATAGTAAAATATCTACAAAGTCAAAACATAATTCTGAATTTAAAAACAATGCTGGCAGCAGTGATGAGCATCTAAAGTTGACAAGTCAAAATCATCATGGCATCAATTGGTTGATACTCCTGATAGAACTTGTGCCCAGGTTGCATTTAGCATCCAAAGGGTACATGTTAATGAGAAATAGCTCCAAGAATAAGATGAGAAGCTTGACAATGTTGCAATAGGGAAAAACTTGGAAATATGCATGTCTAGAAATCCAAATGTGCATCTTGAATATTAACATAACGTTTCAACATACCCAACACAATATAAATTATCAGAGGTAGAAAGTCTTCCTTCCGAGATAGAACTGAGGGAACACAAAAATGATGATATGAGTGGTAAACAAAAAGACTTTCCTGTATATTTAAACAGTGCAATTGTCAGTTGTACAAATCCAAGGGCGAAAAACATAGCTGACGAGGCTCCTAATGATCTTTCTTTGGTCTCACAAATTAAAGATAAAGCTACTTGTCGTTTTTCTCATTTCTCCATCCTCACCCACACTTCATTTTCTGCCCAGGCAATGTTGGAGATCCAAGAGAGAATAATGGGCTTAAGAAGCAGAAGAAATATGACTACACAGTACTCTTGAGGCGTCCTTTTACAAGAAGGTAAATTCCTATTCTCTTATATGCACTCCTCGTAAGATAATAAGAAAATAGTCTTCTTGTTTTAACAATTTATAAAACTATAAATGATGTAAGTGGAATCATTTTGACAATAACATTTGAAATAATATGTTTTTCTCTCTCATTCATTCATCTTTAAAAGTAAAGTGGTTATAATGAATGATAAATGACATTATTATAAATATGTAAAATGGCTAAAGAGGGCACACTAAAGACATTTTGAGAGAAACCCTAATAAAACAGGAATAAAAATACACAAAAACTAAAAATACATCAAGGTATATATTACTCTCCCCAATTGAGAAAAGCTCACCCACAAGGGTGAAAATATGAGAGGCGACTGAGACATTCAAACACACTGCCATTATCCCCAACTGATATAGGAAGCCATCCACTTAAACTCACGACATATTGACGTGTAAACGGGTGGGAGCGACTAATCAGAAATCCCAATAATGGGCATTGGGGGGTGAAAAGTTAAGACAACAACCTAGCAGCCTAGAAATAGGTACAAACACATCAAACGATACAAAAGTAACTTGTCTAAATTATTCACTCTCTCATTGTATTCTCGGTTGACCAAATTGAATAGCATACGCTTCTTTTCAGGGTTAAGAATAGGAGTTGGGAGGAGAAAATTGAAAACAACAGTCTAACGGCCTAAAAATAGGTATAAACACATCAAGCGATATCTAAGTAACTTATCTAAACTAATCCTGTCCTCATCGGACTCTCGGTTGGCCAAATTGACTAGTATACGCTTATTTTGGGGTTAAAAATAGGCGTTCGGGGGCAAAAACTGTAAACAACATAGTTGACTAGATTTAGGTATGAACACATCAAGCGATACCAAAGTAACTTGTCTAGACTAATCGTATCATCATCGGACTCTCGATTGCCCAAATTGACTATTATACACTTCTTTTGGAGGTTAAAAATGGGCTTTGGGTGGCAAAAACTAAAAACAGTCCTTTAGTGGTCTAGGTTTAGGTACAAAATACAAACACATCAAGCGATACAAAAGTAACTTGTCAAAACTAACCGCGTCCTAATTAGACTCTCGGTTGGCCTAAGTGACTAGTATACGCTTATTTTTAGGATTAAAAATGGGCCGACAACCTAACGACTTGGATTTGTTTACAAACACATCAAACGATACCAAAGTAAATATGGTCATATGTTATGTATCGATTATTCTCCAATAAAATTACACGTGTGTCAATGGCATGAGAATGTACTAGTTTTTTGTGTTATTTACTCATTTATGATTGCACATTTACTAATGTTGATTTTGTTCAACAGGTTCTTATTGAAAAATATCAAGATTAATTTTGGGAGAATGAAGTCCACTTTTGCAAGGAATATAATGAAGACTACTTTGGGGAGAATAATATGTGTAGAAATTTAATGATGTTAGACTTCGTTTCAATTTTGTGGTTAAAAGCTAGATTGTTTATGTTGTACTACTTTTTGTTTTGGGAATTTTAATGGTTATGAATGAAATATAGTTTTAGATTGGTTTAATATCATTGAAATTTAGTGTCATTCATTTTGTCACGTGTGTTTTGGAATTATGTTTTGAGTGAAATTTATGGGCATTGGTTATGCATTGCCATTAGTTGAACACGCGAGTTATTACTAGTGTATTCATATCTATTTGTTTAATGAAAAACTAATATTTTTTTATAAATATGATGATATTGTTAACGGAATTTAGCCGTTACAAATAAAAACATCTGTTATAAATATATGACACCCCCAATCCGTTACAATGTATTTTGTAATGGTTTTATCTGTTACAAGTTCTATATTTGTAACGGGTCAAAACCGTTATAATTTAGTAAATCCGTTACTAATATATGTGATGTGTGTAACACCAATTCCGTTACACAAAAATTGTAACGGTTTTAATCCGTTACAAATATTAAATTTGTAACGGATTTTTTCCGTCACAAATTTCGTTAGTGAAATAAATAACGTCAATTTTCTAACGGATTTAATCCGTTACAAATATTTTTTTTAATGGTTTTTCCCGTTACAATTGAGTTGTTTTGGAGTAGTGACCATGTAACGGTAAGACGCGATTTGGCCTAGTAAAGTGCGGTTGGACCTGGCATGTGCAACTCGATAATTAGGTGCGCCCTTATTTGAGGTGTCCTTGCCATTGCACAAAGTTCAGTGTATGGGTGTTCGTGCCTTCAACCTCATGGTTTGCTCATATCATTCGTTTTCCTTACGATTAACGGCCTTAGGATTGACTGGCATGGTAGTCAGTGGCTCTCGTTGTAAAGAGAGGGATGAAGACTTGAGGACATTGTATAGTGTTAGAACTCGAGGAAACTTAGGACACAAATTGCTTTTCCACAGTGAGTGGATTGGTGTGATACTCAAGTGAGTGCTCCAAAGTGAGATGCCTAGAGTAATACTAGGGTCATTGGAGTGGCGCAGTGGAAGGTGTGAGTCGAGTGCACGATGATGATTAGGTTAGTGTATTACTCATCGGAGTGAGTAATTAGCGATGTAAGGTTGATATCAAGCTCGGGAGAAATTATGTAGCTAAGATGACCCAAAAATTTGTGAGGATATAAGATATATAGTCCTAGGATTGAAAATGGTTCTTGGTGATGAATCTGATTACTGGTTATTTTACAATTCACTCTGGGTGAGTATCGATCACTAAAGAAGGTTGCCCGGTAGGGGCACTGGTATGATTTGGGTATTAATAAGTTAGTCCTAGGACTTGTTTACACGTGATCATCAAGTGAGTAAAGACTCGATATGGCAGTGTGACGTTGATGATTAGCGTGACTGTGAGCATTAGAGCATGTCGCGTGTTAGGATTTTAGTGACAACCCTTGTGTAAGGGCGTGTGATGTGATCTTAACTATTAAGGACTTCAATGATTTTATCTTGGAAAATCTCTATGACTTAGAATGAGAGTTCGTATATCCCATGAACTTGAGGAATTAGCGGATTGATAATTTTGAGGATGAAATTTCCTAAGCAGGGAAGAATGTAATACTCGCACCTAATATTTCATTATTCTTCCCATGCAAATTGTAATCATACGGAATCCTTGGAAATTGGATCATTTATACATGGGCTTTTATGTCTATACTATTGTTATTTTGTCTTGATGGTAATTGCTTGAAATTGTGGGTGAAAATTGGAGATTTTAGGAATCTGGCAAGATCAAACGAGTTGGAGGTCGTTCGGACGAGATCCATATTTCATTTGAATGACCTCGGAAAGGGAGCTGATGTAGCTCGGTTAGCAAGAAGAGTCCCAGACTTGATTAAACCCTTGGCCAAACTAGGGTTACCAACAATTGAGGCTGATCTAATATCTAGGTTGGCCTGGATTTTCTTCAATAACTGTTGTTGGTTGGTGATTTTCTTGACAGCAACAGACTGTTGCTCAGCTTATATCTTTTGAACCTGTTTAAAGGGTCAGGCAAACCTCTCTTTATTTTTTTTAATTGATGCTCCTCGGCTTGAGTCTCATCAACACCAATAGTCCTTTTATCAATGGCTTTAGTCTTCTTACCTCCCTCTACAAACTTGGGAGGGGGAGATAGGGGACCACCCATTAAGTTGGGTATTTTCCTCTTCGTCATATCTACAGCAGGGGAAGAGGAAGAAATAGGAATTTTAAAAATGTCTAAGGACTCAAATGAAGAAAAAGTTCCTCCAGGAATAACCTCAACACCTGTGGATTCAGTGGCCGAAGAAGTGGACACAGGATCTTCTTCGACATTCATGGAAAGTGGGGGCAGAGCAACTGTAGGTCGGGCAACAAAAGAGGTAATGGAACTCCTATAATTCAATAGGTAGGAGGCTGTTTATGGGTGCTCTTCACCAATTCGAATGAATGCTCTATAAATATTTAAGCTCCTGAAGTTTGATGTCCCCTTCCTTACAACACTCTTTCTCACTCTTCACTGTATAAAAAGAATACAATAAGGTTAGTTGACATATCATCAAATAGGTAATATGAAGAAAAAAGATTATTTATTAATTGCTTACTTGTGAATTGATTTATTATAATTCAATTAATATCTACACAAAGTTAAGAAAGTTTTAAAATTTCAATTAAACCCATTTAGCCAATTCACCCACTCCTCCTCTTGGGTATATTTTTGGGTCAAAACCTCCATTTCCAATGAACTCAATTGTTCATTTAAAACTAGTATTGGAATTCTTTTTTGATTAATATGACCTATGTTAAGTGCCAAAGACATGTTTGGATCAACTTAGAAGGTTTGTTTCTTTTTAGGTTATTTCCATTTAAGTTTATCATTTTAGTGTTTTTTAATAATGGTGAGACATGTCTTATAATATAAAGATCATTTCTAATGCACAAGAATAGATAAGATATTTTGACATTTTGATAAAAAAATACCTTTAGTAAAATAAACGAATTATCCATTCAAAACTAGTTTAGAATAAAAATCAAATTTCTTCTAATAATGTCTTTGCCAAAATTTAAATCTATACTTCCTACTGATAAAACTATTTCCTTACGATGATCCCCCTTGGAAATAAATATTTCTCCTTCATTGAGCTCCTTGGTTACCTAGAACATATGCAAATAAATTTAAACATGATTAGTGTCTTTCGAATATATACACTAGGTACCGATAGATTGCGCCATAAAACTTGTATCAATGACTAGAGAGAAATTACCATTTCCATTCTTCCTTGCTAAGAAGATCGAGCACTACTTATTTTAATGTCTTTGTTGTTTGGAGATATAATAATTACCTTTTGGATTTTTCCCTGCTCCTTGAGGTATAAAAATAGTTTTAACAACCACTGGTTATACTTGAGACTTCTTCTTCTTCTGGGATGTAATAAGATGGTCCTCTCTCAATAATCTAAACCACACTCTTATAATTGGTTATATTCTTCACTACTCGGAGTTCTTTAAGCAGTTGCAGCTGTGAGTAATAAAGTTTGTTCATAGAATAGTTTAGGCAAAACTGTTTAAAAAACTCCAGTAGTTATTGAAGCACAAAACCAATCCAGGGGTTTCCATCGATTTCAGATCCGAGCACTTCCAATTCTCCTAAGATGGACATCATATTTAGAATATGGTAATGTATGAGAGTACCATCTAGCATACTAGTGTTAAACAACCTTGCCATAACAACTAGTCTTTTCACATAAATTTTATCCTCAAACATGTCATTAAGGTTCATAATCATGTTGTAAGAACTAGACATGTGCCGATGCTGTTGTTGCGGTACGTTGGTCATAGAGGCCAATGTGTAGTAACTAGCCATCTAATCAACCTTTTCCCACCTCTTATAAGCTTGGACATCATATTCGGTTGCCCCCTATCAGACTTAGTAGGGAAGGTTTTAGTTAAAACAAGTTTATAGTCATCAGCAGTTAGGACAATGTCGAGGTTTCTTTTTCAGTCTATATAGTTCATTCCAACGAACATGTTTTCCTCTAAGATATAAGCAACTTGGTTGAATGCTGAGCCCATTACGGAATCAAAAAATCATAATTTAAAAATGGAATTAAATTCAAATCAACATGTGAGAATTAACTTTAATTAAATTTATTTTGGCATTCTTCAATCGCTACTAAAAATAAATTCCTGTCGAGCATCACTGCTCCCTTATGAAGTGATATTTCTTCATAGGAGCTATAAATGACTTCACTTTGAACTAGACAGACATACATCTTTGAATTATGATCTCCATACAGTTCATGAAATATTTGTTCTACATAATTGAATATTTGATGACATTTGGTCCCACATATAATGACAATGACTCCGATGGACAGGATATCATTTGTTGTGTTTAAATGTATACAATCGGTTTGTTCATTGAAATCAAACTTGCTCATGTATCACTTTCTTAATGGAAGGATTGAACTCACTTACATTTGATTTCAAATAACTATTATTTAAGAGTTTGTAAAATTATCGTGATGTCGTGATTAAAACTATCAGATGGAGGGCTAGATGAAGCTGACACGAGAAATTAATCACTTTAAAATTTTAAAATACTAATGGAGACCTACGGGTTTATGTTGAAATCCCTTTACTAGTTAATAACTTAAGGATTTTAGAAAAACTCTTTATTCAATTTTAAATGCCCGAATTAAATTCTTGGTAATTTTCCAATTTGAAAATGTAAATTTTATATTGTTATATAGATTTCCTATATTCCAGTGTCAAAATATTTAGTCTTTCAAGTTAAATAAATTTGATTCATTATGAGTGAGGTGCAGTTTAGATTAGTTTAGATGAACCTTAAAGATTGAAGATTGAAGACCATGCAACGCCTCTCATTGAAGACTTCTGTTGCCATGCATTTTCATTGAAGTGAAGACTATATACTATTTGTAGATTGTGAATTGATTACGTTTAAAACACACACACATGCACAAAACGTTTTTGAAAGTGTGTGAGGATGATTAAATTGACGGGACAAAACTTTGAAATGTTTTAAACTATCTCAGAACGTTTTGAGAAAAATGATTTTAGGAAATGGCTTAGTGTTGAACTTTGTTAGGCCTTATTTAAAATGATTTTGAGAGAATGATTTTGGCTGAACCATTCACACGATTCTCTTTTGATCCCGTTCGTATGACTCCGTTTGTACGTGTGCATGACTTTGCCACGATATCCATACTGGGTAGAATCATGCGCACGGCTAAATCTAACCGTTCACACAATAGCGTGAGAATTAGAAAAATCCTATTTAAAGGCCCATTTCCCTACCATTTCTTTGTATATGAGAAACCTCATACCTCAAACACCTTTCTAAGAGTTTTTTCGAGGTTGAGATCATTTTAATTTGCTTCTCTTTCCAATTTCATTTGTTCCCCCCAAAATTGATAAAACTTAGATCTATAATTGATCCATATGTCTTTGAGAGAGAATTGAGAGTGTTTTGGTTTAAATATATACACTAGCTTTTTTACCTCAATCCACTTTTTCTGAATTACTATAATCTATCACTCCTAGATATAAAGGCACTTTGGATTAGTTGTGAATGTGGTGTGTGGCGCAATTCCAAGGAAGAGAATGGGCTTATTCATTCGCAGTTTGGATCTCGTTGTGGATTCTCATTGACTACGGGGAAGGGTTGAGAAGTTCATAGGTGATTACATGATAAGGATTGTGTGAGAGGTACCTTATTACCTTTTGTAAAATTACTTTTCAAGTAGAAGTGAAAATTGGATTGCATCGAGATTTTTTACCGCTAGGTGGGAGGTTTTCCTCATAAATATGTCTTGTGTGAGTTTATGAATGATTTATACTCTCATGCAAACATTGGTTCACACTTATAACTTAAATCTAATTTGAACCTAGTGATTTGAACTAAAATTTACTTAGGTGTGTTAGATCTAGTTTTGTTCATCTAAATTCACCTAATTACATCATTGTATGCATTAATATTGTCATTGTATACTCAAATTAATAAAATATGTGTTGAGTAACTTGAATGTGCAAGAAAAAGTGTTTAAAATAAAAAATTGTCCATAATATGTCTACAAACCTATTCAACCCCGATTGGTTTGTTGTAGGTGTTTACCAATGCACATAATACGCTTTTCACAATTTTGTAACACCCCATATTTTTAAAGAATTAAAAATAAATTAATTTGGTTAAAAATTTAAATTACACGTATGACGTAATTTAATGGAAATTAAATTATGACGGGTTGATTAAATTATTAATCGGAGAGAAATAATTAATGATTATTGAATAAAATTACTAAGTGAATAGTGATGTCACAACGAGTGATAATGACGTGACAATATGATATATCAACCGGATGTCGTGAGGGGACTAAATAATGTAGAGATAGAAAATAAATTATGATTAAATCAGATGATGATTTAGAGGTTACGATTGAGTTCAGAATGGTCGAAATACTCAAAATAGTATACCCAGGTGTGTAGTTTGGGTCCCGAAACAGTTTAAGATATAATTTACATCCCGAGAGGGCATTTTCATCATTTTTTAACATAGGGTTAAGGGAATTTCAGAATTTTTAGTATTATATATAGTTGTGGTGATATAAGGTTAGGGTAAAGAGATTACAAAACAAGTGGAGGCCAGTAGAGAGGAGAGGAAGAGTTTTCTTGGAGCTTAAGAAAGGGTTTTAGGAGAATACAAGCTCAATTTAGCATCACAACCACTATCGGAGGAAGAATTATAAGAGAAGCTTCATCAAAGAGGATCAAATCAACCACTTTAATATAAGGCAAGTATTTATCTTGCAAATTTTTTTAGTTATCATGCCCATGTAGAATAGGAATTTTGTATTAATAACAATTGATATTACACTTATATTTTGATGAGTAAAATTATAATTGGGAATAGGATTTGATGTAGAATAAATCCAATTACATGGAGAAACAAAAATAAAAAAATTTAGGAGCTGAATCATAAATTAAATCTGGGTTTTTGGTGAATTTATATAAAGAACACACAACTATAGAATTTATGATTATGAGGTGTTAAATCTGACTATATGATGAAATTGTATGGATTTTATTCATGATTTATGCTAGAAATCATCCTCATATATATATTTGATGTTAATTTATGTTAATTTAGAAATTGGGATGTTAGTATGAAAGTTTGAGGAGTTGGATAATGTAGAATTTCGTAACAGCTATAAAAAGAAGAAGACACCTGCTACATTTCAAATCGATTCGGTTTGCCCAGAATTAAAATTTTTTCCTTTTAAACCCATAAATTGTGAATAATTCATGAGAAAACTTTAGGAAATTTTTAACATATGGAGAGAAATGTAAAAATGTCAGAAGACCTACCGTAGGGATTATGTTTATTGAAATTGAGACAAGTTAAGAATTAGGATAAATGACAAGATGTCCAAAATTGATAAAGGAAGGAAATTCGAGACGGATTACGAAGAGATGAGTGAACTTATGTGTATGACTAGTACGTTGCGATGGGAATAAGTAAGGAGTTAGGAATGGATAATTAGGAATATTAGAGTGAGTGATACTCGAAATTATACAAATTAGCATTTTAATTGGAGTTTAGGGTTCGTCGAATATACGAGTGATATATACTACATATGAGTTGATGAAATTGGGCTGTGTGTAAACTTACCGAGTAAAATATATAAATAGGTTGTGTGAATACTTACAAATATTATTTGATTATGTGTGTGAACATACCAATACTACCTATCAGGAGGTTTACGTGCAGAGGGCGATCCCACCTTAACGATTCCAGTGAGGTTTGGATTAGTACTCCAGAATATGGAACTTAGGGCGGTCCACTATGTGTCGTGTCTTAGTAGGATTGGAAGGTCGTTTGGGTACATTAGGTATGTGCATATCCCAAAGGATTAGAACCATGTTCGCCTCCACTGTTGTGCTGATTTATTTTGGGGTTTTAGGAGACATACTTAACCAATGGTCCTTATTCGAGTAAGAGAGGTGCATGAACACGATAGCAGAGTATGCCAGCATCAAGAGGGGCCATTACGAGGATGCTATAATTGTGTATATATTATATGTGTGATGGAAATATTTTAGTGTTATATATCTACTTATGTGAAAAAGTCTAATTGATAGATGATGTATATCTAAAAAGGAAATTAAGTGGTGAAACTTAAAGAATTGACTCAATAATAAAATGGGAACATATAATTTATTATTGAGACCATAGTATCGGGATATATGTGAGAATTGTACTATAGAGAGTAGTCAGATACCTTAGCTAGTTGGGCAGGGAATGCTAGTTAGGTAGACTATGTTAGGCGTGCACACTAGTTAAGTGGTGACAATCTCAAGCGAGTGTATGTGAATAATACATGTGTAACAAATAACTGTTTTAAATAGTCGCTAAATATTTTCAAAAATATTTTACTTGGGCTCTGACCCGTGTCAAAAAGTTTTAGGTGTCCAGCCACATGGACGCCAACCTTAAAGATCCTATCTAGTGACACGTAGTTGTAATATTGTGGAGGCTCGCAGGATATTTTTTAGACGTTTCAACTCGTTCTTTCGAGATAGGAGATTTCATTATCAGTTTATCTAGGCATGTTGCCATCAGACTATTTATTTATTTTAGTTAGGCAGCAGAATGTATTCATATTTTATTTACTTCTTTCAGATTGTGGTTGGATTTATGCTTAGAGAATCGACGATTTATTCGGTTTCCTTTATTTAATTATTCATATACGTCGTGTGATTGTTTAGACTATATTCATGTGGGAATGGTTTAATTAATTTAATTTATTATTTCAAGTGTTAATAATAAAAGATAAAATTGGCACCAGGTTAATTTGACATATGTGATTAGTAAATAAAAAGTTTTTCGACAGTGATGCTAAGAATGAAACTATCACTGATCCCGATTTAATTTAATAGTGGACTGATCACCCATGATTAAAATAGGCGGGGTGTCACAGATGGAATCAGAGCATTAGGTTCTAGTGTCCATAGAATCTGCACGTCTTACTACAATTTCAGCGTAGCATTTTTTGACTTAGACCTATTATTAGGACTGTGGTATTCATGATTACGCATTTTTGAATTCGTTCTTCTGCTTTTATAATTGTATCAACTAAGAACTCATACAATTCATATCTATTTTCAGATGCCACATAGGAGACGAGGAGCAGTAAGAGCAGCAACTCAAAAATAATGCGGGGAAGCCAGAGCCGCAGGAACCGCAACCATCAGTACCACAGGGGACAGTGACAGCAATTGAGGTGGCGGTGATAGTGGCATAGGCAATGAATGCAACTATAATTGCCATGGCTCAGTATTTTCCTCAGGTCCAGCAGCCAACACTGCTAGTAGCACTAGGGGTTCAGGCACACCCAGGACTGACAGAGTGGCAGAGGGTGAGGGAGGCTTTTCAGAAGGGCCATCCACCTAAATTTAAAGGGAGTTCTGATGTGATTGCAACGTCTAAGTGGAAGATAAATATTGAGCGCCACTTGCATATGGTTGACTGTAGTGAGGTGCAGAAGCAAACGCTTACTACTTTCAGGTTGGTTGGGGCAGAATTACAGTGGTGGGAGTCAGTTACCACCATTGCATAGAGGGATACTATGACTATTATTGATTTCTGGGTGCGATTTGACTACAAATACTTCCCTCCAGCTGTAGAGATCGAGATGAGGAGAAAGTTTAGTGAGGTGACTCAGGGTGATCGTTTTGTGGCTGAATATGAGGAGGAGTTCACTCGTTTGGCTAATTTTGTACCAGATGAAGTGAACAATGAGGAAAGGAAGAAGGCAAGGTTTGTGGATGGTTTGGCTTGGAGGATCCGCTAGCACTCGATTGATAATCCCACATTGGTGACTTATACATATGTCATCAATGCCTCACTATTACATTATCATGACCAATGCTTCCATGTGAAGTGAAGCAAGCGAGGAGTTGAACCTAACCAGCAGGGCAATACAGGAGGGGGCGGTGCCAGTGGAGAACGACAACAACATCAGGTAGGCAGATAGGGCTAGGATTTATAACATGGGGATCAGGCTAAGAGGTTCAGATATTAAGGCTATCGACCCGAGGGTGGGTACAAGCAGGGCCAGCAGGGTCCTCAGCAGCAGCAGGTTTCTCAGGGCCAAGGGAACAATGGAGTAGTTTAGCGGGGTTGAGGCCAGTAGGGCCAACAGCAGGGTCAGCGTCACAGAGAGTTTCCAGTCTAGTGCTTTATTTGTGGATAAATGAGCCACAATAGGAAGGATTACCCGTAACAGGGGAGAGCTCCGCCGCAGCAGGGTGCCCCGAAGGAGCAGCAGGCACAGAGGCCACCTGTGGCACCGCCCCACCCGCGCCTCCACAATAGGGATAACTTTAGTATGGGCGTGTCTATAACGCTTGAGATGCCTCTATTCTGTAGGCTCCACAGGTCCCACCGGTAGTAGCGGGTATGTTTACTATACACGGTATTACGAGTAGTGTTTTATTTAATACCGGGGCATCAAACTCTTTTATAGCGACTAGATTTACATGATTTTTTGGCCTATTAAAGACAACTGATAGTCTCCTTATTTATATGGTGTCACCGATGGGTAGTGGGTCACATATACACTCGATTTGTAGAGGTGTGGATATCGAGGTTGGTAGATTGTGTTTAATTGTCGATCTTTTTGTATTGGATATGAAGGGATATGATGTTATCTTGGGGATAGATTAATTAGCGAGTTATCGGGCGATGGTAGATTGTTATGGGAGGACAATTGTAGTTGCGATACCATGAGATGTTATTAGTGGCGATGCCGCTTCCTGAGGGATGGTTGAGCACTCATCTATATTATGTTGAGGAAGAGACCTCACAGGAGGTGGTAACTTCATTAGACTTGATTCCAGTTGTGAGGCAATTCAAGGATGTCTTCTAGGATATACCCGGATTGCCGCCTAATTGGGAAATTGATTTTATTTTTGATCTAGCACCGGGTACGAGACCTATTGCTCGAGCGCCATATCGTATGTCCCCATTTGAGATGCATGGTTTGAGAGAGTAAATTCAACAGCTCTTAGGGCATGGTTTTATTAGACGGAGTACTTCACTGTAGGGTGCACCGATATTGTTTGTCAATAAGAAGGATGCGTCGCTTCGATTATGTATTGACTACAGAGAGTCAAATAAGGTCATGATTCGAAATAAATATCCACTGCCACGTATTGATGATCTATTCGACCAGTTGAGGGGATCAACTTACTTCTCTAAGAATAATCCACTTCAATGACCAGATACTTGAACCTTTGCCATGTTTTTGGTAGACGGTCGACCAAGTCTATACCTCAAATGGAAAATGGCCAAGGGGATTTGATCAGCATGAGTGAAGCCCCCTATCGCTTGTGTATTATGGTGTATTTATGGCACTTCTCACACCTCCTCGTATAATCTGTGAAGTCTAACTTCATAGTAGGGTAGTAGTAGCCTTGTGTGGCTACTCACTTTACCAATGATCGACCGGTTGAATGTGCTCTACAAGAGCCTTCATGTAATTCTTTAATCAAGCCATGGACTTTGTCTAGATGGACACATCTGAGTAAAGCAATGATGAACCCTCTTTTGAATAGGGTTCCCCTATTAAGAACATATCTCATCACTTTGTATTTAAGTTTCTTAGCTTCTTTAGGTCTGCCGGGAGAATGCCTGTCTCTAGGTATGCTCATATTGGATCAATTCATGATGGCTCCAAGTCTAATTCCATTATATTAACACCCTATTTTTCTATGATTTCGTGCGTGAGTATCTCTACTGGAACTGTTCTTCTCAACTCTGTCTTTGTAACGGATGCCATTAGGGCAAGTGCATCTGCTCGATCATTTTTTTGCCTTAAAATTCTGACCATCTTGACCGCTATGAATTTTTAAACCATTCCTTAGCTTCGGCAAAGTTTTTGCCGTAAACTTTTCGCTCGCTTCATAGATTCTTAGAATTTGGTTTACTATGAGTTGAGAGTCACTGTGAAGCATACTATATATTTAATTCACTTGAGTCTACGTTATATAGGAGCTCATCTAGTTTGGAAAATGGGACAAAATTTGAGTCATCCTTATTGCTTCATTACATCTCCAAACTCTTCAAGTCTACATCAACAAGGAGTAAAATGGTCCTCAAGGTTGTAAACCAACAACAGTACACAGTCTAGGATTGCATTTCATTACATTTATGAGATGTGTGTGTTAATTTGACCTAAAATGAGTCTTCTATATTTTTAAGGATTTATGGAATTTTTAAACATTTAAAATCTATATTTTAAGAAATTAAAATTAAGGTTTTAAAATGTTTGGATTCAATTTGCAAATATAAAACCTTCCTAAAACTGCCTTGGGTAGAAACCGAAAGCGCTAGAAAAGTTTGTGGCCAAAATGAGATCTTAAAAAGATAAAACGCGTTTCTTATCTCATCTGGGCCATACACGGGTTGCATAGTTAGCAGATGGATTTGTATTTTCTCTTACTCACATTATCTACTTTCAATCTGGTACGTTGAATCATTTTATTTAATGGCCTGCATGAGCTTAAACTCAATCCATGTACTAACCATTTGAACCAATCATCTGATTTTAAAAGTGGCGCGTTGTGAACCATTATATTGATCATTCGAACCGTTTATCTAACCTCAATCGTTGATTTTGTCAGAAATTCCAGATCATTATAACCTACCTATAAATAGAGACCATCTACCATTATTTACAATCTTTGGGAGACTTTAGGTCTGAGAGAAAAAAGGAGAGAGAGATACAAAGAAAAAAATTGAGAGGAAATTTTAAAATCCAAACCAAACTCTACCTAAATTATTTCAGAAAAAGAGAGAGAGAGTTAGGGTTTTCTGGGTTTCTCGTTCGAAGTTACAAACCCTCTTTAGTCTTTATCTCTTAACCAAAATCCTCAATTAAAAACGATCTAGTTTCTTATTTTGAAACTTTAGAACTAATTCAACAAGTGACACAGTCACGTAGTTGTTTAGGCTGATTTATGTTTAAGAAATCTTGTTAATATTGGATCTGATTTTATTCATATTATTTCATTTATCCAACATCTCTCTATTTTTCAAAACTAAAATAAAGGTTTACATATTTTAGATTTAAGTTTTTCATTTTGAAAAACTTGTAAATAAATAGGTTTCGAAGATTTCTTTTTAAAAGATTCTAGTGTATACATATATGAAAATAAGAGTTTAAAATCAAAACCTAATTTCACTAATGTGAAAAATCGCATTTCATACTTAGATAGATTTCTGTAATTCATAGGAATTGTTTGTATAAATGTGTGTGAGTACATGCATGTGTATTTGGAACTTCACTCACAACACTGTCACACAACATCACAAAAATAATATTGTTTCTGAGATCTTAACCATTTAAGTCGACTAAAAGCTGAACGAGGAAGGAGACAAACTAAGGAACGCTAAAGTCCACATCAGAGCCTTAAATAATTCATAGTAACATAACGGAGCTGGTGTATCTTCTAAACTTAGATTTGGTCTGTATTTGTGTGTATAATTCGTTTATTATTTGTAACCTAAACTCTATTTTAGTGGATTATTATTTTGAGGTGTAGAGACCTTCGTGGATATTTCCCCAATTGGGTGGGGGTTTACCACGTTAAAAAACTCTCTTACATGTTTTTTTATTTCTTCATTCCTACTACTGCATAGATAGACTTAGTTGTTGGGATTTTAAAACCCGATTACGAGTAACTGAAATATCTCATTCATAATAATCAAACACTTCTTGTGTTCCTATATTATTTTAGAAAAGAGTTTCCTCAAGAAAACAACTCGGATCTTACTTAACTGATTTAACTTTTGTTAAACGATTTAGTAAGAGTATTTTCAATTAGTATCAGAGCAGTGTACATTATTTTCAACACTTTCTAAGATCCTGTGTGTTTTTGAAACTGTTTTAAAAAACAAATAACTATGGACGAGAAATTTGAGAGACTGGAAAACTTGGTTAGGCCTCCCCTCTTCGATGAGACTAATTTTCCTCACTAGAAAGTAAGGGTGATAGCCTTCATCCAAGGGACTTTAGGAGGTGATGTCTGAGATGTTATTGAAAATGGCTATATACATCCAACTAAGCCTGCTGCAGAGGGTAGTACTATAAGAATTAAAAAACTCCTAAGCGAGTTCACTAAAGAAGAAGAATCTACCTCTCCGAGTAACAATAAAGGAAATAATGTTATCTTTATTTCAGTGAATGAATATGAATTCAAAAGAATATCTATTTTTTCTACCTCCAAGGAAGCCTAGGACACGTTAGTCACTGCCCATGAAGGTGACACTCGTGTTAAGACTCCCAAGACCCAAATGTTGATCCAACTGTATAACACTCTATTAATGGATGAGTCTGAAACATTTGACGAATTTTACATAAGATTGATTGATGTTGTTACAAAACTTCATGCCAATGGTATAATGCATGATAGACGAGAGATTGCATCTAAAATTCTAAGATCACTTCCATCAAAGTTTGATAACAAATGCTATGCAATTGAGGAGATGGCCGTTCCTAACCTGACTCCAGAACTCCTCAGTATCATGCTTTGAACTGTGGAAATGGAATTAGAATTTAGGAAACACCTCTCAAATAATCAAAATAACCATACCAGTCCTAATGTTGTTTTTCAATCCAAAGTGACCAAACCACAGTTTTTTGTCCCTAATCTTGACTTGGACACTGATGGGGAGTGTGACTTAGATAATTTGGATAATCAGATTGCCCTACTTTCTGAACATTTTAAAAAGATTTTAAAGTTTATAAACAATGTTGCTTCTAAACAGGGGAAACCTGTTTACTCAAATTTCTCTAATAACAAACCTCATGAGAAAAGGCAAGATAGAAACCATACTGAGAACAACAATAGACTTGATAGAGATGCTAAAAAGATTTAATGTTTTAGATGTGGAAAATTAGGTCATATTGCCAGTAATTGTAGGGTTAAGTTGAAAAACAACCATATCAAGGCTAACCTTTGTAAGACTTGGGACAATTCAAGCGATTCTGATGAAGATGAGCCTGAATCATCCAATATCTTTGGCCCCTGCATGTCCTTTTTTGCAAAGTTTATGTATGCCGATGATATGCCTGTAACTTGTGCTGAACTTGATGCTAAAATGCCCAATCCTGATATGTCTTGTGATAATTTTTCTACTGTTTTATCTGCTCTATGTCTAGATTCTGTTAATGATATTGTTAGTAGTTCATCAACGGGGTGTGTGAGACAAAGGGAACGTTTGCATGAAGAAATGAATGCATGCGTGAGTATTAAAAATGAAGCGTTAGGGGACAATCCACACACCACACTCAGTAAATTCGATAATGATGACCTCCCAGATATTCACACACTCTACCCCAAAACTCTTAACAAGAGCACTAAACTTAAAAAATCAGTTAAGGACCTTACTGACAAAATAGAAGCCCTAAGTCTTATGGTAAAACAAAGTGTTGAGGATTACACCACTCAATATATGGATCATGAAAATAAAACTAAGTCTTTTCTTGAAAAAATAAAAAATCCTTCAGAGTCAAATGAGATTTTGGAAAAGAAATACAAAGCTACTTCGCTGGAATTGGAACAATCTAAAGAGAATGTCTCAACAATCTTCAAAAAATTCTCCAAATTTAAAAATAATGCTAATTGTTTTGAAGATTGTGTAGCATCAAGCAAGACCAATTTTGATGATGAAACTGGCATAGTATTTGAACAAAAACCTAAGGCACCAAATAAACCTTTTTAAAATGTGAAATTTGTGCCTGGTGGAATAAGACCTAAAGAACTATGTCCCAATTTTCAAGCGTTGAAAAATGAGTTTGATAAAAAACAGAAAGGATCAAACATTGTTATGGGAAATAGTTCTAAGCCAAATGTTGAGCCTAAGGCTAAGTATGTCTTCCCCCCTATAAGACAAGGAGACCCTTTGTTTTAACCTATTGAAGTTAGACATAAGGCCAAAGTTCAAAAATTGGACAAGCCTATTTTCAAAGATTTTCAAAGTGTTAAGAAACCATCTAACTATCTATACCGTTATTATTGCAATTTTATGGACACAACATTGAATAATGTTTTCAAAAATGCCTGAATAAGCCCATCTTTAATTCACAAGTTTATAAAAAATTTAACTATTCTAGACAAAACAAAAATAAATACGTCCTTCCTAAGCATCCCGACAAGAACTCTAACTATAGAAATAGGAAGGAATGATCTAATGCTAAAAATAAGTCCAAGAGAAAGAGTCCCAGATTCGTAACTAAACCAAATGCTCACAAACCCTCCAAAACTCAAGCAAATGCGCACAAACCTTTTGAAAAGCAAGCTAATGCTCACGATTTTTTTAGGATTCGATCAAATGCGCACAAAATTTTTAAAATAAGAGCAATTTGGGTTAGAAAAGATGATCTAATACCCTAGATGAAGTGTAACACTGTGACTAGCGCTTTAAAAGCTGAGCACACTACTTCTGGATGGTATATAAACTCTGGCTGTTCCAAATGTATGACCGGGGATGATACTAAACTAATCAATAGAATTGACTTCTTAGGAGGAAAAGTTTTGTTTGGAGAGAAGTATCAACTCAAATCATAGGTAAAGGGGCACTCCTAGAAAAGGGACTACCTATTCTCAAACATGTCCTTTTAGTAAAAGGTCTTATAACAAACTTCTTAAGTATATCGCAATTTCGCGACTCCAACCACACAGTTATATTCTCAAAAACAAACTGTAAGATTTTAAATGAGAATGGAGACTGCATTATTACAAGTCTCAGAACTCTAGATAACTGTTAAACAGTAAATTCAAGTATTTAGATTTGTAATATAGCCAGGATGGAAGATAATGAAATCTGGCACAACAGGTTGGGTCACATAAATTACAATAGCCTTAGTAAAATAAAGCTCCTAAGAAATAGTTAGAGGTCTGCCCAAAATAAAATCTATTTCAAACGTTGTTTGTAGGCCCTGCTAAGAAGGAAAGATAGTTGAAACTGCTCACAAAAAAGTTAAAGACACCTTAACAACAAAACTTCTAGAGCTTATCCACATGGACATAATGGGTCCTTCATGAATTGTAAGCCTTTGTGGTAACAGTTAAATTTTGGTAATAGTGGATGATTTCACTCTATTCACTTGGGTAGCTTTCCTTAAACAAAAATCTGAAACATTTTGTAAATTTTTAAATTTTTTTACGTATTGAGAATGAAAAAGATACCTAAGTAAATTGAATTCGTAGCGATAGAGGAGGTGAATTCAAAGACTTGGGTTAACAAAATATTGTGACTATAATGGTTACAAATATAAGCACCCAAAACTGTACAATTTATACCCCGAATAGATGTATTTTAGTTGCTATTTCTCGACAATATGGGTCTTATGCGCGTAAAAGTTTATTATGCAGGTTTAATGTACGTTGCGGTGTTCAAACGCGTATTTCAAGGCAATTGTGCATTTTACGGAGCTAAATACCTCTCCCGTACCCTAACCCAAGCCTAAAACCTAGCCTAAACCTACCCTAAACCCTATGTGTGTTTAGTTTGTGTCCTTTTTACTACTTTTTAGATTTTTAGTTTGAGTTATTTTAAATTTTAGAATTAATTTAGAATTTTTTAGGTTTTATTTCCTATTTTTATATTTTTTATTTCTATTTTTATTAATATAATTTTATTTTATTTTATTAAGTTTTTAGTTTTAGTTTTATTCTTATTTTATTTTATTTTATTTTTTTAGGATTAGTTTTTAGGAATTTAGTTTTGTTACATTTTATTTTTTTTAGGACTTTAGTTTTTAAGTTTAATAGATTTACATTGTTATTTCTTTTTAGTTTTATTTTTATTGAGTCTTGATTTTAATTTTTAGTATAGTAATTTAATTTTTAGATTTTTAGTTTTATTTTATTACTTAGATTTTATTTTTTTAGTTTTATTAGGGTCCAAACTAATACACACACTACACACCTATACCCACTAACCTATCCTACACCCTACCCCTCACCATAACTCTCTTACACCCTATCCACACCTTATCCCTCCACTTCATCTTCTTCCAACAAACATTCTCTCTCCTCTCTCCTCCATAACCAAACTACTCACCTTCTCTCACATCCATCATCATCCAAACACCACCCAACAAACCCTCATCTCTCTATCCTCCATAACTAAATACCCACCACCTCCCATGGCTGCCCGGCACCGCCGCCCCTCTCCGGTCGCAACTGCCCGAATCCGGCTAGTCCTAAAACCGACGCCCACCAACCTCCGGCGGTACCTCCTTGCCGTCGGCGCGCGCAACCTCTGTCCGACTGCCACCTCCGGCGTCGTTCCAACGACCTGCACCGGAACCTCCCTATCGCCGTCGCGTACCCAGCGCGACTCTCTCTCCCTTCGATTCCCCACTACCCTCACTCCACCGACCACCTTACCCCCTCTCCGGTGAGCTCAAATCGGAGCTGCCCCAAACCTGCAGTCCGACCCAATTCGGCGACCTGAACCCATTCATGTCATACCCATTTCCCATGAACCCATATCCAAAACCCAAACCCATTTCCCATTTACCTTTATTTCCAAGGCCAAGCAAGCCACGACATTCACCTGCCATAAACCAAATGCAAACCAAAAACCAAATAAACTCATTTACCCCATGTGCGACTTTAACTAACTTTACCCCTTTTACCCAAAACACCCCTCAAATCAAATCAGATTTTATCCTCACCACCCTCACCCACATGCCCTCACACTCACCCTTTCCATGCTCACTCAAGTCAATTCTCATTTTTACCCCTTAGCTCCAATTGCATATAAAAGAAGACTTGGGCCATTTTGAAAAGGATCTCAAAATTAGTTTTAAGTTAGGTATGATAAAATTCTCCCCACCCCTCTATGTTGAGTATTTGCATTTTTAGCAAATACCTCAATATAGAGGTGTGTGTTGAAAATTATCTCTAGGATAAAATTCACCCCACCCATCTATTATGGATTTTTGCATTTTTAGCAATTATTTCATAATAGATTGATGTAGTGAAATTTATCCCTTATGGGAAGTAAATTCTAACCCATTACTTTATGTTGAGATTTTGCATTTTTAGCAATTATCTCAATATAAATTAATGATCTAGAATTTATTTCTTTGGGTGAATTCTAATGTATAATTTTATAATTTTAGGATTTGCATTTTTAGCAAATCTCTTTTATTATTTAATTATCCATTATGAATTCATCCATTATCCTTTTAATTTTTAGTTTGTAATTTTTAGTTTAGATTCAATAAATACATGAGTGAGGGATTATGGTTGAGTGATTTTTAATGTGTAATTGAGTGATTGTTGATGCAAATGAAGATTCCATTTCAATTCAAGGCTCAAATTGGTTTGATCTATTCCTCTCTTTTACTTTTAGTTTAATCCTCACATGCTTTCAATTATGTATCTCATATTTTTGGATGATGATTATTGAGGGCTAATCTCCCATTTATGGGATGAAATTTTGAACCCCTCATGAGTCCAATTTAGTTAGTTTACTTTTTAGCTCAATTTTATTTACCTAATTTTTATTAGCTTTTACATCTTAATTAGTAGTTATAAAAATTAGTATAGTTAGTTAGTTAAAATATTCCCTTGAAAAATTCATAAAAAAATAGAAAAAGTAAAAATAGAAAAAAATATAATAAAATGCAAATGAATCTATATATATGTCATCTCCAATTTTGTGTTTCACCCTTAGATTTGGATTGACTCCCTTACTTACCTCTACACTAGTTTTGTTATAATTTTGTAGGTTCAAGGGAAATTTTGATGGATAGAGAAGTTGCAACAACGACCAATCTACATAAGAAAAGTAATTTTTCTTTTTATCAACAAACACGAATTCAGTGCTCCTAAAATGCCACAACAAAACGGTATAGCCGAGTGTAAAAATTTCACATTCTAAGAGATGGCTAAGGTAATGATACATGCTAAGAACTTGGAAAAATACTTTTGGGTTGAGGCAGTTCAGATAGCATGTCACATAATCAATAGGGTTTATCTTAGGAAAAATACCAAACAGACTCCCTATGAACTCCGATATGGCAAAAATCCAAATTTAAAATATTTTTGAACATTTGGGAGTGTTTGCTTTGTTTGCAAAGATAGAGAACACCTGTCTAAATTTGAAACTTGTGGCGACAAAGAAATCTTTTTGGGTTACTCCCTTAATAGTTGGGCATATCGTATTTATAATATGTATACCAATGTTCTTATGGAATCTATAAATGTGATTGTTAGCGATACTAATGTTGAGAGTAAAGAACAAGAGCCAACTATAGTGAACGAGTCTAAAAATATTTTAAACTATGACTCTCCCGAGATAGTTGATTCTTTACCAACTAAGACCCATAAAGTACCTAACTTGGTTTTTAAAGATCATCCTTTTGATAAAGTAGTTGGTAGCCCTGATGAGCCTGTTCGTACAAGATCCAAACAAGTAATATTTCTCATTTTGCATGCTTCGTTTCTCTAGTAGAACCAAAGAATATAAATGAAGCACTAAATGACTCTTTTTGTATTGATGCTATTCAAGAGTCATGATGTGTGGTATCTACTACCTCGACTAGAAAATAAATGGGTTATCAAAACTAGATGGATTTTTAAAAATAAAACCGATGAATCTAGGATAATAGTTAGAAATAAATCCAGATTAGTGGATCAAGGTTACTTTCAGATTGAAGGAATAGACTTTGAGGAAACATTTTCCCCTGGTACTCGCCTCGAGTATATTCGATTACTCTTAGCAATAGCCTGTCATTTAAACTTCACACTCTTTCAAATGGATGTAAAATCCGCATTTCTTAATGGTATTTTGACAGAAGAAACCTATGTTGAACAACCTAAATGCTTCATTGACCATCATTACTCAAACCATGTCTATAGGTTGAAAAAGTCATTATATGGTTCAAAGTAAGCCCCCAGGGCTTGGTATGAATGCTTGTCGACCTTTCTTATCAGTAAAGATTTTCGATGAGGTGGCAATGACCAGATATTATTCATTAAATTTTTTAACAAACATGTCTTAATATCGCTCATGTTTACGTAGATGACATTATCTTTGGATTAACATCCCCTACTGAAGTTAAAAACTTTATAAATATTATGCATGGTGAGTTCTAAATGTCATTAATGGGGGAGCTATAATATTTCTTAGGTCTCCAAGTGAAACAAATGTCTGATGGATTATTTATTTCACAATCCAAATACACGATAAAGTTAGTAAAGAAATTCGGACTAAAAAATGCGAAAAATGCTAGGACACCCATGAGTACCTCAGTCAAATTATCGCAAGATAATCATGGGAAATCTATTGATCCTACCTTGTATATAAGTATGATAAGTAGCCTATTATTCCTCACCAGCTCACGTCCAGATATAATATATGTTGTATGTGTGTGTGCCCTCTATGAAAGCGCTCCTAAAGAAAGTCACTTACTATGTGTTAAAAGGATTATCAAATATGTCAAAGGGACTATCAATCTAAGAATTTGGTACACAGAAGACACATCTAAAACGATCATAGGATACACCGATGCTGATTGGACTAGTTGTTTCGATGACAGTAAAAGCACATTAGGCGCATGTTATTACATAGGTAATAACTTGGTAGGATGGAATAGTAAGAAACAAAGTTGCACTTCGCTTTCTATAGCCGAATCAGAATATATAGCGACAGGTAGCTGTTGTGTTCAATTAATATGGATTAAGCAAATGTTAAGCGACTATGGCATTAATGAAGATAAATAACATCTCTATCGCGATAATCAAAGTGCGATTAATGTTTCCAAAAATTCGGTTCAACATTCATGCACAAAACACATAAATATACGTGAATTAGTAGAATCTAAGGAATTGGAAATAAATTATTTACTCACAACACTTTAATTAGCATATTTGTTCACTAAGCCTCTAGATCACTCAAGATTTTAATCTTTAAGGAAGTTTATTGGCATGATACATCCTGAATAATATCTATATTCTTTTAATATATCCTCTTGTCATACTCATGCTTATAATTGATTTTTGAGGGTATAGGGCAAGGTCGTTTAAAAAATGACAAAAGAAGCCTCCTATATATATTTTATGTAGGAGATCCGTGATGTGACCCGTTGATTATTACAATTTGATAGATATATATTTCATTTATTCTTCATAGTATGCTTATTTGTGATTATTCACCCCTTGTCCATTTGAGACAAAATGGGGGAGAGATATTTGAGTCCATCTTGGACATTTTACTGTATAATTCAACTAAAATCCTTGATCTTTGGCTTGAGATTGTTTTACTTTTCTGGGATTCAGACCACTACTTTAATTGGAAATATTTAAGGTATTGGCCTATAAATAGTTGAGTTATGTACTTTTTCATTTCTAGGATATGGGGTAGATAGAATTTTGTATAAGAATTGGATTTTTTATTCTTTGTTATCCCTACGAGTCCTAAATGACTCAAAGGAGATTTTCTCTCATTTACAAAGGGGAAGATTGAAGCACACTATATATTTGACTCACTTGAGTCTACATTATATAGGAGCTAATCTAGTTTGAAAAAGGAGACAAATTTGAGTCATCCCTATTGCTTCATTACATCTTCAAACTCTTCAAGTCCGCATCAACAAGGAGCAAAATGGTCTTCAAGGTAGTAAACCAGCAACACTACACACTCTCGGATTGCATTTCATTACATTTATGGGGTGTGTGTGTGTGTGTTAATTTGGCCTAAAACGACTTTTCTTCATTTTTTAAGGATTTTTAGGAATTTTTAAACATTTAAAATCTATTATTTAATAAATTAAAATAAAGTTTTTAAAATGTTTGGGTTCGATTTGTAAATATAAAACCTTCCTAAAAACTGCCTTGGGTAGATACTGAAAGCGCTAGAGAATTTTGCGGGCAAAAATGAGATTTTAAAAAGATAAAAAAATATGCGTTTCTTATCTCATCTGAGCCATACACGTGTTGCACAATTAGCGGATGGATTTGTATTTTCTCTTACTCACATTAGCTACTTTCAATATGGTACGTTGAATCATTTTAATCAATGGCCTGTATGCATTTAAACTCAATCAATGTACTAACCGTTTGAACAATCAGTATGATTTTAAAAGCGGTGCATTGTGGACCATTGGATTGATCATTCGAACCATATATCTAATATCAACCATTGATTTTGTTATAAATTCTAGATCCTTATAACCTCCCTATAACTAGAGACCATCGTCCCTATATTTACAATCTTTAGGAGACTTTAGGTTCGAGAGAAAGAGAAAGAGAGAGAGAAAAAGAGAGGAGATTTTATCATCCAAACCAAACTCTACCAAAATTATTTCAGAGAGAGAGAGAGTCAGGGTTTTCTTGGTTTCTAGTTAGATGTTACAAACCCTCTTTAGTCTTTATCTCTTAACTAACGCCCTCACTTAAAAATGATATAGTTTCTTATTTTAAAACTTTAGATCTAATTCAATAAGTGATACAGTCACATAGTTGTTTAGGATGATTTCTGTTTAAGAAATCTTGTTAATGTTGGATCTGATTTTTACTCATATTATTTCGTCTATCCAACTTCTCTCTATTTTTCCAAACTGAAATAGTGGTTTCAATATTTTAGATCTAAGTTTTTCATTTTGAAAAACTTGTAAATAAATGAGTTTTGAAGATTTATTTTTAAAATATTCTTGTGTACACAGATCTGAAAATAAGAGTTCAAAATCAAAACCTAATTTCAGTAGTGTGAAAAATCGCATTTCGTATTTAGAAATATTTTGTAATTCGTAGGAATTGTTTGTATAAATGTGTGTGAGTACACAACACTGTCACGCAACATCACTAAAATAGTGTTGTTAGTTCTGAGATCTCGACTATTTGAGTCGACTGAAAGCTGAAGGAGGAAGGAGACAAAATAAAGAATGCTAAAAACCACATCAGATCCTTAAAGAAGTCATAGTAACCTAATAGAGTTGGTATATCTTCTGAACTTAGAATGGGTCTGTATTTGCGTGTATAATTCATTAATTATTTGTAACCTAAACTCTATTCTAGTGGATTTTTTATTTGAGGCGAAGAGACCTCCATGGATGTTTCCCCAATTGGGTGGGATTTTACCACGTTAAAAAACTCTGTTGCATGTGTGTTTTTTATTTTTTCATTCGTATTAGTGCATAAATATACTTAGTTGGTTGGATTTCAATACTCGATTTCAAGTAACTGAAATATCTCGTTCATAATAATCAAACACATCTTGTGTTCTTATATTGTTTTAGAAAAGAGTTTCCTCAAGAAAACAACTCGGATCCTACTTAATTGATTTAACTTTTGTTAAACGATTTAGTATGAGCATTTTTAACTGTGTGACAATATCTATTCAGCGTCGAGAGAGGACATCAATCCAAAACCCACTACGAGCTCTTTATACTCTGACTCATTGTTGGATGCGTTAAATTGCAATCTTAGGTTATATTCTACATCAATGTTATCTAGCATTGTGATGATTATACTTGATCCGCTGCCAATTACACAAGATGAGCTATCTACAAACAGTATCCAGATAGGAGGGTCTTCTTTAAACTCTCCATCGATCAAGTTCCTGTATTTAAAAAAAATTCATTTACTCTAAGTCACGAGTAATTTCTTCCTGCTTGGATAATGACCTCGGGACCTCAGTTCTTGGGTTAGTCGGATTAATGGTTAGTCTATCTCCCATAAGAGTTTGCTCATTTGATTGGACTGGTGAGCTTTCTTCCGAAGAAATTTGCTTAATCTGCTTTGGGGATGAAATTTCTTCCCTGGGAGTCTGTTTTATCACTTTTACTCCCGAGCTCTCTTTAGTAAAAGTCTTCTCGGTATTTTTTTCTTCGTAAGTGAATTTGACTATAAAATCTACTCCAACTTGGCCTTTTATGGCCATTCTGGGTTCATATGAGATGTTGTACTCTCCTAGCTCTACAACCCAAGCGATCAGTCTTCCTGATTTTTCAGGTTTATGAACAACTTGTCATAAAGGCAAGTCTGTATAGACAATAAGAATATGAGCTTGAAAGTATGGCTTCATCCTTCGAGAAGCCTCAATGAGGGCTAGTACTAATATTTCCAGTCTTTGATATCGAATCTCTGCTCCTCAATATGCCTTTATGGTATAATAATCTTTTTTATACCCCGTTTTCTTGTCATGCGAATGTCGAGCTAACCGCTGATTCGACTATGACTAAGTATTGCTAATTTTTTCTCCCATGATAGGCCTTGAAAGTAAAGGTGGAGACGCCAAATACTTCTTCAACTAAAAGAACACTGTCTCACAATCATCAGTCTATTCAAATGTATTTCACAGTACTTTGAAAAAGGGTAGGCACTTGTCGATAGCTTACAAAATAAACCAGTTCAATGCAGTAATGCGCCCTATTAATCTTTTCACTTCCTTTTTGTTTGTCAGAGACTGCATGTTGAATAATGCCTGAATTTTATCTGGATTGGCCTCAATGCCTCTCTGATTTACTAAGAAGCCTAGGAACATCCCTTTTCGTACTCTAAAGACACATTTTGTTGGATTGAGCTTCATTTTATGCTTTTCTAGTTGGTTTGGTCAAATGTCTACCCAGCTGTCTGATGTGGTCAGTGGCTACTTTACTCTTTGTGAGCATATCATTAATGTACACCTCCATGTTTCTACCGATCTGTTCCTCAAACACTTCGTACACCAGCCTTTGGTACGTTGCTCCATTATTTTTTAGCCTATAGGGCATAACACTGTAGCAGTAGGTACCTCGGCTGGTGATAAAAGTAGTCTTTTCCCGAGCTTTATCTTTATTTAGTCAAATCCCAAGTACGCATCCATAAAACTAATAAGCTCATGCTATGAGGTAGCAATGACCAACTGATTAATTCTAGGCAAAGGATAGTGGTCCTCTGGGCATGCTTTGTTCAGGTTGGTGAAGTCAACAAACATACGTCACTTGTTATTCTTTTTCCTAACCATCACTACATTGGAGATCCACTCTGGATAGTTGAAATCTTCAATGAATTTTACTTTTTATAATTTCTCCACTTCTTCTTGTACGACCATGCTCTTTTCCTGACTGAAGACACATTATTTTTATTTGCTCGGTTTGGCATATTAGACTATGTTTAGCTCCAGAGAGATAAATTTTGGGTCAATCACTGGCATATCTTCGTGACTCCAAGCAAATACGCTCCCCCATTTCCTAAAAAATCAACCAATTCTTTCTTGAGGGTAGGATCTAGTGATGAGCCGATCTGAGCCGTCCTATCTGGTTGTTCATCATCTAAGATAATTGATTATATATATTCTTCGACCTGCCCTTTGACCAACTCTTCTTCTTCCCGGGGATCTAGCATTTTTATTTGGTAGGTTGTGGTCAGTTTATTCTGTTCCTCCTAGTTGGCTAAGGTATAGTAACATTACCTATCTTTAGATTGACTTCCTTTCACCATACATACTCCCCGATGAGTGGGGAACTTCATGCACTAGTGCAAGGTGGAGGGAACTGCTTCAGATTTCTTCAGCATGACCCTGCCAAAGATAAGGTTATATATTGAGTGGAAATTCTTATCCACGACGAAGAAATGAATCGTCTTTATTCAGCAAGTGGGTCATGTGCCGATCATATCCTCTAACTCAATTGTGACTAAAGGATATATATTTTTTTATCATGAGAAGCCAATAAGTGATCTATGATGAGCTTCAAGCTTTCGTCCCTCAATCTTAGACTCTTGAAGAAGTTATAAAACAAAACATCAATGGAACTACCATTGTCAACTAGATACCTTGCGGCCTTGCTTTCATAAACTATCATAAAGACGACCAATGGATCGTCATATAGGTATAACACACCATAAAAGTTATCTTTGGAGAAGATAACCATATTTCATAAACTATCATAAAGGCGATTTTTTTTTCACTTTCTTAGGTCGGGAGTCCATATTTTCGGTCAGTTTGATCTGTCTAATGTGAGTATAGGCCTTTGCCTCCCTGAGATAGGCTTTCGTTTTATGTACTCGTCGTCTCTTCCGCCATCTCCTCCCGTAATGAAGTTACATCCGAAATAGATCATTTTTACCCCATTTAAAGGCTCCTTGGGCCTCTTAGGCAGATCTGGGCCAACCCTAAAATCGTCTTATCTGTCTTTTTTCCTCTTGTCAGGTCTTCTGCATGGAGATTCTGTCGTATTCTGGGCTTTTGCTTATCCCATTGATATGTTTGGCCACCTTTTGTCCACAAATTTTGGTAATTTCCCCCTCCTGATTAGATTTTCTATCTCGTTCTTTAGGGCTATGTACTTATCAGTATTATGGACATAATCCCTATGGAACTCACATTATTTTCTTTTGTCCCTTCTGTTTCCTGGGACTTTCAGTTTATCGGGTCATTTCAAATCTTTGCTCCTATGTATCTCCTCAAGGATATAATGGACGCTGACAATCAAAGGAGAATATTCATCATATCTCTTTCATTTGTCATCCTTTTCATCTTGCTATTTCTTCTATGAGTTTTTACTAGTGTTGGCTTTGGAGCTACTGAGATCTTTGGCAGCCATATTTTCTTTAGCATTCATAATATTCCCAACTTTAGCTAATAACTCAATCATCATCTTGGGGGGCTCTTTAGCTAATGCCCATTACAACTTTCCTGACTGCAGGCCATTCATTAGGGCTGTGATGGTTATGTTCTCATTATAGTCGATCATATCCAGCTTCTCGCTATTAAAACGAGTGATAAACTCTCGAGTCATCTCATCAGCATTCTTACAAACATTCAACAGATGTGTCACCCTTTTGCGGGGCTAGCTTCCAAAGCTAAAATTATTAATGAAGAGATTGGCCAGTTATTGGAAGCTTTAAATCTGCCCTCGTAGCAGACCATTGTACCATATTTGGGCAGATCCTATCATTATACTGGAGAATTCCCATCAACGTATTTATCTACAATAGAATAAATATGGAAGGTTGTCTAATACTGTTCTACGTGTAACACGAGGTCAGTTTTTCCACCATACATCGATGTTATCACCGATGGTTTGAATTTTACGGGTGTAGGATAGCCCATGATTGATGGGGTGAACGAAGATCCTTTCACAAACTCTGTGTGCAAAGGATCCTTTGATTTAGCAATCTCCCCTAGGAAATCTTTCCGATACTGAATTGATCCTTTCCAAGGATGGTAATCCTATTTACCGAGGATTTTCCTGGTTGTTTGAGACATTCTATCGAACTCTCTTTCTGAGAAGTCTGTTCGGCATGTGTCTACTTATGTACAGCAGCCCTAGGTCTGTCCGTGCACTCTATCTTCCTAGCAGTATACTTTGATTTTTCTTCATGCAATCTAGATCCATTGGGATCTCTATGATGCTGCCTCCTCGCTGCTCATGGGCCTAGATGATAAAATGCAGACGCTGAATCTTTCGAGTACGCAAGGCATTTTTCGGAGAAGGTTTGATCGTCATCAAATCCAGTTGTTCTGAGAGACGAGGTAGCTTCTAAGCGGTACGACCTTTTATTTTGAGATCCAGAATATCTAAACTTACTTTATTCTTCATGTGATCCCCATCTTGGTCTCCTTAGGTTCTTTAATGCCTGAGTGCAAGATCTATATCGTCTTCCCAGGTAAGGAGTTTGAGGTGGCATTTCCATTCTTCTACTTGGTAGTTCAAATCCTGCTGGGTGGTAAAATTCTCCTCTATGTCTGCCCTATCAATAATTTTTTTTGCATTGCCTCTTAACATCTAGCTAAGCTCATCAGAAATTTTTGTATGTCCCTTATTTTGATAGGGCTTGAGGTGGAATTATTTCATTTGCGCAGTTACTTTCTGGATTTTCTCCCATTTTTAAAAATTACAGGCACAACAAGGTATCAGAATAACCATAGATCGAGTTTTTTTTTAAGAAATGAGGTTTGTGGATTAGAATTGGTAGGAAATAACAAATGGATTATCGTGTTCCCATGGAGGGTGCCAATTTGTTATCATTGAGCCTCTGTTGATTAATACCAATATTAAACAATGACAAATAAAAAGATTAATGACTTAGATTTGAAAGAGATGAAAGACAAAGAAGGAAACAAAATATTAACGTGGTTCGGCCCGGTGAGGCTGTGGCCATCCCCCGATCCTCGCGGTGGGATAGAGGAGGGTTCATCTCCGCGGTGAGAGGATCTTGGTCCCGCGCATCCCTCTTGGGAGCGCTTCGGGCGGCGTTGGCGATGTGTAAGGTGAAAAATATAGAGAGATGGAATCGCCAGTCTATTTTACTCAAAACAGTTAAAAGAAGGCGGAGCCATCCCGAAGGACGGAATCCAAAAACATACTGATACATACGAAACCCAAATTTATTCGAAAAGGGTTAGGAGGCTAAGTTACAAAATGGGAAGGTGTTAGGCATCCATTCCGGCCTTGAGGTCTCTCATGGATTGTTGCTATTTTCCTTTAATTCCCCGTGATATGTGTGCAGTGTATATGTAATGGAGATATAAATCCCAGACTTGTATCATGGAAGAGATAAAGTGAGTCATCCATAAGAATATTCCTAAAAGTAATATTAGAAAATAGGATTTACTCGATTATCCTTGAGTTGATCGTTATAATGGAACGATAATGCATGTGGAATAATATGCCACTAAGAACAAACATATGTATATGTAAATATATAGAATCTAAGAGAATTAAAAATAACAAAAGTGGGAGAATTAGGACTCGAGTCTCGAATTTTACCCCGAGACGCCTATGTAGTCTATAGAGTCATCAAAGTCCACGTAGATCGTATACAAAACGAGGGGTGGGGTTTATCCCATAAATCTAGTCGGGGGCTTCTCTTAAGTGTGTTTGTGTGTAAAAATGTGTTTTAGTTGTGAGAAAAGTGTGAGAATTCCAGTTTGGAATTTATGAGCAAACCCTCCTTTTCTTATTTTTTTGGGTTTTATTTATATGAAAATAAGAGATGTGCAATAATACTGAATAAAAAGTATATTAGGATATGTGAGATGGAGAGAATAAAAGTGCTAAGTAATAAAAAAAGTTAATGCGAATTTAGGAGAATTTGAAGAGAGAGTTGAGAAAGTTGGACCTTCTTGAAGATCTTGAGCTTGATCTTGAATGTTGGAGAGCATCCCTTGCACTTGGGTGATGATTGAGGGTAGTTAATTCACCAAGTTTGATGAAAAAGGAGATGAAAAGTGAAGATTGGAAAGGGATTTGGATGTGGAAATCACACTGACTTCGAGAGAGGTTTTCTGAGTTCGCTGAGAGTGATGGATTTCAAATCTTGGGTCCTTTTGAAAATGAGGTCAGACCCTCATTTTTATAGGCCCAGGGCATTTCCAATCGGCATAGCCCTGGTCCTGCCAATTGGCATGTGTTTTTAGGCACACTGCCGATAGGCATGGTTTGGAACATTCCGTTTGGCAGTCTCTTCAAGTTCCTTCGGAAAATCAATCGTAGAGCGCAAATTGTTGATCCGAATCGTGCACGGGATGAACCGTTGGAAAGTTATTTCAGGGACCTTGAAAGTCCTTGGACTTCTCCCGGGTCTAGGGGTTGACTTTGGGTTAAATATGGCTCGCGAGCGCTCGTCGGTCCTTTGGACGGAGAATTGTCGGACACAAACGGATCATTCGTCCGCATGGTTAGTCAGAATATCGTACGTGACAGACCGTTGGAAAGGTTAGGAGATTTACTTCGACATTTCAAAGAGTTAGACTCGATTTGGGAAGTTGACTTTAGTCAATCGGGGCCTGGAAGCGTTTGATGACCTTTAAGAGAAAAACGAGTTATTCGTCCGTACCATAAGTCAGAATCGCACATGGGACAGACCGTTAGAATGGGGTTTCAGTTCCCTTTGAAGATTCATTCAGTCTCGATCGAGATGAAGAGTCGACTTGGTCAGACGGAGCCCAGGAACTTTCGGTGACCTCCTAATCAAGTTTCTAGGGAAAACGGGTCATTTGTTCGTACCATAAGTCAGAATCGCGCATGGGATAGACCGTTGGAAATGGACTTCAGCGCCCTTTAAAGATTTATTTAGTCTCGATTGAGCTGAAGAGTTTGACTTTTGGTCAAACGGAGCCTGAGAGTGCCCGATGTAGGGCTGTCAATGGACCGGGTCTGGACCCGAACCCGATCCGGACCCGACCTAAATTAACGGATCTAAGCAAATTTTATAGACCCGATTATCCGATTACCCGATTAGTTAATGGATCGGATCTGGATATACATGACTCCGATCCGATAAGGACCCGACCCGAATGTGTATATATATAATATAATAAATATATATTTATATATAATATTATATATATATAGTCTTACATATAGTTACTAAATATATATATATAACTAACTTATATATATATATAACAGTTTTACATACATATATATATATAAGTTATATATAAAAACAGTTTTACATACATATATATATATATAAGTTATATATTTCTATAAAAACAGTTTTTATATAAAAACAGTTTTTATATATATAAAAAAACAGTTTTTTATATAAAACTGTTTTTATATAAAATATGTTGTAATAAGTTATATTTATATAAAAACATATTTTATAAAAAAACAGTTATATATAAAAAACTATTTTTATATAAAACTGTTTTTTATATATATAAAAACAGTTTTTATATAAGTTATATTTATATATGTATATATATAAAAACTGTTTTTATATATATATATAATCGGATCGGGTCTTCGGGTCGGGTCTTCGGGTCCTTAACGGATCCGGGTCTGGATCCATTTTCTGAGACCCGTCGGGTAATCGGGTAAGACCCGATCCGTTAAAAATATACCCGGATCGAATCTGGATATACCCAGACCCGATCCAGACCCGACCCGTTTACACCCCTAGCCCGATGGCCTCTAGGTCAGTACCCAGGGTATGACTTAGGATTGTAGTGATGAAAGGAGGTGCTAAGGACCTAAGGAGAGGTTACGGGGTGCTTGAATGGGGTGTCTACAGAGCCTTTCGACGGGTGAGTTTGGTACAAACGATAGCCGTCGAATAGACACCGCATGATGCCATTGAAAGAGGATGACCGATTCAGAGGGTCGAGGCCGATTCTGAGGACCTAGGGATGAGGATGATCGATTCAGAGGGTCGAGCCCAATTCTAAGGACCTAAAGCAATGATGGGGATGACCAATTTTACGGGTTAAAGACAATTCTAAGGGCTTAAATCGTGATGACCATTTCTGTGGGTCAAAGCCAATTCTGAGGGCTTAGGTTGTGATGACCAATTCTGCAGGTCGAAGCCAATTCTGAGGGTTTAAATCGTGATGACCAATTCTGCGGGTCGAAGCCAATTCTGAGGGCTTAAATTGAGATGACCAATTCTGCGGGTCGAAGCCAATTCTGAGGCCTTAAATTGTGATGACGGATTCTGCGGGTCGAAGCTAATTCCGAGGGCTTAAGTTGAGATGACCAATTCTACGGGTCGAAGCCAATTCAAAGGGCTTAAGTTGAGATGACCAATTCTGTGGGTCGAAGCCAATTCTGAGGGCTTAAGTGGAGATGACCAATTTTGCGGGTCGAAGACAATTCTGAGGGCTTAAGTTGAGATGACCAATTCCGTGGGTTGAAGCTAATTCCGAGGGCTTAAGTGGAGATGACCAATTATACGGGTCGAAGCCAATTCTGAGGGCTTAAGTTGAGATGACCAATTCTGCGGGTCGAAGCCAATTCTGAGGGCTTAAATTGAGATGTTCTCACAGAACTCTGCCAAGAGAATTACCTCGTGATTTTGATTTGATCTGGGATTTGATTGTTGGGGAAATCTTCATATCTTTTGGAGAGTTTGCGGGGTAATAGCCAATTTGATGCTATAAATTCCACTGGGGATGTGATTAGGTGGTCCATGATTTGGATGCTTTGCTTAGGGAAATTTGAGACTTTTGGGGAATAGGAGATAACCTGAGGTTTGGGACACTTCAGGGGTCCTCTGGGGATGTTGTCGGGGAGGTATCCGCTTTTTCTTTGACAGTTTCGTTGGGGGAAATAGGGGTTTCGCTTGAGCGAGTGTGAAATTTTCATGGTAAAAATGTTTTAAACCCTCCCTGGGATTCTTAGGAATTTTCTATGGATTTTTCAGGGTTTTTTGGTATTTTCTGGGAGTTTTTGAGTGAAAATTTAAGGGGGTGCCGGTCGGCATGGTGTGGAGGGTGCCATTCGGCAGTGGCACGGACTTTTAGACTGCCTCAAGAGGGTAAAAGGTCAGTGCTGATCGGTATGTGGGGGTGAAATGCCGATCGTCATGACCCTTGGCTTCCTATAAAAAGGGGGAGGGTTCCCCTCATTTCTCACAGCTTCTTGCCTTCTCTCTTTCTGCAATTTTCTTCTGCGAATCGTCCTAACATTTTGTAACCTAAAAAATGGCCGCTTTTGTGAGCATCGTGGTACACAAGAATATTCTGCCATGCTGGGGATAAATCCCAGCGTTACTGCGGCTCTAACTGAGTTTTGTCGGTCTCCTCGGGAGCTGTTGGATGGAATTCTCTGTGTCTCGCCCTCGACGATTAGATCTTTTGTTGCGGTAGGAATGATCTCCCTTCCGGCGGTACTGCGGTCTGTGAACTTGTAGGAGGTTGGTGATCGTAACACCCCGCCTTCCCGGGGAGAGCGAACGGAGCGCTACTATCGATAAAAGTAATCAAATCCATCCAAAACAAGGTATAGAGCATCTATGTTCCACAATAAACAAACGAGAATCCACTAATATCAATCTTCAAATTAAATACAACAGAGTCTCTCGAAATAAAACAACTGTCTATCTCGAAATAAAAATAAATCACCAATGCTCTATACATCAAAGTAAATACAAATCTTCTCATCTTGTATTCTCGAATATTCTTCCCAAAATATCCAAGCTAAAATCATCAATCTCCAATAATCCATAGCGCCCAAAATTCGCGCTAACCTGCCACTAAAAGAAAATATGGGGAAGTACATAATTCGACAGGAAATATGCTCAACAAATATTAGCGGTGAATAAAACGTAACAATACGAGTACGAATATTCAAATCAAATGCAAATCTCAATAGCATTTCTATCAATATAATTTCTCAACAACACATTAATCCAAGTCACCAGGCCTCACCATACCGCCCTATACTTATTAAGTAGTCGGAACAGGAATCTGGCGAGTGCCTAAACCATCAAAAGGAAATCAACATAAATCTGCTAAAAAAAGTCAGATTACACCATCAAAATAATCTCCCCAAAATCATCAAATAATAACCAAGAGTTAACTTCAAAACAACCCTAAGAACACCTCCAAAAACTAGGGTTGAATGGATAAATTAAAGGGTACTGTTTGTGTATAAAAAGAGAGGAAATAAAATATGTGTGTTGCATATTTTTGTGCCAATAGATGCTTCAAAAATGGTCACCCACGACCCCTTTAAATAAGGCAAAAAGATAAGAGTCTAAACCAAAACAAACTCTAAAAAAAAACTTGCAGCGCACGATTTCTGCTGGGGTCGATCGATCGATCGCCCAGAAAATCTGACAGTTCGGCTTAAAAAAATTATAAGGGGTAAACTTCAAAAATCAATTAAAAATTCATTTTAACTCCGATTTCAAAACCGTTTGAAATTTCCGTCTTTAAAAATAAAATCCAACATTTTTTAGCGAGAAAAATAATTTTATCAAAATTTTTTTTTCCTCTTTATTTTTAAAATACCCCCAAAATTATGCGGGTTGTTACACTTCCCCACTAATAATGGAATTTCTCCCTAAAAATTTGCCGGATGTCTACTCTAAAAAATCAGGCCAACAATCTCGTCACCAAAAATTCCAATATCTCACATCTAATCTAGATGCGTAACATGAAACGATAATCTAAAGTTTCTATCTCCAAATATGCACTACAAAAATTCAATAGACCTAAAACCCAAGACCCGAGGGTGGTCGAATACCAAAGCTCTGATACCATTCTATAAAACTCCATCCGCCCAGGGAGAGAGAACGGAGCACTACTATCAATAAAACTAATCAAATCCATCAAAAATAAGGTATAGAGCATCTAAGTCCCACATTAAACAAATGAGAATCCACTAATCTCAATCTTCAAATTAAATACAACAAAGTCTCTCGAAATAAAACAACTATCTATCTCGAAATAAAAATAAATCACCAATGCTCTATACATCAAAGTAAATACAAATCTTATCATCTTGTATTCTCGAATATTCTTCCCAAAATATCCAAGGTAAAATCATCAATCTCCAATAATCCATAGAGCCCAAAATCCGCGCTAACCTGCCACTAAAAGAAAATATGGGGAAGTACACAATACGACATGAAATATGCTCAACAAATATTAGCGGTGAATAAAACGTAACAATACGAGTACGAATATTCAAATCAAATGCAAATCTCAATAGCATTTCTATCAATATAATTTCTCAACAACACATTAATCCGAGTCACCAGGCTTCACCATACCGTGCCATACTTATCAAGTAGCCGAAACAGGAATCTTGGCGGGTGCCTAACATCAGTGTCATATTAAAATCTCATGACAACGTGCCCAACATAATAAATAATACCACATGAATCAAATAATTATATTCCAACAATAATTTCCAGATTTCCAAAAGAATTTAGCAATTCAAATATGAGTCAATAATCACATGAAATCAAAGGGAATAACTCTCGCAAGATTAAGGAGCATATTGTGTAAAATCCCATACCTTAAACCATCAAAAGGAAATCAACATAAATCTCCCCAAAAAAGTCAGGTTACACCATCAAAATCATCTCCCAAGAATCATCAAATCATCACCAAGAGTTAACTCCAAAACAACCCCAAGAACACCTCCAAAAACTAGGGTTGAATGCATAAATTAAAGGGTATTGTTTATGTATAAAAGGAGAGGAAATAAAATATGTTTGCTGCATATTTTTGTGCCAATAGATGCTTCAAAAATGGTCACCCACGACCCCTTTAAATAAGGCAAAAAGATAAGAGTTTAAACCAAAACAAACTCTCAAAAAAACTTGCAGCGCACGATTTCTGCTAGGTTCGATCGATCCACCCCTAGTGTCGATCGATCGATCGTCCAGAAAATCTGACAGTTCGGCTTAAAAATATTATAAGGGATAAACTTCAAAAATCAATTAAAAATTCGTTTTAACTCCAATTTCAAAATCGGTTGAAATTCCCGTCTTTAAAAATAAAATCCAACATTTTTTAGCAAGAAAAATAATTTTATCAAAAACTTTATTTTTCCTCTTTATTTTTAAAATACCCAAAAAATTATGCGGGTTGTTACAGTGATGCTGGGTATGCCGGAGCCATCGTTCTGGACTTGGTTTTGAAATTACTGCTGGTGACTGGTGGACCCGCAACTTGTAGCTATTACTTCATGGATGTCCGACCGTCGCAATCCTGCGGTGATGATACTGGCAGAGACTTTGAATGGCTTGGATGCCTGGCGAGAAGGTCGTTCTGACTTTCTAAGGGATAGCCCTTGTGATGTTGTTCATGTGGTTGTTTGAAAGACTCTGCATGGTGATTCCTCCGGAATACCCTTTGTCATCTGTACCCAACTTCTTTTCGCGCCATTTCACTAGCATTGGCCTGGATATTGAGAGCTGGTAGGACTGACTTGTGGAGCATGGGGCTCTAAATCTGCACTGGCCAGTGCCTTGGTGGGAACAACTGCGGCCTATTCTAGAACTGGGGGAATACCCGTACGTTCGGCTGGTTGGTCTCAGACATAAATCTTTCTATTTCCCTTAGAGGCTTCTGCGCCAATTTGACTGGGAGCATATTGTGTCACCTCGAACACTAGACTTCTTTCTGGTAGAAGATCTGACAGAGAGTCTGCGCATGCGACATGGATCTTTATGGGAAAGTCGATAGCCGTCGACCCGTCCTTCTCAGTCTGTTGGGAGAGTTTGGCGCATCCCTGAGGATTATATGAAGTGGTTGTGGAGAAGAGTAGTCAACAAGATGTTGGTAGTGGATACCGGACAAAGGTGTCTTGTCTTATCCGATACCATGGAGGGAGGTGTTGTAGTTTTTCCGAGTCTGGTTCGAGCTTATCGATCCACGGAGCGTATACGACACTCCATTCAGATAGGGGAAGCTTGGGGACCCCAGGATGTAGATAACGACGAAGCGGGCTCCTCTGATAGCTGTGGATAGGACTTTTGGGGGAGTTTATTTTGTAATGGGGGATAAGTTTTGGAATTTACTTGGATTTTTAGTAAGGTAGGGGAAGGGAGTTATCCGTTCCTTTTCTTATGTAATTGCACTATAACTTCTTATTAGTGAAATAAATAAGTTTTTTGATCATCCAACTGTGCCTTTTGATGAATTTTGTATTTTGAATTATCTACACCGTTCGCTAAGGCATGCATAATCCTTTTGTTCAAGTATATGTTAGAACGAACTGTCATTCTCGGAGGTAAGAAAAGAATATTATTTTGTGAAAAAGAAAGGGGCGTGCTCATGTAAGATGTATGAGCTACCTACGTACCTCTGGGGTTTTGAAAAATTTTAATTTTTTTGGAAATGTTTTTTTTTGTAGAGGATCAAGCCCACGTAGTTCTGGGTGGAGGGAAATGAAGAGATATTTTTTTTAGAATAAAAGGGGGATGAGAAGAGTCGTAGTGTGCTGAGATTTCGGACTAGCGGTAGAACTTTTTGAGACAGTCCAGGTTGACTGGATGAGCCATCTCTTCTCCATCTAGGTCGGCGAGCATAGGGACATCGACGGACAAGATCTTGTTCACAATGTATGAGCCGCTCCAATTGGGCTTGAATTTCCCTCTGGGGTCCCAGATGGGCTCTAATATTTCTTTGAGGGAAAAATCTCCCTCTCAGGCACCGCGGTCCTTGACTCTCTTATTGAATGATCACGCTATACGACGATGGTACCCTTATATGTGGTATAAAGCTTTCAATCTCCTTTCATCTAGGAGGGTCAGCTCGTTAAGACGTCTTTGGTACTAGTCTTCTTAGCTGACCTTGCTTTCAAGAATGACGCATAACAAGGGTATTTCCAGCTCCACGGGTAGGACTTCTTCCATGCCTTAGACTAGAGAGTAAGGGGTAGCCCCAGTAGTTGTTCAGATGGAGGTTCGGTAGCCCTAGAGGGCATAAGGGATTCAGTCGGCCCAATTACGACAACTTTTGGTCATCTTACTGATGATGGCTTTGAGGTTCTTATTGGCGGCTTCGACTGCACCATTGGTCTGAGGTCGGTAGGGAGAAGATTTCTGTCTCTGATGAATTGGGTCACCTTCTTGGCATTCAGGACTGCGTATGACTCGACTTCAACCTAATTGGTGAAATAATCAATGAAAATTAGGATGAATTCATGCCCATTTGAGGCCTTGGGTGTAATTTTCCCTATGATGTCGGTCCCCATGTGGAGAATGGCCAGGGAGAAGTCATGTTGTATAATTCTTACAGAGGTAGGTGTTGAAGGTTAGAAAATTGTTGGCATTTGAGGCATCACCGGACATAGGCGGTGTAATCCTGGATTATGGTGGTCCAGGAGTAGCCTTATCGGATGATCTTCTTGGCAAGCATGTGATCGTTTATATGGGGCTCGCATTCCCCGTTGTGGATTTTCTGAATTACCTCTTTATTGCTAGTGATGATGCTGGAAACAACACCACCAGATAAGGTGTTGACAAGCTCAATCAAGTGATAACAATGGTAGCACAGGAGAATACAAGTTTATATGTAGAAGGAGGTGGAGAGAAGAGGATGAACACTAATATGTAATTGGTTCAGCCAATTAGGCCTACGTCCACTGTATAAGTGAGTGAGTAATGTCACTGAAATAAGTCACTAATGGCCATGGATACAATCTCTCAAGCTTTCTCTCTCTACTATGTAAATTGACAGAGTTTCATCTAAGGCTGTGAAATATCGATCCTTTACAATATTGAGGATGACCTCAATATATAGTGCTTGGGGGGTGTAATATACCCCCAAGCATGGAATGTGCATGTGCATGGAGATCCATCTAGTGCAAGGATGACACCAGGATGATCTCAACTAAGTAATGATGACCTCAATATTCCTTCACATGGAGGGAATGATTTAGTTATAACAAATTCGTCCACGTGTTCCAAGCCATATATGTGTGCGTAGGTGATCGCCTGTTTTTACTGGGTACCAACCTCGGCCTGGATGAGTATGAGGTTGGTGGAGTACTACCCTTGCACTGCCTGAGAACAATGTTCCGCAAACACCTCGGCCAGGATATGAGCCCGAGGTTGGGAATGAGGTGTAACGTCGGGCAAGGCCGATAATGATATGATGATTGTTGATTGAGCCTATGAGGATTTTGCTGGTTCTCAAGTGTTTCTTGTAACATCTTTTATGGCCGACCTTATGGATAGCTGATCCCACGAGTTACGTAGACCTCGACTGTTGCCCAACTGAGGGGGTACTGGTAACATCAGCCGTGGCTGACCTTATGAAGGACAAGATCACTGATGGCTAGTCTTGATCCCTTATTACCTCGGTCGTCATCCAGGATGAGGTTGATGTCTTTGAACTGATAGGTACACTTTGGGCATATTAATCACCCCCTAGCCCTTAGTTACTTATGTGAATAGGTGACTAAGGGTTATGCATATCTAAGGCTATATTTTTCTTATGTACCAACATTTCTTTGACATGTGTCAACTTCTTAAGTGGGTAGCGTTCCTGACAAGGTGTGATGATGCTGATTATCTTTTGGGTTCCCAAGGCAATGATGGGCCTTGGGATGCGTGCAATTAGATTTGAGGGTTTAAACCCTTTCCTTTCTCTTTTTTCTTCATTTCTTTTATTTTTCCTACATGAGCCTTCTGCGTTTTCTCTCTCTCATGAAGAACCTGATCGAGGCTGTTTGTGGATTTTTTTTGCTCAATCTTCCTACTATTCATATCGTACTCTATCTGGTATTCATTGTTATCTTTCTTTTGCCATTTTTCAGCCCTGCATTTCCATTTCTTGCATTTTCCAGTGTAATTTAACTTTTTCGGTGATTCCTTGAGTTTTCTGGTGAACCTGTTCTTGACTGTTCTTGGTTTGAAATTTTTTAAAAACCAAGTTTGATCCTTAGCTTAGGTTGTCCCCAGTTGTTTATTTGTGGTTAGGGTCCCAAAGTGTAGGGTCGTCTGACTTATGCTCAGACATCTGTATAAGCTCATAAAATATTTACCTTCTCTTAGAGAGAATACATTTGCAGAAATTAGGCAGATAGAGCTAGCCCAAGAGGAAGCTCGTAGCGCTGAGGCCTTCCCCCTCAGACCTATCTTCCCTCCACCTCTGAAGGTGATATACCCTGAGCCAGCCGAGCCTGCTGAGCCAGCAGAGGATCCAATAGACCCCACTCCCATGTCTGAGTCGTCTACCTCAGACCCTATGCTCATATATTCTTTCCAAGAGGCCATGGACTTCTCTATTAGGCAAGATCAGGTCCCTGATTAGGTCGAGGTCTAAAGTCGTACCTCGTCCCACAATGGTGCTAACACTTTATGAAATTCTTCCGATGTTGAAGTTGTAGAGCCAAGTGTGGCCTTTCCACCACCCATTGATGCTATTCCCCTATCGGCCACCACAGGGGCTGAGTTAGCTCAGAGGTTCCTTGGTGGTGTTCTTACACCTACTTAGGCCGATGTTGCCAGGGATGAGGATGATGGTCATGAGAGTGACGTTGATACCTCAGAGGCTGTCGAGATAGAGAGTACTATTACTGAGTACGACCTTTTAGCCTTTAGGTATCTCTATTCCATAGGTCCTTCCACTAATCTCAAGAGACATCTAAGAGATGGGAGGGCCTTTAGTGGCCGAGAAGGGGAGATCTGTGTGTACGCGTAGATGTTCAAGTTGGGATTCCATTTCCCCATCCATCCTACTATCAGAGCCATATTGTCCTATATCAACTTGTCCCCCTCACAGTTATCCCCCAACGCCTGGAGGGTGATGATTGGGGCCATTGTCCTTTGGAAGGCAGTCCACCACTCAAACCTTCCTATTAGGGTCTTCACAGGATGTTATGTCCCATCCTCTGCCAAAAACCACCCCAGCTACTACCACTTCCTAGCTAGGATGTCTGATAAGAAGATGTTGTTGGTTACCCAGACTTCAAATCACAACTAGAAACCACGGTATTTCTTCACTTTAGGGGCATGGGAATTTGGTCCTTGTGAAACATCTTCATCGTTAGAGCCGAGGACACCTCTGAGGTGGGGGAAGGTGTCACTTGTTGCCAAGGCGGACCCTGGGCTTAGCCAGGATAACTTATAAAAGGTTAAGGATCTTCAAGATCAGGGGGAATACGGTTGGGTGGTCAAGTACGAACACCTAATGACCCCCTATTACCTCTCTGAGACTGGCCTAGGGGGAAGTCCTCTGATCGAGCTTCGTAAGTATTATTTTGCATAGTTGTACCTCTGACTTTTAATACCTCTGATTTACTAATTCAAATTCTTCTTTTTGCAGGACGCCCAGAAGGTATCTCTGACGACTTGTGAGAGATTTCTGCCCCCAGTCTCGTTAAACTGATGAAGAAGGCAGGGCATAATGCAGCCCCTCCCCATAAATAGAATGTCGGCACATCTAAGGCTGATGTTACTAAGAAGAGTAAGATTACCACTAATGCAGAGGATCAGAGGCCTTCCAAAAACCAAAAGGGAGATCGCGCCATCCCTATTTCATCAGATGATGCTTTAGCTGCTCGTCTGGAGCAGCTGAAGATCAGTGACAGTCTGATAGGCCACGGTCTAAAATATATGGATACCATCAGCTTTGTAATGACCGATGCAGATAAGCATTTCCTATACTCTCTGGATTCCCCCTTATTGGCCGAGTTTAGCCTTCATATGTCAATTTAGGTACCCATTTATGCTTTTTTTTTTCTTTCAAGTGTAACCTCAGCCTAGATATAAGTTAAAACTTAAAACTCATACATATGACTTTTCATTGCAGGATATTCTGTCCATGCACCGATTCGTCGATTGGAACCTGAGGCAGTTACCCCTTATCGAGAAGGGAAAAGACGCTGAGAAGGTGCAAGCCTCTTTAAATTCAGAGGTTGAATGTCTGAAGGCAGAGTTGTAAGAGTCTGAGAATCATGTTAAACAGAGGGATAAGGATATATCCAAACTCAAGATAGACCATACAGCTGCCCTGAAGGCTAAAGATGATGTCCTTCAGATAAAAGTGGATGCTGCAGTAAAAGTTACCTTAGAGGATGCCTTAGAGAAGATATTGGAAGACTATAAGGTCTCTGACCAGTTCATCAGCTTTGGCTTTGAATACCATGAAAGAGGTATTAAAGCCACTGGTAAATGGGTCGCCTCTAAGGAGAAGAAGACAGGGAGCTTAACTGCCTCATACTTTGTCGGTTTTGGCTTTGGCGATTCTCGCTTTGCTCAGGCCTTACAAGAGGTTGAGGAGGAGGAAGGCACATCTCCTACAGAGACTGCACCGTTAGAGGTTACTGAAACTGAAGGGGTCACTCTTCAAGATGATACGGCAAAAGTGACCAATGTCGGCCATGAGCAGACTAACGTTGATGCAGATACTTAGATCTTGAGAAGCTTTTGTAATTTGGTTTCTATTAAACATCAAATTTTTATAAACTCTGATGACAAATTTTGGTATATTATATTTACAACTCTGAATGTTTTATGCTATCACCTACTCTTCAGAGGGTTTTGCTTCTTTCAATGAATGCTGTCTTAAAAGTCATATACAATGATGTTTACATTAAGGTCCCAAGTTACCATATAATGATGTCTACCTCATACCTTTCACCAAACAATGGATGTTTAAGGTCTAAGGTCACCATTGTGTGATGTTTCACCTCATAAATTTCACCAACTTAATGATGTTTAAGGTATGAGGTCATCTAAATATGATGTTTACCTCATAAATTTCACCAAACTAATGATGTTTAGGATTTGAGGTCACCAAATTATGATGTTTACCTCATACCTTTCACCAAACAAATGATATTTAAGGTCTGAGGTCATCAAAATATGATGTTTCACCTCATAAATTTCACCAACTTAATGATGTTTAGGGTTTGAGGTCACCAAATTATGATATTTACCTCATACCTTTCACCAAACAAATGATGTTTAAGGTCCGAGATCATCAAAATATGATGTTTCACCTCATAAATTGCACCAAACTAATGATGTTTAAGGTGCGAGGTCACCAAATTATAATGTTTACCTCATACCTTTCACCAAACAAATGATGCTTAAGGTCTGAGGTCATCAAAATATGATGTTTCACTTCATAAATTTCACCAAACTAATGGTGTTTAGGGTCCGAGGTCACCAAATTATGATGTTTACCTCATACCCTTCACCAAATAAATTATGTTTAAGGTCAGAGGTTATCAAAATATGATGTTTTACCTCATAAATTTCACCAACTTAATGATGTTTAAGGTCATCAAAATATGATGTTTCACCTCATAAATTTCACCAAACTAATGATGTTTAAAGTCTGAGGTCATCATTGTGTGATGTTTTACCTCATAAATTTCACCAACTTAATGGTGTTTAAGGTCCGAGGTCACCAAAATATGATGTTTACCTCATAAATTTCACCAAACTAATGATGTTTAGGGTTTGAGGTCACCAAATTATGATGTTTACCTCATACCTTTCATCAAACAAATGATGTTTAAGGTCTGAGGTCACCAAAACATGATGTTTCACCTCACAAATTTCACTAACTTAATGATGTTTAAGGTCTAAGGTCATCAAAATATGATGTTTCACCTCATAAATTTCACCAAACAATTGATGTTTAAGGTCTGAGGTCATCAAAATATGATGTTTCACCTCATAAATTTCACCAACTTAATGATATTTAGGGTCTGAGGTCATCAAATTATGATATTTACCTCATACCTTTCACCAAACAAATGATGTTTAATGCCCGAGGTCATCAAAATATGATGTTTCACCTCATAAATTTCACCAAACTAATGATGTTTAGGGTCTGAGGTCACCAAATTATGATGTTTACCTCATACCTTTCACCAAACAAATGATGTTTAAGGCCCGAGGTCATCAAAATATGATGTTTCACCCCATAAATTTCACCAACTTAATGATGTTTAAACATAATAAAATAATGTTGACACATGAACTGATCTTTTCATTCATATCCTCTTAATAAAATGATACATGTATTAAAAAGAAAACTACAACATCATATGTAATATTTCTTCAAGTGGTCAGCATTCCAAGGGTTTGAAAAAGGTTCCCCTTTGAGATTTTCTAGCCGGTAAGTACCAGGCACAACCTCATCAACCACTCTGTAAGGGCCATGCCAGCTTGGGTGGAGCCTGTTTGCCTTCTGCAACGTCTTCTTCATCACTAGATCTCCTACAGCTATAGGTCTTGATTTCACCCTCTGATTGTAGAACTTTGTTGTTCTCTACTGGTAGGTTGCCTATCTGATCTCAGCATCTTCCTTCCTCTCTTCAATTAAGTCCAAGTCAAGCCTTCTTTCTTCCTCATTCCTCTGAGGGTCATAGGTTTGAACTCTGTGGGTGGGGAGTCCTACTTCTGTAGGTATGATGGCTTCTGAGCCATTGGCCAACATAAATGGGGTTTCCCCCGTTGGTGTCTTTACCGTTGTTCTGTAGGCCCATAACACTGCATAAACCTCTTCCATCCATCTCCCCTAAGATATAAACTTGTATTTTCCTGTGTTTCCATTGTTATCACTTGCTTTAGCTTATCAACACCTTATCTGGTGGTGCTATTTCCAGCATCATCAGTCAACCCCTGCGATGTAGTGTAGATGGGTTCCATCGAAGTTTCTCTTGAACAGTGCCTTGTGATAGATGATGTACTGGGCAGCCAGTCTTCGGAGGGTTTCTAGGTATTTCTTGTTAGAACCCTCGAGGTACCTACCATGCTTGAGGAGGTGCCAGATATCATAGTACCATCAATTGGATAGCTCGGAATCTTCTTTGGTGATGAGCTCAATGTAGTAGCAGTGGGTTGGTTTGTCTTGCTTTTGAATGAGGAAGGGGCCATTGTTATTCCTTCGGGCATGTCGACCATGGAGGCTAAGGTAGCAAGGTCATCTGCTAGGTTATTCTTTACTCGAGGTAAGTAGTGGAAGGTGATATCTTGGAATTGGGAGGCTAATTCTTCTAAGTGGGCATGGAAGGGTTGGAACTTCTTATCCTTGACCTTCTATTTTCTGAGCACTTTATCGATGATGAGGGTGGAATCCCAGTATACATCTAGGTATTGAATTCCTTTCTTGAGAGCAACCTTGAGGCCTACCGTACACGCCTCGTATTCAGTCGTGTTTTTGGTGCAGGGAAAATCCAATTTGATAGCGATGGGAGTGTGGGAGTCGTTTGGGGCAATCAGAAGTATTCCAATGCCATATCCCTTTTTATTGGCAGCGCCATCAAAGAACATTTGCCATCCGAGATTGTCTTGAGCAGTGCAGAGGATGTTTTCATTTAGGAATTCGGAGATTCGGTTATCAATTTCTTCCATGGGGTAGTCAGTGAGGTAGTCAGAGATGTCTCTTCCTTTCACGACTTTCTGCGTGACGTACACGGTATCAAAATCGATTAGGAGCATCAACCACCTAGCCATTCGGCTGGATAAGGAGGGTTTCTCAAGCAGGTACTTGATGGGGTCCATTCGGGATACAAGTTTTATGGGGAAGGCGAGCATGTAGTGTCGCAAATTTTGGGTGACCCAAATAAGCACGACACATGCCTTTTCCAAAGTAGTGTAGTTGACTTCGTACCCGATTAATTTGCGACTGGCGTAATAGATGGCTCTTTCTTTGTGGGAATCATCAAGGTATTTGACTAGCAAAGCCCCAGTTGCAGTGCCGATTATAGTTAGGTATAGGAGCAAGGGGATACCCGACTGTGGTGGCATAAGTACCGTAGGTTGGTCATATATTATTTTATTCAGTCAAAATCTTCTTGGCAGACCTCATTCCAAACCTTGGTTGGATCCTTTCGGAGGAGTTTGAAAATAGGTTCACAAATGGAGGTCAGCTGGCTGATGAACCAACTGATGTATTGCAATTTTCTAAGGAAACCACGGACTTCTTTCTCCGTTCAGGGATGTGTCATCTCAAGTATGTCATTCATCTTGGCAGGATCTGCTTCTATCCCCTTCTCACGGACCATGAATCTCAAGAGTTTTCCCTTTATAATGCCGAAGACACATTTCTGTGGATTGAGTCTCATATGATACTATCTCAGTCGTTTGAAGAACTTTCAGAGAGCGAGAACATGACCTTCTCTAGTTTTGGATTTGATAATCATATCATCCACACAGACCTCGACTTCTTTATGAATCATATCGTGCAGGATGGTTGTGGTATCCTTTTGGTAGGTAGCCTCAGCATTCTTGAGACCAAATGGCATAATAGTGTAGCAAAATGTTCCCCATGGTGTGATGAACGCTGTTTTTTTTATGATCTGGGTGCATTTTGATTTGGTTGTATCCGACAAACCCATCGACGATTGACTTGTGAGCATGACTGAATGTGTTGTCACGATTATGTCGATATTTGGTAACGAGTAATCATCCTTTGGAGAGGCTTTGTTCAAGTCCTGGTAGTCTACACACATCCGAACTTTCTCTCCTGATCACGGTACAGGCACTATGTTGGCTAGCCATGTGGGATATTCGATCATACGAATGAAGCCCATGTTCAGCTATTTGACCACCTCTTCTTTGACTTTGAGCGACCATTCGATGCAGAGCTTTCTCAACTTTTGTTTAACCCGCTTGTAATATGGGAGAGTGGGGATCTCATGTTGAGCTATTTCAGGATCACTGCTGGGCATATCGTCATAGGACCATGCGAAGACATCCACGAATTCCTTCAGTAATCCTTCGAGTTGTGTGCGCTCATGCTCGTCAAGGGTAGCCCCTATACTAATCTCGCATAGTTGGATACTAGAACCGAGGTTAACAACAACAGTTTCTTCTTCATTAACTTGAACGCGGTTATGTTGTTTGTTATTAACCTTATTTAGATCAGTTAAAAATTGTTAATTTGCATAATCATCATCATCAAAAGTTTGATTAGTATCTACACAATTAATGTAAGGCACAACAAGATACTCAAAATCTTCATTTATTTCATCAAATGAGGTCTCGATTACCTTATAGCAAGGATATATAACAAAAGAAGAGATGTGGTAAACATTGGGGTTAGGTGGGATTTCAATAGGTAGAACTGGCGCAGCATGCCAGTTGAAGAGAGTTTCATCAGTAGCTTTAATCAGGTGGGATGGATCCAATGATGTAGTGCCTAAATGAACTATGCAGAGTGTCAGCCCCAGTATCTGTAAGTCAAACGAATCCTTGGAGTCATTTCCCTTGAAATTTTGGGTATCTTTGATGAGTGGTTGTACATGGTGTTGGGAATTTTTAGCCCATGGGTAGTTGTCTCGAAAAAAGATCTCCATTATAGGCTTTATCTTCTTATCCGTATGGTCATACCATGGTTCCAAAAAGCAGTAAAAGGGGAAGTCTTCTCCCTCTTTAATGAATCGTCCATTCAGGGAATCACCTGGGATAATCTGGATGCAGTCTAATCTTCTCTTTGGTCAAAACTGGCGGGTCATTCTGAGCTCTTGTTCTGATGGTTGATACCCTAAACCACAAGGAGATAAAACCTTTTTCTGTTAAATGGGCTCAAATATCCCTTGTTGTCTTTGTCTTAGCCCTAGTCCGGGCATGGAGTGCATGTTTTTGAACATCTGTATCACATTGACGTTTCCATGAGGGTCGTATTCTGGACAAACCCTTTCTTTAAAATTATCCCCTGCCGGGAGTATAAGTGGCTCAACTCAAAATCCTGATAGGAGCATATCATTTGACCTGTGATGTATCTCGAGGATTGAATTGCTGGTACTTGCACCCTCGATATTGTCGTCATCGCCTAAAATGGTGATGACTCACCCGTCGACGAAGAACTTCAATTTCTGATGGAGCGAGGAAGACACACCCTTGATAATATGGAGCTAAGTTCGTCCAAGCAACAAGTTAAAATAAGCTGGGATGTTAATAACTTGGAATTTAACGACATGGTTCATAGGGCCAGTCCCTATTACAAATTTTATGGATCCCATCACCTCTCGAAGGGTATTATCGCAGACACGTACAACATCGGAGGTTGGATCGAGGTCACTTTCCTTCAGTCCTAAGAATTTGAAGGTTCTTAATGGGCATACATTAAGGGTGGATCCATTATCCATAAGAGAGAGCTGTACGATTTTCCCCATAACTTCGACGGAGATGTTGAGTGCATGATTGTGGTTAGGCCTAATTCTGAGGATTTCTTCTTTAGAAAAGGATAGAATTCGGGTAGAGGTTAGGTATCCGATTAAATTTACCACTTCTTATGGTGTGGTAGAAGGGGGAACTGTGGGTCCGGTGAGTAAATTGATCAAAGTATTTCTGTGCAGATGGGAAGACATGAAAAGCCCCCATATAGTGATGTTAGCTTGAGTTTCCTTCAGTCAATTGAGGATCTTTCTTTCCTCGTGGGTCATCTCTGGTATAGGAAGGTTTTTAACGCCCTTCCCTTTGTCATTGTCTGGTGGTAATCTTGGGATTTGGTAATGCCTACCTGATCTGGTAATGTGATTTACCAAAGAAGGGAAAAATATGAAGCCTGTTTCTTTATCAATCTCGAGTTGTTCTGCCACCCTGTTTATTTCTCCTAGGAGTTCTTCAAATGATATCATTCCACACATGTCAGATACCGGACCAGTTTTATCAAAAGCTTGCTCTTCATTCGGGTATTCAAATTCTTCCCCCCATTCGGTGGCAATAATTTTGTCTTTCTATGTAAAGTCGACGCATTCCATAACTTTAATGGCTTCTTCATACAGGTTCTCCCATTCTGCGAGGAGATGTAAGGGTGAAGGGACTAGGCACCCTTGTAGGTTCACAGTATCAAATAACTGAGTCATACTGCAAATATTGTTAGTTTTGCTGAATAATTCTGCCATGATCTGGACAAAGTCACGTAGGATGACTTCATCGATCGGTACTACCCAACTGTCTGACTCTCGGGCCCATTTATGTTCTTCCAAGAATATCGTACTGAACCTCTGACAATCAATGATCATCTATGAGGGCAATTTAAGCCCGAATTCTTGGAGTTATTTTAATACTTTTGATAATTCCATACTTCCATTTTCAGAACGGGTACGGACAATAATGCATGCCCTGGTAAGGAGTGACAATGCCTGATCAACGAGGCTAGCAAGGTGTAGGAGGAAGTATGGGAAAGCTTGGAAAGGTTTAGGAGAGTATATGGGTGTGATTTGTGTTGAGGGATCAAATTATGGGTTCTCTTCTAAGAAGATGGCATTAGCGTGATTTGGGAGTGGGTTGTGAGTAATGTTTGGCTTAGGATTATCGGGTGGGGCGATGGTACCCCGGTCAATTAGACCTTGGATTATGTTTCGAAGGAGAAAGCATTGGTCGATGGTATGGCCAGTAGTTTGGTGAAAGGCGTAATATGCATCTTCCTTGAAGTTTCTTGGAAGTGGATTTGGCGATGAACGTGGGTCCAAGGGTTTGATGAGGTTTCGGCTTAATAGGGCTTGATAAACTTTGGGTAGGGGATAATGGAGCTCGGTGTATTCCTTTCGCAATGGGACAGGACGAATTTCTGGTGACAACGAGGTGGTTGGTTGAGAGATGTCGTTGATGGTTGAGACTGCAGCACTGACAGGCTTATCATATTTTCTTGGAGTGAATTGTCCGGACACTTTCTTTGGTTCAACTTCTATTTTAGTAAGATCTTCCTCAATTTCTACTCCTGCTTCTCTGAGTGCTCGGAAGTGGGGATATTATTGTCCTCCAATTATTGCTCGAACATGGGGTAAGAAGTTCTTCTTCACTATATTGACTTGTTCTTCCTCAGATGGCCGATTGGTTATGGTGGATGCCTTTTCCCTCCATCGGGTTGTGAAGTTACTGACTGATTCCCCAGAGTTCTGTTTGAGCAGTTCTAAATCACGAAGGGTGACCTCAGGCACTGTGTTGTATTTGTACTGCGATATGAACTCTCGAGCTACATCCTCCCAGCTACGGATTGAGACTCCTCGAGAGATAAAAAACCATAATATGGCGCTATCCTTCAAAGTATGTTGAAACAATTGGGCCATCACTTCTTTAGAAGTCCCTAGGAGAGTCATAGAATGGTGATAACTACGAAGATGAACAATCGGGGGTCCACTTCCTCCGAATTTCTTAATATTTGGCATTTTGAACTTCTCGGTTAACCTTGTCTTAGGATAAAGAGACATGTGGGCGTAGTCTATGTAATTTCCAGAGATTCTGACTTGGTCAAACTTCTTAGTTAGCATCTTGAGATCTTCTTTGACCTTGTTCAACTCTTCCTCTTTCGAATCAATGATCATAGGCAGGTTAGCCCCAGACTGGACAAGGTTTGGCATAGGAAGCTGGGCAGGCGATGGCCCATTAGCATGAGGGGCACGTGGAGCTTGCTGATACTCTTTGGGAACCCATATAGACTCGGGTGGACCCATAGAATGAGAGAATAGGACCTCAGGCTCTTGAGGGATAGGAACCTGATTTCGCTGCATCTCTCAGACCTCAGTTTGGAGGTTGTCAATCCAGGACACGAGCTGAGCTAAGACTGCCATTAGATCTGGATGCACAACTGGTAATTGATCTGTGTTCTCCATGGAAAGGGGATGGATTTCGGACTCAGAATAAGTAACAGGGGAACTGATGGAATTCTGGGGTGATTTGAGTGAAGATCGAAGCCAATAAGAAGCCAGGCTAAGGGTGTGCGATCGACCTGAGAAGGCATAAAATGGGATTTATTTTTGAGAAAAAGAATGAAAATATTTTTGATTTTTTTTTAAAGATTGAAAGGCAAAATATTTTTGGATTTTTGATAAAGAAAGGAGAAATATTTTTGGATTTTTGATAAAGAAGGGAAAAATGATTTTGGATTTTTGATAAAATGTTTTTGGATTTTTGATAAAGGAAGGAGAAATGTTTTTGGGAGACGGGTCTCAACATGATTATTATAATTATTATGTTCTCACTGGTATTAAATTCTCCTATATTCAAAAATAAATGTCGGACGGGATCCGAGCCTGGAAAAGTTGGGTTTGTAACATATGCAAAGCTATGGTTGGACATGTAACAAGGCTCACGGGTAGGGTCCCATTTTAAAAAGGCGCAAAATTTTGGGCAGCAGGCCGACCCAAAAATTCGATAGATTTTCGGGTTGAAATCGACAATTTAACATGTGTGTCCTAGGCTTGACACCTATATGTGGGTATGAAGTTGGTTGAGTGAATTGGAAAGGGTTCCCCCTTTGGCGTGACTTCCACGATATACGTCTTTATTTTTAGGGCAATCGGTACGTGTGGACAAGCCATTTGATATACCTGAGTGTACATGAATTGCCTCACTATATACCTTATGGGGACGGTACGTGTGAGAGCGAATTTGATGTACTCGGTGTACGTGAACGAGTTCCCTGTGATATATCTCCCGTCATGACTTCAGTTAAGCGGTACGATACGGGGGAACCATTCGATATACCTCGAAGGTACTTGGACAATGGAAGGTGAGAGTTATATCGCTTAGGCTAACTGCGCCCTGCCGGACCAGCGCCCATCACGAAGTAACCCTCCAATTACTGAACAAAATTTGGTAAATCACAATGCTCTTTGGTGATGTCGAGTGAATCGTGCATGATTCTATCTTACGATGAGAGTATCTTTCTTGATCATGCCAAACAAGGAGAAAAGTACAAGTACCAATGGTATACCAAGTATGGATGGGTGATGCGTACAACATGTGGATATATGTGATTCCAGGTGCACGTGGTGCGAAGTGTACATGGAGAATCTTCTACAAGTGTGTGAATAGAAGCATAAGCATGAGGTACACATGAATAATAAGGGGGGACATGAAAATAGGGGGATATATAAGAAAATAAAACACCCATGTAAATAGAGTCTAGCCCTCATAAAGAATCACCAGCGGAGTCGCCACTGCGGCCATCCCCCAATCCTCGCGAAAGGAGAGAGGAGGGTTCATCTCCGCGGTGAGAGGATCTTGGTCCCGCGCATCCCTTTCGGGAGTGCTTCGAACGGCGTCGGAAATCTGTGACGTAAAAAATGTAGAGAGATGGAGTTGCCAATCTATTTTACTCAAAATAGACAAAAGAAGGCAGAGCCATCTCGAAGGATGGCATCCAAAGACATACTGATACATACGAAACCAAAATTGATTCGAAAAGGGTTCGGAGGCTAAGTTACGAAATGGGAAGGTGTTAGGCACCCATTCCGCCCTTGCGGTCTCTCATGGATTGTTGCTATTTTCCTTTAATTCCCCGTGATATGTGTGCATGTGTATATGTAATGGAGATAGAAATCCTCGACTTGTATCATGGAAGAGATAAAGTGAGTCAGCCATAGGAATGTTCCTAAAAGTAATATTAAAAATAGGATTTACGTGATTATCCTTGCATTGATCGTTATAATGGAACGATAACGCATGTGGAATAATACGCCACTAGGAACAAACATATGTATATATAAATATATATAATCTAAGATAATTAAAAATAACAAAAGTGGGAGAATTAGGAGTCGAGTCTCGAATTTTACCCCGAGATGCCTACGTAGCCAATAGAGGCATCAAAGTCCACGTAGTTCGTATACAAAACGAGGGGTGGGGTTTATCCCATAAATCCAATCGGGGACTTCTCTTAAGTGTGTGTGTGTGTAAAAAAGTGTTTTAGTTGTGAGAAAAGTGTGAGATTTCCCATTTGGAATTTATGAGCAAACCCTCTTTTTCTTGTTTTTTTGGGTTTTATTTATATGAAAATAAGAGATGTGCAATAATACTATATAAAAAGTATATTAGGATATGTGAGATGGAGAGAATAAAAGTTCTACGTAATAAAATAAGTTAATGCGAATTTAGGAGAATTTGAAGAGAGAGTTGAGAAAGTTGGACCTTCTTGAAAATATTGAATGTTGGAGAGCATCCCTTGCACTTGGGTGATGATGGAGGGAAGTTAATTCACCAAGTTTGATGAAAAAGGTGATGAAAAATGAAGGTTTGAAACGGATTTGGATGTGGAAATCATGCTGACTTCGAGAGAGGTTTTATGAGTTCGCTGAGAGTGATGGATTTCAGATCTTGGCTCCTTTTGTAATGAGGTCAGACCCTCTTTTTTATAGGCCTAGGGCATTGTCGATCGACATAGCCCTGATCCTACCAATCGGCAGGTGATTTTAGGCACACTGCCGATAGGCAGGGTTTGGAACCTACCGTTTTGTAGTCTCTTTCAGGTTCCTTCAGAAAATTGGTCGTAGAGTACAAACCATTGATCCTAATCGCGCACAGGGTGAATCGCTGGAAAGTAATTTCAGAGACCTTAAAAAGTCCTTGGACTGCTCCCGGGTCCAGGAGTTGACTTTGGGTCAAATTTGGCTCGGGAGCGCTCGTCGGTCCTTTGGATGGAGAATTGCCGGACGCAAACGGATCGTTCGTCCTAATGGTAAGTCAGAATCACCACGGGGAAGACCATTGGAAAGGTTAGGAGATGTACTTCGACATTCCAAAGAGTTTGAATCAGTTTGGGAAGTTGACTTTGGTCAACTGGGGCCTAGAATCATTCAGTGACCTTTCAAAGTAAAACGGATCGTTCGTCCGTACCGTAAGTCAGAATCGTGCACGGGGCGGACCGTTGGAAAAGGGGTTTCAGTGCACTTTGAAGATTTATTCAGTCTCAATCAATTTGAAGAGTTGACTTTGGCCAGACGGAGCCCGAGAGCGTCATGTGACCTCTTGATCAATTTTTTGGGGGAAAACGGGTCGTTCGTTCGCACCGTAAGTCAGAATTGTGCACGGGACATTCCGTTGGAATGGGGTGTCAACGCCCTTTGAGGATTCATTCAGTCTCTGTCGAGCTGAATAGTTTCAATTTTGGTCAAACGGAGCCTGGGAGTACCCGATGGCCTCTAGGTCAGTACTCGGGCTATGACTTAGGTTTGTAGTGATGAAGGGAGGTGCTAGGGACCTAAGGAGAAGTTGGAGGGTGCTAGAATGGGGTGTCTACAGAGGCTCCTATATCCACAAGCGTAATGGTGTTTATATTAATCATATAAGAATGAATATATTATCTCAAGAATCTCTCTGGGGTTTAGTGTATGACCGTTAGGTCGAATCCTTTCAGATACCTTTGTTTTAAGTCATTTTGTGATATTTATAGGTTGATTTAAGAAAGAGAGAGAGCGAGAAAGATAGGTGGAAGGGATGAAATTCATTTATAAATCAGGCACTTACACTTTTGTACATTCCAGGAAATAACTAATGATGATCTAACCACAATTAACTGAAAGGACTAACCCACGTGTGGGTAATGAGTGTTGTACGCATTCCTATATGTGGACCACGTGTGTTTGGTGAGTAATAACTGTAGTTCATCTTAGTCGGTCACCTAGTCGACCAAGGATAATACTGAGCTAACCAAGGAAATGACATATTGACCACATTCAGTGAATAAGACAAGTATTTCCCGATGACATGTATCACAATACCACTAGTCCATATCGTATTCCATATTTATGGTGTATCAATATCGTAATGTAACTAAAATATTTCATAACAAAAACTATCAAATTGAGTAACTCAACATAAAATAGTGGTACATGATAATATATATATACCGAATCTTAAAAATTATGAAGAAATAACATATATTCAGAGTAAAAATCATATTGTACTATATATGTAATGGTGTGAACAATTATACGTACAATTTTTTACCTTAAATTATTGGGTTATGGTTAATAAATTATATGAATATGCTTTAACACACATCATATTTAGTATTAGAATAAATTAACCAGCTTTGATATCTATATCATATGCGTTATGGAAAATTATATATTTAACTATAAAAAAAACATAATACATAATCAAAATAATATACCTTGGTTACCAATATATGCCATTGTATCTAAGAGCTGACATTTGTACTTGTTCTTCAAAAAGGTACCATCGATGAATAACATTGGCAAAAAATATACAAAATCTTTGATACAAGCGCCAAACGCAATAAACAATCGTTTAAACCGAATTCTTCCATTTCACACTCAATAACAAAATGTGAACCCAGGTTTGATCCCATCAAAAGTTCCTTATAAACACCTAACAATTTAAAAGACATTTCCTCCCCACTATTCAATGTTGTTTGCCAATTGTTCCCCATACAAAGCTTGATGATACGTAATATCCAACCAAAAATTCTACTTAAATTATTTGACAACTTCAGTTGATTTTTTCAAAGGTTTATACCTAATGCAGTTAACCAATGAAAATGACACTAACTTTGAATTCATCATTGAACCCTTACGAGTACGAATTAACCCACTACATGTATGAACATTATTAAGGACCTTATAAAATAATCCATTGATTAATGATACTCATCTATTAACACGCCATTTACATCCATCAGATTTTTTCTAAAAGAAATCTTCTGTTACCCGAGTTTTTTCATTCTTCAAATAGACAAACTTAACCCAACTTCAACTGCATATTTGTCAACTTCTCTCTAAATTCTGCACCACCACCCTCAAATCTTGATCTACATGGCTTATGTATGATCTCCAAACTTTTGAGAGAAAAATCTTTCTTTTGGAAAAGCTATTTTCAGTCAAATATCTGTAATTATTTGCATAAATTGGCTCATAGGTACCATTTCCATTATGTAAGTCCAATGATTGTATCGAATCAGGGTTCTCAGCAACAAAAATGTCAACTAAATGTTCCTTGAACATGAAGTGTGATAGAAACATTCCCTTCACATCCTTATCACATTCGAACAAGTAATTTGATTGTTCACCAATAGAATACATAATATGGAACTTACCTTTCTTTAGGCTAGAAAATTGGATCACACACTAGCACATGCTATCTTCAAATGTCATTTGATTATGTACAGAAACCACAATCATTGTAGACTCGTATCTAAATTGACCTATAATTGAACCTTCCATCTTGTATGTCATCATTTTTAATAAATAGACATAGTAGATACCATAATCTAGAGTATTTGGTGGAATATTGAGTGTTTAGATGAAATAAGAAAGAATAAAACATAATAATGATTGGTACCTTATTGTTATTGATATACAAATAGTAATAGCGGTAAAAAAATGACACTTTAAATTTTAAAATGTCTTTGTCATTTCATCAGAGGGAGAATTAGAGTGGAATTTAGGACTGAATACAAATAACCACATGTGTATGAGGGATATAATAGTCTTTGTGTATATGAAAATGGTATCTATTATTAAGTAAAGTAAAGACATGTAATTTTTAGCACCGAAATCTTGACAAATTATGGAGACAAAGGACCGATCCATAGACCCACTAAGAACATGGGCTTATTTAGACTATAAGTTTTACACAATGGGTAACTCATATTATCCCTAATATTTATTACAATGATTTTATATTCGAGGAGTTCACCCTTAGTCAAATACAAGACTAAAGGGTCCACCCATCTTAGGAAAATCTCATACTAGTGCTTGAATGTTTCTTTGTAAAAAATTAAACTCTACCTTTACCTCTGAAAAATTAATCATATGTGAGGATAATAAGAAAGTTAATTTAGTAGTTTGTAACTTCTCCACTGTAGGTATATACCCAATATTGATGGCCTATAATTTGGCTTACAATATATGACCACGACAAGGTATCCTTTCATGTTGTTCTATGGTATTAATTGATGACCAACTGAGAGTATATGAATATTTCCAACTACTTGACTCTAAGATGTAAGGTAAATTTTAGACCATCAATGAGGGCCATGTACCCAATTTCATCATTTGTAACATGAAAGACAAATATCAAGGGATATTCTACACCCTTTTGATGGAGTATGAAGGATGAGTCATGATCCACTAATGGCTCTGAGGAGCTAAGTGTAGAAGATAGTTTTGAGAGACTTTTTTTGGTTGGATCCATTTCCTCCAAGCATTTGAACTTAAAAATAAGTCTAACATGATATGGACTTTGATGGAGGTCTTTCTCATATAATGTATATCTAATTGTTCAAGCTTAAACCACCATTTGACTAGTTTTTATGATTTTTTTTTATTTATATTACACCATCTTCTATGGTTGATATGTTTGAACCACTATAAAGTGGGACTCAAGTAACTCTTGAGTCTTCGACAAGAATGGATCAATGCAAAAGCTAACTTTTCTACTCTCGGGTACTGTAATTTCACTCATAGGAGCAGCATTTAGAGTAAACATGTAACTTTGCCCCATGATCTTTTCAGATAAGGTTTAAACTAATAGTTGGATAAAAATGACCAAGTATAAGAATATCTCATCTCCCATAAATGGCATGTAAAGGAGTGAAGACAAAGACATCCAGTGGTTCAACTTCAAATCACTCAAAATACTTTTTAATAGTTTTAAAGAAGGGTAAGCATATACAAATTGCTTAGCTAATGACCCTTTTGAAGATTGTAAATCATACGGTCAATATCCAAACTTTCATGATTCCTCTTGGGGATTGTATATTGAGGTTACTAAATTTTATATGGGTTAACTTCGATAAAACACTGAGTAATTATACATCTATGTATTTTTCTCAAGGAAACAACAAAAGTTTTTTTTGTTGTTGTTGAGCTTCATCTAGTTTGTTCTCATATAATAAGGATTCACTAAGGTTGTTTACATGTTATTTTTCTTTAAAAATATTTATTAAAAAGTAATTTATACACCTATATTGTCTAACAAATAAGAATTTTGAATATAGAAATAATTAAACATTGATAAGGGGATCCAACTTTATTCAACCCGAAGGTTATAACATGTTAGTAATAGCCCCCATTTTGTTGTTTCATTAACTAGTAACTCAGTGTGTGGTAATTGGTAATAGTTCTTTAAACGCCTTACCAAGGTTCATGAAGTACACGCATAACCTCTAGTTTTGTAACTGATATAACAACCCGCGTAATTTTTGGGTTATTTTCAAAATATAGAGGAAAAATATATTTTGAGATAAAATAATTTTTATTGCTCAAATATGTTGACAATTATTTTTAAAGGCGAGAATTTCAAATGGTTTCGAAAACGGTGTTAAAACGGATTTTATTTTGATTTTTAAATATTTGTCCCTTATATTTTTTTTTAGGCCGAATTGCCAAAATACCTGGGCGATCGATCGATCGACGCCAAGGGGTCGATCGATCGATCCCCTCAGGTTTTGTGCGCAGCAGGTTTTGTTAAGAGGTTTGTTTTGTTTCAAACTCTTTTGTTTTTGCCTTATAAAATAAGGTCATGGGTGACCCTTTGAGGCACAATTTTTTAGTAGCAAACATATTTTTATTTCCTCTCTTTTTATATACATTTTTGCCCCTTTGATTTATGCATTCAACCTTAGGTTTTTGGAGGTGTTATTAGGGGCTTTTTTATGTTTGTTCTTGGAGGAGTTTTGATAATCTTTGTGGGATGTTTTGATGGCTTTATCTGTGAGTTTTGGGCAGATTCTTATTGGTTCCTTTTTGGTGGTTTAAGGTATGGGGTTTTACACAATATGCTCATTAATCTCGCTATTTTTATTCCCGTTGTTTTCTTGTGATTATTGACTCACACTTGAATTGCTAAATTCAATTGTAAATCTGAAAATTATTTGTTGGAATCTGATTTCGATTCATGTGGTACTATTATTGTGTTGGGTACGTTGTCATGAGATTTTAATATGGCACTGATGTTGAGCAACTGCCAAGACTCCTTTTTCGGCTACTTGATAAAGTATGGGCGTGGTATGGTGAGGCCCGGTGACTTTGATTAATGTGTTGTTGAGAAATTATATTGATAAAAATGCTTACGAGATTCACATGTTATTTGAATATTCGTACTCGTATTGTTACGTTTTATTCACCGCTAATATTTGTTGAGCATATTTCGTGTCTTATTGTGTACTTCCCCATATTTTCTTTTAGTGGCAGGTTTGCGCGAATTTCGGGCGCTATGGAGATTGATTTTAGCATGGATTATTTTGGGAAGAATTATTTGAGAATACAAGATGAGAAGATTTGTGTTTATTTTTATGTATAGAGCATTTTATTTCGAGATAGATAGTTGTATTATTTCGAGAGACTTGGTTGTATTTTATTTGAAGAGATTTGAGATTGTGGATTCTCTTTTATTATTGTGGGTTTTTTTACATGATCTATACTGTTGTCGATGGTTTTAGTTTAGCTTTATTGTAGTAGCACGGCGCATGTCTCTTTTTGGGGGCGTGGGGTGTTACAGAATGGTATCAGAGCTTAGGTATACGACAACCCTCGGGTCTTGAATTTTGGGTCTGTTGCGTTTTTGTGGCTTGTATTTGGAGATATAAATTTTAGATGATCTTTTCGTGTTAGACATCTAGATTAGATGTGAGATATTGGAATATTTGGGGACGAGATTATTTTTGGAGATTGTGGCCTGATTTTTTAGAGTTGGACATTCGGCGAATTTCGAGGGCGAAATTCCATTGTTAGTGGGGAAGTGTAACAATTCTGGTAATTTTCGGGGTATTTTGAAAATATAGACGAAAAATAAATTTTGAGATAAAATTATTTTTGTTGCTCAAATATGTTGAGAATTATTTTTAAAGGCGAGAATTTCAAACGGTTTCGAAAACGGAGTAAAAATGGATTTTAATTTGATTTTTAAATATTTGTCCCTTATATTTTTTTTAGGCCAAACTGCCAAAATACCTGGGCGAACGATCGATCGACGCCAGTGGGTTGATCGATCAATCCCCTGAGGTTTCGTGCGAAGCAGGTTTTGTTAAGAGGTTTGTTTTGTTTCAAACTCTTTTGTTTTTGCCTTATAAAATAAGGTCGTGGGTGACACTTTGAGGCACAACTTTTTGACAGCAAACATTTTTTTATTTCCTCTCTTTTTATATACACTTTGCTCCTTTGATTTCTGCATTCAACCTTATGTTTTTGGAGGTGTTCTTGGGGGCTGTTTTGGTGTTTGTTCTTGGAGGAGTTTTGATAATCTTTGTGGGATGTTTTGATGGTTTTATCTGTGAGTTCTGGGTAGATTCTTGTTGGTTCCTTTTTGGTGGTTTAAGGTAATGGGATTTTACACAATATGCTCCTTAATCTTGCGAGTGTTATTCCCGTTGTTTTCTTGTGATTATTGACTGACGCGACTAAGAATTTGTCTCAAAAGTGCGTTCCCTCTAGGCTCAAGTGTAAGCCTGTCGCGTTAGTAGTAATCGGACAAGTCGGGATCGTCTGCACAAGGATAAAAAATTGGCAATTGGGAATTGTGTAGAAAAAGTTATTTATCCTTCCAATGGTTTCTCAAAAGAAAAGAAAAGATGATTGATGGGTTGAAATCTCCAATTGGTGATGAAAAAATAAACTATGTGCACGGAAACACTAAGAATTGTAAGAAATTAGATGAGTATAAGAGAAAATAGGGTGGAGTACAATCCCTCAAACCTTAGTAAATTATCGTATAGAATACTAGAATTGTAAATTGAAATTCTTGACTAAATCCAGTCTTTATAGATCCTAAGCATTACATATATGAGGGAACTAGCCCGCATAATATGAAATCAAAGGTAAATACAAAGCGGTGAATGGACAATTACACTTGCATAGTCTTCTTAAACATCCCAAGTACCTAGGGCAAGAGAGATTAAAAGATCAGCTATGTTCGTATAATTTCCATACACGATTCGGTCAATATTTAATTTACCCTTTATTTTCTACATGGGTAGTTTACCTCGAAATGAGTTCATGTACCCCAACCCTTGAAAATTTAGCTAGACATGGTTTTATTAGAAAACAAATTCATAATAATGCATGTAATTATGGATCTAAGAAACATTGTAAAAACAAAAATTACAAAACAAGTTATAATTGAATTGAAAATATAATTGAGATAAAATAAGAGAATGGGAAATTGATACTTGTTGTTGATGTAAAAAACTAGATCGCTCTAATTAATCTGTTGATGTAAAAAACTAGATCGCTCTAATTATTTAATCACAGATAAATAAATAAGACAAAGATTTTTAAAGTGGTTCGGCTAGGAATAAAGCCTACGTCCACTGTTATGTTATTGCTGAGTGTTTGTGGAATTCTTGATTACAAGTTCTCTCAAGAAATTCCGGTCCCCTTGAATGGGTTTGATACCAGGTATTTATAGCCTTGAGGCTGTACATGAAAGGTTCAATACATTAAATGATATACATATGAAAGGGTAATACATTTAATGCAGCGTGTGCGTCAAGAATATAAGTATTCAATGAATATCTGAACTCTTGATTATCTGGCAATTAATAGTACGACCGAGGTGCAGCTCGGACCGCCATAGCTGCTAGCTGATCAGGAGTACCTCGGAGAACTAAAGTACCTCGGTGTGCTGGAGTTCCTCGGTGTGCTATAATTCCTCGGTGTATCCTCGTTGCTCGGAAAGAAGCATGGTTGGTCGGGAAATGAACTTCCTCGCTGCTATCGTGCCACGTAGATTGACACGTGTCTTCGTATTATTCGTCCACATCAGCATATTAATTTTGGTATCAACAGAAGCCCCCAATGTTTCATATTTCGAACTTAGAGGAGTATGGAACATTCTTTCTCGGTATATGGCGATATTAAATAATCTTCCTGGGTTTCAGGAACATTGTATTCAAATTTCCTTCTTATTTCGCTGTTTCCGCCTTTTTTATAAGCGCTTCGATCTTTGTGCACTTTTTGTCCTTTTAGCCGCCGGAAGTTCAGTAGTTTCTTTTTGGTAATCATTTCTTTCGCCGCTTCCCAATGCAAAGTATTTAAACTTCTTTGGTAACCATACCGTCGTCTACGTTTTCCATTTTCTGCATTCAAGCTTTCTATTCTCTTCTTCTCTTGTGCGTTCATCCTTGTTTCCGTTCGTTGTCAACACACCTCCTTTCTTTCTGTAAGATCTTCTTCCTTTCTTCTGTATCTCTTTTATTCAATATGGTTTATATTGTGGAGTCTGTTGAGAAATTCCGTTCTGATTTTTCCATTCCTTCGTGGGTAACTCTAGAGGTTCTTTCTGAGCCTTTAGATTACTTTCGATTGGCTGAGGGACATTGGTTCCCCAGTCTTTTTGTTGCTGAATGTGGTTTTTCCTTTCCACCAAACCCATTATGTCTTGAGTTTTGTCAATATTTTGATCTTGTTCCTGCAAAAATAGCCCCCAATTAATGGAGAATAATTAACGGGGTGCACAAATTAAATCTAACTCATGGGACTCGTATTGGGATCCCTGAAATTATGTTTTGTTATAAATGGGCCACTCTAGATAATATTTATTATTTAAAAACTAGGTATCTGAATAGGGCTCTTGTAGTTAATCTCCCTGACTCAAATAGGGATTATTTTGAGCATGGGTTGGTCATAAAAAATTGGCAACATGCGCCTTTAGCTGGGAATGAAGTATACAACGGTTCCAGATGCCCCCCATATGGCAATGGGATAGGTTTATTTTTCATTTTATTTTACTTATAAACTTATGCTTTCATCATGTTTGATAAAATGTATGACCGATATTTCATTATGTATTTATTTGCAGTTGATAGCAAAAGAAAAACTCCAAAGGAATCAGAAGTGAATATTAAACATCTGAAACTTATCTGGGGTTTGCATAAGAACATTGCAGACGAACACATCCGATCTGCTTCATATTTGCTACAGTATAAGAGTTACACAACCTCTTATACTGCTCGCCCTGTTGAACCAGCTTCAACACCAGAAGGTTCATCTTCAGATTCTCATATCCCCTTATCTCGGAGAATGGGCAAGAAAAGAGCTCCTCCTTCTCTATTTGATGAAATTTCCTCTGCTGTTGGAGCCAAGAAAGGCAAAACTGATGTCCCAGAAGGGACTAAAAAAGTAGATGCTGGGTCCTCCAAGGCTGCCGAGAAGCCCCCAGTGGCCCCGAGCAAGAAAAATGCTCTTGCAGATGTAATTACAATCTCCCCGACCAAGACCTCTCTGGTTGAAGGTTCTGATCGCCCGTTGAAGAGATTGAGGAAATCATCCTTGGTTACTCCGACTGAAACTGCCTCTTCTTTACCTGCTAGTGGCACTGATGTTCCAAACATCATTCTTCCAAGCTCTGCAATGAGCTCGGTCGTACCTGAGGTCCATGGTCTTGATGAAAGAATTCCTAGGGATACACTGACATCCCTAGATGCTCGTCACCTTGCTTCAGTAAGTTTCTCATACTTATGATTTCTCTTTCTCCGAAAGCTTGCATTTTATATTGACTTCGCTATTTTTTTTCATCTTTCAGCTGGTGAATTGTTTCAATAATATTGTGAAGAAGGATGAAGCTATTAAAGCTTCAAGCTCCTCGTCAGGTGTAGAGGATGCTCTGTTGGGTTTGACCCAATCTTTAAAGGAATCTCGTCAACAATATATTGACGAAAAAGCTGTTTGGGAGAAGAAATTAGCTGCGACTGAGGCTGAGAAGGTAAAAATGGCCGAAACCTCCAAGAATTTGGAGGAGAAAGTAAAGGGTTTAGAGGTTAAACATCAAGAATATGATGGCCAGCTGAAAAAGGCAAATGAAGAGTTATCTACCTTGCAAGATATCAAGGTCAAAAAAGAGGAATTGGAGGTGAAACTTTCCTCGGAGAGATTGAGGAGAAAGGTCGCAATCAAGAAACATTTCAGTGCTGGTTGGGAGAAAGGATGGGAGAGAGGGATAGCTGCAATGACATCCCAAGTCCAATATGGGAAGTCGAAATACTTCCATGATGGCTGGGTAGCTGCTCTGCAAGAGCTGAAGATCCAAGACGATTCTGAGCTATTCCGACAACATCTTCCTGGTCCTCCTCCACCAATTGTGGAAGAAGAAGAAGATGAGCCTGCCTCAGATGAGTCTTCTATGGCTATGGGTGACCAAGTCTCTGCTTCTCAACCCTCTATCAATGAGGACGCTTCTTCCATGCCCCCTCCTCCCGAGAAGATTCCTGCTGATCAAACCGTTGTTACCACCGAGCAACCGAGCTCCTCGTCCCAGCCTCCCGAGAAAGTCTTGGGGGACAAGGAAAAGGTGTGAAGTTGTTCGGTATCATTTCTATATTTCTTTACTTGTAATCGAACAATGTAATTTTTTGATGATCTAATAAAATACATCTTCGTTTCTCTTCTTTGTTGATACTCTGTCTGCTCTTATTTATTAATTCCTGCCTCCTCTTCTTTATTAGTTTTTGGCCAGAATGGAATTGACATCTGCTCGTGATACTGAGTTGATGTGACAATGCAATGGATATTATAAAGCTGGTCATACAGACCTGAGTGTATCAGAGATTGTCGACATCCTTGGTCACGATGCCTCAGAACAAGCAGTTGAGGCTTACCGGTATCTGAAGGATTTGCTTGATAGATCTGTGGCCAATAATGTGGCGTATTACGAACTGATCGAGGAACTTCATGATTCCATAAAGGATCTCCAAAGTCAGCACAATGAATCAATGGCTTTGTTACACAAAGATTATGAAAATAGATACCAACAACTTTCTTCTGAAACAGGCCATAAGAAGATCATTGCTAGATATGATATTAGGGAAAGGACCCTAAAAGGTGAAGTTGAAGCTTCCAGGCAGATTGCCGAGATCCTGGAACAAGAAAATAATAATTTACAGAAAAAATTGGCTCAATATGAATCTGCTGCTTCATCTTCTACTGCATTAATACCAGTTACTGATGAAGGCTTCTCGTTCTTAGAGGTCGAAAACGCCAAACTAAGGCAAGAGCTGGAGGACTTAAGAAGATCTGCCATTTCTGGAACTGCTCGGGGACGAGGAAGAGGTTCTCGGGGGCGAGGAAGAGTCCTCAGTCAAAATGTTGAAGAGGCTCGCACTCAGTCTACTCTGGAAACTCAAGCATTCCAGTTGAAAGTAAAAGACCGTGCTCTGACTGAAATGTCCAATAAAAATCTGTCTCTGGAAGATCAGCTTACATCGATGAAATCTGCCTTGCACAATAAGGATCTTTTTGCCAAAAGCCTTCATGAACAATTGGATAGATTAACCTTCCAATTCCATAAACAGCCAAGGGAATTCTGGATGGCAGGATACAATGAAGCCCTTGTTCACCTGGATGCTCGTATTGAACATGCCAACAATGAAGGTTACAAGCAAGGATGGTTGAACGCACTGGGTGTGTTAAAATTGGAGCAAGGACATTTTTTATGGGATTATCATGCTCCATCATTATTAGACCTGCCTGTACCACCTTTCAAATTGGACATGGCATGGATCCCAGCTCGTTCCATTCCTCGTAGCTTGATTTCAAAATACCTTGGCGATTATAGCCTTCATTCTCAGGTTGAATTGTCTCGTCCTGAGCATCTCTTGGATACACCTTCTGTGATGAACGTCAGAATGCTCAGGGATGTTAATTTCATCAATTCTCCTCTTTGCCTAGAGGATCCTCCTGCTGGCGAGGAGCCTGTTTCACAAAATAAAGGAAAGAAACCAATAGAATAGGTTTTCAATGTAACAGTTAGTACATTTATGTAACTTGTAATTTATTCCAGATTTTTAATGAAAAGACTTTCATTTTCTGTTTGCCAATTTTGCTATTGTCTTGTGTTTATCAAACACCTTTATATTTGTGCATATGTATCTATGTATTTAAAAAGATGGCAATAACGCGCTATTTATCAACCAACTTAAAAATTTACAAGTATCAAGGTTGATCAATAAAGTAATGAATGTAAATTGTTCAAACTGTTTCCAACCAACCAAGGTGGGTAAATAATGTTTGTCGACCAACTACAGTTGATGGGTTTTTATCCCCGACCAGCTATACTTGGTTCAATAAAAATGCGTCCGACCAACTAAGATCAATAATTTGTCCTCGCCGACCAACTACAGTTATTGGGTTTTTATCCCCGACCAACTATACTTGGTGTATTTTTTGAATATTTTGTTCTTCAAAGAACTCTTTGTAATAATATTACCTCCCGACCAATCATAAGTTGTAATATGAGAGTATATTTTTATCTTACCAACCGTAATTGATCATGCTGGTGTACACCTTTTAACCAAAGGAATATTTTTTGGCTCCTTGGAGCTTTTGGCTACTTATAGCTGTCCTCCTAACCAAAGGAGGTTGGCTCCTTAGAGCACTTTTTGGCTCCTTAGAGCTGTCCTCCTAACCAAAGGAGGTTGGCTCCTTAGAGCACTTTTTGGCTCCTTAGAGCTGTCCTCCTAACCAAAGGAGGTTGGCTCCTTAGAGCACTTTTGGCTACTTATAGCACTTTTTGGCTCCTTAGAGCTGTCCTCCTAACCAAAGGAGGTTGGCTCCTTAGAGCACTTTTGGCTACTTATAGCACTTTTTGGCTCCTTAGAGCTGTCCTCCTAACCAAAGGAGGTTGGCTCCTTAGAGCACTTTTGTGGCTCCTTAGAGCACTTTTGTAGTGTATTACACTAGTATTACACTAGTATTCCCCGAAAAACTTTCAACAGAAAGAAAATGGTGAAATATCCTCGTTTTATTCATACTGAAGGAAAAGCTTTACATTTTACATTACTGATAATACTTGCGTAGGTGTTCAGCATTCCACGCATTCTTAAATTCTTCTCCTTCTAGAGTTGCTATTCTGTAAGTTCCTGGACGAACAACCTCTGTAACTCGGTAAGGTCCATGCCAGTTTGCTTCCAACTTATTTTGCTTCTGAATGACTTTCTTCAGTACATAATCTCCTTCTTTTAGATCGCATTTCTTCACCCTTTTGTTGTAAAACAAAGCTGTTCGTTGTTGATAAGCGGCATTCCTAATAGCCGCCCCTTCTCTAACCTCCTCGAGCATATTCAAATCCAATCTTCTCATCAAATCACTAATCGGAGAGTTGAAATTCAACACCCTGTGTGTCGGTAGGCCTAACTCGGCAGGTATTACAGCCTCACTTCCAAATGCCAGCATGTATGGTGATTCTCCAGTTGCTGCTCGGGGAGTTGTTCGGTAAGCCCACAAAACTGACTGTAGCTCATTAATCCAATTTTCTTTGGCCTCACTTAGCCTCTTCTTCAATCCATTTAATAATGTTCTGTTCGTCACCTCAGTCTGTCCATTGCTTTGGGGATGGCCTGGTGCTGAATGAAACTTCAAAATGTTCGACTGATGACAGTAGGCAGCAAATTCTTCATTATCGAATTGTGTTTCATGGTCTGTGATAAAAGCATGTGGGAGACCATATCGACAAATGATATTCTTCCAAATGAACTGATATACCTTCTCGTACGTCATATCAATTAGTGGTTCAGCCTCTACCCACTTAGTAAAATAATCCACTGCAACGACGAGGTACTTGAATCTTCCTCGGGTGGTCGGCAGTGGTCCAACCAAATCAATTCCCCACATGGCAAATGGCCAAGGGGAAGTTATTGGTGTTAGCAATGCTTGTGGCGTTCGTCGGATGGAGGAAAAACGTTGGCACTTGTCGCACTTCTTAGCATATGCTATACAATCAACCCTCATCGTCGGCCAGTAATATCCTTGTGTCATTACCCTTTGCAGAAGAGTCCGACCTGCTACATGAGCTCCACATGATCCTTCATGGATTTCTTCAATCAAATTTTTGACTTCTGATGGATGCACACATCTCTGCAAACCTGCCATAATTCCTCGTCGATACAAAACACCATTAGTTTGTACATACCGAGCAGCTTTATACTTCAGCTTTTTGGCAGTGAGCTTATCCTCCGGTAGCACTCCTTCTTCAATGTATGCCCTGATAGAATCCATCCAAGATGGTCCTAAATCAAGGGTAATAATTTTCACCATCAGGTCTTCCTCTATGCTCCGACTTTCCAGTACTTCAATTGGTATTGTCCTTCGCATCTCGGTGCGCGTAGCTGATGCTAATCGGGCCAATGCATCTGCTCTAGCATTCTCCATCCTCGATATTCTTACCAATTGAATGGCTTCAAAGTCTGCCAATAATTCCATCACTTTTGCATGGTACTTCATCATTAATTTCCCCTTCACTGCATATATTCCTATCATTTGATTCACAATTAATTGAGAATCACTGAAAACAATTACTTGTCGTGCCTCCATGACTTTCGCCAAACGAAAACCTGTTATCATAGCCTCATATTCAGCCTCATTATTGGAAGCTTTGAATTGGAATCTCAAGGCATACTCCATGTCAATATCATCTGGGGTGTTTAAAACAATCCTTGCTCCACAACCAGCTGTGCAAGATGATCCATCTACATATAATCTCCATGTAGGTACCTCGTCTTCAAATTTCTTGTCTGTCAGAGTTCCTCGGCAAAATACTTGTAATTTTCTTTCATCATCCCCTGCTATCTTTCTCTTCTCCTCTGTCATCTGTTCGCACCCTTTTACCAACCTTAGTTGGTCTGGGTTTGAACATGATGATTCTTCTACATCCACAAGTCCTTTTACCAACCTTGGTTGGTTTGGACCCGTGCGTGCTGATCCTGTATCGCCCATAGGTAGGTCAGCAAGCACCTTTTGCTCCTCGGGGGTATCAGGGTATGTAAACTCTGCTATAAAATCTGCTACAGCTTGCCCCTTTAATGATGATCTGTGTTCGTACACAATATCATATTCACCGAGTTCTATTGCCCAATACATCAATCTTCCTGACTTTTCTGGTTTGTGAAGGGCTTGTCTTAATGGCATGTCGGTATACACTATGATGGTATGGGCCTGGAAGTATGGCCTCATTCTTCTACTTGCTTCAATTAATGCCAATGCCAATTTTTCCAGCTTTGGGTATCTGATCTCTGCACCTCGGAAAGCCTTACTTGTGTAATAAATTGGCTTCTGGACTCTATTCTCCAATCTGATCAACGCTGAGCTAACTGCATTTTCTGATACTGCCAAATACAAATACAACTTCTCTCCAGTTATTGGCCTAGACAACAACGGTGGGGCTCCCAAATACTTCTTCAAATCTTTAAAGGCCTTCTCACATTCATCAGTCCACTCAAAACTTTTTCGCAGTGTTTTGAAGAACGGGAGGCATTTATCAGTTGCTCGGGATACAAATCTGTTGAGAGCTGCAACTCGTCCGGTAAGACTCTGTACTTCTTTCCTCGTCGTTGGGGATCGCAGCCCTTAAAGAGCTTTGATCTTTTCTGGATTTGCCTCAATACCTCGTTGATTGACGATGTATCCGAGGAACATTCCTTCTCGTACTCCAAAGGTACACTTTGTCGGGTTGAGCTTCATTTGGTATTTGTCCAGTTGATCAAAGGTTTGGCCTAAGTCAACTAGATGATCAGTAGCTTTCTTGCTTTTGGTGAGCATGTCGTCGACATAGACTTCCATATTGCAACTGATTTGTTCGGCAAAAACCTTGTTCATCAGCCGCTGGTACGTTGCACCTGCATTTTTTAAACCAAAAGGCATAACATTATAACAATAAGTTCCCCTTGGGGTAATAAAAGAAGTACTTTCCCTGTCTTCAGGTTTCATTTTGATCTGGTTGTAGCCAGAATAAGCGTCCATAAAGCTGAGTAGCTCATGTCCCGAGGTAGCATCCACTAATTGATCAATTCTGGGCAATGGAAAATGATCTTTTGGGCACGCCTTGTTGAGATCAGTGAAATCAACACACATTCTCCATTTGTTGTTCTTCTTCTTTACCATCACCACATTTGCCAACCAATCTGGATATTTCACATCTTCAATGAATCGGGCTTTCTGGAGTTTCTCGACCTCCTCTTGTATGGCCTGGTTCTTCTCGGGACTAAACACTCTTCTTCTTTGCTTCACAGGCTTGATCTCCTTATTCACGTTGAGCTCATGACATAAGAAGTTTGGATCTATTCCTGGCATGCCTTCATGACTCCAAGCAAAAGTATTCTTCCTGCTTCTCAAGAAAGTTATCAACTCCTGTTTTATTGAAACATCCAACGACGATCCTATCTGAGTTACTCGTTCAGTATGCTCGTCGTCCAGGATAACAATTTCTGTAGATTCCACCACCTGCCCTTTTACGAGTTGAGATTCATCCCTAGGGTCAAGAGTTTCAATTTCTGTACCTTCCTCCACTTGGTAAGTAGTAGTCTTTTTCTTTGACTCTTCAAGCTCCTCTTGCTCGGCAGACGAATAATAGCATTCCCGAGCTACTTTTTGATCACCTTTCATAATTCCGACTCCAAAATTCGTTGGGAATTTCAGACACTGATGTACTGTAGATGGAACTGCCTCGAACTTCTTCAATCCGACTCTTCCCATGATGATGTTGTAGGATGACTGCACATTCTTATCCATCACAAAGAAGCGTATTCTTTCGGTTCGACAAGCAGGCCAAGTTCCAATGAGTATGTCCAACTTGATCGTCCCAAGTGGAAAAACTTTCTCGCCAGCAAAACCCAGAAGGGGTCTGTGATAAGGTTCCAATTGAGATAATTTTAAATTCAAGCTATCGAAGCATAAATAGTACATGATGTCTGCCGAACTACCATTGTCTACTAACACCCTTGAAATGACCACATCCTTCATCCTCATTTTGATCACCAAAGGATCATCATGAGGGTAAAGAACACCTGCCAGGTCGTTTTTTGAAAAACCAATCACCAACTTCTCTTTGTTCACCTTCCTCGGACGATCATCCTCGGCTAGATTTATTCGCTGAATATATGAACAAGCTTGAGCCTCTCCGAGGTAAGCTTTTCTTTCTGCAGTAAGGTCTCCTCCTCCTGCATCTCCTCCTGTAATAACATTACAATCAAATGACCCAAAACGTATGGAAAATACTTCTCGTTCAGGCTTCCTCGGCTTCTTGGGAAGATCAGGGTCATCATCTAGATCATCTTCATGGTCCCTCTTCTTTTTCTCCTCTACACGACGAGGAGATCTAGATCTCTCTCTAGTTTTGTCCTCATTCTTCCTTTCACCTCGGCGATCTACATACTTTGACAACTTTCCTCTTCGGATGAGTGTTTCAATCTCGTTCTGAAGGGCTATGCAATTTTTTGTCATATGGCCATGATCTTTGTGAAACTCGCAATATTTGGCCTTATTCCTCAGATCGGGATTTGTCTTCAGTTTCTCTGGCCACTTGATTTCCTCACTATTCCTGATTTCTTCCAAAACATGATTAATACCCATTTTCAATGGAGTATAATTATCATACTTCTTTAGGACTTCCAAGGCCATCCTGTTATTCCTGGGATGCTTGTCACCACCATTACCTTTCTGATCTTTTTTCTTAGACTTGTCAACCTCCACCTTGATTTCTTTATCCATATTCTTCTTCGCAGTCATAGCCTCCTCGGCATTCATGATTTTGTCCGCTTTAGCCATTAACTCCGACATAGTTTTAGGTGGATCTTTGGCCAAAGTATAGTACAGCTTAATAGGCATCAAACCACTCATCAAAGCAGTGATCGCTGTCTTTTCTTCATAATCTACGACTTCCAACTTCTCGTTATTAAAACGAGTTATGTAATCTCTAGTACTTTCACCTGATTTTTGTCTAACACTTAACAAGTGTGCTACTCGTTTTATTGGATTCGCCCCAAAGCAAAAATTGCCAATGAACAACTCGGCTAATTGAATAAAAGTTGAAATCTTACCCCGAGGAAGATTGTTATACCATATCTGTGCAGATCCGGTAAGAGTTCCCGAGAATGCCCTACACCTCATCTCGTCGGGTACGGCATAGATGTCAGCAGCAGCTTGGTATTGTTCTATATGAAGTACAGGATCTGTCTTTCCGTCGTACTTAGGGGTCACTACTGGTGCTTTGAATTTCGATGGTGTAGGAAAATCTACAACGTTTTGCACAAAAGGTGTCCCTTGAACAAAAGTTCTCTGTAAGGGGTTTCTTGCTTTAACCATTTCGCCCAGTCTATCCTCCAACCGCTGAATGGAACCTTTCCATGCTTCATTTCCTTCCTCAGGCCGCTTAGTCCGAGCAACTGAGTGTTCTGACGTAGCTTCTTGAGATTTATCTCGACGAGTAGCTGGTCGTGATTGTGCTGATCCTTCTCTCAAACCTGATGATGGCCGAAAACTTTTCGACGGAGCTCTAGGTGGATTCATATTCCTCCTTGGTCCTAATCGACTGAAAGGAGACGCCCTGCTTAATCTTTCCAAAGCGCTGGTTCTTTCCGGAGAGAGTGTGACACGTTGATCTGTATCCATAGCCCGTATCGATCATGTTCGCCCAGGTTGATACGTAGAATCAGTAGACTCCCCATTGCGATATGACCCAGTACGTCTAGATTGTGATTGCCCACGATCACTCCTATACCCTGAATAGGTAGGTGCACCGCCTTGAAGAGTTTGAATGAGTTGCCTCACAGATTCTTGCATGGCGGTTTGTCCTTGAGCCAGATTTGTCATAATTCCAGCCAGATCTGGAGGTGCAGATGGATTTGGAAGATTTCCAGTATTTCCAGCATTTCGATTACTGGATTCGAGATTATCTGCCATTGATAACAAATGATTTTTGGTGAAAAACGATTGCAACAGTCGTTCCCACAGATGGCGCCAATCTATTGATGTAAAAAACTAGATCGCTCTAATTAATCTGTTGATGTAAAAAACTAGATCGCTCTAATTATTTAATCACAGATAAATAAATAAGACAAAGATTTTTAAAGTGGTTCGGCTAGGAATAAAGCCTACGTCCACTGTTATGTTATTACTGAGTGTTTGTGGAATTCTTGATTACAAGTTCTCTCAAGAAATTCCGGTCCCCTTGAATGGGTTTGATACCAGGTATTTATAGCCTTCTAATTATTTAATCACAGATAAATAAATAAGACAAAGATTTTTAAAGTGTTTCGGCTAGGAATAAAGCCTACGTCCACTGTTATGTTATTGCTGAGTGTTTGTGGAATTCTTGATTACAAGTTCTCTCAAGAAATTCCGGTCCCCTTGAATGGGTTTGATACCAAGTATTTATAGCCTTGAGGCTGTACATGAAAGGTTCAATACATTAAATGATATACATATGAAAGGGTAATACATTTAATGCAGCGTGTGCGTCAAGAATATAAGTATTCAATGAATATCTGAACTGTTGATTATCTGGCAATTAATGGTACGACCGAGGTGCAGCTCGGACCGCCATAGCTGCTAGCTGATCAGGAGTACCTCGGAGAACTAGAGTACCTCGGTGCGCTGGAGTTCCTCGGTGTGCTATAATTCCTCGGTGTATCCTCGTTGCTCGGAAAGAAGCATGGTTGGTCGGGAAATGAACTTCCTCGCTGCTATCGTGCCACGTAGATTGACACGTGTCTTCGTATTATTCGTCCACATCAGCATATTAATTTTGGTATCAACACTTGTAATCAGCACTAGGGAAAAGAGATGAAATTGAATCCAGAATACTTCTTGTTCCTCAAACTTACAAACTAGGGATTTTCTAAGAATATGAAATTTGTCTACTAAAAACTTACTAAAATCTGACTCTCTCTTCTCTAAAATTCGACTATCTTGGAAGGATGTAGGGCTTGGCCTTTTATAACACCAACTAGCACGAATCGACAGCTAATATCGATGGGCTGCGTAAGATATTCCAAGATTTGCACCTCTTCAGCTCCATAATTAATGCCAAAAATTCGAACAACCGGACCGGGCCGGATGCCATCGGATCGGTTCGTTTTTAGTAACCGGATCGATTCTTTTTTATTTCTATCGGACCGATCTGGATGCTATCGGATCGATTCTCTTGCCATCGGTTCGGCATTAATCTGGGGTCTACTAGAATGGTGACATTTCGGATCGGTCCGAGATAAACCGGTTCGGTCCGATTTTCTTCCATTTTGACTTTTTGTTTCCATCTTTGACTGGTCATAACTTTTGATCTCAAGCTCCGATTTGATTGTCATTTCTTTCGATGCTATTGTGAAATAAGGATATTCAACTTTCCTCTAGGTTTCAATTCCTAATTCCAGGTGTAAATTTACGCTTTTTCCCTTTGACTTGTCTTTCTTTCTTTTCTTCCTTTCTTCCGGTTTATTTCTTTCTTTTCTTGCACTAAATACCTGTAAAATCCATAAGAAATACACGAAACTCGGGGTACTCGTTAGAAATAGTCAATGGTAATGATATGGGATAAAAATGATTCAATTACTTTGTTCGAGATATCAAAATCACTAACTTAAGGGGCTAAATTCAGAAGAATTTATGCTTTGTCATTGACTCACACTTGAATTGCTAAATTCAATTGGAAATTATTTGTTGGAATCTAATTTTGATTCATGCGGTACTATTATTGTGTTGGGCATGTTGTCATGAAATTTTAATATGGCACTGATGTTGGGCACCCGTCAAGACTCCCTTTTCGGCTACTTGATAAAGTATGGGCGCGGTGTGGTGAGGCCTGGTGACTTTGATTAATGTATTATTGAGAAATTATATTGATAAAAATGCTTATGAGATTCGCATTTGGTTTGAATATTCGTGCTCGTATTGTTACGTCTTATTCACTGCTAATATTTGTTAAGTATCTTTCCTGTCGTATTGTGTACTTTCCCATATTTTCATTTACTGGAAGGTTAGCGCGGATTTGGGGCGCTATGGAGATTGATTTTAGCATGGATTATTTTGGGAAGAATTATTCGAGAATACAAGATGAGAAGATTTGTATTTATTTTGATGTATAGAGCATTTTATTTCGAGATAGATAGTTGTATTATTTTAAGAGACGTGGTTGTATTTTATTTGAAAAGATTTGAGATTGTGGATTCTCTTTTATTATTGTGGGATTTTTTAGATGCTCTATACGTTGTTTTTTTTATGGATTTTGGTTAGTTTCATCGAGAGTCGCGCACCGCCCCGCTCTCCTCGGGCGGGCGGGGTGTGACAACTGAACTACATTACAAATTTTTTCCAAAAAAATGTACCTCTATAATCGATTTATCCTTTTTAGTTTGTTTATTTCTTCCTCGGTGTCTTATATTTTGACAACTTCCATCTGTTTTATTTTCTTCTTCTAATAATTATATTCTTAATTCACGCACAACTTGTGCAATGTAATTTATGGAAAGTTTCCTCAACATATTTTTACGACCCTTAGTGAATATATTTGATTTTCATAGTTCTATTCTTGTGATATTAATTGAGTGGAACTTCTACTATTTTCTTAGAGGGATATTCATGCTCTATTTAATCGCAACTATCTAAGTTTTAAATGTGGAGCTCCATTGTGTCTTCACTCTTCATGAATCTTCCTCTCTTCCCGGTCTTAGAGGAAGAACTAGTAGTCCCATGGTATCCTTTAAAGTATCATATTCCCACATGAGAGGAAAATTGATATTCATTTTATTCATTATTATCATTCTTCTCTTATCATTACTAGTGGGACTTTTAAGCAATTTTTTTTTACTTAATATTGACACTTTATGTGGGAGAGAAATGGTGGCAATGTTCATGATAATAGATATTAGTAGGTAAGAGGTGTCTCCATTAAATCCCATCATAGAACTTTAACCTCATTACAAATATTTTAGAGAATACCATCTTATTAAATCCGTTTATGGGCAAGTGATGAGTTAAGGTACTGGTGTCTATGAGGAGTAGATTGATAATAAAGTTGAATTAATTTAAGGTTTAAACTTTTTAAATAACCAACTACCATCTCCAATCGTAACCACAACCGTAAACTAACAAGAACCACAAACCAACAAAATCCAACAACAATTATCCCCTACTAATTCTAATCCGACTAATTATGTATTCTAGATTCAACAACATAAGAAATGGAATCAAGGGCTTAAAGCAATTTCAAAACAAATTAGGTCCAATTTCTAATTTCTGAAATAATAAATCAATTAAAGGGTTATAATTATAATTAAAGATTACGAATAGGGTCTAATAAATATTCATGCATTTTCATAAGTAATTAAACTCTATTTATTAAACATCATGCTTTGAATCACATTAATTATGTGTTTTCTACCTAAGTTACCACCTATCAAGCGCAATTTACAACTTTGTTTAGCACATTAATTCTCAACAATAATTAAATCCCAATTAGACCTTTATTACCCATTATTAATTCCAATTTACATCAATCCAATATTCAATATCAAATCCTATAAGTCTACTAATTTATGGTTTAATTTCAAAATTATATATCGATATAGGCTAAATTACAATCTACAAATTGTGTTATTCTCTTATTTCATCCAATAACGTTCACAATATATTGAATCTCAAAACCCTAAGGGTTACTAACAAAATTTTAAGCCTAAAATTATGGTTTAAATTAAATTAACAAATGTATATATAAAAGTAGAAGAGTAGTCTAGTAACTTAACTCCAAAATGGATCAAAGACTTGATTTATATGGGAGAGACGAAGTCCTTGTGTAAGGAAAAATTTCCAATCAATCCATTTTTTATGTATATTGATTTTATTCCATTTGAACAAAACTTATTGAAGTCATAGGTTAGGATTTGAGTTGTTTATCCTTCAAGCCTATGATGTGTGATTAAAGACTTTAGCGGCCAAGTTAAGCGACAACGAGTATTGTGCAGAGTTTCATCTTCAACATCCAAGGGATATCAAAAGGTATGAATACAGATTATGTTTGATCCCTAGATTTAGTTTTGGGTGTTTTGTTTTCAACATGTTTTGAGGCATTTTTCATAAAATAGTTTTTAAAAGAAAATGATTTTTGTTTAAATTCGTCCAAATAATATTTTTAGTCTGTTAAAATGAGTTTTCACTAGTCGTTCGAACGAGTTTCGAGACAGGTTCAAACGAGAAGTGGGTTTTTGTTCAAAGGAGTATCAAACAAGGTTCAAATGAGATGTTATTGTTTAAGTAAAGAACTTTCGTTCAAAGCTCATTAGTTCTCTATTAAAAGGAATTTAGTACTTCCATTAAAATGAGATTTTTATCGTTCAAAGGAGAATGCTCGCTTCTTGAAACGACTCTATGTATTTTGCTCGAACGAGTTTTCTTGTTTTTTCTTCCACATCATTTTCATATTTTCTATAGATCGGAGGCTTAAAAAAGATTTTTTAGGGAGAGGTTTACAAAAATGATTTTCATATACAAACATTGAGCCTCCTAAACCCTAGTTTACATCCAAAGTTTGATATCCATGTTTCAATATCTTATGTGTGTTTAATATCTCTTGTGTGTTGCACCGAGGTTGTTTTCTCTTCATATTGAAAGCGTTTAGAGCGATGGAGACTGTGTTTGTATTGTGCGATGGCTAGACCAGTCAGGAGGTAAGTAGGATCGTTAGGATATCAAGATGTGAGAAAGCGTATGGGCCGTGTTGGTTGTTGGAAGGCGTCCAACATGGGATGTAAAGAAGGTGATAAGAAACAAGGAAATGTTTTAAGGTTATAAGGTATCGAGTCCTTGATTAAGTTTAAGTTTTTCTTGTACATAGAGATATAACGTAGTGGACTTGTGTGGTAGGGTCGTTCGAGGTTTTTCCTATTGTGGATTTTGCTCGTACATCGCTATGTTTTGTGATTACTTTATTATATCACCTAGATGTATGCTTAGGGATAAATAAAATTTGTATAATTATTTTTCACATCACGAGCTTAATTGGTGCAAAGTTTAATAAACTTTTTTAATAAAAATTAAAAATTGGTGTTCATTTGCAATCCGCATAAAACTAGAGAACTTTCAAATTGGTATCGGAACGGGTTACACTATATTTTTATATTGGATCCATATTTAGTGCACGTTTAGGGTTTTTTTGATGGATTTTAATCGAGAAGGAAGTTTCATTACCCGGCCTCCCAAGTTTGACGGTTCAAACTATCCTTATTGGAAGGTCCAGATGCATTTTTTCTTAAAATCGATCGAGGAGTATGTTCGGAACTAGGTTGACCAAGGGTGGTCCCATCCCACCGAAGGTGGTTTGCCTAGAACTTTCTCCACTTAGACGATGACTGAAAATAATGCCTTGACATTTAATTCCAAGGGAGTAAATACTATTTTATACGCGGTCAAGCCTGAAGTGTTTAGGAGAATTATGATCTGCGAGAACGCGAAGGACGTTTGGGATATTTTGAAATCCACACTTGAGGGTACATATATTGTTAGGTTTCCTAAGTTGAAAAATTTGATAACTATTTTTTAAATGATTAAGATGTTAGAGAATGAGTCTTTTGATGAGTTTTAGGTAAAGTTGTCAGGTATGATCAATTCCTCATTTAACTTAGGTGAGCTTATCCCCGAGCCCAGAGCGTTATGAAAAATATTAAGGTTGTTACCTTAAATATCAAACACCAAAGTCACGATTTCAGATTCCCTAGGTGGTATCGATGAAATGAGAGTCCAAGAACTTATAGGTGACCTTCAAAACTATGAGATGAACATGTCCCCCAAAGAAAAAGGATGAAAAGAAAGAGAAGATGTAAAATCTAATGATGAGCCTTGTGTGATACTGATTTGAAATAAATTCACAAATTTCAATTATAAACTTTTTTAATTAGAGTCAATTTTTAAACTGATCGAGGGTGAAAAGTAGCGCGTGTCAAATGCTGATCGTTGTTTTTTGTTCACCTCCTCAATACAAAAAACCTAAATTACGACTACACTTAACTGGTGAGTGTAGCGGTAAGTCGGGTATCGAAAATATCCACTGAGACGAGTTACTAGAATTTATATGATTTAATACTCCTAAATAAAAGTCCAAAAGGTGATTACAAAGTAAAAAGGAAAAGATGCATAAAAGGAAAATATTAATCTAGGCGAATGTAAATTAAACTAGATTAACAAAGCGAGTAAAACTATAGATTGCGTCGAATATCCCTCACCCGGGTTAATTTGTATAAAATGGATACATGGGTCGACGAGTTATTACGAATGCGTCTCATTTCGAAAGTTAATTGAATCAAGGGTTGTCACACCCCTAAATCCGTATAAAAGCCTAATAAGATTTTGGCGTCAACAAATACCCCAAAAATTGTGCACGAAAGGTCGTAAGCACGGGACATACATGATATGCCCCGTCAAATCTCCTAGGTGAAATAACTAGGACAATGCACCCAAAATAGACTCCTAAACACCATCACCAAAGAAAAGCAACGCGTTAACCCGAGTGAGTTCCATTCGAACACAACCTAGACTAAATTAGCTAGAAAGCATATTAAAAAAGCGATAAATAAACGCGATAAAGCTACACTAGAAAGCAAGGAAATAAAGCATGTAAACCTAATTATGAAAGCATGTAAATTAACTAGAAAGCAAGAAATAATGAAATACACACTATATTAATGGAGAGGGAAGATGAAAGTACCAATTACAAACCCTAAAGGGTGTCAAAACAAAAGAGGAAGAATAAGAACTCTCAAAATCCCCTAAACCCTAACCTAAAACTCTCTAAAATATAATCTAAACCTTAATTTCTGATTATTACAACAAAGAACCTTTATATAGTAAGTGGGAAAAGCAGTTGAAAAGAATAGAGAAAAGAAAATAAAAGGCAAAATATCAGCTAGAAACCGGTGATCGATCGATCGATCCCCTGTGATCGATCGATCAATGCCAAAAATATCAGCCCACTATCTCAGCTCGATGGCAAAATGTGAGGGATCAATCGATCGATCCCTTTTATCGATCGATCGATGAAGCAGGTATGAGCCCCCTGCATTGCTGTTTTGGCTTGAATGCAATTCCCTTCCGATAAAATTGCCATAACTTCTTCGTTCTGAATCGGAATTGCGAACCGTTCGCAGCCACGCGAAGCTTGCAAGGAGGGATAAAACTTTCGCGGAGATGTTAGGCCAGTCGCCCAAGCTATAAAAAGACTAAAATTCCCTTGAACGTGCGATCGTGTAGGGAAATCGAGCGGAATGCGTCCGAACTTCACACTTAACATGAAAATACCTATAAAAGCTCAATTAACCCTTGCAAAACATGTTAACGTATAAATCCGAGGTTATCTGGTTAACGAGCATAAATATTGAGAATAAGATACTCGAGGGGGCTAAAATGCGTAGGTTCGGAGGAAGAAATACGCAATATTTTCACATCATCATAAACCAAGATAATTCAGCTCTTAAACAAATATCTACGTGTATCGCGTGTCAAACCGATAAATACAAATATGCTAATTCACAGATTTAAAAAAAAAAATCCTCGAAGCGCAAAACCTTTTATTTTACTATAATTAAATCGCAATTTACACTCATAATGAAATTTGCATTAAGATTACCTCAACAACCCTACATAGACGCGTAGTCTAGAGTCAGCAATGGTTCACACGCTGTGACACCACACGAACTGCAGCCAGTCTTTAGTAAAGATCCACACGCAGGGAACCTCAATGACCTCAGTCTTCCGGCGAAGAGACGCAAGGTTGAACAATAGCAAGGTATGTTCTTAGGTTCCAAAAGAATTCACCTAAACATTGGGATGTGAATTGAAAAACAAGGGTTTAAAGCCCTAAATGATGAAACCAAAAGTGTTATGCCGATTTGCATTGTTTACAGAATGAAAAATGAAAAAACTTCTTCCCAAAATACGTCTCGTTTAACGTGAATTATAAAAACCTTAAGGCGACAGATCTCTCAAACAAAATCGGATCTCGTTCGAACAGAGACACGCGTCGCTCGAACAAGCTTCGCGCGAGATGTCATGTCATTTGAACGACATGGGTTGTCTCTCGAACAATCCTTTTAAAAAATATTTTTCTTTTTCTAGTAAATGTAGCGCCTTAAAACTTTAAAAAATAATTTTGACGAAAAACTTAAAAACTCCGCTCCAACGCAAAGAAATTTTTTGATGAAAAATATCCCAATATTCTATGAATTGAAAAATATAATTGCAATGGTTCAAACGTAGTGAACCACACGAACTACAGTCTAGTCTTCAGCAAAGATCCACATGCAACGAACCTCAATGTCCTCATTCTTTAGGTGTAGATATGCACTCCACAAAGGTTGAGCATAAGCAAAGTATGTTCTTGGGGGGGCAGGGTCCAAAACAATTCACCTAACCATTGGGATTTTTGTGAATTGAAAAACAAGGGTTGAAAGCCCGAAATGAATAAGCCAAAAGTGTTATGCCGATTTGATTGTTTGCAGAATGAAAAACGAAAAAGACTTCTTCCCCAAATACGCCTCATTTAACTTGTATTTATACAAACCTTAAGGCGGCAGATCACTCGAACGAGCTTCGCGCGAACGACAGGGGCTGTCGCTTGAATGAGCCTTTTAAAAAATATTTTTCTTTTTCTTTTTCTAGTAAATGTAGAGCCTTAAAACTGTGAAAATTAATTTTGACAAAGAACTTAAAAGCCCCCCTCCAACAATTAGAAATTTTTTAATGAAAAATATCCAAATATTCTATGAATTGAAAAATACAATAACAATGGTTCAGACGCAGTGATACCACACGAAGTGCAGTCTCGTCTTCAGCAAAGATCCACACGCAATGAACCTTAATGACCTCATTCTTTCGGGGTAGAGACGCACTCCACAAAGGTTAAATAATAGCAAAGTATGTTCTTGGGTTCCAAAACAATTAACCTAAACATTGCGATTTTTGTGCATTGAAAAACAAGGGTTTAAAGGCCTAAATGGAGAAGCCAAAAGTGTTATGCCTATTTTCACTGTTTGCAGAATGAAAAATGAAAAGACTTATTCCCAAAATATGCCTCGTTTAACATGTATTTACATAAACCTTAAGGCGGAAGATCGCTCGAATGAAATCGGCTTGAACGGAGACACGCATCGCTCGAACGAGCTTCGCGTGAGATGGCATGTCGTTTGAACGACAGGGGCTGTCGCTCGAACGGGCCTTTTAAAAAATATTTTGCTTTTTCTTTTTCTAGTAAATGTAGTGCCTTCAAACTTCAAAAAATAATTTTGACGAAAAACTTAAAAACTCTGCTCCAACACTCGGAAAATTATTGATGAAAAATATCCCAATATTCAAAGTGATATGCTAAGGAATAAAAATATGACCTTTACCGAATTCATATCGCGGAGGCTTGATTGTTGAAGATACCTAATATTCGGTTCCCTCTTGATGCATATGTGGTCATGAACATTCTTCGATGGTTGTAGCGGTATACGACATGCTAACTAATAACGAACAACGAAAATTTACAAAATTACGTCCTTACAAATCTCCCCTTATGTCTATGCCGGTACAAAATAAAAACATCTGAATGATCAAAACATAAAATGCCTATCCAAATCTAATACCGCCATGAACCCAAAAATAAAATGTACTAAACATGTAGGTATCAAAAGTTTTGTTCAAAGTCTTCAACATGTAATTTTCAAATCTTCAAGCTTTTCTCATCAGGGTGTGTAACATATGATGTTTCATTGTTGTACCTACACACATGTGACAAAGAAAATACCTCGTGACGCATCGTGTTTGAAATGATATAAGAATAAATCAATCAACATAATCAAATCTCCCCCATAATGCAAAAACTCCCATAAATTTTCTCCCCCTTTTTATTTGACCAAAATAGACAAGGAAACGAATAAACAAATCAAGCATGGAGTTGTCACGATTAAAGATATACTTAAACATAGTTCACAAACTATATTTGATTTTTTCCATTTTTTAAAACAAAAATCACACCATGAATTTATACTAAGACAACCAAATCATGGAAACGGAATGAATGGGTGTGAACATATTCAATAGGCAAATCAACGCAATCAAACATAACATGTGTGCACGATGTATACATGTACTCCTATCGAATGAATCTAAAAAATGTCCTTACGTGTTAAAAGTATTGAATTTAAATGACGTCGACGCAATCCATTAACACATCAAAGTAAAAAATGATTCCCACACCAATAACGTCTAAAACTATGAATGCTTTTTCAAGACGCTGTCAGGACGCGCAAACCCGTTTTTCATTTCTTTCCATCCAAGCACCCTAATAAATAATAATCATTTATATTTTTCTTTTAAGGTGGCCCCTTTTTGGCTTATTTATCTTTTTATTGCCTTTATATTTTTTAGGGATCTTTTAAACGGTGGCTTTCATGACGAGTTAATTTTGAACTCTCGCAGCCCTTTCCCGTGATTCACTCATCATATTTTGTTGTAATTAAATTCCTCACGGTAAATAATTTTTACATGCACTACTTCTATTATCAAGTTTTATCGCATATAGTTCGTTTCATAGACAGAATTGAGATGATAACACTCCAACCAATATGTGATAATTAAGTACAATAACAAAAAAAATCAGTGCAAGTCTGCATTAAAGGAACGTATGAGTAAAACATGTAGGTAATAAGACTAAATTATATGTCAATTACTCCAAACATTGTAAAGAACAAAAATGAAATGAAATTAGGACTCAGTCATCCTAAATGTCCATTCATATATGGTGTAAAACAAAATACAAAAATCTTTTTGTCTTTTTCAAAAATTTTATCAAAATAAAATCTTTTTGTATTTTTAAAAATAAAAACTAATACGAAAATATGGTACACACCAACAATAGGCCAAAAAAATATCATAATTCAAATCAACATATGCTAGCAAACAAGTCTAAACCTCAACCATTAAGCGCGATGGAATTTTCCAAAGGTAGTGACATCCTATGAAAAACCTCCATCAAATCATGTGAAGTCTTGACAAAAAATTTTACCTGCTCCCTAATATGTGCAAGCTCTCTCGTGTAATCATCCGGAGCATCAAGTGTGAGTACGTGTGTGTGAACAAGACTACGGGTGTATGAAATTGTGACTCGATCATCTTAAATGTCCATTCATATACGGTGTAAAACAAAATAAAAAACTCTTTTTATCTTTTTCAAAAAATTTATCAAAATAAAATCTTTTTGTATTTTTCAAAATTTTTAAAAATAAAAAATAACATAAAAAATGATACACACTAGCAATAGGAAAAAAAAAATCATCATTCAAATCAACCTATGCTAGCAAATAAGTCTAAATCTCAACCGTTAGGTGCGGTGGAATTTTCAAAAGGTGGTGACATCCTATGAAAAACCTTCATCAAATCATGTCAAGTCTTGACTAAAAAGTTTTCCTGCTCCCTAATATGTGCAAACTCTCTCGTGTAATCCTCGAGAGCATCATGTGTGGGTACATGTGTGTGAACACGTGTAGTAGAAAAATGTGACACATGACCTAACTTAAAACAAAACTCTCTAAGGTGTCCTCTCTTCTTATAGTGTGTGCGAACATAAATAAAAATTAGGTACACCTCTCTTAAAATGTCTCCTACGCGCTCCCTTAACATGTACGGGACGCCTAGGTGGGTCATGTTGAGAGCCATGGGAATCAAACACTAAAGCGGGAAACGACTTGGGTGTAACATGTGAAGTGGAAGCACCTTCATGACTTATTGCTAAACTCTCACCACTATCAATTTGGGATTGAGACCCATATTTCCTTCCTTCTTAGATGTGTTCTCTAAAGTGAATTTAACCTCCAGGGTGTACGTAAGATCTCTCTTTAATTGTGACACGCAAGTTATAAGTTCACTCTTTTCTCGACCTAAAGCTATTAACTGTTCACTCAATGAAACTTTTGTAACACCCCGCCTAATTAAATACCGGGTGGCTAGTCCCATACTAAATTAAAACAGAATATACAGTTGGCTCATTCTTAGCATCACTGTCGAAAACATTTACAACTCACCCAATACCCAATTAAGCTCGTGTTAAAAACTTTTCAAATTTTAATTTCAACAAAATTCATTTTTAGTTTACAAATAACACAACACAAATTATTCTACAACACTAATAACCGAACAAATAATACAAAAGAATTTAAATGCAATTGGAATAAACATTCCCAAATAATAATCCAATACAGTAATCCCAACAATAGTAAATGTATTAAAATGACACGAATACAAGAGTATATGAATCTGATAGAAAAGAGACAATTGAGTTCCTACGGGCGACATGGCCTAACCAAAATAATACTGTGAATAAAATGAAGATAGGCGTCTAAGCAATACTCCATAGCTCCATATCTCGTCAAAATCCTCTAAGGTTGACGTCCCTGTTACTGGACACCTGATATAGAAGGTACAATTGAAAAGAAAATATGCAAGGAAACGGGTCAGAGCCCGATGTGAAAATGATTTTGAAAATCACAAGTATTTAACAAGTGCAATAAAGCATTTATTAAGTACATGTTAGTATCAAACTCTCACTTGCTATTCTCACCTCTCATCTAGAGTGCACGCTTATCGTTTCCTATTAACCTCCTAGTTAATGGTTCCTCCTAACTAGTTTCTATAATATGTTTTCCATCCCATATAATAACCTCGTATGTCCCATACCATACGTAATATAATCATTCATATACTTTTCCCATTAACATGAATCGTTTCTCATTAATATGAATTAATCTCTTCAAATCTATAAGAATAACTATTCATTAACTTAATTCAATTCTTTTTCTCAAATCACCGTTATCTACAATTATCACACAGTAGATGATTTAACCACTATATACACATACATTTAATTCATCATTACATATATATACATATATAATACGGCACCCCGAGTCACAGCTGCGGTGCAATGTATTACTCTACTATCATGTCCCAATATCGCTGGTCACCGAATAGGGGATAAAAGGTTCGGTAAGGATTCCTCGAACCACAAACAACAACATATAAATTTGAGGCGAACATAGTTCTCATACCCACGGGTCACGCACATACCAAAGTTCCCGTAGTCAGCGGACTTATTAACTCCCCGATAAGAATTTCATAGACCTATGCTCTTGAGTGACAAATCAAAAATCTCATGGATTCATCAGGATATGATTGCCCTCACCCGCAAACCTCCCATCGATAGTAAGTAAGCTAGGTATGTCATACACATAAATCATCAATCAATCAAATAGCATTGTCATCTACCTATAGATATAATATCAACAAGGTAATCCCACTACCCTAAGATATTTCCCCTACGTAGCATTATATCTCTTTAATTCCAACATATTAAATTATTATGACTTTACTTCTCTAATTTTATGCTCCTCGAGTCTCACTCATTACTCAATGGTTAAATAGGTTTTCCTCAATATATTTATTCATTAGGAAATCACTAATATCCTACTAGTCCATATCATCTTATCACTCGAATTACTATGAATTAAAACTCTCTTATAATTCAGGTTATAACCGATAGTTTCTAATCTCTCGTAAACACATCCTCTATCACATAGGATTAAACCCTCTTGTAAACTTACGGCTACTCAGGTATCATATTGAATATCCCCTACTAGACCTATCCTTAATCCTCATGAATACCAATTAGAATCCAACACTTGAATCTAGCAACCAAAATTTCTTTCAATTTAATTAACATCATTCTTAATCAATTAAATCCCAATCAAATTAATTCGATTCTTATCTAGGGCTTACTGATCTTCCTTAAGTCACATAATATCCAATTAATAATCACCAAAGATCTACAAAAGGTTTGGGATAAGAACAAACATTAAAAATAAACAACTTTAGGAATTCTGGGGAGGTCGATCGATCGAAGGCAGGAGGTCGATCGATCGATCGCCCAAATACCAGCCCAGGTTTCTGTATTTTTGATACTACGGGTTTCATAAGTTTTGATCCTTCAAACCTTCATATTAACTGCCCAAATGACTTATAAACCTTATTACATGATATAGCAACATATGTGAATGATTTCCAATGCTCTAAACATCCTAAAATCATCAAGAGTTTGAATTAAATGCATACATTCATCCTATTTTTCCAGAAAATTATATACATGATATCTTCAAGAACACACCATTGGTTCCCAGAATTTCTTCAACAGATTTATGATTATTTCATGGCTTACTATATAACTACAACATGAGTTTGATTCCTATATATTTTTAGTTTCCAGAAATCCATTAACAACTCTATCTTTATCTTCCAAACATGAAAAATCTCATATTTATATAACTATCCTAACATGGACAATATACAAAATTAGATTGCAATTATCAAACACTTGCCTCTAATGAAGATCTGATTCTTTGGAGTTGAATAACATAGGTGGTTCTCCCTTTCTTCGGCCAACTTTCGGTCGTGGTGACCTTTGGTCTTTGGTTCTCCTCCTTTCAGAGCAAGCTTCTCTCTTCCCAAGCAACCTTTCACTCTCTCACATGGTGACATCTCAAGTTTTGTGTAGAAGAGATGAATAACCCACGTACAACTAATCTCCAAATACTTATAATAAGACAAAATCCAAATTCACTATTCATCTCCCTTGTAAAAATGACCAAAATGCCCTTTTGGGTTGTCTATTCATTTCCAAATGACCCAAGACCCAAAACCAACATCCAAATAGACTTTTCTGAATATTTCAACTCTTCCGGAAGCAACGACGTAGTGGAAATGACTATAAGGTCGTTGTAAAAAATATGTTTCCTTTTTAATTTAACAAATTAGTCCCAACACGTTCCATACCGCGTCCGACTAAAAATTCAAATTACTGAATTAATATCACACAACCATATCAATAACATCACATTAATATATTACCTAAATATCTTTAAGTAATATTCAGAATCATATATTTTAACATCCACAATTCGGATAAAACCCAAATGAATTAATTTATAATAAAATCCGATTAATCCATTAATTTAAAATATAACCCATTTTAAAAGTCATTAAAATTACAGGGTATTACATACTTCCCTCCTTATAACAGAATTTCATCCTGAAATTCGGGAATATAAATCACACTGGTAAGGTCAACTCCGAGTATAAATCTCACATCGCAAATAATCTATGTCGTACCGCCCATACAGTACATTAACGAAAATCCCCATTGATGTTTTACGCCAAGCCTCACCATATAGTTTCAACTGAATCACATTTAAACTTTACGCAATCTTTCCTATACCATCCTCGTGACAAAGTTTGGGAAAAGTAATCTTCACTTATTAAACAAATAAATCCTGAAGTCATAACAACTTACTATTCCACAATTATGAAAACTACTACAATCCAACCATCCAGGGCGCCCATATACCCTATCGTACAACTTTCATTATAATATGGATATGATTACCCGCATAATAATCGGATTTATCGCAAAGGTTATAAACTCATATCCTAAAGACCTAACTTATTTTGACTCCCAACGTTTATTAGTTTCATGCGTGGGGCGTCTCGCAAGCGAAATCCAAACAAGGAACCCCCCGATACACTACTACCTAAAGTAGTCGATCATCGAAACTCCTCAGGTCCCTAGTCAATAGTATATAACCCCTCTACAGGTTTTGTCGATTGAAAATAAAAGTCTACTCATCTACTCTCTTATTAAAGACAAGATGCTGGTTATAGTAGTAGTACATACGCTCTCAAATACCACAAGTCAATACATGCCGATAGTCACATCATGTTCGGACATGCCTAAAGTAAGTAATTTCATGATAAAAATCAAACCCACGTGATGACATGTAAAATATAGGTGTCCCACAACCCCTCGGTGAGTCTACGTAAATAACAGTGCTATAGGCTAAGTTTAGCAACCTTTTTGCCCATATAATATTAATCGCTACAAAAATAAGTATACGCCTCATAATTCCTTAGATATAAAACATACCCTCATTCGCGGGTGGTGGTTGTTGAATTACTGCCTGATGGACGTTATATACACGCCCATACTGACCCTGTTGCACGGGTGCTGCTGGAATGGGAGGTAGTGCTAGCACCGGAGCTCGAGCTGGAAGAGCAGCTGGTGGAAACACTGGTATCTGTGGCTCTTGTCGAGCATTTTGTTACTGAGGGAATTTGTCTTTATCAGGGCAATCTTATCATTTATGGCCATACTTGCCGCACACGAAACATTTTCCAACAAACTTCCCACCATTTTTTCCCTGTTGACCCCGACCCTGCTGGCCATTACCTCATTTCCCTTGGCCCTGATGAGCCTGTCTCTGGCCCTGATGGCCCTGCTGTCCTTGCCCACTACCTCTATCCTCAAATCGAGAATCTCTAGATCGTAAATGCTTAGCATAGTCCCCTATCTGGGAACCTTGCTCACCCTGACGCTGATGACTCTGTCCTGGCTGAGTCCCACTAGAACTTCCCCCAATAGTCTTGCCTTGCAAGCTTGACCCAAACCCCCACTTGACACCGTGAGCATGTAAATGGTTATCCTGGCAGTTAAGCATTGCAGCATTAAGAACATCTGCATAAGTACGTAATGAAAGATTTCCCAATAAATGCTGGAGAATCTTATAATTCAACCCATCAGTTAACATTAGAATTCTACTCTCCGCAGTGGGTACCTCTGCAGGTACCAGATTAGTTAGTCGCGTAAATTCTTCCTCGTATTCTGCCACCGTCTTCTCTTCCTGCTTCAAATAAAGTAATTTATGCCTCATCTCTTTCTGGATGACGGAAAGAAAGTACTTCCGATCAAACCGTATCCAAAAGTCTTGGATAGTCATTGTGTCTCTTTCTTCGATAGTGGTCATAGCCTCCCACCATTGCAAAGCTGCCCCTTCTAGTTTGAACGTGTCTAGTATTTGACATTGAACCTTAGTACATTCGAATAGCTGAAGAACGTAGGCTTAAATAGAAAAGCAATAATCCTACTCATAGGGCTCTATATCAAAGAACGCTAAGCTATAAACACAATAAGCCGTACAGACCCTAAAGGACACTAGAACCTGATGCTCTGATACCAACTATAACACCCCTCCTAATTAAATACCGGGTGGCCAGTCCCATACTAAATTAAAACACAAAATACAGTTGGCTCATTCTTAGCATCACTGTCGAAAATATTTACAACTCAGCCAATACCCAATTAAGCTCGTGTTAAAAACTTTCCAAATTTAAATTTCAACAAAATATATTTTTAGTTTACAAATAACACAACACATATTATTCTACAACACTAATAACCGAACAGATAACACAAAAGAATTTAAATGCAATTGGAATAAACATTCCCAAATAATAATCCAATACAGTAATCCCAACATTAGTAAATGTATTAAAACGACACGAATACAAGAGTATATGACTCAGATAGAAAAGAGACAATTGAGTTCCTACGGGCGACATGCCCTAACTAAAAGAATACTGTGAATCAAATGAAGATAGGTGTCTAAGCAATACTCCATATCTCCATAGCTCGTCAAAATCCTCTAAGGTTGGCGTCCCTATTGCTGGACACTTGATATAGAAGGTACAATAGAAAAGAAAATATGCAAGGAAACGGGTCAGAGCCCGATGTGAAAATGATTTTGAAAACAACAAGTATTTAACAAGTGAAATAAAGCATTTATTATGCACATGTTAGTATCCAACTCTCACTTGCTATTCTCACCTCTCATCTAGAGTGCACGCTTATCGTTTCCTATTAACCTCCTAGTTAATAGTTCCTCCTAACTAGTTTCCATAATATATTTTTCATCCCATATCATAACCCCGTATGTACCATACCATACGTAATATAATCATTCATATACATTTCCCACTAACATGAATCGTTTCTCATTAATATGAATTAAGCTCTTCAAATCTATAAGAATAACTATTCATTAAATTAGTTCAATTCTTTTTCTCAATTCACCGTTATCTACAATTATCACACAATAGATGATTTAACCACTATATACACATACATTTAATTCATCATTATATATATATATATATATATATATATATATATATATATATACACACACACACATATAATACGACACCCCGAGTTACAGCTGCAGTGCAATGCATTACTCTGCTATCATGTCCCAATATCGCTGGTAGCCGAATAGGGGACTAAAGGTTCGGTAAGGATTCCTCGAACCACAAATAACAACATATAAATTGGAGGCGAACATAGTTCTCATACCCACGAGTCACGCACATGCCTACGTTCCCATAGTCAGCGGACTTATCAACTCCTCGGTAAGTCTTTCATTGACCTATATTCTTGAGCGACAAATAAAAAATCCCATGGATTCATCAGGATATGACTGCCCTCACCCGCAAACCTCCCATCGATAGCAAGTAAGCTAGGTATGTCATACACATAAATCATCAAGCAATTAAATAGGCATTATCATCTACCTATAGATATAATATCAACAAGGTAATCCCACTACCATAAGATATTTCCCGTACGTAGCATTATATCTCTTTAAATCCAACATATTAAATTATTATGACTTTACTTCTCTAATTTTATGCTCCCCGAGTCTCACTCGTTACTCAAGGGTTAAAAAGGGTTTCCTCAATATATTTATTCAGTAGGAAATCATTAATATCGAACTGGTCCATATCATCTTATCACCCGAATTACTATGAATTAAAACTCTCTTATAATTAGGGTTATAACCGATAGTTTCTAATCTCTCATCAATACATCCTATATCACATAGGATTAAACCCTCTTGTAAACTTACGGCTACCCAGGTATCATATTGAATCTCCCCTACTGGACCTATCTTTAATCCTCACTAATACCAATTATAATCCAACACTTGAATCTAGCAACCGAAATTTCTTTTAATTTAATTAACATCATTCTTAATCAATTAAATCCCAATCAAATTAATTTGATTCTTATCTAGGGCTTACTGATCTTCCTTAAGTCCCATCATGTCCAATTTATAATCACCAAAGATATACAAAAGGTTTGGGATAAGAACAAGCATTAAAAAGAAATAACTTTAGGAATTCTGGGGAGGTCGATCGATCGAAGGCAGGAGGTCGATCGATCGATCGCCCAAATACCAGCCCAGTTTTCTGTATTTTTGATACTACGGGTTTCATAAGTTTTGATCCTTTAAACCTTCATATTAACTGCCTAAATGACTTATAAACCTTACTACATGATATAGCAACAGATGTGAATGATTTATAATGCTCTAAACATCCTAGAATCATCAAGAGTTTGAATTAAATGCATATATTCGTTCTATTTTTCCAGAAAATTATATACATGATATCTTCAAGAACACACGATTGGTTCTCAGAATTTGTTCAACAGATTTATGATTATTTCGTGGATTACTATCTAACTACAACATGAGTTTGATTCCTATATATTTTCAGTTTCCAAAAATCCATTAACAACTCTATCTTTATCTTCCAAACATGAAAAATCTCATCTTTATATAACTATCCTAACATGGACAATATACAAACTTAGATTGAAATTATCAAACACTTGGCTCTAATGAAGATCTGATCCTTTGGAGTTGAATAACACAGGTTGTTTTCCCTTTGTTCGGCTAACTTTCGGTGGTGGTTGGTGGTGGTGACCTTTGGTCTTTGGTTCTCCTCGTTTCCAAGCAAGCTTCTCTCTTCCCAAGCAACCTTTCACTCTCTCTCACAAGGTGACCTCTCAAGTTTTGTGTAGAAGAGATGAATAACCCACGTACAATTTATCTCCAAATACTTATAATAAGACAAAATCGAAAATCACTATTCATCCCCCTTGTAAAAATGACCAAAATGCCCTTTTGGGTTGTCTATTCATTTCCAAATGACTCGAGACCCAAAACCGTCATCCAAATAGACTTTTCTGACTATTTCAACCCTTTCGAATGAAACGACGCAGTCGAAATGACTATAAGGTCGATGTAAAAAATATGTTTCCTTTTTAATTTAACAAATTAGTCCCGACACGTCCCATACCGCGTCCGACTAAAAATTCAAATTACTGAATTAATATCACACAGCCATATCAATAACATCACATTCATATATTACCTAAATATCTTTAAGTAATATTCAGAGTCATACATTTTAATATCCATAATTCGGATAAAACCCAAATGAATTAATTTATAATAAAATCCAATTAATCCATTAATTTAAAATATAACCCATTTTAAAAGTCATTAAAATTACGGGGTATTACCACTTTCACCTTCTCGAGTTGACTCGATTTTGCCTCAAACTCCCTCAAAGTTTCTAACTCTGTCTCCAAATCTCGCAACCTAAGACTTAACTCCTTATTCAATTTTGTAGTCTTTAAGGTCTCGCCGTACAAATCTCTAAATGTGATCTGGAGCTCACTATCACCCTTATTAGCGCACTCACTCTCAGAATTACAAGAAACTTTCAAATCCTCCTCGAAGGTCTCACGTGCACAAGTATCCTCATCATCGTGGGACAAACTGGGTGTGCTTACGACACTCGCTAAAAAGTTAACAAACTTACCTTGTGGAGACTCATCCCCGAAATCTTTCACATCATCCTCACTATCACTAAGGGTGACTGGCAGGGAAACTTTCTTTCCCTCTCTCCTAAGTCTAGTGGGACAATCAAATGACTTAGGCCCTTTTCCCTCAGACTCAAAACATGTCACTTTTTCTAAATCTCCCTCACCCTCTTTCTCTTTCTCACCGCTTTCTTTGGCCTTGTCTTTCTTTTTCTCAAAAAACTTTTTATTGGAAGAATTTTGTTTTGAAAACTTGAGAAACTTTTCAAAAATTTCGCAAGCATGGCCATATCAAAATTAGACTCGTCCTCACAAAAAACTCACTTTCTTTTTCTTCTTTGACTGGGCTTTAAGTGTTATCCCTCTATCCTTAGGCTTGACAGTGTCAAGAAACATGTCAATTTCATATGTCTGGAGGTCTCCAACCAGCTCTTCTAATTTTAAATTTCCCAAATTACCTAAGGTATTCACAACAATCACTTTCGGGATAAAATATTTTGGCAACGATATTAAAATCTTTTTAACCACTCGTGCATCAGGTATAGGCTCACCAAGATTAAAACTAGTATTGACAATGTCAGTAAAACGTGCATAAAATTCATCAAAACACTCAGATTCAAGCATAATGATTGTTTGAAATTGAGTAGTTAAATTTTGCAATTTTGATTCTTTGACTGCATTAGTGCCTTTATGGGTAAGTTGAAGAACATCCCATGCTTCTTTAGAAGTGGTACACGTCATAATACGTCAGAACTTGTCGGGGGTGACGTGTCCGAAAATTTCACTAAGCGCTCGTGAGTTAAAAGTGCTCCACCTAAACTCATCCTCAGTCTAGTCTTAGACGGGTTTTAAAATTTTAAATTCGTGACATTATTCGTAGTGACAATGGCAGGAGTCCAACCTCTTTCATAAATAATGCAAACTCTTTCATTGATCGCTTTTAAATGAGACTTCACGAGGGTTTTCCAGTAAGCATAATTAGACCCGTAAAAAATTGGCAACCGATTATATAAGTTTTCACTTGGAAACATTGCGACAATTTTTAAAATATGATTTTTTTGAAAGAAATCAATATCACACTATTTTTTCAGGAAAAAAATAGGATCAGGCGATAAATTAGCGTAACCCGTTTTGATACCAAATTGTAAAATCTAATGATGCACCGTATGTGATACTGATTTGAAATAAATTCGCATATTCCAATTATAAACTTATTTAATTAGAGTCAATTTTTAAACTAAGATAATTCATCCCTTAAACAAATATCTATGTGTGTGCGTTTGTCAAACCAATAAACATAAATATGCTAACTCACAGATTTCAGGAAAAATCCCTAAAGCAAAAAAACCTTTTATTTCACTATAATTAAATCGCAATTTACACTTACAATGAAATCTGCAATAAGATTACCTCAGCAACCCTAAATAGACGCACAATCTAGAGTCAACAATGGTTCACACGCAGTGACACCACACGAAACACAGTCCAGTCCTTAGCAAATATCCACACGCATCAAATCTCAATGGTCTCAGTCTTTTTGTGTAGAGATGTACTCCACAAAGGTTGAACAATTGCAAAGTATGTTCTTGCGTTCCAAAACAATTCACCTAAACATTGGGATATTCGTGAATTAAAAATAAGGGTTTAAAGCCCTAATTGAGAAGCCAAAAGTGTTATGCTGATTGGCACTATTTGTAGAATGAAAAATGAAAAGACTTCTTCTTGAAATATGCGTCGTTTAACGTGTATTTATACAAACCTGAAGACGACAGATCTCTCGCACAAAATTGGATCTCGCTCGAACGAGCTTCGTGCGAGGGGCTGTCGCTTGAACGATCCTTTTAAAATATATTTTTCTTTTTCTTTTTCCAGTAAATGTAGCACCTTAAAACTTTGAAAAATAATTTTGACAAAAAACTTAAAAACTGTGCTCCAACACTTAGGAAATTTTTGTTTAAAAATATCCCAATATTCTAAGTGAAATGCCAAGGAATAAAAATATAACCTTTACCAAATTCATCTCGCGGAGGATTGATTGTTGAAGAGACTTGATATTTGGATCTGTCTTGATGCATATGTGATTTTGAACATTCTTCGACGGTTGTAGTGGTATATGACATACTAATTGATAACGGGCAACGAACATTTATAAAATTATGTACTTACAGAAAGGTGTTGCTTTGAAATCCCAGAAGGCAGATGTGTTAGGTTTTGATAGTAAGGGTGAGTTAGATCCTGAAGATATTGGTAGGTTTAGCAGGAAGTTCAAAAGGTTTTTTAAGTTTAGAGAAGATGAAAGTTTTGAGAAGAAACCTAAGAACTTCAATGACCGTAATAAAAATAAAAGGGACTAAGAAGGTAGATGACCAATATAAGTTCTTTGAATATTAAGATTTTATGCATTATTTTCGCGAGTGTCCAACTAAACTAAGGAAGGAGGGAAAGAATCTAAAGGAATACAATGATACCCTTAGTGATAGCGAGTCAAAAGAGTAACATGATTCCCCATAGAGCATAAGTCCACCTCTTTTTTGACCAGTCATGTGAGCTTTAATGAAGAATCTTCCATTGAATATAATCATGTGCATGACGATTTTGAGGTCCAGTTTTGTGATTACCAAACGAGTGAGGAATAAGAATAAGAGGAAGATGAGGAAGAGGAGGAAAGTGAGCTTCATGTTGCATTTTATGAGTTATACAGGGAGTCGTTGAAGTTAAAAAAGGATAACTTGAAGTTAGAAGCAAATTTGAAGGAACGTGCCATAAGAAACGATGATAGTAAATTGATTAGGGATTTTAGGTCACGTGAGAAGATTCTTACGGAGAATCTTGAAATTATTGAGGGGGAAGAGAGATAAACTTCGTGGATTGATAGAAATTATAAAGAAAGAGCCCTTAATATTTGATGAGACTAAACTTTTTCTTGAGTCTAGGATTATGGAGTTATAGGAGAAATTAAAAGACTCTAAGTCATGTTAAATTTGATTTGGAATCTATGTCAGAGAAGTTGGATAGTATTTTAGGCACTGCACAAATAAAAAATAACAAGGTTGGAATTGGGTTAGACGATCCAACTGCTTCCACTATTAATGCCAAGACCAACATTTTTAGAGGGTCAACCATAACCAAGGACATTAAAAAAGGTCAACCAAAAGGTAACATTCCTTGTATCTACGCTTGCACACATTATGGTAGGAAAGGTCAACTTAGATCTTTTTGTTATGTTATTAGAAAATGTCCTAGAAAGTCTAAGTCTAGTGTCACCAAGGTTTATAAAACCCTACATCATCACGTTACACTTATATGGGTTAGGAATATTGGATTTGGAGGTAATTAATGTTTGTATCGTTAACTCTTTCATGATTGTACATGATTATTCTCATGCTATATCTAATGGTTGATTATGTTCGCATGTTTTTCACGGACTAGCTTTTGTGCCTTGTGATTATATATTATTGCTAATTGTATGATGTTTTTGTCTTTTTATTTTTCATTTATTACATTTATATGAGAAAAATACAAAAAGATTTTGTTTATCATTTGATTCGTTTTGAAAAATATTTAAAAATTTAAAAAGATTTTAGATTTGTTTGTGCAGTTTAGTTTTACATATTTTCTGTGTCATATCAGTGTGTTTGAATCCCATTTGTTTCATGTTTTTCATGTGACTAGGATATTTGATTATGACTTATAATGCTTCGAATTGTTCTATCATGCTTCTAAGGAGTCGTTCAATTTGATTTGATAAATGGATTCACTTTGCATATACCTCCGCACTCATTTACATGAGATCTTTTGGATTATAACCACCTATGTTGCATTAGCTAAGTGATGTGTTATGCTATCGATAGTTGTCACATGCATATTTATTTGATTAGGAGACTTGTGCACGTATGAACCATTCCCCGATATATTATTTTTATTTAAAAAATATGAGGGTGCAATGGAAAAGTGACAGGAAAGGAGAAATCTTCTTTGCATGAAAGGTCACCATTAGCAAGAGCTTAAAATAAATTAGAGAGAAAAGAAAAGAAAATACTGGAAAGGCCATGTTTAGAAATTTTTGCTTCAAAATCGGTATCTTCAGAAAGAGAGCGAAAAGTTAAATATCTATATTTTAGAGGATGTTTAAGTTTTAGATCAATGGGTTTGCACAATAAGTCCTAGTTGAGCATACAAGTTTGATGATATTGATGTGAGAATCATTAAGATTTCTAGGATAGTGTGAATTATGTAGGTTTGTCCATCTATGAATTCATAATTTGTCACTTGAGGTTAAATCTAAGTTTGATAAATTAATGCAGTAAAATAGAACTCCTTGGACATATCTTGAGTGGCTGGGACATATTTATTTTGTTTTTTAGTTCACACCCCTTCACTCCGTACCACATTTGGTTTAGACACATCGATACCACACGAGTGTGGAAAGCTTATGTGTTTTGTGTTTTTTGTGGTGTTTATACATATATATGATATGTGCATCAGTGGTACATGTACAATTATGCGTGTGTGTGCATATTTATTTTTTGTTTTAAGTATTATATTGCATTTAGTTCATATTTGTCATATACTTCATTGTTATAATAAATTAGTATGCTATATGATCTTATTGGTATATTTTGTTTTATTGTTTACATTGGTATCAATTTTCATTGTTTGAATTATTTGTGCTTGTTTTGCCGAGTTTGTAAATCATTATGTTTCACTTCATATCATTTCGTGTTATTTCTTGTTTTCCTTTATGTTCACACATGTTACATTTAGTGGGAGAAGTTGGTTTATATTATGCATATTTACCTTTGTTTATTCCCGAACAACAAAAGGGGAGAAGTCTAACCTAAGGGGGATGCATACATTGATTGGGAGATGTTTAACAAAGGGAGAGTTTTATTTTCTTATGCGGTTTATATTGTTATATTCTCTTTGCATTTGAAAAGTGTGTTAAGTATGCAGGTTTAGCAACGATGCGATAAATATGGACAAGATCAAATCTACTCAAAGATTATATCGGCCACACGTCTATACTTTTTCCTTTTAGGATTGGGATTGAGTCTTAATGAGCTAAACGGCCCCATATGTTTTTTTCAGGAATAGCCAAAGGGCGAGATTCGTATGGAAAAATTTTCAATCAATCCATTTTTTATGTATATTGGCTTTATTCCGTTTGGGAAAAACTTGTTTAAGTCATAGGTTAGGATTTAAGTTATTTGTCCTTCAAGCCTATGACGTGTGATTGAAAATCGTAGCGGATAAGTTAAAGCGACATCGAGTTTCATATTCAACATCCAAAGGATCTCAAGAGGCATGGATACGTATTACGTTTGATCCATGGATTTAGTTTTTGATGTTTCTGAGGAATTTTTTATGAAAGGTTTTTTAAAAGAAAAATGGTATTTTTTTTAAAGTAGTTCGAAAGATATTTTTAGTCTATTCAAACGAGTTTGCACTAGTCGTTCGAACAAGCTTCAAAACTAGTTCAAACGAGATGTGGGTTTTTGTTAAAAACGAGTATCAAATGACATGTTCATATTTAAACAGAGAAGTTTCATTGAAATCTCGTTAGATCTATGTTCAAACAGGTTTAGTAATTTTGTGGAACCGAGATTTTTGTCTTTCAGACGAGAATGGTCACTTAGTTGGAATGACCCTATGTATTTCATTTAAATGAGTTTTCTCAATTTGTATGCCGCCTCATTTTTTGGGCTTTCTACAAATAGGAGGGCTGGAAATGAGTTTTTGAGAAAGGTTTATGAAAATGAATTTTATAGAAAATATTGAGCCTCCCAAACCCTAGTTTACACCCAACATTTGAGATCCATGCTTCAAAATCTTATGTGTGTTTGAGATATTTTATGTGATGCACCAAGGTTGGATTCTCTTAATATTGGGATAGTTTCAAGATATTAAGAACGTGTTTGCATTGTGCGACGACTGAACCAGTTAAGAGGTAAGTTATATCGATCGAATACTGAAAATTAGTAAAGCGCCTGCATTGTGTTGGATGTTGGAAGGCATCCAACAATGGTTGCGAAAATGGTGATAAGGAACATGTAAATATGTCAAGGCTTGAAGGCATCGAGTCTTTGAGTAAGTCTATGTTTTTCTTATACATAGACCTATATCGTAGTGGATTTGTGTGGCTGTGTCATCTGAGGTTTTTCCTATTACGGGTTTTCCCTATACATTGCCATGTTATGTGATTGCTTTATTGACTTTAGCTTATATCACCTAGATGCATTCTTACGCAAGATAAAATTTGGCTAATTTTTTTTACAACATAAGTTTAATTGTTGCAAATTTTGACCTAATTTAAGTAAAATAGAAAATTAAAAGATGTTGTTCATTCTCAATTCGTATAACCCATAGGCCACTAGAGCACTTTCACCTTAAAAATCAGCTTTATAATCCTATTGAATGAAAATTTTAGGAAAAATATGTTTGTTTATCCAAGTGTCTTGAACATGAAAGAAAATATCAAATTGATTTCAAGTGTCATTGTTTTAAAAAAGGTCAAGAAATTTTGAAAAGACCTTCCCAATCCTACAGTTGCACATTTTGTTACAAAACAGGTCATTTGAGAAAGTTTTACTATATGTTGTTTAACAATCAACAAAAGTCAATAATTGTTCCTAAAATTAATTCTAAGTAGCTTTACAGTGGCCCTTATGTGTGAACTCATTGTCATAAAAATGATCACCTTAGATATTTTTACTTCATGCATAGGAATTCTCATGTTGGTTCCCATTCATCAGGACCACCAATGGGATTCAAGTCTAAGGGTTATCTTATTTAGACTTAGCCAACTTAGAACATTTGCAAAGGGTGAATAGATTCTTAATCCAGATGATTATGAGGATTGGAAGGATTGCATAATTATTTCTTTGACTGCTACGAAAATGATTTAATTTTATTGGATCTCATTATGCATAGATTGGGCAATCATTTTGTAAGTAGGCCTCAGATAATAATTCAGAGAATCTGTGTCCACAAAAGATCTTGGATTGTAATACCACCTTGATAGACTTATAAGATTTGTTCCCACTAGTAAACCTTGAGAGTGCGTATTGCATACCGAAATAGAGACCCACAAAAAATTATTTTAGTACACATACAATGTATATTAAAACAAATTACCAAAGTTTTACTCAGCCAAATCAAGTTTTAATCTTGCTTAATCATATGTATGATAAACAAAGCGAAAGAGGTAAATAAAAGTGTAACACCAAATGTAATAAAAACTCACTAACGGGAAAAATCTCGGGCCAATGGAACAATATCACAAAAAACTTGGTAAAGACTTACAGTAACACTCCTTCCCCTATAACTCACACCTCAAAATTTTCCCATAAATCCATAGGGAGTCAGATATTCCTATATGCTGATAGCAATTCTTAACATCTCTTATGTCTCGACACCTGTTAACAATGTTGTCGGATCCTTTGTCTTTGAACTTAGGAGATCATAAATTATTTGGACCCCTAAAAAGAACCTCAAATATCACAATACTCTTGTTTGCGAGAAAGACCCAAAGCGTACAAAAAGTTTTATTTTTTGAAAATGAGTTCTTAGTAAAATCTTCGTCTTGTTTGATGTTACTTAGCCTCAAGAAAGGGATGTGATTAAATGAAAATAAGAGAAGAAAAAAAAGATGAACTAGATTTAGAAAATGTGTCCCCTCTTTTTCACAAGTGTGTTCATACCTTCTTAGAAAAGAAGAAGATGAAGATACACACAAAGTTCTTTTAGTATTTTTCTCTTGAAATGTTTTAGAGAGATATGTTGAAATTAAGAGCATTTATGGTTTAAGTAGAGAAAACCATCTAAGTGGATTACCTCAATACCAGTGCAAGATAAAAGGTCACATATACTATACAAAGAATGTTTGAGAGAGTTGTTAGGGTCTACCATGCCCAATCAGCACCCAAAAATGACTTTTTACATAAAAATCTAGAATATCCTCAATGATTTTTAATGCAGATTCGCGGATCTGTACGTGTCGTTCGAGCTTCACTACAACGAGGAAAATCCTTGTTATGGTGAACCTTAGGCAATAATAATGTCGTGGAAATACTCATAGATTTTCTGATGGAACCTTCACAGATCCTGGCGACCAGCGAGGAAGAATCATTGTAGAGAGACACGTCACTGCGACGATGCTTCAGTGATAATGTTTCTCTTGCCAAAATTCAGAGACCCTGCCAAAGGAAAACTTCCAATTTTGCTTCAGCGAAGGGAAACCTTTGCTACAGGGAAACTGAATGATTTTTCTTGTTTTATAATTTTCCAAAGATATTTTCATAAGAAATATTAAGATAGAAAATCCATAAGTTTTACACACAAAAAATAATTCTACCAAGATGTTTTGAAATGATTTATAAAAACAGGCGACGTGAGTGTAGGGAATCTCGATATACCTTTTATCTAAGATGTGATCTATAAGTTGTGAGTATGATCAAATCGTCTTCAAGGTCTTGAACTTTGATGAAGCTTTTCAGAGAGGTAAATTAAGAACCCAAAATGTTTTGAAAATAAAAATAAGAGAACTACATATGAGGGCACAAATGAGTATGTGAATACTCTTACAATCGCCCCCTTGTATATTCCATTGACAAAACACAACAACCAAGGATTATAAGAAACAAAATGAAATTCCTACCAAACATGATATATGTCCCAACCAAAGGCATACCAAATTATAAATTACAAATGCTTACAACCAAAAAACTATAAGATACTTCTTCAAAGTACTCGGAGCAATATTTCCTGAAATACACTAGCAAACTTCATCAAAATACCAATGTGTGAGGAAATCCACAATATTCAAAAGTTAGTCATAAGAGATATGAACTTATATCCTAACTACCATAGGAGTCAACATTCAAGTCTCCCTCCAAATATAAAAACTCCCCCTTTTAACAAGAACTTATCCCCATAACTTCTACCCCTTTTTGTCAAGGAAGCAAACAAAGAAAAGCAACAAGAAAAGAGAACCATTAAAGCATAAGGAACACATGAAGTCAATGAAATAGAGTTAAGGTAGCATACTCTATAAGAATTTGTTGTTATTCAAAATTTAGATATGCAATACACAATGAACAAAAATAGAAAACTTTTATTTGGATAAGAAATAATATAAATAAAATTTACCTACTTACCAAATGTTATAAGATGTATGACAAGTGTTCATAACTAAGAAAAGATTATCTCAAAGGCTAATAAAATGATAATCTTTATCAACCAATAACATGAGATCATATCTCAAATGTGAAAAAAATAAACAACACCATTCACATAATAAAACCAAGCTCTAGTTCAATTAAGAATAAAAATTCAAGAATAAATGACTAAAAGCTTAAATACTAGTAAAAAAATTCCAACACCTTTTCAGATATTTTCAACTAACACTTCTCTCTTTGTCAATGAGCGAGAAATAAGAGCACAACACCATATGTACAAGGATAATAACCCACTAATGAAAAAAAACCTCGGGCTAATACAACAATATCACTAAAAACTTGGTAAAGACTTACAAAGAGGACTAACGACTAACACTTCTCCCACGCTAACTCATATCTTATAAAAATCTCCAAGTCATAGCAAGCCAGATATCCTTATATATTAATGATGGTTATCAATGTCTCTTATGTATTGACACCCATTATAATGTTGCAAGAGCCTTCGTCTTCGAACTTGAGAGATCACAAATGATTAGGACCCTGAAAAAGAACCTTAAATATCACAATATTCTTGCTTGGGAGAAATACCCGAAGTGTGTAGAAAGTTGATTTTTGAAAATAAATTCTTGGTAAAATCTTCATATTATATTGATATTAATCAACCTAAAGAAATATAGGTGACTTAATGCAAAGAAGAGAAGAGAAAAAAAATATGAACTAGAGTTAGAAAATAGGTTCCCTATTTTTCACAAATGTGTTATTAGCTTCTTAAGAAAAAAGAAGATGAAAATAAACAAAAAGATCTCTTGGTATTTTGATCTTAAAATGTTTTAGAGAGATATATTGAAAATGAAGATTATTGATGGGTTAAGTAGAAAAAAACCATATAAACGAATTACCCTATTACCAATGCATGCTAAAAGGTTACATCGCTTATACAAAGCAAGTAAGAGAGAGTTGGTGTGGGCTACCATGTCCAATAAGCACCAAAAAAGTGTCTTTTCTCACAAAAATTTAGAAGATCCTCAAAGATCTTTAAGGTATATTCTCGAATACGTACATGTTGCTGAAACTTCAATGCAACGGTAAAAATCATCTCTATGTCGAACTTGGGGTGATTAGAAAGTCGGGGGAATGCCCACCCACTGATTTTTTACGGAACCTTCACAGATCCTGGTGACCAGCGGTGAAGTATCGTTGTAGCGAGACTCGTCATTGCAGCAATACTTCAACGATAATGTTGCTTACGCCAAAAATAAAGGTTTTGCCAAAGGAAAACCACCATTTTTGCTTCACCTAAGGGAAACCTTGGCTGCAGTGAAACTAAATGATTTCGGTCAATTTTGCATATTTTCTAATTTTTTAAAGATATTTTTATAAGCAATATTAAAATAGAAAATTCAAAAAGTTAACACAAGCAATTTTTTTTTACCAAGATGTTTGAAATGATTTGTAAAAACGTGTGATGTGGGTGTAGGGAATATACAATATACCTCTCATCCAAGATGTAATCAATGAGTTGTGAGGATGATCGAACCGGTTTCAAGGTCTTGAACTTTGATGAAGCTTTTCAGAAAGGTAAATCAAGAACCCAAAGTGTTATGGAAAATCGGAATAAGACAACTACCTATGAGGGCATAAATAAGTATGTGAATTCTCTTACAAACCTAATCAGTGGATTATTATATGATTCGGTTGGGTATCAAAATAAGTTAATTTTAAGAATAAAAAATTGATTAGATATTGGTTAAAATCAATTTGCGGCCAATTGATTTGACCAAGCGAGTATTGGAAACTTAAGAAGAAATTTATATTATGTATCGTATCAACTTTGAAAATAATACCTAATTACTCTGAGTAATTTTGAGATAGTTAAATTGGAGTGTATTCATAATTATTTGGTGGAATTACTTACTATTAAATTGTAATTTGGGATTTTTTAGTATTTACTTGGAAGCCAATTTAATAATTTTGTCTTAGGTCCCTAATATATCCCATATGCCAAAGTAGCACTCCCAAGCTCTCTAGATGCAAGTTTAGACAAAGCCTATACTTATACCTATATGTATCAGTGTAAGCTAGGATTTTAAGATGGATATTTATTTTTAAGGATTAGATAGGGAGATATAAATTACTATTCAAATTTTTGGGATGAGGGTTAGAGAGAGATGCCCATATTTCACTTAAAATCAACGGTTTTCATCTCCGAATATGTCCACACACCTACCCAGACTTGAGAGGATCATATACTAGAAGATCCATGACTTTCATTGAACAAAAGAAAGATTTTGGAGAACCAAAACAAGGCAACCCTTCTGTAATACCCTATCCTAATGTTGAATTTAAATTATGTAAAAAATTGTGCTGGAGTGGGGTTTGATGATAATTGTTGAATATAGTTGGTAAAAACTGGATTTGGAGAAAAAAAATAAGAAAGGAGGGTTCAAACGAGAGCGGGATCGCTCGAATGAGATATAGGTCCCGTTAGAAGCAGGGGATCAAACGGGCTTTGAATGAGACCCCACTATGTAACTTTCAAGGGTCGTTTTTAGCTAGTTAGAATTCATGGATTGAATGAGATGAACTTGTTGTTCGAACGAGGCTCAATGTCATTCGAATGATGCATTTTAAAATTGTGTAGATCAGATTTCCCTTTTACCCTGTCACATTCTAGACCATTGATTTGTTGAGATGTCGAGCTCTGGTTAGCCCAGATTGGGCAAAGCTGGAATTTTAAGCCTTGTAGGGTTTTTATAAGGGTTTGTTTGGTTCATTTGGGGTATTGTTAAGAGAGAAGAAGATATATATAGAGAGAGGTTGGAGTAGTCTTCCACCATTATTGGCCTCTCTCCACCATCCCACCATAATTCCACCACCATAAACCACCACATTCTTGGAGTATTCCACCATATTCAAGCCTATAACACCCATTTTCACCTTTATTGAGCGGAGATACGAATTTGTGGATCTTTGTTGGGGGTACTTGAATATGGGGAAGGAATCTTCCAAGGAGTTTGAAGAGAGTCGTATTGGGGCTGTGCTTGGAAGCTTAAGTAGAGTACACGTGGATGATGAATTTGGTAATCCCTTAAGGCCACCTTTAGAGGTGTGGGTTGCTCCTCCTACACCAACTTCTCTACCATCATGTGAAGTCTTTGAGGTGGAAAAATATATCCTTAGTATTTAAAATTCTATTTTTATTACTAGTAGTCTTATTGTTAGATTACATGAGTAGAATACACATGAATAAATAATGGTTTCTAGTAGATTAATATTAAATATTTTTATGGAATAAAATTGTTATTTTATTAGAAATAGAGGATGAGTAAATATTTCAAAGTTTGGAACTATAAAAATTGTTATTTTATGAAAATGGTACATTTTCTAGAAAATTTGATGCTAAATATTATATGAAATAAAATGTTTGAAAAATGATATTGATCTTGCTATAATGTTTGTAAAATAAAGTTCCAAAGTTTCTTGTAAAAATGGAGATTTTGTGAAAATGGACGTTTGTTGAGTTTGAAGAAATTAAAAATGTCTTTATGTCTTGAAAGGCATAATTTTGCAAGCATTGAGAATTTCTAGAATAAAATATATGTTTAACTCGTTTGATGGGATTTTAGGATTTAAAATACATCTTCTCATGCATATAAACTTGTAGCAGTTTGATAATGTAAATATAAACAAGTTTAAAGAAGATTTTGTTGGGTTTAAACATGAAACAACACTACACCAAATCCTGCGAATGGTCACGCCCAGTGGGTCATGGCCCAAGTCCGCGACCAGCTGGTCGCGAACTTGGGCCTTGACCCACTCCATATTTGGCGTGACCATATTTATTACCACACTAAATTATCGATGCTCTGGAAGTGGTCACGAACTTGGGCCGTGACCAGGTCGTGACCATCTTGGCTCCAAACTCGCGCCAAAATTCCCTCTAAGCTTGGTCGCGGATGGGTCACGACCCAAGTCCATGACCCATGGCATGAGGAAGAAGTGAGTACACACATTGAGGGTCACGGCTTAGGGCTGCGACCATTTCTGGGCGTGGGTCACGGCTATGGGCCATGACCATACCTCATTCAAGCACTATAGGTTGGATGAGAAGGGTCGCGCATCACAGATCGAGGGTCATGGATTTGGGCCATGACCATGTCTTGGTATGGGTCACGGCTACGGGCCGTGACCATACCTCATTTGATAGCTGCTTTAGGTCGCGCAAGGGGGTCACGGATGTAGGCCGTGACCATTCTTCATCAATCAAGTCGCAGGCAGAGCTCCAAGGGTGTGGTGTGTTGCAATGGTGGGTCACGGCTTTAGGCCGTGACCAGGTCATTCCTAAAAAATAATGAGGCGCGCTAATTTCTTTTTTCATTTTCCCGCTTCTCTCTCTCTCTCGTCAGATGTTGATTTCTTTTTTCATGGAGATTCTCTCTCGTCAAACACGTATTCCTCAGCTTCAACCTACTAGCAGCAGCCGCCCCAGGTCCGCCCTAGCTCCAGCCCCAGTCCCAGCCCCAGCTCTCTCCCAGGTAAATTTTATTCTTTTTCTCCATTAATTTATGTAGATTCCATTAATACATGTATATATAGTTTACATGTCCTTACAATTTATACATAGTATATATAGTATATATAGATAATTTATATGATTTGAATTTGTGATAATATTTTTTATCTATATATATAGTATATATAGATAATTTAATGTAAAAGTAAAAATAGTGTGAGATAATGTTTTTGAAACTTTAGTCTTACAACCTACTAGGTTGTTAATATTAGTAAAAAAAACTTTGGGTAAGCCAATTTATATCACATATTTAGATTTTAGGATGTTAATATTCATATTAATCGATTTTAGTATATGTGGTATTTTAGTCCTAATTTTTATTTTTATCTTTTTTTTCCTTTTTGTATTATATGGTTAATTGAAAACCTCGTAGAAAGTACATTATAGTAAATGGTTGCAGAGTTGATTACTCAAGTTCCTGAATCTACTAGGTCTCTTTTGAGGCAGATTGAAACTATGCAGGTTCATAAGTAAATTATATTTACATTTGTTTCTTGAATATTATGATCTACTATACTAACTTTACAATCATTTTCTTTGTTTCATGTTCCTGACGTTAGAGGGTGAAAACTCGAAACAACCCCCGAACGGCCCCGTGGGTGGCACCAACACCTCCCACGGGACCAATGTAACTTGTAGGAACGGACCCCGCAGCCGCGGGTCTCCCGGTTTGAGAATACGATGATAATTTGCATATTTCTAGACTTAGGATTAAAAATATGGCGTTAGAGGGCGAAAACCCAAAACAGCCCCCGAACGGCCCCGTGGGTGGCACCAACACCTCCCACGGGACCAATGTAACTCGTAGGAACTGACCCCGCAGCCGTGCGTCTCCCGGTTTGAAAATACGATGCTAATTTGCATATTTCTAGACTTAGGCTTAAAAACATGGCGTTAGAGGGTGAAAACTCGAAACAACCCCCGAACTGCCCCGTGGGTGGAACCAACACCTCCCACGGGACCAATGTAACTTGTAGGAACTGACCCCGTAGCCGCGGGTCTCCCGATTTGAGAGTACGCCGATAATTTGTATATTTCTAGACTTAAGTAAAACATGACGTTAGAGGGTGAAAACTCGAAACAGCCCCAGAACGGCCCCGTGGGTGGCACCAATGCCTCGGAGCTGACCCCGCAACCGCGGGTCTCCCGGTTTGAGAATACGACGATAATTTGCATATTTCTAGAGTTAGGCTTAAAAACATGGCGTTAGAGGGTGAAAACTCAAAACAGCCCCCGAACGGCCCTGTGGGTGGCACCAACACCTCCCACGGGACCAATGTAACTCGTAGGAACTGACCCCGCAGCCGCGGGTCTCCCGATTTGAGAATACGATGATAATTTGCATATTTCTAAACTTACGCTTAAAAATATGGCGTTAGAGGGTGAAAACTCGAAACAACCCCCGAACGGCCCCATGGGTGGCACCATCACCTCCCACGAGACCAATATAACTCGTAGGAACTGACCACGCAGTCACGGGACTCCTGAATTGAGAATACGACGGTAATTTGTATATTTCTAGGCTTAGGCTTAAAAACATGGCGTTAGAGGGTGAAAATCCAAAACAGCCCCCGAACGGTGCCGTGGGTGGCGCCGACACCTCCCACGGGACCAATGTAACTCGTTGGAACTGACCCCATAGCCGCGAAACTCCCGGTTTGAGAATACGACGATAATTTGTATATTTCTACTTGGTTACTGATAATTTTAACTCATATATGCAATTTTTCAGCTTGATTAAATTTTTTGTAAAACTACTTGGTTACTGATATTTTTATATGTATCCTATCATTTGTAGGATTTTTGCACGCGGATCAAACGAAGGAGGCAGTGGTCTACAACATGAAGATTGTTTATATGTTGTGGACAATCAGGATTTGGTAAGCCATGCGGGCTTTTATTGTTTAGTTTTATGGCCGTGCAGGCTTTATAATAAGTAGGTTTGACATTTACAGGTTTTGGAATGTCAAAAAAATAGAGGAAACTCTGCCCAATTTTTTTTTTGGTCTGTGAATTATTAAGACATGTAATATTTATAAGTTTGTATATATATTTGTTTATTAACAACGTTCTTGATTCGCAATTTGTGATTTTTTTATTGATTTGCCAATAATAATATATTTATAACACCTCGTACGCGTCAAACGTTACACGTAGCAACTGATGGTGCACTCGCAGGACCCCCAGTTTTCGGATTGGACCAAAAAAATATATTTTTTTAAAATTATAGTTAAATATGGTCATGGACTTTGTCCATGACCATTTTTATTTTTCGTCACGCATAAAAATGGTCGCGGCCAAAGTTCGCGACCATTTTTTTGTCACGGTTGTGGGTCACGGACTTGGGCCGCGACCATTTTATTTTTATTTTTTTTGTCACGATTGTGGGTCGCGGACTTTGGCCGTGACCAATATGTTACGGTTGTGGGTCACGGATTAGGACTGCGACCCATTTATTTTTATTTTTTTGTCACGGTAATGAGTTGCGGACTTTGGCCGCGACCAATTTGTCACGGTTGTGGGTCACGGATCAGGGTCGCGATCAATTTTTTTTAATTTTTTTGTCACGGTCGTGGGTCGTGGACTTTGGCTGTGACCAATTTATCACGGTTATGGGTCACGGATACGGGCCGCGACCCGTCACGACATGGGTCACTGCCTAAGTCCGCGACCATATGCCGTGACCCCTCTCGGCCGTGACCATTTTTTGGTCACGGACTTGGGCCGCGACCCACGAAAATGGTCACGCCCGAAATGGTCACGCCCAAGTCCGCGACCCATAGCTTTGGTCAGGGATTTTGGCCGTGACCAATCGCCAGTTTTGGTGTAGTGCAAGGGAAGTAGAAATTTAGTCTTCAAAGTGTGTGAAAAGGGGATTATAGGCGATAATTGTAAGGTTGTAAAACTACATGTGTTTATAAAAGAAAGTGGTGTTTTTCTTATAAAGTAGTCTTATATGTTTAATGATTCTTGACAATAAAAGTGTTGAAATAAAGATGTTTTCAATTGAGAATGATATTACAGTGAAGGATTAAAAAGTTTCTAAGGTGTTGCAGACACTTAAGAATTTAGTGTGGGAAACTTAATGGTGTTTTGGAAAATTAACACTTGTAAAAATGGAGTAAAAGGTGAGTTTTGAAACATATGGGTAAAATGGTAATTTTACCTAATGAGCATGATTTTGGGAATAAAATCAAACCTAAAGTGTAAATTATATGAAATGATGATTTTTAAATTGTAACACAAGTTAGGTGAAACCCCGAGTTTTGGCTTAGGCCGGGTAAAAGGAAAGGTGGAATAATATGAAAAATTATAAAATGTTAAGACTCATTAAAAAGGAACTCGGATGACACCGGGAAAAATTAAGAAGGGCCCGGAGACCTAGGGTGAAAGTTATTAGGCATAAATTCTTCTAAATTTACCCCTTAATTTAGAGGCTTTTATTACCTTGGACAACGTAAAATGAATTAGTTTATCTCATATCTTGGCTAACGGTTTTGTCTAACAAGTACCCCGAGTTTCGTGTATTTCTTGTTAATTTTACAGGTATTTAACACATGAAAGAAATAAAGAAACCGTAAGAAGCAAGATAAAAGAAAGAAGATGAATCAAAAGGGCAAAGGCATAATTTCTACCAGGAATCCGATTGAGGACCCAAATTAAAGTCGAAGATCTCGCATTTGTGAACACGTAGGAAGAAAAAGGGTCCGAATCTGAGTTCTGGATTAGAAGTTATGAAGACCCGAAGATGCTAGATTTTGATGAGATTTTTAAGAGAAGTTGAGAAGACTACCCAGACCAATTCGGTTTACTAGAAAAACGAACCAGTTCGGGGTCCTAAATCATTGAATAAGAAGACGTTTAGCGGATTGATCCGGTTTACCAAAAAAACGGATTGGTCTGGCCCTCAAAATCACTGCATAGCGACTTGTTCAGCAGACTAGTCCGATTTATTTGAAAACGGATCAATCCGGTTGTCTACCGGACCAGTTCGGTATGTCCTGATCGAATCGATTTGGTGCTCGAGATTTGATCTAATATTCTTCTTCTTAAAAGCCTTTAATGCAAAATTTTCATCATCTCTCAAAAGCCTTTAATGCAAAATCCTGAACACACTCAAACTCTTCACAATACTCCAACCTGAATCCACGAAAACTCTATAGTTGAGTACAATTCTGAATGCCCCCACACACCTCGTGTTCCACAATTCTAGTTTCCAATTCCTACTCCCAAGCGCTCCATCAATAGCTACACCCTGAGTCGAACTTCGAGTCACACATCTAGGACACCTAGTGAGTACACAAAGTCATTTAAAGAGAGTGCGAGTGCGATGTCTGATGCAGCGGGTTTCGGTACTGGAAATTGAGACCTCCCCTATCGTCCCATGAAGGACTTACTCTTTCCTGAGCGGACTGTAACCCCTGGTTGCATTTTACTCCCATATACTGCCGGTCTGTTCCACTTTCGCAATGGGATGATAAAGTTTCTCCCTACATTTCATGGCATGGATTCATAGAAACCATACCTGCATATTCGTGAGTTCGAAGAGGCATGTGACACATTTGGTGATCAAACTTGCACACAAGATGTCGTTCACCTAAAGCTTTTTCCTTTTTCCTTAAAGGATAAAGCGAAGACCTGGCTATGGTATCTACCCCCGAACTCCGTCACTTCCTGGAGATATATGCAGTCTAGGTTTGTCTCAAAAATCTATCCGCATCACAAGACCAACTCTGCTAAGACTCAAATCCAAACTTTCCCACGACACGATAATGAGTCTTTTAACAAATGTTGGGAACGGTTCCAAGAGTTAGTAAGCGCATGCGCCAATTATGGTTTTGAAAAACACTTAATGATACCTTTCTTCCATAATGGGTTGACAATAGCTTCCAAACAACTTGTGCAAATAATGTGTGAAATACCCTTTTGGGATTTAAACTCATGCGATGCCGAGACCCATATTAAGTATGTCGCAGAGACTACTCAAGCATGGGACACATCTGATCCCAACCAAGCTCGACCTAGAAAACCATCTACCAATTAAACTGCCTCTGATCTATACCATTTGGATATCAATACCTTAATAGACCGCCGATTCGATAAGTTTCAGAGAGATATGAAAGAGTGGTTTAATGGTCGGTTGAGGAATGTCTCCGGATCCAGCCATGGTTCGAAAGAAAAAGTGTGTGCTACCTGTGAGGTGGGCCACTCCATAAAGGCATGCTCGAAGATTTCTACCTACAGGTCCATGCACATCGATCAGGTGGATGCTATAGGAGGATTCAAAGGTAATTTTAATGCCCTGCATGGGAATTCTTACAACCCTTCGTGGAGGAACCATCCTAGTTTCAACTATGGAAACTATTAGCTGCAATGAACCCACATTCACAGGTTGTCCCACCTCCACCACCTCCTCAATACCAGCAAGTGCCACCACCTCCAGTCTAATATGTAGCTCCACCGCGGAGGAGTCTCGAGGATACAATGAACCAATTCATAAATTCTCAAGGTGCAAACAATGCTCGATATGAACGCTTATTCGTCGAAATAAATGCAAACATTTCCAAGATTCAATCCTCATTGAGCATTCAAGAGAAGGTCAAGTTTCTTTCCCAAGGCCAAAGACCTCCCGAAGGTCAACCTAGTGTTAGTTCCACCTTTACCGAATAGCAGGAGCATTGTCAAGCAATAACCACTCTTCTTAGTGGGTGAGTTGTTGATTTATCACCTTCCCCACACGACATTTCAAAAGACAAGGAGAATTTACCCGACATGAAAGAGGCCGAAGATATCTCATTGAAAGAGAGTTAAAAGGAAAACACTAGTGATCCCGAGGTAGTAGTGAAACCACCATCCACTGCGCCATTTCCTCAAAGATTGGTTCCTGCCCATAAAGGGACCATAAGTGAAGAAGTGTTAGAAGTGCTTAAGAACGTAAAGTTGAACTTACCTTTCCTCGATGCTATAAGTCAAATTACATCCTATGCAAAAGTCATAAAAGACTTATTGACAGTCAAGAGGAGGATGAAGGTAAAGAAGAACGTGTTCCTAACATAAAATGGGAGCTCAGTCCTTCTTAACGATCTCCCACCTAAATATAAAGATTCCAGTTCCCCCACAATTTGCTGCTACATTGGAGAGAACAAATTCGAAAAAGCCTTACTCAATTTGGGGGAAAGTGTTAATATCCTCCCCTATTTGATCTATAGGAAACTTGATCTGGGTGATCTTAAGCCCACAAGGATCACTCTTCAGTTAGCGGATTGAACTATGAAGATACCCCGGGGTATATAGTTGAGGATGTGATAGTCCAAGTGGACACTTTCTACTTCCCGATAGATTTTGTCATTTGGGACACGGATCCCTCCTTCACCTCAAAAAATTATGTTCCCATCATCCTTGGACGCCCATTCTTAGATACGGCTAACGCAGTTATCAATACTAGAAATGGGAAGATGCAACTTACTTTTGGGAATATGACTTTAGAAACAAACATCTTCAACATAGCGCAACAAGCAGGGGAAGAAGATGATCTTCACGCGATGATCCTAATTGTGGAGATTGTGGAAGAACACTTTGAGGAAAATTACTGTGGAGACACTTAGAAGCTTTCCTAGCTTCTAGTTATGAGAGTGAGGGAGCCTACATTGATTTCGAGAGGGAGATAGAGGAGTTGAGAGGCTTACTCGATGAGAGAGCATCGGATGAGGATGCGAGATATGCTAATTGGGTTTCTCGATTCGAAGAGTTACCGCCAAGAGAAGCACGTATGGTGCCCTCTAGCGACACACTCCCGACTCTCGAGTTGAAGAAACTACCCTCCAATGTTAAATATGCTTTCCTAGGTAACAGTGGGACATTTCCTGTTATTGTCTCCTCTAGCTTAGATAAAGAGAAGGAGGGTAAACTATTAAAGATTTTGAGGAAACACCAAGGTGCTTTTGGTTGGTGTATAGCTGATTTGAAGGGGATAATCCCTCTAATTTGCACTAATAAGATTCACCTCGAGGAATACGTTAAGCTCTCGAAAGAAATGCAAAGACGGCCAAACCCCACGTTGAAATATGTGGTGAGGACTGAAATTATAAAGCTGTTAGATGCCTGGATTATCTACCCAATCTCGAATAGCAAGTGGGTGAGCCCCATTCAAGTCGTCTCGAAGAAGTCGGGCATGACTATGATTAAAAATTCAAAGGGAGAGTTAGTTCCCCAACGTACCACCATTGGGTGGCGCTTTTGCATTGATTACCAGAAACTCAATGCGGGAACTAGGAAATATCATTTCCCCTGCCATTTATCGATCAAATTCTTGAAAGAATAGTGGGTCACCCTTATTGTTGCTTCCTAGATGGTTATTCCGGATATAACCCAATTGAGGTAGATGTAATTGATCAAGAGAATACGACCTTCAGTTGCCCCTTTGGAACGTTTGCCTATAAATGTATGCCATTTGGCTTGTGTAATGCACCAGCGACCTTTCAAAGGTGCATGTTGAGCTTATTCAGTGACATGGTTGAGAGATGGCTAGAGGTGTTTATGGACGACTTTAGTGTTTTTGGCACCTCCTTCGACCTATGTTTAGCCAATCTTGAGAAAGTACTAGCCCGATGTGTGGAAAAAAACTTAGTGCTGAATTGGAAAAAATGCCATTTCATGGTAACTGAGGGTATAGTTCTTGGCCACATCGTGTCATCCAAAGGGATCAAAGTTGATCGAGAAAAAATACATGTTATAGCTGACCTACCCCCATCTAAATCACTGAAAGATGTGTGCTCCTTCTTGGGCCACACGGGGTTTTATACAAGGTTCATTAAGGACTTTAGCTCCCTTTCTAGACCCTTAAGCAATCTTCTTATGAAGGACACCCCATTCGAGTGGACGGAAGTATGACAAAGTTCTTTTGAAAAACTGAAAAACATGCTTGTGTCCGCTCCCATCATTCAAGCTTCGGATTGGTCCTTACCATTCGAGCTTATGTGTGATGCTAGCGATTATGCGATAGGGGCTATTTTGGGCCAAAGAAGAGATAACCAGGCTCATGTCATCTACTACGCTAGCCGAACTCTTACTGGACCACAACTTAATTACTCCATCACGCAGAAGGAATTGTTAGTTGTAGTATTCGCTCTCGACAAATTTTGGTCCAATCTTATCGGTTCCCCCTTCATTTGGTTCACCGACTATGCGGCTCTAAAATATCTACTTGCGAAGACAAACGTAAAGCCGCGCCTCATAAGGTGGATCCTACTCCTACAAGAGTTTAACCTCTCCATTAAAGACAAAAATGTAGTAGAAAACGTCGTTGTCGATCACTTTTCATGGCTTTCGTCCGACGTACCTAGTGATTCCACACCCATATACGAATATTTTTTGAATGAGAAACTTTTTGCCACCTCTTCTTTTCCCTGGTTTGCAGATATAGTGAACTATCTTATCACGGGAACCGTCCCTCCCGATTGGACACCATAAGATAAAAAGAGGTTCATCACTTGGTCGCGCATGTTTTTCTATGATAATCCATCCCTTTTTAAATATTTCGCTGATAAAATCATCTGACGATGCGTACCGAATGACAAAATTTCAAAAGTCATCCAATTCTGTCATTCGGAAGCTTGTGGAGGCCTTTTTTCCATGAAAAAGACAGCCGCTAAAATTCTCCAAAGTGGTTTGTACTAGCCCACAATGTTCTGGTATGTTAACAATCATTGCAAATCTTATGAGAAGTGTCAAAGGATGGGAGCGATTACCCGACAAGACATGATGCCATTGGCCCCGATTCTCATCATTCAGATTTTCGATTGTTGGGGTATTGACTTCATGGGCCCTTTATCTATACATCCTACTCGCGGTAGACTATGTTTATAAATGGGTGGAAGCTATAGCTACCAAGACTAATGATAATAAAGTGGTGATAAAGTTCCTGCACGAACACATACTTTCTCGCTTCGGTGAACTTAAAGCGGTAATTAGTGATAACGACACACATTTTTGCAACAAGCAGTTTGAAAGACTTATGAAAAGGTATGGCGTCATTCACAAGGTGGGAACAATATATCACCCACAAACTAATGGACAGGCCGAGTTGGCTAATCGTGAAATCAAGCAGATACTAGAGAAGACGGTCAATCCCGACCGGAAAGATTGGTCCCTTTGATTGAACGATTCACTATGGGCCTACCGTACTGCATACAAGAACCCACTTAGAATGTTCCCATTCTGCTTTGTGTATGGAAAATCTTGCCATCTCCCCATTGAGTTAGAGCACAAAGCGTATTGGGCAATTAAGAGGGTAAATTATGATATGGACAAAGTCGGTGAAGCTCAAGAGCTTCAACTAAATGAGTTAAAGGAGATACGCAATGATACGTATGAGAAAGCTAAGATTTCAAAAGCCCGAATGAAACTCGCACATGATAAGATTATTCGACGAAAAGAGTTTCAACCGGGACAAAGATTACTCCTCTATAACTTTCGGCTTCATCTATTTCTGGGCAAATTGCGGTCTTGATGGACTGGCCCATTCGTTGTGAAGAGCGTATTCCCCCACAGATCAGTAGAATTGGAAGATACCAAAGGGGGGATGCATTCAAAGTCAATGGACAGCGCCTAAAGATACATGTTGAGCCGTGCGTAGAAGAGATCGACACCATTTGGTTGTCGGACCCCGTTTACGGGGTAGAGAGAGCTTGAATTGAGAGGTCGTCGCACCCCCGATGTGTATTGGGTGAATTCTTGTGTATAGTAGCTGATCGTAGGTTAGGACGGTGGAATCCATAGGGTCACATAAAAAATGGAGAGAAATTCGAGCACCAACACACTTTACGAGGCGAGTATTTTTCTAAAGCCACAATATTGAGGAGAGAGATAATCAAATCAATAGGATCATCGGGTGTCGGATCGTAAGTAGGAGCAAGCGAAAGTTGTAGGAGGAGTTTTTACCAGCCCATAAGTGGACTAGAGCCATTCTGGGACCGGCCCAATCCGGTCCTGGGCACCCGGATTGGAAAAGATCGAAATAAAAAAATACAAGACCCGCATCGATCCATTCCTGGGCATCCGAATTGGTCCGTCGTATGCAACTCTTTTCCTTCCATAAGTTCACCCCTTTCCCCCCAATTCATAACCTTCCCTCCATTTTCCTCCCTTCCCACCACAACAACCCCTTTCCCTCCAAATCCCTCCCCCTTTTCCCTCCAAATCCCTCCCCCTTTTCCCTCCAAATCCTTTCCCATTTTCCCTCCAAATCCTACCTAACCATCTCCCCTCACCGCCTATAAATTCCACCCTTTCCCCACCCCTTTTCACCACCACTACTCACCGTCCTCCTCTTTTTCCCTTATTCAGTCCTAACCCTTCTACTCCATCCCTTTCCCAGGGCCAACCAACCACCTCCCCAAAAATACGATTCCATCACAATTCTCGCCGATGGAGCCGCCGACTACCGCTCCTGTCAAGAGAAACGGTGGTGCGAACATTTTTTCGGTCAACCTCGCAAACTCCAAATAGAGCGACAAGTCATTTGGAATGACATGCCTAATCTTGTCGCCGCTGTTTTCATGGCACAGGGTTGGTGTCGTTTCCTCAACGAACCTCATGATGCAATCTGTCCCAATGCGGTACACACCTTTTATGGCTCCATTGTTCGCACCGTCCACCACACAGATGAAGCTTACATTGACGGCGTCCGCGTCCCTTTCTCTTTGGAACTTCTATCCCAGAAATTGGCTGCCAAAGATGTCCCATCCCCACAGCAGTTCATATACCTAAACCCTCTCGCCCCGCTTGAAAAAGACGTGTGCATGTCTCGCATCGACCCCAATGCTAATTGGAATACCAAAACCTACTCGGTGGGCCGGCTAAGCAACAAAGCGAGCCTCACTTTCAATATAGTGTGCGCCAACATTCTCCCCACGGGAAATCAGTCAGCGATGCATCCGCATCAAGACACCCTCGTCTACCCCCTTTCGACCACAACACCCCCATTTATCTGGCTGCGTACATTTACAAAGATATATTCTTTATTTCCATGGATAAAAAGGTCATCACCCCTCTCCCCTTTCCTCGGCCCAACACATCCATGTTAGCCGATGCCGACATTGCACCCCCGTAAGATTTTTGGTGCCTACCAACCCCTTTTGTGTCCATCACCCGGCCCAAACGGGTATGACAACAAGCCCGCATCCAAGCCCGAATGGCACAAGTGGATAGTGATACTGAGAAGTAGGATAGTGATGAAGAGGCGGAAGAGAGCGGTGACGACGAGAGCAGCGACGAAGAGGAGGACATTTTGATGGGTGAGGGCGACTCAGATAATGAGAGTGGTGAAGATTATGATTTTTCACCCGCCAATGCATAAATTAATAGGCGTCTCATGGCGATGGAAACCCGGGTTGACGAATTCATCGCACAATACAATAGAGACCAAGCGGCATATCAACGGGATCAAGCGGCCGACTGAAGGGACACGAGCATGATGCATCATCTCCAAACTCACATGTACGAACTCAACTTCGGTGAACCCCCTCCAAGATTTTTCTATCACCCATATGACCCTAGCGGGCCCGGAAGCTCCAATCCCCCGCCCCAGGGATGCTTATTATGAAAAGTGGTTGTTTAAGTGCTGGCAGTATTCACATGGTTGTTTGCTTTCCTTTCAATTTGTAACACATGCTGATCTTATTTATAAAAATCTGCATTTCTGTTTTATTTGTTCGTTTTATTTTCTCGCACTTTTAATTCGCTTTGAGTTAGATTTTAGTCCTTTTTGCTTGAGGACAATGCAAAAGTCTAAGTTAGGGGGGGTCACAAGTGCGCCTTTCTAAAACTTCACAAATTTTCAAAAATGCCAAGAAATTTAAAAAAAAAGTGAAAAATTTTGAAAAACCCAAAAATATTTTTCTTCAAAATAAATTAAAATTGGAATTAAATTTTTTTGAAAATATCATTAAAAGATGGTTCAAAGTCTCAAATTGTAAAAACACAATACACAAAGACGAAATTGACCAAAGATGGAAATTGAGCGAATATAGACGACTTAACGAATAAATGTGGAGATTAACAAACCCGGTGAGATTCGAGCCTTTGATTATTGAGAATTTATAAATCAATCCGAGTTAATTGTTAACTCAAAGTTGTCTTCAGCATTCTAACAAGTTGTCGAGGATCTCAATTCTTTCACTTTGACCAGTTAGGGAAAATGTGTGTGATATTGGCTTGAAAAACGTGCTAAATAGATCTCTAAACTAAATTAATCTCGAGACGCATACGGTAACGCAATTAGTATTTCAGACAATGAAGTAGGCCCTCGCTTGTCACCCAAAAATATTGGTCAGGAAAAGTAGCGAAAAATTACCCCTTTTGTATGCCCAAATTGAGCCGAATAAATTTTTCTCTTTCGTTTGACAACCCGAAAAACCCCAATTGGCCCGTAATTGCGAAAGTTGATAATCCTAGAAATTAAGTCTGGAAAGTGCATAAAAAGGGGCAAGAAAAGAATAAATATGCTCAACAAAAATGGCAAGAAAAGAAAAAAATAGAAAAAGAAGAAAACATGAGCACAGTCTCGGAAAAGCACACAAGGCCATCATTAATGAATTTTCCAATTCCGACCTTCCCTACTATTCCCATTTTAGCTAATATACCTTTAACCTAAAAAAGTCCTAACAAAGTCCAAATTATGAAATTGGTTACTACGTGGAGAGTTAAAACATAAAAAGATAATAAAAGAGATTATAAATATAAATTAGAGGCAATGTTCCCGTTTGTTTATAACCGTAATAAAAAAATGAGATCCATTTACCATAAAATTTCCGTCTTTCTATTTGTGTGCGTAAACTTGGTGCCAATGCATTTACTCTTATAAATCATGCATACTGAGAGAAAATAGCCACCCTTCCGAGATATTCATTTGTGAGAGCATCCCGTGAGATTTTAAAATCAAAACGAATTTTCGAATAAGTAACGTAATGATCAATCGGTGAAATTTCGCGGTTAAATTTCTGGCTTCGTACACACGCACTATGATTTGAGACTCTTGAACATGAATTGATGATGAATATTTTTTGAAAAAGTTTGAGTTATACAATTTTTGAGTATTTTGAGTTTTCTTTGAGTCAAATTTTGTGGGTATATACGCTGCAAACCCTCACGAGACGCAACTCGTCCAACTAGGGTATTCTACGGGTTTAAACGCTAAAGGCTTGTTGCATATGCTAAATGCAATCGCTTGCCCGCGAAAGAGGTATTCTATCCCATTTTTTGAGCTGGACCATGTTTTGATTCTTTTACACTACTCGGGACGATCAAAGTTCTAAGTTAAGGGGGTTTGATTAGGCATAAATTCTTCCAAATTTACCCCTTAATTTAGAGGTTTCTATTACCTCGGACAACGTAAAATGAATTAGTTTATCTCATATCTTGGATCAAAATTTCGTCTAATATGTAGCCTGAATTTCGTGTATTTCTTGTTAATTTTACAGGTATTTAACACATGAAAGAAAGAAACCGAAAGATGCAAGAGTAAAGAAAGAAGACGAATCAAAAGGGAAAAAGCATAATTTATACCAGGAATCCGATTGAGGACCCAAATAAAAGTCGAAGATCTCGCATTTATAAACACATAGGAAGAAACGACATCCCAATCTGAGTTCTGGATTAGAAGTTATGAAGACCCGAAGATGCGAGATTTTGAAGAGAACTTGAAGAGAAGTTGAGAAGAGTACCCGGACCAATTCGATTTACTAGAAAAACGGACCAGTTCGGGGTCCTAAATCACTGAATAAGAAGACATTTAGCGGACTAATCTGGTTTACCAAAAAAATGGATTGGCCCGACCCTCAAAATCACAGCATAGTGACCTGTTTAGCGGATCAATCCGATTTATTTGAAAAGCGGATCAATCAGGTTGTCTACCGGACTTGTCTGGTATGTCCTGACCGAATCGATCCGGTGCTTGAGATTTGATCTGATCTTCTTCTTGTTAGAGTTTTCCATTAATCCAACTATTATAAATTACGTAGGATATAAATTTAAAAGAACTCCCAGAAAGAAGGAGGCTTCTAATTCGTTTTTAGAGAAGCTTTGTAATTAGTTTAGAGGAGAAATAACAAAAACCCTAGTTTGATTCCAGTTTTGCAATCCAAGTAAATTCATTCCAATCCTTGCTTTCATTATTTTAGCAGTTAATGCTTTAGTAGTAATTTCATTATTCTTCATCTTCAATTGTTAGTAAAAATATTTTCTTTCATTCAAAACATGTTTTCGTCTAGTTTTAGTATGTCCGGCTAAGTTTTCAAGGGTTGGGGTGCATGAACCTTACCCGATGTAATTCATGTTAGTGGAAATAGAAGTTGGAAATAAAATTTTAGGTGAATTGTATCGTAGTTACTATGATACTACTTTAATTTAACCTTTGCTTACATACTGTGCGGGATACGATCCCTCATATATGTAATACTTAGGAGAAATAAAGACCGAATTTTAATTCAACCTTTGCTTACGTACTGTGCGGGCTACGATCCCTCATATATGTAATACTTAGGAGTATTAAAAAGTCAAATTCATTTGAAGTTTTAATTCCGAATCTAGTATCCAACGAAGTGAATTACAACGGTGTGGGGGATTGTAACCCGACCTATATTTCTCATCTTATAGTTAAAGTTTTAGTTAAATCATCATCAGTCTTTAGTTAATTAGAATAATTTCATTTCATCTTTACATAATTACATTAATTAATCGCTTTCAAAGTTTCATTTAGCTGTAGTCATTTCAAAATTCAAAGTCACCTTTTTGTTCTTTTTGAGAGTCAAAGTTAGGTTACCTTCGTCTTTCCAACATCGTTACGACTCCGTTCATCCTGTTTCCCTGAGGATCGATACCCGACTTATCGGATTATTACTTGAGCGACAGGCTTGTACTTGAGCCTAAATAGCACGCACACTAGACACATTTGTGGTCGCATCAGAAATACCCAAAACACTGACTAGAGCATGTGGTGGTGTCGTCGGCGGTGTAGATTCCCTTAAAGTACGCGGTTATTGAAAGACTTCGAGATAAAGATAAAGGAATAACGAACATGTTAAGAAATGAGTTGTGTGATGAAAAAGTGTTAAGATAACCTAACTTTAATGAATTAATAAATGTTCTGGTAATGGTTAAAATATACAAGTAAATGTGAAATTGCTTGATGTCCATAAGATAAAGAAAAAAGTAAAGCAAATGTGTAAATGGGTGGTCAAGAAACGTAAGTGTTTCAACCCATAATTAGCATAAGGGCGTGTTATTAAATGTTTTTAATGGTTAAATAAGTATTTTCTAACACGGTATTCACGTGTGTTGAAAGGGTGATTTTCAATGAAAATACTAACGTGGATTGGTTAAAATGGAAAGGGTAAGTTCGGTAAGGAAGTAGCTTTTGGTCAAACCAAATATAATTGTTTCAAGTATTTAGCCATGTATGTTAAATAAAGGGATAAATGTCAAATTGGAAAAAAAGGAAGTCTTTTACAAGATTAAGGTGAATTAATCTGAATAAATATGGTTTTTTCGGGAGTAAAACTATTTCATGCATTAAGTATATGTACATATATGTTTATATATGTATACAAGGTAGTTGAATGTGCACATAGGCATAACATGTTTTTCTTTCTGCCGTTCGATTCTATACTGCATTTGTATATTTCCCACTGGGCATTCGGCTCACTCCCTCGTTTTGTCAAGCAGGTTGATTCGGTTTTCATATTTTGAGAGAGTTATACAGGTCAGTTTTCTCTTTTATATTACTCTAGTAGCTCTGAATGTTTGGACTCCGAGGTGCTCCCTATGGGTCCTTCACGTAGATTGATTTGAAATCAGAATCGCATGCTAAGCAAGTAAAACTTTAGCTAAAAATAAAAATGGAGTAGCAACATTATATAGGTTGTTCCTACACTTCATACCTGGCGCTCGGATCGGATCGGGTTGACTACGGGTAACCCACATATTCGGGTTGGGGCGTCACACTTTCTTCTTCATCAAATATTTTCTCCATATTCGGATTGCAACCAGATCTGCAAAGGTATTGTATTTGATACCTTAGGTTTAACCTTTAAACCTAGTTTTTATGTTTTAATTTCTATTAGATAATCATTCAAATTTTTTAAGTAGAATTTTTCCTCATATATCAATCCTTAATGATTGGTATCAGAGACCCAAGTTATAGAATGATCATGTTTTACAAAGATCCATATGGTCCACTACTAAACCCTAGGTTGCATGTTAGAATATATGTGCAAGGATGTGTATATTTTTGTACTACCATGGTTTTATAGGATGTAAATGATTAAATTCCTTCCATCATGGTCACATGAATGTATTATTTTTGAATGGATTCTACGCTTGTTTATCCATAGCTATTTCGTATTCGTATATTTGATTTGGTTGAAATAATTAGGATTTTATAATTATTCCATTTAATCTATGTACTGAAGGAGATTGTAAAGGTATGTAATATTATTTTTCCTATTCTGTATTGGGTTTAGTTATGGAGGATTTTCACGGGGTTCTGATCAAGTTTGAAAACCATCTATGGAGGTTTATAATAAGTTGTAGAAGATAGAAATGGGCAGAAAAGAAACAATGATGAAGAAAAGAAAAGAGAAGAAGTCATCACTGGGCATAAGCAGGAGCCACTATAGCAGTTGTCAACTTCTGCAATAGAGGGGCCACGATCGCTATAGTGACTAGAATCCATCACTATAATGGTGGGGGGCTTCTGACATCGATAATTTTTTCTCTCAGTATGTTTTTTGAATGGTTTGCTATTTAGGGACTCTTTGTCACATATTCTTCTACGGGAAGGACTCTTCTTCAAATAATCCTTATTCTCAAGTACCTATTGACCCATTGGGACTCAACTTAAGGAGGAATTTTAGTCATGATGGAAATGGGCATCATAGTCCTTTTTATCTTCTATTTATATTTTCTTATATTTGCATGTTTCTCTATTATTTTTGTTGCATGATTTCTTGTGCGAAAGAATTAATTAATTAGGGACACCCAATTTTATGGACAACATGATTTATTATTTAGAGATCGATTTAGATAATGATTTTTTTTTTGTAAAATCTATTTTATTTATTGTTTTGTAAAATTAATTTATCGAGTATTTAATTCAAAGGTATAAATTAAATTATGATCCCCGAGTTTAATTTCATTTTAAATAGTTTTATTTTTGAAAAATTAAAATAGTGAAATTGAAAAATGTAATTTTCACATATAAATATTTGACACCCGCCTATTTTAATCCTGGGTGATCAATCCATTATTAAATTAAACCGGGATCATTAATGGTTTCATTCTTAGCATCACTGTCAATTTCTTTTTATTTACTAATCACCTATGTTAAATTAAGCCGGTGCCAATTTTATCTTTTATTATTAATAGAAGAAATAATAATTTAAATGAATTTAACCATTCCCACATGAATATAGTCTAAACAATCACACGACATATATGAATAATTAAATAGAGGAGACCGAATAAACCGTCGATTCTCTAAGAATAAAATCCAACCACAATCTGAAATAAGTAAAGAAAATTTGAATACAGTTTGCTGCATACCAGAAATAAATAGATAAGGCAACACGCCCAGATAAACTGATAAGGAAATCTCCTATCTAGAAAGAACGAGCTGAAGCGTCTAAAAAATATCATGCGAGCCTCCATAATGCTGCAGCTACGTGTCACTGGATAGGATCTCTAAGATGGGTGTCCCTGTGGATGGGCACCTAAAAGTTTTGAAAATATTTTGACATGGGTCAGAGCTCAAGTAAAATATTTTTAAAATATTTAAATCACAATTTAAATCGCATATTTGTTACACATGAGTTATTCACGTACTCTCTCTTGAGATCCTCACCTCTCAACTAGTGTGCATGCCTAACGTATTCTACCTAACTAGCATTCCCTGATCAACTAGATAAGGTATATGACTACTCTCAATAGTACAATTCTCACGTGTATCCCGGTACTATGGTCTCATTCTCAATAATAAATTATTTATTACCATTTTATTATTGAGTAAATTATTTAAGTTTCACCACTTACTTTTTCACATAATTAGATATATTACATTGATATATTTTCATCACACATATAATATATACACAATTATAGCATCTCCAGAATGAACCCTCGTGATGCCGATGTACTATGCTATCATGTCCATGTACCTCTCGTACTCGAATAAGGACTATTGGTTTGGTATGTCTCTTCGAACCCCAAAATAAATCAACACAATAGTAGAGGCGAACATAGTTCTAAGCCTTTGGGATACACACATACCTAACGTACCTAAATGACCTGCCAATACTACTAATACATGAAACACAGTGGACCGCCCTAATTTCTATGTTCTGGACCCTAATCCAGACCTCACTGGAATCGTCAAGGTGGGATCGCCCTCTGCGCGTAAACCTCCTGATAGTAGGCAACTTAGGTATGTTCACACACACAATCAAATCATATTTATAGGTATTCACACAACCTATTTATATATTTTACTCGGTAAGTGTACACACATCCCAATTTTATCAACTCATACGTAGTATATATCACTCGTATATTCGACGTACCATAAACTCTAATTAAACTACTAATTTGTATAATTTTGAGTATCACTCACTATAATATTCCTAATTATCCATTCCTAACTCCTTACTTATTCCCGTCGTATCGTACTAATCATACACATAAGTTCACTCATCTCTTCATAATCCGTCTCGAATTTCCTTCCTTTATCAATTTTGATATCTTGTCATTTATCCTAATTCTTAATTCGTCTCAATTTCTATAAACCTAGTCCATACTGTAGGTCTTCTGACATTTTTACATTTCTCCCCATAAGTTAAAAATGTCCAAAAAGTTTTCTCATGAATTATCCATAATTTTTGGGTTCAAAAGGAAAGAAATTCAATTCTGGGCAAACCGAATCGATTCGCCCAGTGGACGAATCGATTCAAAATTTAGCAGGTGTTATCTTCTTTTTTATAGCTGTTACGAATTTCTACACTATCCAACTCCTCAAACTTTCATACTGACATCCCAATTTCTAAATTAACATAACTAAACATCAAATATATATATATATATGAGGATGATTTTTTAACATAAATCATGAATAAAATCCATACAATTTCATTATATAGTCAGAAAACAACTCATAATCATAAATCATATAGTTTTTTGTTCTTTATATATATTCACCAAAAGCCCATTTAATCCATGACTCAACTCCCAAAATTCTTAATTTTTGTTTCTCCATGTAATTGGATTTATTCTACATCCAACCCTATTCCCAATTATAATTTTACTCATCAAAGTATAAGTGTAACATCTATTGTACATGGGTAATAAATTTTGCAAGATAAATACTTACCTTATATTGAAGTGGTTGATTTGATCCTCTTTGATGAAGCTTCTCTTCTAATTCTTCCTCCAATAGTGGTAGTGGTACTAAATTGAGCTCATATTCTCCCGAAATCCTTTCTTGAGCTCCAAGAAAACTCTTCCTCTCCTCTCTAATGGCCTTCACTTGTTTTAATAATCTCTTTAGCCTAGACTCACATCATCACAACTATATCCCGAAGCTCCCTAAACCCTAAGTTATAAAATGATAAAAATTCCCTCTCGGGTTGTCAATTATGTCTAAGACTGTCCCGAGACCCAAACTACGCACCCGAGTATACTTATTTGACTGTTTCAACCCTTCTGAACTTAATTGTAACCTCAAATTCATCACCCGAGTTACTTATAATTTATTTTCTATCTCCACCTTATTTAGTCCACTCACGACATTCAGTTGAGATATCATACTGTCACGTCAGTATCACTCGTTGTGACATTACTATTCATTTAGTAATTTTATTCAAATTAATTCATTTTTAATTCTTTAAAAATCCGCGTTGTTACATACTTCCCCCCTTACAAGGGAATTTCGTCCTCAAAATTCGAAAATACATGCGATAAATAACTCTGGATAATTCCCAGTTTACGCTCACTATGATCAAGTATCTCCACTGGTCTCTCCTCATATGAGATGCCGTGCTGCAATTCGATCTCCTCTAGTGGAACATGCCAAAAAGCTCTCTTATTCTGTCAGTATTTCTTCAGCAATAACACGTAAAACACGTCATGAATTAGCTGAAGATGCTCTTGTAATCCCAATCTATAAGCCGGTGGTCCCACATATATCGGATCTAATTTCTCTTTCTTACCAAATCACATCACTCCTTTCATAGGAGACACTCGCACTAATACCTGGTTCCCAACCTCAAGCTCAATATGTCTCTTGTTTGCATCTGCATAACTTTTCTGCCTATCTTGAGCTATCTGGATGCGCCCTCGAATCACCTTAATCTTGGCGTTGGTGTCTTGAATCATCTCTGGACCCAATAGTTTATTGTTCCTTAACTCTAATAAACAAATAGGCGAACGATAAGGCCGACCATATAATGCCTCGAATGGTGACATGCCGATAGTAAATCAGTAGGAGTTATTATATTCAAACTCCATAAAAGGAAGATACTTCTCCCATCTTCCCCCAAAATCAAGTATACACATTCGCAGCATATTCTCAAGCATCTGATTAACCCGCTCAGTCGACTCATCGGTCTGTTAGTGATACGTTGTGCTCAATCATAAATTTATCCCCATCTCATCCGAGAAACTCTTCCAAAAATGGGATACAAAGATCTTATCCTGATCGAACACAATATTAAGCGGGACTCCATGTAACCGTACTCTCTTAGTAATAAATAACTCTGCATAATGCTTTGTCTCAAAATCATTACGAACTGGAATCAAATGAGCCACCTTGGTCAACCGATCCACTATCACCAATATAGAATCGTGACCTCACTGTGATAATGGAAATCCAGTGATAAAATCCATGGAGATAGTCTCCCATTTCCACACGAGAATCTCTAATAGCTGTAACATCCATGTCGGTATCTGATGGTCTACCTTCACTAGCTGGCTGGTAGCAGACTTCGAGAGAAATTCTACTATGTCTTGTTTCATCCCTGGCCACTAATATTGTCTGCTCATGTCCCGGTATATCTTATCCCCACCAGGAAGTACTATAAATCGGGACTCGTGAGCCTCTGCCATCACTGCATGTCGCAAATCATCATCCTTCGGAACCATGAGTTTACCATTAAAACATAAGTCACCCTTTGAACTGATCAAGTATCCCCCTATCCCACCAGCTAGTAACTGGCGAACCCGATCCTGATAATACTGATCCCCTATTTATGCTTTTACTCCCCTCATCACAATCTCAGGCATGATAGCTAACAAGAACATACATGCCATAACAATCTCATCATCATATCAAAGATCTCTCCACTTTCGCTTTCTAAACCATTTCTAGCTCACCTACTGGTCTTTAGCTTAACGCATCAGCCACTACATTAGCCTTCTCAGGATGATACTGAATATCAAACTAGTAATCCTTCTCGAACTCCAACCACCTCATCTTCCTCATGTTCAAATCCTCAAGGTAAATAAAACAGCGATCAACTCCAAATCATGCGTAGGGTAATTCTTTTCATGGGGCTTAAGTTTGTGTAATACATATTGTTGATGTAAAAAACTAGATTGCTCTAATTATTCAATCACAGATAAATAAATAAGACAAAGATTTTTAAAGTGGTTCGGCTAGGAATAAAGCCTACGTCCACTGTTATGTTATTGCTGAGTGTTTGCAGAATTCTTGATTACAAGTTCTTTCAAGAAATTCCGGTCCCCTTGAATGGGTTTGATACAAGGTATTTATAGCCTTGAGGCTGTACATGAAAGGTTCGATACATTAAATGATATACACGTGAAAGGGTAATACATTTAATGCAGCGTGCGCGTCAAGAATATAAGCATTCAATGAATATCTGAACTGTTGATTATCTGACAATTAATGATACGACCGAGGTGCAGCTCAGACCGCCATAGCTGTTCGCTAATCAGTAGTTCCTCGGAGAACTAGAGTACCTCGGTGCGCTAGAGTTCCTCGGTGTATCCTCGTTGCTCGGAAAGAAGCATGGTTGGTCGGGAAATGAACTTCCTCGCTGCTATCGTGCCACGTAGATTGACAAGTGTCTTCGTATTATTCGTCCACATCAGCATATTAATTTTGGTATCAACAGAAGCCCCCAATGTTTCATATTTCGAACTTTGAGGAGTATGGAACATTCTTTCTCGGTATATGGCAATATTAAATGACTTTTCCTGGGTTTCAGGAGCATTGTGTTCAAATTTCCTTCTCATTTCGCAGCTTCCGCCCTTTTTTTGAATTTTTTATAAGCGCTTCGATCTCCGTGCAGTTTTTGTCCTTTTAGCCGCCGGAAGTTCAGTAGTTTCTTTTTGGTAATCATTTCTTTCGCCGCTTCCCAATGCAAAGTATTTAAACTTCTTAGGTAACCATACCGTCCTCTACATTTTCCAATTTTTTGCCTTCAAGCTTTCTATTCTCTCTTGTGCGTTCATCTTTTCCTTCGTTAGTTGTCAGCAGACCTCCTTCCTTCCTGTAAGATTTTCTTCCTTCTTCTTTTATTCATCATGGTTTACATTATTGAATCTCTTGAAAAGTTCCGCTCTGACTTTTCCATCCCGTCTTGGGTAATCTTGGAGGAACTTTCTGAACCTCAAAATTATTTTCGTCTGGCTGAGGGACATTGGTTTCCCAGTCTTTTTATTGCTGAATGCGGTTTTTCCTTTCCACCAAATCCATTGTGTCTTGAGTTTTGTCAATATTTTGATCTTGTCCCTGCAAAAATAGCCCCCAATTCATGGAGAATAATTAATGGGGTACACAAATTAAATCTAACTCATGGGACTCGTATTGGGATCCCTGAGATTATGTATTGCTATAAGTGGGCCACTCTAGATAATATTTATTACTTAAAAACTAGGTTTCTGAATAGGGCTCTTGTAGTTAACCTCCCTGACTCAAATAGAGATTATTTTGAACATGGGTTGGTTATAAAAAATTGGCAATATGCCCCTTTAACTGGAGATGAAGTATACAACGGTCCCAGATGCCCCCCATATGGCAATGGGATAGGTTTATTTTTCATTTTATTTTATTTATGAAATTATGCTTTCATCATGTTTGACAAAATGTATGATTGATATCTCGTTATGTATTTATTTGCAGTTGATAGCAAAAGAAGAACTCCAAAAGAATCAGAGGTTAATATCAAGCATCTGAAACTTATCTGGGGTTTGCACAAGAACATTGCAGACGAACATATCAGGTCTGCCTCATATCTGCTACAGTATAAGAGTTACACAACCTCTTATACTGCTCGCCCTGTTGAACCAGCTTCAACTCCAGAAGGTTCATCTTCAGATTCTCATCTTCCTTTAAGTCAAAGGATGGGTAAGAAAAGAGCTCCTCCTGCTCTCTTTGATGATGTTACTTCTGTTTCCGGGGCCAAGAAAAGCAAAACTGATGCCCCAGAGGGGACTAAAAAAGTGGATGCTGGGTCTTCTAAAGCTACCGAGAAGCCCCCAATGGTTCCGAGCAAGAAAAATGCTCCTGTAGATATAATTACAATCTCTCCGACCAAGACCTCTTTGGTTGAAGGTTATGACCGCCCGTTGAAGAGATTGAGGAAATCATCCTTAGTTACTCCGGCTGAAACTTCCTCCTCCCTACCTGCTGGTGGTACTGATGTTCCAAACATCATTCTTCCAAGTTATGCAATGAGCTCGGTCGTACCCGAGGTCCATGGTATTGATGAAAGAATTCCTAGGGATATGCTGACATCCTTAGCTGCTCGTCACCTTGCTTCAGTAAATTTCTTATACTTCTGGTTTTTCTTTCTTTCTCTGAAAGCTTGCATTTTGTATTGACTTTGCTATTTTTCTCATCTTTCAGTTGGTGAACTGTTTTAATAATATTGTGAAAAAGGATGAAGCTATTAAAGCTTCAAGCTCCTCGTCAGGTGTAGCGGATGCTCTGTTGGGTTTGACCCAGTCTTTAAAGGAATCTCGTCAACAGTATGTTGACGAAAAAGCTGTTTGGGAGAAGAAATTAGCTGTGGCTGAAGCTGAGAAGGTGAAAATGGCCGAAACCTCCAAGAATTTGGAGGAGAAAGTAAAAGGTTTAGAGGTTAAACATCAGGAATATGATGGCCAGCTGAAAAAGGCAGAGGAAGAGTTATCTACCCTGCGAGATATCAAGGTCAAAAAAGAGGAACTGGATGTGAATCTCTCCTCGAAGAAGTTGAGGAGAAAGGTCGCAATCAAGAAACATTTCAGTGCTGGTTGGGAGAAAGGATGGGATAAAGGGATTGCTGCAATGACATCCCAAGTCCAATATGGGAAGTTGAAATACTTCCACGATGGCTGGGTAGCTGCTCTGCAAGAGTTGAAGGTCCAAGACGATTCTGAGCTATTCCAATAACACCTCCCTGGTCCTCCTCCAGCAATTGTGGAAGAAGAAGAAGATGAGCCTGTCTCAGATGAATCTTCTATGGCTACGGGTGACCCAGTCTCTGCTTCTCAACCCTCTGTCAACGAGGATATTTCTTCCATGCCTCCTCCTGCCGAGAAGATTCCTGCTGATCAAACCGTTGTTACCACCGAGCAACCGAGCTCCTCGTCCCAGCCTCCCGAGAAAGTCTTGGGGGATAAGGAAAAGGTGTGAAGTTGTTCGGTATCATTTCTATATTTCATTACTTGTAATCGAACAATGTAACTTTTTGATGATCTAATAAAATACATCTTCGTTTCTCTTCTTTATTGATACACTGTCTGCTTTATTTATTAACTCCTGCTTCCTCTTCTTTATTAGTTTTTGGCCAGAATGGAATTGATATCTGCTCCTGATACTGAATTGATGCGACAATGCAATGGCTATTATAAAGCTGGTCATACAGACCTAAGTGTATCAGAGATTGTTGACATCCTTGGTCACGATGCCTCAGAACAAGCAGTTGAGGCTTACCGGTACCTGAAGGATTTACTTGATAGATCTGTGGCCAATAATGTGGCATACTACGAACTGATCGAGGAACTTCATGGTTCCATAGAGGATCTTCAAAATCAACACAATGCAATAATGGCTTCATTGCACAAGGATTATGAAAATAGATACCAGCAGCTCTCTTCTGAAACAGGCCATAAGAAGATCATTGCTGGATATGATATTAGGGAAAGGACCTTAAAAGGTGAAGTTGAAGCTTGCAGGCAGATTGCTGAGATCCTGGAATAAGAAAATAATAATTTACAGAAAAAGTTGGCTCAATATGAATCTGCAGCGTCATCCTCCAATGCTCTAGTGCCCGTTACTGATGAGGGTTTCTCTTTCTTAGAGGTCGAAAATGCCAAATTAAGGCAAGAGCTGGATGATTTAAGAAGATCTGCTGTTTCTGGGACTGCTCGTGGACGAGGAAGAGGTTCTCGGGGATGAGGAAGAATTGGCGAGGAGCAAAGTTCTCCAGTTGCTTCTCGGAGCCGATCAAGAGTTCTTAGTCGCAACGTTGAAGAGGCTCGCACACAATCTACTCTGGAAACTCAAGCTTTCCAACTGAAGGCTAAGGATCGTGCTCTGTCTGAATTGTCCAATAAAAACTTATCTTTAGAAGATCAACTGGCTGCGACAAAGTCTGCTCTTCATACTAAGGATCTTTTTGCCAAAAACCTTCTCGAGCAATTGGATAGATTAACCTTTCAATTTCATAAACAACCCAGGGAATTTTGGATGGCAGGATATAATGAGGCTCTTGTTCATCTGGATGCTCGTATTGAACATGCCAACAATGAAGGTTACAAGCAAGGATGGTTGAACTCACTGGGTGTGTTAAAATTGGAGCAAGGGCATTATTTATGGGATTATCATGCTCCAGGATTATTAGACTTGCCTGTACCACCTTTCAAATTGGACATGACATGGATCCCAGCTCGTTCCATTCCTCGTAGCTTGATTTCAAAGTACCTTGGTGATTATAGCCTTCATTCTCAGGTTGAATTGTCTCGTCCTGAGCATCTCTTGGATACACCTTCTGTAATGAACGTCAGAATGCTCAGGGATGTTAATTTCATTAATTCTCCTCTTTGCCTAGAGGATCCTCCTGCTGGCGAGGAGCCTGTTTCAAAAAATAAAGGAAAGAAACCAATAGAATAGGTTTTCAATGTAACAGTTAGTACATTCATGTAACTTGTAATTTATTCTGGATTTTTAATAAAAAAAAATTTCATCTTATGTTTGCCAATTCTGCTATTGTTTTGTGTTTATCAAACACCTTTATATTTGTGCATATGTATCTATGTATTTGTTAAAAAGATAACAATATTGTGCTGTCCATCAACTTAATAAAAATTTACAAGTATCAAGGTTGTCCAATCACTTAATAATACAGTAATGAGTATAAATTGTTCAAACTGTTTCCAACCAACCAAGGTGGATAAATAATGTTTGTCGACCAACTACAGTTGATGGATTTTCATCCCTGACCAGCCATACTTGGTTCAATTTCAAATATAAAAATGTGTCCGACCAACTAAGGTCAATAATTTGTCCTCGTCGGCCAACTACAGTTAGTGGGTCTTTATCCCCGACCAACTATACTTGGTGTATTTTGGAATATTTTGTTTTTCCTAACCAAAGGAGTATTTTTTGGCTCCTTAGAGCACTTTTTGGCTCCTTAGAGCTTTTGGCTCCTTAGAGCGCCTCCTAACCAAAGGAGTATTTTTTGGCTCCTTAGAGCTTTTGGCTCCTTAGAGCGCCTCCTAACCAAAGGAGTATTTTTTGGCTCCTTAGAGCTTTTGGCTCCTTAGAGCATTTTTTGGCTCCTTAGAGCACTTTTTGGCTCCTTAGAGCTTTTGGCTCCTTAGAGCACTTTTTGTGTGCATAGTGTATTACACTAGTATTCCACGAAAAACTTTCAACCAGAAAGAAAATGGCGAAACATCCTCGCTTTATTCATAATGAAGGGAATGCTTTACATTTTACATTATTGATAATACTTGCGTAGGTGTTCAGCATTCCACGCATTCTTAAATTCTTCTCCTTCTAGAGTTGCTATTCTGTAAGTTCCTGGACGAACAACCTCTGTAACTCGGTAAGGTCCATGCCAGTTTGCTTCCAAATTATTTTGCTTCTGAATGACTTTCTTTAGCACATAATCCCCTTCTTTTAATTCACATTTCTTCACCCTTTTGTTGTAAAACAGAGCTGTACGTTGTTGGTAAGCAGCATTCCTAATGGCTGCCTCTTCTCTAACCTCCTCGAGCATATCCAAATCCAATCTTCTCATCAAATCACTGATCGGGGAATTAAAATTCAGTACTCTATGCGTTGGGAGACCCAACTCGGCAGGTATCACAGCCTCACTTCCAAATGCTAGCATATATGGTGATTCTCCAGTTGCTACTCGGGGAGTTGTTCGGTAAGCCCATAGTACTGATTGGAGCTCATTGATCCAATTTGCTTTAGCTTCACTTAACCTCTTCTTCAGACCATTTAGTAATGTTCTGTTTGTCACCTCAGTCTGTCCATTGCTTTGGGGATGGCCTGGTGCTGAATGATACTTCAAAATGTTCGATTGATGACAATAGGCAGCAAATTCTTCATTATCGAATTGTGTTCCATGGTCTGTGATGAATGCATGGGGGAGACCATATCGACAAATAATGTTCTTCCAAATGAATTGATATACCTTCTCGTACGTCATATCAATTAGTGGTTCAGCTTCCACCCACTTAGTAAAATAATCCACTGCCACGACGAGATACTTAAACCTTCCTCGGGTCGTCGGCAATGGTCCAACCATATCAACCCCCCACATGGCAAATGGCCAAGGTGAAGTTATGGGTGTCAACAATGCTTGTGGAGTTCTTCAGATGGAGGAAAAACGTTGGCACTTGTCACACTTCTTGGCATAGGCTATACAATCAGCCCTCATCGTCGGCCAGTAATATCCCTGTGTCATTACCCTTTGCAAAAGTGTCCGACCTGCTACATGAGCTCCACAAGATCCTTCATGGATTTCTTCAACCAATTCTCTGACTTCTGATGGATGCACACATCGTTGCAAACCTGCCATAATTCCTCGTCTATACAAAACACCATTAGTTAACACATACCGAGCAACTTTATACTTCAATTTCTTTGCAGTTAGCTTGTCCTCTGGTAATTCTCCTTCTTCAATGTATGCCCTGATAGGATCCATCCAAGATGGTCCTAAATCAAGGGTTATTATATTCACCATCAGGTCTTCTTCTATGCTCCGACTTTCTAATACTTCAATTGGTATCGTTCTTCGTAGCTCGGTGCGCGTAGCTGACGCTAATCAGGCTAATGCGTCTGCTCTAGCATTCTCCATTCTCGATATTCTCACCAATTGAATAGCATCAAATTCTGCTAATAACTCCATCACCTTCGCATGGTACTTCACCATTAATTCTCCTTTAACTGCATATATTCCCATCATTTGATTCACAATTAATTGAGAATCGCTGAAAACAATTATTTGCCGTGCCTCCATAACTTTCGCCAAATGAAAACCTGCTATCATAGCTTCATACTCTGCCTCGTTATTGGAAGCTTTGAATTGGAATCTCAGGGCATACTCCATGTCAATATCATCTGGGGTGTTTAAAACAATTCCTGCTCCACAACCAGCTGTGCACGATGATCCATCTACATATAATTTCCATGTAGGTACCTCGTCTTCAAATTTCTTGTCCGTCAGAGTTCCTCGGTAAAATATCTGCTGTTTTGTTTCATCATTCCCTGGTATCTTTCGTTCCTCATCGGTCATCTGTTCGCGCCCTTTTACCAACCTTAGTTGGTCTGGGTTTGAATATGATGATTTTTCTATATCCACAAGTCCTTTTACCAACCTTAGTTGGTCTGGACTTGTGTCTGTTGATACTATATCGTCCACAGGTAGGTCAGCAAGTACCTTTTGTTCCTCGGGGGTATCAGGGTATGTGAACTCTGCTATAAAATCTGCTACAGCTTGCCCCTTCAATGATGATCTGGGTTCATACACAATGTCATATTCACCGAGTTCTATTGCCCAATACATCAATCTTCCTGACTTTTCTGGCTTGTGAAGGGCTTATCTTAATGGCATGTCGGTATACACAATGATTGTATGGGCCTAAAAGTATGGCCTCATTCTTTTACTTGCTTCAATTAATGCCAATGCCAATTTTTCTAGCTTTGGGTATCTGATTTCTGCATCTCGGAAAGCTTTACTTGTGTAATAGATAGGTTTCTGGACTCCATTCTCCAATCTGATCAATGCTGAACTAACTGCATTCTCTGATACTGCCAAATACAAGTACAGCTTCTCTCCAGTTATTGGCCTAGACAACAATGGTGGGGCTCCCAAATACTTCTTCAAATCTTGAAAGGCCTTCTCACATTCATCAGTCCACTCAAAACTTTTTCGCAGTGTTTTGAAGAATGGGAGGCATTTATCAGTTGCTCGGGATACAAATCTGTTAAGCGCCGCAACTCGTCCGGTAAGACTCTGTACTTCTTTCCTCGTCGTTGGGGATCGCAGCCCTAAAAGAGCTTTGGTCTTTTCTGGATTTGCCTCAATGCCTCGTTGATTGACGATGTATCCGAGGAACATTCCTTCTCGTACTCCAAAGGTACACTTCGTCGGGTTGAGCTTCATTTGGTATTTGTCCAGTTGATCAAAGGTCTGGCCTAAGTCAACTAGATGATTAGTAGCTCTCTTGCTTTTGGTGAGCATGTCGTCGACATAGACTTCCATATTGCAACTGATTTGTTCGGCAAAAACCTTGTTCATCAGCCGCTGATATGTTGCACCTGCATTTTTTAAACCAAAAGGCATAACATTATAACAATAAGTTCCCCTTGGGGTGATAAAAGAAGTACTTTCCCTGTCTTCCGGCTTCATTTTGATCTGATTGTAGCCAGAATAAGCATCCATAAAGCTGAGTAGCTCATGTCCCGAGGTAGCATCCACTAGTTGATCAATTCTGGGCAGTGGAAAATGATCTTTTGGGCATGCCTTGTTGAGATCAGTGAAATCAACACACATTCTCCATTTGTTATTCTTCTTCTTTACCATCACCACATTTGCCAACCAATCTGGATATTTCACATCTTCAATGAATTGGGCTTTCTGAAGTTTCTCGACCTCCTCTTGTATGGCCTGGTTCTTCTCAGGACTAAACACTCTTCTTCTTTGCTTCACAGGCTTGATCTCCTTATTCACATTGAGCTCGTGACATAAGAAGTTTGGATCTATACCTGGCATGTCTTCATGACTCCAAGCAAAAGTATTCTTCCTGTTTCTCAAAAAAGTTATCAACTCCTGTTTTATTGAAACATCCAGCGACGATCCTATTTGGGTTACTCGTTCAGGATGCTCGTCGTCCAGAATAACAATTTCTGTAGACTCCACCACCTGTCCTTTTACAAGTTGAGATTCATCCCTAGGGTCAAGAGTTTCAATTTCTGTACCATCCTCCACTTGATAAGTAGTAGTCTTTTTCCTCGATTCTTCAAGTTCTTCTTGCTCGGCAGACGAATAATAGCACTCCCGAGCTACTTTTTCATCACCTTTCATAATTCCGACTCCAAAATTCGTTGGGAATTTCAGACACTGATGTACTGTAGATGGAACTGCTTCGAACTTCTTCAATCCAACTCTTCCCATGATGATGTTGTAGGCTGACTGCACTTTCTTATCCATCACAAAAAAGCGTATTCTTTCTGTTCGACAAGCAGGCCAAGTTCCAATGAGTATATCCAACTTGATCGTCCCAAGTGGAAAAACTTTCTCGCCAGCAAAACCCAGAAGGGGTCTGTGATAAGGTTCCAATTGAGATAATTTTAAATTCAAGCTATCAAAGCATGAATAGTACATGATGTCTGCCGAACTACCATTGTCTACTAACACCCTTGAAATGACCACATCCTTCACCCTCATTTTGATCACCAAAGGATCATCATGAGGGTAAAGAACACCTGCCAGGTCGTTTTTTGAAAAACTGATCACTAGCTTCTCTTTGTTTACCTTCCTCGGACGATCATCCTCGGCCAGATTTATTCGCTGAATATATGAACAAGCTTGAGCCTCTCCGAGGTAAGCTTTTCTTTCTGCAGTAAGGTCTCCTCCTCCTGCATCTCCTCCTGTAATAACATTACAGTCAAATGACCCAAAACGAATGGAAAATACCTCTCGTTCAGGCTGCCTTGGCTTCTTGGGAAGATCAGGGTCATCATCTGTATCATCTTCATGATCCCTCTTCTTTTTCTCCTCTGCACGACGAGGAGATCTAGATCTCTCTCTAGTTCTGTCATCATTCTTCCTTTCACCTCTACGATCTACATACTTTGACAACTTTCCTCTTCGGATGAGTGTTTCAATCTCGTTCTGAAGGGCTATGCAATTTTTAGTCATATGGCCATGATCTTTGTGAAACTCGCAATATTTGGCCTTATTCCTCAGATCGGGATTTATCTTCAGTTTCTCTGGCCACTTGATTTCCTCGCTATTCTTGATTTCTTCCGAAACATGATTAATACCCATTTTCAATGGGGTATAATTATCGTACTTCTTTAGGACTTCCAACGTTGTCCTATTATTCCTGTAATGCTTGTCACCACCATTACCTTTCTGGTCTTTCTTCTTAGACTTGTCGACCTCCACTTTTACTTCTTTATCCATATTCTTCTTCGCAGCCATAGCCTCCTCGGCATTCATAATTTTGGCTGCTTTTGCCATCAACTCGGACATAGTTTTAGGTGGATCTTTGGCCAAGGTGTAGTACAGCTTATTAGGCAGCAAACCACTCATCAAAGCAGTGATTGCTGTCTTTTCTTCGTAATCTACGACTTCCAACTTCTCGTTATTAAAATGAGTTATGTAGTCTCTAGTACTTTCACCTGATTTTTGTCTAACACTTAACAAATGTGCTACTCGCTTTATCGGCTTCGCCCCAAAACAAAAATTCCCAATGAACAACTCGGCTAATTGAATAAAAGTTGAAATCTTACCCCGAGGAAGATTGTTATACCATATCTGGGCAGATCCGGTAAGAGTTCCCGAGAATGCTCTACACCTCATCTCGTCGGGGACGACATATATGTCGGCGGCAGCTTGGTATTGTTCTATATGAAGTACAGGATCTGTCTTTCCATCATACTTGGGGGTCACCACAGGTGCTTTGAATTTTGATGGTGTAGGAAAATCCACAATGGCTTGCACAAAAGGTGTCCCTTGAACAAAAGTTCTCTGTAAGGGGTTTCTTGCCTTAGCCATTTCGCCCAGTCTATCCTCCCACCGCTGAATGGAACCTTTCCATGCTTCATTTCCTTCCTCAGGCCGCTTAGTCCGAACAACTGATTGTTCTGACGTAGCTTCCTGAGATTTATCTCGACGAGTAGCTGGTCGTGATTGTGCTGATCCTTCTCTCAAACCTGATGGTGGCCGAAAACTTCTCGATGGAGCTCTAGGTGGACTCATATTCCTCCTTGGTCCTAATCGACTGAAAGGAGACGCCCTGCTTAATCTTTCCAAAGCGCTGGTTCTCTCCGGAGAGAGAGATATAGGTTGATTTGTATCCGTAGCCCGTATCGATGAAGTTCGCCCAGGTTGATAAGAAGAATCATTAGATTCCCCATTGCGATATGAAGTAGTACGTCTGGATCGTGATTGCCCACGATCACTCCGTTGTCCTGAATAGGTAGGTGCACCGCCTTGAAGAGTTTGAATGAGTTGCCTCATAGATTCTTGCATGGCGGTTTGTCCTTGAGCCATATTTGTCATAATTCCAGCCAGATCTGGAGTTGCAGATGGATTTGGAGGATTTCCAGCATTTCCAGCATTTCGATTACTGGTAACTGGATTATCTGCCATTGATAACAAATGATTTTTGCGAAAAACGATAGTAACAGTCGTTTCCCACAGACGGCGCCAATCTGTTGATGTAAAAAACTAGATTGCTCTAATTATTCAATCACAGATAAATAAATAAGACAAAGATTTTTAAAGTGGTTCGGCTAGGAATAAAGCCTACGTCCACTGTTATGTTATTGCTAAGTGTTTGCAGAATTCTTGATTACAAGTTCTTTCAAGAAATTCCGGTCCCCTTGAATGGGTTTGATACAAGGTATTTATAGCCTTGAGGCTGTACATGAAAGGTTCGATACATTAAATGATATACATGTGAAAGGGTAATACATTTAATGTAGCGTGCGCGTCAAGAATATAAGCATTCAATGAATATCTGAACTGTTGATTATCTGGCAATTAATGATACGACCGAGGTGCAGCTCAGACCGCCATAGCTGTTCGCTGATCAGTAGTTCCTCGGAGAACTAGAGTACCTCGGTGCGCTAGAGTTCCTCGGTGTGCTAGAGTTCCTCGGTGCGCTAGAGTTCCTCGGTGTATCCTCGTTGCTCGGAAAGAAGCATGGTTGGTCGGGAAATGAACTTCCTCGCTGCTATCGTGCCACGTAGATTGACAAGTGTCTTCGTATTATTCGTCCACATCAGCATATTAATTTTGGTATCAACACATATGCCATGGCCCTCTCATCCTGATGCAATACACTCCAAGTTCCTGCAAGGATGTGTCAGTGTAGACACACTATGTTACTCATCCCTTAGGCAGTGTAAGTACGGGTGCTGAGGTCAATTTGTCCTTTAACTCACCAAAAGCTAACTAACAGTGGTCGTCCCAAATAACGGCACCCTCTTTACGAGTAAAGTTTCTCAATGGACCCATAATCTTTGAGAAACCCTTAACAAACCTCCGGTAATATCCTGCCAATCCCAAAAAGCTGTGAATCTCGATCGGTGTCATGGGTTGTCCCCACTCCCTCACCTCTGATACCTTTCTCGGATCAACTACTATACCCTTCTTAGACACTATGTGGCCTAAAAACTGTACCTCTCGAAGCCAGAACCCACATTTACTAAACTTGGCATATAATCGGTGTTCTCTAAGTGTCTACAAAACCTTTCGTAAGTGCTCGGCATGCTTATTCTCAAATGAGAGTAAACTAGAATATCTTCGATATACACAATCAAAAACTGTTCAAAGAACTCTCGAAAAACCAGATTCATCAGATCCATACATACTGTTGGCGTATTTGTGAGTCCAAAGGTCATCATCATAAACTCATAGGACCCATATCGTGTCAGAAAATTAGTCTTAGGAATGTCCTCCACCCTGATGCGTAACTGATGATAATCGGACCGCAAATCTCACCAAATGGGTAGAGGCTAAACCCCCGGTGGAGATGCCATAAGATAAGGTCTTCCATTTTATCTTGAAAAACATATTTGATGTTATGGGATGTCATATGTCTTCATCACCGACCATGGTACAAAATTTGACAACCAGGAGTTCGAAGAGTTCTTCATTTGTTCCAAAGTCCAGAAGCTACATTCTTCACCTGGTCATCCACAATGCAATGGGAAAACAGAGGTAACAAGCAAATCTATGCTTAACGGAATGAATAAGAGACTGGACGATGCTAAAGGAAACCGAAATTTTCTCTGGGCATACCGAACATTGGCGAGACCAACAACAGGCGAGACTGCTTATATGTTATCTTTCGAAACAGAGGAAGTAGTCCCCCATAACTTTGTCTATCAAGTCACCGTGTTCTCAATTTTGACTCACCAAAAAGTGACCTAATGAGAAGGCTAGATCTAGATCTGGTGGAGGAAGTTAGCGAACATGCAACACTTTGGGTTGTAGTATGCCAATAGTGCACTGCTCGATTTTATAATAAAAGAGTAAAATTGGGAACTTTGAAGGAAGAAGATTATATGCTGAAGAAATTCATTCATAAAGGGAACAAATTGGAGCCTAACTGGCATGGCCCATACAAAATTTATGCTATTATCTGACCAGGGACTTATAAAATTAAAACATTGGAAGGAGAGAAATTTAAGAACCCTTGGAATGCTAACCACCTAAGGAAACATTATCAATAAACATTTAATGTCTTTTCATTTCAATCTCTTTCACTTCTTGTAATTGACTTGTGATACCCCGCCTAATTAAATATCGGGTGACCAGGACTTTATTAAATTAACATAAGATTTCCATCTGGTTCATTTTTTGCATCACTGTCAAAAAACTTATTAATTACTAACCACCTATTAGTTAATTAAGCCGGTGTCAAAATTTTATCTTTTGAAAACCTAGACAAAATATAATGCGTAACCAAAATAGAAACAACATATAATAATAGAGTCCACACATACCATTAAAAAAGCTAAAACAAAGTCTTGCCAAGTAAACAATCGGCTACAAACCAAACCAAAAACTGACAGATAGTAAAAATCCCATACAATTTGAAATGAAGAAATCTGAAATAAATGATGTGAGAAACATGTTCAAAATAAAACCGTGATAGAATTACTAAATTAGGAACAAGTGAAAGAGGCGTGAGAGTGCAGCTACAGCGAGAGTGCAGCTACAGCGGAAATATTGCGACTTTTCAAATAAAAACCAATTTTAATTAAACCCAAATTTTAGTTAAACCCTAAGACATGCATCTAGATGATTTATCAAATAAGACGTGTATGCTCGCGTTCAAATGATCAAATTATATATAAAACCCTTTTAACACAAAGAAACCCTAAACATGCAGCAGTATGTGATTGAATAAATTGATAATCTACGCAAGAAAATTCAAACACATGCAATTAAGGAAAAATCCCCCTCAGGGGCAAAACCATTTATTTTCACTATAATTTGTAAGAAAACGGCTTACAATCGGATTACAATGAAAATACAAGTTGACTAAGAATTACCCTCGGGTATCGGATTCTGTAGTCGTGACTGGAATTATCCCTTTCCAGTAGGGCTGCAATGAAGAAGAAGAACGGTCTCCTCCACAAGGGTTGAACCAACCAAAGTTGTGTTCTTGGGTTGCTAAAGGATTCACAAAGGATAGGCAAGGATGTGTGAATCAAATCATGAGTCTTGGGACTCAAGAATATGAAGACTAGGTGTATTTGGACTCTCAAATTCGTCTCCTAAAGTCTTGCAAAACAACTCCCCCGAAGTTGGTATTTATAGGAAAAAATATGAAGAGTCCCATGTTTTTAAAACTCTAAAATTCTATCCAGCGTACAAAAAAAACAGCATTCTTTAAGGAATTTTCTCTATCTTCAAAAGGCCATAACTCCTTCACCGTAGCTCGGATTGAGGTGCCGTTTTTTCCAGTATCTTCGTTGCGGCGAGCTCTTCAACTTTCTAGTTGACCAAATCTCCGAACTATGGATGTAAAATTACGAAAATGCCCTTGAACTCTCCTATAGTGCCTTTTTTTCACTGTTTTGGCTTCCCTTGTGTACCACTTGCATTAAGTCCCTAAAATCTTGGACCGTGAAGTCGTTGAGGCAGATGTGGGACATATTAATGGAGATGTTGAATGCTTGATTCCCTTAATTCGGATAGAGGCCGTCATGTGAGATCGTGAGGTGACGTGCCAAATGTAGCGGCGTACGACATACACAAATGTAACATGTTGGACATGAGAAAAAATTTCCTTACAAATCTCCCCCTATGTCTATGCCGGTACATACATAAAAAATCCGAATTATCAAATATGAAATTGCCTATACAAATCTACCCTCCCATGAACCCAAAACTGGAAAAGGTACAAATGAATAGTCTTCATCGTTTGATCTTCAAATCTTCAGGAATCTCAAATCTTTTCTCATCAGGGTGTGAAATTCAGAGATCATGAATGTAGTACCTACACACATGAGATAAAGAAAAATACCAAGTGACGTATCGAGTTTGAAATGAGATAAACATAGATACCAATATATGATAAGCATACGTCAAATCTCAAAACTCCCCCATAAAATGATAATTATTTCTCCCCCATTTTATGATGTCCCCTAATAGACAAATAAGAAGAATGAATCAGACAAGCAAGCAAAATCGGGGCGTCACGGTATACAAATCAAGGCATCAATCAAATGACAAACGTGCTCTTGCAAGGAGATGCTAAAAAAAAATCTTCGCAAACTATTTTTGATTTTTTCAATTTTTTATACAAAAAATAGATACCATTTTGAAAAAAAATGTAAAACATGATACCAAAATCACACCATGGATTTAGACTCAAACAACCAAGTCATGGGAACGGAATGTATGGGTGTGAACACATTCGATAGGTAAATCAACTCAATCAATCATATGTGCACGATGCATATGTGTACCCCTAACGAATGAGCATCAAAAGTATCCTTAGGTGTAAAAAAATTGTTGAATTTAGATGACATCGTCTTATGCAAATCAACAAATCAAAGTCAAAGTGATTTCCACACCAATAACGTCCAAAACTATGTAGCGCATTTTCAAGCATTTCAAGGACGTGCAAACCCGTTATAAAATCTCCAACCAAACTACCTCATATATATTTTCTGTTAGAGGTAATCTAAATTCTCAAACTTTGGAGAATTGGTGCAAAAACCTATATGGCCCATAATTGGCATGAATTTCTTTTTATTGCCTTTCAATTTTTTCAGGCTCTTTTAAACCTCTTTGGACCCCGGATAATAAAATACCTCCATTTTTTAGGTCCAATTTAACGGTGGCTTTTGCGCAAAGGATAGATAATTACCTTTCGCAGCCCCTCCCCGTTTTTAAATAAAGCACACAAACTCACAAAACGGTTCTTATATGCACAATTTCCTTATCAAAAAAAATTATCGCGCTTGGTTCGTTTTAAGGACAGGATTGAAGTGAAAACACCCAACCAACATGTGATAAGACAAGCACAATAATCAAATAAATCCGTGCATGTGTGAAATAAAGGAAACATGAGTCAAACATGTAGGAAGTAACAATTAATTACATCTTAATGACTCCAAACATTATAAAGCACATGGATGAAATTGACATATTGTCTCAAAACACTATCAAATAGTCACATGAAAATAATGGAATGATGTTGTGACTCGGTCATCCTAAGTGTTCATCCATAAAAGGTGCAAACAAAATACAAAAATCTTTTTGGATTTTCTCAAAATTTTAACAAACTAAATTTTTTTGTATTTTTCAAAAATTTTCAAAAAAAATATATACAAAAGGTACAAGTCATCACACTAGTAAAAATACATCATGAAACCACAACTAGTGTATGACAAACATGCAATCACAATCAACCAAAAGATTTCACATGGGGTGAATTACATACAAGAAAACGGGAATCGTGGACAAATAAACCATAAGCCTCTAAATCCGATTTTCTAACCCAAATTGATGTGTAACGAAGTGTGGGGGTTTTGGGAATATAATTTATTCTTTCATTAACCTTCTTAGGTCCATTTAAAAGCTTATAACAAAAGTGCCTAAGATGAGCTTGCCTACCACAATGTGTGCAAGAGTAAATCGGGCGATTTGTGTTCCCTAAAGGTGGCCCTCTCCTCAAATTTATCGGTTGCTCTCTCCGAATTTGCCTAGGTGGGTCTCTCCTAATGATCCTAGGAGGTTCTCTCACACGTGTGGGAATGGGTGCAACATATTTTTCAAGACCAATCCCACCCCTATCCGTTTTGATCTTGACTGTGCCTAAAATCTTATCAAGTTTTTCAGACCTAGACTCCAAATCAAATTTCACTTTACTTGAATCTTTCAATTTCACCTCAAGTTCACCTATCCTAGATTCAAGTACTAGTTTAGAATCCTCAAACTTTAAAAGCTCCTTTTTCATAGTCTCCATCAACCCTCTAAGACTATCTCTCTCACCCTCGACGTACTCAAGCTTCTCTTTCAAAATTTTCTCATGTGCCCTAAGTTCTTTAATTAAAAAATCATTATTTTTTATGGCACACTCTTTCAATTGAGCTTTCAATTTCAAATTTTCTTTCTTTGTTTTCAAAGTTTCAGCATAAAGTTCATTGAAAGCAGTTTGCAAGTCATGCTCATCTACAGTTTCCTCCTCACTTTCATCCACACTCCCATCACTTTCACTATCATCACTAATCACACGGATGGGAAACTCTCGCCTAGAAGCATAAAAAACTTCTTCTTTCGAATCACAATCACTAAGGGTAGAAACATGAGAAATCGATTTATTCAATTTCTTTTTTAAATTTGTGGTACACTCATGTAATGTGTGACCAACACCCTCACAACAAGGACACCTCTCAGATTCGTTTTCAACAGAAAATTTAAAACAAGAGTTTGTGTGAATTTTCCAAAATTTTTCAAAAATTTGACATCGAAGATCATCAAAACCATCAAAATCCATTTTTGTGCAAAATCAGAATCAAAACACAATAACTTAGTGCAACAGGCTCTGATACCAATTTGAGAGTGCAGCTACAGCGGAAATATTGCGACTTCTCAAATAAAAACCAATTTTAATTAAACCCAAATTTTAGTTAAACCCTAAGACATGCATCTAGATGATTTATCAAATAAGACGTGTATGCTCGCGTTCAAATGATCAAATTATATATAAAACCCCTTTAACACAAACAAACCCTAAACATGCAGCAGTATGTGATTGAATAAATTGATAATCTACGCAAGAACATTTAAACACATGCAATTAAGGAAAAATCCCCCTCAGGGGCAAAACCATTTATTTTCACTATAATTTGTAAGAAAACGACTTACAATCGGATTACAATGAAAATACAAGTTGACTAAGAATTATCCTCGGGTATCGGATTCTGTAGTCGCGGCTGGAATTATCCCTTTCCAGTAGGGCTGCAATGAAGAAGAAGAACGGTCTCCTCCACAAGGGTTGAACCAACCAAAGTTGTGTTCTTGGGTTGCTAAAGGATTCACAAAGGATAGGCAATGATGTGTGAATCAAATCATGAGTCTTGGGACTCAATAATATGAAGACTAGGTGTATTTGGACTCTCAAATTCGTCTCCTAAAGTCTTGCAAAACAAATCCCCCGAAGTTGGTATTTATAGGAAAAAATATGAAGAGTCCCATGTTTTTAAAACTCTAAAATTCTATCCAGCGTACAAAAAAAACAGCATTCTTTAAGGAATTTTCTCTATCTTCAAAAGGCCATAACTCCTTCACCGTAGCTCGGATTGAGGTGCCGTTTTTTCCAGTATCTTCGTTACGGCGAGCTCTTCAACTTTATAGTTGACCAAACCTCCGAACTATGGATGTAAAATTACGAAAATGCCCTTGAACTCTCCTATAGTGCCTTTTTTTCACTGTTTTGGCTTCCCTTCCGTACCACTTGCATTAAGTCCCTAAAATCTTGGACCGTGAAGTCATTGAGGCAGATGTGGGACATATTAATGGAGATGTTGAATGCTTGATTCCCGTAATTCGGATAGAGGCCGTCATGTGAGATCGTGAGGTGACGTGCCAAATGTAGTGGCGTACGACATACACAAATGTAACATGTTGGACATGAGAAAAAATGTCCTTACAAGGCGACTACTCCAACTCCAGCAGCGTCTATATATGCCGCAGGTACGTAACCCCAGAATAGGATCAAGTCTGGCGTCCCTGTGGTTGGACACCGAAAAGGTTTAAAAAAAATATTTGATATCAAGAGTTAGAACCCAAAATATTTTGAAAATATTTATCAAATGATTAAATTGAAGTAATTTAAAATGCATGAATGCTCTTCGTATTTAAGTTAGTATCGCACTCCTTTGAGGACCAGCTCACCCCTCAACTATGGTGCAGACCTAATGTTTTCTTTATAACCCACCCAGTCATTTATCCCTTACTAGTTCTTGTTATAACTCCTTCTTGTCACACTACTCTAGTCCAAGTATTTTTAATATATGATTCTTAAGTCATATGACACATTAGCTTAACAAATCAATTTTCATTTAAGACCATATAACATTTTCACGAGTGATATATAATTAAATACAATTCACTACATGTATTTTACCCGCATATAATTATTCACCCATTATATACGTAGAACCATATTACAATATTCACACATATGTCGAATATATATAAATCCATCTTTCCGAGTAATACCTCACCGGATGCTTCTCTAAGGTGCTATCATCCTAGGTCCAATTAATCCCACCTGGATTCCCGAGACAACTATATACTGCCGAGTCAGAACATAAAAATATAAGCGTAGTGGATGCGGTCATATTTCCCCGAGTGTGAAGACAATCATCTCAATATCTCACCTCTATTTGGAACTCTCCACAATCCTCAAGCTAGGGGGATTCACCCACTTCGTGCAACCTCCTGATAGCACTAGAAGGTAATTAATTATAAAAATAGCTAGTCACCGTTATTTTAATAGCACACATTATATATATACTATCACACTACCGTATATGTATAATTTAAATTTAATCCCAGCTATACCATGTACAACACCCGCAACACTAGCCGAAACTATACCCGAGTCTATATTTCGATTCTAAATTTAATTAATTACTCAATAATTAATTTATTACCTTAGTGTCACTCAAACAATATACCCGGACTCACTCACTTGGCCCGTACTTTACTAATTAGAATTTAATGATCCAACATTCTTCTTAATAAGTTCATCACACCTATTTGTTTTATATACCTCAATAATCATCTTCCAACCTTAATCACCCCTATTTACCATTACACTATTTTGTCCTTATAGGAATTTTCACACACTGCCAAGCAAAGGAGACTTAAACCTCATCTTTAGAAATCCCCCAAAATAGTCCCAAGATAAACCGTAGAAGAGAGAACAGGTGGACGATTTTAACACGTCGTTCGAACGAGACCATATGTCGTTCGAACGACAATGGATTTATCACGAATCAATCCCAATTCGTTCGAATAACCCTGGGTTTTCTCTCTCCCTACTTTTATCAGTTCCAATCTGCCATTGATGAGTTCTGTTAAAGTGTCTGCCTAGAAATTCTTCGATTAAATCTTTAACAACTCAATACTGAACCTAAAATTTCAAGATCCCCAATCTTAAGTAAGACACCCACATCAATTGAAGGTTAATTAATCTAATCCCTCAACCCATTACAGTTCATAAAACTAAATTATTTAAAACCCAATTTAGATATCAAAACAAACCCCAAATTCATTTGTGTTCATCACACCCACTATGATATGAATTGAAGACTGAAATTAATTTAAATGCAAGTTTAACCACTTGCCTTAAAGGGTTTTTAGGGTCTGAATCCTTTGGTGTAGATGAGTATTTGATGAATAACACCCACACTTATTCTTGCTTGGTTCCCAAGAGTTCTCCAAATCCTCCCTCTTTTCTCATCTACTTAATTAGCGTTTCTTAAATGAGTTATGGATGACACACCCTATCACTTTTAGGTTTTATTAAGTCAATCCCCTTTTGGGGCTTGTAGGCCTTACTAAAATGGCCCAAACACTTCCTTGTGGGCCTGATTATGCCTAAAAATGCTCCGAGACCCGTTTACTATCCCCGATCACTCTTTTCCGACTATCTCGACCTATCCGGACTCATCTGTGCACTCATAATTGTCATCCGAATTAATTTACCAAAAGTCTTTATCTTAAACCCGATAAAGTCTATACCCAACTCCCGGTTGAGATAAATAATAACACGTATCTATTACTCTCTACGACATAAATAAATTATTACTATCCACTTAGTAATTTAATTTCCATCTACGACATAAATATTAACCATTTACTCTCCCGATTAATATTTAAATAAATATTAACCATTTACTCTCCCGATTAATATTTAAATAAATATTAATTATTAATAATTCAATTAAATTATGATACACAAGTAATTTAAAATTTGTCGAGTACATTCACTATTAAATGCCCCAAAGTACGAGGTGTTACATCACTTTCATTGATAGTCCGATCCCAGTTTTTCATGATTCTTTCTAGCATGGATCGGTTGCTCTTTCAATCTCTGTTCGAGATGGATTGGAAAACTACTCATCGAGTTGCTGAGGCCAGGTATGAAAGGGATGGGAGGAGGTAAGAATAGAAAGGTCCTTTCAACCGTTTCCCAATGATCAACTGCTTTAGCACTATCGATCATTGATTAATGAACGTTGTCAATTTGTTAATGTTTTTTTTTTGGTATGGGGAGATGTACACCTTACCAAGAGTGAATGTCAAAGACATCTCAGTAACACATACCAAATCACTTCATGTATGAACTCTCCTTTAGGGAAGACCAAGAATAAGAAGTTCACCAAATTTAGGAAAATTATTACAGTCATTTGGTCGTCTCAGGCAAATAATTCCAATATTTACTATAAAAACTTAAGACTGGACAACCCATGTTCGTCCGACCATGGTACCTAGTAAGGAAAATCGGATAGGCAATAGCCAACCACGTGATCATAGGACTAAACTATTAGCAAAACCATTTTAACTTATCAATATAATGTGATTTAAAGTTACGATGATTTGATTACATCTACTTGTGCAAAAAGCTAAAAAAAATTAAAGAGGCATGTATATAACATTCATTATAACTTGAAGGTTATTACATGACATTACAAAGATAAACTTCAGCTAAATCTTTAGTCATGAAACGTGGTTGACTTGATTGTAAACCTTCAAAACCAGTAGGGGCAACATCTAAATCATAGAGGGTAATGGTCGTCCACACATCTCTGTTCCTAGACTCACTACCAGAATTGACCCTATGTACTAGATGAGGGGGCCAAATTAGATCTTCATCCCCATCAAGACCATAATCCCCAATATATTTTTATTAAACTCATGAGAATGGAATATAGAGGAATCCATGAGGCATCAAGATTGAAAGAAGGTTGAGGAAAATCCAAATAACCTTGGCCATGCCAGTAACACAATTTTCTTTTTTTTTAAACCTCATTTCTGCCAGAGTATTGAGCCAATACGACTTTTTTTCTTGATCAAGCTCTTACGCCATATGAATAAGAGCCTCATCGTAGCCTTTCATCCAAATGGTATGAGGTTACTTATGAAATTAGTATGTGAGGTGATCTACTTTATCATTCATCCTCTTAATGGTGGACAGATGATTTTTTATAATTGCAGATTGGTTGGACAAAGTCTTCTTAGTTCTCTCTTCTTCCATTAACTGCACAATCCTCCCCCACTACTGATAAGACTGGACCTTGAAGTTCTTTATTTTCTCCAATTCCTACCTTGAGTGAGCATTTTCTTCTTCTAAAAAGGAAGCACCTTTATTATAGTCGGTGGGCTCTGAGCTCTTGAGACCTCCAAACTCACCACATAAGACATTATTTTGTTGCTCAAGAATTGCGGCGACCTCTCTGGAATCTTTTAGCTCAGCACTAATAAAAATTTCTTTCTTCGAATAAGTTGATTAAAAAAAAGCATCTTCTGGTAGTTTGGCCAATTTTTTTTAATCATAATCGGCATGAAGGTTCACTAATGATTCCTTATGTCTCTTTTGGAGATAAAAAATCATGCCATGATAGATGGCGTTGTCTTCTACTGTCCTATGAAAAGTACTACACATACTTAAGTACGAGCGTTTGGCTGAGGAAAAAGATCACGGCCGAGTAACTCCTCAAGCTCATCTTCGCTAGTCTCGTTATGGTCACCGAACAGCCGATTAAATCTCTCTTATAAGTCACTTTCGATAACGATCAGATATTCCATTCTTTCATTAAATTGAAAAGCAAGTAATCGGATGCAAGTATTTGTCGAAATAAGGAACTCGCAAGAATTTAACCGGACAATAATGTGTCGAACATAAATTTTTTTTCATTATAAAAGGAGGGGTTACATCAGGGCAAGACCTATATACCGATTAAAAGCATACATAAAACTCCTAGCAAGGCTACATAGCCTACCTTCTCTTTATCGGCTGCAACATGACCCTCTACCTGCTCAACAACCACCAATTGCTCATTATTAGCAGGCTCCCCAATCTCTTCCTCTTCATCCATCTCTTCGTCAATCTGAGGGCGAGTGCCAGGGTGGTACAATTGGAAGAGGTTAGAATATTTAGCTGTGCCAACCTTGCCCAAGGCATCGTCCCAACCACTTTTGTAGGCCACCTTCTTCAAATAATCAAACTTCATGGAGGCATTGGTGAATTACTTGTCATATATCCTTATGAATGCATCCTATTTATCCTTGGAAAGCTTGGATGTCGTCCTCTCCATTAGAGTTCTATCCTGGTCGAAAACCATCTTGGCATCATCATCCTCCTTTTTGGCAGCAATCACAATATTATAAGCCACTATTTTATCTTCCTCCAATGTCTAGACCTTCTGTTCTAACTTTTTCTTTGCATGCGTCTGAGCCTCATTAGTGCGACCGATAACTTCCAAAGATTTGCGTAGCCCATTAAAGGTATCCTTGACATCAGAAGAGGAATCCTTCATCTTGTCATTCCTCCTCAGGAGATAGTCATAGTTAATCAAGAACTGTAAGATAAATGTTCAGAAGAGGATGTTAGAAGAGAGAATTGAAGAGGTATGAGTAAAAATTATATAATAAATGACTAACTTACAAGGGACAAATTATGATTTTCCCGATCAAACAATCTTGAGTGAGGAGGATGAGATACAACTGCCTCATCGACAAAAAGGACTCTAGATATGATAAAATCCTGAGCAAGTTCAGGATTCATTATAATAGATTGGGCAACGCCTTTGCTTTTGTAAATAATTTTCCTTCCAGTAATCTAAGTTGGAGAAGGTGGATCCTTTCTCACCCTATTAGATAGAGGTTCATGATCCTTGTCAGGAGACTTATAAAAAATTAGGGGGTTTCTAGAACCACTAACTTCAGGTTTCTTATTCTCAGAAGGAGGCGACCTTGCCTCAGCAAGGAGGTTGGGGATCATTTATTTCACCATAACATTCGAAGTGATGTTGTATGGTACTATTGCGATGTCGAGAGGATCGAAGGAAGATAAATTACTTTCGATAACAAAAAAGTGATCCCTGCTCTATGAGAGGATTCAAAGGTAGAGACTTCCAGGTCGTCTAAAGGTATGGGAGCAAGCGGTATCCCCTCAGTTGGTATGGCCATAAAAAAACTAGTGGTGCTCTAATACTCGATCATAAATGAGTCCAACCCAGGATGGTCATTAGTGCCAAGCCTTTGTTGGATGGACCACATGATTTCTAAGTCAGCAAAATTAATCTCAAAGCTATGAGGAAGATTTTTCTTACTCTTATTTTAAAACAGAAAGAAAAAATACAAAATTAGCAAAGGAAAAGAAAGTGCAAGTCAACCAAATATATCTTAAGTGTGTGTCCCCTAACCTATCCCCCGACCTTCTTGAGGGCATCTCAGACCACTATACACATCACCCTCAAGAAACGGAGAAAATTTCCAATCTTTCATGATTAAACCATGATCCCAATAATATTTATTGGAATCAGGTAGGTAAACACCACATTCTAGGACTCCCTAAGTCTCCCTTTAGGTCCTTAACACCTACCCAATTCACTACAAACCCTAGGTTGTACTCTGAGTATCGATCTAGAGGCCATCGGCGTTCCCAAGCCCTGTTTGGCTCCGATCAACTTCATTGTCAGAGTGAAACCTAAATGAATCTTCGAAGGGATCTGAATCTCCTTAATAAGGGTCTCGCCCATGTGCGAATTAGCATAACAGTTTGGACCAACGGATCATATTACTACCGAAAATTAATCTAGAGGTCACGGGCCGATCTTGGGCCGCAATTTGACCCCAATCAACTTCATCATCAGAGAAAAATCTTAATAGATCTTTTAAGGGCACCGAAACTCCTTTACAATGGTCCACTCCGTGCACGAAATGACAAAATGATTCGAACTAACGATTTATTTTCCCCCAAAATTGATTTGGAGGTCAACGGGCTCTCATGGGTTCCATTTGATCAAATTCAACTCTTCATCACGAATGAGACTGAATAAATCTTCGAAGGGCACTGAATACCCTTTTCTAATGGTTCACCCCGTGCACGAATCAGCCTTACGGTATGGACAAATGATTTATTTTACTCCGAAAGATCACCAAACGCTTCTGGGACCCACTTGACCAAAGTCAACTCTTCAAACCGAGCGAAGCCCTTTGGAACATCAAAGTGAATTAAATAACCTTTCCAACGGTCTACCCCATGCACGATTCGATCTTATGATTTGGACGGATGATCCACCGACGTTTGACGATCTCCTGTCTAAAGGATCGATGGGGGCTTCCGTGCCTCATTTAATCCAAAGTCAACTCTCAGACCTGGGAGTGACCCAATGATTCTTTAAGTTCTCTTAATAACCTTTCCAATGGTATGCCCCGTGCATGATATGGACTTACGGATTGAGTTTTACGATCATTTTTCTAAAAAATCTATATAAGACTACCAATTAGCAGGTCCGTTTCCCTGCCTATCGCCAATGTATTTATGGTTACCTACCGACAGGCAGGGAAAGGACCTTATCGATCGACAGTCCCTTGACCCTATATAAGGATAGCATGATCTCACCTTCCAAGGCACCTGATAAACATCAACTTTAGTGATCTCAGCAACATTCTTCTTAAGTCAGTGAGGTTTCCTTATTTGAAACCTTTTTCCTCCTTTCATTCCCATCACTTTCATACCCCATTTAGTAACCCCCCCCTACATTCTTTACCCACTTGTAAAGAAGCTCATCATCAATCAAGATCAATCTCCAACTCTCCAAATAAGGTCAAAACATTCTTCTCTCTCTTTAAATTTTTTTATTTTGGCATTAGTTATATAAGTTCTTAATTTAGGTTTTACTTTAGATCGTACACATATTAATATTCAAATAATTTATTAGTAAATATGCACATAATATATTTTCTATAAAAAAAATAAGAAAAAAGGGTTACACTTATTTATTCCAATGGGATTTTTCACCACGTTTTCTTAAAACTAAAAATAACTTTTTGTTACACAGACATATAATAAAATCCCCGTTTAAATTTATGGGATAAACCCCACTCTCGTGTCACATGAGAACTACCGGAACTTTGATGCCTTTATAGGCTACGTAGGTGTCTCGGGCTAAAACCCGAGACTCGAGTCCTATTTTCTTATTTTCCTCTTTTTTCTATTTTACTCATATATTATTCATATATATCATACTTGCATCTTATCCAACATATACTATCGTCTCATCATAACGATCAATATCTCGATAAGCGCACACATAATATTTTTAATTATTATTTTAGGGACATTCCTATGGATGACCTCACTGCATCTTTTCCATGATGTGAGTCGGGCGACTCCGATCTCTACTTATATATACATGCTCACACACTTCACGGAGAAATTAAGGAAAATAGTAACATAAAGTCCACGAGAGACCGAAAGGGCGGGATGGGATCCTAACACATTCCCATTCCGTAACTTAACCCCAAAACCTCTGATCTAATTGGTTTCACAAGCATCAATTTTTCTTTGATGCCATTCTCTTGAGGAGACAACATGTTCTTTTTCTTGTTTTGTGCAAAATAGGTAGGCAACTCTATCTCTTTACATCATACCATATTGACGAAGGCCGAAGAGTTCCTATAAAATGGTATAAGACCTCTCCCTCTCCCCATTGCGCGCGTGAGCTCCAACCCCCGAGATGGAGAAGGAGATGGAAAATGGTACCCCGGGAGGGATGGCCATAGTGGCGACTCCGCTGGGGGTTTACTTAAGAGGGATATACTCTGTTTGCATGGGTGTTAGTGTTTTCTGCTTGTGTGCGTGTGCATCTACCTATATATTCCATTTTTATCCTCTCTTACTTCTTGTATATATCTACCTCATATTTCTATCACCTCTCACTCACTTTTCACTTCACACACTTGTGAATACTCTCCATATACACCTCACACTACCTACACTTGTATATAGGTTCATTTATATCCACATGTTGCACACATGACTTAGAATATCCATGCATATATGTCACTACCACGCACCTCCACTTACTACACTCATATATATCCATTCTCACTTATACTTATCACACACCACTTGTAGGTTACCCATGCTTAGGCTCACTATCACATACTCTCTCATAGATATCGGCACATCACTCACTCTCACGTATCCATGCTTAGTATAATATTTATGATCCATGCCAAATTTACTTTTTACTTTCACATTCTTCCTTAATAGTACAATGATCATCATCGCAAATAAAATACTCTCTCCATAATATACTAATCAAAATTCACGCATTTTTCACACTACATCACCAAGAGAATGGATATTGACCAAAATTTTATCCCAAACTGGGGGATCACTTTGTGATGGGCGCTGGTCTGGCAGGGCGTAGTTAGCATTAGTAATATGACTCTCACCTTTAATTGGACTAGTACCTTCGACGTTTATCGAACGGTTTCCCCTACATCTTACTGTTTGATCGAACACACGACGTGAGGTATATAACAGGAAACTCGTTCAAGTATGTCGAGTATATCGAATTCGCTCTCACACGTATTGTCCCCATGAGGTATATAGTGAGGCAATTCACGTACACTCAGGTATATCAAATGGCTTGTCCACATGTACCAATTTCCCTCAAAAGCAGGACGAATATCGTGGAAGTCATGCCAAAGGGGGGAACCTTTCAACTAACCCAACAACTTCATAACCTCGTATAGGCGTTAAACCTAGGGCACTCGTATTTAAGTTGATGGTTACTACACGAAACTCTTCCAAAATTTTGGGTCAGCATCCCACCCAAATTTTCATGAAATTTCATCTTTTTCTAAATGGGACCCTGTCCATGAGCCTAGAAACAAGTTAAACCATGTTTTATATATTTTCAAACCCATTTTTTCCCAAGCTCGGGTCATGTCCGACCTTTTTTTTTCATCTAGGTAAACATAATACAAATGAAAATATTAACATAATAATAATCATGCGGAGACTCTTCTCTCGTTTTTCCCTCCTTCCTTACCAAAAGTTCCAAAAACATTTCCCCCCCTCTTTTGTAAAAAAATCAAAAACGTCTTCCCTCTTTTTACCACAAAAAAAATTCCTCCAATTTCAAAAAAATGTCAAAAACATTTTCCTCTTTCCCAATAAAAAGAACTCTTCTTTTTATATTTCAAAAATAAATTCGAATCATTTTTCTCCTCAGGTCGATCGCATACCCAACCCTTGGCCTTACTCCCCATTGGCTCTGGTCTTTCGTCAAATCGCCCCAATGTCCCATCACCAATGCAGACCAAGTAGTGAATGTGTAACCTGATTTGATAATGGCCCTCGTCCAACTTACCGCCAAGATTTACAACCTTCAAACCGAGGTTCATGAGATGTAGCGAAATTGGGTCCATATTCCTAAGAGCCTGAGGTCTTCTTCTCTGCGCTATGGGTACACTCGCACCTGAGCATGTTTATGTCCCGAAAGAATATCAGCATGTCCCACGTGCGCCTCCTGCCAATGGGCCACCACCATCTCAAATCCCTATACCGAATCTTTCCCATCTTGGGGCTAATATACCCGTACCTATAGATCCGAAGGAAGAAGAGTTAAACAAGGTTAAGGTGGACCTTAAGCTATTAACCAAGAAGTTTGGCTAGGTCTGAATTTTTAGAAGCCACATGGATTACACCCATATGTCTCCCTACCCTAAAGCAAGGCTATCAAAAAAATTCAATATGGCTAACATTGAGAAGTTCGGGGCTAGCGGGCCCCCAATTGTTCATCTTCAAAGCTACCACCGAACCATGACTCTCTTAGGTACCTCCGAGGAAATAATGGCCCAGATGTTCCAACAGACTTTGAAGGACAATGCTCTTCATTGGTTCCTATCCTTAAGGAATCCAAAATTCGCAGTTGGGAGGATGTTTCCCATGAATTCGTATCGCAGTACAAATACAACGAGGATTTAGAGGTTACACACCGTAATTTAGAACTTCTCAAGCAGAACCTCAGAGAAACTGTCAACAATTTCATAGCAAGGTGGAGGGAGAATGCAATAACTAGGACCAACCAACCTTTCTAAGAGGAGCAAATTAGTACTATGAAGAAAATTTTCTTACCCCATGTCTGAGCAACGATGGGAAAATAGTATTACCAAGACTTTCGAACTCTCTGGGAAGCAGGAGTGGAGATTGAAGAAAGTATTGCCAAGATAGAGGCTGCCAAAGAAAGTATCCGAATAATTAACTCCAAAAAAATATGAAAAGCCTGCTACAGTCTCGATCGTCAATATGTCATAGTCCGCTACCTCTTGGGCGCCTAAAAGTCAAACTAAGCCAGTCTAAAAAGAATACACCTAGCTATATGATACCCTCTTTAAAGTCTACCAAGCCTTGTTGGGCCGAAATCTCATCAAAACTTTGGACCTTCATCCACTACAAAATCCACTTCCTAAAAATTTCAAATCCGATACCCATTGTGATTTTCACCAAACTACCATCCATGCCACTGATCAGTGCTTCCATCTTCGAAAAGTAATTCAAGGTTCAATTGACTGGGTGTCATTGCCTCACTGACCAATCCCAAACCAAACACCACTCATAATCCATTTCCAACCATACAAAAGCCATCTTCCTAGAGAATGACTCCAAATTCGATCCATCTACTCAGATTGTACCGAGTAAAGCACCCACCATACCCGTATTTTCACCCAAATCCCTTAAAGTCTGCCCATATTTTCTCCTACACCCTACTTATTTTGTCGACCTGGCTCTATCACTTCTCTCAAGAGTGTGTATTTCCTTTCGTACCCAGTCCGAAAGGAAAGATATGGAATTTCCAGGAGTACTGAACCAGCTTCTAAAGTGTGGGCTGAAATTGCCCTCTGAAATGAACATTGACTGTCAGAAGTTCAGCATCCTATTCATGGAAGCCCGAAAGTGGGCTTGAGAGTTTGATAAATGGGTGGTACCCATAAACGAAGTCAATTTAGACGATGCAGTACAAATTATGGCATATTTTTTTCCAAAAGACTAATGTGATTTACAGTATATTCGAGTTATAAACTACAAGGGCGGTTGGTCCCTTCGCTTCTGCATCTCCCCATTGAGTGGGAGAATCTATATAAAGAAGCCATTGAGGTTATGGAATGCATTGACTTCTCATGGCAAGACAACATCTTTGCCACCAGATGGGGGGACGAATTTTATAGCTCGGACAATAAACCAAGCCAAAAAAATATTAGTCCAATAATCAGTGTATGTGGGATGATGTTTTTTTATTATCTGCTAGGGGAAATAAACAAAGTGGCCGAATAGCCCGAGATAAATAAAGAAACAAAGTTTTTTTTCTACTCCTCCTTCGTGAAAAATATGACAAGATCTCGGCGACACTACCAGAGTCTGAATCATCAGTCAGCAGAGATAGATAAGGGAAAGGGAGTTGTCGAGACCAGAAATGACCATCAATGAAAGTAAGACCATTGAGTAGCTCAAGAAAACTCACCCCAACATCACCTTGTGGGGACTCTTCATTTCTTCCTAGATACACCAAAAATGCTTTGATAAATTTACTTATCGGGCCCACAGTCCCCCTTTCCACCACTTAGAAGAATTCGTGAACTTGGTCGGGTCCTTAACCTCTACCAAATTCCTTTTCTTCTCTGAAGAAGAAATCCTAAAGTTTCTCCGTAATCATAACTATGCTCTCAATAACTCTGTTGAGGTTATGGGTAAGATAGTCCCTCTTTCACTTGTCGACAATGGATCAACACTCAATCTTTACCCATTAAGAACCTTCAACTTCCTGGGTTTGAAAGTAAGTGACCTTGCTCCAACTTTTTCTTCAGTGCATGCCTATGATAACACTCCTCGAGAGGTGATGGGATCCATAAAACTCACAATAGCGACTGGTGATAGACGAGGTTTCGTCGCGGTGCAAGAGTCACCTACGCGCCGATCATTTTGAATTCGGCTCACCTGAATTATACAAAAACCTAAACTTATGACTAAACTCAACGGGTGAGTATAGTGGGTAAGTCAGGTACGAAAATTTATAGAGACGAGTTGTTAGAATATTACTTGGTTTAATACTTCAGAAATAAAAGTGAAAAAGGTAATTATACACAAAAAGGAAAAGATACATAAAAGGGAAAATTTATACTAGGCAAGGAAAATTAAACTAGACTAACAAAAGTGGTAAAAAAACTATAGGTTGCGTTGAATATCCCTCACCCGAGTTAATTATTATAAAATGGTTACATGGGTCAACGACGTCTCGTTTCGATAGTTAATTAAATCAAGAGTTGTCACACCCTTAAATTCACATAAAAACCTAATAAGATTTTGGCATCAACAAATACCCCGAAAATTATGCACGCAAGGTTGTAAGCACGGAACATACATGATATGCCCTGTCAAATCTCCTAGGCGCAATAACTAGGACAACGCACCCGAAATAGACCCGTAAACACCATCTCCAAAGAAAAGCAACATGTCAACCTGGAATGAGTTCAATCCGCAAAACCTAGACTCATTTAGCTAGAAAGTATATTAAAAATTAGATAAATGAAAGCAGTAAATAAACGCGATAAAACTACACTACAAAGCACGGAAAGAAAGAAAGTAAACCAAATTATGAAAGTGAGTAAATTAACTACAAAGCAAGTAAAGAAATGAAGACAACTAAATTAGAAAGCTTACATACATCAAAGTGGGCAAAACACCTAAAGTGGTGGAGTAGGGGAAAGCTCCATACAAACCCTAAACTAATGTAAAATGGAAGATGAAATGAGTATTTATACAAAACCCCCAAAATGGCAAACTTGTAAATAAAATGGCTGAGAAAAACAGGGGATCGATCGATCGATCCCTTTGTTCGATCAATCAGATATATGCCCACTGTAAAGATCGAAGGAAGAAAACTGAAGGATCGATCGATCGATCCCTTTGATCGATCGATCGATCAAGCAGGTCTCAGCCAAGCATCCTCCTATTTTGGTGTAGTTAGAAATCTCTTCCGCTAAAATCACTGTAACTTCTTCGTTAGGGATCAGATTCGCGCATCGTTCACGGCCACGCGAAGCTTGCGAGGAGGGATACATATTCCGTGTAGATGTTGGGCCAGGTGCCCAAATTTTAAATTAACTGAATTTCCCTTGAACGTACGATTTCGTACGAAGCTTAGCCGAAATGTGTCCAAACTCCATACTTGGTACCTAAATACCTACAAAAGCACAATTATACCTCATATAGCATGTTAACAATATAAAACAGAGGTAGCCTGGTTAATGGGCATAAATATAGAGATTAAGGCACCCGAGGGGACTAAAATGCGTAGGTTCAAGGGTAGAAATATGCAATATTCGGTACGAATCACACCCTCAAACTTACACATTGCTAGTCCCTAGAAATGAAATATGATACAACAAGAACTACAGTCAAACCAAAAGTAGGATGCAAGTACAAAAATATGGCATAAAAACATAAGGCCTCTTTCGCGGGTGATTCGATTGCATTTAGCGTATGCAATAAGCCGTTAAACCCCTAGGATACCCTAGTGGAAGAGTGTCGTCTCGTGAGGGTTTTCAAGGATGATACCCACAAATATCAAATGGTTTCCTCAAAATATGCCCAAACCTACATGTGACAAGCCCAAAATTAACGAAAAAGATTTCATACACATTATTAGCAAAGTGAATGCATTCACAAAAAATTCCAAATCATTAACAATATAGAATGCACCTCATAGAATTGAAACCTTAAAATGTGGGAGGGGAGCGAGCACATGCAAAGTGTGATTTGGAAAAAACTTAAATAAATCGGATACTAAATTAATGCAAGCATATATTCAATCCTCATGGGAATTACAATAATCAAGTGAATTCACTCGAAACAGGAAGTTAACACACGGAACATGCGGGCATAAAGAGTAAATGTAAATGGAAACTAGGCCGCACACATGTCAGAAATGAAGAACGCTATATATAAAATGAAAAATTATAATCTCAATGAAATATATCGCTCATTAGACGAGAGAAATGCATTTACATAGATTATCAAAACTATTTAAACCTTTGAATTACATGGCTAGGGTACGGAACGAAGGATATGTATGTACGGATTCATAGTGTTCGAAAATGAAAACTCGAGATAATGGAAAATGCGGGCAATTTCAAAATTGGACAAATAATTTCCATAAAAGGTATTAGATATACAAATGGGGAGAGTAATAAAGCTTATTGAACTATACACAACATTTACAACTTTTTCTTTCTTTTCTTTTCTTATTTTTTTCTTTTGATTTCTTTCTCTTTTTGTCTTTTTTCACATCTCTCTTTTCTTTACTTTTCTCACTCTCATATGCCTAAATTGCAACCGCAACATGACAACAATATTCAATCCCAAGGAACATTCCAAACAAAGGTACGGAAGGTGTATGTATGGCTTAAAACTCCAATTAGGAGTTGGTTATGGGATTTTGGGTTATGAAATGAAAGGCTAATATTTAGGCTCAAAGGGGTTGACTAGGGAAACATATAAGGTGAGGTCAAGGCTAATATGGGTGATATAACAAGGATGGCCTATGATCATTTCTAAAAGTTTACGCAATTCTCGAGTCAAAACAATACATGAAAATCATGCTCAAGTAACACATTTCAAATATGGACTCAATTAATGAACGATCAATGAACGAATAGAGAGATTACCAACGAATTCAACGTTTTCAAAGAGGAAAGAATAGTGTATATACTCACAAATGACGAAAGGTACAAAGATTACTCAGTGTAAGTATATACAATGCAACAAAAGATTACCGAGTTATAAAAATCTTAAACCAAATCAATATAACAAGAAAAGATCATGTGCTCATGGAATTAAAGTTTAATTCAAGAAGTTATTCATACTATCAATAATAGAGGACTAAAGTCAAATAACTTCTAAAATAGAGAACATGCATCGTTGAGTTGTCAATTGGATCGGGCAATTATTGAAATTTATCATTGGAAACAAAGGCAAAATGCCCAAAAAAGGAGAAAAAAGAAGAAAATCTTTTTGAATTTTTTTAATTTTTCTAAGAAAAGCATACTAAGTAACTAACACGTGAGCAAAAACATGGATTAAATAAAGAAATCGATAGAATATCCCACACCCCTAACTTAAAACCTGACATTGTCCTCAATGTGAATTAAGAACCAAGTTAAAGAGAGCAAAAAGAATGATATTACCCAAAATTGGAGCGATCCCCATAAGAACAAGTCCAAAGAATCTACAATAAAAGTTAGTACCGAGCATAGCAAAAACAAATAATAAAAATTTAACTAATTACACAAGACTAAATTAAAAAGGAAGAAAAGATAAAAAAAAAGAAAGAATAGAAAGCTAACTATATACAACCTACTATTTAGGCTTCATACTAACTGTACACTAGAAGTCTAAATAGTTGAGGGTCCACCGTGAAAACGATTTGAATTTGGAGGATAACCGATGTACCCTCACTCTCAAGCATGCCTTCCTAAAATATGAATTTCATTTGAACAACGGAAGGCATGTATAAGGCGTAAGAAAGGAACCATCGTCAATTAAAAGTTTTGGAGGGATGACGGGGGATTTGGATTGAATGGGTGACAAAAACATGTGGGGTCTGAGGAAAGATGAATATCCTCCCAAGGATTTTGAAGTTGGAATGGGAGGCGGTGCACACAAAGGCAATGATGCGATCGTGGAAAGCGACTCGAGAAAGTACTCCTCATCGGCGAAAAGGTTTAAAATATTAAGGTTTGAAACCGAATCATCGAGTACTTGAGACGGCGTGATAACAGAGAATGAAAATGGGGAGGAAAGAAATTCAAACTCAAGAGATGAATCATCATCGCTTGAAGATTGAGTTTCGAAGGAAGTAAGATCATTTTCAATGAAATATTCTTCTTTGGGGGCCAAAGAAGAAATCATTTCATTACAAATAGATATTACGCCCATTTCATCTTCACTTTCAATATCTATTATGCAATGGGCTAAGTCAACAATAGATTGTTCCAAAGTAGGCATAAAGTCCTCATTTGGTTCAAAACATTCTTCAACTTCAAAAGTCTCGGAAGAAAAATCATTATCGAACTCAAATAAAAATCCTGCTCATGTTCCCACCAACGATTTTCCTCCCGATAACAATTTTCAATTTTTTCATTCTCAAGCATACACAAGCCCTCGCCAAAATTCATGGGCCGAGGTGCAGATCCTTGAAAATGCGAACTTTGAAAATTACCATCGGACTTAAACTCGAACTCATTATTATAGGAATTTCGAAAACTATTGCAATTCATTTCAAAATTCCTATTATAAGTAATTAAAGTCCCAAAATCATTATCATCATCAAAATTCCAACAACCCAAGTTTTGACTTTCGTTATACTCGCCCAAAGTCATTTGTGAATTTGTAATTTTTTGGGACTCCAAGTATTGACCGCAAGTCAAAGAATTATGGGCATTTTGAGAATTATAATAATGATTATCGAAAGAATTGGAATAAGACATGCTTACCCCAAAAATGGTTCGAAGTGGCGGATTCCTTAAAGTAGATGCGCGCGAGAGAAATTCAAGCGCTCCTTAGCGCTCAAATGTAGAAGTCTTGCAAAAAATGTTAACAAAAAATACAAATGGAAAGAAAATACTATGAAATAATAAATCAAATAAATTCTAAAACAAACTCATCCCCGGCAACAGTGCCATTTTGATAGACGGAATTTCGCCGCGGCGCGAGAGTCACCTACGCGCCGGTTATTTTGAATTTGGCTCACCCGAACTATACAAAAATCTAAACTTATGACTACACTCAACGGGTGAGTATAGCGGCCAAGTCCGGGTATCAAAAATCCATAGAGACGAGTTGCTGGAATATTACTCGGTTTAGTACTTCAGAAATAAAAGTGAAAAAGGTAATTATACACAAAAAGGAAAAGATGCATAAAAGAGAAAGTTTATACTAGGCAAGGAAAATTAAACTAGACTAACAAAAGCGGTAAAACTATAGGTTGCGTTGAATATCCCTCACCGGAGTTAACTAGTATAAAATGGTTACATGGGTCGATAAGTTATTACGAATGCGTCTCGTTTCAACAGTTAATTAAATCAAGAGTTGTCACACCCCTAAATTTTCATAAAAGCCTAATAAGATTTTGGCGTCAACAGATACCCCAAAAATTATGCACGTAAGGTCGTAAGTACAGAGCATACATGATATGCCTCATCAAATCTCCTAGGTGTAATAACTAGAACAACGCACCCGAAATAGACCCGTAAACACCATCACCAAAGCAAAATAACATGTCAACCCGGAATGAGTTCAATCCGACACAACCTAGACTAATTTAACTGAAAGCAGTAAATAAACGCGATAAAACCACACTACAAAGCACGGAAAGAAAGCAAGTAAACCTAATTCTGAAAATGAGTAAATTAACTACAAAACAAGTAAAGAAATGAAGATAACTAAATTAGAAAGCTTACATACATTAAAGTGGGAAAAACACCCAAAGTGGTGGAGTAGGGCACAGCTCCATACAAACCCTAAACTAATGTAAAATTGAAGATGAAATGAGTATTTATACAAAACCCCCAAAATGGCAAACTTGTAAATAGAATGGCTAAGAAAAATAGGGGATCGATCGATCGATCCCTTTGATCGATCAATCGATCGATCGATCCCTTTGATCGATCAATCGATCGATCCCTTTGATCGATCAATCGATCGATCGATTAAATATATGCCAACTGTAAAGCTAGAAGGAAGAAAACAAAAGGATTTATTGATCGATCCCTTTGATCGATCGATCGATCAAGCAGGTCTCAGCCAAGCATCCTCCTATATTGGTGTAGTTGGAAATCTCTTCCACTAAAATCATCGTAACTTCTTCGTTAGGGATTGGATTCGCACACCGTTCGCGAACACGCGAAACTTGCGAGGAGGGATACATATTCCATGAGATATTGGGCCAGGGGCCCAAACTGTGAGTTGACTTAATTTTCCTTGAATGTGCGATTACGTACGGAAGTTAGCCGGAATGCGTCCAAACTCCCTACTTGGTACCTAAATACCTACAAAAGCCCAATTATACCTCATATAGCATGTTAACAATATAAAACAGAGGTTGTCTGGTTAACTAGCATAAATATAGAGATTAAGGCACCCGAGGGGACTAAAATGCGTAGGTTCAAGGGTTGAAATATGAAATTTGGTACGAATCTGCTGGCCCTATAAATCCCGTTATCGAGTTCCAAGTTATTGACATACCCACTTGTTTTAATTTATTGCTTGGTCGATCCATGTCTTCACCGCATGAAGGGGGTATCTTCCTCTCTCCATCAAAAACTAAAGTTTTTTGCCAAGGGGCAGGTCATCACCATCTTGGGCTACGATGATAATACTGAGAACGCCAACACCAGTAATTCATACTAGAAATACAACATGGGGCGAATGATATGCCTCTTTTCGGCTTCTAAGTTGAACCACTTCCACTTCCACTCCCATCAGGGGATGATTTTAAAGACCGAGTCTATCCAGAGCATAACCCTCACGGTAATGCCAATGTGATACATATGCTCAAGAATATGCACTTCATGCTTGGACTGGGGCTGAGATGGCGATAATAGAGGATCCTTAAACCCATAGTAACGAAGAAGGCCTTGCCTTCATGTGTTATCAACCATCATCACAGGGACTCAAAGTGCTTCGCCAACCCCTGTTGAAGAGAAGTTTAGAAAGTGCCAAGACTGTTTCGGGGGATTCCTTAAACGGAAGATTCGTTAAAGAGGGTGAAAATTTTCTGTTTTGTGGCTTTACTGAACCATGGTACGATCATGTGGACAAAAATATAAAGATAGGGATATATATATATATATATATATATATATATATATATATATATATATATATATATATATATATATATATATATATATTCTTTCAAGACAGTTACTCCTGGGTGGAGGACTCTCAGCATCATGTGCAACCGCTTGGTGAGAAAGCTATAGCTATTACTGAAGTTTCCAAAGGAAGTGACTCGAGGACTCATTCAACCTGTAGACACTAGGGTTGACACTCTGCATGATCCACTCAAGTTCTTCATCATCAGATCTATCCATCCTAATCAAGGTCACTGATGAACCCCTCCTCAATTGGAATGCTATACCAGTTCCACCGACTAAAATACAACCCCAACCTAAATGTTTAACATATTTCTTCCTCTTTTTTTGTTCCTCCTTTTTCTGTGTAATACCCCGTACTTTTGACTATATATATTTTTGGGATTAATTAATTAAATGAGTATTAATTGGAAATTAATCCAGGTTAAAAATACTTACGAGATGCGAGTTGGTATTTGATTATGTGCATACATGTTTTGATATATGTATTTGGTATTATAAAATTTGTCGTGAGATTGATAGACGGCATTTTAGAAATTTTGTTGAGACGAGTGGGACCGCCGCGTCACGGTGTAATATTTTGATAATAAAAGTGAATTTAAAATCTATAAACCATATGGTCGTTTTGAGTGCGCCAACGCGTCCGGAAGGGTCGAGATAGTCAGAAAACACTAGCCGGGGGTATAGTTTGGGTCCCGGGGTATTTTTAGGCCAAACCGGCAACTTAAAGGGTATTTTGGTAATTTTACATTTTGAGAAATTAAAAGTGACGAAAATTGGTTAATTAAATCTGATGTGGATTTGACCCACTAAGCCCATAACTAACCCATATTAACCTAGAAGGCTACGTAGGTTATCATTTAGGTTTTCTAAGTTCCCCAAATCAAACCCTAGCCACCTTAAGCCACCATTGGAGAAGGAGCTTGGAGAGAGGAATTTCTGCAGAAAACTTCATCAAACCTACACCAAAATTAAAAATCAAACCAAGGCAAGTGATTTAAATTACATTCCTTATGCAGTGAATGCTTTTTCCATGTTAGAAACCTTGATAATCAATCCTATTTAAGAGTTAAAAGAAAACCAATGAAATTGGAAGTTATTATTTAATTTTGGGATAGGTTTGCATGTAGAAACATTGTTTGAAGATTGAATTCAGAGATTTCATATCTATGTGATGTATAAACGGATTAAAATCTGGGAAATTATGATGAGAAAAATCTAGGGTTTGTGTTCTTGAAGAAAATCAGGGAATAATGTAGAAACTTGTGATCCATTAATGTTTAGAAGGTATTAAACCCTTAAAAGATGTTAGTATATCTCCTTAGTATGTTTGAGGATAGTTAGAGAACTTAATACAGTGTTGGAACGAATTTTAGAAGAGATTTGAGGAGTAAAAATGGATAAAAACGAATTGGGGAAAAATCTGGGCCGAATCTGGTAGCTCGTTAGAAGCCCCTACCCAGGTCGTTCGAACGAACTCGTTCGAACGAGCTTCTAACGAGTTGACCAGTCGCTGCTAATGAAAAGGGATTTCGTTCGATATCTCGTTCGAACGAGATATCGTTAGAAGGTACAGTTCGTTCGAACGAACTGGAACCTCGTTCGAACAGCCTCGTTCGAACGAGACTTCTAACGAGTTGGCAGAGGAATCTCGTTCGAACAGTCTCGTTCGAACGAGACTTCTAACGAGTTGACAGTTTGGTCCTTTTTGGACTGTTTTGATTTTTGGAGTCCCGTAAACTTGTTCGAGGATATAGATGACCTTCCTTTGATGATGTGAGGATAGATTTGGGACTTTTGGGTTATTGAGAGGAGTAAATTATATACGAGAGTTATATTCAATGAACCATTTGGGTTGAGACGTGAGTGTCTACTACGACGTGAGGATGAATTATGGCGTGTATAATTACAAACCGGAATAGTATGAATTGTGATAATTATAAGTTAGTACGAGAATGCGATATGTACTACGATTAAACTACGGTATTACTAAGATGTGTATTTACTTAGTATTGGTATATGGATTGTGTGTATGACATACCTACCATACTTGCTATCACGGGAGGTTGCGTTCGCTTAGGACCCTCTAATCCTTGTGTGCCTACGGGGGGGATATAGACTGGTACCTCGATGAACATAGGTCAGAGAAAGACTTATTGGGATGTTAATAAGTCCGCTGATCGTGGGAGCGTAGGTATGTACGTGACCCATGTGATGTGACTGTGTTCGCCTCCATTATTTGTGATTTGTGTTATCTGAACTATTCCTGAGAGATTCGGAATATGTGATCCTTATGTACGTGATGTACCGGGATGGATAGCAGAGTATGTGTGCACCGCAGCTTAGTTCTCGGGGTGCTTATATTGTATATTTATGATGTGAATAATATACACTTAATTAATGAGAACCTTCATGTTAATGATGTGAAAATAATTACAGTATTGTTTCGAGGAATATATCGAGTTAACCGATAGTTATATATATTGCATATTGAATAGCTGAGTTACGTTAAACCTCTACCTAATTACGAGCGTGATAATGTTAATGTAACCAAGTAATTATGGGTAGGACCTTTGGTAGTCTAGCTAGATATGTTGTCACTTAGCTAGTGGTGTGGGTCGTTATAGATGGGTACTCACGTTAGGAGTGCACAGTTAGACGAGAGGTGAGAATATCATGTGAGTGCACGTCCTAACATGTACTTTGCATTTAATGTTTTAAATGTTTTTAAAGCACTTGCAGGTTTTTAAAATATAACTCCACATTCGGGCTCTGACCCGTTTGCTTTTCAAATCTTTTTCTTGTAAAACCATTTTAGGTGCCCAGCCACAAGGACACCAAGCATAGGATACTCATTCAGGTGACGAGCTGTAGCCGTTTGTGGAAGCTATAGGGACTTTGCTTGTAGACGCTTCGATCTTTTGGATTCCAGAGTTATTATCTTTCAGTTGTAGGGCATGTTGCCCATTTCTATTAGACATCTCTCTATTTTCAGTTTTCAGACTTTGGCATGTACTGTTTTAGTTTTCGATTTACTCATCAGTTGTGGGATTTTTAGTGAGGAGTTTTCCTCCAGACTTTATTTACTTTATGTGATGGTCATTTTATTTACTTCAGTATGGTGAATGGTGTTATTTCTTCATTACACTTGTTGCATGTTAATCAGACTTATATTAAAATTTGGCAACTTACTTTTTTAATACTAGGTGGTTAGTAATAATAAAATGTTTTCGACAGTGACGCTATTAACTGAGCCAACTTGGCATTTTGAATTAATTTAATAAAGGAGTAGCTACCCGGTATTTAATTAGTCGGGGTGTCACATTCTGATAATAATGTAATCGAGACCTCCTTTGACGTGGTTCTCAACGCTTTTTTCCCCAAGAATGAAATAAACAAAGATTTTGAGTATCTTTTTGTGCCTTATTTAGTTGCTTGATGGTGATGATTTTATGAATGAACAATTATTAACTTATCTTAATAAGGTTAATTACAAAAAACATAACCAGGTTCAAATTAATGAAGATGAAATTGTTCTTATTAATCTCAGTTCTAGTAGCCAACTACGCGATATTAGGATAGGGTCTGCCCTTAACAAGCATGAGCGCACGCAACCTGAAGAACTGTTGAAGGAATTTGTGGACATCTTCATATGGTCCTACGACGACATGCACGATATTGACCATGATATAGCTCAGCATGGGATTCTAACTCTCCCGGAATAAAAACTAGTCAAACGCAAATTGTAAAAACATCTCACCGAATGGTTGCTCAATGTTAAAGAGGAGGTGTCAAATAGTTGAACGTAGGTTTCATCCGAGTGATCAAATACCCCACATGTCTAGCCAATATTGTACCCGTACCAAAATCATGAGGAAAAGTCCTCATGTGCATTGACTATCAGTATTTGAACAAGGCATCTCCGAAAGATGATTACCCACTACCCAATATCGACATGATTGTGGACAACACTACGAGTCATGCTCTTAAGTCATTCATTGACGGATTTTTGGGATACAATCAGATCAAGATGCACCCTGATCATCAAGAAAAAACCACATTCATCACCCCTTGGTGAACCTTCTGTTACACAGCTATGCCATTCGGTCTAAAAAATGCAAGGGCTACCTACCAAAGGGCTGCCACAGCCATCTAACATGATCTGATACACAAAGAGGTTGAGGTCTAGGTGGATGATATGATTATTAATCCTAAGACTCGGTAAGGTCATGCTCATACCCTTTGAAAGTTCTTCGAACGACTGCGGCAATATCATATGCAACTTAACCCACAGAAATGTATTTTCGACATCACCAAAGGAAAGATTCTGGGATTCATGATTACAGAGAAGGGAATTAAAGCAGACCCTGCTAAACTAAAAGACATATTTTAAATTCCAACACCCCAAATAGAAAAGGAAGTGCGAGGATTCTTGGGAAAATTATAGTATATTAGTCGATTCAACAGCCAGTTGACTTCTATTTGTGAACCCATCTTTAAACTCCTCCGAAAGGATTCCACCAAAGTTAAGAATGAGGCTTGTCTGGAAGCCTTTGACCAAATTAAGTTGTAACTTACCCGTCCTCCGATACCCATGCCACCATAGGTTAGTCTCCCTCTACTCATATACTTGAGCATAACAGACACCGTAACTAGGTATTTGCTAGCCCAATACTTTAAACAATCACCTAAAGAAAGGGCTATCTATTGCGTCAGTCGTAAATTAGCTGGGTGCGAAGTCAATTACACTGCCTTAGAAAAAGCATGTATTGCCATTGTCTGTCTCACTCGAAAATTATACCACTACATGCTCCCCTTTTTCATCAGAATTGTGTCCCTAATTGATCCTATCAAATAGCTACTTGAGAAACTTTCCCTGTCCAGTGAAGTGTCTTGATGGATGCTTCTGCTAGCGAAGTATAATATTATATATGTCACGTAGAAAGCCATAAAAGGGAGAGCCATTTTTTACTACCTTGCTGACTACCTTATGGAGGAGGCCAACGTTTAGATCTTTGAGTTCTCGGATAGAGATATACTTTGTACCTCTCAGGAAGACCTCCGATGGTAAATGTTCTTTGACGACGCTTCCAATAAGAAATAATATGACATTGGGATAGTGCTAATCACCCCTAATGATTCTCACACTCTTATTGACATCAAACTAGATTTTCCCAGCACGAACAACATGAACGAATTCGAGACATGCACTGTAGGCCTCAAAGTCGCTCTCAAAAATGGTATCCAATGTCTAGATGTGTATGGAGACTTTGCCCTCATCATTATCCTGGTCCTTAGAAGATGGAACGTCAAATATTAAAAGTTCTTACCCATCCATGCCCACCTAGAAGAGCTGGCCTCCCAGTTCTGAGATATCACCTTCCACTACGTGCCTCGAGCAAGGAACAACTTGGAAGATGCCCTTGACACCTTAGCCTCCATGGTCAACATGCCCAAGGAAATAACGATGGCCCATCTCCTAGTCCAAAAATAAGCTAAACCTAGCCACTGCTACCACATTAAACTCGTCATAAAAGAGGGTTCTGACATGGGCAAGTGTTGGTATTACGACATTTGGCGCCTCTATAAACATGGCAGGCACCCCCAAGATGCCAATAAGAAATACCATGCAACCCTCCACAAACTGGTTGCCCAGTACATTGTCTACGATAAAGCATTGTTCAAGAGAAACTTCGATGAAACCCATTTGCACTGCATCGCAGGGGCTGACATTGAAGAAATGATGTAGAAAATTCACAGAGGGGAATGTGGATCCCACATGAACGATCATATGCTAGCTAAGAAGATTATCCGATAGGGTTACTATTTGACCACCATAGAGGATTGCACTGACTATGTCCGAAAATTCCTTAAATGCCAATAGTTTGTAATCTTCAGCAGTTTCCTCTGTGAGAACTGTACAATATGACTTCTACCTAACCATTTTCCACATGGGGCATTGATCTCATACAAAAATTCACACCCAAAGACTCCAATGGACACGAGTTCATACTGATTACCATTGATTACTTCACCAATTGGGTTAAAGCCGAATCATACGCAGTACTGAATGCCAAAAGTGTAGCCAAGTTCATCCGGAGGAACATTATTTACTGATATGAGGGTCCCCACGAGCTAGTATCAGATAACGGGTTAAATTTTGTGGCAAAAGTCATATAATTGGTCGACGAGTATGGGATTCAGAGACACAAGTCTTCTCCCTATCGACCATAAACCAATGGTGCAAATGAATCCATAAATAAGAACCTCAAAGCAATCATCAGCAAGATGATCAAAAGTTATAGAGACTGGGCTAATCGGATCCCTTACACCTTCCGGGGCTACCGCACTTCAGTCCAGACATATACTGGGGCTACCCCTTACTCTCTAGTATATTACATGAATGCAGTCTTACCCATTGAAATAGAAATAACTTCATTAGGCATTATGCTTGAGAGTAAAGTTAACGAGGAAGACTGTCATCAAAGTCGTTTCGACGAGTTATCGCTCTTAGAAGAAAGGAGACTAAAGGCTATATATCATATACAAGGATACCATCACCGTATAGCACAATCATTCAATAACAGATTCAAAGATCGGGGTTTTAGAGAAGGGGATTTAGGCCTCAAAGAAATCATAGAACCCGTTTGGGAACCCAGAGGGAAATTCTAACCAAATTGAAGTGGCCCCTACATCATGAAAAAGATCAAGATTAGTGGATCCGATGTGCTTACTGACCTTGATGAAGAAGAGATGGCGCATCCAGTCAACTTGGACCGTCTTAAGAAATTCTACTCTTAGTTTGAGGCTCGGTGCGCTATGACTCCTCTCACCCCCCTTTTATTCTTAAAAAAATTATGCATTTCCCTATAATCAGAACTAAGTGGGGCCTGATCCTCTAAATAACTTTTTACCTTCAGAATGAAACACAAAAAACTTTTTAAAACCCCAGGGGTACGTAGGCAACTCATATGCTTTACATGGGTACGATCCTTTTTTTTCCATAAAATGTTATTCTTTTCTTACCTCCGAGAACGAAAATTCGTTTTATCATTTACATGAACAAAAGGAATATGTATGCCTTAGTGATTAGTATAGATAATTAAAATGTAAAACTCATCAAGAGGCACACCAATATAATTAAAATACTTTTTTATTCCATAATGCTAGAATATGGTACAATTATATAAAATAACAACGTAGGGAGTTAAACAACTACCCCCCGCCAACTAAACTGTCCTAGAACAAATCAAACCAAACTGTCCCTAAAATAAAACTAACCAAACCTTCCCAAATTTATTCCCAAGAACAAAAAAAATAACCAAACACATCTCAGTCACAAAATCTTCATAAGAAATGAACACCATCTTCATAAAGGAACTTATCTGTAACTACCATAAGACCCAGTCACATCCTCATCTGCTCCTTGAGGCCTCCAAACTTACCCTACTTTGGTGTAATGCCGAAGGTGCTCCATAGAGTGATAAGCCCATACCAGCCTAGAGAAAACCACTATGGCCCCTCTATAATGTCAAACATGACAAACCATATTGGTCTAGTCTCCTCTGCCAAGATCTTAGCCCCTACCCTCTTCCACAACCATTTCATATAATCTCAAAAAACATGCCAAACCTTCCAACAGATTGAGAAGGACGGGTTACTGGCCCACAATTCTCCCACAAAGAACCCAACAACATGTGCAAGCCTTCAGTCAAATCTTCTACTAGAAAGAAATCGAGAGTACGTGAAGGAATAATTTTCTACTATCGACTTGACAAAGGATCCGCTAAGGGAAACAAAATGAGGTTTGTCGAAGGCAACTAACTGAACGTACTAGTATTCCCCCAGTTCCAGAATGGGTTGCAACTCCCCCACTATGACACCAACCAGCGCAGATATTGAACTCCGTGCTCCACAAACCAGTTTACCCAGTTCTCTATGGATGGTCCAAATTTGATGAAATAATGAGTGAAGAAACTCAGTACAACTGCCAAGGGATATTCATGGGTCGCTAAATGGAATCTCATAGCCAACCACATGAACAACATAAACGAGCTTCCTCTCAGAAAATCAGAACGACCTTCCATCTAAGCATCTAGACCATTCAGGGTCTCATCCATTATCATCACCGTAGGATTGTGATGATATGACATCCACATTGTAATGGCAGCCAATTGAGGCTCCACCATCACATCCATGATCACCAGCAGTATCTTCAAAATTAAGCCCAGGGTAACAGCTCCGGCATGACCCGAATTATTGAAATTCCATTGACGAACAGAATACATGACAACTACGAGAGAAATCATCCCCCCAATGACCAATGGTCGAGCCGTCGAAGAAGAGATGTGGAGAAATCCTGCTAACAGCTCCCAAGGAGATCGAGAGAATTGAGGCATAGTCACTGCCACACTGGGATTAATAACCAATATAACTGAAAACTACTCATACGTCGAACATACCTCATCCAAGCCAAAGCGAAAAACATGATCCTAGGGATACCAAAATTGTGTTGCCGTTGCTAACATGTTCCAGTCGTTGGGCTGATTGTTCCACAAAGAGACCCAATATAAGTTAAAAGCGTCATAATCTACACTATACAGACACATAACTTCCAAATTCTCGAGATATGAAGAAAATTCTGCACTCATGGGAAGGGTCATTTTAGGATATAATAAGATAGAAGGTAAGAAATAAGAAAGAAATCAAGAAGTAAGAAATAAAGGAGAGAAAATGTGAATGGGTGAAAAAAACCTCACCACCTTACCGTCTTTATACATGGAAGCCTTAGCTAAAGACAAGAAATCTAAGGTACCCGAATAAATGACTTCCCCTGCAGAAAGTGAAATCAAAGCTTTAGGTTGATTTGACTGGACTCAACTATCGATGGGAAGGATAAGGGGTATGCCAATCGGTATCCCCCTTATTTTAGAAAATTATATCCTTCCTTTTTTGTCAAAATCAAAAATCTAAAAATGAAATCCTTATTTAGAACAAAATTCAAGTTGCTTCTTCCTATATCATCCATATTTACCCATCCTTTCTCAAAATAAAATTTCTCTTGAATTATTTAAATACCCCATCCTTTTTAAGGCCTCAGTAACAAAGTAAAGAGTGCATGTAGATTAAGTCATTTAAAAACATATATAAACAAAAGTCTCATTTTATTATATATGTTGCCACTTTCTTCATTACATCTTTTCAGTAAAGAAGAGAGATAGAAAATGCAAAAAAGAATGCAGGACTCTGCCTGAAACCCCCATCTCTCGTCTCATCTCTTTAAGTGCCCCCATTCCTATGGCGAGTGCATTTCCCCTAGAGACAAGCTGTGGGGACTCCACTCCCCGATCCAGATCCGTCCTCCGAGGAAGTAGATAACACCAGACTAGAAGAAATCGGGACTGAGTCCTTGATGTAGGCACTCGCTGAGGCTAGCTAGTCCCAGATGTCCCTGAGCTAAGTAGTCGACACCCGAACATGTTACAAATAAAATAATAGAGACAAAAGGCAAATCAGTCAGTCTAAAGCAAAGAAAAATCCAGATAAGGACAAAGAAAGATAAGAGATATACCTTTAGCTGAAGGACATCCTCTGTCAGCCCCAACACCTCTGGATCCACCGCATTAGGGCGATACTGCATATGCAGTGATCCCCCTCTAACTAATCAGAAATTATAAGAAGGCGGGGCGAGATGAATGAATGGAACCTCCATTGTCGCTAATAATGACGACACAACACCTGTGCTATGGGCGGATCCCATCATCCTACTCATACCCCTGTACAAAGCCGTAGGAGGCAGAGGCATGTTCATCACGTCATAAGTACAAGAAGGCATCAACCAGCTCGTCGCAAAGACGAGGTAGTCATAGGTTGACGTCATATCCTTATATGATGAATAGGGCTTGACAATCATCACCGCCACCCTAGCCTCCTCTAACATCTCCTGCACCCGCCTCATGTACATCGGGGCTCCGTCGGTGGGACCACCACCTCATCATCCATGATTTATCAAACCACTCTCTCCCTCAAATACCAGGAGTAGCCGAACTTATGCAATAGCAACCGACGCATCTATGTATGCACCACAATAACCCCCTATGTACCGGACATCCATCACCCAGGGATAGAAGGTCACCTGCAATTTCCAATAAAGATCAATACTCGAGTAAACAAAGAAAATTCTAAAAAAAAGGATTCAAAAGGAAAATGATTAACAATGTCGCTCGTCAGGGTGTTCAGGGCCTAACGCACTGTCGACAATGAAGGAGACTGCTTTGACCGCTGATGGGACTTCCTCCAATATACATCCGATAGAAGTCCCCCACCTCCTAATCATGTAAACCTTTCAAATGGGCATTGATACCGATCACCTCATTAAACCATGTCTGCATAAAGGACAAGAGCAAATAATAAAAAAATGCAAGAAAATAGACAAGGAAAAATGCCAGAATTATCTCAAGAAGATACGTGGCCCTAGTAAAAGTTTGTCAATAGCACAGGCTGAAAGAATCTAAAGATGAGTAAAGGGTCGCCAAGGTTAGGATTCCCCAGAAATAGAGAGGGATATTTGAAACCCCCCTCAAAAATGGCAAAAACATAAGTGGGTGATATCGCCACTATACGCCACTAAGAACCCTCCCAACAAAAGAAGAATAAATAAATGGGTCATCTGTCGTACCTTCAACCTATCTATCTCATCAATCCTTTAACTCAAGAGCACCTCCTGCGAAACAGAAATGCAGATGGAATCTCTAGAAACTATCCTCCTAACGTCTCCCAACGCAGATTCAATTGCCTCAGGTGTCACCCTCAAAGACCGGTCCACCTTAATCTAGAAACCCTCGCAGTCGATCCCCAATAGCTCTTGAACGTCAATAGGAGTCACCATTATCTTCCCAAATCCCAAATGAATGGTGTGGGTACAATCCCACCACCTCTCCCCCAGAGCGCATAGAACATCCATAGAGCATAGTGTCTCATCCAAAGCAGATGCTAGGCGACCAAAATCCGTAGAGGAAACTACCCAGTGCACCACTGCCGGAAGGTGCTCCCACACATCCTTAAACCTCATCGTCCCCCAAGAACAAAAGCTCGTTGAAGCTATGTCACTCTACCAAAGTAAAGAATCCTTTTATCAACTCAAGGAAATAAAAAAATAAAAGAAGAAAAAGAATGCCAAAGGTCATTAATACCTACATAGCCACTAGGGATCCTCACCCTAGACAAGCAGTGATGTGAAGGCTCATACAAAAGAGTGCGATCATCAGCAACTGGCTCGAACAACTCTAACGCATTTTCATTGTCTAATGACATGGGCACCATACCCTTCCATTCTAGGTTCTCCCAATTGTTGACCCCTAACCACACCACATGGGGCTCGCTACTCGAAAAAATTCGCCATTTCTAGGACTCGAAGAAGGAAAAAGGCTTAGGAACGGATCTTAGGAAGAAAGGGTAGAAGATCTGATGTCGATTGGCAGTTCCCTGACACCCACCGATTGGCACCTGCCTCTTCCCCTTTCCAAGGCAGCGCAGAAGATCATGCCATTGATAAACGACAACCCTTGCAACATGCCTATCGGCAACCCCTTGAAAATTTGTACAAAAAGTCTCAAAAAATGCCAGAAAATCCCAAAATTCTATAAAAAATTCCTAAAATTGCCAAATAAATATTGGAACGGATCTTAGGAAGAAAGGGCAGAAGATCTGATGTCGATCGGCAGTTCCCTGACACCCACTGATTGTCACCTGCCTCTTCCCCTTTCCAAGGCAGCGCAGAAGATCATGCCATTGATAAACGACAACCCTTGCAACATGCCTATCGGCAACCCCTTGAAAATTTGTACAAAAAATCTTAAAAAATGCTAGAAAATCCCAAAAAATTCTGAAAATTGCCAAATAAATATTGAAACATTTTTCAAACTACTCGAAATCCCCTGCCGGATTAAAACTACATTTCCAATCCCAATTTAAATTATAAAACAATATGCCCGCATCCTCAGATTCCACTACAAATTCCCAAGTAGAACCTCTAAATCTAACTTGCCTAGTGGAGCTATTAGCCAGTTGGATAACTCTATTCGATAGTGCCTCAGAGAAACACATTCCCTAGCGGAATCCCAAGACCTCAAGTCATCAATGGTTTCCCTAGCGTAATATCCAATATAAATTTTACCCCAATCCCTCCGCTATAAGAATTTCATCTCCCCCAATAAAGTTATCTCCTCTCAAAAGGACATAATCCCAAAACATATGCCTCTTCCCCAGTAGAGTCTCAAAAAGGTAAATTAATGACTCCCCAGAGAACAAATCCCCCGGGTTGTTACAACTTTTAGTCCGTAGAATTGACCTCAACCCCTATAATTAGTCGCTCAACTTTAGGTCGACAGAATTGTCCTCGACTCGCATAATTGGTTGCCTCTATTTTAGGTCCTCGGAATTGACCTCGACCTGCAGAATTGATCGCCCTACTTTAGGTGCTCAGAATGACCTCGACCTGAAAAATTGGTTAGGTCCTCAGAATTGACCTCGACCCGCATAATTAGTAGCCCCAACTTTAGGTCCTCAGATATGACCTTGACTCACAGAATTAGTTACCCCTACTTTCAATCCTCGGAATTGACCTCGACCCACAGAATTGGTTGCTCCAACTTTAGGTCCTCATAATTGACCTCGACTCATAGAATTGGTCGCCCTCAAGTTTAGGTCCTCAAAAATGACCTCGACCAACAGAATTGGTCATCACAACTTTAGATCTTCATAATTGACCTCAAGCTACAGATTTGGTCGCCATAACTTTAGGTTCTCATAATTGACCTCGACCTGCAGAATTGGTCGCCTTAAGTTTAGGTCATCATAATGACCTCGATCCATAGAATTGTCCATCCCCAACGTTACCTTAGGCCCTCAAAATCGTCCTTAATCCTAAAAAATGGTCATCCTTTTCCCTTCGGTCCGCAGAATTGACCTCTTTCCCAAAACATCATATGGTGTCTATTTGATGAGTTTCAATTATTCTATGCTGACCCGTCTAGGGGATCTATAAACACCACATTATAGGACCTCCTAAATCTCCCCTTAGGTCCCTAACACCTCCCCAATTCACTACAAACACTAGGTCATACTCTGAGTACCGATCTAGAGGTCATCGGGTGCTCCCAAACCCCGTTTGACTCTGATCAACTTCATCATCAGAGTGAAATCTCAATAAATCTTTCACGGTCTTTGAATTTTTTTTCTAATAGTTCGGCCCATGCAGAAATTGGGATAACAGTTCGGACTAACGGACATGTTACTACCAAAAATCAATTTAGAGGCCACCGGGGGCTCCTGGGCCCCAATTTGACCCCAATCAACTTCATCGTCAGAGGAAAATATCAATGTATCTTTTAAGGGCACTGAAATCCCTTTCCAATGGTCCACTTCATGTGCAAAATAACATAAGGGTTCGGACGAACGATCTATTTTTCCTTAAAAATTGATCTAGAGGCCAATGGGCGCTCTCGATCTTCGTTTGACCAAAGTCAACTCTTTATCTCGAATGATACTAAATTCATCTTCAAAGGTAATTGAATACCCTTTCCAACGGTCCGCCCCATGTGTGAATCAGCCTTATGGTATAGACGAATGACCCATTTTACTCTGAAAGGTCATCAGACTCTTCTAGGACCTATTTGACCAAACTCAACTTTCCAAACCGAGTGAATCCCTTTGGAACACAGAAGTGCCTTGTATAAACTTTCCAACGGTTCTCCCCATACATGATTCAAACTTACGATTTGGACGAATGATCCATCGTCGTTTGTCGATCTCCTGTCTAAAGGACCGATGGATTCTTTTGAGCCCCGTTTGACCCAAAGTCATCTCCCGAACTCAGGAGTGGCCTAAGTATTCTCAAAGGTACCTAAATAACCTTTTTAATAACATGCCCCGTGTGTGATTTGGACTTACAAATTGCATTTTATGTTCATTTTTCTAAAAAATTTGCACGAGACTGCCAATTGACAGGTCCATTTTCCCGCTTATCGACCGTGTGTCTAGGGTTACCTATGACAGGCTGGGTAAAGACAATTTCGATCGACAATCTCTTAACCCTATATAAGTAGAGCATGAGCTAACCTTCCAAAGCACCTGAGAAACATTAACTTTAGTGATCTCAATAACATTCTTCTTAAGTCAGTGAGGTTTCCTTGTTTGAAACTTTTTCCTCATTTCATTCCCATCACTTTCACACCCAATTTAGAAAAAATCCCCCTACATTCTTCACCCACTTACAAAGAATCTAATCATCAATCAAGATTAATCTCCAAGTCTTCAAAGAAGGTCCAAACATTATTCTCTCTATTTAAATTTCTTTATTGGCAGAATTTTAAAAAACAATTGATTGGGGGAAAGTGGCCTCATACTCAATAATAAATATGGAGGGTAACCAATGTCCCACAACCAGAGCATAAAGGTAAAAGTCCCATTCAAAAATTCAATTTGACCCATGGAAGGATTCTGTGTGTAACCCTAAAAGCTTCTATCGAACTCTAATAAATAACACAAACCATATTTCTTCAAAAATAAGAAATAATTACAAAGGAATGAGAAGAAGAAAGAAAGAATCCCTACAACAAAAATGAAGAACACAACAAGCTCTCACAAGCAGTAGAAAATCTTAAAGATGAAGAAAGAGATTTTTGAATGAATATTGAAGTGAACGACGGGAGAAAATGACACTTCATAAGCCTAAATGACATCTACACGATTTCCTCAAAATGACATAATTAAAAGTATCTGTCGTTTTGTTTCGACGGCAGTTCCCCGTCGAAAGCATGCTATTTCCAACGTACCCCTGAAGCACTTTGCTTCCCAAAAGTTTTTTGTATTTATAGAACTGCCACTGCATTGGGATGATAAAATTTTCCAAAACATGCCACTCTCATAGGTCACCTTCCAACCACGTGTCTCTACCAACCCAACTACGAAGACTTGTTACCGGGTTTTTATGAAGTCGATCGACTCTTAATAGTTTACACTCCATCCATTCATTCTACATGTTTAGCCACTTTAAATATTTTATTCTCTATATAAGCTATTATTCGCTTCAATCATCGATGAAGTCTTCAGGGCTTTTATTACACCATAAAGTGGAATACAACTTGGACCAGTGGTATTGTGACACATGTCATCAGGAAATGCTCATCTTATTCATTAAATGTGGTCGACACATCATTTCCTTATTTGGATCAATATTATCCTTAGTCGATTGGGTGGCCAACTAAGATGAAGTAAAGTTATTACTCACTAAACACATGGGGGCCACACGTGAGAATGTTTACAACTATCATTACCCACACATGGTTTGTCCTTTTAGTTAATCATGGTTAGCTCATCATTAGCTATTTCGTAGAATGTAGAAATGTGTAACTAGTTGATTTAGAAAGGCATTCCGCCCCCCCCCCTCTCTCTCTCTCTCTCAATTTATATATATATATAGGGGTGTGCACGGTTCGGTACGGTTCGGTTTTGGACCGCAATTCAGACCAAACCGATCGGTTTGGATTTGGAAAAAATCAGACCGAAACCGAACTGATGATGAAAAAAACCGCCAGTTTCGGTTCGGTTCGGTTTCAGTGCGGTTTTAACCGATTTTCAGTTTTGGTCGGTTTTTTGTAGGTCGGTTTTCGGTTTTGGAGGTTGGTTAATGGTTTTTGGATATAAAAATAAAAGATATTTAAGGGTTTTTTAATATATAATATCGATGTCGGTTCAGTTCGGTTCGGTTCGGTTCGGTTCGAATCGATTTTTTCTTTATCTAAACCGACAGTCGAACTGATATTGTCGGTTTTTTAAATCCTTAAATCGCAAACCGAACCGGGCTAAAAAAAACGCCGATTTAGGTTCGGTTTTCTGTTCGGTCGGTTTTTTTGCACACCCCTATATAAAAATAAATCAACCTATAGATAGTACCCAATGACTCACAACAATGGTATCTAAAAAGATTCAACTTAACATCCATACACTAAACCTTAGAGAGATTCATGAGAGAATATATGCATTCTTCCATTATTAATATAAACACCATTGCACTTGTGGATGTTGGCGCCTCATTGGGCCAAACCATGATAATCTACAATTTCCTTCTCTGTCTCTCATCTCTTTCAAATCTAAGTCATTAATATTTTTAATTGTTATAGTTTAATATTGGTATTAATCAACTAAGGCTCGTAAAATCCCTATACCATTTATAGACGATAATAGATATAATAAATAAATATAATTAAGTGTCTAATTGTGTTAGCATTCAACTTAAAATTCAAATTTAACACCTTTCAAAGGTACGTAACACAATATTTATTTGTTGGGTATATTATATAACCTGGATTATACATTTTAAATGAAATAATGATTGGTTATCTATGTTGTTTTTCAGTAATTTTCCCGTAGCTTTCGCCATTATCGAGTCGAAAACAGAGGACAATTTGGAGAGGCTTTTATGTATTTTTTGTTATATACTAAAGGATAAAAATCGAGTAATCACTTTTATTTCTAATAAAAAAGATGGATTATGTGATGTTGTCTCTAGGATTTTTTCTTCATCACCTCATTCGTATTGTATTCACCATATAAAACAAAATATACTTGTGAAATATCCCGAAAAATAATGGTTTAAGTATCGTGATATGATTGTAGGGTTGTTTGTATCATGTACATGTGCAACCATATAATTTCTGTTTGAGCAATGTATGGAGAATTTGTTGAAAGAGGGTGTTGACACAATGGTTAACTTTCTAGAGAACTTGCCATATAAAAATTAGGCAAATGCTCATTTTCAAGGTATGGGGTACGGTGAGATGGTATCTAACATTGCAGATACTTTTAACTCGTGGATCTTAGAGGAATGCCACATACCAATAACACAAATTATAAATGGTATTAAATGAAATTGATGAAATTAATGTGTTATAGGATGTCTGCAGCAGAGAAATGAACCAACTTGTTATGTCCCAAGGTTGTAAAGATCATAACGGAAAGTTTGGACGGGACATCATATATATGTTAGTCAAGTAAGAAACAATGTTTTACAAGGTGTTTGATGAGGATATACATATGGTTAATTTAAAATGTTGAACGTGTTCGTGTAACATGTGGAAGATTAACGGCTTGTCATGTACACACGCTTGTATCGCCATGCAATCAGAGGGAATTGAAGTTTATAATTTTATTAAAGGCTATTTCAAGGAAGAACACTTTTAAAATTCGTACAAGTATCTAAAATATCTAGTCCAGGAGATACCAAAGGTCTTTGTCGTTGGTGAAGAGGGCATTTCCCCTCCAAAGACATGCAAACCACTAGTCCGACTAAGAGTGAAATGTATCAAGTCATCCGGCGAGGTGAGGCCAAATAAGTGTACCAATGGACATAACAAAAAGACTTGCACCGCACCAATTTAATGTTATTTGTTTATTTTCTATTTCCATTTTTGTGGAACTTCAAGTTTGTTAATCTTTATTCAATAAAAAACTTATTTCATATCTGAAGTTTTATTTTATAATCCATCTAGATGCCATTTTAATGTATGCTTTACATACATTGTTTAATGATTACGTGCGATACCACCAGTAATTCATTTCAAATGAACTATTTATATGCTCATTAGATACCAAAATGATTAAAAATAATAAATAAGTGTATATAGTGTACTATAGATCAAGGGAAGTTGGTGTTTAATAATAGTAGAAATAATTGAATATGTTGTGTGTGATTACTCTAATATATCTTTGTCTATATAATGATTGGTTTGTGGTGGATTAAATTCCATACAATAACAATGGAGTGTAAACTGGTGTTTCAATTATTTTGATATATCCGTGTCTATATAATAACCAATCGGTCTGCTACAAGTATAATTGTTTACATTATTTAAGGTTGCTATCCCAAAAACATTAAATATAATTTATTTTATCAATATCTAGCTAACAAAAAGGTATTTTTTTACCGTAAATGACTCGTTAAATAAAGTTGAACCTAATAATATGTTAAATAAATATTCAATGACATATAATAAATCAAGTTTTTCTATATTTTTTAGTTGTGTAAGGACATTGTCCGTCACATTTTATTATGTCGTATACCGCTACAAGTCGTCAAAAAATTGAGGAAGCCATTATCTACGAACTCCTGGCCCGAATTAGAAGTGCACTTGAACATTCAAGCTCCAACGAGATAATTTTGGTAAAAATATGATTAAGTTCCATTTGCATTTCATATTTAAAGTATTGGGATTAGTTTTAAAAGGTTAGAATTTTTTAATATAAAATTTCTTTTGAATAAAAGAATTTTTTTTTTTAAAAGGGGGATAACTGTGACATCCCGCCTAATTAAATACCGGGCGATCACTCCTTTATTAAATTAAAATCAAGGTGAACAGTTGGTTCATTCTTAGCATCACTTTCGTAAAAATAACTTTTTCAAATTTAACACCCTATTTAATTAAGCAAAGTGTCAAAATCATTTTTTTTTAACATTACTTTCCAAATTTTATTTTGAAAATAAAGATTTAATTATCTACAACAATTCAATATTTAAAGAATCACACCACAATAATCCTGGAACATATAATCCAATTAATTTAAACATTCAACAACTAAACCCCAGCATTTAAAACTTAAAGTAAAACATACATGCTGAATAAATCCCAAAGTAACAGTACTAGAAATAACTGAAATACAAATGTCCCAATAAAACAGATAACTAGTGGAAAGGGCGACACATGCCCAATAAGGAGAATGATAGAAGTGGAATCAAGTAAATGAAATCGTCTAAGCAAGTGGCCTGCAACTCCCACCTAAGCTACATCACGTTCCTTCCAAGGGATCCTAAACAAGAAGCCCTTGTGGCTGGGCACCTGTAATATATACATATATATACAAGAGAGAAAGAGGAATAGAAACGGGTCAGAGCCCGATAGTGTATATGATTTAAAAATTCGTTTAGCAAGTATTTAAATTGATACAGGCCAATGCAACAACATATTAGTGCAACATTCTCTTGAGAAATTCTCGCCTCTCTTCTAATGTGCACTCCTATCGCACTAACCTTCCCAATGGTTTATCTCATCATATATCACACTATCCTTCCCCAAGGATTTAACTTATCTTAGGTGACTCTCAAAATTTAAGATTTAACAACATCATGGTTTAAAAAGGATAATTTCATTTAGTACAAAATGCTCATTTTAACTTTATTGATTCATAAAGTTTTTCAATATCATATTATACTTTTCAAAACAAGTATTTTCAATTTGAGTCATTATACATGTCTTACTTACCATAACACAGTAGGCAGTTTCCCATATTTCAGAAGTTCATATATATATTAAATACTCGTATAATATATATATATTCTAACAGCACCCCACATAAAATTTTATGGTGCATGCATACTCTGCTATCCAATCCCCGTATCAATCGTACTAAAGGGAATACAAGTTCGGAATCACTCTCGAACTGTATAAATACATACACAAATAATATTGAGGCGAAGCATAGTTTCCAAGAGGTCAGTACATACCCTCACGTCTCTTAGGACCGTGACTACCGATTCGATATCCTGTACCTAGGATTTCTATCTTCTAGGGTACGAGTCAATATCCCCCATAAGGCACACGAGATAAGATCGTCCCAGCGCGAAAACCTCAGAGATAGTAAGTAGCGCGGGCATGATTTTCACAAGTATATAATATATGCATACACAATCATATAATATACCACTTTTATTATATCAATTTAGGTTTATCCAATAACCCACATTCACAACATTTATCCTTATTTTCCCATTATTATTTATCAAGTATAATGGTTCATTTCTAACTTTAATTCCAAGGATTTTTCCAACTTACTACGTAATCCTCATGGACTCTATTCTTCCAAATGTACAATTCAGTAGATATCCATTTATGTTCCAACATAACTCTCTCTTACGTGTCTCTCCCCTTTAATATATACTTACATTGTCCCTTATGAAAAATATCCCAAAAATATAGATTTCGCCTTACATTAAAGGATTTTGAATTTTATTTTTAAAGATGAGAATTTCAAACGGTTTCGAAATCGGAATTAAAATGGAGTTTATTGAATTTTTATTATCTAGAAGATTCCTCGAAACATAAAACTCTATAACAAAAAATATATTTAATAATATTGAACGGTCCGATCGAGCTGAATTTTTTTTCGTAGCTTCCTCTCGTCTTCAGCTAATTCTCTGTAAAATTTCATCCAATTCCAACGGTCCGATCGTCCGGAATAATTTTTTTTTGTGTTTGTATATGATTAGAACTCTTTTCTTAATTAAACTCTTAATCCTTTATATGACAAAGGGTTTCCAGAATATCATATAAATCATCAATAAATGAAAATTTCCCATCTCAAATTGGGTTTTTCTTCCATAAATCTCATCCTAATAACTCCTAAACTCATATGGATGATGCATCAACGAAATAAGCAAGATAAACGATTGCCTGGGATTTTCAGAAATCTGGTTTGGTGATGAATTTGGTGTGGTTGCGTTCCCCGTCTCGCGATCTACACGTTGGCGGCGGTGAAAACGGGTGAGTTTTCAGCCTTGGAATGCCTTGAGAGCTCTCTCCTCTCCTCTCCAATGGCCGTTCTAGTGTTTTGAGTTATCTAACCCTAGGAGATAACCTAAACATCTGATATAACCCCTTTAATTTTTGTGGGTTTAATTATCCAAAAATACAAAATGACTAAAATGCCCTCTCGGGGTACTAATTAGGCCTAAAAACGCCCCGAGACCCAAATCAAACTCCCGGGTATACTTTTATGACTATCTCGACCCTTCCGGATGCGTTGGTGCACTCAAAACGACCATACAAACAACTTATAAAATATTTACTTTTATTTATCAATATTTAGTCCCGACGCGATACGGGCGCATCTCGACTCAAATTTCTAAAATTGTCATTTTATTCACTCGTGACATTTAATATGGCCACTATTATATATTACTTTGCTCATTAGTAATATTCAACAAATTTTCCCATAATTACTAACTCTCATCACGTTAATAATTATAACATAATTAATTTCCGGATTTTTATTAAATAATTAATTCACATTAAATTTAATAAATCCCCAAATTAATATAGCATAAAAATACGGGGTATTATAATAACAAAAGTTTTTTTAAATCAAAATGAGTTGGTGCATTTTGTCTTAAGCTACACATTGCGTGTTAAAAAGAGGAGGTGGTTTCGGTCAAAATAAAAGGAACAAAAATCCCAAGATTTCTTTCCTAAAAAAAAATGGGCGTCATTTTATTTGTGCCAATCATTGGCTTTATATGGTTTGTTCAGATGGAACATATAGACTTAAAGGCAAAGTTTTTTTTACTTACCTCTCTGTTTAAGGTTGCCACGCAAGGTTTCCAAGGTTTCCAACAAAAAACAAAATACTAACTCACTAATACCTTCAGGTATCATCTCCACGCAGCTGTGATGGATATAAAAGTGGAGACCAATGTTTTGGTTATAATTATCCTATGGTTAAGCCAATGATTGGCTAAATAAAGAAAGCCCTCCTATGCCTTTTACTCGTCTTCTGTTTTAATGCCACACGCCACACGTTGTTTTTTTTTTAAAAAAAAGAGACGGCACTGCTCTTTTCTTTTAAAAAAATCTTACGCCTTTGTCTTTTTATATAATTGTGTGCCAATTATCTTAACTCAATCTTTGCTATATAAAGGCATCACGTTCAGTTTATAAATTGGAAAAGAATAGTTTATTTTGGCAGACCACCTTCTGAAAAGTTCTTTGTGTTCTATAATTTTTCAGTATGTCTTCTTCTCACAGTTAAGGGTTTAAAACCTTCTGTCTTTTTAATTCATAATCCCAACTACTTTTTTATGAATTATTTTGTGGAACCCAAGACATATTTTTCTGAAATATTATACTGTTGATTTTGGTACTGTTCATGGTACTAATCGAAGTCCGAGGATATTAAGGTCTGCTGAGTATAGATCTTTGCTGAAATAGAACTGAGTTTTCTTGTGGGGCTGCCGAGGTTGTTCCATTGCTGATGATGCCGACCGACGCCTGCGAGTATTCGTGTGTCAAATTATTTCATTGTAATCCGTGTAAGTTGTGAATTACAAAATTATTGTGAAATAAATGGTTTTTCCCTTCAGGATTTTTTCCTCATTTGAGACTGTCGTGCATGCTTAAATTAATTTTTTAATCTATCTCATTTATTTGCAAGAGTTAAAAATTGTTGGGTCTGGAATTGAAATTTAATTAAATAATTAATTCATTTGAACGCACGCGCACTCTCAAATTGCTATCAGAGTCAATTACACAATTCTACGGTGTAATTTTTCAGAATTTTTTTCTAAAGATATCAATTTTCTGAAAAATTGATTTTTAAAAAAATGCGTGTCCAAAATGGAGAAATTATATAATAAAATGCTAGTTTTTAACAGGACTAATTATGCTTACTGGAAAGCCCGTATGAAATCTGCTCTAAAATTCATAGATGAAAGAGTTTGGATTTTGGTTGAAAGAGGGTGGACACCTCCCTCCGTCACCATTGACAACGTGACAAATTTAAAATCTGTGACTGTATGGACTGAAGATGAATTTAAATGGTTATCTTTTAACTCTAAGGGTCTTAGTGCTATTTTTGGATCCGTCACAACTGACGAGTTCTGGCGGATAATTACGTGCACCACGTTAAAAGAGGCATGGTATGTTTTACAGCTTACCCATGAAGGAACTAATGTTGTGAAAGAGTCTAAACTGCAAAATTTAACAACCCAATTTGAGACTATCACCATGCTTGAGTCTGAATGTTTTGATAAATTCTATGCTAGATTATCTGATATTGTGTAACTTTAATCTTGGTGAACACATTCCTAATGCTAGAGTTGTTAAAAAGATTATAAGATCACTACCTAAGCGTTTTATCCCTAAAGTCACTGTGTTAAATTCTATGGGTAATTTAAACATGCTTAAATTAGAGGAATTGGTTGGAGACTTACCAACCTTTGAAATTGACATGTTTCCTAAGTCTGTTAAACCAAAAGATAAGGGAATTGCACTTAAAGCCCAAGCTAGAAAGGGTGAGGGGTCCGTTAAAAGGAAAGAAGCGTCTAAACAGAGAGAGATAGAAACATATGATTCTAAGGGAGAATTTGATTTATACAACTTCGTTCTTTTTGCCAAAAATTTCAAAAAAATTCTCAAATTAAAAAATGGCAACTTTAAAGATAAAAAGAATTTTGAGAAAAATAATTATGTCAAGAAAGATGAAAAAGATAAAAAGGACACCCCAAGAGAGATGAAGAGATATGCTATGAATGTGACGGTAGAGGTCATAAGGCTTTTGAGTGTGCCACTAGGCTAAAGCGTCAACGCAAGGGCAAAGTTGTCCTAAATGCCACAATGAATGACGACAGCGAGGTCGAGTCGGTGGATTCTGGAGATGAATCACCGCATGAATGCAACTTCACCGCATTCATGTCTAGTCATGGAGGTTCTCCCACTGCATCTCACGACGATGATGATGCCACCTCACATGGACACCTTGATAGTAATGAGAGTGAGGGAAAGGATGCTGGAAGTGAGAGCGAGAGTGATCTTAGACACACCTATGCCAATTTATATGACGAATCATTCAAAACGAAAAAGCGTAATGAAGAGTTAGTTCTTAGGATCTTCACCATTGAAAAGGAATTAGGAGAGACTAGAGAGAGAGATTCGTCGTTTAGCACTGCCTTGAGAGAGAGAGAGTTAGTTTGTGATGATAGAGAGATGAGTTTTGAGAAAGAAAAGGGGGGCTTGACTAAATAAGTGGCTAATCTGACGAGAGACCTCTGTGCATCCGAAGAGGCTCTAAAGATTCTGGAAGCGCTTTCTGCCCAGCTCACTCATGATATTGAGAGAGCACGAGAAGTCTAGGTTCAAATCGAGGATAGATCTGGTAAGATGGGAAAGTTGCTCCTCGCTCCCGCCTTGGGATTTGGTGAAAGATCGAGAATTGGTTTTGATGGTGCATCCACCTCTCAGATTGCACCTGGACTAGTCCTTAAGTTTACGACTACTCCATATACCGAGAAAAGCAAACCCAGGTCAGCCTAAAACTGTGTTCTTATGTACGTACGACAAAAGAAAAGGCCATCTGAGAGAGTAGTGATATAGTTTGGGTCGGACTTTACGTACATATGCTCCACCACATCGTACTAATGATTTTACCAGTCTGAGAGAGCGTGTTGAGTTTTTAGCCGCCACATCATAGAGTTTGATGGAGGAATTTCGACGGATGTCTTTGCCGTCTGTGAATACTTTCCGCATCCCGGCTAAAACCAACAACAACAAGGGTAAACAAAAGGTCACCGCTTCTTCGGTACCTAAGAAAGACGAAAAGGCCCTTGTTGTTCATGTCACTCTCAAAGCACATAATACCTCCCAATGGTATTTTGACAGAGGCTGATCCAAGCACATGACTGGTGATGTATCCTTCTTTACCTCCCTCGAGGATCGAAAGGAAGGAAAGGTCATATTTGGAGATGGGAGCATATCTAGCATAGTAGGACGAGGGACTGTAGAGATACCTGTATTTCCTAAGCTAGAGAATGTTCTATACGTGAAAGGTTTGAAAGCTAATTTACTCAGCATTAGCCAGTTGTGCGACGCTGACTTTATAGTAAAGTTTGACCATAATGCTTCTAATGTCTATGATCAAGCCGGTAAACTATTATTGCAATGGGTGAGGACTGACGATAACAGCTATGGGATTATACCCAAGTCCTTATTTATCTGCAATAGCGCCACGATCACTCTTATGGATCTGTGGTATCAATGTTTAGGTCACGTGAACTTTAGAGATTTAGATTGTCTTGTTAAAAAGGACCGAGTACGTGGCTTGTTGTCCCTTGGAAAGTCAACTTCCACAGTTTGTGGACCTTGTCAATTGGGTAAACAAGTCCGTAGTCCCCATAGGAAGTTGATTTCCATTACCACTTGTCGTCTGCTTAAGCTGATTCACGTGGATCTTATGGGTCCTACTCGTACTGAGAGTTTGGGTGGTAAGAGGTATATCCTCGTGATGGCGGATGATTTCTCTAGATATTTGATTATAGGTTTTCTAAATGAAAAATCAGATGTTGTAGAGTTTTTAACGACCAAGTGCTGTGTCCTGCAAAACCAATACAGAGACACTATTAACAGGATACGTAGTGACAAAGACACGAAATTTATGGAAGCAAAATAAGATCATTACTGTGATAGCCTTGGAATTAAACATGATTTTTTGGCCGTAAGGACTCCTCAACAAAATTGGATTGTTGAGAAGAAGAATCGGACGATTCAGGAAATGGCTAGATCTATGCTTTTGGGTCATAAGGTGGCTAGGAGATTTTGGGCAGAGGCGGTGTCTATCACGTGCCACACGGTGAATAGGGTTTACCTGCATCCACAGACACTTAAGATGCCTTATGAATTGTGGACCGAAAAGAAACCCAACCTTGTATATTTTCGTGTCTTTGGGAGTAAATGCTACATCCTACGGGATAAAGATCAATTATGAAAGTTTGACTGCCGGAGCGATAAGGGAATTTTGCTTGGATATTCATCATATAGTGGAGCATACCGGGTTTACAAACTGAGTATCTCTAAGGTTATGGAGTCAATAAACGTCACCGTGAAAGATGACGAACCTTCGACGTTTGTTGATCCTAGCTTTCAGTGTGAGGATGTGGACTTTTCTGGTAGCGATTTACGTATCCCTCACACACACCCTGTGGACCCTACTCCTGTGTTAGGGGGCACACCTACTTGGGTTCATTAGAGTCATGACCCTTCCACTATTGTAGGCGATCCCACCTTAGGGTTCAAGACTCGTGCTCAACTAGAGAACGTTGTTAGTCATTTTTGATACACATCCACAGTCGAGCCCAAGAATCACAAAGAATCACTTAAGGATGAACACTAGATATCTGCTAAGCAGGATGAGTTGCTTTAATTTAAAAAGAACAATATCTGGGAACTTGTCCCCCGACCTAGTGAGACGGATGTGATAGGTACCAGGTGGATTTCAAGAATACAAAGGATAAAAATGGTAACATAATTAGAAATAAGGATAGGTTGGTCGCTCAAGGCTACACATAGATAGAGGGTATAGACTTTGGGGAGACATTTACTCCTGTTACGAGGCTTGAGTCTGTCCGCTTACTACTCGCCATCGCATGTCATTTGCGCTTAAAGCTACATTAGATGGATGTCAATAGTGCCTTTCTAAATGACATTCTACAGGAGGAGGTTTACCTGGAATAACCAAAAGGGTTTGAAGACCCTAAGCACCCGGAGCAGGTCTATTATCTAAGGAAAGCCTTGTATGGTTTGAAGCAAGCACCCCATGCTTAGTACGAGAGGATTACTTCCTATCTCTTAGTCCATGGCTTCAAGAGAGGGGGAGTTGATAAGTCGTTGTTCGTCAGGATAGATAACGGTGCTATTTTGGTTGTCGAGGTCTATGTGGACGACATAGTCTTTGAATCCACATGCTCCCAGCATACTCACCTCTTTGCGGAGGAGATGAAAAGTGAGTTTGAGATGAGCATGGTAAGTGAGCTTACTTTCTTCCTTGGTCTCCAGGTTCGTCAGCTAGAGGATGGGATGTTCATCTCCCAATCCAAGTATGCTAGAGACCTAGTGAATAAATTTGGTTTAGACTCTGCTAGGCATGCACGTACACCTATGAGTACTTCTACCAAGATTAGTAAGGACACTTCAAGCAAGGACGTAGAGTAAACCTTGTATCGAAGTATGATAGGTAGCCTTCTTTACTTGACGGCCAGTCTCACCGACATAGCCTTTAGTGTTGGAGTCTGTTCGCGATATCAGGCATCCTCGAAAGAGTCACACTTACTCGCTCTAAAACATATTATCAAATACGTGTGTGGGACTCTCTCCTACGGTATTTGATATTCCTTTGATATCGATCACCGTCTTTCTGCCTATTCAAATGCCGATTGGGATGGGGATGTAAATGGTTGTAGGATCACTTCTAGTGGGTGTTTCCACTTTTGTTTTGCTCTTGTCTCCTAGCTGAGCAAGAAGCAAAACTCTGTCTCTTTGTTCACTGCAGAGGCTGAGTACATCACCGTCGGGAGTTGATGCACGCAACTCTTATGGATGAAGCAAATATTGGTGGATTGTGGGATTTCATAGGACACCATGACCATGTCCTGTGATAGCATGAGCGCGATACACATATCTCATAATTCGGTCCAATATTTATGAATAAAGCACATCAGGATACGCAAGCACTTTATACGTCAGTTTGTTGAGGAGAAAGTCGTATCCCTGAGTTTCGTACCCACTGACCTTCAATTAGCCGATATTTTCACGAAACCTTTGGATGCCCTTAGATTCGAAAGTCTTAGGAAGTCTTTAGGGATTTGCATAGTTAACTAAGGAAATGGTCCGTGTCTAGTATAAGATGCATTTTTTTCATGCTCACATAATTATGCTTCTATTTCTAGCTTGTATCATTTTTGTATTTGTATACATTTGGTTCTTTTCTTATTTCCTAAAAATGAAAAATACAAAAATATTTTCTTTTATTTGAGAAAATCAGAAAAACTCAAAAAAGATTTTTGTAGTTTGTTTTGCACCGTTTATTAATAAACACTTAGGATGACCAGGTCACAACTTTATGCCATATCCATGTGACTTTTTGATAGTAATTTGAGACAATATGTTATGTCATTCATGTGCTTTATAAAGTTTGGAGTCTTTGAGTTGCTATAGTGTTGCTACCTACATATTTGACTCACTTTGTCCTTTATTGCACACATGCACGGATTTGTTTGATGTTTGTTCTTGACATATCACATGTTGGTTACGTGTTTTCACCTCAATTATGTATATTACAATGAACCAAATGCGATAAAATAAGATAATAAAAGGTGTGCATATTTTTACCATTTTGCCGTAAGTTTGTGTGAATTTTATCAACGATGAAGGCCTACAAAAGGTACTCATCTATCCTTTGCGATTAAGCCATCGTTTAAATTAGACCTAAAAAATTCAGGAATTTTAATTATTCGGGATCCAAAGAGGTCTAAAAGCGCCCGGAAATATTGAAAGGCAATAAAAAAAATACTTGCCAATAATGGGCCATTAGGTTTATTCGCCAATTCTCCAATGTTTAAGAATTTAGATCACCTAGAAAAGAAAATATATATGAGGGAGTTTGGTTGGAGAATTAAAACGACTTTGCACGTCCTTAAAAAGTCTTGAAAAAGCATGAAATCGTTTTGGACGTTATTGGTGTGAAAATCATGTTGACTTTGATTTGTTGATTTTGATTTAAGACGATGTCATCTAAATTCAACAATTTTACACCAAAGGACTACTTTTGACGTTCATTCGTTAGGAGTACACTTATGCATCTTGCACATATGATATGATTGAGTTGATTTTCCTATCGAATTTATTCACACCCATTCATTTTGTTTCCATGATTTGGTCGTCTTAGTATACATTCATGGTGTGTGATTTTTGTAATGTCATTTTTTTTTGTATAAAAAATTAAAAAATCAAAATAGTTGGTTTGTTCTGTTTTTCGTGACACCCAATTTGCTTTATGTGATTTATTCTTTTCCTTGTCTATTTCGAACAAATAAAAAGGGGGAGAACGAATTATGATATTATGGGGGAGTTTTAGTATGGGGGAGATTTGATTGTGCTAACATTGATCATGTTTATATCATTTCAAACTCAATACGGCAATACGTCATGAGTTTTTTTTGCTTTATCTCATTTGTGTAGGTACGAACATTTAAGATCAAATTGTTGCACACCCTGATGAGAAAAGCTTGGAGTTTTGAAAAATTGATTGATGAAGCAAAGTTTGAAGACTTGTCATTTTATCTTTCTATGATTGTCTTGGGAGGGTAGATTTTTATAGGTCATTCTTGTGATTAATAATTCTAATTTTTTATTTTGTACCGGTATAGACATAGGGGGAGATTTGTAAGGACATTGTCCGTCACATTTAATTATGTCGTATATCGCTACAAGTCGTCAAAGAATTGAGGAAGCCATTATCTACAAACTCGTGACCCGAATTACATGTGCACTTAAACATTCAAGCTCAAACGAGATAATTTTGATAAAAATATGTTTAAGTTCCATTTGCATTTCATATATAAAGTATTGGGATTATTTTTAAAAGGTTAGAATTTTTTAATATAAAATTTCTTTTGAATAAAAGATGTTTTATTTTTTTCAAAAAAAAGAGGGGAAACAAAAGTTTTTTTAAATCAAAATGAGTTGTTACATTTTTTCTTAAGCTACAAGTTGCGTGTTAAAAAGAGGAGGTGGTTTCGTTCAAAACAAAAGGAACAAAAATCCAAAGTTTTCTTTCTTAAAAAAAAGTGGGCGCCGTTTTATTTGTGTCAATCATTGGCTTTTATGGTTTGTTCAGATGGAACAAATAGCCTTAAAGGCAAAGTTTTTTTTTACTTGCCTCTCTGATTAAGGCTGCCACCCAAGGTTTCCAAGGTTTTCAACAGAAAACAAAATACCAACTCACCAACACCTTCAGGTATCATTTCCACACAGCTGTGATGGATATAAAAGTGGAGACCAATGTTTTGGTTATAGTTATCCAATGATTAAGCCAATGATTGGCTAAATAAAGAAAACCCTCCTATACCTTTTACTCGCCTTCTGTTTTAATGCCACATGCCACACGTTGTTTTTAAAAAAAAAAAAAGAAACGGCACTGCTCTTTTCTTTAAAAAAAACCTTACGCCTCTGTCTTTTTAGATAACTGTGTGCCAATCATCTTAACTCAATCTTTGCTATATAAAGGCATCACATTCAGTTTATCAATTGGAGAAGAAAAGTTTATTTTGGCAGAATACCTTCTGAAAAGTTCTTTGTGTTCTATAATTTTTCAGTATGTCTTCTTCTCACAGTTAAGGGTCCAAAACCTTTTGTCTTTTTATTTCATAATCCCAACTACTTTTTTATAAATTGTTTTGTGGAATCCAAGACATATTTTTTTTAAATATTATGCTGTTGATTTTGTTACTGTTCATGGTACTAATCGAAGTCTGGGGATATTAAGAGTTGTTGAGTAAGGATCTTTGCTGAAATAGAACTGAGTGTTCTTGTGGGTCTGCTGAGGTTGTTCCATTACTGATGAAACCGAACGATGCCTGCGAGTATTTGTGTGTCAAATTATTTCTTTGTAATCCGTGTAAGTTGTGAATTACAAAATTGTAGTGAAATAAATGGTTTCGCCCTTCAGGGATTTTTTCCTCATTTGAGACTGTCTTGCATGCTTAGATTAATTTTTTAATCAATCTCGTTTATTTGCAAGAGTTGAAAATTATTGGGTCTGGAATTGGAGTTTAATTAAATAATTAATTCATTTGAACGCAGATGCACTCTCAAGTAGAAAACAATCTCTCAAAAAAACGTATTAATCACATAGCTTTATATGAATAAACATGCAGGTGATGAATTTTTCCCAAACAGATATTATATGCCCATTTAAAGATAATATGAGTTAAGTTTTTCCCAAATAGATAGTGTATGCGAACATAAAGGTACCTATTCTTTAAAAAAAGATGACTAAATTGAATATGGTTTTAATCCAACAAAACGTTAGATAAAGAGTAAATGATAGAAAATAAATTAAGTTTTTCTATCTTTTTGAGTTCTTTATAATCATTCACATAATGGTATTTACCACATGGCTTATATGAATACATTTGTGAGTGTTGGACCCAAACAAATACTTTATGCTCATCAAATATCTATGTGATTGTACGCCCATTTATACATACTATATGCCCAAACAAATATTGTATGCAAGAAAAATCATTTATTCAACTTCAATCACATTCATTAAAGTTTTTAATTCAGTGACTAAACTATTTGACACATATTCATTCTTCAAACCTAATGTACAAATCCAAATTCAAATATTAATTGAGTATCAACATCAACAATCACATTTGTTATGGTCTAAAATTGGTATCATGGCGTTTTCATATAAAAGTTAACGATTTAGATATGATATGGATGAGATAAAGAATGAGGAAGGAGATTAACATGGTTCAGCCTAATGAGGTGCCTACGTTCATAAGTGCAGTGTTATGTTATATTAGGACTGGGTACTAGCTCTCAAGAATCTCTCTAGGGTTTTGTGTATGGACATTTTTTTCATGCCCTTATCATGTGATATGGGGTGCCATTTATAAAAGGAGGGAGAGAAGAGGAAGAGGTGGAATACCTTTATAAGTCAGGCAGCTACAAATTTTTACATTCTAGGTGACAACTAGTAATGATCTAATCGTAGTTAGTTAAAATGATTAACCTTTGTGTGTGTGTGTAACGAGGCTATACATATTCCCATATATGGATTACATGTATTTGATAGAGTTAATTACTAGTGTTCTACCACGCAGCTGACCATGCGAGACACTAAGCTAACTAGAGAAATGATGTGTCGACCATGTTCGACGAGCATTTTATAATGACACGTGTCATAATACCATTAGTTCATGTCACATTATGAATTTATAGTATAACAAAAGCCCTCAATACTTCATTTATGATTAGAATGAGTAGTAGATTGCCTAAGGCATAATGTCTTTAAAGTGGATAGGCTTGTGGAATGAATGGATGGGGTACTAACCGATAGCAGTTGGTCGATCTCATAAAAATTTGGTCACGAGCCTCCGGTTGTGGCTTTGGTCTATTGAGGCACTTGGTCAATTTCTGAAAGTTGACATTTTTGGCAAACTTTTTATTCTTAATGCAATGATAATTTTGTAAATAAGGGTAAAAACCACGAAGCGTTTGGGGGTACTCCAGTAATAAGGCCCGTTGGGTAATGAACCGCCGTTAAAATGAAACAACATATACTTTTAATCATACCATTTCTGGGAAACTTGGAGACATCATCTGACTTATAAAGTATAACTTCCCTCCTCTTCTCATTTCACCCTTAATTTAAAAATATTTTTCTTCCTCTCTAAGCTTTTTCTTCCATTCGTGAGAGTCGTGTTCTTCCTTTTCGCTATAAGAACTCCTTCTATTTTTCCTTTTGTAATTCTTTGCTAAAATATAATGTATACCATGGATAAGAGTTCATTAAAGCTTTTTAGGGTTACCCATAGAATCCCTACGTGGGTAAATACTTAGTTGCTAAATGGGGCTTATGACCTCTATGCTTTAGCTAAGGGTCATTGGTTACCCACCATCATTGTTACTAAGTATGGGGTTACCTTTCCCCCAATCTTTTTTTTTTTGGAGTTTTGCTTGTACTTTGATGTGGTTCCTACCCAAGTTACCCCAAGCTCTTAAAGAATCATTAATAAGGTTCACCGCATTAACGAGCAATATGGGACACACGTTGGGATAAAATAATTAATGTATTGTTACAAACGGGGTACTATTAATGAGAATATTTATTACCTGAAGACAAGGTAGTCCACTAGGGATTTGGTCGTGAATCTACCTAACTCCAAAAAGGACTATTGGCATCACAGTTTAATTATAAAGAATTGGCAGTTTACCCCTCTTCTTGAGGGTGTCATGTATTGCGGTTCGAGTTTCCCTTAAGAAGGCCAATGAATAGGTTGGCACATGCACACACATTTTAAATATTTTCCATATGTTTTACGCTTTACTTCTATATCTAATTATGTGTCTCTGATTTCTTTTTTTTACAGAGAAGAGTAAGAAGAAAATCCCTTACACTTTCGAGGTCAATTTTGCTGATTTGGAAACTGTTTGGTGGATCCAACAAAGACTTGGTACTTATGACCATCCTAGGTCAACCTCATTCTTACTTGGGTACTGGATCTCTACAACTTCTTTTGTAGTTAGGCCAATTGAAGAAATACTTTCACCCCCCCCCTTTTGTTTAGACGACCCTGTGTCCGCCTCCTCTAATACCTCAGGATCTGGTTATGAGTTATCTCATAGAGCAAAAGGTAATTTCTCGACAGAAAGAACATTTTCCTCCTTTGAGCCTTTAGACGTTGCTCTAGTGTAGGGTATTATCCCTTCTTCAGACATGGTGAAATGAAAAATCCCCAATCTTCTTGCTAGGGCCAGGTCGCCTCGCCCAGCGAGCAAAAAAACTAAAGCAAGAGGTTCTAGTCATCCTGTCCTCGTGGATATATCCCTTGTCAAGGATCCTGAACCTCTATCTAAAAGGTTAAGAAAGGATTCCACTCGTTTTATGGAGATGATTGAAAAAAAAACATCCGATTAGGTTAAGGGCACTACTCAATCTATCGTTGTTAACCCTAGGCTTGCTCATAAGCTAATTAGTGTTAGAGTTCTCCCTATCGATGAAGCAGCTTCATCTTCTTTTCCTCACTCAATATTAGTTGATAGGGCATATCATAATTTCTCCCTTGTAAGTTGGTTATCCATTATATAATTGTTATTCATATTTCCTCAATTTTCTTTTACTAACTTCCTATTCTGAATATTTATCTCGAAGTACTTGATTGATTATGACCAGCTCCTGGGGAGGAATGACAAAATGAAAGAGTTATCTTCTGATTTTGAGGAGGTCTTTAAAGGAATGCACAAATCTTTGAAGATACTGGTCATGCTCATGAAGACAAGATGAATGAGAAGAGGAATCTGGAAGAGAAGGTTAAGTCATTAGAGTAGGAGAAACGTTTGGAAGACAATGCTACGACCATCGCCAAAACTGAGGTTGGGGATGGTAGGAGGGTTACCGACCATGCCAAAATCCATGTGGTAAAGTTAACGGCCAAGGCTTATAAGGACAAGGAGGATGTACAGATAGATTATTTGAAGAAACCATCCTTTAAGTATGGTTAGGATGCAAACCTTGCCAAGGTCGGCACTGATAAAGGGTTTGAGCTATTTCACTAACACAATCTTGGCACTCTTCCTTAAATTTACAAGGAGATAAATGATGAGGATGAGGTTGGTGAGTGTACAGCCAATGAGCAGCTGGTGGCCACCGAGAGAGCAGAGGATGGTGTTGACGCTGATAAGGAGAAGGTGGGAGATGTTACCCTGTAGTTTAGTTAGGAGTTTCAGGCTTTATTTTGTTCTTTTTTCTTTCTTCAATGTATTACCTTGATGTAACTCCTTTAATTGCTATAATAAAATGAAGCACATGTTCCTCATATTGTTGTCTTCTTCAAATCATCGTAAGTTCATTTTCTCGGCAAATACTCATATCCAACAACTTATTTTTCAATTAAATTCCATACTGGCGTATCTGGTCGCCGTCCAAAGCAATTTTCAAGAAAGGTGTAATCATTTGTTCAACACTGGTTATGATGAGATGGATGACAATGAGCTAGTGGAGTTGCTCGACCAAGATGTATCTACTTAATCCAGGGAAGCATATTTTAGGCTTCATCGCCTCTTTCATCAGACAGTGGTAAATAACACTGATTAACATAAAATGATTCTCAACCTTCAACAAAGCCATAAGGAAACTACAAGAAATCTTTATGCCAACTATGAGAAGAAACTTGCCAACTTATCGAAGAGTGGTGGGTTTGATAAGAAGTTACTTTCTTTGTCATCATCTTACAACAATAAATAGGTAGTCCTCAACTGCGAGTTGAATAGTGCCAGAGAGGTCACCCCGCTTCTAGAGCAAGAAAATAAAACCTTAAGCCTTGAGATTGAGGATTTTAAGACGATAGGTCCTGTCGACCAACATGAACGTGTTTATTTTTTAGAGGAGGGTAATGCTCGCCTAAGGGAGGAACTGAAGCAGATAAATAAATCCAAGGTTCAGTCTTTTCGATGGAAATGAAGGAATTTATAATTAGCGGAGGAGTAAAGGAGCAAAAAGACTCTTTCTGACCATGTTACGACCATGAAGAATTAACTTTCCACTATCAAGAGGTTGACTGAGAAAGTTGACCGTGTGTCCTATTAATTCCATAAATAATCTCGTAGTGTCTCGATGGATGGTTATGATGATGCTCTTATACACATGGGAACATAACTTGATCATGCTCGCAAGGATGGTTATAAACATGGTTGGATCAATACCCTAACTATAATGAAAGTGCCCAAGGAAAATTAACTATGGTATTAGAATGACCTGGGATGTATGGAACTTCCAAACCTTCTTTTCAAATTGTAAGTTTCCAAGATTCCTTTAGATTCCATTCGATTGAGCTTAATTAGAAAGTAACTTAAGGACTATGGCTTGCAAGGGGACGATGAGCTTCACCGACCACTTCATTTAACGGATAGAGTGTGTTCTATCAGTCAAACAAGGCGCAGATATCTGAGGACGATCATTAATCCTCATGAAAATGATGCAACTCTAGTTGGTTTTGAGAAGGCACTAAGAGAGAAACCACTTTCTCTTTGATAACTTGTTGTATTTTTTCTCTGTTTAATTTGTAATAAATTTTCATGGTTTATAATGAAAATCCATCTCTTTCTTTCTTCTGCATCAAATTATTGACTGTTAGTTGCTTATAAAGGGTCTACTTGTAGTTTAGTCTTATGATTATATGGTCAGTTATTTCCTAACTAATCCGCCTTACTATTTATCGATGTTGAACGGACCTGGGTTATGCGGTCTTAGGTTATACTAACATGTAATTTAGCTTGTTGGTCATACAGACGGATCTTGTCCTTATGACTAAGTGTAAACATTAGCTACCAAAGATGATTAAATGTGTTAGGATTTGTCCTTGCATTTTAGTCATTCGTGGCTAGACCTTGGCTTCTGGATGATTGTCTGTAACATATTTATTTAATTTGGTTTAGTAAACTTCTTGTATTTGTATTGGGTTTAAATGTATGGCTTCATTCTCCGAGAAGCCTCAATTAGAGCTAATGCTAGTCTCTCCAACTTTGGATACTATATCTTCGCTCCTTGGTATGCTTTGCTTGTATAGTAAACATGGCTTTCACTCCATTTTTTAGTCGAATAAATGCTGAGATAACTCTTGATTCAAATACGACCAAGTATAAGTAAAGTTCTTCTCCCATGACAGACCTTGAAAGTAGAGGCAAAGATCCTAGGTACTTTTTCAATTCCAAGAAGGTGATTTCACATTCATCATTCCACTCAAATGATTTTTACAACACCTAAAAGAAGGGAAAGCATTTTTCGGTAGCTCATAAAACGAATCGATTTAGTGCCACCATCCTACCTGTTAACTTTTGTATTTGTTTTTTGTTCATTGAAGATTGTATATTGATTTGTTCTTGGATTTTATCTTGATTTGCTTTAGTTACTATTTCGTTTACTATGAAGTCGAGGAATATTCCTTCATTTATTCCGAAGACACATTTTACAGGGTTAAGCTCCATTCTATGTTTTTATATCTGGTCAAAAGTCTGATCTAAGTCTTTGATATGATTGAAGACTATCTTGATCTTGGTGAGCATATCATCAACGTACACATCCATGTTCCTACCGATTTGTTCTTCAAACACTTTGTTTACCAACCTCTGCTACTTTGCCCCAACCTTTTTGAGCCCAAAGGGCATAACATTGTAATAATAGGTACCTCAACTTATTATAAATAAAGTTTTTTCTTTATCCTCTGGATTCATCTTGATTTCATTATAGCCCAAGTAGGTATCCAAAACATTAAGTAGATTTTATCCGGAAGTGGCATCGACTAATTAATCAATCCTTGGTAAAGGATAGTGGTCCATTGGGCAATCTTTGTTCAGATCAGTTTAGTCAATGCTCATATGCCATTTGTCATTATTTTTTTCCAAACCATCACTACATTAGAAAGATAATATGGGTAATTGACTTCCTCAATGAAATTTTCATTATATAACTTCTCTACTTTTTCTTGTATGGACATGTTCTTTTCCTGGTTGAAGTCACGTCATTTTTATTTGATCGGCTTGGCATCCTTGACTATGTTAAGTTCACGACTCATGAACTCTGGATCAATCCCCGATATATCCTCATAACTCCAAGAGAACACGTTCTTCCGTTACCTAAGAAAATTAACCAACTCCTTCCTAACGGTAGGGTCTAGTGATGAGCCGATCTGGGCTATTTTCTCTGGGCATTTTTTATGCAAGATAATCTACTCTACCACTTCCGTAACTTTTCATTTGACCAACTCTACCTTCTTACGTGGATCTAACATGTCGATCTGATAGGTCCTGGTTAGTTATTCTATTTCTCTTGGTCGCCTTACGTATAATATCACTCTCTAGCTTCAACATGGTTCCCTTTAACCACATCGACCCCGTAATGAGTGGGGAACTTCAAACACTGATGTACGGTAGAAGGTGTTGCTTCAAACTTCTTCAACCATACTCTGCCAAAGATAATATTACATGCTGAATTGATGTACTTGTCTAGGATAAATAAACGTATATTATCTATCCAACAAGTCGTCTAGACACCGATCACTACTTTCAGACTAATTATTCCCAAGGGATAAACCTTTTACCTTGAGAAACCGATAAGGGATCTACGGTAAGGTTCAAGTTTGTTATCTCGCACTCCCAAACCTCTTAACCATTTATAGAATAAGATGTCAGTCGAATTGTCGTTATCGATAAAAACTCTATCCATATTTCTTTCGTGTACCATCATTGTGAGAACCAGGGGGTCATCATAAGGATAAAGCACTCCTGATAGATCATTTTTGGAGAAACTGACCATTAAAAAATCTTATTTACTTTCTTCACTTGAGTATCTACATCACTAGTTAGGTTGATCTACCTATTATAGGCACAAGACTTTGCATCAATGAGGTAGGTCATTATCTTCACTAGTTCACCTCCTCTATCAGCGTCACCTCCTTTAATAAAGTTACATAAAAAAAGATCATATTTATCTCACAAGGACTCCTTAAGCCTTCTCGGAAGTTTTGGGTCATCTTCACAATCGTTATCTCTTCATCTTTTCTTGTCATCTCCTCTTCTACAAGGCTATTCTGATCATTTTCGGGGTTTTTTCTCGTCCTTTTAATTTACTTGGCCTCCCTTTTCCATAAACTTTATTAGTTTCACTTTTCGGACCAAGTTCTCTATATCATTCTTTAGGGGTATACTGTTGTTAGTGTTATGACCGCGATATTTATAGAACTCACAGTATTTACTTTTAACTCTTCGATTTGGAGGAGATTTTAACTTTCCAGGTTATTTTCGATCTCTACTTCCACGGATCTCTTCCAGAATATAGTGGATGCCAATGGTAAGAAGAGTATATTTGTCATATCTTTTTGGCTTCTCTACTTTTCTACTATTTTTCTCTTTCTTCTCTGAGCTCTTGTTGGCATCAGATTTGGAGTTGTTGGTCTCTTGAGAGGCCATAACTTCCTTTTCATTTATAATTTTTCTTTTTTTGTTTAGTAATTCCTTCATAGTCTTGGGTAGCTTCTTAGCCAGTGCATAATATAACTTCTCGAGTAGCAGGCCACGCATTAATGCGGTGATTGATGTCTTCTCATCGTAGTCAATGACTTCTAGCTTATCACTATTAAAGTAGGTAATTTATTCACGAGTAGTCTCGTCAACTTTCTGGAATATATTTAGAAGCTGGGCTACCCTTTTACCTAGCTTGGCTCCAAAGCAGAAGTTGCTGACGAACAAATTGGCCAGCTATTGAAAGTTGAAGATTTTTCCTTGTGGCTAATTATTGTACTAGATATGTCCCGACCTAGTAATAGTACTGGAGAATGATTGACAACACATTATCGGGGACTGAATAGATGCCGACAGCAGATTGGTATTATTCTATACGTAACACTTAATCAATTTTACCATCATACTTCAGAGTTATCACAGATGGCTTGAACTTAGTTGGTGTGGGGTAATCCATAATAGAATGTGTGAATAACCACCCTTTCACAAAACTTCTCTGTAAGGGATTTTTTTTATTTTGTTATTCTCCCAAGTGACCCTCCAATCATTGTATATATTCCTTCTAGGGTTGATTATCTTAATTAGCCTTAGCCGAGAGGGTTTTGGCTACTCAGTCACTATTTTGTGTTGAGCTCTCTTCCTGGGAACTCTACTCAGCACAAACTGACCCTCAAGCGCTCGTCCTTGACCTCATGGAACCTTCTTCTTTAGACCCTATAGGCTCTCTATGATAACATACTCTCACTACTCGGGGACCTTGTCGGTCAAATGTGAAGCCCCTGCTTATCCTCTTTAATACACCTGGTCTTTCCTCGGAGAATGATTGCTTGCCATAGTGATCAATTGTCCTGAGGGATGATGTGGATCTTGGGCAATATGCCCGATCATCTTTTGATCTAAAGTATCTGGATCCACTTTCTTCGTTTCGTGATTATATATTCATCATTGTAGGTTCTACAGTACACATTCGTGATAAGCATATTGCCTATTTCTATGGGGGATGGAGGCAACATTTTACCTCTCATATCTGAGGGTTCTCTTCCAAATGGCGTGATAAAGCCTACTCTAGGCTTGTTTTGACCAACTTGGAGTATTTGTGCTAGCTTATTCACCATATCCTCTATTGCCTCTTGTCTTTTGGGTATGTTAATCAAAATTCCTTGTACATCCCCCATGCCTACAGGGGTGAAGGGAGGAACAATTTCATTTGCTCAACTACTTTTTGGATTTCCCCCATTTCTCACGATAAAGGATTTGATAGACATTTCGAACGAAATTGAATAAGAAATAATAAAGGGTTTGTTTAGTATTTTCCCCAGACGACACCAATCTATTACTGTCTAAAACTAATATGAGGATGTTTTTAAGTCTTAGCTAGTAAACACCAATAATAAAATATAACAAATAAAAAAGTTAACGGTTTGGATATGAGAGATAGAGAATGAGTCAAGATATTAACTTGGTTCAGTTCAACGAGGTGCTTACGTACACAACTGCAATGTTGTGTTATATTAGGAATGGGTACAAGCTCTAAATAATATCTCTAAGGTTTTATGTATGACCGTTTTATTCATGCCCTTGTCATGTGATATGGGGTGCCATTCATAGAAGAAGGGAGAGAAGAGGAAGAGGTGGAATGCCTTTATAATTCAAGTAGCTACATCTTTTTATATTCTAGGTGATAACTAATGATGAGCTAATCATATTTAGTTGAAAGGATTAACCCACGTGTGTGTGTGTGTGTGTGTGTGTGTAATGAGACTATACATGTTCCCACATGTGGCTTACATGTGTTTGATATAGTTAATACTAGTGGTCAGCCACTCAGCCAACCAAGTAAAACACTGAGCCGACTAGAGAAATGATATGTCGACCATGTTCAATGAGCATTTTATGATGACGGGTCTCATAATACCATTGGTCCATGTCACATAATGGATTTATAGTATAACACATTCTACATTAAAATTATACTACAAGAATATTAATTTAACATAAATATATATACCTTAAAAACTTGTCTTTAATACATAAGACACATAACTGTCTAAACAAAATAACAAAAATCCAATACGAACGGTTCAACTTTGTGTTAATGTTGTGATCATATCCATCTCATATAAACTTTTTTAGTTCTAACTTATCTTTCACCAATACTTAAACTTAGGATAACCTATCAATTACATTTTAAAATATTACAACTTGTTTAATTTGAATTCATAGAATCATCCATTTTATCATTCTTGTGCCAACTCTGATTCAAGGTTGATTTGACACTATGTATCACCTTGATAATAGTTGATTGGGGACTAAATAAACTATTTACTAATTTCGTCGTTGAGGCATTCTATTACTTATTCATACTGCCAAAACCAATGAATTTACAATTGATAGTTAAAGAAGGCAAATATAAGTGGTGGATACCAAAATAATAGACAGAGTAATGTTAATAATCTATTTATATATAAACAGGTATCTTACATATATTGTCGCATATTCAACGCAAATATCTTTGTCACCCTTTATTTTGGGTTGTAATGCATCATAGTAAACAAGCCCTCCCCTTTTCTTACCCATGCACACTGGGGTGGAGGCAGGTGGGGGCTTGAGCCCCCACGGTTTAAAAAAAAAATTGTAGGTAAAACTGATTTTTTTTATAAAAAGTAGGGTAAAAGTGTAAATATACTAAACTTAAAACCCTATTTGAAACCCACGCCGTTTCAGCCTTCCCCTTCTTTCATTTCTTTTTGTTCCACGCCATTTCTTTTCTTCTCTCAATGACAAGTTCTCTCCACTCAAAAGTATGTTAAAGCATCATTTGTAAGAAGCAAGCAATTAGCATCATTTGTAAGCTAAGAAGAAGCATCATTTATTTTCTTCTCTCAAAAGTATGTTACGGCAGTAGGCAGGGGCGACATTTATGGTTGCTAAAATTTCTTCTCTCAAAAGCATCATTTATTGATTACTGAAGTTTTGGTAGGTAAGTAAGAGTTTAACTTAATTATTTAATTTTTTATATATAAATATTATTATATGATTGCTGAAATTTATTAATTACTAAAATTTATTGCTTATTAATTGGTGTACTAATTTCATATTAATTGCTGAAATTTTGAGGTTGAATTTTAGGGCTGAAATTTTATTGTTGAATTTTAGGGATAAAATTGCTAAATTTTATGGTTGAATTTTGGGGATGAAATTTTTATAGTTGAATTTTGTTTTTTAACAATTAATTCATGGAGAATTATTTTAAAAGAAAGTTTGTCTCAACATCCACATCACTTACTGAGGTTGAGAGCAATTTGGCAAATGAATTTATGTTGGAGGATATCCAGGTTGATCCGACATTACGAACTCCAATTTCTCGTAGAAATCCTAAATTGGAGGACAAAATTCGTAGAGCCTATTTACTATAAAGGTCCTTGTCAGCCTTGTTGTCATAACTTTCCATATAAAACTATGGTAAAACAATTGAGGCACTTCAACCCCGCTTGGTTCAACGAATTCTCTCCTTGGCTAGAATATAGTGTTACTACAAATGTCGCAAATTGTCAATGTTGCTATCTTTTAAAGCCAAATACGAGTGACAAAGCAGACGCCTTTGTGGGTGAATGGTTTTCAAATTGGAAAAAAAGAAAGATTTAATGTTCATGTTGGAGGTCCCAGTAGTACTCATAATTAAGCTTTGAGAGCATGTCAAGATTTAATGGACCAAAATCAACAAATTGAGACAATTTTCTTCAAGCAATCACAAAAAAATAAAAGTTATTACCGAACACGTCTATGTGCTTCAATCAATTCTATTTGATTTCTTTTATGCTAAGGACTTGCATTTCGTGGTAGTAACAAATCGGAAGAGTCCAAAAATAAAAGTTATTTTCTTGAACTGATGAAATTTTCATGCAACCTAAATGCGGATATTAGAGCCGTTGCAATGAAGAATGCTCCTTCAAACCTAAGATTGACATCACCGGATATTCAAAAAGATATTTTTCATTCTATTGCTAGTGAGATTGTTTCCTTTATCATCAAAGATATATGAGATTCATTTTTTGCAATTTTAATTGAAGAGTCCCGTGATGTATCGATAAATGAGCAAATGGCCGTTGTTTTACAATATGCAGATAAGAGTGGGCAAGTCATGGAGCCTTTGATCGGTGTAGAACATATTGAGGATACAACGGCTATGTCACTTAAGTTGTCGATAAATAGTTTATTTGCAAGACTTGGTTTGAGTATTTTGAGACTATGGGGTAAGGTTATGATGGGGCGAGTAATATGCAAGGAGAATTTAATGGTCTCAAAACACTTATTTTGCAGGATAATAACTGTGCTTTTTATGTTCATTGTTTTGCTCACCAATTACAGTTGGCTCTTGTTGTAGTGGCAAAGAAAGACGATGATAATATGACTCGTTTTACGTTAGTTTCAAGTGTTGTCAATCTGGTTGGAGCCTCGTGTAAACGTCGTGACATTCTTCTTGAGCAACAACTTGAAAAGATTAGTAGTGCAATTGACAATGGTGAGATTCAAAGTGGGAAAGGAAAAAATCAAAGTACTTCTTTACAACGTCCCGGTGACACTCGTTGGGGCTCACATTTTGGTACTTTTGTTAGCTTGATTACCATGTTCTCCTCTGTAATTGGTGTTCTTGAGATTATAGAAGTGGGTGCAGTTAAGCAAGAGCATATATATGAGGCAAGGGAAGCTATGGATTCGATGCATACTTTTGACTTTGTTTTTTATATGCTTTTGATGAAAAATGTGTTGGGGTTTGCAAATGAATTATCAAAAGCATTGCAAAGGAAAGATCAAGATATTGTGAATGCCATGTCTTTAGTTCGGGTATGTAAGCAACGATTACAAATGATCAGGAATAATGGATGGGACTTATTGCTTGATGTAGTATCTTCCTTTTGTGAGCAACATGAAATTGAAGTACCCACTATGAATGATATATTCTTTGCCAAAAATCGATCACAACGTAAAGCGGAAAAGAAGATTAACTTGCATTGTTATCGTGTTGAATTATTTTATGTGGTCATCGATTTGCAACTTCAAGAGCTAAATGGATGTTTCAATGAGGTGAATTCTGAATTACTTCTTTGTGTGGTATGTCTTTGTCCTGATGATGCATTCGTTGCTTTTGATAAGGAAAAGTTGATTCGTCTTGCCGGGTTATATCCAAATGAATTTTCAAGCTACAAACTCATTGAACTTAAATTACAACTTGGAACTTATATTATTGATATGCAATCTAGTCCGGCCTTTAAAGGATTGAATTGAATTTCTTCTCTTACAAAAAAATGGTCGAGACGAAGAAAAATGAGGTGTTTCCTTTGGTGTATTTACTTGTCACCTTGGCATTGATCTTACCCGTAGCTACGGCATCTGTGGAGAGAGCATTTTCGACTATGAATATTGTAAAGACTTCATTGCATAATAGTATGGAAGATCAATGGATGAATGATACCATGATTGTAAATGTCGAAAAAGATCGTTTTGCTGAAATAGATGATGATCTTATCGTTCAACATTTTTAAAAAATGAATAGTCATCGAGGACAATTGTAATTGTAACCGTGCCAAAACATTTCAATCGAATATTAAGCCTTTTTTTGTGTTATGATCATTATTTTTTGTGTTAGAATTTTTTTAGCTCCACATCGAATAATTCCTGGCTACGTCCCTTCTTTCATTGTACCACGAAGAATGTTTTTGTGAGAGTTTATCCACCATGCTAGATAATTTCTCTATAATTATTTATGCCAATATTCATCTTCAAGTTCTCATCCTCTAGATGCTTCTTGTAGTTACATTACCCTTCTCCGTCATTTAAATTTCTAATTTGTAGATTAAACTTATTCTGTAACAATGTGATCTCTTCATGTTGAGACATGTTCAAAAATTCTAAATGTTTAAATTCTTCGTGTTGCGCTAAGTCACTCGCTGCGAGAATACTATGTTTATGTTGTTCATTAGGAAACTATTTAGGAGGTCAATCTCATCTGCTTGACTCGATGTTTTATTTTCTAGAAATTGTTTTTATGTTTTCAATGCAACTATTTCATCTTCAACAAGTATAACCACCTCTTGTTGCTTATGCATGTAATCATTCAAAAACGTAGTGGTGATGTGATTTCTATATATGGAATCTTTTTCACTTTGTCCAACGTTACCCATTTGTGCGAATTCACCCTCCTCAATCGTTATTTGGCAGTATTCAACTTCTTTTGCAATGTTTTTCTCACTTTCTTCTCTTTCCCGACCCTTGCTTTGAGCCTCATTGTTAAACGTGCCTATTTCCCAAACCTTTTCTATAAGCATTTTACATTTTCTTCCACTTTAGCCCTATCCTCAATTGCATTTGACAATTTATTCATCAACTCTTCTACTTCCTCTTCTATCTTATTATTATTTGTCCTATAGATATCTAATGCTTCCATAGTGCGTGGAAAAAGTTCCCTATTCAAACCATTTTCTTCACTAACATGTATCACAGGTGATGATAAATCGAAATCCGGAACTGGAACCACCCTATCATAGCATTCATTTCTTGTCATGTCCAGTGATTTTTCCTCCATAGTGTCATTTAAAATTTAAAATTCAATTTTTTTAGTTGAGGTGTGAAAATTTGGGTGAGACCAAGTGTAAAATTTAGAACATTGTTACAGATTGTTTTAATCTATTCAAACGAGACAACAAAGTTCGTGATTATGTATACAAACATTAAAATAATGCAGACTCTTTTATATTCAAAGTATTATAGATATCGATACACACAAAATGTTATTTATACGAATTTACATGTTATTACTATAAATTATCACAACAATACACTTGAAAGTGCAACTATTAATTACAATATGATCCTACAAATATACAATTCATAGAGTATCTGATTGATAGGGGAAGTTAATAGTATTTATCATATATATATTGTCATGAAAGAGTAACCAAACCACCACAGAGAACTACAAAGACCCTTAACTAACAAATGACTTTGAAAACAAAGTAATACTTCTATAATATTGTAAATTATAATAACAATAAATTTTTTGAACATCAAGCTCACAAAATACGCTTTTAATATATTTTCTTCGTTATCACATTATAAAACTATTCAAATTATTGAAAATTTACAAAGATATAAAAAATTAGGTATGTCTAAAGGTATATTTTATAAAATAAAAAATATAATAATTCAAAATTTTGTGATAGCTTGATGGTAGAACTTTAAATTTACAAAATAATGAAAAAAATACCTTCAGTTGTGACAGTTTGACTCTATCCATAAGTGGATAGAACTCTTGTAGATTTTACGCTGCACATCACCAATATCAGTTTGGGAGTCAATCGGATTTGAAATTTCACATAGCCAAAACTATACAAAACAAGACAAATAGAATTATACAGTTAGCTACTAATACAATAGGTATATTCATTGTAAAATAACTAATAAAAAGTTAGCATTTGATACAATTCTTGGAGTGTTGATTGGCAAAGTTATTAACTTTAATATATGCTCATGTATTGTCACTACCCGGTTATATTTCATTATTTCTTCAAATTCTCAATAAAATCCTTGATAAACTATCCAATTGATGAACTTGTGTTAGGGAAGAAAATACAAATGCAAAAATGGATTGAAACTAAATGGATGGTATCCAATATGTCTTCAAGTTTTTTTTCCTTTAATGGTTCTTTGGAGTCGCCTCTCCACTAGTATTTTTTTTCATTCTCCTCACATTTTTGAAATATTTATCAACAAAAGTAGTTTGGTTTTTCTTCTTCTTATTCTTACCAACCATAATTGGTGACCCATATGCAGGGATACCAAAGATATATATCGCATTCGTGGGAGCCAACTGAAAAGAAGTTTGTCTAAACACAAACTTCTTCACATCTACGTTATACAGTTGAATAATAGATATGACTTTGATGTGAATCAGGGACGTGGTCATCATTTTATCATTCTTTAGTCATTTTTAGTATTTCTTCTATTTTTAGCATTCGTTGTATTTTCCCTTTTTGTTTAGTATTTAGAGGAAAGAAGGTTAATTGGCATTAAGGGCATAATTGTGATTAGATTCTTAGCTTAGAGGCCAAGAAACCTCCTTCCTATAAATACCTCTTATGTAGACTCATTTGGGGGATTCTTCCATATTTTGAGATTTGATTAGAGAGAGTTTGAGAGATAATTATCTTTTCTTCTTCCCATTGACGTCATTTACGTCAATTGGTATCAGAACCTAGTTGCTCCACATGTTGTTATTGTTGAAAAATAAAAACTCGTAAATAACGTCACGTGGGTCAATGAAAAGATGAACACCTCTGAGACAAACCCTTCGCGCAACTCTTGAATGCCATCAACCAATTGATGGACTGAGGTTCTTCGCCGGCAACCACCATAGACTCCCCTCACACTGTCCCGGTAACATCTCAAAACCCTAACCCTAATTCTCCACGATCCACCCATTCTACACCTCTCCCACAAAGAAACCCCAATCTTGAAAATCCTAATACCATAAACATCCAAGAAAGCACCACCACCTAGGAGGTTGCCCCACCACCAGAAGCCGCTGGGCCGATCACTAAAAAAACCTAAAACATTCATCCCGAACCAAAATAACCCCTAAGACCCCCAAAACAATTTGTTGGCCACCCACCACAAGCCCTACACCTGTCGACACACTCAAACACCGCGATCGGCCCTCAACCCCAGTTTGATCAGCCCCAAAACCCTTCTTAGGCCACCGGAATACAACCCCTTCCTCTGGTTACTTTCTTAGAAGTCGTACACCTGCGGATCGAATCCAGGAGGAGAGCCACTGATAACATCCCACAGACCCTCTAACGGGTCGGTCAAGGGCCCCGATAGCAACACAGCCCTACCGAGGGTTGTTTGGCAGCTCCAATCACTATTGATGCATTTTCAAATAGTCATATCCCTTTGTGTGTTCAATCGGATCCACCCATCATCGAAACATACTTCCCCACCATCGCCGAAATGATTTGTGACATTCGGCACATAAAAAAATCAAATCCGCCTCAAATTCATCCAAATGCAACAAACCATATGCCTTTTATCCCCAATCTTGCATCCCAAACCCTAGAATTTTCATCTTCCCATATTCCCAATAATTGCGACCACCAAAATGTACCACCACCCTCTATACCTCCACCCCCAAACACATCAATCCACCACCACTTGCCCTCTCCACACATTTCCCCACCCTAAATTCTTATTCTTTCCCACTCCCCACCACAACCTCCACCCAATTATTCCATTCCAACCCACATGACTACACCTTACCTCCTACCTCCGTTTACCCTCACCACCACCCACAAAAACACCTCGAAACCCCCATTTACCCCTATACCCCCTGCTACATCCGTTACCAGACACCCCCGCCCACCCCATTCCACTTTCCACACGCTTCCTCCCTACCTATTCTACACACCTCTCACCCTCCCCATGTACCACATCATCACACTCCTTGGGATACCCGTTCTTTCCTTTCCTCACTCGTTGATACCCATGAGCGGGTCCAAGAGTGGATTACTCTACCCCCTCACGATGATTCCACTTCTCGCCGACCTCATTTCTCCCTCGAGAGACACCCCCTCCTATCGAGTGGCGCACCGATGTTTCTCATTTTGACTCCTTGGGTCCGAAGGTTACTCCATATGTTCCCTTCCTCGAGCGCCATTACTTTTTGTGTTATCAAAAGGGGCATCAAATGAATCACTGCCCCTATCACCAGCCATTGGTCCCCGCTCCACCTGTTTCCCCTCCCTGTGAGACTCTTCTACCTCATATCACTCCTCCCGTCTCTCCAGTTCCACCACCTGCTCCTGCCCCTCTTCATCCATCGCCTCAGAGGCACCCACAGCATGACGTACCTCCTGGGCCTCTGCTAGGCAATGACGACCTAGACGATGACACTCTCACCCTTCAAGGAGGTGATGCCATCACATAGTTGGACCTTTAGTTACTCTCACGGAGTATGCAGGGTGATATCAGAGTGCATATTCCCATGTTTTATGTCCATCTTCAGCCCGATGCCATCGTTGATTGGCTTACCGCCATGGAGCGAATTTTTTAGTATAAACGGCCGAAGAGTCGTAGATGTGGTCTTCTAGCAACAACCAACTTTTAGTACTATGCCAGTGTTTGGTGGAATGATTTGGAGCAGCGATGAGTTCTTGAGGGACTACCCCCTATCCAATCCTGGGTCGAGCTCTGAGCACAGTTGATGTTAGCTTTTGTCCCTGCCACCTATGAGCGCGATCTATTCTTACGAGTCGAGTCTTTCCGTCAGGACACTACAATCTTGGATTACACGGAGCGTTTCCATCTTCTATGTACTTGTGCCCGCCTCGACGAGAGTGAGGAGCAAGAGATTATCAGTTATATTCATGGGTTGCAGAGTTATATTCAGTTGTATATCGCTTTATGTGAAGCCACCTCCTTTTCCAAGGCAGTGGAGTGTGCCATTAAAGTCAAGTCCTTTCATCAGACTTCCCTTCCACTGCATAGTCGCTCTATGACAGCTCCTCCAGCCCGAGTGACTTATGTTTCTCCCGTGACTCCATCTACTGCAACTTCTCCTACCACCACGGTTCCTCCATTGACCCCATCCATCTGATCACCTTTAAATGCTACAACTGTAGGGTGATGGGTCATCGAGCCTCAGGTTGTTCCCTCCCTCGTCGTTGTTCTCTCTTAGTTTCAGGGGACCCCGAGTATCTTGAGGATGCACCAGATATTCCACCCCAGCACGCCCTCATTACTATCTCTGATGGTGACACTGAAGGGCTTCCCCTTTGAGTTCGAGAGCAAGCTCTTTTCAAAGGGGGGAGAGTGAAGTGAATCAGGGAGGTTGCCGTTATTTTATCATTCTTTAGTCATTTTTAGTATTTCTTCTATTTTTAGCATTCATTGTATTTTCCCTTTTTGTTTAGTATTTAGAGGAAGGAAGTTTAATTGTCATTAAGGTCATAACTGTAATTAGATTCTTAGCTTAGAGACCAAGCAACCTCCTTTCTATAAATACCTCTTATGTAGACTCATTTGGGGGATTTTTACATATTTTGAGATTTGATTAGAGAGAGTTTGAGAGAAAAATATCTTTTCTTCTTCCCATTAATGTCATTTATGTCAGATTTTAAGATACCTTTTTTTCACATATTTTTCTATAACCTTACCAATATAGAATGCATCAAATAGATTCCAAAAATGAGTTTTCTCCATCAAACATATATGCTCCTTTATAAAGTGAACTCCGTATTCTCACATGAACAAATTAAAAGAAACTAAGATGGTAATAAATTAGTTGTGCTCTTTAGTCTTTTATGGCTCAATTTCATCATTATCTTCAACTATGAACTTTATTGGTTGTTTACAATGTGTTTCATGTCTTGTAATATTTTTTTATAACAAAACATGAAATTAACGGAGAGCAAGCACATGACAGTGAGTAATATACTACAGTGTGCATCTTCAATACAAATAAATAAAGTGTGCATGACAGCGAGTAAGATATCATAGACTTATAATATGCATCTTTGAGGAAAGTGACAACAAAATATGAAATTATGTATGATTAGTTTTCATAAACCCAATCAAAGAAAATGATTACATGAATTTATCAAAAATAAATTCTAATTCTAATTCATCGTTGTCAATTTTTATGTAAACTAACAACTCATTGAAAATATAGTAACTTGTGTAATTTGTACGGGTATAGATTTACTTTCCATTACAATAACAATCTAAGCCATAAGAATTAATAGACAACACAGTAATATATATAAGAGATGGATATTATTTCTTACAATAACAATCTAAGTCATAAGAATTAGTAGACAAAACAGTAGTATATATCAGACATGGATTCTATTTCTATGTATGATCGAACGAATGAGTACACAATAAATAATAGGATATTCTTTGTCGCATCAAAGATTAATACTATTTTTTTGTTAAATTAATTTTCCAGTTATGTATAAATGCATGTATTAAAAATCCATATGTACATTAACACATTGGTATCTACATTTTCATAGGGAGACAAACTATTAAATATTGCTAACATATCGCATCATATTTCAATCAAACAACATATTTATATCAATATAACACAAATGTAAAACATATTTCAACAGTTATTAGAGATGTATTATAAGAGAATAAAATCCTGTAATCAGAAATAGAATTTCTCCATAATACATGTTAAAAAATGGGTAGTTAATGGACACTTCATAACATTAATAAATTGAATTTTATATACCAACTAGACACTGAGGACTAGATAATACTCTTCCATAAACTTCACTTTCCAATTATATATATATATATATATATATATATATATATATATATATATATATATATATATATATATATATATATATATATATATATATATGGGTATTTATTAATCATATCACTGCACATATCAATCTAACAACATATTTACATAAATGTATCGACCATATAAATGAAAATCCTCATACAACATATACAGTGGATGGATTAATGAAAATTACAATCAACTACTATTATCACCCCAATACATGTTAAAACAGGGGTATTCAATGACCAATTCCTAATCTGCACATATATTATTTGATATAGAGCAATTAGACACAATGTAAGAGAATATCGAAGATAAATAAGGTTTCAACTATTTTTTGTCTTTTCATTGCGTCTCTTTTCAATTTGTTTTTGTTAGAATCAAATAATACCTATTTAACAAAGTATCTTGATGAAATTGTCATATTTTTATAAAAAAAAAGATTCAAAATATCTTGCACGTTGTGATCGAGAAACAAATATAGAAATTGGTTGAGGACTTTCACATTCTCTAATCTTATTTCGTATCTAGTATCTTTAGTGGAATGAAGGAAATGTTGAGTTTTGTCTAGTTAAGATGGAATAGATTTATGTGAGAAGCTGTTAGAGTGAATATATGCTCTCTTTTTAATAAACAAAATCGGTTAATTAAGAGAATATACGAATTTGGTGCCATCAGATAGATACTACACCAATCTCCCCATGAGAAATTCCATATCCTAATACCTTGGTTATTCAGCCGATGAGGATTGACATAGTAGGACTTGTCCCCATTAAAGGAGGACGATTTAAATTTGCAGTTATTTTGGTTGACCATTTCACTAATGGGTAAAGGAAGAAGCCATACCTACCATAATCCGATAAGAGACTAAAAACTCCCTAATAAAGAATATCATTATTTGCTTTGGTAACCTGAAAGTGATGATCATTGATAATGGAAATAACGTTGATAGCGATAATTTCCATTATTTATGTTATGACTTTGGTATCAAAATTTACTATTTGCCATTGGTCATATGCAAGCCAAATGGTTAGAGGAGGTAACATATATAATTATCTTTCAATCCATCAAGGAATGTTGAAGAGGATAAAAGAGTCTAGCTTGAGGACATTCAAGTCCTAGTGTCGGATTACAAACAAAATAAATATTTTTTATCTTTAACATTTAGCCTTGAAGTTGTTATCCCTATTACGGTCGACTGAAAACTTTAGTGATCTCACTTCAACTCAGAGAGAATGATAAACATATGATTTAGAGAGAGAAAGATATAAATGTGTTGTCTTGATATACACAAGTGTGAGTTTATATTATATGTCCAAACTATATATACTAGAAGGAGAGGGAACAAGTTGGAGTAAAATGAGGAATGTTAGTGGCAGTAGTGGGGTGAGGTATATTTGTAGTATATACCCCCCCCCCCCCCAACACATACACACACACAAACGTAAGATGGTGGAGTATTACAATTATATGTCCAAACTATATATACTAGAAGGAGAGGGAACAAGTTGGAGTAAAATGAGGAATGTTAGAGGCAGTAGTGGGGTGAGGTATAATTGTAGTATATACCTCCCCCCCCAACACACACACACACACACAAACGTAAGATGGTGGAGTATTGGTCAACTTGAATTTGGTAACTAAGTATTAAAAATGCACTAGAGAATTTTCTTTGGTGAAGACATCAGCAGTCTCATCAGTAGAAGTGACGGAGAGAAGATGAATAGAGCCGCGAAGAACATGCTTACGTACAATATGACAATCAATCTCAATATATTTAGTACGTTTGTGGAAGAATTAATTATGAGAAATTTGAATATCATTTTGATTATCACAACGGAGGATAGTGGCAACGGAAGAGGAGACTCCCATATCTTCAAGCAATTAGGGAAGCTAGAGAAGTTCCCATGTACTATCAACAAGAGATTGATATTCGAATTCAATACTAGACCAAGACATGACAGATTATTTTTTACTTCGTAGAGAAATAAGAGAGTCACCCAAAAAGAAGAAATATCCAGTAGTAGTATGGCAATCGATAAGATCGCCAGCATAATCATCATCTGAATATGCTTGAAGAACCATAAAGGAGTGATTAGATAAGTGAATACCATGATACATAGTGCCCTTAATGTAATGAATGATACGTTAAACAAACTATATAATGAGTCTTCCATGGAGCATATAAGAATTGATTAACAATATAAACCATAACGTAAATATCAGGACGTGTAATGTAAGATAGATAAGGCTGCCAACCAATTGTTGATAAGGAATCACATCACTAAAAGGAGTATTATGGAGAGAATTAAGACGTACATTGATTTCTAGAGGAGTGGTAGCTATCATAAAATCAGTAATACTTGTTCGATTGATTATATGAGAAGTATACTTAGACTAAAGGGGATAATAACCATTGGTAGTATAAAGTATTTCTAGTCCTGATAAATATCTGAAAGGATCAAGATCTTTCATATCAAATTGAGAGTTAAAAGAAATTTTAAGTGCATCGATTCCTGCAACATCGTCACCGATGATTACCATATCTTCCACATAAAGTAGCATAAGATTTGTACCAGAATTTTCTTACAAATAAAGAGGACAGAATCATGAGGAATAAAAGTAACCCCGAATGTACTAATAGTGGAGATGAATTTGGCAAACTAGGCTCGAGGATCTTCCTTGAGACCATAAAGAGCTCGATAAATTTTGAAAACTTGATATGGAGAATGATAATAACTAGGAGGAGGTTTCATATAAACTTATTTATCAAGGTATCTATTGAGAAATGCATTTTTGAAATCCATCTTAAATAATGGCCATCTACGAGAAGCAGTAACAACAAGAAGTCTATGAACTAAGGTAAGGGGTCAACTAGAGCAAATGTTTCTTCATAATTAATACCGTATTCCTGAGTGAATCCCTTTAAAATAAGGCATATTTATAACGTTCCACAGACCCATCCTATTGGGATTTGATTTTGTAAACCCATTTACAACCAATAGCTCTCTTGTTAGGAGGAAGATTAATAAGATCCTGGGAATGTGCCTGGTGAAGTGATTCCTCAGGAATAGCTTTCTGCCAACGGGAGTCATAGCTTGATTTTTTATAAGATAAAGGTTTATAAAAAGATAAAAGAGTGGAAAATCAATTATAATCACGAAGATGGTGAGGAGGTTCTTTTACCTGAGTTGATTGAGGGATGGGTAGATTAACAGTGTCAAGAGTAGAAAAATCAGTGCTAGAATCATCAGATAAAGTGGAGCATCAGGATAATTATGATTGAGAGTTCACAAGGTGAAGTAGTATTGGGAGGATGTGAGGTAAGGTTGAGGTAAGGAAGAGTTGTCTCTAGCTTATGAATTGGACCAGTGGCAGTGTCAGCATTAAAAGGGAAAAGATCAATGACAGAGTTCGTGAAAAATGGAGAAGGAGAAGAAGGTGTATTGTGAAATTTTGAGATAGAGGAGAACATTTTATCTTCCCAAAATATGACATGACAAGAGATGCTAAGGAATTTAGAAATGGGATCCCAATATCTATATCCCTTTTATTCAATCCCATATCCCAAGAAATAATAAAGACGAGACCAAGGTTCTAGTTTTGAGTGCTTATAGGGTTCGAGCAATACAAAATAAGCACAACCAAAAACATTCAGGAGATTATACGCTAAGGAAACCCCATACAAATGATCATATGGAGTTTGGTTATTAATTATTGGCATGGGAATATAAATAATTGTGTAAACTGCGGTGTGAGCAGTTTCCCCTAAAAATGTTCGAGACATGAACTGGAGATAAGGAGAGTTCAAGTAGTGTCTAAAATATAACGATTTTTACACTTAGCATGATCATTTTGTTGAGATGTGACAAGACACGAATACTGAGAAATAGATCCTTGTTAGCGAAGAAATTTAAGAAAATTAGTGTCTTTGTATTCCATGGCATTATCTGCGCAAAAAATTTGTTAGGCGAGATAATTAAGTTTGGATTATGTGGCCAAATTTATAATAAAGTTGGGTATCCGCATGTAATCATTTATAAAGTGAACAAAATATTTAGACCAATCCATTGTGGGATAAGGAGAAGGACCCAAAACATTATACTGGATAAGATCAAAAGGAGTAGAAGGAACATACTACCTTTTATTAAATGTCACTGTTAGTAGTTTTCCAAGTTGACAAGGTAGACAAGAGGCATGCTCAGCTTTGACTAAACCTAATTAACCACTTGATATTAAGGAGCGAAGACACTCAATAAACACATAACCTAAATGAGAATGCCATGTGATGCCCCGATTTTGGGGGTCAATGCGAAAAACCATTTTATACTTTGATTTCGTATAAGAAAATCCTCCTTTAGAATAAAGACTTGATTTTAAATTTATGTCATAAAATTCTTTTAATTTAATTAATGAAATTATGTCCAGCTTGTAAAATTCATAGAAAACTTGAAATAAAAGAGTTTTGAAATTTCAATGGAATAAATAACATTTACTGTAAAATCCACAGCATCCGGTGTTATTATAATTCAAATTTGAAATACTTTCATTAAGGTTCAAATGGTAAAAAACAAAATTTGAAGTTAAATTAAGCATATAAAATGAATAGTAAACAGAGCTCTAATGGCACGCAAGTTCTTCATTGCCTCTCATAATTTCCTTGCCTTCATATTTCCCTAAAGTACATGGGGATGATAAATGGTGGGGTATGAACGTATAGGAGAAATACTTGCGGAGTAGTACGTACAAAGGATATCATACATATAAAGTGTATTTTAGCAATTATGAAATCATCCTTCATTTGATTACGTATTCTTATGCAAGATGTATCGTAATCACGCAATGTGTGTTATAACCATTCAACCTGAGCATTGATCCCACTCATACTTAATCATATTTTTAATACCACCTATGTCCTGTTAATTTAACCATTATCGTAATTTCACATATTCAACTTGTTTCATAAACTTATCTTTACATTAATGAGCATCGTGCTCAAAGTCATCTTCTCACTTGATTGATAAGGGTACCAATCCATGAATGTTATACGTCCTTTCACCGACTCCCACCATACGAAATATGTTGTTGATTAATTATTTGGGGTCTAAGAAGTAAACCACACCCTAGGGCACTAGTCCCTTCATAAATTTCTCAACTACCTTTTAATGTCTTTTACTTCATACATCTTTGTAACCCTTTTTCCTTTCTTTCTTTATTATTCACTTTTAAGCCTTAATTTTTTGTTATCGACTGATGAGGCTTAATACCCAAGATGAGACAAGTTCCAACACACTTTATTTTCAAGTTTCACACTTTATGAAAATTTCGTTTTCATACCTTTAACTTGGTATTTCATCTTTGAAAATAACTTTACATATCATTTCTTGTGAAACTTAACCTTTGAGTTCAAAATACCCATTTATACACTTGAATGCGTTTTTCACTATTCACACACACTTATAAACTTGCATTTTATACAATTTGCCAAAAAATGCTTCTTTTCATCTTCACATTACAAAATATACGTTTTCACCACATAAAATCCAACTCTTTTAACTAGAGTTCTTTAGTTTGAAAAAATTTACTCATGAGCCCAACTTTTACATAAAATGATATTTTGGTACTAAAGCATTACTTTTGTCATTTTAAGACTAATATTTTCAACTAAATAACTCCTATCATTTTATGTGTTCACATTATTCCATTTAAAACTAACTTTCCAAAACGATACTTATGTTTGTAAAAGTTACTAATTCGTCTAAACTTTTCATAAAGCCATACTTTTGGCCCCAAAACTATATTTTTGAGATTTCAAGACTTGTCATACAATTTGATAACTTTTCATTATTACCCTTGTTCTTTGTTTCACCTTGGACCTTATATTTTCTATATTACACATTTGAATATCCATACTTTTATTACTTTTACACTTAGCACCCATTTACTTTAATTTCTTCAAGTTTTTCAAACTTTGTTCGCATAAACTGTTATAATTTTATATGATTAGTATTTTGAAAATTTTAAGTTTATCATTTAGTTTTTTCAAAAATTCATTCTATTACATGTTTAACATACTTAACCTATTTATCCTAACGACATGAGTTTATATTAATGAAAGTTAGGTTTTAAGCCAATAAAACTCAACAAATGCATTTTCAATTTCTTCATAAGTTCAATGTAACATTTTATCATGAAATCAACATGTTTAACATGATTTATATAGGAAATAATTTTCTTAAACAATAAAAAATGTATCCTTCTTTCAGACTTTAAGTTTATCCATTTTTATCGCATATTCTTTAACATATATTCATATATAGTGATGATAAGCACAAGTATATATATATAAATATTTAGCATTCTTTGATTTAAAACTTAAAAATAGTGTAAAACTCCTACCTCTTGAAGATAATAGTTTTGATGAAGAGGCAGAATATAAAATCTAATAGGTAGAAAACTTTAAGTTTTTCTAGAAATCATCTTTCACCCCAAAGTAACACCTCTATAACACATGAAAACTCTTAATAATGGAAGGATAATTGTGTGGAATAGTAATGTTATGCTATAGAGAGTATAAGCAAGCTTTTGCTGAGTTAAAATGATGGAAAGAATGAGTATTTTCGAATTTGACAAATTGCTCATTTTCATTCTCCATAAATGGAAGAAAATTGGGTACGTAAACCTCTATAAGCCACTTTATATGACCCCCTACCCATCTCAAATGTATCCTAAACATGTACTGATGATACCCTATGCCAAATGGATTTGGAAAAACTAAAAGAATAGATGAAAATTGTCAAAGTTGGCAGCTCACTCACCTCAAATTGCACCATTTCTTTTTTTTTTAAACTAAACTTCGAACGGAAAATACCCATAATATGGGTCTAAATAATTTTTTTGATGCCGCCGAAGAAGGAAAAGTTTTACCAAATTTAATTTTACATCTCAAGCAATTTGTTCAAATTTTTCTGAGCAATTTTATTATTTTCACGAAAACCCATTATTATATTTTCTATTATTATTATTATTATTATTATTATTATTATTATTATTATTATTATTATTATTATTCTTTAAATTTCCTTCTTTTATTCTTATGATATTCTAATACATAAATATAAGTGTAATAATATAATTTGTTCTGTATAATTTTGTTTAATTCTATTTAAAATGCGTAACTTAATTTAACACGCGTAAGACGGTACATGACATTTTATGGATTTTTCTTCTTTATTTTAATTACAAGACTATTCTATTTAAATTAATTTCATAATTTCTCATAACGCGATTTTTATTAATTCACAAAAATCTGGGTATTATAACCTTCCCACCTTGAGAATTTTTATCCCTGGAATCAAAACATTACACAAGAAGATTTTGATTTCATCATTTTACTTTGAAGCTCATACTTAACCTTATGGATCAGATACCTATTCATACATTACCCTTGATTACTCGAGTCTCATTTATGTATTAACCTTGACATACACTCTTCAATGCCCTCGATAATTTACGCAACTTTACTTAGGCTAAATAATTTTTTCAGTTAGCCTCTATTGATTTCGAAACCCATCAGTTCATTTTTTGAACTCGATTCATGATTAACCTTCTACCTTATAATTGAGTTAGATTATATGCGATAGTGCACGATATTTTTTTTTTTGTTCATTTAGTCATCAGAGAAACTTTCAAATCACAAATTGGCTCCCACGACTTCCATTATAAATCATAACTTACAAATTAACAAACAACACCCTATAGATCCTAGGCTTATCCCTCTTGCCAAAATCGATTTTCTAGGTCCACACTTGACTTTAATGATCACACAATTATCGTAATCCTCGATTGTTTCTTTAAACCACATTAGATATTTTTTTCGTCATTATGTTATGCAATGTAATTTATTTCACCAAAGCTTAAATATCTATGTGGCTCCCTGCATGTACAACCATTCCTCTAGTTTCTCCAGAATATTGAACTTCTTCCTTTATAGGTATTATAATTAAATGGTTGATTCATAAGTATTTTTGTGAACTCTTCCGTGTTATAACGCTTTTTCTCTAGGATCATGACTATAAACCCTTTTCAATCATATGCCAAGAAATGCAATTCATCTGTATGACCATAAGATACTTTCTTAGTTCAACGCTTATCATTTAATTGCGTTATTTTTAAACAAGTCTAATCTAACTTCACATCTACACATTGATCCACAACATTCCAGCTATTACCAATTTCTCAAAAGCCATTTATTTAATTTGTTTACACTGATAAATCTAATATATTCTTCATACACCCTTGTCACCAATGTGTTATATAGTTAAATCTACTAAGTACGTGACTTTACCCAAATTTAAACTTTAGGAGAAGTATTGACTGCATCATAATGGCATACAACCATGCAATTATTAAGCGCAGTAACACCCATGACAACTTCTCATGTCATGAAATCAATTAATCATCAAGTTTTTATTAATTTCCTCCTAAACTTAGAATATGAATCTACATGATCATTATATATATCCCCCTTTTCAAAACTCATGATTACTCGTTTGTCCCACTATGACAAAAACTTACAATTTAATGTAAATCCTAATTCTTCATCAATCAAAGGACTCTAAACCTTAGGAGCAATAGTTCTACTGACTCAAACGTCAAAGAATATTTAACCCAATTCAACTAACAAATCACGTGCAATGTAAACTTGTTGTTTTTTACACACTTTAAGCATTCTAATACACCTATAACCCATCACCCTAAGTCGTCAAGAAGACTTTAATGTATAGATATTCACGAATTGTCCCGTAATTAATATTGGGCCAATATTGTCTTTACCACTATAGACAATAAAATAGTAATCATTGTTTACAATCGCAACAATACTATGTGACTTACAGACTATGAACTCTAGTCTTATCCACTATGGAACCACCTAAGTATATTGTTACCTACATTATTACTTAAATCCTTTACCTATAACTGATGTATTTTACCAATCGAATCGAGATCTTCAACCCAGACCATCGTCCTAAGTCAAATGGTGACACGACAAGCTTTAAAAGAAAGGGATTTTATCGGAAAGTGCTATGATGCTCCCCTACTTAGAGGCCATACCTACTCATTTATATTTAATGATCATGATACATTAAAAAATAAAATGAACACTAATAATTCTCCACTATCTCCCATGAGTATTGCATGTGTTACCTCTCTAATCCCAATAGTTTATACTTGAACTCACAGTCATTATCCTAATACACCACTAATACTTTCCCATTGAGCACCATTGGATGCACAAATTATTTAGGATACTATTTTCATAAGGTCATTGTAATTGTTCTTTTGCCAGGGCTATGTGCCAAGCTTGAACTAACCAAATTTTACTCTTTGGGGAATCAATAAACCTAAACATCACCATAATATGTTTTTCTCCAAACATCTATACTAGAATCAATTATTATATTAATCATCCTAACCTATCTCATAGTCTATCCAAGGGTGAATCTATACCCAAGGCCATACTTACTTTACCTGTACATTGATTCAACACTTGCGCCTTACTCATTGTGTATATTATCATAACCACAATTAACCTATGAGTAGTAGATTCTAATGTGTATGTAAGATATCTTGCTAAGCTATTCCCCACTAGGTCAGGGAACATTTGGAAATGTTAAACCTTTATACGACGTTCACAACTCTACCCGTTAATGACTACAAATTTTTGAAAGCCTTTCTTTAAGTCCTGACTCATTTTTCTCTCGCCTAGTCGTTACTACAAATTATTTGTTTCATCCCAAATATTCACAATTTTTTCTCCACCGGTTAATGCGTACCTTTACTTTGTATACCAATACCTTTACAACGGGGTATACTTGATACTAAATTAATCTCATCATTACACTTTCATCAAAAACTAATTTCTTATTTTGAAAAGGATTAGAACCTCGAAAGTCCACTTTTAAACTCCAATTAAATTTCTTTGTCATTACACACGATTGAGTGACTTATCATATATATCCTATGAAAATCAACCATTCTACCTAATAATAAGAACAATATTTTCCCCATACTTATCACGATTAAAATGAGCACCTTCACGTCTTGACATGTCTCATGAGTCATAATGACTAGCAATGGATCACATTCTTATTCTTATGTCATATACCAAACCTCATTCCAAGTATTGAAAACTCGTACACTATCGTATACTTTCTTAACTATTAAAAATTATGTTTTAGAATAACATACTTGTTGTGTTGGATCCCTGTATTAACATTTTTATCTCCAAGGGTCCACCTAAATCATTTAATTTTTTCACCTGTCCTTGGCACTAACAATTTTCAATACCATTATTAACCCGATGCATGACCACCGATGTCATGAACTTTTATAATTTTCACTTGTTTATACTTAATATGAGAAATCCCATCATCTTGATGCCTCACTCATGTAGATAAACAATTGTAAAATTCCAAATTCACTTTAAGGATTATCTTTAAAACTCAAACCCGGACATCGAAGGGTTAAATCTCATTCTAATAAGCAACTGTTATACTTACCCTCAGCTTGGCCAAAATGAACTAATACAACAGTTTACCTTTATATGAAAGAAAAAATCAAGCGCACACTCCGACACTCATGTAACCTATGCCGATTCTCGGGGTTAATGTGAAAAAAAATTTATACTTTGATTTCATTTAAGAAAATTCTCCTTTAGAATAAAGACTTGATTTTACATTTATGTTGTAAAAATTCATTTAATTTATCTAATGAAATGATCCCCAGCTTGTGAAATTCATAGGAACACTTAAAATAAAAGAGTTTTGCAGTTTTAGTGGAATAAATAACATTTATGGTAAAATCCTTACCATCTGGTATTATTACAATTCAAATTTAAAACACTTGCATTAAGTTCAAATGGTAAAAATCATACTTTGCAGTTAAATTACACATTTAGAATGAATAGTACACATATCTCTATTGGCTCGTAAATCCTTCATTGCCTCTCATTATTTTATTGCCTTTATCTTTCCCTGAAGTACCTTGGGGGGGGGGGGGGAGGGGGGGGGGGAAATGATGGGGTATGAGCGTGCGCCCAATAGAAGAAATAATAGCACAACATTACGTACAAAGAAATACCTATATATATATATATATATATATATATATATATATATATATATATATATATATATATATATATATATATATATATATATATAAAGTGTGTTTTAGCAATTATGAAATCATCCTTCATTTAATTAAGTGTTCTGATGCAAGATGTATTGTAACCATGTAATGTGAGTTGTACCATGCAATTCGGGCAATGAGCCCACTCACACTTAATCATTCTTTTAATACTACTCGTATCTCATTAGTTTAACCATTAACATAATTTCATATAATCAAGTTGTTTCATAAACTTGTCTTTACATTAATGAGTCTCGTACTCAAAATCATCTTTTCACTTGAATAATAGGGGTACCAGTTCATAAGTGTTACACGATCTTTCACTGACTCCCACTTTACCGGAATATACTATTGATCAGTTGTTTGGGGTCTAAGCATTAAGTCTCACCCTAGGCTCTGATCCCTTCTTAAATTTCCAGTTACTTTCGAGTGCCTTTTAGTTGTTACATCTTTGTAACCCTATTTCCTTTCTTTTTTTCTTATCAGCCTTTAAGCCTTTTTTCCTTTATTTCCTTATTACCCGCTGATGAAGCCAACTACCCGGAATGAGACAGATCCCAACACACTTTGTTTCCAACTTTCGCACTTTATAAAAGTTTTGTTTTCATTTTAACTTTAACTCGATATTTCATCTTTTAAAACAACATTATTTATCATTTCTTATGAAAGTTAACCTTTGATTTCAAAATATTCATTTATACACTTTAATGCATTTTTCACTATTCACACACACTTGTAAACTTGCATTTTATACTCTTTTCCAAAAATACTTATTTTTATCTTTACTTTATAAAAAATGAGTTTTCACCACATAAAATCCAACTCTTTTAACAAGCGTCCTTTAATTTAGAAAATTTACTCATAAGCCCAAATCTTTGAACTAGATAAAGGACTCTTTTAACTAGAGTATTTTATCTTTACTTTATATCAAGCATGCTTTGATATAAAACTTGAAAATAATTTAAAACCTCAATCTTTTGAAGATAATAACTTTGATGAAGAGGTGGAAAAGAAATCCCAATAAGCTTCAAACTTTAAGTTATCTAGAAATCATCCTCCACACCCAAAATTACATCTCTACAACACTTGAAAACTCTTCATAATAGAATGATAATTGTATGTGATGGTAAGGTTATAGTATAAAGAGTATACACATGCCTTTGTTGAGTAAAAATGGTTGAGAGAATGACTATTTTTGGATTTGACAAAATGCCCATTTTCAATCTCCATAAATGGATAAAGATTGGGGAGGAAACCCTTATAAGACACCCTATATGACCCCTACCCTTCTTAAATGGCCCCTAAACATGTCGTGATGATACCCTATGCCAAATGCAGTAGAAACTACTAAAGGAATGGATAGAAATCATCCAAAGTTGACAGCCACCCAACTCAAATTACTCAATTTCTATTTTTTTTACTAAATTTTGGACATAAAATACCCTTAATATGGGTTAAATGATTTTGTAACATTGTCGAATAAGGAAATTGTTTAGAATATAATTTTACATCTAGTCGCTTTTATTTTTTTGATGAAAAATCCATTAATATATTTATTATTATTATTGTTTGAATTTAAATCTTTTACCCTTATGATATTATAATATATAAATATAACTGTAATTACATAATTCATTTCGTATAACTTTCTTTAATTCTATTTAAAATGAGTAACTTAATTTAACACGCGGTACGTGGTACGCAACATTTTATGGATTTCTCTTCTTAATTTTAATCACAAGATTATTATATTTAAATTAATCGAATAATTTTTCATAATGGGATTTTTATTAACTTATAAAAATTCGGGAACTACATGTCGTAAGGTGAGAAAAGAAGTGGAAGATGAAGATGCAGTTGCAGGAATGGTAGAAAGATGACGAGGAGTACGAAGGTGGATGAGCTCAAAACATATGTCCAACCTTACAGCATATCCCAATAATCTGCCCCATTTGTGGATCGTGTACATGACAACCAGAAGAGGAAAAAAGAACATTTAGTCTCAGGTCACATAATTGGCCAATGAAGATGAGATGGATGGTGAGTTTGGGAATGTAAAATGTAACTGGGAGTGAAAGACTAGAAGTGGATATGTGACCTATGTGACTAACATGTAAATAGGATCTAGCATCAGTGTTTTTAGAGCGGGAGTTTTGGAGGAAAAAATTATAGATTCAGCGATCATATGGTTACAATAAGAATAATCAAAGAACCAATAAGTACCTAAAGTGATAGTTATAGCAATAACATAAGTGTATAAAATTTGTTTAAAAATAGTAGCAAGGTCACTGGTAGAAATAGGTGGAGCAGAATCCACTAGAGAAAGGAACCCTCAGCATTAGCAGCAGTGAGAGATTCAGAGGACTAAGGATATGGGAGTGAAGTTCCTCTATTAGAAATGGTGCGAGATTATTTATATGGATTGTTTGGACAATCAATCTGGTAATAGTCAGGCCCTTGATTGTGATAGTGTTTTTAAATGTGAGAAAACAATGAGTTTATGAAATGATTCGTATATTAGGACGACCACACAAAAATTTAATTTTACCAAATTTTATCTTTGAATTAATTTAGTGTGCATGGAAAAATGTAGTCTAAATGAAATATAACAAACCAAGCAGGCAAATACGCAAAGAAGTAGGAAAAAATCCCTTTAAAAAAAACCTTAATTCAACATTGTACAAGATTTTGACACACGCATTCGACTTACAGACTACTTATCACGAATAAGTATAATGTGTAGAGTCTTCAAGCATTCTACAGAATACCACCCAGTCTAGTGCCATCCATGGGAAGCAGTCTTCCCTCGATATCCACCGATTAACCTTTCTCTTCAGCAGTAGAACCTCTATTCCACAAGTCAGCAGTAGAGACGGACTCTATAAGGGTTTATGCAAGGTGTGTGGAAACTAGTATTTCATAAACTCACAAATCATATAGAGGGATGTATTATTTCGAAAACAAAATCTTATGTTGGAAAACAAAATATGAGTACTTTTGGAACGGGCATTGGAAACTCATTTTCACCAAAAGTCTTAAAAAATTCTTAACAAAATAGGTTTTTATAGCAAAAACATGAATTTCGAGTTGATAGGGTCGTTCGAACGAAAATTATATTTTCCTCCTACTCACATCTAAACTTGTTCTAATGAAACCCTATTTTCGTTCGAACAACCTTCTAACGAGCTTCAAATGAGGATGCCTTGTCAAGACAAAGTCTCTCATTTGATGTTCGTTTGAAGCTAGTTCAAACGAGTACACATATCTCATTCGAATGAGATTCAATCTCGTTTGAACAACACTAAAAAAATTCCTTTATAAAAAGCCTCGATTTTAACATCAAACATAATAGAACATAATTTATATAAGACATTCAAACCACAAGTTTTATACCACCATAAATTGTTGGCGACGAGTCCAGAAATAGTGCTTGGTTACTAATATGTCACCAAATGAACTTGGAGATAATGCAGATGTAGCGTTTGGTTTGAGATGCCAGTTGAGAGTGAGCAATTCTCTAATGATGTAAATTATTTAATTAGATGTCAATTCACAATCAAATTAATTCTTATTTTCCCTAAAACATGAAACTATGTGATTTAAATCAAGCATGTAAAGAAATCAAAATTTTAGGAAAAATCCCCAAAGGGGAAAAACCTTTTATTTCACTCTATATTGTAAATCGTAACTTATAAATCGAATATAGAAATACAGCCCGACAAATCTCCCGCAGGTGACCCTCATCTTCTTTAAAAATGGTTCCCATGAGAATCACAAAGGTCGATATGTTCCTTCAGCAATGATTCCCAAAAGAATCTTAAGAGCAGCAATAGAGACTCCTTCTATTTAAGGTCAGTAGTGAAGACTCCTTCTTCACAAGAGTAACTTCAATGTTGAATTATTTGGGGTTTCAAAGATGATTCACAAAACTATATGAAAAAGATTGTGTGAATCAAAAACTGTTTTTCCCCATAAAAGGTGAAGACTTAAAGCAACAGTTCTATAGATTTCGTAAATAAAAAGTCTTAACAAAAAACCTGTTGAAAAAAGGTGTTTATAAGCGGACACAAAATAGAGGCGGCACAACCTCGTTCGAATAAGACTCTGACCTCATTCTCACAACATCCTTATGTCATTCAAACGACATAGAGCTCGCCTCTAACGAAATGAAAAACACAAAGACTGAAAGCCCTTGTTTGTTAAATTCTTCAAAAGACCTTCTAACGAGATCCAAGGTCCTTCTAACGAGATACTGATCTAGTGTGAATGAAATTGTCAAAAATAAAAATATATATATTTTTAAGTTCAAAAATTGTTCAAAAAACTCTTTGAAAACTGCCTTATTTTGTAAAAAAAATCCATTTATAAAAATATTCAAATACTTTGTAAAAAATCCACAAAAAACAAAATAATAACTGTACCAATATTACGTGACGTCATGGAACTTGTTCAAGATGTTTGATAATCGGATTCGTCTTCTTGAAAGTGAAGTTCCATGACAAAAGTAACGGGATATTCCATGCTCGGTGTAATTTAGATTCTATGGACACGTCCTACATACTAGTGGCAATGACAAAAAATTTGCCCTTATGATCCCCCCTATGGCTATTCCGGTAAAGAATAAAAAATCCAAATTATCCAGCAAATCCTATACAAATCTAATACCCTCCCAGAAACCCATAAATGGAAAGATACTAAATATTTACAAGTCTTCAAAATATTTAACCATCCAAATCTTCAATTCTCTTACTTTCTCTTGATCTTCTTTTTAGGAGCTTTGTCAAATGTGTACTTTTCATATGCTCATCAAAGTGTACCTTCACATAATAGACAAAGAAATATACTTTTTGACACATCGAGTTTGAATAAGATAAAACTCATAACTAGATTACTACCCCATAAATCAAACTCTCACTCCCCCATAATTCGTTCTTCCCCTTTTTATTTGTCCGAAATAGAAAGTGAAAATAAACAAAAAGTAATAAACCAGAGTGTGTCACAATATTCATATAATATCACTAAAAATATAATGCACTAAGAATCAAACAATAATAAACTAAGCAAAACCAACAATTTTTTATTTTTTAAATTTTTGAAACAATTTTTTTTTACAAAAATAGCACGCCATGAACTAACACTAAGATAACCAAATCATGAACGCTTAATGAATGGGTGTGAACAAATCCGATAGGAAAATAAACTCAAACAATCAAAATTCATTTTGGATACTCCTGGCGAATGAACTCGAAGTTATCCCTAGGTGTATTATGTTGAATTCATATGATATCGACTGAATCTAATCAACAAATCAAAGTCCAAAATGATTTTCACACCATTAACACCCAAAACTATGTAATGATTTTACGAGACTTTTTTAGGATATGCAAACCCATTGATCTTCGACTAGAACTCCCTCAAAACTCATATTTATAATATTTCTCTCAACCCTTTTGTTTTGAAGAAATCAATGCTCATATGTAGCGAAGCATCATTGTTCTCTAATTTTGGCCTGGCAGTTCATTTTTTTTCTTTTGTGTGGCTTTAATCTTTTAAGATCGTTTATTTTTGCAAATGGTGGGTATTCACGTAAAGATCTTTTGACTTTCGCAGATCGATTCCATTTCTTTAAATTAACACATTTACCGGAGATATAAATTTCTATTTTTTCAATCCGGGTAATGGTTCTTACAAGCACTACTTTCATTATCTCGTTTTATCGAATTTGGTTCGTTTTAAAAGAAAGATTGAGATGAAAGCACTTTGACCAACATGTAATAGACAAGTACAATTCTCAAATAAATCCATGCATGTGTGCATTAAAGGAGACAACAAGTCAAACATGTAGAAAGTAATATCTAATCACATATCAAGAACTCAACACATTATAAAGCACATGAATGAAATGATGTTGTGTCTCAAAACAATATAAAAAAATCAGGTGGATAATGGAATGATATTTGTGACACCCCGACTAATTAAATACCGGGTAGCTACTCCTTTATTAAATCAATACAAAATGCCAAGTTGGTTCAGTTAATAGCATCACTGTCGAAAACATTTTAATAATTACTAACCACCTAGTATTTAAAAAGTAAGTTGCCAAATTTTAATTTAAGTCTGATTAACATGCAATGGGAGAATAATGGAAGAACAACATAATCCATTCACCAAAATGAAGTAATGATATAACCAACAAATAAATATAAGTCCGGAGGAAAAATCCTCACCACAATCCCACGAATGAAAAAATAACATAAATCTGAATCCTGAATTAATTACATGCCCAAAATCTGAATAACTGAAATAAATGAAATGCCTCTAAAAAGAATGGGCGACATGCCCTACAACTGATAAATAGTGAATATGGAGTCAAGATAGATGAATCGTCTACAAGCAAGGTCCTGTAACTTCCACAAACAGCTACAGCTCGTCACCTGAATGAGGATCCTAAGCATGGTGTCCTTGTGGCTGGGCACCTAAAATGGTTTTTTACAAAAATAGATTTGAAAGCAAATGGGTCAGAGCCCGAAAGTGGAAATCATTTTAAAAACAGCAAGTGTTTTAATAACATTAAAACATTAAATGCAAAATACATGTTAGGACGTGCACTCACATGAAATTCTCACCTCTCGACTACATGTGCACTCCTAACGTACCGTACTCATCTATAAGACATACATATCTAACCAAACCGTAATAAGTTCTACCCCTTACTACTCGATTCCCATATTACATTCTAGCGTTATCAAATAAATAGAGGGCTTTATGTGAACTCGGATTCTCAATTGGTAATACAATTCCCTATCAATTAACCCGTTATGTTTTCTCAAAACAATACCATAATTATAATCACAATATTAACATGAAAGTTCCCATTCATTAAGTGTATATTATTCACGTCATACATATACAATACAAGTACCCCGAGACTAAGCTGCGGTGCACACATACTCTGCTATCCATCCCGGTACATCACGTACATAAGGATCACGTATTCCGAATCTCTCAGGAATCGTTCTCAAATAACAACATCACAAATAATGGAGGCGAACACAGTCACATCACATGGGTCACGCACATACCTGCGCTCCCACGATCAGCAGACTTATTAACATCCCAATAAGTCCTTCTCTGACCTATGTTCATCGAGGTAACCAGTCTAAATCCGGGCAACACAAGGATTAGAGGGCCCTAAGTGAACGCAAACCTCCCGTGATAGCAAGTATGGTAGGTATGTCATACACATAAAATCAATACATATACTAAGTATGCACACATCTTAGTAATCACCATAATATATTGGTGGTACACTTCTTAATCTCGTACCGACATATAATGCTACACAATTTATAAGTTCTCGGTTAATATAATAAATTAGGCCGTCAATAGTTCTCGCATCGTAATCGACACTCACGTCCTACGTCACATTTTCCCTTAGGTTCAAACTACACTTCTAGGTTTGACTCCTCATTATATCCCAAACATCCCAAATATAACAATTAATCATCAAGGGAAGGTTATCTTTACGTATACACAAGGTTGCGGGACACTCGGGATCAAAACAGGCTAAAAAGCCTAAACTGTCAACTCGTTAGAAATCTCGTTCGAACGAGAGTTCGTTCGAACGAACTGGGCCTTCTAACGAGATCTCGTTCGAACGAAAGTCTTCGAACGAACATCCCTCTCATTAGAACCCAAACTGTCCACTCGTTAGAAGCTCGTTCGAACGAGCTCGTTCGAACGACCTGGGCAGGTCTTCTAACAAGTGGCCAGATTCGAGCCCAGAAATTCCTTATTTCATTTTTCCATCTTTTCTTCACTTCTAATCTCATCTAAACATTAGTCCAACAATTATTCAAGGTTCCTAATCATCCCTAAACATACATAGGTCACCTACTAACATTTTTGTGGGGTTAATTCATTATAAACATCATCTAAATATCAAATCCATACATTTATCCCCAAATTTCAAGAACATGAACCCTAGAATTTATAAATCAACCAAGAGCCTAATTAAATCCATTTCTAGTTCATCCAAATTATAATATCATCAGCATAATCATCTAAATACAAATCTACATGCGATTCCTCATCAAAAATGTAATTTCTACTTCTAATTTAAATGGGTTTTTCATTAACTCCCAAGAACAATGAGATTTTTATCAATTCCTACACATGGAAGAAGCATTCTCTGAAATCAATTGGAATTAAACCACTTGACTTAAGGGTAACTCTGGATTTGATGACGAATCTGATGAATGGTTCTCTCTCTCTTCTGCAGAATTCCTCTATCTCTCTCAACAAGCTTTTCTTCTCCAAGGTCAATGGTGGCTAGGGTTTGTGCTTTAGGAACTCTTTGGAACAATTTCAATAACCTCCGTAGTCTATTTGGTTATTAGTGGGCTTAGTGGGTTATTGCCAAATCAGATATCAATTCCCAATTTTCGTAGGTTTTAATTCCCAAAAATCCAAAATTACCAAACTACCCTTATACGTTGCCGGTATGGCTTAAAAATGCTCCGGGACCCAAACTAAACCCCCGGCTAGTGTTTTCTGACTATTTCGACCCTTTCGGACGCGTTGGCGCACTCAAACGACCATACGGTTAATAGAAATAAAATTCACTTTTTAATTATCATAATTATATACCATGACGCGACTGTCACACGCGTCTCAACAAGATTTCCAAATTGCCGTATTTCAATCTCACGACAAATTTCATAATTCAATATTCATATATAATCATATATGCACACTATAATCAAATACCAACTCGCATCTCGCGAGTATTTTAATTCGGATTAATTTCCAATTAATACGCATTTAATTCAATTAATCCCATAAATAAATATCACAAAATTACTGGGTATTACATACTCCCCCCCTAATAACTGAATTTCGTCTCAAAATTCGGAACTAGAAAGTACCTGGTAAGAACAAATCTGGATAACGTTCGCGCATTTCATCCTCGCGCTCCCATGTGGACTCCTCGACATTATGATGTCGCCACTGAACACGCACTAACAGAACTATCTTTGACCGCAGTTTCTGCTCACTTCGGTCCAAAATAGCAATCGGCCCCTCCTCGTAGGAGCTATCAGGTTGGAGATCGATGTCCTCCAAGGCAATGTGAGAATGAGCCAAATCGTCTCTAAGATATTTCCTTAGCGAGGAAGTATGAAACACATTGTGAATCCGATGTAAATGCTCCGGTAACCCAAGCTTATACGCAACCGGTCCAATCCGCTCAATAATAGGAAATGGTCCCACATATCTCGGTGCCAACTTCCCTTTCTTCCCGAAACGCATAATCCCCTTCATGGGAGATACTCTGAGCAAAACCTGGTCCCCCACTTGGAACTCCCTGAAGAACCTCTTCGCATCTGCATAGCTCTTCTGCCGATCCTGAGCTACCCGAATGCGACTCTGAACAATTTTATCCTCGTCGAAGTGTCCTGAATCACTTCTGGCCCAAGTAGTTTGTTGTCCCCCACCTCCAACCAACATGCTGGGGAACGACACAGTCTACCGTACAACGCCTCAAATGGAGCCATGCCAATGGTGAACTGGTAGGAGTTGTTGTAAGCAAACTCCACCAGTGGAAGATACTGCTCCCATCCACCCCAAAAATCAATGATACTCATACGTAGCATGTCCTCCAACATCTGGTTTGTACGCTCGGTCTGCCCATCGGTCTGCGGGTGATACGCCGTACTCAACCGCAAATCCGTGCCCATGGCCTCCTAAAAACTCTCCCAAAATCGTAAAACAAATATCTTGTCTCGGTCAGACACGATATTTAGGGGCACACCATGAAGTCTCACTATCTCTGCAATAAAGAGCTGGGCATACTGTCCCGTAGTGTGGTCTATCCTTACGGGTAGAAAATGAGCGACTTTCGTCAACCTGTCAACAATTACCCATATGGAGTCGTGACCTCTCTGTGATGTAGGCAACCACGTGATAAAATCCATGGATATGCTCTCCCACATCAACATCGGGACCTTCAACGGCTGTAGCAGTCCTGCCGGTCTCTGATGATCCACTTTTACTAGCTGACAAGTGGAGCATTTAGAAACAAACTCGGCAATATCTCTCTTCATCCCGCTCCACCAATATTGTCGTCTCATATCTTGGTACATTTTGTCCCCTCCGAGATGTACCGCGAACCGTGAGCCATGCGACTCTTCCATCACCTCGTGCCGCAATTCCTCCCCTTTCGGAACTACCAATCTCCCAATGAAGCGTAATCCCCCGTCTGAGCTGACGGTATAGGACTCGGCTCCCTCTGCTAATAATCGAACTATCTGTTCCTGATAGAACGAGTCATTTCCCTGTGCTCTTACTACCTTCGTGACAATCTACGGTGTAACGGTCATCACAGACATGAACGGTCAGGCCACTGCATCCTGGTGTCCCAATTCCTTCCACTTGGCCTTCTACACCCCTGCCACTTCATCTGTTGGCCTATGGTTCAACGCGTCTGCTATCACGTTAGCCTTCCCCGGGTAATACTGGATATCAAACTGATAGTCTTTCATAAACTCAAGCCACCTTCGCTGCCGCATATTCAACTCTTTTTGCGTGAATAGGCACTGTAGGGACTTGTGGTCTGTGAACAATCGAAACTTTTCCCCCAAAAGGTAATATCTCCAAATCCGAAGGGCAAATACAACTACCGCCAACTACAAGTCATGAGTGGGGTAATTCTTCTCGTGAGGCTTTAGCTTACGGGATGCATAAGCTATGACCTGAATCTCCTGCTGCAATACACCTTCAAGTCCTTGTAAGGACGCATCGGTATAGACTAGATACTCAACTTCCAGTCTCGGCAATGCTAACACAGGTGCTGAGGTCAACCTATCCTTCAACTCATCAAATTCCAACTGACAGGCATCACTCCAGATGAACGGTACACCTTTACGAGTCAGATGTGTCAAAGGACCTTCTATCTTCGAAAATCCCCGAATGAACCTCCTCTGGTATCCTGCTAGACCCAACGAACTACGGATCTCCGTCGGTGTCGTGGGTTGTCTCCACTCCCTCACCGCGAATACCTTCCCCGGATCAACAGATATCCCCCGGTCGGAGATAATGTGTCCCAAAAACTGGACCTCCTTCAGCCAAAACCCGCACTTCTCATATTTTGCATACAGCTCGTTCTGACGTAGTGTCTGCAAAACGTGCCTCAAATGCTCGGCCTGATCCTCCTCTGTCTGGGAATAAACCAGAATATCATCGATGAAGACAATGACAAACTGATCTAGGGAATCTCTGGACACCCTATTCATCAAGTCCATAAACACGGCTGGAGCATTGGTCAAACCAAAAGGCATAACCCGAAACTCGTAAGAACCATATCTCGATAAGAACGCAGTCTTCGAGACATCCTCCTCCCTGATACGCAACTGATGGTATCCCAATCGTAAATCAATCTTTGAGAAGAAAGAAGCTCCTCTTAACGGTCGAATAGGTCATCGATTCGAGGCAATGGATACTTATTCCGTATCGTGACCTTATTCAACTCTCGGTAGTCCACACACAATCTCAGTGAACCATCTATCTTCTTCACGAACAACACAGGGGCACTCCACGGTAAAGTACTCCTCCAAATAAACCCCTGTCCCAACAACTGTTCAATTTGATCCCGTAACTCCCTCATCTCAGCTGGAGTACGGTTCGGTGCGCGTGCTATAGGTCTCGTATCTGGCAATAAATATATGACAAAGTCTATCTCTCGACTGGGGGTAGGACCGGTATCTCCTGAAACACATCTGAATACTCCCTGACAACTGGGATCGAATCTAAAGGAATCACAACCTCCATAGAAGTATCCTCCTCTAAATAATACAAATGAGCGGTCGAACCTCCCTCTGGGCGAGGCATCGCCACTATAAACATCTCTTGCCCCGAAATGGAGAAAACAATGCTCCCACTGAAGCAATCAATCATGGCTCTATAATCAGCGAGCCAATCCATACCGATAATCACATCGTGTACATGCATATCTAATACCAGCATGTCTGCAGGTAATACCAGATTACCAATCTCTATCCCTACTCCTCGGCATACAAAGAAAATAAGTGACCCACTCCCCAATGGTGAGTCTACACACGTCACTGTGCTCTCTGCTGTGGCTAACAACCCTAAGGCTTTCGTAAAATGTGTAGCTATAAAACAGTGTGTTGCCCCCGTATCAAACAAAACCCGACCCATAGTACCATGGATAGGAAACATACCCTCAATCGCGGGTGGTGCCTGCGGAGCTGCTGCCTGGTGGACGTTATAGACACGTCCATACTGTAACTGCCCCAGCTGCACAAGAACTGCTGGAATGGATGGAAGAGCTGGCATCTGGGCTGGAGCTGGGAGGGCTGGTGGAAAAAGTGGCCTCTGTGGCTCATGTCGAGCACCCTGCTGCTGCTGCGGGGCCTTGCCCTTATCAGGACAATCCTGACGTTTGTGGCCAATCTTACCACAAATGAAACACTTCCCTCGAAACTGCTTCACTTCATTACGGTGTTGACTAGTCTCTCTTTTTCCCTGGTCTTGTTGGCCTTGGGGAGAGATTTGCGGAAAGACTATATCAGGGCGAGGACAATCCATCCACTTGTGACCCGGTTGTACACATTTATAGCAGAGTTTCAAAATTCTTCGTTGGTCAGATCGTAGTTTATTCCCATTCTGATTCGGACAAGAATCCGACTTCGTTGGCCTCGACACTTTTGCCCCTGCACATGAATCTCGTTACTTCTGGAACTCACTTGATCTTGATTATTTTGTTGTCGTAGATTCGGCGTCTTCGCACGATTTTCAATGTTAGTCACATGCATTTGGTTAACTTCTCTAGGTCTTTTGACTCCTTTAAGTTGTATGTTGCGTTCTTCGTATTCTAGAATGGCAGTGGTAACTGCTTGTGCTACGATACCTGTTAACTCGGTAGTTGATATTCTCTCTGGTGATACCTGCGGTGTGAGTCGATCTTGATCGTTGACTCCCCCAACCGTTTTAGCCAGTTCTTCTTGACGATTCATCTAAAATTTAAGTAAATTTGGATGAGTTCGTCATTCAAATAAATAAATCGCAGAAGTACAAATTTTCAGAGTATAGAGATAAACACAACATTCCTAGAATTAGGGCTCTATATCAAAGAAAGCTCAGCGGAAAACATAATAAGACGTACAGATCCTAAAGGACACTAGAACCTGATGCTCTGATACCACCTGGGACACCCCGACTAATTAAATACCGGGTAGCTACTCCTTTATTAAATCAATACAAAATGCCAAGTTGGTTCAGTTAATAGCATCACTCTCGAAAACATTTTAATAATTACTAACCACCTAGTATTTAAAAAGTAAATTGCCAAATTTTAATTTAAGTCTGATTAACATGCAATGGGAGAATAATGGAAGAACAACATAATCCATTCACCAAAATGAAGTAATGATATAACCAACAAATAAATATAAGTCCGGAGGAAAACTCCTCACCACAATCCCACGAATGAAAAAATAACATCAATCTGAATCCTGAATTAATTACATGCCCAAAATCTGAATAACTGAAATAAATGAAATGTCTCTAAAAAGAATGGGCGACATGCCCTACAACTGATAAATACTTAATATGGAGTCAAGATAGATGAAGCGTCTACAAGCAAGGTCCTGTAACTTCCACAAACATCTACAGCTCGTCACCTGAATGAGGATCCTAAGCATGGTGTCCTTGTGGCTGGGCACCTAAAATGGGTTTTTTACAAAAATAGATTTGAAAGCAAATGGGTCAGAGCCCGAAATTGGAAATCATTTTTAAAACAGCAAGTGTTTTAATAACATTAAAACATTAAATGTAAAATACATGTTAGGACGTGCACTCACATGAAATTCTCACCTCTCGACTACATGTGCACTCCTAACGTACCGTACTCATCTATAAGACATCCATATCTAACCAAACCGTAATAAGTTCTACCCCTTACTACTCGATTCCCATGTTACATTCTAGCGTTATCAAATAAATAGAGGGCTTTATTTGCACTCAGATTCTCAATTGGTAATACAATTCCCTATCAATTAACCTGTTATGTTTTCTCAAAACAATACCATAATTATAATCACAATATTAACATAAAAGTTCCCATTCATTAAGTGTATATTATTCACGTCATACATATACAATACAAGTACCCCGAGACTAAGCTGTGGTGCACACATACTCTGCTATCCATCCCGGTACATCACGTACATAAGGATCACGTATTCCGAATCTCTCAGGAATCGTTCTCAAATAACAACATCACAAATAATGGAGGCGAACACAGTCACATCACATGGGTCACGCACATACCTGCGCTCCCACGATCAGCAGACTTATTAACATCCCAATAAGTCCTTCTCTGACCTATGTTCATCGAGGTAACCAGTCTAAATCCGGGCAACACAAGGATTAGAGGGCCCTAAGCGAATGCAAACCTCCCGTGATAGCAAGTATGGTAGGTATGTCATACACATAAAATCAATACATATACTAAGTATGCACACATCTTAGTAATCACCATAATATATTGGTGGTACACTTCTTAATCTCGTACCGACATATAATGCTACACAATTTATAAGTTCTCGGTTAATATAATAAATTAGGCGATCAATAGTTCTCGCATCGTAATCGACACTCACGTCCTACATCACATTTTCCCTTAGATTCAAACTACACTTCTAGGTTTGACTCCTCATTATATCCCAAACATCCCAAATATAACAATTAATCATCAAGGGAAGGTTATCTTTACGTATACACAAGGTTACGGGACACTCGGGATCAAAACAGGCTAAAAAGCCTAAACTGTCAACTCGTTAGAAGTCTCGTTCGAACGAGGCTGTTCGAACGAGAGTTTGTTCGAACGAACTGGGCCTTCTAATGAGATCTCGTTCGAACGAAAGTCTTCGAACGAACATCCCTCTCGTTAGAACCCAAACTGTCCACTCGTTAGAAGCTCGTTCGAACGAGCTCGTTCGAACGACCTGGGTAGGTCTTCTAACGAGTGGCCAGATTCGAGCCCAGAAATTCCTTATTTCGTTTTTCCATCTTTTCTTCACTTCTAATCTCATCTAAACATTAGTCCAACATTTTTTCAAGGTTCCTAATCATCCCTAAACATACATAGGTCACCTACTAACGTTTTTGTGGGGTTAATTCATTATAAACATCATCTAAATATCAAATCCATACATTTATCCCCAAATTTCAAGAACATGAACCCTAGAATTTATAAATCAACCAAGAGCCTAATTAAATCCGTTTCTAGTTCATCCAAATTATATATCATCAGCATAATCATCTAAATACAAATCTACATGCGATTCCTCATCAAAAAAGTAATTTCTACTTCCAATTTAAATGGGTTTTTCATTAACTCCCAAGAACAATAAGATTTTTATCAATTCCTACACATGAAAGAAGCATTCTCTGAAATCAATTGGAATTAAACCACTTGCCTTAAGGGTAGCTCTGTATTTGATGACGAATCTGATGAATGGTTCTCTCTCTCTTCTGCAGAATTCCTCTATCTCTCTCAACAAGCTTTTCTTCTCCAAGGTCAATGGTGGCTAGGGTTTGAACTTTAGGAACTCTTTGGAACAATTTCAATAACCTCCGTAGTCTATTTGGTTATTAGTGGGCTTAGTGGGTTATTGCCAAATCAGATATTAATTCCCAATTTTCGTAGGTTTTAATTCCCAAAAATCCAAAATTACCAAACTACCCTTATACGTTGCCGGTATGGCCTAAAAATGCCCCGGGACCCAAACTAAACCCGCGGCTAGTGTTTTCTGACTATTTCGACCCTTCCGGACGCATTAGCGCACTCAAAACGACCATACGGTTAATAGAAATAAAATTAACTTTTTAATTATCATAATTATATACCATGACGCGACTGTCACACGCGTCTCAACAAGATTTCCAAATTATCGTATTTCAATCTCACGACAAATTTCATAATTCAATATTCATATATAATCATATATGCACACTATAATCAAATACCAACTCACATCTCGTTAGTATTTTAATCCGAATTAATTTCCAATTAGTACGCATTTAATTCAATTAATCCCATAAATAAATATCACAAAATTACGGGGTATTACAATATTGTGACTTGGCAATCCTAAATGTCCATCCATGTAAGGTGTAAAAAGAAATACAAAACTCTTTTCGGATTTTTCAAAAATATTATCAAAAATAAAATCTTTTTGGCTTTTTCACTTTTTTTAAAAAGAAACCGAAATATTTTTGTATTTTTCAAAAAAAATAAAACTCTTTTTAGATTTTTCGAAAAATATATCAAACTGGAAAACATAAATACAAACATTGTACACATTAGCAATAGGCATGAATGATATAAATATGAAAAACATCTTATGCTAGCAAACAAGTATAAACTTCAATCATTAGGTCGAGAGGAGTTCTCCAAAAAAGGTGACATCCTATGGAAAACAATTTTTAAATCATGTGAAGTTTTGACCAAATACTTAACTTTCTCTTGAAAATGCTCAAAATCTCACATGTGATTTGTGGGAGCATGCGAAGTAACATGTGTGGGAGTGCGTGTGGGAACACATTTAGTAGTATATCGTGGAAGACATCTATGAGACACATTACCCAACTAAAAATAAAACTCCCTAAGGTGTCCTTTTTACTTGCAATGGGAACAAACATACACGGGATTAGGAACACCTCTCTCAAAACGTTTAGGGCACGCTCTCCTATAGGGAAATAGATGCCGAGGTGGGTTAGGTTGAGAATAATATGGATCTATCACAAACTCGAAAACTAGCTCGGGTGCAATATGGGAAGTAGACACACCATCATAATCTATTCCTAACCTCTCAACATTACCCAAAGCGGGACCGAGGAGCATCTTTACAACCTTCTTAGATGTGTCCTCTAAAGTGACCTTAACCTCTCAGGCACATTTGCGATCTTTCTCGATTTGGGATACACGGGCTTCAAGTTTTTCACGAGTCTCCAATGAAGATTGAAGATCTCCAATAAGACTAACCACAGTGTTAATCAATTCACTCTTTTCCCTGCCTAAGACGATCAACTGCTCACACAAAGAACCTTCACCTTGTTGAGTTGACTCACCGACCCCTCACACCCCCTCAAAACTTTCACCTCTCTTTCCAAATATAACACCTTAAGACTCAATTATCTATTAAACTTTTTAGTTTTCAATGTCTCGATGAATAAATCACTAAAGGCTTTTTGGACATCCCTTTCTCCCTCACTTCCAATCTCATTCTCACACTCACTCGAATGGCTCAAAACATCATCTAAGCTCTCACGTTTATATGTATCCTCATCATCGTGCAAAAAACTATAAGTACTCACGTGACTAGCCATGAAAGAAACTTTTCATGTGGTGATTTTCCCCCGAAATCAACCGACTCGATGTCACTATCGCTAAGAATGGCTTTATTAACAATCTCTTTGCCCTTTTTATTTAGCCTAGTGGGACACTGAAATGATTGGTGCCCTTTACCCTCACACTCGAAACATCTTATCTCTTCTTATTTCTCACCGCTATCCTTGACCTCATCTTTCTTTTTGTTTTTCTCAAAAATATTTTTATTGAAAGAATTATCTTTGGAAAATTTGAGAAAAAAATTAATTTTTTTTTTTAAAATAAGGCCAAGTCATCGAAATCAACCTCACCCTCAGATTAAGACTCGCAAACTTTCTCTTTTTTTCTTTCTCTTAATTTGAGTCTCTAAAGTTATCGCTCTATCCTTAGTCTTAATGGTTTTGGTAAACATGTCGGTCTCATAAGTTTGAAGGTCTCCTATGAGTTCTTCGAACCTAAGAGTGTCTAAGACCCCTAAAGAGTTGAGCACGGTGACCTTAGGAATAAATCGATAAGTGAGTGACCTCAAAATCTTTTTCACGACTCTCGACTCCTCAATCTTCTCACCCAAATTAAAACTCGTGTTAACAATGTTTGACAACCTATTATAAAATTCATAGAATGAATCGGACTCTAACATAGTGATGGTCTCAAACTGGGTGGTCAAATTTTGAAGGTTAGACACCTTGACAATATTGGTAGCCTCATGTGTCAATTGGAGGATATCTCGTGCTTCCTTAAAAGTAGTGCACGTCATGATGCTTCGAAACTCGTCAGGGTTATGGCTCTAGAACTAGCACTAAGGTCGTGGAAGTTACAGGTACTCCACTAAAACTCATCGTCAGTCTAAGAAGAAAAGGGTTTGGGATTGGTGACATTATCAACAGTTATCTTGAGGGGAATCCACCCCCTTTCACAAACAAGCCGGACTCTTTCATCAATTTCCTTTAAAGTGGATCTCATTCGGACTTTTCAATAGGTATAATTTGATCCATCGAAAATTGGCATCAAATTATATAAGTTCTCCATCAAAAAATTGTGATTTTTCAAAATCAATTTTTCAACACAATTAATATCTCAGAAACATTTTGCGAAAAAAGATCTCACAATAATTTGGTGAAACCAGCTCTGATACCAATTTGAGAGTGCACAATTCTCTAATGATGTAACTTATTTAATTAGATGTCAATTTCACGACCAAATTTTAATTCTTATTAGCGCTAAAACATGCAACTATGTGATTCAAATCAATCATGTAAAGAAATCAAAATTTCAGGAAAAATCCCCAAAAGGGCAAAACCTTTTATTTCACTCTAGATTGTAAATCGTACCTTACAAATTCAATAGAGAAATACAGCCCAACAAATCTCCCGCAGGTGACCCTTGTCTTCTTTAAAAATGGTTCCCACGAGAATCACAAAGGTCGATATGTTCCTTCAGCAACGATTCCCAAAAGAATCATAAGAGCAACAATAGAGACTCGTTCTCTATAAGGTCAGTAGTGAAGACTTTTTCTTCGCAAGAGTAACTTCAATGTTGAATTATTTGGGGTTTCAAAGATGATTCACAAAAGTATATGAAAAAGATTGTGTGAATCAAAAACTATTTTTCCCCATAAAAGGTGAAGACTTAAAGCAACAGTTCTATAGATTTCGTAAATGAAAAGTCTTATCAAAAAACCTATCGAAAAAAGGTATTTATAGGCGAACATAAAAATTGAGGCGGTATAACCTCGTTCGAACGAGACTCCGACCTCGTTCTAACGACATCCTTATGTCTTTTGAACGACATAGAGCTCGCTTCTAACGAGATGAAAAAATCCAAGACAGTAAGCCATCGTTTGAACCTCATTTGATAAATGCTTCAAACAACTTTCTAACGAGATCCAAGATCGTTCTAACGATATGCTAATATCGTTTTAATGAAACTGTCAAAAAAAATATATTTTTAAGTTCAAAAAACTATTTGAAAACTGCCTCGTTTTGTAAAAAATCGATTTATAAAAATCTCTCAATACTTTGTAAAAATTGCACAAAAAACAAAACAACAACAATATAAATATTACATGACATGGTGGAGCTTGTTGAAGTTACTTGATAATTGAATTTGTCTTCTTGAACGTGAAGTGCCATGTCAAAAGTAACAGGATATGCTATACTCAATGTAATCTAGATTTTATGGACACGTCTTAGATATTAGGGGCAATGACAGAAAATTTATCCATACACCGATTTGTAATAGGATACACTAAAACTATCAAAAAACCTAAGCTATGAGCAATTATAAAATCTTGCTCTAACAAATATCCCCCTTCGGACATTTCGGTAAAAAATAAAATCAAAAATCAAATTACAATAAAACCCTCTAAGACAATGAATCATAATGTCCTCCCATGCCTAGAAACGGAATGACATTTGAAACTTTGTTTCAACTGAAATTTGTTCTTCCGGTGGCTATATTTGTCTTCATCTGGTGTAGTCCATGAGATTCTCATCAATGCGAAAGAGACCTACACACATGAAATAAGAAATACCGTGACGCGTATGAGTTTTAAAGAAAAACTAAACTCCCCCTCAATTTGTTCTCCCCCCTTTTATCCTTAATAGATAAAGGGTTAGAAGTTAAGCGTGGATAATAAGCATCATATGAAAAGGCAAAGATATCATCGCAAAGATAATCGATGAAGCGCATGTAATGATAATACAAGGCATACCAAGTATTTTTGAAACTTCTTCAAAAAAATTCAAGTATAAGTATAAAAAGTACATATAGGTACAAAAACACAGTCTCCGTGGAATAACACTAAAATATTTGAATCGTGAAAAAGGAACGTAATTGTGTGAACATTTTTCATAAACAAATCAAAATAAACATTCATAACATAGGTGCAAGAAGTCATGAGATCCTTCTAAAGAAAGAACTCAATTTCTATATTACATATAAAAAAATGTTGAACTTAAATGAAATTGACTTTACTTATGCAATATGCCATGAATTTTAATAATTCTCATAACAATAACGCCAAACTATTTAATGTTTTCCAAGAAAATTTATTATGCATACCAATTGATCTTCTACTTTATAAGTCCCTAAAAATCTCACATATATAAGAATTCACTCTCAATTATTTTGAAGAAATCATAATGCTCATATGTAGAGAAGCATTAATGAATATAAACTAAATGCCCTTGCCATTTCTATTTTTGTGTTCCATCAATATGTTTAGGCTATTTTTGCAAATGATGTCTTTTAATTCAAAGAGTATTTTTGCCTTTCGTAGTCCATTTCCATTGCTTAACATTTATCAACTTTTTTGGACAACAAAATTCGGACAACGGTTCTTACAAGCACAACTTATCTCTTTTTACATTTGGTTCGTCATTAAGAAGAATTGAGATGAGAACATTGTATTCTACACATGAAACGTAAGTAAAATATTTAAAAAGTCCGTGCACATGTGAAATAAAGATGACAAAGAGTCTAACATGCAAAAAGTAATCATCCATGAGAAACGTAATGATTTCCACACATTATTTAGCACACTAACGAAAAAAAGTCATGTCTCAAAGCACTATGAAAAAGTCACGTGAATGAATCGAATGTAGGGATGACCTGAATATCTTAAATGTTAATCCATATATGACGAAAATTAAAAATACAAATAACTTTGTCTTTTTCAAAAATTTTATCAAAATAAAATATTTTTTAGTTTTTAAAATTATTCTCAAAAACCAAAAATCTTTTTGAAGTTCTTTAACTTTTTTATAAAAAAGGAAAATCTTTTTAAAAAATTTTCAACATATATCAAAACGAAAAAAAACATATCAATACAATGGTAATACAATCTAGCAATTGGAGTATGAGATATGAGCATGATAAACAACGTACACTAGATAAAGTACACGAACTCAATCAATAGAGCAAATACCCAAAGACTTCAAAAGATACTCGAATCTAAGTGCATCCAAAGTTTTCGTGAAAATATCGGCTAATTGGCATTCGGTGCTCACAAAGCTCAAGGACTCGAACTTCTCCTTAACAAGATCGCGAATAAAATTCTCACATATCCTAATGTTATTTGTATGAAAGTATTGGACCGGATTACAGGATATATGGATAGCACTCATATTATCACAAGAAATAGTCATTGTGCTATGGAAAATCCCATAGTCTTCCAATATTTTCTTCATCCATAAGAGTTGCGTGCAACAACTCCGGGCGGCAATATGCTCAGCATCCGCCGTGGATAAAGATTTGGAGTTTTTCTTCTTGCTCAACCAAGAGATAATATCACTTCTGAAGTAAAAATACCCACCCAAGGTGCTCCAACAACCATCCATATCCCCAACCCGGTCGGTACCGAATAGGTACACAAATGGTCATCGATATCAAAGGAATAGCAAATACCGTAAAAAAGAGTGCCACTCACATATTTAATTATATGTTTAGGTGAGAGCAAGTGAGACTCTTTCGGGGATACTTGCTATCGCGCACAGACTCCAACGCTAAAGGCTATTTCGAGTTGACTAGAGATTAATTAGATAAGACTACCTATTATGCTCCTATAAAGGGTTTGCTATATGCCCTTATCTAAAGGTAATTTGCTAAGCTTAGTCGATGTACTCATAGGGGTGCATGAGTGTTTAGCGGAGTCTAAACTAAACTTCTTCACTAGGTCCCTAGAATATATGGATTGAGATATGAATATTCCATCCTCTAACTGATGCACCTGAAGACCTAAGAAGAACGTAACCTCACCAACTATGCTCATCTCAAACTTTATCTTCATATCCTCCTTAAAAGTGTGAGCATGTCGACAATATGTGGATCCAAATATTATGTCATCCACAAAGACTTAGGCAACCAAGATAGCATCACACTTTCTCTTAAGAAAAAACTTTTTAACCACTCTCCCTCTATTGAAGCCATGAACTAAGAGATAGGAAGTGAGCCTCTCGTACCAAGCACGGGGTGCTTATTTTAAACCATAAAGGGCCTTGTTAAGATAAAAGACTTTTCCCAAGTGCTTAGGGCCTTCAAATCCCTTTAGTTCTTCAACGTAAACTTCCTCCTGTAAAATGTCATTATGGAAGGCACTCTTGACATCCATTTGATATAACTTGAAGCGCAGATGATATGTTATGGCGAGTAGTAAGTGGACGGACTCAAGACTAGAAACATAAGAAAATCTCTCGTCAAAGTCTACACCCTCATTCTGTGTGTAGCCTTGAGCAACCAACCTAGACTTATTGCGAACTATGGTACCATTCTCAGCCATCTCATTCTTATAAATCTACTTGGTATCTATCACATTTGTCTCGCTAAGTCGGGCACTAACTCCTAAACATCGTTCTTGCAAAAATGAAGTAACTCATCTTGCATAACGGATATCCAATGATCGTTCTTGAGTGCTTATTTCACATTCTTGGGTTTGACTAAAGAGGTGTAGCAAAGGTATCTAACCACAATATTAAGTTAAGTGTGAGTCTTAACACGTAGTGTGGGATCACCAAGTATAGTGGAAGGGTCATGACTTTATTTAGCCTAAGAGGGTGGATCCTCTAAATTAAGAGTGGGGTGCACTGGGGTAGTATGAGGAAGGATGCGATAGTCACTAGGAGGTTCATCATCCTCACACTTAGAGCTAGGGTCAATAGACACTGACCAATCATCATCTCTAATCGTGACATTAATTGACTCCATAATCTTAGAGCTTGCAAGGTTACACGCCCTATAAGCCCTATTCGATGATGAATAACCTAAAAATATCCCCTCGTCGCTCCGAGAGTCGAACTTTTTTAAGTTCTCTTTATCTCTCAAGATGTGGCTAATTAATTTTGCTTTCAACCCTTTTACATACACCACATTGTCTAGTTTAGAAAATTTGAGTATCTCAACACATTTATGTCCTAAAATACTAGACATACTCTTATCTTTAAAAATGGCTTTACCTTCCTTACGATCCTCAAGATTGGTAGAAATTATATGCCACCAGTCATGTGCCTAGGGCACCCACTATCAAAATACTATTGGAAAGTATTTTGAACATTGAGAGCAACAAGAACAAATTACGAGCTTTGTCGTCTTGCTTAGGTACCTAAATGGAGGTAACCTTTTGTTTGCCCGTGTCGTTATTGACACTAGTCGGAGCATTAGAAGCGTTATCAAATGGTATAGACATCCATTGAAATTATTGCATTAATCTTTATGAAGTCGCGACCAGGAACTCCACTTGCCCTCTAAGACTAGCAAAGTCACTATAGCAGTGTGCGGGAGTTTGTGTACGTCTAGTTCTACCTAACTTGTATCAAAAAATTTTAAGGTGACCTATCCTCTTGAAATAGGTGAAAACATAGACTTTTTTGGGCCTACCTTAGTTTGCTTTCTTAGGTTAAACTCTCTGTTGTGGTTTAGGTCAAGGCTCATAAGGATCTACCATAAATTTAGGTTTCGGCTTCGGTGCGGCATGGGAAATGGATGCACCATTATAAAATATTCTTTACCTCTCCCTAAAGCCTTAAGAGGGACCGAGGAGCATCTTTCCAACCTTCTTCGATGTATTCTCTATAGTAACCTTGAACACCCGATCGCGTTCAAGATCTTTTTCGAGTTGGGATACAAGGGCTTCAAGTTTGTCATGAGTCTCCATAAATTCTTGAAGATCACTTATAAGACTAGCCACTTTATTGTACAAGTCATCATTTTCCCTATATACTAAAACGACTCTCTCTCCTAAAGAAATTATCACTAAAGACTCTCTCTCTCTCTCTCTCTCTCTCTCGCCTCTTTCAACTCATTCTCTAAAGATAAAAGTCTAAGTGCTAAACCTTTATTTTATTTCCTTGTTTTAAAGGGCTCAGTGTAAAGCTCGACGTAAGCACGTTGAAGGTCACTCTCATTCTCACTCTTTTTGGAATGACTAGACCCACGGTCGAGGTCATCATGTTTAGCATCTTCCTCATCGACGTGAGGTGCACTAGATGTACTAACACGACTATCTATGAATGTGATGAAGTTATGTCCATACAGTGGCTCATCCTTGAAATCCATCGACTGGACATCATTATCACTAATTGTGGCACTAAAGGCAACTTTGCCTTTACCTTATGTCTTTAATCTCATAGGACACTCATGATTTTTGTGATCCTTACCCTCGTACTCATAACATCACTCTTCATCTTTCTTAGGGTAATCCTTTCTTTCTTTTTCAAATTTTTTCTTGTCTGATTTATATTTTTTGTCTTTCTGAAAACTCCTTCTAAGTTTGAGAAACTTTTTGAATTTTTTTACAAAAAGGGTTAATCATCCATATCAAAACATACTCGGAGTCAGGCGTCACTTCCTATTTCCTTTTAGATAGAACTTTTAATGAAATTCTCTTATCCTTAGGTTTAACAATTTGAGGGAACATGTCGCCTCATACTTTTGAAGGTCTCCTACGAGTTCTTCTAACCTAAGCGTATTTAATAACCCCAATGAATTAAGCACAGTAACCTTAGGAATAAAACGACCTGAAATGATCTCAAAATCTTTTTAACTACACGTGTTTCAAGCACTTAATTTAAACTAGATTTTACGATATCAGACAATTGTTTATAAAATTCATTAAACGACTCAGACTCTAGCATAGTAATAATCTACGATTTAGTGGTGAGATTTCGCAGCTTAGAATCTTTCACACCATTGGTACCCTCATATATGAGCTAGGGGGTATCCCAAGCTTCTTTATACGTGGTGTATGTCATGATGCGATAGAACTCACCAGGGATGACGGCTCCATAAATGGCATTTAAACCACGTGAGTTAAAATTTCTCATTTAAAATCATCTTTTGTCCATGCAAAGACAAGTTTCAGACTTTCGACATTATTGTTGGTCACAGTGGGTTGTGTCCACACACTATCACACACAAGCCAAACTTTTTCATCAATGGATTTTAAGGTAGACCTCATCCTAGTTTTCCAATAGGCATAATTTGATCGTTAAAAAATAGGCATCCTATTATACAAATTATCTATAAAATCTAGAATTTTAAATATCGCCACTGTAAACAAATTAATATCAAAATTATTTTCTGTAAAAAGGATTACACAATATTTTAGTGCAACATGCGCTGATACCAATTTCAGAAAGAATTTTTTTTATTAAATGATTAGTATATTAGGCCAACCACACAAAAATTCAATTTTACCAAATTTTATCTTTGAATTAGTTTAGAGTGTATGCAAATATGTAGTCCAAATTAAATATAGCGAACCAAACAAGAAAATACGTGAAGAAGTAGGAAAAAATTCCTTACGGGAAAAACCTTTAATTCAGCACTATACAGGAATTTGACAAGCACAGTCAACTTACAAACTACTTAGCAAGATTAAGAATAAAGCGTAGAGTCTTCAAATCATTTATAGAATACGACCCAGTCTTCAAATCGTTTATAGAATATGTCTCTTTTGGAAAAGAGAGGCTCGAACGAGTGTGAATCAATCCTAAAGACCCATAGAAAACTTATGATGCATTAATGATCTCGATAGGATATGAATTTGGCAGTATCAGTGGAACATGCCCAAATAAGCTCTAAAAGGGATGATTAATCCCATTTAGCATACAACTTGTACAAGAAGTTATTAATAGATTGTATTTGCGGTTGAGTTTGTGATGAAGATTTGTCAGCATTTGAAATTGATGAGCAAGGTCTATAGTGGTGTACCATATTTTGAGAAAGTCCCAGACTTCTTTAGTAATATTCAATTGACTAAATTGTTTATTTATAGAAGTGAAAGAGGTGTTATGAAATCAAGTGAGCATTTGACCATTTTTGTTATCATAATATTCTATCCATTCATTAAATTATCATCGATTTTAGTGGCACCTTTATGTGGTGCAATAATATCCCCAGTAATAAGTCATTAAGCTTTGCGACCTTTGAGAAAACTAGTCATATCTTAGTACCAATGTATGTAGTTAGGTACATTAAGTATGATACTAATTGAATGAGAGACATCTAACCTCTCCATGATTTTTTCAAACAAATGGAGGTAAATAAAAAAAAATACCGAAGTTAGAATGAAAGGGCATAGTAAAGAAAATATCAAAATGTCTGGGAAGGAACTTGTTTGATACCATTTTGGAGAGGAGATTATAATGATGATTTAGACTTATACTGATTCATTAAGATTCCGACCACAATTTCGATAGATGTCAACGATGATTTTTACATCCCAAAGATGCATATTTTAAGAATTAAAAATTTGACGTTGATTTCGACGGTCCTGTTAAGATGAGAGAATGAGATAATGATGATTATCAAGGTGGGAGAACGAGATGATTAAGATATAAGCTGGTTTGATTTGCTTAGGATTTATGATGAAGGTATTTAGGAATGTTTCAGTAAGGTGGCTAAGATATGGAGGTTTAACATGAGCTCTGATGCCATGTAAACATATAATTTAGAGACAGAAAGATATGAATGTGTTGTATTGATATATGAAAACGTGAGTTTACATTATACGTCCAAACTATATAGTGGAAAGAAATGAAATAAGGTGGAGTAAAATGAGGAGTAGTGGAGGAAGTTGTGGGGTGAGGTGGTTAGGTAGTGGAGATAGTGGTGGAGGCAGTGAGGATAGTGGTGGGGTGAATGGAGGTTGTTGAGGTAGTGATGGGGCAAGGTATAATGGTAGCATATACATTAACAATTATAATAATGATATATAAATACATGTAAACATTATAACTTATGCTTCGAGGATAGATCGGTCCAAGTTTAGCCTTGATGTTATCTAATGCCTAAGCTTTAGTACACTTTACACTTGCACAATATAAAAGATGGGGGTGTAAATATGTTTATTCAAATAATAATGAATACATGTCATATACTTGTATATCCCAATTTTATTATGATGGTTTATGAGGCAACCTTTTTTATTTGACTTATGATATGATTATACTTTGTTACTTTTCTTATGATGGGATAGTGGGAGATAATAAATTATTTATATTTTCTCAACTTATATTCTACATATTTATATGATTATTGTGATAACATATTGATTTTTAATTTTTAGTACTACCTATTGTTTTCTTGGGTGGGGGGTCTCAAATCAAGGTGTATATCTCACTCCACCTCCAAGATATAGCCTCACCTCATGCTAGAAAAATACATCTAGGGTACTTTTGTTATTTTCAAGCATGGAACTATTCAACATTATTGTGCTGAAATTAATCTAAGAGTGGGGTGAGTTAAGTTTTTATAAAATTATTGAAAAATTAAAGAGTTAAGGTTAGCAATCAAAGAGTGTGCAAAAGCAATATAAATGTCAAAAAAGGCTCAACTTGGACATATAATTTCAAGGTGGAGGTCTTAGGTTGAGTATGTCTTGGATTCGTGGTGTGTCGATGGCACAAAATGAGGGGAGGATGGTGTTATTTCGTTCACAATTGTAAATGGTGTTGGTTCCATCCGAAAGGATGCAAATAGTGAAGTTACTCAAGTACTATTTTTCCGTGCAAATATGGCTCACCTCAATGACATAAAATTATTATTATGGGTAGGACGATAATCAAGTAACTTCACTATCTTTATCGTTTCGGATGGAAGCATCACCACTTACAATTGTGAGTGAAATAATACCATCCTCCCCTCATCTAGGGTCATTGACACACCATGACCCAATACTCAATGAAACTTATAATTATGTACCCTCATTATATAAAGGAACAACTAAGTACAAACTCCTTAAAATTTCACATCCAAGACATACACAATCGATGATTACCTCTGTTCAATAATATGTCCAAGTTGAGTAATTTTTAACATCTATATTGCTTTTACACACTCTTTAATTGCTCACCTTATGAGGGAGTGACTTTTCATTTAATCTTCACTTTCGGAGAGTGAAATATTTGGAGCCTATAAATCTGTCACACTTCTAGAGTGCAACAGATTCATTTACTACTGAAATCAAAGTTTTTTCCACTGGAAGATCAATTGTGGCTGGTGCATTAGTTGCGCGTACATGAGATTTGGTCACTTTTTTTCCATAATTAAATGTATCAGGTAATTTATTTTCAGTTCCCTAAAGATGTATTATCCTTTGCACTTAATGCTCATATTGAGCAATACGGGGGTTTAGATGAGATAAGCTGGAAGTGTTCCATGTTAATTCTCTTCGTTCTTCTGGAACAGACTCTACTTCAGGCACGTTCTTCCTTTCCCTAGCAGTGGGAAGATGGTCTTATCAAAGTGGCAATCCACAAATCTAGTAATAAACCCATCACCCGTCAATGGTATAACCAACATATATGCCCAAACGATGTTGGGAACCAATTTTTGTATGTTGTGGCGATGAGATAGGCATGTATATGGAAAATCCAAATTTATGCAAGTGTGAGATGTTTTGTTGACATCCTATCACGAGTTATGAAGAGGTGATAGAATGGTAAGCGGTTGGTCGATGTTTAATTAACTTGGCAGCATATAGGATGGCATGACCGCAAGCTGAGACTAGGAGTTTGGATTGCATAAGTAAAGGTCATGATATCATTTGCAAGCGTTAAGTAATGATTCAACTACAACATTTTGTCCATGAACGTAGGGAATTGGGTGTTCAACATCAATTCCTATGGATAAACAATAATCATAAAAAACTTTAGAAGTGAATTCGTCTGCATTATCTAAGCAAATGATTTTGATATGATAATCAGGAAAATGTGCTCTTAGTTTAATGATTATAGAATGTAATTTTTTCGAAAGCTAAATCACGAGTTTATAGTAAATAAACATGTGACCATCTAGTGGAAGTATCAATTAAAATCATAAAATATTTAAAGGTCCACTAAAAGGGTGAACGGGGCCACAAATATCCCCTAGAATTCATTGTTAAAAAAAGGGTGATTCAAAGGCTATTTTGAGAAAATTTGGTTTAGTGATTAATTTTTCTTGTGTACACGGGTGAAAATATGGTCACTTGGTAGGGTGAGTTATAGGTTTGCTAAAAATGGTCCATTCGAGTTATTGACGATCTTTTATAACATGTTGAACTGGGGTGACCTAAACGATCGTGTCATAATATCAATGCATTAGGATCATTAAGCTTTTGACTCATGACAGAGTGTGATTCTACAACATTAAGTGTTGTGTGGTATAACCCCATGGATAATGCAAGGATTTTTTCTAGTGTGAGCTTCTGGCTTCCAATACTAGAAGTAATGCAAAGGTTACGTTCATTACTTGTTTTCATATGATATCCGTTCATTCTGATGTCTTTAAAACCCACCAAAATTTTTAGGAATTTCTTAAGTACATTGCATTTTGTATCAATAAATGGGTACCATTAGGTAGCACTACGTGGGATCTTCCGGAGCAGTAAATAATTTTAGAAGGATCGACAATTGTGGAAACATTTGTTATAACATACACTAAGTCAGAGAAAAACTTGTGATTTTTCAAAGTAGTATGAGTTGTTCTACTATCAACTAGATATGTGTCATCACTTTCTTGCATTTTTGGATCCATACCTTTTATACGAGTAAGACAATTAAAGGCTACCAATCATATAAGCATTGAAAAGATAAATGTAAAACCATGAAATTTATTATTATAATGATTTAAAGGAAAAAAACATAAGGATGTTTCAGGCATAATAAAAAAACAATATAATAGCGATATTAAGAAAACATATATTATTCAATCTTCAGAGTCTTATGTCGGGAGAGGGGGGGGCTAATCATGGCATCAAATATCTCATTATCAATGGTATTTCTATCCTCATATTAAAAAAATCAACATTTAGTGGGGTATTATCAATTATTTAGTGATCTTCAGGACCTTCCATGATATTTATCTCCATCATACAACAGACTTCTAGACCTTTCATAACATTTCTCTCCACTCCCTTTTTTGAGGTACGATATTTTTCCACCACTTTCTTGGACGAACGACAGTTTTGTGTCCAATGACCACTAAGGCCACATCTATAATGAATATATTTGTATTTGGTGGAGCATAATTTTGATTCTTATTATTGTGGTAACCATTCCTATTCATGAGGGGCTTGAAGTCGGTATTTTTTTCATGGGTCATAATTATAATGGCCACCTATTCTAGGGTTGCCACGACCTCATCACATGTTGCCTTGGACTCTTTTAATATTTTGAGAAGAATTAGCATTCACTTTTGGGAGTGCTACAGAGCTAGTTGGCCGAGATGTATGATTTTTTATTAATAATTATTACTCTGCTCAACGACTAGGAGATAATATATTAATTCTGAGTACTTTTTGAATCCTTGCTCTTGATATTGCTATTGGAGGTCGAGGCGTGAAAAGCGGAGAAAGTTTTATCCAACATATCAGCATCCTCCACCTATTCTCCTCATAATCTAAGCTTGGAGGTAATTTTGAACAATTTAGAATTGTATTTAGATACCATTTTAAAATTTTAAAATCTTAGGTTGAGCCAGTCATGGCATACATTGGGAAGTATGACCAACTTTTGGTGGTCATAACACTCTTTTATGGAGTTCCAAAAGTCAAGAAGATCTTTCATAGTGAAGTACTCAGCCTTTAAATCATTGCGAAAGTGATGTTGTAGAAAAATGAGGGCCTTAGCTTTGTCCTGTCAAGACATAGAATAATCAATTGTTATGGTATCACCAAGAATTCGGGCTTAGAGATGGAGATATGCATCTTGGACCTGGTTGAGATAATTTCTCCCATAAATGTCAAGAGCTTCAAATGAAAATTTTGAAATGTTTGACATCTTAAACTGTTCAATTAGTAGGTTATAATTAAAAATGATGTAATTCAAAATAATAGTATAAACTAATTCAATGGTTGGACCTTTTGGATTCAATTTGATTATAATACCATTAAAAAATTAATAATGTCATGAATCGGGTCAAAGGGTAAAGTGTTAATGGTAAAACCGTTAATAAAACAGGTAAAGGGGCGATAACCATTAAAATGCTATATAGAAAAATATTTCTTTTAAGAAAGAAAAATAACGAGCCTAAAAGTTGAAAAGTAATATTGTAACTTTAATTTATTTTGAGACTAAAAAAAATATTTGGGGACGTTTAATTTCCTTACCCCTACAATAGAGAGAATCAAAACTTTTTCTAGAGAAATATTTATTGGAACTTCGGGTCCAAAATGTAAATAATTATTATGGTACTTTTAGTCCCCTTCCCCTATTATTGAAATAATCAAAACTTTAAGTTTGATTAATTACACAATTTATTTTATCATGTCCAAAAATTGGAACATGAATTTCTAATTCCAGGTCGTAAACATTTAAATAAGAATTGGAAACTTTAGGCCCCAACTTTTAAATAGTATTAGGAACTTTTGATCCCAAATTTTCATAACAAATGGAAACTTCGGGCCTTAAAATTTAATAAGAATTGGTACGTTCAACTCCAAGTATTAAGTAAGGAACTTAATGTCCCATAAAATTTTCCATTAAAATGAGTATAAGAATTATAACTTTGAATTAATTCTTGACACACACACAAAAATGAAATATTACGTAGTTAGATAGTTATAAATTATTTTAGTTATTGTGATGGTCTTATGTATTTTCTATAATGAAGAAAAAAAATATAACTCGATTAAGATCATAAGATATGCGTACATGTGTGAGTAGATATGGGGAAGGAAATTATATTAATGATTCATCTTATATCCTAATCACCCTTAACATATAAATGTATATGTGTTCATTTATATTAAAATTAATCCACATCTAGTGACTCTAAGAATTCATATAGAATTAACTTACATATGAAGACAATTACTATTAGTGTTTATCTCGGTTAAGCATGTCTAGACACATAGATCTAATCAAGTACTGTAGTATTATATATTAATATAATATATGTTACTCAGTAGACTAGAGTGATATAACGAGAACACTATTAGATCATATCATAAGTTCTGAGCAAAAAAATAAGGCTAGTTACATACCTTTCAAATCTCCCAGCTTCTAATCAAATCTTCATAATTTTATGAATAAGAAAAGCTTCATCAATTTGGAAATTCACGCTTCCTACGCAATGTTTCAACAAAGTGAGATCTAATGTTTGAGTTTTATGAGGAAATAGTGAACTCGATTAGATTCAAAATCGTGTTGATAATGTGTTGTAAAACAAAAGGATATAAAGAGAATTTAGAGAAAGAGTATTTTATTTCTCTAGTGTGTGTGTGTGTGTGTGTGTGTGTACAAAATCATATGGGGATCACCATATTTATAGGACATGGTTAGGTATCCCAATAGACATGGAACATGTGGGACATACACACTAAAATTTACATTATTTAACAACTATATAATTGAGAAATTTTTTAAACAAGGATAAAATTTCATGTATTTCAAATGTTTATTCATTAAATGAAAATATATGAATGTGACGACCCAGATATGATTATGATAAACCATGTTTAAATCATGCTTACTGTGTGGGATGGGGATAATGTGTTATTAGAATATATAATGTTAAGTTATTGGGCTTAGTCTAATCCTACCTTCATAACTTATGAAATATTGAATTAGTCACAAATACAAATTTGTGAAGTCTTCGGTAGGAATGTTCAAGTTCGGGACTAGTTTTTACCACTATAATATGATAATTGACTTAAGGTGAAAACTATATAGTTGTAGATATATGAGTTAAGTTTTTAACACAACAAACGGTGTGTAAAACAAAGGTCCGAGGAAGGAGTTATGCTGAAATTACGAATAGGGGGTAAACTAGTCATTTAGCTTTAAAGGATATTTTGTCTTATATGGCGACACATGTTATATTTTGATTGGACTAAGGGGAGGTGACTTATGCCGACTTTAAAACCTTGAAATGACCTCCTCCTTCAGTCAAATATCAGGCATGAGAGAGTTTGGCTTGAGAAGAGAGAATCGGGAAATTCGGGAAGTAGAAAGTGAGGAGAAAAATTAAGAAAAATCTGTAGAAAATTACGAAAAAGTCCCTAAGGGGAGAAGAGCCGATTGAACAAGTGCCAGACAAAGGCACGGAAAAAATACATGAGGTTGCCAAGGTGAGTGTAGTCACTGGAAAGAGATGTATTATACATGGTTATGGAGATGATTTGAATATCATTCACGGGTAAGATGTTTTACATATGGTTATGGATACGATCTGAATATCACTCACTGGTAAGATGTATTATACATGGTTATGGATACGATCTGAATATCACTCACAGGTAAGATGTATTATACATGGTTATGGATATGATATGAATATCACCTACTGGTAATATGTATTATACATGGTTACGGATGTGATCAGAATAATAATGAATATGAATTTGTTCAATTTGGTTTACCGAAATAGGAGGTTACTCCCCGACCCGGAATGGGGGAGATTTGTCTATTAAAGACAAGGGGTTACTCCTCGACCAGGAATGGGGGAGAATGTCTATTGCAGACAGGATATGCGAATCATGATTCGGATAAGTTGGTCATTCTTTATGAATGATACGGATAAGTATATGATTGGTCATTCTTTATAAATGATCCGGATAAGTATATAATTAGTAATTCCTTATGAATGAGTCGGATAAGTATATAGTTGGTCATTCTTTATGAATGAGCCAGATAAGTATATAACTGGTAATTCTTTATGAATGAGCCGGATAAGTATATAACTGGTAATTCTTTATGAATGAGACGGATAAGTTTATAATTGGTAATTCTTATAAATGGGTCGAATAAGTATGCATATATCATCACGGGGATATGATTTATTACAGTTAATTTTATGCAATAGTGTAGTAGTGATGCATTTGCTGAGCTATTTTGCTCATGGTTTTTATGTTTATGTTTTTCAGGTATTGTGATATCACTGTCAAATCTAGGAGGTCGGTGGGGTTAGCAAGGGATGCATAAAACTAGGATTTTGGTCAAACGTAAATGGGGTAATTTAAGTCACTTATATTTTTAGTAAGTTTGAATAAGCCTAATTACCTTAAAGTTGTCTAAGATTTTAGTTTTATTAATTCATGTTAATAATTGAAAAAGGATACTCATGATTATGGTTTGGTTAAGGTAGTTATGATTTGACTCACTTTGACTTTCAAACTTAATTATAAGTAACTGGGTTGTGGTGTGTCAGTGAATATCTCCAGACATGATAATCTAAGCACATTTAAATTTTGTTAAGATTCTCTTGACCTTATAAGGATTTGAGGTTCGTGTGTTTTCCCTATTTATGCATCAAAAGGGAAAGATTTGTTACATCGAATGCCTTGGCTAATTTTTTATATTCCTTCTCTCAACATTGGCAACGGTTATCATGATAAGTTAAGATCAACCACTTGTATAATGTGGAGGCTTTCTTTCTCAGAAGCTATTTCTCCCTCATACCAAGAATATCACTAATGCTTGTTGTCTACAAATTTTTATGTCCACATTTTATACATGAGTCAATTTTCTTGTGTTTTTTTGTAAGTGCTCGTGTGTTTATTATATAAAGGCTTGTTCAACCCCACCATTAATACAAGTTGAACTAAATAAAAAGGGTTTATTTGTGTCTCCACTTCATTTATCATTCAGTATAGTTTTCACACGTTTTAGCTTGTATGATTTTTTATAAATTTAGAGAAGGCGTATAATAGAATACCAAGAGATATAATATGATGGGTTTTGCGTGAAAAATGAATTAATCGTAGATATATTGATGAGATCAAGGATATATATGATGGGGAATGAATATAGTAAGAACATCAATGGGAGAAAGTAATGAATTCCTAATTACTGGAGGTTTGACCCACCCTGAGTTGCTATATTGATAAGGGCAAAGTTGTGGTTCTGTGGTTAGGTGCATTGGTCAGAGGTTCGATTCTCCACTCGGGCAATTCAGATTTAAGTGGAGGTCCATGGTAGTGGGATGTTGTGTTGGTCACTCCCAAAATAATTAGACTCAAGGTGTGCGCAAGTTGACTCGGGGATTACCCTTCATTACCAAAACAAATTACAATCGATTTGCACCAAAGTTCATCACTGAGTCCTTATCTCTTTGCTCTTGGTATGGATGAGTTAACTAGACAAATACAAGATGATATACAGTGGTGTATGTTATTTTCAAATCATATTGTTTTAGTGGATGAAACTAAGATGATGATTAATTCTAGATTGGAATTATGGAGAAAAACTCTATAAACAAGAGGATTTAAAATAAGTAGAACTACAATTGAATATTTGGAGTGAAATTTTAGTAATAATAGGAGGACAAGCGGGGATTTGATGAAGTTTTAGGGCTAAGCGATACCTAGATATGATCATTTTCATTATTTAGGATTGATTATTAAAAAAAATAGGGATATTAGTGATTATGTTACTCATAGGATTAAATCAAGTTAAGTTGTGTGGAGAAATGCTACCAGCGTATTGTGTGATCAACGTATACCTTTGAAGTTAAAGGGAAAATTATATAGCACGGACATTAGACCCACCGTGTTATATGAGACGGAATATTGGGCAGCCAAAAGATAAAATGTGCTGAAAATGAATGAGGCGGAGATGTGTATTTTAAGATGGATATGTGGTAAAACTTAAAAGAATAAAATTATAAATGAGCAAATTCGTGAAATGGTAAAATTAGCTCATATAGAAAATAAATTGAGAGACAATTGACTTAGACAATTTGGACACATCAAGCATAAACCAATAGATGTTCTCATAATGAAGAGTGATTTAGTTAGTATTTATGGTAACACAAGGGATAGAGGTAGACCAAAATTGACTTTATGGCATATCGTAAAAAAAGACATGATATCATACGATCTAACCGAAGATATTGCGTTGATCAGAGCAGAATGGGAAAATATCATTCATGTAGCCGAACTCAAATAATTAGGAAAAAGCTTTGTTGAGTTAGAGTTTATAAACATGAGCTACTTTTCTTTGGACCACTCATTGTAGACATTTTTATTATTTCCTTTACATGTGATTTATTCTGTATTTTATCTCATATTTTTCTTCTTTGTTGTTGCGTGAATTTGGTGGGGAGATTTTACTATCGTTCTGTTTCGTGTTTCATTACCACGATGAAAATTACTTGAAAATTTCCAGAAAGAAATGTCCCGAGGGCCAAAAACGAGTGCCAAAAAGCATGAAATTAACGTGAAAGAAGGACCCTAATGCCATAAGGAACTAGTAGACATAATGAGTAGCATGACACGACCCTGCAAGACTCTACCAGGTGTCGATTCTTTCTTTTGGACACCCCATTCTACAACGAAATATGAGCACACGAAAACTCACATTTGACTTCTATATTGAGACATTTTCCCTTTCCTTGGGGACCTTAATTGAGCTTCAGCAGTTTTGATTATTTCAGTTGTTGTGATTTTCCTTTGGATTTTTCTATTATGAGAGTTAGGCAAAGTACATTTCGTATGAGATTCTTTGTAGTTGAATTTTTCATGGTGCATTGTTTGTCGAAGTCGATGTTGTGCTTAATATTGTGGTTAATGTTATGTCTATTTAATTTCTTCTTTGTATTCTTCAATTGTGGCTTTGCAATCCGTGCTCTTTGGTCGCTTTGCTCCTATAAGGAAACTTTATTGAGATTTTATTTTGACATCCACTTCTCCTCCATTATACTTCTTTATTTTTCATTCACATCAATGAATTGAACCTACAAAGTTTGTCATTTGGTATGAAATACTTATAGGGTCCTTGTTGGTTAGTGTAGGCCCAAGCCGATTTTATTCTTTCATAACATTCTGTTTTCATTATAGTTATGTTTAAAAAGTGGTCGTGTTAATGACAATATGAGATTTAAACATGTGGAAAGTGAGATATAAGTGATGTGAATATATATATATATATATATATATATATATATATATATATATATATATATATATATATATATATATATATATATATATATATATATATATATAGTGAGAGAGAGAGAGAGAGAGAGAGAGGGAGAGATGTAAGCCACCTAGAGATGCGCAAAGACTTTATATGCGGAAGTAAACTATTTGCCGAAATAAACTCCAATTACCTACGAGTTATCTATGTTATTCAAGAGGGGACCAATTCAAACTTTTCTTGAATTGCTAACTTAGTTAAAAAAGATTTTAGTTTGCCAAGTTAATTTATAGTCTTATTTATTATCTTGAGTTAACTAGGTGTCAAAACAGATAATATATAATTCAATTAATTAGGTGTGTTTCTAGTATTTATCCTACTTTTTCGTATGAGGTGAGATATTGCAAATGTAAAGTAAAGCACAAGCTATTTACTTTACGTCGCAAAAACCCTTCCACGGGAAAAATGACGAACTCCTTTAGGAGTTACCTAATCTACTTCCACTAAAACAATAAAACCAACAGGAACGAGTTACAATCAACAAACCTGACAACTAAAGAAGAGAGATGTAGCGATTACCCCATACGACCAAGACTCCTCTCTGGTTGCTTATTATTCTCTATATTTAAGTATGTCCTTTCTTGTTATTGCGTTCTACACTTCTCAGCTTCTCCCTTTTGCTCTTCTAGCTCAAGATTAGCTCAGTGCCTATTGTGTTATTTTTTAGTGAAGTATGTGGGTGGTGTTCTATCCGAGATGACACACCCACACTTAAATGACACACACCAAATGCTATGCAACAGATTATATCTCCTATATATCTTGGCAAGCCTTATGTCACTCAAATCAAGTCTTCTTGACTTTTAATACAGTTTTGATAAACTTTCTTTTCTTTCTAAATCTTGAACACTAGGCTTGTTCAAATATTTACACAACTAAATGTGTCTACGTGAATACAATGTGAGTGAATATATGTGAGTTATATGAGATGAAAACAGATCCTGCAAATCACTTACACAACCAAGTAATCATATTCACAGAATAATGACTTCAAATATATTCAATAAAATCAGCAAGTCAAATATTCGCAATCTATTTTTCAGAAAACAAATATTAGATTAAATCAGATTTTAATCTAAAATCTTATCAACACTATTTTCACAAATATTTCAGATTAAATCAAAACAGTCTTTAAACACTCAAGAAAATAATATTCAATCAAGATTTTAAATCTTCACAAATTAGATCTCAAAAATCTTAGGTTTAACTTTCTAAACCAGCAACAATACAAATCTGAATATTACCAAATTATTTTCTAAAAAATCTATTTTAAAACAACATGTTTAAAAACATTCAAGATCTCACAAAAAAGATAAAACAGAATATTCACACAAAACAATTAATTTCGTGAATAGTGTGTGTTGTGTACAAATATTAGATTTAAAGACTGATCTAAAAAATACACACAAAGATGAGAGAACTTACTTACAAAAATTATATACACTTGAAAAATCGTAAGTGCAGATTTAGAATGAGAGATGTCTAATCTTCATTTTTGTTTTGACAAAAATCAACACTTGAAGATGACAAAATAATTCTGGTTTAATCTCTCTCTCTCTCTAAAAATTTTAACAGAGTTCAGCCACAAAAATAAATTTCTCAGCTCTGCAAAAATGATACACAAAGGGGTTTATTTATAGAGTGCACAAGTGTGTGCAGATTGCTGTAAAATAGGGTCACATGGATTGAGACATAAATACACACATCCGTTGATTAATATAGATCTAAGGGCTCACAAAGAAACACAAAATAGTGTAGTAAAATGTGACACGTGTAGTGCAAGTTGTAGCATCAATTGCGTACCGAGTACGCTTAAAAAAAATACCAGCTGTGGTATTTATTAAAACCATGGTCGGTTAACAAAACAGGGAATTATCTATTTAACCCGACGTCGTTTCTTTATAAAAGGTTTGATAGCGTTAAAAAATACGGCATCGTTTTATATCAAGATGGTGCCAGCTGTAAACCATAGAAAAAAATATTACCGTTGTAAAAGAACTAAAGCGGCGGCGTTTAGAAAATACTAGTTCTGGTTTTTAAAAGGAACCCGTGGGCTAGAAAAAAACATCCGACGCCGTTTTTCATATAATATATATGACCTAATATGGTCAAAACGTATATGGAAAGTGAACATATGGTGAATAGACATGGGTTAAATCGATAACAGTATTAATGCCACAAATCGCCAAAGCTAAAATCGTTACATGCCAACGTACATATATCTAAAGCACATAACATATATTAATATATAATATATGATGTATATACACACACGCCAACAATAAGCGGGTCACATCGCAATAGCAAAACATATATATATATATATATATATATATATATATATATATATATATATATATATATATATATATATATATATATATATATGTGTGTGTGTGTGTGTGTGTGTGTGTGTGTGTGTGTGTGTTTGAATCTTAGTACCTGATGCCGATTTGACCATTATATATATATATATACTAGTTGTGCCCACGTGTGTTGCACGTGTTTGTGAGTCCAGATATTCTTCTTTGCTTTGAATTAATATGAATTATGTAAAATTAAAAATCTAAAGCATCACAAAATATGTTTTTGTAAGACTTTGGATAATAACTATATTTAATCGAAACAAAAAGATACTGTATTTATCAATCTTGGATAACACCAATCTTTAATTGAAAAGAAAAAGAAAATGTCTTGGTCAGATATGTTGTTTTTGACGTTTGTTTGGATGCGAAAGTTTTTCTTCCTCTTTAATTTTGTGAGCGACGAAACATGCCATCTTTCGATCTGGTTCTTTAATTGACTTTCCTTTAATACAGAATCTGTAGAATTTGCCAATGCATGTGTATAGCTTTCGAATATATTCTGAGTGCAAAATTTCCTGTGGAGTAAAAGAATAGATATGAATATTAAGTATATTTTTTTAGTATTGAGCGTATTGAATTTACGAATGAGTTTGAATTGGTAAAAAAAATTATATCACCTTATCTTTAGAAGCAATGAATGTCGGAATGTTGCACCCAATGAAAGATTCTGCTTCGTTGAACATTGTCACTGATGCTCTTTCGTCGTCGTCTTGGACCTCAAGTTGAAGTAAGTACCTTAAATTTGTTTGTATAATGTGTAAGTAAAGGTATGTGTATGATAAGTTGTTTAAATTAAAAATCATAGAATATTAATTTTTTTTAACTTATTATGTAATTTCCATTTGAGGAACCACAATTTAAGCATGTTCCATTTTCGTTAGCAATAGTGAGTTTCTTGTTGCAAACATTGCAAGCATCATACCATGGGTTTTCTTTGATTCTGACCTTCATAATCATGGCAACGAAAGAACAGAAAAGACTGTGTGGAATGTGAAAATATTTGTATGTTACGTTATGGTAATGAAAATGTTAGACATGTAAAGGTGATTCATAGTAAATTAAGTATTACCTCATTTGTTGATGCAACTTCATTTATAATATCACAAATAGAAACCTTGTCTGCATTCATGATTATTTTTTGTGGCGGCGAACTAAATTTCTTGAAATTTAGGGATGTTAATGATCTCTTCAACCTGCAGGTTACATTTTGTCAATATATTTATGTAATGTAGAAACTAAAGTGTTTATGAAAAGAAAAGCAAAGAATTATTTTAATTCGATAGCCTGTATGATATCAGGGTTAATCTGAATTGTAATATTTGGTACGCTACTTAAGCTATATTCACCTATTAAGAATAAATTGATGAAATTGGAATTAGTAGGACATGTATTCGTTGTTTCTTGAAGTGCAAAAGAATATTTTACCTTCGTAAGATGAAAGTTTAGCTTGAGAAACAACTGTTAAAGGATATTCGACTGATAAGCTACTTAATTGCTATCCTTATTCTCTGTTAAGTCTCCCCATAAAGTGAAATTCATTGATTCGAATCAGTTATAAGTAATAAATTATAACATGAAATAGTATATTAAGCAATGTGAAATAAATTTACATACATAAAAGTATATTTTTATTATAATGAAAAATTAAATTTTAGGATTCATACTTTGTATCTCGGAGAGTTATATCGCGTAAAATCACTTTTGTCGAGTTGGATGCTTTTGTAATGGTCCTCATTGGTTTCACGTTTATGACAAAAGCTATCACATATGTATGTTTGAGAATTAGAAATAAGATAAAATAATGAGTTTTTATAAATGTATGAGCAAAATTTTTGTACTAATAATTACCATAGGTTTTCTCTTCATCATTCTGTGCGAGTAGATCTTCAAAGGAGATGAATTTGTAAAACGTTGACGGGAATATGTGTAATACCCCATAATTTTAAATGACTTTTAAAATGGGTTATATTTTAAATTAATGGATTAATTGGATTTTATTATTAATTAATTCATTCGGGTTTTATCCGGACGGTGGATATTAAAATGGATGATTCTGAATATTACTTAAAGATATTTAGGTAATATATGAATGTGATGTCATTGATATGACTATATGACATAAATTCGGTAATTTATATTTTTAGTCAGACGCGATATGGGACGTGTCGGGACTAGTTTATTAAATTAAAAAGGAAATTTATTTTCTATCGACCTTATAGTCATTTTGACTGCGTCGTTGCGTCCGGAAGGTTCGAAATAGTCAGAAAATTCTATTTGGATGTTGATTTTGAGTCTCGGGTCATTTAGAAATGAATAGACAACCCGAAAGGGCATTTTGGTCATTTTTCTAAGGAGGATGAATAGTGATTTTGGATTTTGTACTATTATAAGTATTGGTAGATTAAGTGTATGGGGGTTATTCATCTCCTCTACACAAAGTAGATAAGCCATCTTCCTAGAAAGAGTGAAAGGGTGCTTGGGAAGGGAAAAGCCTACATGGGAAGGAAAAGAACAAGAACCAAGGTTCACCACCACCAACCACCACCGGAGTTTGACCGGAGAAGGGACAACCAACTGAGATATACTACACCAAAGGATCAGACCTTCAGTAAAGGCAAGTGTTTAATAATGGCAATTTAAGTTTGTATATTGTCCATGTTAGAATAGTATGAAAAGAGAAGATTATTCATGTTTGGAAGAAATAATGGAGTATTAAATGGATTTCTGGAAGATGAAATGATATAGGAATTAAACTCATGGTTTAGGTTGATCATAATCCACGAAATAGTCATGAAACTGTTGAAGAAATTATGAAAACCATTGATGTGTTCTTGAAGTTGATATGTTGATAATTTTCTGTAAATATGGAGATAAACATGGTTTTTAATCCAATTCCTTGATGATTCTAGGATGTTTAGAGTATTGGAAATCGTTCATATATGTTGATATATCATATAGTAAAGATTATAAGTCATTTGGGATGTTTAGATGAAGGTTTAAATGATCATAAGTTGCTAAACCCGTAGTTGCAGAAAATGCAGAAAACCAGGCTGTGACCTGAGGGATCGATCGATCGACCCCTGCCTTCGATCGATCGACCTCCCCAAAATATGTAAAGTTTCTTCTTTTTAAATGTTGATTCTTATCCCAAAACTTTTGTGGATCTTTGGTGATTATTATTTGAATATTATGGGACTTAGAAAATATCAGTAAACCCTTGATAAGATTTGAATTAATTTGATTTGGATTCAAGTGATTAAAATGATGAAAACTATATTGAATGGAATTTCGGTTGCTAGATTCATTTGTTAAATTACAAATGGGGATGTATGAGGATTTAAGATAGGACCAGTAGGGGTGATTTAATATAACACCTGGGTATCCTTAAGTTTACAAAAGGGTTTAATCCTACTGAAAGAAGATGTGTTTATAAGAGATTTGAAACTATCGATTTTAACCTTAATTAAAAGGAGAACTAAACTCGTAGTAATTTGGGAGAAATGATGTTATGGACCAGTAGGATATTAGTGACTTCTTACTGAATATATGTTGAGGAAAAACCTATTTGAATCATGTGTATTGAGTGAGGGTAGCCTTAGGGTTACGGAGTGTAATACAAGAGCGTAGTGGTATGTCTCCTCGATAGAGATGGGAGTTTAGAACACTTTTGGTTGAAAGAAGATATGAGGTTATCCCAATCGCATAGTTGAAGTTGTCGGACCTCCTCGATCGACAAAGTTAAGTAGTAGTGTATTGGAGGGGTTCCTTGTTTGGATTTCGCTTTGCGAGACGCTCCGCGCATGAACCTTAACGACGTCGGGAGTGGAGAGATGTTATAGGATGCGAGGATAATTAAATTATGAAATAAAGATATGATATTTTAAGACGTGGAATTTAAAAGAGATATAATGCTACGTATGGGAAATATCTTAGGGTAGTGATATTACCTTATTGATATTATATTATAGGTATGATAATACCTATTTGATTGATTGATGATTTATGTGTATGACATACCTAGCTTACTTGCTATCGGTCGGAGGTTTGCGCGTAAGGACAGTCATATCCTGATGAATCCATGGGATCTTTGATTTGTCGCTCGAGAAAATAGGTCTATGAAAGACTTATCGAGGAGTTGATAAGTCCGCTGACTGTGGGTACGTAGGTATGTGCGTGACCCATGGATACGAGAACTATGTTCGCCTCCAATTTGTTTGTGGTTCATGGAATCTTACCGAACCTTTAGTCCCCTATTCATCGACCTGCGATGATGGGACATGATAGCAGAGTAATGCATTGCACCGCAGCTGTGACTCGGGGTGCCGTATTATATATGAATATATATATAATGGATTAAATGATTGAATGGATATATATTGTGGTTAAATCTATCTACAGTGATAATTGTAGATAACGGTGAATAGAGAAAGATAATGGAGTTAAGTTAATGAATGTTTATTCTTACAGAATTGAAAAGCTTAATTCACATTAATGAGAAATGATTCATGTTAATGAGAAACGATTCATATAAATGAGAAATGTAAATGAATAATAATGTGACGTATGGTATGGGACATACGGGGATTATGATATGGGAATGGAATTATATTATGGAATTTGTAGAGGAACGATTGACTAGGAAGTTAATAGGAAACGTTAAGTGTGCACTCTAGTTGAGAGGTGAGAATAACAAGTGAGAGTTGGATCTAACATGTACATAATAAATGCTTTATTGCACTTGTTAAATACTTGTTGTTTTAAAAATCATCTACACGTTCGGGCTCTGACCCGTTTCCTTGCATATTTTCTTTTCTATTGTATCTTCTATATCAGGTGTCCAGCAACAGGGACGCCAACCTTAGCGGATGATGTTGAACTATGGAGCTATGGAGTTTTTGCTTAAACGCCTTTCATCTTTTGATTCACAGTATTCTTAGTTAGGGCATGTCGCCCAAAGGATTCAGTTATCTTTTTCTATCGGGGTTAAATACTATTGTATTCGGGACTTTTTAATACATTTAACATTGTTGGGATTATTGTAAAGGATTTATATTATTTGAGAATGTTTATTCCAATTGCATTTAAATTCTTTTGAGTTATTTATTGTGTTATCAGTGTTGTAGTATAAAATGTGTAGTGTTATTCTTAAACTAAAAATGATTTTGTTGAAATTTAAATTTGGAAAGTTTTTAACACCAGCTTAATTGGGTATTGGGTGAGTTGTAAATGTTTTCGATAGTGATGCTAAGAATGAGCCAACTGTATATTCTGTTTTAATTTGGTATGGGACTGGCCACCCGGTATTTAATTAGGCGGGGTGTTACAATATGAAATAATGATCTCGTTCAACGACCTCAATGTATTTGTTTAAGGACAGCTCGATTTTGTCGTGAACGGTTGAGTAAGCATCATTAACGCCCTTTACCATACCATTAGTGAGGGAATATTATTTCTGACTTTTAAGAAGACCTTCTAGTCGATTTTTTCATAAACGGTTGAGTAAGCATCATTAACGTCCTTTACCATACATTTAGTGAGGGAATATTTTTTCTGACTTTCAAGAAGACCTTCTAGTCTTTTAATATGGACAAACTCCTAGTGTGCAAGGCGTAAAACGTGAATTGTTTACTATAAAAGGTTATGCTCTCTTCGATGGTTTGAAGTTGTGGGATGTGAAATTAAGGGTGTTGATACCAAAATTAATATGCTGATATGGACGAATAATACGAAGACATGTGTCAATCTACGTGGCACAATAGCAACGAGGAAGTTCATTTCCCCGACCAACTCATGTTCTCTCCGAGCAACGAGGATACACCGAGGAAATTTAGCACTCCGAGGTATTCCAGCGCTCCGAGGAACTCCGGAGCAACGAGCAACTAAGGCGGTCTGAACTGCATCTCGGTCGTATCATTAATTTCCAGATAATCAACAGTTCAACTATTCATTGAATGTTTATCATCTTGACGCACACCCTTTCATATGTATATCATTTAATGTATCAGCCCTTTCATGTACAGCCTAAAGGCTATAAATACCTTGTATCACCCTCATTCAAGGGGATCAAAATTTCTTGAGAGAACTCGTACTCGAGAATTCACAAACATTCAGCAATAACATAACAGTGGACGTAGGATATTCATATAAGGCTGAACCACTTTAAAAAATCTTTGTCTCATTTTATTTATCTGTGATTGAATAATTAGAGCGATCTAATTTTTTACATCAACAGATTGGCGCCGTCGGTGGGAAACGACTGTTGCTATCGTTTTTCACCAAAAATCATTTATCATCAATGGCAGATAATCCAGAATCCAGTAATCAAAATGCTGGAAATGCTGAAAATCCTCCAAATCCATCTGCACCTCCAGATCTGGCTGGAATTATGACGAATCTGGCTCAAGGACAAACTGCCATGCAAGAAACAATGAGGCAACTCATTCAAACTCTTCATGGTGGTGCACCTACCCATTCAGGGCAAAGGAGTGATCATGGGCAATCGCGATCCAGGCGTACTGGGTCATATCGTAATGAAGAATCTAATGATTTTTCTTATCAACCTGGGCGAACTTCATCGATACGGGCTACGGATACTAATCAACATATCACTCTCTCTCCGGAGAGAACCAGCGCCCTGGAAAGATTAAGCAGGGTGTCTCCTTTCAGTCGGTTAGGACCAAGGAGAAATATGAGTCCACCTAGAGCCCCATCGAGAAGCTTTCTACCACCATCAGGTTTGAGAGAAGGATCAGCACAATCACGACCAGCTACTCGTCGAGATAGATCTCAGGAAGCTACGTCAGAACAATCAATTGCTCGGATTAAGCGGCCTGAGGAAGGAAATGAAGCATGGAAAGGTTCCATTCAGCGGTTGGAGGATAGACTTGGAGAAATGGCTAAAGAAAGGAATCCCTTATAGAGAACTTTTGTTCAAGGGACACCTTTTGTGCAGGCCATTGTGAATTTCCCTACACCATCGAAATTCAAAGCACCTGTAGTGACCCCTAAGTATGATGGAAAGACAGATCCTGTTCTTCATATAGAACAATACCAAGCTGCTGCCGACATATATGCCGTTCCCGACGAGATGAGGTGTAAAGCATTCTCGGGAACTCTTACCGGATCTGCACAGATATGGTACAACAATCTTCCTCGGAGTAAGATTTCGACTTTTATTCAGTTAGCCGAGTTTTTCATTGGCAATTTCTGTTTTGGAGCAAAGCCGGTAAAGCGAGTAGCGCACTTGTTAAGTGTTAGACAAAAATCAGGTGAGAGTACTAGAGATTACATAACTCGTTTCAATAACGAGAAGTTGGAAGTCATAGATTACGAAGAAAAGACAGCGATCACTGCTTTGATGAGTGGATTGCTGCCTAACAAGTTATACTACACTTTGGCCAAAGATCCACCTAAAACTATGTCGGAGTTGATGGCAAAAGCGGCCAAAATCATGAATGCCGAGGAGGTTATGGCTGCGAAGAAGAATATGGATAAAGAAACCAAGGTGGAGGTTGACAAATCTAAGAAGAAAGAGCAAAAAGGTAATGGTGGTGACAAGCACTCCAAGAATAATAGGACGTCATGGGAAGTCCTGAAGAAATACGATAATTATACTCCATTGGAAATGGGTATTAATCATGTTTTGGAAGAAATCAAGAATAACGAAGAAATCAAGTGGCCAGATAAACTGAGGACCAATCCTGACCTGAGGAATAGGGCCAAATATTGCGAGTTCCATAAAGATCATGGCCATACGACCAAAAATTGCATAGCCCTTCAAAACGAGATTGAAACGCTCATCCGAAGAGGAAAGTTGTCAAAGTATGTAGATCGCAGAGGTGAAAGGAAGAATGATGATAGAACTAGAGATCGTTCCAGATCTCCTCGTCGGACGGAGGAGAAAAATAAAAGATATCATGAAGATAGTCCAGATGAAGACCCCGATCTTCCAAAGAAGCCAAGGCAACCTGAACGAGAGGTATTTTCCATACGTTTTGGGTCATTTGATTGTAATGTTATTACAGGAGGAGATGCTGGAGGAGGAGACCTTACTGCAGAAAGAAAGTCTTATCTCGGAGAGGCTCAAGCCTGCTCATATATTCAACGAATAAATCTTGCCGAGGATGATCGTCCGAGGAAGGTAAATAAAGAGAAGCTAGTTATTGATTTTTCAAAAAATGATTTGGCATGTGTTCTTTACCCTCACGACGATCCTTTGGTGATCAAAATGAGGATGAAAGATGTAGTGATTTCAAGGGTGTTGGTGGATATGGTAGTTCGGCAGACATCATGTACTATTCATGCTTTGATAGCTTGAATTTGAAATTATCTCAATTGGAACCTTATCACAGACCCCTTCTGGGTTTTGCTGGCGAGAAAGTTTTTCCACTTGGGACGATCAATTTGGACATATTCATTGGAACTTGGCCTGCTTGTCGAACAGAAAGAATACGCTTCTTTGTGATGGATAAGAATGTGCAGTCAGCCTACAACATCATCATGGGAAGAGTTGGTTTAAAGAAGTTCGAAGCAGTTCCATCTACAGTGCATCAATGCTTAAAATTCCCAACAAACTTCGGAGTAGGAATTGTGAAAGGTGATCAAAAAATAGCTCGGGAATGCTATTATTCATCTGCCGAGCAAGAGGAGCTTGAGGAATCAAGGAAAAAGACTACTACCTACCAGGTGGAGGAAGGTACAGAAATTGAAACTCTTGATCCCAGGGATGAATCCCAACTTGTAAAAGGACAGGTGGTAGAATCTACAGAAAATGTTATTCTGGACGAGGAGCACCCTGAACTAGTAACCCAGATAGGTTCGTCGTTGGATGCTTCAATAAAACAAGAGTTGATAACTTTCTTGAGAAACAGGAAGAATAATTTTGCATGGAGTCACGAAGACATGCCAGGAATAGATCCAAACTTCTTATGTCATGAACTCAATGTGAATAAGGAGATCAAGCCTGTGAAGCAAAGAAGAAGGGTGTTTAGTCCCGAGAAGAATCAGGCCATACAAGAGGAGGTCGAGAAGCTCCAGAAAGCCCAATTCATTGAAGATGTGAAATATCCAGACTGGTTAGCAAATATGGTGATGGTAAAGAAGAAGAACAATAAATGGAGAATGTGTGTTGATTTCACTGATCTCAACAAAGCATGCCCAAAAGATCATTTTCCATTGCCCAGAATAGACCAGCTAGTGGATGCTACTTCGGGACATGAGCTGCTCAGATTCATGGTGTGACACCCCGCCTAATTAAATACCGGGCGATCACTCCTTTATTAAATTAAATCAAGGTGAACAGTTTGGTTCATTCTTAGCATCACTGCCGTAAAAAGAAACTTTCCAATTAACACCCTAAATAATTAAGCTAAGTGACAAAACCAATTTTAAACATTAACTTCCAAATTTTATTTAAAGAAAAGGTTTATCTATTTTTATTAACAAAGCTCAATGAATAAGATACACACCACAATAAACTGGAACGAAAGAATCCAATATATAAACATTCATCAACGAATGTCAACATGCGAGAACAAAAAAGTAGTACATCCGTTCTGAACAAAATCCCATAATAACGAATTAGGAAATAACTGAAATAACAATGTCCCAACATAAAGAAATAATGGAAAGGGCTACACATGCCCATCTGAATGAAAGTGCTAAGAGTGGATCTGAATGGACGGAGTCGTCTAATCAAAAGACCTGCAACTCCCACCTAAGCTGCAGCGCGTTCCTTCCAATAGATCCTAAGCAAGACGCCCCTGTGGCTGGGCACCTGAAGGATATACATATATATACAAGGGGGAGAGGGAGAGAAGAAACGGGTCAGAGCCCGAAAGTGTGTGTTATTAAAAATCAGTTTAGCAAGTATTTAAATTGATACAGGCCAATGCAACAACCTATTAGTTCGACACTCCCTTGAGAAATTCTCACCTCTCTTATAGTGTGCTCGCCTATCGTACTAACCTTCCCAAATAATTTAGTTTAACTTAACTTACTCCTAAGTTTTCAAAACCGAATGATGACAATGTTTTAAAAAGTTTACTTTCAATATGTAGCACTCCTCTCGTTTTAGCTTCATTAAAATATAAAGTTTCTCAGTGTCTTCTCATACTTTCTCAAAACAAGTATTTAATAATATGAGTCGACAACCATGTTCTACTTATCAAATCACAGTAGGCAGTTTAAAGTTTATAACCTCATATATATATTAACTACTCGTATAATATATATATATAACAGCACCCCAACTAATCTATGGTGCGGGCATACTCTGCTATCCAATCCCCGTATCGCTCACACAAAGGGAAACACAAGTTCGGAATCACTCTCGAACTGTATTAACATATACAAGACAACGTTGAGGCGAAGCATAGATTCCAAGTCCAAGAGGTCAGTACATACCCACACGTCTCTTAGGACCGTCCAACTATCAATCTGATAGCCCGTACCTAGGATCTCTATCTTCTAGGGTACGAATCAATATCCCCCATAAAGCAACACAGGATAAGATCGTCCCAGCGCGGTAACCTCAGGGATAGCAAGTAGCGAGGGTACGTTTTTCACATGTATATAATATATGCACACACAATCATATAAATATACCAATTTCCTCATATTAATATAGGTTCCTCTCATTACCCATAATTACAACATTTATCCTTAATTTCACATTATTAAGATTACGTATATGGTTTCGACTCTAACCTTGACTCGAAGGGTTTTCTCACTAATTACGTGACACTCGTGGTTTCTAACTATCCAAGTAGGAAATTCAGTAGGTAGACGCCTATTCACTATCATAAGTATATGACGTAATCTCACACTTGAAATGCGTAGTTTCATCATTCCTTAATTAATTGTCCCTAAAACGCAATTATCGTCTCATAATAAAGTTCCCATCCTTTAACCATATGCCCTACTGGTCTCTCTTATATCCCAAAACATTTTATTTATAATGCCCAAGAATCATTCCACGATAAATTAATTCAACTAATTAAACAAGGAGAAATAAGAGGCTGCCAGGAAGGGTCGATCGATCGACGGCTGGGGCTCGATCGATCGAACCTTCGATCGATCGACGCTCTAGGGTCGATCGATCGATCAAGCAGGTCTGCGAAAATTCTGCAGAATTGCAGTTGCGGGTTTCACCAAAGTTCTTCATTCAAATTCATATTTTTCAACCCTAATCGTCCCAAAACTTATACCACAACATAATAACATATTTCCAGATGTTTCTAACGTTAAGCATGCGTATAACCATCATTATACATGATTAAACAACCTAAGATCTCATATAATCATCAAGAACCCTAAGTTTTCTTAACTTCTGTTCTAATCAGTTTTTCTCCAGAATTCCCTTCTAACAAAACATCACAAATTCGTGGATTGGTCATCTACTTCACATATTATTTTCAGAATATGGTTAAAACGATTTCTACATGCAATTCCTATCAAAAATTTGGGGTTTTCTTCCTTTAATTATACTCCTAATCATTCCTACACTAATATGATTATTGCACCAACGAAAAATTTCAGAGGTCTGGTTTCCTGTAGATGTTGGTGTGGTTGCGTTCTCCTCCTCGCGATCTACGCGTTGGTGGTGACGGCGGTGGAATCGGTGGTGTTTTGGGCCTTGAATCACCTTGAGAGCTCTCTCCTCTCTTCTCCAATGGCCGTTCTAGGGTTCTGAATGTTCTAACCCTAAAAGGCTTACTTAAATGGCTGCTAAGGATGGCTGAAATTCGTGGGTTTAATTACCCTATTTTGTAAAATGACCAAAATGCCCTCCCGAGTCACTAATTGGGCCTAAAAACACCCCGAGGCCCGAACTAAACCCCCGGGTACACTTTTCTGACTATCTCGACCCTTCCGGACGCGTTGGCGCACTCAAAATGACCATACGGACAACTTATAAAATATTTACTTTTTAATTAACATAATTAGTCCCGACGTGACACGGGCACGTCCCGACTTAAATTTCCGAAATAGTCATTTAATACACTTATGACATTCAATATAACCAATATAATATATTAATATGCTCATTAGTAATATTCAACAAGTTTCTTATAATTACTAACTCTAGTCACGTTAATAATTATAACATAATTAATTTTCGGATTTTTATTAAATAAATCATCACATTAAATTTAATAAATCCCCAAATTAAATATAGCATAAAAATACGGGGTATTACACATGGATGCATATTCTGGCTACAACCAGATCAAAATGAAACCTGAAGACAGGGAAAGTACTTCTTTTATTACCCCAAAGGGAACTTATTGTTATAATGTCATGCCTTTTGGTTTGAAAAATGCAGGTGCAACATATCAGCGGCTGATGAACAAGGTTTTTGCCGAACAAATCAGTTGCAACATGGAAGTCTATGTCGACGATATGCTAACAAAGAGCAAGAAAGTTGCTGATCATCTAGTTGACTTAGGTCAGACCTTTGATCAACTAGATAAATACCAAATGAAGCTCAACCCGACGAAGTGCACCTTTGGAGTACGAGAAGGAATGTTCCTCGGATACATCATCAACCAACGAGGTATTGAGGCAAATCCAGAAAAGATCAAAGCTCTTTTAGGGCTGCGATCCCCAACGACGAAGAAAGAAGTACAGAGTCTTACAGGACGAGTTGCGGCGCTCAATAGATTTGTGTCCTGAGCAACTGATAAATGCCTCCCATTCTTCAAAACACTTCGAAAAACTTTTGAATGGACTGATGAATGTGAAAATGCCTTTCAAGACTTAAAGATATATTTGGGAGCACCTCCATTGTTGTCCAGGCCAATAACAGGAGAGAAGTTGTACTTGTATCTGGCGGTATCAGAGAATGCAGTTAGCTCAGCATTGATTAGATTGGAGAATGGAGTTCAGAAACCCATCTATTACACAAGTAAGGCTTTTCGAGGTGCAGAAATCAGGTACCCAAAGCTAGAAAAATTGGCATTGGCATTAATTGAAGCAAGTAGAAGAATGAGGCCATATTTCCAGGCCCATACAATCGTCGTGTATACCGACCTGCCATTGAGACAAGCCCTTCACAAGCCAGAAAAATCAGAAAGACTGATGTACTGGGCAATAGAACTCGGTGAATATGATATTGTGTATGAACCCAGATCATCATTAAAAGGGCAAGCTGTAGCAGATTTTATAGCAGATTTTACATACCCTGATACCCCCGAGGAGCAAAAGGTGCTCGCTGACCAACCTGTGGATGTTACAGGATCAACAGACATAAATCCAGACCAACTCCGGTTGGTAAAAGGGCTTATGGATGAAGAAAGATCATCAACTTCGAGCTCAGACCAGCTCCGGTTGGTAAAAGAGCGAGAAGAGATGGTCGACGAGGAGCGAAAAGTGTCAGGGGAGGATGAAAAGAAGCAACAAATATTTCATCAAGGAATCCTGTCAGATAAGGAATTTGAAGACGGGTTGCCCATATGGAGATTATATGTAGATGGCTCATCTTGTACAGCAGGTTGTGGGGCAGGAATTGTTTTGAACACCCCAGACGAGATTGACATGGAATATGCTTTGCGATTCCAATTCAAAGCCTCCAATAATGAAGTTGAGTATGAGGATATGATAGCAGGTTTAAACTTAGCAAAAGTTATGGAAACACGGCAAGTAATTGTATTCAGTGATTCTCAATTAATTGTAAATCAGATGATAGGAACATATGCAGTTAAAGGAGACTTAATGGCGAAGTATCATGCAAAGGTGATGGAGTTACTGACAGAATTTGATGCCATTCAATTGGTGAGAATACCGAGGATGGAGAATGTACAAGCAGACGCACTGGCCCGACTAGCATCAGCTACTCGTATCGAGTTGCGAAGAACGATACCAATTGAAGTACTGGAAAGTCGGAGCATAGATGAAAACCTGACGATGAATGTTATTACTCTTGATTTAGGACCATCTTGGATGGATCCCATCAGGGTATATATTGAAGAGGGAGAATTGCCAGAGGATAAGCTCGCTGCCAAAAAATTGAAGTATAAAGCTGCTCGGTATGTATTAACTAATGGTATTTTATATAGACGAGGAATTATGGCAGGTTTGCAGAGATGTGTACATCCCTCCGAGGTGAAAGAATTGATTGAAGAAATCCATGAAGGGTCTTGTGGAGCTCATGTAGCAGGTCGAACACTTTTACAAAGGGTAATGACTCAAGGATACTATTGGCTGACGATGAGGGCTGATTGTATAGCCTATGCTAAGAAATGTGACAAGTGCCAACGTTTTTCCTCTATCCGACGAACTCCACAAGCATTGTTGACACCAATAACTTCCCCTTGGCCATTTGCCATGTGGGTAATTGATTTGGTTGGACCACTGCCGATCACCCGAGGAAGATTCAAGTACCTCGTCATTGTAGTGGACTATTTTACAAAGTGGGTAGAAGCTGAGCCGCTTATTGATATGACATACGAGAAGGTATACCAGTTCGTTTGGAAGAATATCATCTGTCGATATGGTCTCCCTCATGCCTTCATCACAGACCATGGAACCCAATTTGATAACGAGGACTTTGCTGCCTATTGTCATCAGTCGAACATTTTGAAGGTTCATTCAGCACCAGGCCATCCTCAAAGAAATGGACAGACTGAAGTGACGAATAGAACACTGCTAAATGGTTTGAAGAAAAGGCTAAGTGAAGCTAAAGCTAACTGGATTAATGAGCTACAATCAGTATTGTGGGCTTACCGAACAACTCCCCGAGCAGCGACTAGAGAATCACCATATATGCTGGCATTTGGAAGTGAGGCTGTAATACCTGCCGAGTTGGGTCTTCCAACGCATAGAGTACTGAATTTCAATTCTCCTGTCAGTGACTTGATGAGAAGACTGGATTTGGATATGCTCGAGGAGGTCAGAGAAGAGGCAGCCATTAGGAATGCTGCTTATCAACAACGAACAGCTCTTTTCTACAACAAAAGGGTGAGGAAATGCGATTTAAAGGAAGGAGATTATGTGCTAAAGAAGGTAATTCAGAAGCACAATAAATTGGAGGCAAACTGGCATGGGCCTTACCGAGTTACAGAAGATGTTCGACCAGGAACTTACCGAATAGCAACTCTAGAAGGAGAAGAATTCAAGAATGCTTGGAATGCTGAACACCTTCGCAAGTATTATCAATGATGTAAAATGTACAACGGTTCCATCAATATGAATAAAACGATGATGTTTTCACCATTTTCCTCTCCTTTGTTTGAAAGTTTTTCGGGGAATACTAGTGTTGTACACTACGCTGCTACGCTGCTCGACAGCAAAAAGAAGATGATAGTTCGAAAGAACCAAAAAATATACTCCTTTGGTTAGGAGGCGTACACTAGTGTGACCAACTAAGGTTGGTAAGATAACTAGTGGACAGATAGTTCGAAAGAACCAAAAAATATACTCCTTTGGTTAGGAGGCGTACACTAGCGTGACCAACTAAGGTTGGTAAGATAACTAGTGGACAGATAGTTCGAAAGAACCAAAAAATATGCTCCTTTGGTTAGGAGGCGTACACTAGCGTGACCAACTAAGGTTGGTAAGATAACTAGTGGACAGATTGTTCGAAAGAACCAAAAAATATACTCCTTTGGTTAGAAGGCGTACACTAGCGTGATCAACTAAGGTTAGTAAGATAACTAGTGGACAAGATAGTTCGAAAGAACCTGATAGTTCAATAATCAACTACGGTTGAGGGAAGAACAATATTATTTGATTTGAAAATATGCTCTCACATTCCAATTTATGTTGGTCGGGAGGTAAGATTATTACAAAAGTTCTTCGAAGAACAAAATATTCCAAACTGTACCAAGTATGGTTGGTCGGGGATAAAAACTCACTAACTATATGTTGGTCGACAAGAAGAATTTATCGACCTTAGTTGGTCGGACACATTTTATAAAAAAGACAAAAATTTACCAAGTATGGGTAGTCGGGGATAAGCTCTCACTAACTATAATTGGTCGACGAGCACAATTTAACAACCTTGGTTGGTTGGCCAAATTTTAAACATCTTTATACTCATTACTTTATTGAGCAACATTTCTCATATTTATTACTAAGTTGGTCAATGAATAGCACAAAATTGTTATCTTTTTAACAGATACATATGCACAAATATAAAGTGTTTAACAAGCACAACAGAATAGCAATACAGATTTACAAACAGAAAATGAAAGTCTTTCATTAAAAATCAAAATAGATTACAAGTTACATGTATATATGCTAACCATTACATTGAAAATCCTATTCTATTGGTTTCTTTCCTTTAGCTTTTGAAACAGGCTCTTCGCCAGCAGGAGGATCTTCTAAGCAAAGAGGAGAATTAATGAAATTAACATCTCTGAGCATTCTGACGTTCATCACAGAAGGTGTATCCAAGAGATGCTTGGGACGAGATAATTCAATCTGAGAATGAAGACTATAGTCACCAAGATATTTTGAAATTAAACTCCGAGGAATGGAACGAGCTGGGATCCATTCCATGTCCAATTTGAAAGGTGGTACAGGCAAGTCTAGTAACCCTGGAGCATGATAATCCCATAAAAAATGCCCTTGCTCCAATTTTAGTACACCCAGGGCGTTCAACTACCCCTACTTATAACCTTCATTATTGGCATGTTCAATCTGAGCATCTAAATGAACAAGGGCTTCATTGTATCCTGCCATCCAAAATTCCCTGGGCTGTTTATGGAATTGGAAGGTTAATCTATCCAATTGTTCGTGAAGGTTCCTGGCAAAAATATCTTTATCATTTAAAGCAGACTTCGTTGCAGTAAGTTGATCTTCCAAAGATAGATTTCTCTTGGACATTTCAGATAAAGCCCGATCTTTGGCGTTCAATTGGTATGCTTGAGTTTCCAATGTTGACAGAGTACGAGATTCTTCAACATTACGGCTGAGAACTCTTGATCGACTCCGAGCAGGTGGAGAATTTTGCTCCTCGACAACATTTTGAACAGATCTTCCTCGCCCATGAGACCCTCTTCCTCGTCCCCGAGCAGTAGTGGAAATACCAGATCTTCTCAGAGTATCCAACTCTTGCCTTAATTTGGCATTCTCAACCTCTAAGAACGAGAAACCCTCATCGGTAACCGGTATTAAAGCAGTGGAAGATGAAGCTGCAGACTCATACTGTGATAACTTTTTCTGCAAACTATTGTTCTCTTGTTCCAGCAACTCGGCAATCTGCCTACAGGCTTCAACTTCACCTTTCAGGGTTCTCTCCCTAATATCGTATCCAGCAAGGATCTTTTTATGGCCTGTTTCAGAAGAAAGCTGTTGATATCTATTTTCATACTCCTTGTGCAGCAAAGCAGTTGATTCATTATGTTGATGTTGTAAATCTTCTAAGGAATAATGAAGTTCCTCGATTAACTCATAGTATGCCACATTATTGGCCACAGCTCGGTCCAATAAATCTTTCAGGTATCGATAAGCATCAACTGCCTGCTCTGAAGCATCATGGCCCAAGATGTCAGCAATTTCTGATAAACTCAAATTTGTATGACCAGCTTTATAATATTCACGGCATTGTTGCATCAGCTTTGTATCATGAGCAGATATCAGTTCCATTCTAGCCACAAACTAACAAAGAAAGAAAAAACAATCATCACAAAGAAGACAAAATGCAGAAAGATGTGATTTTATTACATCATCAAACAAGATTACATCGTTTTGAGTACAGAGGATAAGTCAAAGAGAAACATAAAAAGAGTACCGAACAACTTCACACCTTTTCCTTGTCTCCCAAGACTTTCTCGGGAGGATGGGACGAGGAGCTCGATTGCTCAGTAGGAACAATGGTCTGATTATTAGAAGCTGGGACTTGTTCTGGAGGAGCAGGCAACGACGAAATCTCCTCGGTGGCTATCTGGTTGGGTGGTGGAACAAGGACTTGATCACCCACTGTCATTGAAGATTCTTCAGATGCAGCTTCGTCTGAAGACTCATCTTCAATAACTGGAGGAGGACCAGGGATATGTTGTTGAAATAGCTCGGAGTCCTCGTTCACCTTCAACTCCTGCAGTGCTGTAACCCAACCATCATGAAAATATTTCAAACTTCCATATTTCACTTGGGTCGTCATGGCTGCCACCCCCCTGTCCCATCCTTTGTCCTAACCAGTTTTAAAGGACGTCTTCACAGCTGTTTTTCTCTTCATCTTCTCCGAGGATAGTTTCTCGGACATAAGATTCTCGGCGGCCTTCAATTTGTTTTCCACCTCCTCTTTCTGACGATTTACCTCTCGTAGAAGGGTCAGCTCTTCTTCAGCTGATTTCATTTTATTTTTAAGCTCCCCAAAGCCTGAAAGTTTCTCGGCATGGTCTTTATTCTCTCTTTCCAAATCCTTCACCTTATTACCCAATTGTACCTTCTCTGCATCAGACGCAGCCAATTTCTTTTCCCATTCAGTTTTATCCTCGTCATACTTCTGACGGGACTCACTCACAGATTTAATATTTTTCTCCAGTGCTCCCTCTACAGTGGACGAGGAGCAAGAAGCCTTGATCGCTTCATCCTTTTTAAGGATTAAATTGAAACAGCTCGTCAACTGCGATCAAAAGAGGAAAATGAAATCAGAAATAAAATTGGGAAACAACAAAGGAAAATATAAAAAGCTCAGAGTATAGATACTTACTGAAGCCAAATGACGAGCAGCCAGAGAAGTAACCACATCTCGAGTAAGGTCTTCTTCAGTACCTTGCACCTCGGGGATAGGTGAAAATTTTGCCAAGATCGTCGTAGAGCTTGGAGGAACTATAATTGGAACACCATCTCCACCAGCTAGGAGCTGGGGATTGGTTCCAGAAATACTGACCGAGGAGGATTTCCTCAATCTCCTTGGTGCCTTCTCAGCAACTTCAACCAAAGAGGAACTTTTGGTTGGTGAGATAGTGATTACCTCAACAGGTGCATCTTTCTGCACAGGAGCCACTGGGGGCTTCTCGGCAACCTTCTGAACAGCAACAGAAGGAGCATCATCAATTTTCTTTGTCCCCTTTGGGACATTAACCTTGGTTTTCTTCCCATCGCCAGCAGAGGAACTCTCCTCAAAGAGAGTGGGTACTCTTCTCTTGCCCATTTTTTGGCTCAAAGGGATATGAGATTTTGGATCAGAGTCTTCAAGAATTTGCACTGGATCACTGGTGCTGACCACAGGGCGAGCAGTAAAGGACGACGTATAGCTCCTATACTGCAACAAATATGAGCCAGACCTGATATGCTCGTCTGCGACCTTCTGATGCAAACTCCAGATATGTTTCAATTGCCTTATATTTACCTCTGATTCCTTGGGAGTTTTTCTCTTGCTGTCAACTACAAACAAAAATAAGTTGAAATGTCAATCACGCATTTACACAAACAAGATGAAATCAAAATTTCAGAAAGTCAATAAAACAGAAATAACCTATCCCATTGCCATAGGGGGGGCATTTGGGACCATCATATACTTCATCTCCGGGCAAAGGGGCATGTTGCCAATTTTTTATAATGACCCCATTTTCAAAATAATCCCTGTTAGCATCAGGGAGGTTGACTACCAGAGCCCTATTCAAAAATCTAGTTTTTAAATAATAAACATCGTTTAGAATAGCCCATCTATAGCAAAACATAATCTCAGGAATTCCTAAACCAGTTCCATGAGTTTGATTTAACTTATGCACCCCATTAACTATTCTCCATGTATTGGGGGCTATTTTTGCAGGGACAACATCGAAGTACTGACAAAATTCTAAACATAATGGATTTGGTGGAAAGGAAAACCCACATTCAGCAATAAAAAGACTGGGAAACCAATGTCCCTCAACCAAACGAAAGTAATTTTGAGGTTCAGAAAACTCCTCTAAAATCACCCAAGAAGGGATGGAAAAATCAGAACGGAATTTTTCAATAGATTCAATAATGTAAACCATGGTGAATAAAAGAAGAAGGAAGAAAAGCTTACAGGAAGAAAGGAGAGCTATCAACAACGAACGAAAACAAGGATGAACGCACAAGAGAGAAAGAGAGAATAGAAAGCTTGAATGCAGAAAATTGGAAAAGGTAGAAGACGACATGGTTACCTAAGAAGTTTAAATACTTTACCTTGGGAAGCGGTGAAAGAAATGATTATGAAAAAGAAACTATTGTATTTCCGGCGGCTAAAAGGACAAAAACTGCACGAAGATCGAAGCGCTTATGAAAATTCAAAAAAGCGGATTCTGCGAATATTGAAGGAAATTCAAATACAAAGAAAATGCTCCTAAAATCCAGGAAAGTCATTTAATATTGCCATATACCGAGAAAGAATGTTCCATACTCCTCAAAGTTCGAAATATGAAACATTGGGGGCTTCTGTTGATACCAAAATTAATATGCTGATATGGACGAATAATACGAAGACACGTGTCAATCTACGTGGCACAATAGCAACGAGGAAGTTCATTTTCCCGACCAACTCATGTTCTCTCCGAGCAACGAGGATACACCGAGGAACTTTAGCACTCCGAGGTATTCCAGCGCTCCGAGGAACTCCGGAGCAACGAGCAACTAAGGCGGTCCGAACTGCATCTCGGTCGTATCATTAATTTCCAGATAATCAACAGTTCAACTATTCATTGAATGTTTATCATCTTGACGCACACGCTGCATTAAATGTATTACCCTTTCATATGTATATCATTTAATGTATCAGGCCTTTCATGTACAGCCTAAGGGCTATAAATACCTTGTATCACCCTCATTCAAGGGGATCAGAATTTCTTGAGAGAACTCGTACTCGAGAATTCACAAACATTCAGCAATAACATAACAGTGGACGTAGGCTATTCATATAAGGCTTAACCACTTTAAAAAATCTTTGTCTCATTTTATTTATCTGTGATTGAATAATTAGAGCGATCTAATTTTTTACATCAACAAAGGGTAACATCCATTATATAAAATATTTATCACTTATCAAATATTAAATCCACTGATATTGGTATTTTTATTTTATATAGAGAGTATTGAGATGATATATATATTCGCCGACCTCTTAGGTGTAAGGATGTATTATCCGTTATGTGCCTATGTATAAGTTTGAAAAAGGAAAATGAAGCTCTCTCTTTTCAGTTATGTTTCAGTTAGGTAGCTTTTAACCCATGTGGTGAGTGAATAGAAGACCTTGACGCATACCTAAAATAACCGAATTGTGAAAGGCTCATTAGTCCTTAACAATTTTAGAAGTGGTTTGATATCTCACAGCTCAAGCTTTCAATGGTGGGATCGAAATTCCAGACCTACAATTGGGATCAACCATATTGCGGGTTCACCTAAGCAATTTCAAGGCCAATCAACTAGCAAAGTAGCACCTACTTTACTCCCTTGTTTGTATGCCACTAATGCATTTATTTTTCCGTAATTCATTTCCTCGATCACAATTCTAATTTAATGTAATTTGTACATTAAATCTATATTTCTTGTACTTTTGTCTACATACTTCTTTTATTTTTTGCCTTCGATCTTACGTAGTTTCATTTGCAATACTCAAAATGACACATAGTTTTACGGTGGCTAAGGACACAGAGGTGAATGCCTATTCTAGCTCATAAAACAACAATATTAGAGCAGACCTTTTATTTTGAAATATTCAAGTAGAATAGTATCATTAGGAAGGTCTATAGTTTTATTCTTAAATATTAAAGTATAATAGTATCGTTATTCTTTTTCCCATCATCCTATAACAGTTTCATGACATATCAAATGAATGGCATTACAGACATGAATACACAAGTTTAGGTTAAAAATATATAATGAAATGAGTTTGAAGAAATAACTTGAGTCATTTAAGAGAAATTATTTTAGAGGTCTAAAAGTGTAGATAGCGGTGACATAACAGAGCGAAGCTTTAGCAACAATACTCGAATACTAAAAAAATTCTCCAAACTAAAAATTGTAGAACGTATTATTTCACATTAACAGAACAAAAAAATGAACATTATTACTAAAAAAAATCTCAAAACTAAAAATTGTAGAACGTATGATTTCACATACCTCCTAAATAAATGAGGAATTCCTTCAGTCATCTCTGATTCAGAAGCCGAGCTTGTCCAACAAATAACGATATTAACCTATAATATTTCAATTAACATTTCATTAGGAAAGTTAAGAGATTTTAAAATTTTGTAATCTGTAGTAAGAATTAATTTTATATGAGTAGAGGCATAGTGGAACAAAAAATTTACTTGATTTTAGAATAAGAAACAATAAGAAGAAAGGATGCAATTTGAAATAATCTATTGTTGTGTTTTTTAATTTATATAACTTTGGAAAAAATTATTGAACAACTAACTATATCAATTTAATAGTACCAAAAAATGAACATTATTAGTAAAAAAATTCTCGAAACAAAAAATTGTAGAACATATGATTTCACATACCTGGTAAACAAATGGGGAATTCCTTCAGAATCGGAGCTTGTACAACCAATAATGATAATAACCTATAAGATTTCAATTAACAATTCATTAGGAACGTTAAGAGATTATTGAACTTGGTAATCTGTACTAAGAATTAATTTTATATGAGTAGGCATACTATAAAAGAAATTCATAACAGAAGTGAGGAAAAATTCTATACAGAAATTGGATTATTTACCTTGATTTTTGAAGAAGTAACAATAACAATAAAGGATACAAGAAGGAACCATAATAATAAAGGATGCAATTTCAAATAAATAGACATATACAAAAACTCAGCATACCTCATATTGACTTTTGGTTTTTTCAGGTGCCATCTGACAAGATGAATGAACAAATGTTTAAGATTTCGTGTTCTCTTGAAACATGAGAAGATTAATGAATCTTCTTGGTATAACTTAAAAGATGAGAAGATGAATAAATGTTGTGAATGAATATTGGGATGGAGATACGACTCCTCATTTGTAGGGCATGAATGTTTGATCGGGTGTGATAGGATTATTAGGTGATGAATGTATTAGTAAGGTTATTCTAGGAATAAAACATTTAAAGAGGATATTTTGGTCATTTGGCAAGTGAAGAAGAAGTTTCTTTCTTTTTTAGTATATATATATATTTTTAGTAGTGATAGTGATATATATATATATATAGCAACAGGACAAATCGAGACCAGCTAAGGCTGTACAAACCGAGTCCGGCTAAGAGCATCCACAACGGTGGATGCTCTTAAATGGTAAAGTTAGAAAGCAGATACCTTTCGTCAATGGATTGTTCCACAGAGGTGAAAAGCTAAAATATTTGAATAATAGTTCCTACGAACTATTATTGTTCGTAGGAAGTTAAAAATCAATTCTTACGAACAACATTTGTTCGTAAGAAATTTTAGGGACAAATGTTGTTCTTAGGAACCCAAATATGTAATAAAAATTAATTATTTATATCTGATATTAACTTCCAACGAACTTCAGAAGTTCGTAGGAATTCCTACGGACAAATAAACTTCGTAGGAACATTTGCAAATTCAGTAGCCATTCAGTAAATTTGGAGAACCACTGCCTTTCCTTCTACAAAATTTATCCAATACAACTCACCACTACAGCCCTCACAATTTATAAACTTACAACTTTTGTTGGATTTTAGCATCCCACTACGAATACTCTAAGGTTCTATTGGCTTTACAGGCCAATAACTAAAGGCAATTTGAAAGGTCAACTCACCAACTGTTGGGGGGGAGATAAGTCGCCAACAGCTAAAGCCCTTATGGGCAAAAGAGAAGTCAAATTCGGCGTGTACCATCAGATCTCATCACATGGGAAATCACATAAGGATAAAAACCATCCTATATATTAACATACACGCATGCATATATATATAAAATAACATACATTAACATACATACACTATAATAACACGCATGCATATAAACATCATGCCAAAAACAATATGCCATGCACAACAAATGTTCACATATAAACTAAAACTTTATTTTCGACTTCAAAAAATTAATTCTGAAAAAAAATATTTACTGTCAACTTATTTTAAAAAAATATATTTTTCTTATAAAAACTTCAAATTAAAAATTTTAAACTCAAAATAAAATTTATTATGAGATAACACAAAAATATCATAAGATATGATAAACAAAATACAAATGCAACGTGGTGTCGTGTCTTACGTGACAAAAATTCTAATGAGCCATAAAAAATGAAATTTACCTTTTCTGAGAGGGCAGACTGAATCGAGTGCTCATTTGATGTCGATGAACAAGGAGAGCTTGACGTCGATAGGGGTGACACAATCCTAGATTATAAAAATATTTTGTCAAAATTCACGTCCAACTAGATGAAGTCCTATATAGCTAAAGCACGGAAAGCAAACCCTAGGTGTGCTCTATATAAGGACCTTCAAGAGAGAGGGAGGGAGAGTCAGACTCTCTAACATACCTCACGTAACATACCTATGAATATATCCATTTTTTTAAATTGTTAAAAAAATATTTTTTTAACCAAACTCGGTATATATGATCTATATAATAAGGAGATCATCTACAAAAAAAATAAAAAAATTCAACACAGAAGTGGATGAGATGATGGAAAAAATTTGAACGGTCGAAAATACTCATATATATCCACTTTTCATTTCACCCATTTCCAGATTGAATTTTTTTATGATTGTTTTTGTAGATAATCTTCTCATTATGGAGATCGTGTATACAAAATTAGGTCAAGAAATACATTTTTTACTATTTTAAAAAAATAGGTATGGTTTCCAAGTCTTCTTGTATTGAGGGGTATGCCTTTTAAATTTTTGGTCAACGTCATAATATTATTAAGTGGAAATTAAAAGGCATATTTTAACATTTCAAGAATAATTTTTTTCCAAATTATAATGATACATTTGTCAATTCATGGAAACTAATCATTTAAGTTCTTTTTCAAGCATCATGTATTACTAAAATGGTATTAATCATGTAATTAGCATATATGTTTAACAATTTATTGACATATTACTACTATGTGTATTGCTTAAGAGTTCAACATTGATATTATATAATAGTAAATCAAGATACCATGACTACTTCAAGGTTTCATGTGATCATATTTGTTTTATAATGTATAAATGTGTGCATATATAAGACGTGTGTAAGATGATTCAAGATAGAAAAATGTTCATGCATATTATCAACTATTATACCTTAAATATGGGATACTTTGTGAACCTCTCAGAAGGTGACACATGTCCTCATTAATGACAAAAAGTGAGGTCGACTTAACGTTGAATCTGTCAGCTTGGGCAATGAGGTCGGCTCATGTATAAAGGTGATCGACCTTGCCATATTATCGACTGTCTCATTACTGTTAATATGGTATTAGTTAACACTGTTAATTAATCCCGTCAATTATAGTCTTGCACCAGTTTGCACACGCGATGGAATACCAGCAGTCGTGTTTATCTCGTCTGCACACGTAAGGGAGATATATAATATTCCACATTTATCGTGTTGTAACAAACTCATGATTATCCACCCCTTGAAATGTAAAAGGTGTAATGACCCATAAAGGCACTCCACATGTCCTACTACACTCTTTCTCTTATAACAGCTTATAAATAGCACACAATCCCACATAACAAGAGATCGAAAAATATTCTACCTAATTGTCATATTAATAAACCCTAGAGAGTCTACGAGAGCTTTTAACCAACCCTTTTCACGGCTATTGGCCAGTGAAATCAATACAAACAACCCTTCACCCGTGAACGTATGCACCACTTTGGGTCGAACCACCTAAATCACTATTTTCCTTCTTTATCTCTTATCACTCTCTATTCATCCTAAATTGGCATATTGGTAGCTATAATTTCTTTATCAGTTATTTCTTATTATTAGGATATTCTAGCTATGGCCCAAATATCTATATTATACCTTAAATACAATAGTATTATAGGTATGAATGCCATTAATAATTCTCAAATTGTAATGTATTGATTTTAAAAATCATGGCTCCGTAGGATTAAAAAGGATTTAGTAAATGAGAGAAGCCAACGGTTCTACTAACCCAAATACTTCATATATTCGCTTGACTCTCCACCTCTTCTTTTCGGCTCCTCTTTTGACAATAGTTGCAATTGATAACCCCTTACTCTTCCAAATCAATACATTCATTCGGTAGAATGAAATATGTAAGGGTGCTTTGCCCCTCATATATTTGGAGGTTTCTACAAAGCTCTGCAAAGATGGTGAAACTGATATCCATGAAAAACTAGTTGATGTTGCCTCTGCTTCTAGCATGAGCATTAGCGAGCTTGGTGATGGAGAGTTCAGTCAATGTGACGCAACAAAAATGCGGAGCAGGGAATTAACTTCTGATAGAGAATGCCATGAAAACTGGCAATGTCAGTTTGATAATTTTTGGTTCTGAACTTATAAGAGACGTTTTTGGTAAGTAGGTTTATTAACTGTTTCTACCGATCTTGATGCGCAGGTAGACATTTTTTTTCCTTCATCCTATGAATGTTGAATACTGAATACCAAATTCCAAACGTTAAATATTTCATTTGCTAATATTTTTAAACGTCTTTCCTACTTTGTTCCTTTTATACTTTATGTACATATTGGCCTGTAAATTGTAATACAGGTGTGTATGTGAAAGCAAAGAAATGCTCAAAGCAGATTTCAGTTGAGGGCTTTGCAATTGAACTTGCCAAGCACTTTACATCCTTTTACCAGCAGGTAGTCCTATGCCAACTAATTTTTTTAAAAAAAAATATATATATATATATATATATATTCATGATTTTTTTATAGGATCTTGAAAGTGAGAATATTATTTATAAAAAATTAATTCAAATATGAGTGAGATTATCATGAAAACAGGAACATCATAAATTTTTACATTTGATTTTATTAATATAGTATAATAATATAAAATTTTAATATTTTTTAGATGATTTTTATAAAGAGACTACAAAAATATTTTTTATCAAAATATTCAATTAACATTATTCTTAACATACATTTTGGCCCGCACATCGCGTGGAGTACATGCTAGTTTATATATTAGTTTTTGTCAAGATGTCACGAGATTCATTTAATTCATTCTCTTAATTATCTTCAACCTCTTCATGAGATTCCCTTTTTAAGTAATTCGGTTCATAACTTTCATCATTAAATAATTCCGAGTTGTTTATAATGTTTTAAGCGACTAAACAATTACTCACAATTTGATTATTTTCTTCAATAATTTTATCATAACTTGTGGTTGTTTAATAAGATGAATCATCAAGAAAAATAATTTCATTTTTTTTTAGTGGAGAACTCATGATACATATCTATCGTCAATTTCATGTTTAATTTGTGAAAATGTTATGCTTGATTTTCTATAATATTTTCAATTTCATTTAATCTTTGAGTAAATATGTCAAGCGATTATATTAAGTCATGATTGATAGGTAGATTGTATATATAGTACTTACAATGGAAGTATCATTTTCGGTGATATTCATTTCGTCACTTGAGTTTGGCGATAGATATGTAAGGTCATTTTCTTCTGCAATCATCATGCTTTCAAGTTAATACTAGTGAGGCAAGCCTTCCTCATTATCAAGAGTTCATTCTCATTCTGTGGGGAGACGAATAGGTTTGTGCTAGTTTGTAAAAGTGGTTTTTGTTATAGCTACCGATTTAGTGTGATTTTGGTAGATCACGTGTAGGTTGTATTAGTTATGGCCTTACACGTTGATCTCTCCTTTCTGTTGTGTAATACACGCGTTTGTAACTTTGTTCCATTAATAGAATCAGTCATGGGCTGACGATTCAAAAAAAATCGAATATCAATCCCTCATAAGCAACCAACGCGTCCAATGTTCCTGATCAATTTAACCTGTTGCTCATTTAATGCGAGCCCAAAACTGTGTCATTTTGGGCTTCCAAATAAATTTAAGCTCCTCGGTTAAATAAAAAAAGGAGGCTGACAAATTGCTTACAGAGAATTTGCTGACAAATTAATTTAGAGCCTTTCTATAGGAACCGATGAAATGACTTACAGTTTGTTTACCGAATGATGTGTAAAGTGACATTGAAAAAAAGAAAGAAAAAACTTTGTTGGGGTAAACCGGCAATAGCAGGTATCAATTAAAAAAAATTAAAAACAATATAAATGCTATTATAATATAGCAATTTCCAACTTACCTGTTATCAAACAAGACACAATCTTTAAAAATAGCTTCTTCAAAACAGAGTCTTCAACAGGTATTTTAAAACAGAGCCAATAACTGTTATCACGTCTAAGATAAAATAGAACCCTCAAAAATTATAAAATTCCAAAATATCACATTGTTGATAAAAACAGTGTTGATATACTTAATAAAACCACAACAACTAAATTTAACATTTTGGCAGGCCATTGCTTTGCCAATTTGCATTTGAACTTGAGTCAATTCTCATTTGCATTCCATTGTTCCTTTCATTCATGCCATCCCAAAATGGATAATATAAATCCTGAAATAATATTTAATCCATTAGTAAAATTTGATAAAAATAATAAAATAAAAATTTATTTTGTGAAGCCTCAAATTACCTGCATAAATACATCATGATTTTGTGAAGCCTCAAATTGACTAGGTATCACTTGGAGAACATTTTGTTGGCTAGGAATTTGAGTAGTACCTTCTTTCTGTTATGATAATAAATATTAAATAGCATTAAATAATAATAATAATAAACCTTTAAAAAATTACAATAAAATTAAACTCCGTCATTCCTTTAATTAACTAACCTTTTTTTTCTTCTTATGGACAAATTTTTCCGTCATTCCTTGTTGCCTTTTACAACGGGGTCTGCCTTTTCTATTAACGGCTAATGGAGATCGAATAGTTGCACCTTCTTTGACATTGGCATCTTCCCCATGTGATGAGGTTTTGAGTTGTTCAATTGCAAATGGAGTAGGCTGACTAGTTGCACAAATTTCTGCATTATCCAACTCATTAGATAACCATTTTATCCAATTCATCACCAATTTCGTGCAATCTTCACTTTCCGTTGCCTTTTCCACAACCTCATAAAACGAATTACACATTCTATCATTGCGCTCATTCTCAGGATTCATTTCCCAATCCGAATAAATTATTTTAATCTTAGAGTGGCGCCTTTTGACATCTTTTCTCCACCGCCGAAGAATGTATTTTTCAGGTATAAAGTCATACTTTTTTTTAATTAAAACTGTGAGGCAATGTCTACATAAGATACCCCGTGACTCAAATAAGCGACAATTACACTTGACATCACAATCAATAGGGTTGAAAGTGACCATAAACGTGACGTCTCGTTCTCTAATTCCGACCAAATCCTCATTTACTCCATACAACTCAATCCCACCACCATCTCTAATTTGAGTCAAATTACAATATAATTTCCCTTTCATCTCCTCTTGAACCTCCATAAATTTTGCATTAGTGTAACAATCTTGGAATTGTTTCTCAATTTTATATCTAGTAACACATGGAATTGAGGCTTTGAAGGTATCAAAGTCTTGTTGGCTCTCCTTCTCAACCTTACTTCGCAACGCATTCTCGTATTGTTCAACAAATTGTTTGAGGGTGGTCTTTGAATTTACATAACCATCAAAGAAGGCATTCATACTCTCACTTCTTTGAGTGGTAGACATTCCCGCCCAAAATGAATCTTTAACACAAGCGGGAACCCATCGATGCCTCTCGCTATATAGCCCTCCCAACCACTCGTTCTCTTTGAGGTTAAAATTTTCAATTAATTTATGCCAACTTGCTTCAAAATCAATGATAGTGAAAGAGTCATAAATCACACATTTTAAAGAATTCTTCATGGATTCATATTGGGCATACCCTTTTAATTTTTCCGGTAATTTCTTCATAATGTGCCACAAGCACCACCTATATCGCGAGTTTGGAAAGACAATTTCAATGGCATTTTTCATGGCCTTATCTTGATCAGTTATGATTGCATGGGGAGCATGGTCATTCATGGAAGAAAGCCATGACCTGAAAAGCCAAATAAATGCATTTGTATCCTCACTCGATATCAACCCACATCCCAATAATATTGATTGGCCATGATGATTCACCCCAACAAAAGGGGCAAAGGGCATGTCATACTTGTTAGTCAAGTACGTTGTATCAAATGTGATAACATCCCCAAACTCCTCATACGCCGCCCTACTTCTAGCATCCGCCCAAAACAAATTCTTCATTCTCCCCTCATTATCAAAATCCATGTCATAGTAGATATTAGAATTATTAGCCTGCATTTTACGAAAGTAGTTTTGAACAGCTAAAGCATCTCCCTCCCCAAGTCTCAACTTTCTCACTTTGTCAATATAGTTATAACAATCCTTGATCAAAAACGGTACATTCTCATTCCCACCGGCTTCCACTACGCACGCACTGAAATTTTTATTAGGTCTTATACCGGCTCTATCATTTAGTTCAAGTCTCCTTTTCACCACTTTAGTTATTACCCGATTAGCCTTGAAATATCGTGATTTTCCCGGGCTCACATGATGGTTGTGGTCAAGGGATACACTATTAATGATCCACTTTCCATTAGAACACAAAACGGCATTCATTTTAGCACCACAATTACTTCGGCAACTTGGTGGCAATTTGAAAGAATTTTTACTCGTACTTTCTTTTTTTCCCTCTCGACTGCAAGCAAGACTAACCCATCGTACAACACCATCATCCCCTCTCTTTGAAGTCCTCTTCTTTACAGAAAAACCTTTTTCATTACCATATTTTCTATAATACGCCAACATATCATCAATAGTGTCAAATGTCATTCCAACTTTAGGTTCAATCAAGTTTTCTTCATGAACATCCTTATTTTTATCTTCCTCATTCTCCTCAATTCCTTCAATATATTCTACTTCGTTTTCCTCAACTTCTTCACTACACTTATTCAAGTCAATGCCAGGATATTCTTGAGAAAAATCATAATCCATTCCTATTTAATTTTAACAAAACAAAGCACCACTTTAAAAAAATAGAAATTGAAACCTAACAAAAAAAAATACTTATTTACCTTTTTACTTTTCTAAAAAAAATACTTATTTTAATCCACATAATCCATAAAAAATAGTTTTGATAAATAAAGAATATAAACTATTAACTCTTATAAAATACTAAATGAGATTTAAAAAAATATATATATATAAATTAGATGAACTAAATAAAAAATAATTTTAATATTTAAACAAATATATAAATGAGATGAACCAAATTAAAACTTACTTGGATAAGGGTTGGTGATGTTGTACAGGAACCTTAAAAGCCAACCTTTGGATGTGTAATTTGGATGTTGTAGAGGAAGTTAAAAAGCCCACCTTTGGATGTTGTATTTGGATGCTATACACGAACAATAAAAGCTTAAGAAGAAAATGAAAGGTTTGGGAAAAAAAAAGCTTCAAAAATGAGCACTTTTTACCCATCTGCTGTAGCCAAGTATATTGACTTTGGCGCCACTTTCTCTGCCAGCTGTATGCCACATATTTCGGTAATATCACTTTCTGTCAAAGCAACGGGCACAATAGAATTTTTCATTAATTTAACGGAGAGAGTTTGCTGACAATTGATCTGTTTGTTATACTATTTCTATGTTTGCTATAGAACTATATCAAGTTTGGTTGGAATAGGAAATCGGTAGTACCTATTGCTTTTCTTCTGCTTAATTTTTTGTTAAACTAATTAGAACATTAATTTCGATAAAAACATATCTTAAATTTTAAGCTTTTGCAACTGTTTCCTACTCTCTCCGTGTTTGATACTATGCATATATTGGATGATGAAAGGGTAACATAAGTTTTTGACCTTTTATGGGTATGGAAAATACAGTGGGTAAGGTAAGTTTTTTACCATATTTTTTTGTTTTTGTTTAAATAGTTAGATATTAAGTTATAGATTTCTCTATTAAAACAAACATGTATCGTAATAATATGTATAGTATTATTATTTTTTCATTTATACCTCATATAATATTCACATCAATCTAAAGATTCTTCTTATTGAATAATACATAAAAATAAGTGTAAACATAATATTTTACTGGTCCTTTTTATTTATTTATGATACTGTTGAAATTAATTTTTAATACTTTTGGAAGTAGCCCTATAAATGCCAACATTTTTCTTTCAACAAAAAACAACATTAAATAATGAAAAAACTTATCTAAAACGTAGAAAACATATGTAAAATTAATGAAAGTGCATGCAAACTAATATACACAAGATGAATTGATATTTTTTATTCATTTCTTATTAATGCACATCCTATTGGATTATTTGGTAGAAAATAATCATTATAAATTTATTATGAATATACAATTAGAGAGGATACAAAACAATGACAAATATGTTTTTATAACTTAAAAAATAAAAGCAAATATTTTTCTCTATTTTATTATGATTATATTACGACTCATTATTTTAACACAAACACAACATAACACAATTTCATGTAAAAAAATCTATACATGAATACGACACATTCAAGACATATTCTATCAATTTTGGATCAATTTCGGATCATACTGTTATGTTTTCAATATAAAAGTGATAATTTAGATAATTATTCCCAAATACTAAGCCACATAAGCATATATTCTCACTTTATTTTAATGGAATTTTAAAGGATATAGATATTGGGTACTAAATAATTTTAAGGGTACTCAATTTCCTACATAAAATTTTGGGATATATATATTAGGTACTCAATTTTCTAAATAAAATCATCCAAACATTCTCTAAAATAAATACCCACTCTCTGAAAAATACCCAAACACTACATGTTGTAATTTTTTTAATTTCTGAAATAGAAACAAACTCTTAAAAAACACAAACAGAAAAATCAAATACAAAATAAAACACCATATATTTTGAGATACAAACAAATAATAGTATGTACAAAAAATAAACAACAATAAACCAAGTGCTATAAAGATAATCTAAAATTGGAGAAAGAGAGAGAGATGGAGATCGACTTTAGAACACAAATTTTCAATTGAGTCTTATGTAGTGTTGTCTCAATTCCGGACAAAACAATTTGAGCCATAGGATAGAGTGTAAAGTCTATCCATCCAAGCCTATGTCGAGTTTGTTGAAGACGTAGCTGCTAGATTTCAAAGCTTCATCATTGCCGAGTTTTTAGTGCCACGTTTCCACATCAACAACAATTGGATTCCATAGTCTCTTAAGGTATGAATGCAATTTTATATATGTAGGAGACTTGAAATATTTTATAGGTGTAATTTTAATTTAAAATGGCTTTTACTTTTCAAAAATCATTTTAGAACTTGTTATTAAAGTTTTTTTGGGCTTAAGAAGAATTTTTAAGATTTCTGAAATCTCGTTCGAACGAGATTGGATGTCGTTCGAACGAGACCCCAAGTCGTTCAAACGATATTCTGATGAATTTTGGCATTCTATTTTTGTTTTCTAGTTAGATGTTATCGTTCGAACGACCTGGCCAGTTTTCTGATAGATTTTTATAAAACTTCCCACTTGCCCACTTATTTTCCCACTACTTTTTCTGCATCATTAAGTGCGGGAAACACATTTTTGGAAATAACTTTTTATTTCCTCCAAGATAAAAAGAGAGAAACATACTTGAGAGAAAAAGTTCCTTTTTATGTTTTACTCCAAAATGATTGATTCTTGAAAATACATACACCCATATCTTGGTTTAATTCCAAGCTTTCATATATATACATTGTGCTTGGAGAGTTGTTTGGCACCGAGTTATACTCTACCATTTGAAAAGTGTGTTTGGGTTTGCTTATATTTCCCATAAAGAAGAAGACTTGTTGATGCGGTGTTCCCACTTGAAGAAAGGCTTCGCGTGCAGGTTGACGGAGACTAAAAGCCTCATTGATGGATTCCAAGATTCTAGTGGAGTTCGAGATTATCAACTAGGCAGAGGGAGTTACAAGAAGACGTGTCAAGGATTGGACGGAGTCAAGTCGTGCGTAGTAAGTCATCTGTCTTGTAATCATAAAACCATACTTAGTGGACTTAAGGCTAGGGCCGTCCGAGGTGTTTTCCATATGGATTTTCCTCGTACATCGGCATGTAGTGGTTTGTGATTTATTTTATCTTGCTATATCACCTAGATACATGCTTAGGACTAAAAGATAAAATTCGGCTTAAATCTTTACTCATGCTTAATTTGGTGCTAAAATTAATTCGGGTAATGTTTAGTTAATTTAATTCAAGTCAAGATAATTTAATTTGATAAAATTTAGTTTGGCCTAATTTGAAAAATTGAATTAATCATGTTAGGCAAATTGAAAATTTTGTGTTGGATTAATATAATGTCACTTTTAATTTAGTTTAATTTTGATTTGAAAGAAATTAAAATTTATTGTTTTTTGTGTTGAACCATCTTATTCCGCACTTATAGGAAATTAGTATTTAATTTTTAAAAAAAAAATTAAAATTAGGGGTTCAAACGTTTTCAAATTGGTATCAGAGCCAGAGCGTTAATTTATTGCGTTAAGGTCCTTTTTATAATTTTTTGTTAAAATGGAATTTTCCCCATTTTCAATTTTTTTTTTGTTTTCGATGGTTCCAATTACGCGTATTGAAAAGCGGATATGAAATCGGCACTAAAGTCTGTAGATGATAGGGTTTGGTTGTCAGTTGTTAACGGGTGGTCCCCACCCACATGTTTGGTAGAAAATGAGCGTGCCCCCAAACCCGTAGATAGATGGAGAAAGAATGAATTTAAACAAGCCAATTTTAATTCCCGAGGACTAAATGCCCTGTTTAGTGTGGTTACACCGGATGAATTCTGTCGTATCATGACTTGTGAAACCACTGAGGAAGCTTGGGATATAGTACAACTCACTCATGAGGGAACTAGTGTCGTTAAAGCTTCAAAACTCCAAAGCCTCTTCACTCAATTTGAAACCATCAAAATGCTTGAGAATGAAACATTTGATGAATTTTATGCTAGACTTTCCGATATAGTTAATTTATCATTTAATTTGGGAGAGAAAATACCCGACGACCGAGTTGTACAGAAAATTTTAAGGTCCCTACCCGATAGATTTATCCTTAAAGTGACTGTTTTAAATTCTTTGCCCACCTTGCACTCTACCAAACTTGAGGAGTTAGTAGGTGATTTGCAAACCTATGAACTTGATATGTTTCCCCTCCATAAATGAAAAGAAAATAGATAAGGGCATTGCTTTGAAAGCCCGAAAGGAGGAAAAACAAGTTGTGGTTGATGAGAGTGATAGTGACTCGGAGGACATGGCTATATTTGCAAGAAAATTTCAAAAATTTCTTAAATTTAATAAATATAAGTTTAAAAATGATTATAAGAAATTTAAAAAATCCAAGCATGACAAAGCCGAAAAGATCCCTAAATCGTATAATGAAAATCTTAATAGGGACGAGTCAAATAGGTTATATGGTTGTGAGGGTTATGTCCATAAGGCGAGAGAGTACCCCACTAAACCAAGGAGAGAAACAAACAACCAATTTCCTATAATGCCACCCTTAGTAATGATAGTGAAAAGGAAGAGGCACCTGATTCCCCCATTGAGCGCAATTTTATCGCATTTATGGAAAGTCATGTGAGTGATAATGAGAGCTCGTCCAATGATGACACTAAAATACATGACACTTCCGAGGACAAAGTTTATGATTCCCTTATTTTTATCGTTGTGAGAGTGGAGAAGAGAAAGAGAGAGAATGAAAGTGAAGAAGAGGTTGATGAGAGTGAACTTCGGTTTTCATTTAGAGAATTATATGAAGAATCTATTAAATTAAAAAGAGCAAATTTGAAGTTAGAAGCTAGTTTGAAGGAACGTGTCAAGGTCGTTGATGAGAGTGCGTTCGTTGAAGACCTTAGGACACGTGAGAGTGCTCTTCGAGAGAACCTTGAATATGTAAAAGGCGAGAGAGATAGCCTTAGAAGGTTGATGGAATCAATGAAAAAGGAGTTTCTTATGTTTGAAGAGAGGAATGTTTTTCTAGAGTCTAGAATTTTAGAGTTGGAAGCAAAATTGAGAGACTCTAGTGATGTCAAATTTGATTTGGAATGTAGGTCCGCTAAATTAGATAAAATATTAGGAACCGTCCAAGTCAAAAATGACACTTATGGTTTAGGCTTCGATTTTAGTAACGATTCCACTCATAAAGCCAAGACCAATGTTTTGAAAGAATCACCTAGGAACACTTATAGAGGTCAATCCTTACGTACCACTTTTTGACGTGTCTTTTCTTGCTCACATTGTGGTCGAAAGGGTCATCTTAGGAAATTTTGTTTTGATCTTAAAAGAATTTCTAGGAAATCCAAAGGTAAGGTAACTGGGGTAGCCAATATCTCCATATCCCGAGATTGTAACCCTTCACTAGTTTGGATTAGGAGATTCGACTTGGTAGCATTACAAAATAGGATTTTTTATTATCATTTGCTTTCACATGCTTCCTCCCTTGCAAAATCTAAAGGTTGAATGTGTTAGTTTTGTTTTGCATACTCTAGTTTTGTTTTTAATTCTATAAGTTCACGTTAGTTGTATGCTTGTTTGTCATTTTCTAGTCTATACTCAATGATTAATCACATGCTAGAATGATGATTTGTGTACATCTTTTGTATTATATTCTTTTCATTTTAGTTTGCATTAAATGAAAAATACAAAAAGGTTTTGTTTATCATTTGTGTTTTATCTTATGAGTATTTTGGGCTTAAAGAAAAATACAAAATAATTTTTGTTTGTCTTTTGAGTAAATATTTTTGTATGTTTGGTTAAAAATTTCAAAAATATCAAAAAGATTTGTTGTGTGTATTTTCGTTTGACACACCTTTTGTGGTATATGTTTGTGTTGAATCATATCGTTCCGCGTCCATGTGGCTGGAACTTTTAGTTAAAATTTTCAATCCTTAAAATGTTCTTTGTCATGGTTACATGGAGTAGTTTAAGTTTGACTTGCTTAATGGATTCACTTTTATATGCCTTTTCTCACACATGCACGAGCACTTTTGTCTTTTAACTTCACATGTATATTTGAGATTTGTGAGGTGTTCTCCTACCAATCTAGTCATCTACATATCTTGTGACCTAGGAGGATTTGTGCATGTTAAATCCGTTGCACGTGAGATTTGTGTGATAATAAAAAATTATATATGAATGTGCATGGGGTAGGGGAAGGGCTCCAAAAGGAAACATTATCCTTTGCGAGTAAGCCATCATTTGGAATGGACCTAAAAGAAATATGTGGTCCAAAGGCCTAAAAAAAGCATGGCATTAAAAGAAACATATTTGCCAAGGCCTATTTTATTTAGTTTGGTATATTCATTTAAAAGTATTATACGCATATTTTGAGGGAGTTTGGATAATATATCAATGGTTTTGCACAATTTCCGTTTATCCTAGTTGGGCTTTCATTGTCATGACTCTATTGGTTTGTAGAATCATCAATATGCTAGGCTTGTATGCATTGTGCTTGTTTGTTCATAGAGTTCAATTTATCTTATCACATAAGGCAAAATCTTAGTTGATAAAGTTTTGCAATCAAATGAGAACTCCATGAACATGTTTAAGTGGTTGAGTGTTAATTCATTGGTATCTTGTTCACACCCCTTCACTTCCATTTCCATATGACACATTTATGCTATAAGAGTGTGGAAAACTCATGTTATTTTATTTTGTGTCATTTGTGTGTTTATATATATATATATATATATATATATATATATATATATATATATATATATATATATATATATATATATATATATATATATATGTGTGTGTGTGTGTGTGTATGTGTTTGTGCATGTTTTGTCTCTATTGTGTATCCATATATATGATATTTTGTTTGTTTTAAGTCTTTGCCATGATAGCTAATTCATATATGTTTTTAATTCATAATTGGTATCCATATTGTTGCGAATTTTGGTTGATATTCCATGCTTGTGTTGAATACATTTTAGTTGGTATCATTTTTTTTTCGCATCATAAGTTGGTATCCTTTAATCCTTGTTGTGGATTAGTTATTTTTCATCGATGCCCTTATGCTTAAATATTCTTATCATTGTATGCACCATCATGTTTTTACTTGTTTTTCCATATTTTTGTATCCCTTGTTTGGATTTGAGGGGAAGAAATGGTATTACTTTAATTAGAGGGAGAAATGAGCAATGTTTTAATTCTTTATCCTTTGCCTATTCCTGAACAAAAAAGGGGAGAGAGGGTATCTAATCCTTTAGTTTAGGAGATCTAACTTAGGGGGAGACATCACCTTTTAAGTAGGTCATTATTTGATAAAGAGGGAGAATTAATTTAGGGGGAGTATTTATTTAAATTACATTTGATATTTGATATTCCCTATGCGTTTAATGGTTTGCTTAAGTGTGCGAAATTTATTCCTTTTAAGCGACAGTTATTTAAAGTGGCAAAGCATCCTTGGGTCGAGTCAGCTTCTGTATTTTTTTTACTTTTTGGGTGGGATGTGTGTCTAGATGATCTTGACGTCCCTTTAAGATTTTTAGTTTGGTTTTGTCCCAGAATAGCCAAATGGGGAGATTTGTAAGGACACAAATTTCCAATTGAGTCTTATGTAATTTTGGCTCAATTTTGGACAAAACAATTTGAGTCATAGGATAGAGTGTAAAGTGTATCCATCCAAGCCTATGTCGAGTTTGTTGAAGGCGTAGCTGCCAGATTTTAAAGCTTTGTCATTGCTGAGTTTTTAGTGCCTCGTTTCTACATCAACAACAATTGGATTCCATAGTCTCCAAAGGTATGAATGCAATTTTATATGTAGGAGACTTGGAATATTTTATGGGTGTAATTTAAAATGGCTTTTACTTTTCAAAAATCATTTTAGAACTTGTTATTAAAGTTTTTTTGGGCTTAAGAAGAATTTTTAAGATTTCTGAAATCTCGTTCGAACGAGATTGGATGTCGTTCGAACGAGAGCCCAAGTTGTTTAAACGATATTCTGATGACTTTTGGCATTTTGTTTCTGTTTTCTCGTTCGAACGAAGTCGTTCGAATTACCTGAGCAGTTTTCTGATAGTTTTTTATAAAACTTCCCACTTGCCCACTTGTTTTCCCACTACTTTTTCTACATAACTAAGTGCGGGAAACACATTTTTGGAAAGAACTTTTCATTCCCTCCACGAGAAAAAGAGAGAAACATACTTGAGAGAAAAAGTTATTTTTTGTGTTTTACTCCAAAATGATTAATTATTGAAAACACATACACCCATATCTTAGTTTAATTCCAAGCTTTCATATATATATATATATATATATATATATATATATATATATATATATATATATATATATATATATATATATATATTGTGCTTGGAGAGTTGTTTGGCACCGGGTTTTACTCTACCATTTAAAGAGTGTGATTGGGTTTGCTTCTATTTCCCATAAAGAAGAAGACTTGTTGATGCGGCGCTCCCACTTGAAGAAAGGCTTCGGGTGTGGGTTGACGGAGACCAAAAGCCTCATTGATGGATTCCAAGATTCCGGTGGAGTCTGAGATTGTCGACTAGGCGAATGTAGTTACAAGAAGACGCGTCAAGGCTTGGACGGAGTCAAGTCGTGTGTAGTAAGTCATCTGTCTTATAATCATAAAACCATACTTAGTGGACTTAATATTAGGGCCGTCTGAGGTTTTTTCCATTTGGGTTTTCCTCGTACATCGGCGTGTAGTGGTTTGTGATTTATTTTATCTTTCTATATCACCTAGATGCATGCTTAGGAGTAAAAGATAAAATTCGGTTTAAATCTCTACTCATGCTTAATTTTGTGCTAAAATTAATTCGAGTAATGTTTAGTTAATTTAATTCAAGTCAAGATAATTTAATTTCATAAAATTTGGTTGGGCCTAATCTGAAAAATGAATTAATCATGTTAGGCAAATTTTTAGGACTTGGGTTGAGTTGATTAGTTTGAGTGAAAAATTTGTGTTGGATTAATTTAATGTCACTTTTAATTTAGTTTAATTTTAATTTAAAAGAAATTAAAATTTGTTATTTTTTGTGTTGAACCATCTTATTCCGCACTTAAAGGAAATTAATATTTAATTTTAAAAGAAAATTTAAAATTGGGGGTTCCAACGTTTTCACTTTGTCGCTACTATGACGAAGTAGCATATGAGGGAGGGAGAGGTTTCAATTTTTTTTAACCTAGCTTTTGTTTTAGTCTAGTGTGTTTGCTAAGTTTAAAAGTAATAAAAAAAAAGGCTTGTGTGGACTATAACTTTCCAAGTGGGTATGTGTGGACCTTTTAAACAAAAAGAATTGGGAAAGGCTTCACATGTTTGGATGGTGTGTGTAGGGGTATAAAATGGACGAATACGGAGAGGATACCATAGTATCCACATCCGTATCCGCCAAATCTCTGCACTATCCGTATCCGTCCGGATAATAATTTCACCTATCCTTATCCGTATCCTCTCAGATTTCCCAGGATTCGGATAATATCCTAATCCATTTTTATTGTTTAAGATACATTAAGATACACATAGCTTATTAAACACTAACTTAATCAATGAATTAAATATATATTTTTTCATTCCATGTAAGATATAGAGAATGTGTAAAGCATCAAATTAAATTATAAAAGAAGGTTCGAGCAAAAGTACTAACCTTTAATGTGCATTTTCTTATTCAATTGTGAGCCATTGAAATTTGTATCCTCTTCAGTTTCTCTAATGTTTGAACAAAAATGAAGTGAAGCATCATCTTACCTGAAAAATATAACTCAATTAAAATATTAACGGAGAAAACAAAGAATATATTATATTAGAGAAGGGATGTTTTTTTTACCTCTTAAGTTCCTGAAGTGTGTCATTCTCATCTCTTTTCCTTTGTATCCTTGTCGAATTAAGCATTAAGGTAATCATAACTGGCAAGTTAGTAGTAATGCATAAAGATAAATTAAGACATTAATTGTATGAACATACTAATTCACCCAAATAAAACTTCACCAGTATATAGTACTAAAAAGAGAAATCCATGAGTTTAATAATACATGTAACATAAGTTTTTCTTATACATAAAAGTTTCTTCCACCAAAATCCCCTCCCCCCCTCCCCCCTCCCCCTGACACAAAAATTATCATCTTCAACTTCCAAGGTCCCACAAAGTTGTATTGGACAAGAATAAAGAAAAAATTATAAATGGATTATTAGCATTAGCTATTCATTATCACAAGAAGAACAATACTAACAAAAATATTCAATTAATAATAATACCTGAAAATGAATTTTCGAAAGCCTAGCTATTCATTATCATCAGCAACGTTCAGATTTTCTAAAAATTTTGCAAACAAATAATAGGTTACTGTTTATTTATGTTTAATAGTAATGACAAATATAAATTTTATTTTTACTTACCCAATTTCTCTCCAACAGAAGGCAACCAATCTTTCAAACAAAGAAGAGTCTCGATAATCTCAGAAGCTAAAAATGAACGTGTATCATCCACAATCCTACGCCCCAACTAAAAGTTGACTCTGATGCAATTATAGTAATAGGAATAACTAAGAGATCACATGCCATCTTCGCAACCGTGGGGAACTTTGGCCCATTAGTCTTCCACCAATGCAAAATATCAAATGCAAACTCATTATCATCGTCGAGAAGGAATAAAGCTTCCTCCAAGTACTGTTCTAATTTAAATTTCTGAACTATAGATGAAGCATTATAGCACTCCATAATAAACCTTTTAAATCATCCTGTAAATCCAGCTCTTGCTTGGGGAATAGTATCAACTTCACGAGTAGACTGCTCACATCTATCCCCAAGTGTGATGGTAGAACACAAAGATTCACTATTTAAACTTTTATATTCAACATATAACTCGAACAAAAAGCGGTGCGAACTCGACGAATGTAACTCTCTGCCAAAGAACCATAAATCTCATAATAGGCATGGTGAGCAAACTCCATTTTGTATCAAGGGTCCAACACCAGTCCAAATGTTAACACCAAACTACAATCCTCCCAATACTTGTCAAACTTTCCTCGCATTTTCAACACCATCAAATGAATATAATCCACATTACTTTGCATCCACTTATTCAACTGATAATTAATATTACAAACATCATTGAAATAGTAGTTTGTAGTTGTGTATTTTGTCCCTGAAAGATGATTTGTCATTTCAAAAAAAAGTTTCAAAGATTCAAAAAATTTCCCCCGTTCCCAATCATGCTCAGTTGGAAGTAACTCGTAATCACAATCCAACTCTTCTAAGCGCTCAAAATATCCTCTCAATTCTATGGCACTCTCTAGCATAAGATACGTAGAATTCCATCTAGTTTGACAATCTAATTCCATATTCTTTTTAGAATTCAAACGAGTTTGTCGTAACGCAACATTCCATATTTGATTTCTTTGAAGTGATGAACCAACGTGCTTAACACTATTACGAATTCTCTCAATAAAAGCATCAATCACTTTCAACTCATTCCTAACAATAAGATTAATAATATGAGCAGTGCAACGAGTATGAAACATATCACTATTTTAGAGAAGAACATTCTTACCATTCAACAATGACTTAATACGCTATACCATTGGCTTATTGTATCCATAATTATCAACCGCAATAGTCATAAGTTTTTTATCAATATTCCACTCTAAGATTCTAGTCTTCACCCATTCAGCTACATTTTCAGCATCATGTGGACTTTCGATCCAGCAAAAAGAAATTATTTTCTTATGCAATTTCCATTCATTATCTATGTAATGGCAACTCAAACAACAATACCCAGTTCCTTGATGTTTAGGAGTCCATATGTTTGTAGTGAGGCTAACCCTAGATGAAAGACTTTCAATGCTCTTGTAAAGTTTTTCTTTTTCACATTTAAAACCGATTTTTAAATCATTTCTCACAGTAACTCTTGACCAAAATTTATAAGTAGGACAACAATAAGAAAGCCAATACCCGAAGTACTCGTGCTCAGCCATAAGAAAGGAATAATCATGTTTAGCAACCATTTGAGTAAATAAAAGTCACTCCACCTCTGGGTTAAATTTGTAAGTGCCAAACTTTGGAACCGAATCACTCGATGACTTAACTGCGCTAATAAGTTTCTGCCTAATATCTCCTCCACCCGCAACCTTACGTTTACACGATTTGAGATGGTTGCTCAGGTGTGAGGTTCATTTTCAACTCCCCGTATCAAACTTTCTTTTGCAATGGGTGCAGGTCGCCGTAATAGAATTATCTAGATGAACCTCTCTATTAAAATCAAACCACGCGTTAGATGTAAGTTTTTTGTTTTACTTCGTCTCTATACAAACTTTGTTCTCATTAGCAATACTTGCGCGATCCGACGAAATACTTTCTCCTGGAACATGGGAAGATTCATGCGTAGAAGGATTGTTTTGATTAGCTTTTGTAGACATATTAAATTGCATTGTGTTGATTATAAAAAGTAATTAGTAAATACAACACTGAATAACATAAAATTTTATTAAGATAAAAAAAATTAAAAGACCTGAATAAAAAAATAGCAAACTCACAATAATTTCATACAACATAACAAAATAATTACATTCAGGTCTCCAAATAACACAAAACACCAAAATCAGAAACAATAATTTCTTACAACAAAACAAAAGAAGTACCAAGATGAGTAACAAAAAAGAATTACCAACATAACAAAAGAATTACAAAGAATTACATTCAGGTCTCCAAACAACACAGAAACACCAAAATCAGAAAGAAACAATAATTTCATACAACATAATAAAAGAATTACCAACACATAAACAATAATTTCATAAAACAATATAGAGTGCTAAAAACCAACACATAAACAATCACAAAGTGCACCAACTGTATAATTTCACTCACAGCACAGGGAACCCCATAATCAGAAAAACCAAAATCAGAAAACCATAGAAGAAAATTCTACAGTTGGATTGAATATAGAGTGATGAAAACCAAAATCAGGGAACCAATATAGAGTGTTGAACCAATTGAATAAATTATATGGTCATTTACTAATATAAAGTGCACCAACAACAGGTATGTTACAACACTGAATTTTTCTCTTTTGCAGATCACAAAGTTAGAAGGGTTAAAATGACCGTATTTATCTCAAGTTTGCTATACGGTCTATAGACATTATTTATCTCATTTATCTATTCAAAATTGGCTCCAAACCCTTCTAACATTTTCAGACCTACGCGGTAGTTTTCTCAGCAGTTTGTGATGGTCACACCTGTTGTTGGACCAGACCAACTGGAGAGGGGGAGCGATCGGAGTGATTGGGCGATAGCTGGCGATAGCTCAGAGCAGGGAAGAGGGAAAACGTGTGTTGTTTAGATCGGAGGGAAGAGGGGAAGATAAATGGCCTTTGGGAAATTGGGGGGGGGGGGGGGGGGGGGGGGACGACGTGTTTTGTTTATTAGGTTAGGAATTTAGGTTAGATTTTTAAAGTTTTTATAATTATATTTATGCCCAACTTTTATTTTAAACTTTAGTTTACATTTAAAATGTTATATAACTAAAATTTTAAACGTATGTTAGACGGATACGGATATTCGGTAAAATGGATACTCCGCATCGGATACGGATTATCCGTGTCGGATATTAGTACTATCTGTATCCGTATCCATTTTTTCGGATATTTTTATAGAGTATCCATATTCGCATCCGTTTTTATTTTTTCGGATAAATATCCACAAATTCGGATTCGAATATCGGATGGATCCGAATTTTTGAATATCCATTTAGAGTCCTAGGTGTGTGGAATGTAAGATATAAAACAAAGAAAATGATTAGTACGGGGACTACACAGTTTAAAAAACTATAACTGTTTGGTTAGGGACCACAAATTAGCCTACATTCTCAACTCTTTGAATTTGAAACTTTGAGAGAGGTCGTGACCCCACTCTTCCAGGCAATGGCTTCCCCCCCCCCCCCCCCCCCCCCCCCACCACCACCACCCACCCCCCGCGACGGAATCAAAGTATGCAATCCTATTATATTCACTTGTACATAAAGCACATTATATAATGCTTATGGGTTTTGCATTAATCTAACTTTCTTAATATCATCTTCATTAAACTCATTTTCTTATTTATGATCTTGTGCTCCTTCTAATATTTTCTTAATTACGTGATGTTCGTTTTCGATAAACCTTACATTTCATATTCTTAATCTTTAAGATAGGCCATTGTTCTATTTTTCCCCTAAGTATCAATAGTTCCATTAAATAGAGGAGGCTTATTATTGGTTTGAACCCCACTAATGTTTGATGCAAAAAAAGTAGCCATGTACGATCTTTATACTCGAAACATACTTTTAAAAAACTATTATGAGCTAAGCTTTAATATCAATCATTAACTTGAAAGTTAACCCCCGGGAGGGGGGGGCATTGAGTATCATTAGGGCTAGCCTAGTGACTAAAGCTCTCACTTCATGTTCGAGGTTGATGGTTCTATTATACAGAGAAACTTGAAAAACCAAGGCTTTAAGTGGTTCGGCTCACCTACCTACATTAACACTCACACCCAAGATGATACCCAAGTAACTCCACTATCTAGATCCTTTCGGGTGGAACAAACTCCAGTTACAATTGAGGGCGAGAAATTATTGTCATCCCCTCATCTTGTGTCCTTGACACACTACAAGTCGGGTGCTTAGGCAAACCTTCAAGGATCTTTCCTCTTGAAAGGAAAAAAAAACCTTGAAATTGCACGTCCAAGACAAATATTGTGTAAAAAATGAATAAGACCAGAGACTACCTCCCATCCAAGGCTATATTCGTCTACCAATAAAACCCAAATTTTAAGGGTGTTTCTAAGGGCACCACAACATTCACTTTAAAATACCACAAGGAAAAAACAAGAATTTTTTGCTAAGGACCACCACATCATATATATATATTTTACACACTATTTGCAACACAAAATACCACACATTTTCTCTCTCTACACTATACTCCAAACTCTCTCTTTATCTTCTTCAACAAATCATCTTCAACCAACTATTTTCAACATTATAAAATAACTAGGGTTAAACTCTCCCTTTATCTTCTTCAACAAATCATCTTCAACCAACCATCTTCAACATTATTAAATAACTAGGGTTTGTTATTTAAATATTCAAAAATCAATGGATATTCCCCCAAAAGACAATGGCAACACCTCAAAAGCAAATGAAAACTCCCAAAATCACTTTTTTTTTCTAAACTTTGGGTCCGATTATATATATATTTATTTATTCATAGGGATTGAAAATATAAAAAATCGCAGAAATCGTCTAGTGGTTCGGGGTCGGGCCCCTGAAAAAGATGATGATTTTCGGGGTGATTATGCCGAATGGAATGTACTTAAAAAAAATTGAAGAAAAAGTTTCATTCGGGATGATTATGCTGAATGGAATGCATATATTCGGGATGATTATGTCGAATGAAGTTTGAATCCAATTTTTCATACCATATTTTATTCTCGACAAACATGACGAAATTTGGGTCTTTATTCGGGTTCTTTATACCGAACCACTGGGTTATCAGCTAGGTTTTTGTACGCTAGGGTTTATTGATTATGTGATATTTTCTCTACATATGAGGAGTATTAAACGTTCTTTACATGAAAAATTAACACATTATTGTTGTTCAACATATTTTTAATAGGTTTAACATGTTTTCAAGGGTTTAACATATTTTTCATAATGAATAGTATATCAAACAATGTATATTATATATGTTTTGATGACTATAATCTTATTTGTATGGTGTTGAATGATGATTTGAGGAAGATCTTTGAAGTTTTGGAGGTTTAGACAATGAAATTAATTTGTAGTGAAGTTGAGAGGGTTTGAAGTTGAAAGGTTGAGAAGTTGAGAGGTTTGAATGTGCAGAGAGAATGAGAGAAAGTGGATAAATGATTTTTTGCCCTTTGGTGGTATTTGGAAGTAACTATTAAAATCAAATGGTATTTTAAAGTAAAAAAGGAGTTGGTGCCCTTAGAAACACCCAATTTTAAAGTGAGACAAAGGCACAATAAAAATTTGGAATTAATGGATCTCTCTTTCAAATGGTATTGGATCTTTGTAGACTGGATGGACTTTTTGAGCACCCAGTTGTCCACTTGAAAACTCATATACAATGGGGCTTAATTGGGAAGGACCGCAACCAGAAGACATTGAACTCCTGAAGAAATATTACTACTACTTGCACCCTTATGTTTTTTTGTTTTCCTTTTTCTAGTAACAGCCCACATTGTAGGGGGATTTAAATTTAGTCAATTGCAATGAAAGCTCTATATTTTTCTTTGCTAATCGCAAAAAATTGCAAAGCCTCCACTTTAAGGCACAATCTTTAAAGGCCTCTCCACTCAATTAGAACTCAACTTAGAACCCACCACCCTGAATAGGTTAAGTGAACCTTTTGGGTCGTCATCAAGCCAAAGTGCAGACTATCGGGTTCCGACTCAATCACATACACGATATAGTAAAAAGGTGATTTGTTGACATTTTATAAGCATCGGGAAACGAAAAAGAAACGTCCGTAAAACCTATGTTGATGTTTGGGAGACATTTATGCAAAATTTATGCGTTGCAAATATCCAAATTTGCAGATGCTTTATAAAGCATCGGTAAATCTACACCGATGTTTGTTACACTGTCTATTAACCGTCACCTAATTCATAAAAAAAGATCAAACAAAAGCCGACACTTTCAAGAAAAAGTCAGGAATATATATTTTAGTAAAAAATGTAATAGAGAATTAAGGTAAAGATCATGTTTCTTTCTATATTTGAATTTTTAGGACAATGTTTTTCAAGTTTATAAATCTAATTCCTGTTGTATAATAGAATTTATTTGTGTGGTCCGTTTAGAGTTAGGAGTTCATTTTTTTTGTCTGCGCCAGAGGCACCGTTTTTCATGGTGTTTTTAGTAGAGGGACTAAATTTATAAAATTATGTGAAGAGTCTTATTTTTATATACTTTGAGAATTATGAATATTTTTCTCCGAAATGTAATACAAAGTTGATCCAAATAGATCTCTCTCAAATGTTGGATATATAGATATCATCTCATATAAATCTTATATTGTCATCTTCAAATTGCTCAAAAGGTCGGAAGTGTAATACTAAAGGAATATTGAACAAAGTATCATACCTTGGGAGTTTAGATGTTTGTATATTTGTAGTAGTGGCAAATGGACGATTATGGACGGGTCAAAAATGGATATGAATAAATTTGAGAGGGTCAAAAGTGGGTCGGGCAGAATAATTTGGGCGGGGCAGGTCAAATCCGGGTCGGATCGGATTGCCCGCTTTTTTCTAAAAAAAAATAATTATTATACCATATACGGATAAATATGGTATAATAATTTTGGAAAAATATATACAAATAAGTACTTAAATAAAAAAAATCTTTAACTCTTTGGTAATTTGAGTTTTATTTTTTAGAGGTTCCAAAACCATTTTGACCCACTAATGACCTGCCAACAAACCGTCTTATTGGATCGCTCAAACCATTTTGACCCATAAACACAATTGATGGGCCCCCAACACATTATTTTGGGTGGGTTATGGGCGGTTTCATCCTCAAGAGCCCGTATTGTTGGGCCTATATATTTGTAATATTCTGAATATTAAAGGTTTTTCAGAGAAATTGATTGCATTTATTCTCATCCAGCAGAATACAAACTGTTCCAAACTCTAAAATATGACACACTAATAGTTGGAGAACACTCATGCGCCCCAAAATAAACTCCAAAAATGATGCAAAGAATTAAAATTTGATATTACAACCATTGTACATGACTTACTCCTACAACCGAAGACTGCCGAAACACCAATAATCTGATAGTAATTTATGTGTTACATGAATTTCCAATCATTCCAAACTATTATTATTAGGGATGGTAGAACCATCGGTAAAAGTATTCTACCCATCCCAAATAACATGAGGATGTATTTAGGGAGGCTAAGATTGCATTTGTTTTTTCATCTAAATCCAAATTTGAAATCTGAAGTCTGAATTTGAAAATTTTGTTTTTTATGTCCAAATGAACCTCTGAATTGATGTATTTAGTCAAATTTTGGGTTCAGATTCAGTATTCAGATGTAACTTTACCTCTTAATTATTCAGAGACAAATATAGTCCTTAGCCCCAAACTTGAGAGTCAAAAATAAACAATCTCTAAGAGTGGATACATTTGGGTTAGATCCCAAATACTTTAGGCGTGGAATTATCCGTCCTAAAAACTTTTTCAACTAGTTAAGTTTTTAGGACGATCAAATCCGTCCCTTAGAAGTCTATTCTAGTCACGATATGCTTCCCGTCACGAATAAATATTATTTGGCCATCCCAAAACATTTGGCGCAAAAATTTGGAGCCAACATTAGGTTATTAGGGACAACAAAATCATCCTTTACATATATTCTTATTTGGGGAAGTTTTCTTTCGTCCCAAATTTTCTCTTAATTTTTAAGGACGGGACTGTCGTCACAAAAGACGATACTGGTTAGATGTATGGAGTGTTTGAACGGACCCTCATTCATTTTATGCAAAACAACATCCAAATTACAACAAAATAAACAGGAATGACAAGTGACCTGTAAACAATCATATCCCAAAAAGTAACTGGTACCAGTAGATATCATCCAAATCCATAATTATAAGACTCCCCAAAAATACAAATCAAAACCAGATTCATATACAATCCAACCCATGTCAAATACATACACAATAATTTCTATATACTATGTTGGATTATTGTTATGGAAAGAACGAAATATATTAATTAATTTCTGCAAGGCACGTTTTTGGATTGCTTTCTTTTAGGCAAAATTTCTCTCAATCCGGTTGAGATAGAACCGCAAGTACACTATGGATTTTATAGAATCTGCCTTCAGGATACAATGTAGTGTATGAACAGTTGTTTGATTCAAACTATGTACTATTTGATCAAACCGAGAACACTCTGAATTTGTAACTTGATAATGCCAAAATATAGAGGACGGAGAGAGGAGAAACTAGCAATTTTCGGTGTCCAAAACAGAGGCCTGGAACTCTTTTTATAGCCATTTATGTGACTGTTCTTCAACAGTCACAGCTCTTCATGGAGTGACTCAACAACCGTTGGATCGTGTCTGTTTGGAATAGTTGCGATCTAACGGTTTAGATCAAGTCGTTTCGGATTTTAAACCCTTTGATCGGATCGTTTAATCACAACCGTTGATCTGTTTTACCTCGTCAAAACTTTAGGGTCCCACACTCCAAACGACGATGCCAAGTGCCAAGTGCGCGTCAAAGCGCGCAATGCACCCTAAGTCGCCCTTACGCGTGTCGCGATTGGTGGTGCTTAAGCACCACCGCGATGCATAGGATCATAACCTCTTATTTGACTTGTCAACTAAGAATCTTAGTTGTCCTTTAGTTGATATACCACTACTTTTTATAGTATTCTTCCAATGTGGGACAATATGGGATTTTGAGCACTCCCATATCTTTCACACCCATTTGCTCATGTTTCTACCTTTTAAAATAAAACCCAAACAATGTTTAAAATAAAACACCAATAATATAATAAAATATTAACAACTAAAAAATAAAATATCAATAAATATTGGAATTTATCCAACATACTATACGAACAAAGTACAATTCATACTAAAACAAAATCTAACATCCTATAGGCCAAATCCAAATGATGCTCAAATCAAAATACAGTGCGTAATCAACCAAATTATGTCAAATGTTCAAATGAACTAGGCAGCACCTGAACAAAAAGGGACAACATTTAATCAAATTCAGTATTTGATCAAAATTTCACAACTATAATGTGTAAACTTATTTACATGACTAGCTATCGATACACACGCGATGCTCGTGTGATGTGTTAATAATACTAAAATTGCAATAAAACAATGTATTTAAAAATGAAATAATAACACAAATAACTTGGATTACTTTGTATATGTAATATTCAAAAAACATAAATTGAAAGCAGAAGATTAAATTTATCGTTTCAACAAGCAAGATGCGCAAAAGTGAACAATCTTTATGAATGATGTCAACAAAGTTGCATTTTAGCATCTCCCGGTATCATCATTTAACTGAAAGTAAACAAGAATTATTCCATCTTATAGATTAAACTAGCTCACGGCACAAGTGATGCGTGTGTGATTTATTAAGAAATTAAAAAAAAATATTTGCTATAAAAACATATGAATGAATATACATTTTCAGGTGATAGCTTGTAAATATTTGAATATTTTAAAATATATGTATATGTATATATCCAAATATATCGGATTGAACTGCATAATGGCAGCAAGTCTTCTTATATATCACTATCAGGGTTTGGAGCATACACTGCAGCCCCAAATACGAGAAATCCACTCACTCTAAACATATTATCTGTTATATGAAGAAATTCTACTGGACATGTTGAGCACCTTCACCCCCTTTTTTGATAAGTAAACATTATGCACTCGCATTCTAACTGGGACTAGAACCCTTAACTCCACTTTGGGACCGGAAGTAATTAACACTTCCTAAAAGCTGATAGCCATTTAATAGTATAAATATTGAATTAAATAGAACTTGCTCCCAATTCCTCACTATGTAGGTTTTTGCATAAGGGAAGATCTAAGAAGTACTCGCTAGATCACACACATGACTATCTCAATACACATGCATATATAGACCATTCAAATCTTAACCAGACACGGGGTTATGTGAGGAGACATAATGGGTAATAGAGAGGTGATTGTGCCGTATTCGGAGGAATGAAATGGGTTTTAGAGGGCAAACTCCAATAATGAATTTATGAATCTAATTCTATATATATAGCACCCACATCACAACCACATGTACAAAACAACCAAAAAAAGTCAAAACTTCAGGAAAAAAAAAAACTCAGCCGCCACAAATATCCAGCATCACTTCGCAATCAAAATCCAAATCTCAACAAAACGAAGCACAGCCAAATGACAAAATCATAACAGGAAATTTTAAGCACATAACAAAGGAAATCGAACATTTGATCAGAGAATAAGATATCGCGGGGAGGGTGGGGGGGAGAATGGGGAGGGAGGGAGGGAGGAGGGGAAGGGGAGGATGGGGATATGTGAGGATACAAAATACTATGGTAGCTTGCAACACCGTGAGCTAAAGCAGCAACCATATCCATTATCAAGTTAATGATATCCAAAGTTCAAACTCCTACAGTAGTTATAATGAAGAGCACAGAAAGCAAAAGAAAAAAAAAAGCATGATTCACAACCATTCAAAAAAAAAATTCACCTAGTTATACTAATAAAACATAAATTATCTTCATTTTTACGGCAACCGAACAAATGTATAATTAACCAATTATAAAATAAGTTAATTTCTCTTGGTTGACCACATTTAAGGAAAACCAAACAAAAATTTAATATAAATAATCTAACCATTAGTAAAAGTATGTAAATAAGTACGATTTAAAATCCTTAGAGAGGCGAAGAGCATGAAGCTTAATAATGAAAGAAGACAGAGATCTAGGCAGATGTTCACTTGATAAAGGCCATCTTCAGTTTCACTGTTTAAAGCTCGTGTATCAATGATTATCGCTAGATCATATACACAATCATATAAACACCTGCATATCAAGCATTCGCATGCGATAGTCATAACATATATGTTGATTACAATATCAGAATCTACATATAAAAACTTGAAATCAAAGTGTTGCAGAGTGATTCAAGAGTGTCAGGTACTCATGAATACCACGGATGCTCATTTCGAGAAAACTGCTAAATAGGTTGAAGGGCGAATCTATACTGATGGGATATCAGTAAAGTAATTGACAAATGAAGGAGTAGTACGGCAGAATAATAGAGAGTGAGGGGAACTTATAGGAATGGCTAGGAACTAAAAGTAATGAGGGAGATAAAAGAGCCAAACTAGAAAATTTACTGTCCCCAAAACAGAATATGGAAACGATTTAGTATGTCTCAAAAGGTGAGTATCTTTTGGAACGGTGTTAATAAGAAATCAGTCCATAATTTTTTTTTTAATTGGGACACATAACCGTCCCTAATAATTATGGTATAAGGGACAATTCTGTAGAGCCATCCCTAAAATAAACTTTTAGAGACTTTTAAACATCGGTGTCCCTAAAACCCAATCCAAATACGTAATATTTTCCTAGTGCCACACACCATCTTCCATGCACTTCAGAAGTAAAAAACAACTCCCATTAATCATGCACAGACCCAAGAATCAAGAACAATTCCCACTAACCTCTTTCCTGCTTCTCAGACAAAACACATTAAATATTAATTTCAAATATACGTGATATGATTTACAGTCAACTTTACCTAGCAATAGGTGTAGAGAACACAATAACTTCACACACCAAAGTCAAAAATGCCTACCACTAAGTTCCTATAGAGATTTGTTTTAAAAAAAAAATGAGAAACATAAAGTACCAGTCCTAATTAGAAAATGATTGTTTCCTCATTTACCACCCAAAAGAGTAAACCCAAATACTTCTGAATATGTGAGAACTAGAATACAGATTTGTGCTCCAAGTATACTTTCTTTATGTTCTAGTTACCTTTCTGATCTAATAAAATCTCAAAATTTATAATAACTCCAAAGTACAATCAAAACATAGTAAGCCCACTATAGCTTCACCCAAATCAACAACTAAAAAGAACCTACATTAACAGCACGAAAAAGGTTCATTAAGACTCTGAACTATCAACATTAATCTAACACAACACACAAAAATACTACTAACTTAAATGCAACACAAGGTACATTATTATCGCAATGAGTAGTCACGTGGCCAAAACTGCAGTAGCATTAAATGCTGACATTCAAACATACTATCATTGTTATAGTGAGTCAAGCGTTTTAGAAATCATATATTTATAAAGGTAACTTAAGTTACCGCGCAATTTTTCCAGGAGCTGCAGTATGATTAAATTAAAATGCACAAAAAATATGAACAAACAACATTTGAAACACAATCAAATGATCATAAAGTTCACTAGAATGAAATTGGAAGTTTAATCATATTGAAAAAGCTCTATAACGATATTAGATTATATTCTACCTGGTGAGTTATTACAATTTTCTAGATTGTACGCAAAATGTGCATACAAACATTGATTGAACCAAAATAATACTAAAAGACACCACCATAAAAGGCCCATGAAACTTACAACTATTTAAATCATTTCTTTTGGGGCACAAAGAAAGAATGGCCAAGTTAGCGACCCTTCGTGTTTATAGTGAAAACAATGTTTTTAACTTTCTCCTTTGTGAACACTACAGTTGCCAGCATGAGGAATAAATAATGACTTTTGAAGGCCATGAGCATGGTTGATCCAACTGAACTTTGATTATCATGTTGGGGCTTTTACCAACCGAATGTCTCCTCTAACAATGGTAGAGCAAAAAAGTACGTCAACATTACCTTGTTGTCTTGTGGGAATTATTAATTTTGATGAGCTTAACAAGCTTGTCTTGTAATGTCCACAGATGGTTCTATGTATTATTCTCATGTGCGATATCAGTACTCAGTAGTAGCATGGAATTGAAAAATGAATACTATGTGATCCCTACTCGTCATGTTACAGTTAAGTAACTTGTAAAATATTGTAGCGTTCTAAATTATTATCAGTTTTCTGTCTTCTAAAAAGTAACAGCATGAATCTTTTTAGCGCTTTCTTGGACACCAGTGTCGAAGGAAACTAAAGAAAGAAACCTGAATGCCTAACCAATTAGCCGCAGAGCAGTAATCCAAACCTCAATACTACCCCCATCAACAGATTAGCCCACGGAGAAATCCATCAACAAAATCCCAATAAGAGCCATTGTCCTGCAAAAAAAACAATGACAAAAAAAGAAGAAAATAAAGAATATGAGATGTGAACAGTAGCTAACGCTCCCACTTTTTAACTAACGCAACCAATTTTAAGATCCAGTGCCACTCATTGGGGCTTACTAATTTGGCATGGTTAGTACTTGTTAATATTATGGAATGGGTGAAACAGAGATGGCACAATGCATTACAAATCCCCTTGCAAAGTTACACAAATTTCCTAAAATAGAGATAGATGTATATGCCAAGGGAACATGATTGAGCTCTTACTTTTGAACTGAAGGCCAAATGTAATAACTTCAATTAACTATACATGGTATCAGCTATTGAAGTTGAAGTGATTAAACTCTTAAAGCTGACCCTTTTTTCGTAATCATATTCCACTTTACATTATATTGGCAAGCATGAAACATGAGAACTTAATGTGGTAGCAGATTTCACAGTATTTATAGATCAAAGCAATTTAACAAAAAATTGTACGGAAGCCAAGCAACAAAAGTTTCCAATCACAGTTTCGAACGCATAAGTTCACTCACTAAAGTCACCTAGTAAAAGGATTGCATATTGCAGTCTGCTGACAAAAATTAAGAGAGGGCCTGTACATAAGCAAATAGCATTCAAAAGAAAATGGAACATATGTAAAATACTAACACTATATTAAAATCAAAATAACAAGACAAAAGGCAACAAAGGAAGAAGTGATATGGGGAACATGCTCAATTCTTGCAGGCGTTTTAACAAACAACACACAAGCACATCATAAGAATATTAGTCCACAAAACAAATAACAAAAAGAATAAAAAATATATGGAAGTTAAAAATTTTAATGTTCTTACCTTTTAACTTGTTATGGATTAAATCAGTAGCATACTTGGTTTGCCAGCTTATTAACAAGTTTAGCAGGATGCATGAACAGTTAAGCCCAACTAGCAATCAGATAATATTTTATAAAGAAAATTGTTCAGGGCAGTCATAGAAGAACAAGGTTGCAAAACAGTTTATTATATTTAAATTATGAGGACAACATTACAAATGGGCAGGGAAATTATAGTAGCCACTTCCAAAGTACAATTGCTAGAAACTTCTATTAAAAAAAGAAAAAATCCTAGCAGACCTAGATATACTATATGTAGCTTTGGAATACTCAGGCTTCTCTTTCCCAAATCAACGACATCTTGGGATCATAAATACTCAGGTCCCAATCTGGGTGATCAGCCAGAGCCCTCTCTTGAAGATCCTGGTAGCCCGCAAAGAATCCCATGCCAAATTCCTTATCTAAGAGCTCTGTAAGATCGTCCACCTGCTTGACCGAACCCTCTTTTCTCTGGGAGTCATTATTTAGCTCAGCTTTTAGCCAACCAATCTCCTCCATGTGGGCTGTTCGGAGATCTTCCAGGGCCTTCTCAGCCGTCTCCCTCCGGACTCTCTCTCCCATCAGCTCATCCTGGGCCTTCTTCGCTTGGGTCTGGGCCTCATCAAGCTTGCCCTTATCAAGAGCTTCCTGATCAGCCAGCTTCTTGTGGGCTTCATGCAGAGCAACTAAGTCATTCTCCAGCTGCTCAGCCCTACTGGTCACCTCCTGACATCTCCTTCGCTCCACCACCCGGTCAGCCTCCAGAGCCGCCGACCTCATATTAAGCTCCACCGTGGAGACCCTAAGCTGTCAAGACAAAAGAAATAAGACGTCATAACATTTGGGAAAATAAATGCAAAAGAAAATAAATAAAAGACGAGAACCGTGCAGTCATACCTTCTCAATAGCTTCCAAGGCAGAAGCCAAGAATCTTGCCTCTAACGCTGTCGTCTCAAATGTATTTGCCATAGGGACTTGCTGAAGAGACTAAGTAGCAGCAATAGGCCTATCGCCTACATGAATCTTCTGCGGTGTGCCAGCTTCTTTGTTATCAAGGGTGATCAACCTCCTTTTTTGCCCCACTTGGGAAGGGCTCACTACCTCTATCTCGACTGTCTTCTCCAGTTGCGAGAGAACTGCAGAATCTAGGTTCTTCCTAGGTATCCTATCTGTTGCAAAAAGAAAGGAGGGCAGTATAAAAGAAATATACACATCAATATGCAGCTGGTTGCGAGAAGTCGGAACTACTTACTCAGTTGCCTACTGAGTTGAGGACTTCGCTAAAGTGCACTAAGATCAGATCGACATCATGCTCCACCCACTTAGAAACCTTGGGACCACTTGACTAAGGATTGTCCCAAAAAAGTTGAAACGATTAAAGGCACGAAATGTGCAAGAATATAAAGGAGATACTTACAGACCATGCTCTCCCGAAGTGATTGATTGAAATTGGAGATCCTTACGGCGGAGCTCCACAGATCATGTCTCCTGAGGTAATTTACAGATCCTCATATTACTTTACTTTTAGTTTCAATCATATGGTGATTGATTGATAAATCAAGGCCTTAATAAAGGGTGTGGGCCATAGGCTATTTTGTTCTATATATATAAAAGTCTGAGCCTAGGTAATTGTCCAATAGCAGCGTAAGTGGACTGGACTTCGGACTTGGCATTGTCGCACACCGCCAAAGGTATCACCAAGTCTTCAGCCACTGAAAACCATAAACTCCTAAAAATTACATGAATTTCGCCTCAAGTTCATTCAATTATGATTCTTAATCAAAAACGACTCTTCCAATGCAGATGACAACATCAACACTAGTTCCAAAGGTGAATTGAGAGTGCAAGTGTTTAATTGTAATACCACTAAATTGTACTATTTTATTTTATTTCCTTACTATTAGTATTCTAGCTAGAGGGTGATCTTCTCTTAGAATATTCTTAAGTGCCTCTTCTATCCTTTTACTTCTTAGTGTCTCCTTACTTTGTAGTGTTATCATGGCTAGAAAAATAACCTAGCCTACATAGGGACATAACAGGGCCATTATATTCACTTCATATGTTATACATTAGAGATTTAACTTATTGAATATTCTTCGTTAGATGTCATTCACATTGCTTACGTCAATTTGTGTAGACGCAAAATCATACAACACCTCGATGGCTTCAAAGAAGAAGATTCACTTGGCTGAGATCTAGGAAGCACGGACACTTCTCAGAAGGCAACGTGTCGTGTCGGACACTATGAAGCACGGACACTCTCCCGTAAGCCATGAGTCAGCTTTGACTCAAGTCAAACACGCAACACACTCCGACATGTGATGGTGATTCTGCTTTATTTATGATTCTTAATGTCGAAGTGTGTTTAAATTTTGTTTTGTATGGTCCATTTTCTTAATTTCATGTTAATAATGCTCCAATAATGTATTTTATGGAAAAATCTGTTTTATTTTATTAATATATATATATATTTAAATATACATTATATATTACGTATCATAGCGTGTCGTATCCCAGTTTTTGGATAAATCACGTGTCGCGTGTCCCGCGTCGAAACACGTATTGCCTGTCCGTGCTTCATAGGCTGAGATGGTGAAGAGCACGTCGCACATGGAGGACACTTCGAATCTCATGATATCCGAGATCCGCAACATCTCCATCGCAGTCTTCCCACCAATGACAGCCCCTCACTCATGCTTCTCCCCCGCCGCGAGTCCAACAGTGACTCCACCCATCACCTCTTGAACCCTCGTGTCCCAACCCCAAACCCACCCCAAAGTCTTCTACTTGCCTCCAGATTCCATCCCCACCTATTCTCAGCTTGCAAGCATTAGGGTACCCTATCTGCCTTCTCCAACCTGCAAGGCAAAAACAATGGCCAATAGCTCCGTCTCCCCTTGCCTGATTTGCACAGGGTCGCCAGTGTACTCAGCGGCCCCCAATGAAGCTTGCAACAGAAGCAAGGGCAATCCCCCCTTGTCTGTCAATCTATATCCTAGTCACACCCGCACCTCCTCACGACCCTCAAGAAGCCTGGAACGTCACTGATTGATTGCCAATGTTAAATCAATGAGCCGGCGCAGCTAAAACACTACAGGAATTATGATCCCCCTGCTATGCCCTTTTTTTACCACCTGACCTGATTGGACCATTAACAGCATAAGTTAGGAGCCAACAAGATTTGAGGTCTGGCAACAACTTGAGAAGGCTGGGTGAGGTTTTTTTTTTTTTTTTTTTGCGGGGGTGGTGGTTGGGGTGGATGTTCTTATTTTGAAGAGAAAATGGATGGCCAGTTGTAAGTTATTTTGATGGGCCGATTTCATAATCTTTTGAGGGCTGCAAATTCTCGAGTAAAATATTACCTATCAGGCCCGTTATTTAGGAAAATAATTTTGGGATCACAAAAGTTGAAGAAAATCAAATCAGTCCGCATATTGGATTGCCCACAATTTTGAAGCTTTGTTCGTGTGACCCACACTCGTCAACAACTTCTAAAGCTTGTGCACGAGCTTTCTTGTTGTTGGGGGTTGAGTGTAATGTATATTGAGAGTACATAATTTAATTGCAATCTCATTAAATTGTACTATTTTTCTATTGTCTCCTTATTTTACGTAGCATTCCAGTTAGAGATCTAACTGATATTCCATTGGACTATTCTTAGTTTCCCCCTTTAGTGTAATCTTGGCTAGCAAGATAACCTAGCCTATTAAAGGAGATGATGCTAGCCATTGTTTCACTTCATACATTTTATCATGTGGTCCAAGGGCATTTTTGGCATTTAGTATTTTTATTTGTCTTTTATTATTTTTCTCTAATTTTGTTGAGTCGACTTTTTTTTTTTAGTATTTAGAGGTGGAAATAATAAAAGACTCTTAGGGGAATACTTGTAATTAATTATTTAGCTTAGAGCCTAAGCTACCTCCCCCTTATAAATACTCGCCTTGTAGCCTCATTTAAGGCATTCTATATTTTGAGAGTTTATTGAAGAGAGTTGAGAAGTAAGATTTCTTCTTGATTCCCATCTAACGTTATTTATGTCAATTGGTATCAGGGCCTCGTTGGCTCTACCGTTACTGTTATTGTTGTTGTGTAGGCACATAAAATCGTAGACAACGACAAATGGGTCCCAAGAAGGGATGCTCCCACTGACCGCTTTGAGGAAGTTTCGAACCGCCTGGTGGCCCGAATGTATGCCTTTGACACCCGCCTCCCACCACCGTAGTCCACCACGAGCCGCCCTCACACCGCCTCCCCCCCACCCAAAACCCTAATCCCAACACCTCTAATTCTACTCATTCAACAACCCTACCCCAAAAAAGGCAAGATCTAACAAACCCTAACTCCCCCACCACCCACCCACAAGTGGCCGAAGGCGGCAAAGGTGGCAGCCAACCACTGTCCAGCCTCCTTGGCCCTATTCCGGCGCCAACCAGCCACCAGGAGCCTCCAAAAGCTGTTGGACCCTTCACAACCACCAAGAGAGACCCCCTACCAACCCATCCCTCCCCCCCCCCCCCCCCCCCCAATGACAAATCCTAGTCTCCACCCATACATGACCCCTCCCCCACCACCCGACCTGTATTTCTGTGAACATCAAACGCCCTCTCCCCACCTACCACCACCTCGAGTCCTCCTCCCCTCCCATTTGCCCCAACAAACCCTAGATCACATTCCTACTACCTCCCACTATGATCCGCACCTCCACCACATCTCGACATATCCCCGTCACCACCCCCATAGGCATCATGAGCCTTACACATCCCATTATTCCCCTCCATTCCCCCAGCCCTACCCACCTCCCCACACCACCACCCTCATACCCCCTTCACCACGCTTTCACCCCCACCCCTAATACATACCATCTTCCCCCTCCTGGACATCAGAGGCACATTTCCCACCCTCATTCAGTTTGGGATGCCGGTTCAGCACACTCCGCTCCCGTGGATACCTTCGAGCAAGTGCAGGATTGGCTAGGTCATCCACAGCATGGTGGACCTCCTTCCCCTTGACCCCAGTCCCTTCTCGAGTTCAAGCCTCCTCTCCCGACAGATTGGCGCACAGACACATCACCTTTAGATTCTATGGATCCAAAGATCACACCTTATGTGCCTATTACCGAGCGACACTGCTTTCTTTGTTACCAGAGGAGTCATCAGATGGATCAGTGCCCCTTAAGACAACCCATGGTTTCAGCATCACCACCTCCTTCTATGACGGCGATACTGCCATATATTCCACCACTAGTGCCACTTGAGGCTCCACCTCCCGTTCCAGTTCCAATTCAATCACCGCCTCGGAGGCAGCACCGCAGGACCCCGATTGAGGATCCTCCGCCAGGCCATGACAAGATTGCCATGGGTGATTTAACATTTTAGGGAGGCGATTCCATTGCCCGCTTAGCCCTACGGATGTTATCTCGGAGTATGAAGGGAGATATTCGAGTAGATGTTCCGATGTTTGATGGTCATCTCGACCCGGATGCAGTGATTGACTGGCTTGCCGCGATGGAACGCATATTCGAGTATAAGAGGTTGAGCTGTCGTCATTGTGTCCTTTTAGTGCCAACCAAATTTTAGGGTTATGCTAGTGTATGATGGCACGACATAGAGCAATGAAGGGCCATTGAGGGCCAGTCTCCCGTTCAATCGTAGGCCGAGTTGCGTACCGAGTTGATGGCCACCTTTCTTCCTGCTACATACAGCAAGATATCTTCCTCCATGTCCAAGCCCTTTGACACCTCTGTTTTGGACTACATGGAGCGGTTTCAGATTTTATGTACTCGCGCTCGACTAGGAGAGACTGAGAGGCAGAGGATTAGTCGCTACATCCATGGCCTTCAGAGGGGCTTTGTCTTGCGTGACATCACCACCTTTGCGAAGGCGGTTGAGTCTGCCACAAAGGTGGAGTCCTTCCATCAGACCGCCACGCCTGCTCGTGCATGTCCCACGGCCACTCCTGCCCACTCCAGTGCTCCTGCTCCCGCCATTACTTCAGTGACACCGGCCACTACCGCCCCGCCTCCTTCATCACCCCACCCGGTGACCTTCAAGTGCTACAATTGTGGAGTGGTAGGCACAGGGCTTCTAATTGTTTTCCTTGCCACGGCACCGAGCTCTCTTTGCTTCTGGAGCCCCGAGTACCTGGATGAGACAGAGGAGGCTACACCGCAGCACGCTCTCATCGCCATCTTAAACGACGACACCGAGGGTCTCGAGGACGAACTCTTTTCAAGGGGGAGAATGATGTGGTCCAGGGGCATTTTTGTCATTTTTAGCTTTTGGTATTTTTATTTGTCTTTTATTATTTTTCTCTTATTTTGTTGAGTCATTGTAATTTCTTTTTATTTAGTATTTAGAGGTGGGAATTGTAAAAGGCTCTTAGGGGCATAACTATAATTAGTTCTTTAGCTTATAGCCTAAACTACCTCCCCCTCATAAATACTCATCTTGTAGCCTCATTTGAGGCATTTTATATTCTGAGAGTTTATTGAAAAGAGTTGAGACGTGAAATATCTTCTTCTTGATTCCCATTTGACGTTATTTACGTCATTTTATATTTAGAGAGATAGACTTCTTAAATATTCTTTGCTTATATTAATTTGTATCAGAGTGAGGTTCACTTAAGCTATTGTTTTTGTTGTGTAAACACAAAACCATACAATGGTCTGAAGAAGAAGATTCACTTCCGCCAAAGTGGTGAGGACCATGTCGCACATGGCGGACACGTTAATTCTCATAATGCCCGAGATCTGCGGCGGCACTTCCCCCTTCACACATGCATCCCTCCTGTTGCCAATCCAACAAGAACCCCTCCCATCACCTCTCCAGCTCTAACCCACCCCACAAAAATAAAAGCATAAGCCATCGCCCCTTACCTGCCAACCTACAATCCAGTCGCATCCCCACTTCCTTAGGACGCTCAAGAAGCCCGGGGCGTTGTCAGTGTTGCGCTAAAACAGTCCTATGTTAAGCACCAAGACCATAAAACTCACGTCGGAATTTTACCAAACACTTGGTGTGCGGAAAACACCCAAGACCTTGTTCCTACTGAAAACCAAGTGTGCAAACTCAAAACGAATCCAACCAACAATCAACAAGTAGGATAACAAGAACACACAAGCAATCAAAGCAAAGAAACAACAACAATATAACGTGGTTCACCCAAACAAGGGTTACATCCACAATGGTAGGATTTCTTCTTTCTTTGATAAATGGAGGAACCACAAGGTTACACACTCACTCTCTATCTCTCCAAGAAAGTCATTCACAACCAAGCACAAGAACTAATCTTAAACAAGAAGCTCTCACTCACTTTTCTCTTTGAAAAACTCACAAAATGGTCACTCTTGCTGGAAAAAACAGCACTGCACAAAAAACAAAAAATAGGCTTCTATTTATAGTTTTTCCTCAAAGTGGCAATTTTGTAAATATCGAGAAAAATCTGTTTTTCTCCAAAAACAGTCGTGAACCAACGAGAAGCCACCGGAGAGCCAAAATACACCACAAACTCCACCTTGGCGATCCGAATGATCCAACCAAAACCCCGGAATGAAAACCATTGAACCCGCTTGAAGATCACCCCGAAATCTACCAAGCTCAATGCGGCTCCACCTAACCGAGGAGCCTCTCCTCGAACTTCAACAAGAAGTGAGATTTAGAAGCTTTAGGCAATGCCTAAACTTCTTCGTAGTCACAGGTTTGGTGAGGAAATCTGCTGCATTCTCATCCGTGTGCACCTTCTCAATCAAAACCTCGCCGGAATTAACCCAATACCGAACTCTATGATACCGCACATCAATATGCTTTGTGCGGGCATGATACATTTGATTCTTAGCCAAATGCATAGCACTTTGACTACCGCAATGAAGACAAACACTCTCTTGCTTCATCCCCAATTCACTCACCAAACTCTTTAATCAAACCGCCTCCTTTGATGCTTCCGTAAGTGCCATATACTCCGCCTCCGTGGTAGACAAAGCACTTGTCGCTTGTAACATGGATCTCCAAGATACCGGCCCGCTAGCAATAGTGAATACATACCCCGATGTAGATCTCCGCTTATCAAGATCCACCGCATAATCCGAATCCACATACCCCGCAACAAACTCGGCCCCTTTCTTCCGCTCAAACACAATGCCCATAGACTTGGTTCCCTTTATATACCGAAGAATCCAATTCACCGCTTTCCAATGCTCTTTTCCTGGATTCGACATGTACTTACTAACCACACCCACGGCTTAGGCGATATCCGGCCTCGTGCAAACCATAGCATACATAAGGCACCTCACGGCACAAGCATACGGCGTTGAAGCCATCTCCTCTAACTCATCATCCGTAGAGGGACATTGCTTTGCAGACAAAGCGAAATGTGAAGCTAACGGGGTAGAAGTGGCCTTGGCATCCAACATGCCAAATTTCCCGATGACATGCGAAATATAATTTTTCTGAGATAACCACAACTTGCCAACTTTTCTATCTCGTCTAATCTCCATACCAAGAATCTTTTGCGCCGCACCAAGATCCTTCATGTCAAACTCCCGGCTCAATTCCAACTTGAGCTCCGTTATCCGTGACATGTCCCGACACGCAATGAGCATGCCATCCACATAGAGCATTAACAAAACAAACGAACCATCATCAAGAACCCGAAAATATGCACAATGGTCATGATCACATCTCGTGTAACCAACCCGCAATATGAAGGTATCGAACCGTAGGTACCATTGTCGTGGCAACTGTTTAAGCCCATACAATGACTTCTTAAGCCGGCACACATGATCTTCCTTTCCCACTTCCTTGAATCCCTCCGGTTGCACCATGTAAATAAGCTCCTTCAAATCACCGTGAAGAAAAGCCGTTTTCACATCCATTTGCTCCAATTCCATATCGAATTGAGCAACCATTGCCAACAACACCCGTATCGAAGTATGCCTCACCACCGGGGAGAAGATCTCATCATAGTCAATCCCCTCCTTTTGTGAAAACCCCTTCGCTACTAGCCTTGCCTTGTACTTGGGTTCTTCTATTTTGTTAATTGCCTCTTTCTTCCTATACACCCACTTAGAGCCAACAATGTGTCGCCCCTTGGGTTTAGGAACCAACTCCCACACAGAGTTCTTTCACAGAGCTTCCATCTCTTCCGACATAGCACCCATCCAACTCGCCTTGACATCACAATTAATGGCATCTTTGTATGTCGTTGGATCACCCTCACTAGAAATGAGAGAGTAATTGACCTTTTCCCAACCAAGCCTAGATGGTGGCTTGATCTCCCTATGCTCTCTGTCACGTGCTATGGATGGCACTTGCTCCACCCGTTGAGTGTCCTCCACCTCAACCGACTCCTCTCCCAAATCATCCTCATTCGGCTCCACCTCAACCGTGTCATCACCCGATTGAGAATCACTTGAACCACTAGTAGATGCACTATCACTATCGGTGGTTGATGATCTCGGAAATACCAAAGGAATCTCGACGGTTCTAACACCACCGTCATCGGCAACTTCCAGGAACTCCTTGGCCTTCAACATGGACATCTCGTCAAACCTCACATCCCGGCTAACAACTAGCTTCCTCGTAGACGGATCCCAAAGCTTGAACCCCTTTACCCCTTTTCCATAGCCTAGAAAAATACACCGGTGAGTTCTCGGGTCATTTTTGGTCCTCTCGTCACTAGGAATGTGAGCATACCCCGGACATCCGAACACCCTCTAAGTAGAGTAGTCGACCTCGTGCCCCGACCATACTTCCTCCGGACACTTCAAACCAAGAGCCGAATTTGGTGACCGATACACCAAATACACGGCGTGATCAAGAGCTGCTGCCCAAAATGATTTCGACAACCCGACATGAAACCTCATGCACCTTGTCCTTTCCATAATGGTGCGGTTCATCCTCTCCGCCACCCCATTTTGTTGTGGAGTCTTCTTAACAGTAAAGTGCCTTGTGATGCCCGCATCTTTACAATACTTGAGAAAACCACCATCTCTATACTCACCCCCGTTATCGCTCCTCACATACTTGACCTTCTTCCCCATTTGATTCTCCACCATGGCTTTCCACTCCTTGAACTTCTCGAAAACCTCCGATTTTTCCTTCAAGTAGTAGACCCACACTTTTCGTGAATAATCATCTATGAAAGTTACAAAGTATCTAAAGCCGCCTACGGAAACAACATCCGAAGGCCCACACACGTCGGAATGAATATAGTCAAGAGTCCCTTTGCTCTTGTTCGTAGATATAGTGAATTGCACTCGAGTTTGCTTCCCCATCACACAATACTTGCAAAAACCGAGCTTGCATCCGTGCACCCCTTTCAACAACTTTCGTCGATGAAGTTCTTCCATGCCCCGTTGGCTCATGTGACCAAGTCTCATGTGCCACAATTGTAGCTCGTCGATTTCCAGCTCCGTGGAGACTGCCGCTCCACCCACAACTGTATTTCCCTTCAATCTATAAAGATTGTTCGTTAACTTTGTGTCGCGCAAAATTACCATCGATCCCGTTTTCACCTTCAAAGCCCCACCCTCGGCTTGAATCACACACCCCTTTGAATCGAGTGCACCTAAGGAAATCAAGTTCTTTTTAAGTGCCGGAACGTGCCTCACTTCACTTAGGTTCGGACAACCCCATCCCACATCTTTATGTGCACCGACCCGACTCCCATTACTTTGCACGTAGCATTGTTTCCCATGAGAATCTCACCAACGGTATTGAACTTGTAATCCTCAAACCATTCCCGGTTCGGACATATGTGGTATGAACATCCGGAATCTAGAATCCAACCATCAACGTAATCGGCAGAAAAACAAGTAAGAACCTCTTCGCCTTCCTCTAAAGTAGCAATACCGGCCACATCCTTAGTAGCGTCTCCTTTCTTATCATTTTTCTTCCACTCCGGACAATTCCGTTTAAAGTGACCCTTTTTATGGCACTTGAAACACTCAACCGTGCTAATGTCTCGAGATTGAGACCTTTGGAAGCCCCGATTATTTGCACCCCTAGACTTCGACCTTCCTCTTCGTCCACTACCACCAACCTTGGCTACCAAGCCTTCACCTTGAGAAGATGAACTACCTCCACCACTACCATTTTTCTTCTTCATGGCCACGTGAGAAATGATGTCCTGCATTACATCATTGATCTTGAGAGTAGTCTTCCCAAACATAAGTGTGGTGAAAAAGTGCTCATATGAATCGGGCAACGAAGCAAGCAACAACGCTCGATCCTCCTCGCTAAATTGAACATCAATCCGGTTCAAATCGTTGATCAAAGCATTGAAGACATTTATATGCTTCATCGTATCACCGCCCTCTTTCATTTCTAACTTGAAGAGCATCTTCTTTAGAAACAATTTATTTGACAAAGATAAATCTCCTCCAATTGATCCCACATGCCCTTGGCCGTAGTTTCCGATATCACGTGATTGAGCACATCATCCGTGATATACATTTCAATTGAAGAAATCGCCCTTTGATCAATATCGCTCCATTCGGCTTCGGTCATATCCACCGAACGCTTCTCTATACCTAACAATGCTATAACCAACCGTTGTTGAACAAGAACACCCCGCATCCTTCTTTGCCACAAGCCAAAATTAATTTTCCCATCAAAAGGTTTTATCTCAAACTTCATTGAGCCTCCGGATCCATAACTAAGATCCAACTTCTTAGAGCCTCCGCTTGTAGAAGTTGATTCGAGAGTACGCGACACCTCTTTCGCCATTTGGAACAAATTCTAGAACTTATGCCAATATCACTCAAATTGATTCAAGCCGAACCAAAACACCGAGCAAACCAAGCAACCAAAGCTCTGATACCACTTGTTGAGCTAAAACAGTCATATGTTAAGCACCAAGACCATAAAACTCACGTCAGAATTTTACCAAACACTTGGTGTGCGGAAAACACCCAAGACCTTGTTCCTAATGAAAACCAAGTATGCAAACTCAAAACCAGGGGCGGATCCATGTGTAGGGGAGGTGGGGCAAGTGCCCCACCCTAAATCTCAAAATTAAAAAAATTTACCCATAGAAAATTGTAAATTTAGTGTTGTGCCTCACCCAAAAAAAGAGAAAAATTCAAATTTTTACCCCTAAAAAATTTGAACCTAAAAAAAAATTCGGGGGCTAACCTGTAACCCCCAGCAATGGTTTGTGCCCCACCCGAAATAAATCTCTGAATCCGCCTCTGCTCAAAACGAATCCAACCAACAATCAACAAGTAGGATAACAAGAACACACAAGCAATCAAAGCAAAGAAACAACAACAATATAACGTGGTTCACCCAAACAAGGGTTACATCCACAATGGTAGGATTTCTTCTTTCTTTGATAAATGGAGGAACCACAAGGTTACACACTCACACTCTCTATCTCTCCAAGAAAGTCACTCACAACCAAGCACAAGAACTAATCTTAAACAAGAAGCTCTCACTCACTTTTCTCTTTGAAAAACTCACAAAATGGTCACTCTTGCTGGAAAAAACAGCACTGCACAAAAAACAAAAAATAGGCTTCTATTTATAGTTTTTCCTCAAAGTGGCAATTTTGTAAATATCGAGAAAAATCTGTTTTTCTCCAAAAACAGCCGTGAACCAACGAGAAGCCACCGGAGAGCCAAAATACACCACAGTAAGTTGATTGGTGACGAATTGATGCACAGCGCAACTGAAAGCCCTAAAGGGATGCAACTCCCTGCTGCGCTCATTTTGACCCAGGTAGGCCTGGTCTAATGAGGCCATTAAGAGTTTAAGTTAAGACCCAACAAGTTCTAATGATATGCCAAACACATGCTTTAAGTTTTGATTTAACTTCCATTTCTAAGGCTGGGGGGAGGGGGATCTTATCTTAAAGAGGAAATGGGTTGAGCCATTCCAAGTAACTTCGATCAAACTGTTTTATAATCTTCTGTGGGATGCAATTTTTGGGAGCTAAAATATTACCAATCGTGTCCATTTTATACGAAATTATTTTTTGTGTCAAGAGTTATAAAAAAACAATCAAATAGCCCACAAATGGAGTGCCCGTGATTTTCAAGTTTTGTTTGCATAACTTCTAAAACTCGTGGACAAACTTTCTCTCGCCACAGGGAGAAGGGGCATAAATTCTTCCCATTTATTCCCTTAATTTAGAGGCTTTTATCGCGCCACGAAGTGTAATTCAAGTGGATTTATATCATATCTTTGATATTGACAAGTTCTAACGAGTACGCCGAGTTTCGTGTATGTTCCAACTATTTCGCAGGTGTTCAGTGTTTTAATCCGAGTTCCGTACCAAAAGCTCCAAAGAAGAACAAGGAAAGGTTTTTGCAAAAGCTGACAAGATGGAACCGAACCCAAGGGAAAGAAAAAGAACCGAATCCATCCTGGGAAAGTTCCTGTAAAGACTGTCAGGACAGAACCGAACCGAAGGGAGGGAATAAAGAACCGATCCTACACCTGAAAAACTTCATGTGAAGAGTCAACAAAATGGAACCGAACCGAAGTAGAGAAATAAAGAATTGATTCCATACTCGAAAACTCTGTGTAAAAGTTGTCAAAGACAGAACCGAACCGAACCCCTTAACAGGATCGGTTCTGTTCTCGATTATCCGGACTTATCCACTTGTAAAAATTAGAATCCTACTTGGTTCAAACTCTTTTATTTCGTAGAGGATAAATTGTAAACTCCTCCCAACATTGAGAGTAGGAGTGGCAATTCGAGTTAGTCGTGTCATTTTCGGGTCGTGTTGATTTTTATTTTAGTATAAGTTTTGGGTACTCCTAAATCTATACAAGTTAATCGGGTCATGTTCGGGTCATTTCGGGTTATTACCGTAAACAGGTTATCGGGTCAAAAATTGCCAGCTCTAATTGAGAGGAGGCTTCTGATTCATTAGGGAAGCTTTGTAATCAATATTCGAGAAGAAGAACAAATAAACCCTAGTTGCTTTCAGTTTTGCAATTCAGGTAATACCATTCTAATTCTTGTTTTACTGCAGTAATTTCTTGTCTAATAACACCTTCATCTATCCTCATCTTCATTCGGTATTCAAAATGTTTTCTTTCATTCCAAACGTGTTGTCTACAAGTTTTCATATGTCAGGGTAGATTTCTAAGGTCGGGATGCATGAACTCAACCTGATGTGGTAATTGCATCTGTATAAAATTAATCCTCTAAATTTAATGATTTGATTATGACCGTATTGCGTAGAAACACGACAATTGTAGATCTTTGGATCTCGTTTGCTTCAGGGTAACCGGGATGCTTTAGAATGCAATTCGAGTGTAACTATCGCAATACCGATTTATTCGTCCTCTGATTAGGTATGTGCGGGCTTGAACCTCATATACGTAATGCTTGGGAGTATTAAATTCTGGGTCTAATTAATCACTTAAATTTACGATTAGTTTTATACCATCAATACACTAGGGTTGAGGGATTGTATTCCCGTCCTGTTTTCCTCATCATATAGTTCGAGTTTTAATCCAATCATCATCAGTATTTCAAGTAATTTAGAACAGTCGCATTCCATTCATACTTTAGTTCATTAGTTAAACATTTACAAAATTGCATATAGTTGTAGCTATTTCACCAGGTAGATCATCTTTTCCTTTTTCTTTAGAGTCAGAGTTAGGGTTCCTTCGTCTGTCCAACGTCGTTACAACTCTGTTGTCCTATTTCCCTAAGGATCGATACCCGACTTATCTGATTATTACTTGAGCGACAGGCTTGCACTTGAGCCTAGAGAGTACGCACTTCTGAGACACATTCTTAATCGCGTCAGGGGGGTGTTTAAAGGTTTAACAGTAGAATCATATATTTTAATTCCTTACTTTATGTAGTATTCTAGTTGAAGGGTAATATTCTTCTCAAGTGCCCTCTTTAGTAATTTGTAGCAAGATAACCCAGCCTCTATAACGACATGATGCTAGCCACCGTTTCATTTCATACTTTTTATATTAGAGAGAGTTGACTTTGTAGAACGGTACTCCCAAAACCCCATTGAACAAGGTGTATTAACCAAGCAACTACAAAAAACCATCTTTGACCAGAGTATCACCAAAAACTCTCGAAGATCAACCGAAGAAGCTAGTCAACCAAGTCTAACTAGCAACTCTCAACAATCATTCGAGAAACGTTGCTAAAAGAGAACCAACTTTACTACTTGATGTACAGTCGAGTAATGATTGACCCTCTAACTCCAACCGCTGGTGTAACCTTCCAACAGCAACCTCAAAGGTCCCTTAACCATCTATCTGTACCAAACCATTTTATGCCCGAGACGCTGAATCCAGCATCGAAGGTCGTATATCAAACCCCCAGCTGACGCTTTCGCAACTGCTAATACTACAACCTCAAAAGCCAACATTACAGCTCTACTAGAGTTACAAAAGCTCCTTGTGGGTGCTGTGTGTGTTATCCCATTTCTGACTATGAATAAAGCCCATGAATACCACCTTCTTTACTCCCAAACTCATCATAGCCTGAATATCTTGCAAGCCCAAACCCATCAGAAGCTCCTTCTCACGACAGTTGTGATATTACATGCTATCTTTTTTTTTACCTTCTCATCAGATCCATCTTCAAGTACAATATCCATTAGTTGCTGTTCATATCATCCAGTTCTCTCTGACCTCGATCACCACCCTCATCATGCAATTCCAGTGCAAAGACTTCAAATCACAATAAATTTGCAGTCTTCATATCATAGCCATATCTCCCAATAGCCAACCGTTCAACACCAATGTTAAAACACATGAATCGACATCGCTGGGACTTATCACATTTCCATCATCAATCTTCATCACCATCATACCACCACCAGTATTCGCCAACTCTACGAATCTACGGAATATCACCCTCTTACCGCCATCGCCAGAACTTATCCGCTTCGTTTTCTACGAACAGAGAGAAAATCGGCGACTCCGATTCAAGTTGATCTCATCATCATCGCCTCCACAAAAACTCCTACCTCCCAACAGAGTCACCTTTCATCTGTATGTGCCATTCCCGATCCCTCTCTGGTCAGTTCACATCCAAAACCCACAATTACCACCACCGCTGTCTTCCAACAAGTTGTCGTCAATTAGGATCCGGCCTTTACCAACAGATTTGATTGGATGAAAGTGACGGATGGGAAACAAATTTGTTTTCTCTTATCAAAATTTCTCTATTTCCCAGGCCATCTTATCTTTATTTTCTAGTTGGCCCAATTTTTTTTTGTATTTTCAGCCCACTTCCTTAGCCTCATCCCAAGCCTATTACAAACTCTGATATCATCACCATTTTCACATCAATTAGATTTCCATATATACCCATCCTCTAGTCAATTACGAGCCTTGCCCACTTCCATAACACAAAACCAATTCGGTTCTTACTGGAACCATAGATCTGTCCAAATCCAATCCAATTCTTTTTCCTTACCCGTTTGCTTATTAAAACTCAACAGTCCCTCCTAATCACTCAGATGGAATCTCAACCGGAATCATCAATAATCACAACCTAATTTTGAAATCCCATAACCACCGCCAAAAATCATACCTGCAACCGCGAACAATCATAACTTGGCCCAATTTCTTTGGGACCAAATTTCTTTTAAAACTCACAACCCAAGATCTTTTCAAACCAATCAATTTCTTTTGCCTTACTTGTTTGCTTATCAAAACTCCACAGTCCCTTCATGACATGATCAGCACGTACAAAACAAAATTGATCAGATAAAAATAAACCTATCTCAACTTAAAATATAACACACCCATAAGCCTATCTCAAATTTGTAAAAACACATCCCATTTCAAGTCTAAACGCTCAGAAACTAAATTAGAATAGCAAACCTCTCACATATAAACCTACAAAAACAAAGAAAATAGGATAATATATAATTACAAAAATAAAACTATAAAACATAAGTACATCTCAACTAGCAACATACCCATAAACCTATCTCAAAATTGCAAAACACATTAAAGAATTTATCATTCAAATCTGCACGTAAAAATAAGACTGTTCAAACAAAGATAAACACATCCAAAATTTCTAAGTTCAGACCCACATGAACCTAGATCAGAATAGCAAAAAATTCACATAAACCTACACCCACATACAATGCAAAAATGAAATTCCTAATAGCCTTGCTTTCTTTTTTGGGACGTCCCAAATTAATAGTCCGCTTTCCTTTTTTAAACGTAATCAACTAACCATAACCAAACTCCACGTTAGTGGACAGTTCTTGGTTGGTTATTGATTAAGTGCATCCTTAAAAAGTTCATTTTTGGCGGATACTATTAATTTAGAACAGATGTAGTATTTTAGTGTTCAGTAGATAAGTGTTTTGGGGTTGAGGACACGGTGGCGAAGTCTTTTCAATGCAGTCCTTGTGTGTAGTGTAGTGTAGTGTAGTGTAGTGTAGTGTAGTGTAGTGTATACATGATTTTTCAAGTAATATATACATGAAATTTTGTGATGTATAAATTAATTTTTTTAATGTATATGCATGTTTTAATAAGTAGATGAATTTTTGTAATATATACACATGTTAGGTACGTAAAATTTTACGATGTAAACATGAATATTTGTAACATAGACAAGTTAGGTTTCTGCATATGTATCCTCCGCAGGAATTTAGTGTGAACTACAGCCATTAAGTTCCATGCCTTAGAATTAGAATTCGAAAATTTTCGGTTCAAAATTTTTAAAATTTGAACTGAATGTTTTTCAGTTCCAATGTCAAGACATGGAATTGGGTCCCAAACGCAGCTTAAGTCTTATCGGAGAGAATTCCCCAACATGCCCCTAAACCTATCTGAAAATTGAAACCCATTACACAATTCACTACATAAATTTACACAAAGAAAGAAAATTGATGAAATTAACATAAACCCATCTTAAGCTGAAAACAAACAAACAGAAAATATGTGAGTATAGATATAAACCCACTTACAAATAGGGTGGCCATTGTAGATTCCACCATTATGAAGGCCATGTGATGTCAGCTCCCAAATGAAGAGAGTGAGGTATAAGGGTACAGAGACGCCAGCTACTAAGTAGTTGCGTATTAGAAGAAGAAGATATACTTCATTAAGCTCTTTAACACTAAACACACCCATGCCCACTTTTATAATTATCAACCATGTATTTTTTTTAAAGAGACCCACTATTCTCATTCCATCTGCGGCTCCACATTTTTATCAAAAGATCTTATTATCTTTAAAAAGCTATTAACCTCTCACCCATTCAAAACCCATTAACTTTTACCCTCACTCACTTAAAATCCATTCATCCGTCACTTTCTCTCAAGAACTCCAAAAAGAGGGAAAACTCATATTTTTATTTCTTTTCATTGTTTCTTTAATGTTCAAATATGGTTCTCACACATGAGGAAACTAGTGATTGGAAAGTAAATATTGAACTTACGGTTGAAAATTTTAATGAGTTAAATGGTATTATTCATCTCACTAGCACAAGCAATGTTGTTGAAATCAAAGAGTTGTACAAATCTTCCAAATGCTCCATTGATTCAGGTAATATTTTTTTCAAATTTATATTTTCCATTTTTCAGTATTTAATTTATGCAAGTATAATAGTTTTTTTTATTATGGATTCCACTTCTTAGGATTTTGTAGAAAAAAAAAATTATAAGAACATGTTGTCTTTTAGGGTTCTTTTTTTTAACCACCGTTTAGTTTTTTTTTATTTGTCTTTTTTTTTATATAAAAATGAGAACACATTGATTTACACTAATAAACATTGATTATAATAATTCTTTTTTTAGTTGTCTTTTTTTTAGAAGAATTTTTTTATGAGAACACATTGAAAAAATGGCAAATAATTTACACTAAAAAATATTGATTAGAATGTTGTTTGAATATATTAGTTAGTTCAATTTTTTTTTTTATGTTATACACAGGTGATGAAAGTGTTGGAGGCTTTTTTTATTTGTTAGTCGAGATATTTTCTAGTCGTGATGATCTTCTTAACAGTGTTCGTAATATTGCAATAACTCAAGGCTATGCTACAACAATTAAAAGGTCAAAAACAGATCATTATGTTGTTATTGGTTGTGATAGAGGAGGAAAATATAGCACTCGTGTTCCAATGGATAAGCGAAAGAGGAACACATCATCACGACTTATAAATTGTCCTTTTGAAATTTGGGGAAAAAAGAAAAAGGATGGAAATTGGAAATTGGAGATAAAAAATGTATCCCACAATCATGAACCAACAAGTGATATGTCGGGACACCCCTCTTGCCTTCGTTTTTCTAATGAAGAGATGTTGCGTATTAAAGAGATGAGCTTGGCTGATATACCAACAAGACAAATACTTGCCTCACTACAGCAAAAAAATCCAAAGCTTCAAGCAATAGCAACGATTGTCTACAATGCAAAGGGTAAGATCACAAAAGAAATTTTAGCGAACCATACTATGATCCAAGCATTATTTGAAGAATTTTCTCAAGGTGATTTTATTTTTGATATAAAGCGCAATGAACATGGTCATTTGAGTCATTTGTTTTTTGCCCATCCTTCTTCAATTGAATTAAGCATGAGTTACTCCAATGTCTTTGCGATGGATTGCACGTATAAGACAAATAAATATAAGATGCCATTGTTTCATATAGATGGAGTTTCGAGCTTTAATACTTCATTTTCTTCTTGTTTTGCCTTCTTGCAAAAAGAGGAAGAAGAAGACTATGAGTGGGCATTGAGAAAATTCCAAAATATATTGGGTGGTGATAGGCATCCTTTGGTGATTGTAATGGATCGAGAACTAGCATCCTTTGTTTTTTCAAGTACCGGACATCTTTTATGCCTATGGCATATTGAGAAAAATATTCTCTCCAAGTTGTAACAACCCTCGATTCTGGGAGGCTCATTTTATATTAATTTTACCGCATAAGGTAATTATATAAAATGTGGGGACTGGAGTAAATATTAATTTAATGAATTGAAAGTTAATATTTACTAGATTGATGCATATTTACTGTATGTGAAAGTAAATAACATCAGGTTGCATGTCTGTAGTGTCATGTATTTTAAATGGACTTTTAGTTTAAATGATTTTGGAACTCGAAATAATTTATAAAATTTCCGGATGCCAGTTTAGAGGGTGTAGTTAGTCTCGGAGGGTGCGAGACAGTCAAAATAAGTGTCATATTGTATTTTTGTGTTTCGGGACTTTTACCTGGTTTTAGCTTATATGCGTATTTGCGAGTCATTTTAATGTAGTGTTAACCAATTAAGTTGGGAGTTTTAACTTAAGCCACGATTTAGCCTCCTAAATCCCTTATTTTCCCATTTTATGTTTTGAACATATAGAAAGGAAGAGAGAAGAGGAGAATGAGAGAGAGATTTGAAGATGGAGGATTTGGGATTGCTTCTTCTCCAAACAAATCTGAGATATCAACCCTAAGGCAAGTTTTCTACTTGCTAATATGTGATTTAAGGTGCATAAATTGTATGATAGTTGTGTATTTACATTTATGGTTTAAATGTGGAATTTATGGGATTTAAGCCCTAATCTTAGTTTTTGGTGATGAAATTTTGGGTTATAGTTGTTATTAACCATGTAGGATGTTTTGGGGTAGATTATTGTTGCTGGATGTGTATAAATGGAGAGAGTTGGAGTTTGGAGAAATTAGGGTTCATAACCCTTCGTAGCCATTTTTGGCAAATTTGCAGGTCCGAATCGATTCGGCCCTTTGGGCGAATCGATTCGCTAAGGGAAATTTGCAGGTCTGCATAACCCGAATCGATTCGGGTTAAAGCCGAATCGATTCGGTCAATTGCAGAAAGTTGGTTTAGTAGTCCCAACCGATTCTCTTTTTGGGCGAATCGATTCGTTTTCCTGCTGCTTTTGAGTTAATTTTATAACTCAATTTCAATTCTTTTCTTTAAATATAGGGATTAGGAACCTTCTTGAATGAAGTAAACTTAGAGTCCTAGAGTGTGAGATGAGTTAGTTGTCTACCCTACATTAGGAATGGTTTATGTGGGGACTTTTCCGGGGTTAGGCCTATTAATGATAGGGCATTCATTTCTTCTAGTTAATTATTATAAAACTAGGAGATGTAGTGTTATGTTCGGGAGACCTTAGAAGCTTAATTAAGCTATACTAGTTTTGATGGTTTATATTACCACCCCAAAAGAATGTTGGGAGATTTTAAAAGTTCGATTGAGCTATGTTAACCTTGGTGGTTCATCATAACGCCATAAAGGTGAGTTTGGAGAATAAATTGAAAGTTATTTCATTCCTTCGAAAGATAATAACCTTGGGGTTTTAAAATAACATCCTAAAATGCTTGGAGATGATGAAGAGTTTATTTACTCCTCTGAGGTTATAGTATTGATATAATTTATTGTATGGCTCCGGATAATAAGTTCTATCTGTTACTAGAAGTAAATAATAACGGTTTCGAATAAAATGAAACATATACGTGGAATGGAAATGAAATGGTAATGGTATTGATATTGGTAAATGATAATTTACTTAATCCTGAAACCGGTAAATAATGGTTTACTTGATTTTCGATATGATAAATAAAATGGTTTAAACACACCTCTCTAAATGACATCATAAGGGAAGTCCGCACGTGAGGTGAAGCCCCCTGGCTAATGAATGCAGGGTGGATATAGTCCTAGGCCATGGGAGCGCTTATTGTTGTATATTTTTTTGCGATGGGTAGGAGATTCCGGTTGTGGTCTTGACTACCTCACAGGCTCATGGCCGCTTTCCGACGTCTTGCGATATAGGTGCTCAGGTTGTCTAATGATAGGTCCTGGAAGATGATGGTCATTTAGGGGCGCGCACAGTGGGGAAACCCGGACGGGCGGTCTTAGAATTTGTTATATGTATATAATTATAACAGTTCATAATCAAGTGGGACTTGATGTATTTAATATGCCATAAGAGCATGATGGAGTGCCATAAAGAGCACATGTAAATGCCACAAAGAGCATTTGAAAATGATTATTTTCCTGATAAGGAAAGGATTTTTACAAAAGGTAAAATTGAGATAAAATTTCCTTAAAGAGCAAAAGATTGTGATTATATATATGTACTTCCTGCTAAGGAAAAGATATATGAAATAATTGGCACATTTGGTGAAGTTTTTAGTTTAATGCTTCTTATTTTTGTTCCCACGTAGCTTATGTTTTAAATTGTATAGGTTGCTTCTTATTTCTCTTTCTTCACGATTTATCATACATAACTGTCATACTCTTTATTCATCTGGTAATCATATAGAACCGGGCCCTGACCTGGTTACATTTCTTGTTGCATATTCATCTTGTCTCTGCTCAGGTACTCCGCCGCAAGGATGCCTGATTTGAATTCCTATTCCGATGTTTTCGACGAGCTGTGATGCAATGCGGGTATTACGGGATACATTTGGTATAGACGTTTTCATTCTTTATTCTAGTCAAGATCAAGTCTTTTATTCGGGCGAGAGGCCCAAGCTGTTGTAAATGACTAATGAAGTGTAATAAGTAACTTATTGTACTTGTTGAGAACGTGTGTGCTCGCGTTCAAATGATCAAATTATAGTGAAAATAAATGGTTTTGCCCCTGAGGGGGATTTTTCCTTAATTGCATGTGTTTGAATGTTCTTGCGTAGATTATCTATTTATTCAATCACAACTGCTGCATGTTTAGGGTTTGTTTGTGTTAAAAGGGTTTTATATATGGCTTGATCATTTGAACGCGAGCACACACGTTTTTCAAATTGGTATCAGAGCAGGTTACGCTAATCTATCGCGTATTCCTTTTTTTTCCGCAAAATTTTTCTAAAATATCAATTTTCTGAAAAAATTGATTTTTGAAAAAGTGCGTGTTCAAATGGAGAAGTCCTATTATAAAATGCCTGTTTTTGACGGGACAAATTATGCTTATTGGAAAGCCCGTATGAGGTCGGCTTTAAAAGCCATTGATGAACGTGTCTGGATTTTGGTTGAACGAGGGTGGACTCCTCCCACCGTGACTGTTGATAGTGTGACCAACTTGAAACCTGACATTTCTTGGTCTGATGAAGAAATTAAATGGTCATCTTTTAATTCTAAGGGTCTAAGTGCTATTTCTGGGTCTGTCACACCTGATGAGTTCAAACGCATAATGACGTGTACCACGTCAAAAGAGACATGGGATGTTTTACAACTCACCCATGAAGGAACTAATGCTGTGAAAGAGTCTAAGTTGCAAAACTTGACAACTCAATTTGAAACAATCACCATGCATGATTCTGAATGCTTTGATGAATTTTATGCTAGACTTTCTGACATTGTGAATACTAGTTTTAATCTTAGTGAACAAATTCCGAATGCTAGAGTTGTTAAAAAGATTCTTTGTTCTTTGCCTAAGCGTTTTATCCCTAAAGTCACTGTGCTAAATTCTATGGGTAATTTAAATACGCTAAAATTGTAAGAACTTGTAGGAGATTTGCAAACTTATGAAATTGATATGTTCCCTAAAAATGCTAAATCTAAAGATAAGGGAATTGCTCTTAAAGCCCAAGAGAGAAGGAGTAAGGGGTCAGCTAGAAAGAGGGTAGAGTCATCTAGAAAGAGAGAGACTGACACGTCAGATTCTGAGTGCGATTTTGACTTAGATGATTTGGCTCTTTTCGCAAAAAATTTCAAGAGGATTCTCAAATTTAAGAAAAATGGCAATTTTAAAGATAAAAAGAAATTTGGGAAAAATAAGTTTGAAAAGAAAATGAAAAAGTTTCCAAAAATCCTTCTCTGAAAGAAAGTGAGAGATGTTTTGAGTGTGATGGAAGGGGTCATAGAGCTTTTGAGTGTGCCAATCGTCTGAATAGAGAGAAAGGGAAAGCTGTCCTTAATGCTACCCTTAGTGACGACAATGAGGTCGAGACGGTGGATTCTGGAGATGAGTCACCGCATGAGTGTAACTTCACCGCATTCATGGCCAGCCAAGTGAGCACTCCTAGTTCTCCTCACGACGATGAGGATGATGCTTCACAGGGACACCTCGACAGTGAGATCGATGTGAGTGAGGGGGAGGATGACACAAGTGAGAGCGAGAGTGATATACAACGCGCCTACGTTGGGTTATATTCTGAGTCTTTTAAAACTAAAAAGCGTAACAAAGCGTTAGTTCTTAAGATCACTTGCCTAGAGGAAGATTTAAGGAAAGCGAGAGAAAGAGAGTTCTCCACCTGCACCGCCCTGAGAGAGAGAGAATCTACCTGTGTCGAGAATGAGAATTTGTTTAGAGAGAGAGAGAGTACTCTAGAGAAAGAGAGAGGGGACTTGATCAAGCAAGTGGCTAGTCTTACGAGTCAGCTCCATTCCTCCGTGGAGACTCGGAAGAAACTTGAAGCCCTTGTTGCCCAGCTGACTCATGATCTTGAGAAAGCACGGGAAGTCAAGGTACAAATCGAGGACAGATCTGGGAAGATGGGAAAGATGCTCCTCGGCCCCGCTTTAGGTTTTGGTGATCGTCAAGGAATTGGATATGATGGTGACTCCACGTCGCAAATTGCACCTGGACCAGTTCCTGAGTTTACTACAACTCCTTATGGTCACCGTAAAAAACCTCGAAGGAGAGTTCGACCAAGAAAAACAAACCAAGGTCCGCCTTTGACTGAGCTCTTTTGTACTTATTGCAAAAGAAAAGGCCACCTTAGGGAAACTTGCTATAGCATGGGTCGGACACGACGTACTACTGCTCCACCACGACATACTGATGAGTTTTCTAGTCTGAGAGAGCGAGTTGAGTTCTTAGCTGCCACGACTCAGAGTTTGATGAAAGAATTCCGACGGATGTCTTCGCCGTTAGTGAATGCTTCTTACATTCCAGCTAAAACCAACAAAGGCAAACAAAAGGTCATCTCTGCTTGGGTGCCTAAGAAAGATAAAAAGGCCTTTGTTGTTCATGTTGCTTTCAAAGCACATAATACCTCACAGTGGTATTTTGATAGTGGGTGCTCCAGACACATGACAGGTGATGCCTCATTTTTTACTACTCTTGAGGATTATCAAGATGGCAGAGTCACCTTTGGAGATGGGAGTAAGTCTAGCATTATAGGATGAGGTACTATCGAGTTACCTGGTTTTCCTAAGCTAGAAAATGTTTTGTACGTCAAAGGTTTGAAAGCAAACCTTCTCAGCATTAGCCAGCTGTGCGACACTAACTTTGCAGTAAAGTTTGACCGGGACGCGTGTAAAGTCTACAATCAAGCCGGTAAACTTTTGATGCAAGGGGTGAGGACCGAGGATAATTGCTATGGGACTGAGCCCACATCCTCACTTGTCTGCAACAGCGCCACGATCACTCATATGGATCTGTGGCACCAACGTCTAGGTCACGTGAACGTTAGAGATCTCAATCGTTTATCTAAAAAGGACCTAGTACGTGGCTTACCATCTCTTGGAAAGTCAACTTCGACCGTTTGTGGACCCTGTCAGTTGGGAAAACAAATTCGTAGTCCTCATAGGAAGTTACATTCCATTACCACCTCTCGTGTTCTGGAGTTGATTCATATGGATCTTATGGGTCCCACTCGTACTGAGAGTCTAGGTGGTAAGAGGTACATCCTCGTGATGGTTGATGATTTCTCCAGATACTCCATTGTAGGTTTTCTGAGAGAGAAATCCGATGCTGTAGATTTCTTAACGACCAAGTGCCGTGTCCTGCAAAATCAACACGGTGTCACTATTAACAGAATACGTAGTGACAACGGCACTGAATTCAAGGAAGCAAAGGTTGATTTGTACTGTGATAGCCTTGGGATCAAACATGAGTTTTCTGCTGTGAGAACTCCTCAGCAAAATGGGATTGTTGAGAGAAAGAATAGAACGATCCAAGAGATGGCTAGATCTATGCTTCTAGGTCGTAAAGTTTCTAGGAGATTTTGGGCAGAGGCAGTGTCTACTGCATGCCACACGGTGAATAGGGTGTATCTGCGTCCACACACACTTCACACTCCTATGATTTGTGGACTGGCAAAAAGCCCAACCTGGCATATTTCCGTGTCTTTGGGAGTAAATGCTACATCCTACGGGATAAAGAGCAATTAGGAAAGTTTGACTCCCGAAGCGACGAGGGAATATTTCTAGGATATTCATCGAATAGCAGAGCGTACCGGGTTTTTAACCTGAAGAGATCTAAGATTATGGAATCAATAAACGTCACCGTGCAAGATGACGAACCTCTGACGGTTATTGATCCTAACCTTCAGTGTGAGGATGAGGATTGTTCTGACAGTGATTTACCTGTTCCTCTCTCACACTCTGTGGACCCTACTCCTGTGTTAGGGGACACACCTGCTTGGGTTCGCAAGAGTCATGACCCTTCTGCCATTGTTGGTGATCCCACTCTAGGGGTCAAGACTCGTGCTCAGCTAGAGAACGTTGTTAGCCATCTTTGCTACACGTCCAAAGTCGAGCCCAAGAACCATAAAGAAGCACTCAAGGATAAACACTGGATATCTGCTATGCAGGATGAGTTGCTTCAGTTTAAAAAGAATGATATCTGGGAACTTGTCCCCCGACCTAGTGAGATTAATGTGATAGGTACCCGGTGGATTTTTAAGAACAAAATGGATGAAAATGGTACCATAATCCGAAATAAGGCTAGGTTGGTCGCTCAAGGCTACACACAGATAGAGGGTGTAGACTTTGGTGAGACATTTGCTCCTGTTGTGAGGCTTGAGTCCGTCCGTCTTCTGCTCGCCATCGCATGTCATCTGCGCTTCAAGGTGTATCAGATGGATGTCAAGAGTGCCTTTTTGAATGGCATTCTACAGGATGAGGTTTATGTGGAACAACCAAAAGGGTTTGAAGACCCTCAGCACCCTGAGCACGTCTACTATCTGAGGAAAGCCTTGTATGGTTTGAAGCAAGCACCCCGTGCTTGGTACGAGAGGCTTACTTCCTATCTCTTAGCTCGTGGCTTCAAGAGAGGGGGAGTAGATATGACGTTATTTGTCAGGAGAGATGACGGTGCTATTTTGGTTGCCCAGGTCTATGTGGACGACATAGTCTTTGGATCCACATGCGCCCAGCATGCTCACCACTTTGAGGAGGAGATGAAAAGTGAGTTTGAGATGAGCATGGTTGGTGAGCTTACATTCTTCCTTGGTCTCCAGGTTCGTCAGCTAAAGGATGGGATGTTCATCTCCCAATCCAAGTATGCTAGAGACCTAGTGAAGAAATTTGGTTTAAACTCCGTTAAGCATGCACGTACACCTATGAGTACCACTACCAAGCTTAGTAAGGACACTTCAGGCAAGGACGTAGAGCAAACCTTATATCGGAGTATGATAGGTAGTCTCCTCTACTTGACTGCCAGTCGTCCCGACATCGCCTTTAGTGTTGGAGTCTGTGCGCGTTATCAGGCATCCCCAAAAGAGTCACATTTACTTGCTCTAAAACGTATTATTAAATACGTAAGTGGGACTCTCTCATACGGGATTTGGTATTCCTTTGATACCGATGACCGTCTGTCCGCCTACTCGGATGCCGATTGGGCTGGGGATGTAGATGGATGTAGGAGCACTTCTGGTGGGTGTTTCTATTTTGGTTCTGCTCTTGTCTCCTGGCTGAGCAAGAAGCAAAATTCCATCTCTTTGTCCACTGCGGAGGCTGAGTACATAGCCGCCGGGAGTTATTGCACACAACACTTATGGATGAAGCAAATGCTGGAGGATTATGGGATATCACAGGACACCATGACCATTTCCTGTGATAACACGAGCGCAATACACATATCCCGCAATCCAGTTCAGCATTCGCGCACAAAACACATCAGGATACGTGAGCACTTTATTCGTCAGTTAGTTGAAGAGAAAGTCGTATCCCTGAGTTTTGTTCCTACCGACCGTCAGTTAGCCGATATTTTCACGAAACCTTTAGATGCCCTTAGATTTGAGAGTCTTAGGAAATCTTTAGGGATTTGCACAGTTGACTGAGGGGTTGGTCTATGTCTAGAATAGGATGCTTCTTCATGTTCATATCATATGCTTCCTATTGCTAGTCTGTTTTATATGTACCATTACTTTGTTGTACTGCTTTGTTTTATTCTTTTTGCTTTTTATATTTCTTTTGAAAAAAAATACAAAAAGATTTTCCTTTAAGAAAAATTTTGAGAAAAGCACAAAAAGATTTTATTTTTCCAAATTTTTGAAAAAATCCAAAAAGATTTTTGTATTTTGCTTCTTTTATGGATGAGCATGTAAGATAGCCAAGTCACAACTTCATTCCATTTATCCTTGTGACTGTTTGATAGAGATTTGAGAGGCTACATCATTTCATCCATGTGTTTTACATTGATTGGAGTCTTTGAGATGTAATTAGTGATATCTTCCTACATGTTTGACTCCTATATCCTTTATTGCACACATGCACGGCTATATTTGATTATTGTACTTGTCTATCTCATGTTGGCTTGTGTGTTTTCATCTCAATCCTGTCTATACAATGTACAATATGCAATAAAACTTGACAAGATTGGAATGCATGTAAAAATTGTTTTGGTGAGACTGTGTGTTTTTGTATAACGGGGAGGGGTTGCGAAAGGTAATCATCCATCCTTTGCACAAAAGCCACCGTTAAAAAGGACCTAAAAAATGGAGGAATTTTAATATCCGAGGTCCAAAGAGGTTAAAAGAGCCCGAAAAAATTTAAAGGCAATAAAAAGCAATTCATGCCAAATATGGGCCACTTAGGTTTCACCATCAATTCTCCAAAGTTTGAGAATTTAGAATGCCTCTATTCAATACAATATCTGAGGGAGTTTGGTTGGAGAATCTAAACGGGTTTGCACTTCCTTGAAAGTCCTGAAAAAGCATAAAATCATTTTGGACGTTATTGGTGTGAAAATCATTTTGAGCTTTGATTTGTTGATTTGATTGAGTCAATATCTTATACTGTCACTCTTTTACACCAAAGGAAGCATTTGAGTTCATTCGCTAGGAATATCCAATATTCATCGTGCACATATGTCATGTTTGTATGCATTGATTTTCCTATCGAATTTGATCACACCACTTCATTTACACTATCATTGACTTGGTTGCTTTCTGTTTATTCATGGTGTGTTTTTATCCTAGTGACACTCCGCACTTGCTTATTTGATTTATTTCTCTAATTTGTCCATTTGGAGACATCATAAAAAGGGGGAGAAAGAATTATCATATTATGGAGGAATTTGAATTCTGGGGGAGTTTTTGAGATGTTGCTTATGTTTTTATCATATATTGATATCCATGTTATCTCATTTCAAACTCGATATGTCACGTGGTATTTGCTTTGTCTCATGTGTGTAGGTATGAAGATTGCAAATCTATATGTTGCACACCCTGATGAGAAAAGTTTTGAGATTCCTGAAGAATTAAATAACAAACGATGAAGACTATTCATTTGTACCTTTTCCAGTTTTGGGTTCATGGGAGGATAGATTTGTATAGTCAATTTCATATTTGATAATTCGGATTTTTTATGTATGTACCGGCATAGACATAGGGGGAGATTTGTAAGGACATTTTTCACATGTCCGAAATGTTTCATTTATTTATGTCGTACGCCGCTACATTTGGCACGTCTCCTCACGATCTCACATGACGGCCTCTATCCGAATTCCGGGAATCAAGCATGCATTATCTCCACTAATATGTCCCACATCTGCCTTAATGACTTCACGTTCCAAGATTTTAGGGACTTAATGCAAGTGGTACGCAAGGGAAGTCAAAACAGTGAAAAAAGGCACAATAGGAGAGTTCAAGGGCATTTTCGTAATTTCACATCCATAGTTCGGAGGTCTGGTCAGCTAGAAAGTTGAAGATCTCGCCGTAACGAAGATACTGGAAAAAACGGCACCTCAATCCGAGCTACGGTGAAGGAGTTATGACCTTTTGAAGATAGAGAAAATTCCTTAAAGAATGTTGTTTTTTTTGTACGCTGGATAGAATTTTAGAGTTTTAAGAACGTGGGACTCTTCATATTTTTTCCTATAAATACCAACTTCGGGGGAGTTGTTTTGCAAGACTTTAGGAGACGAATTTGAGAGTCCAAATACATCTAGTCTTCATATTTTTGAGTCCTAAGACTCATGTTTTGATTCACACATCATTGCCAAACCTTTGTGAATCCTTTAAGCAACCCAAGAACACAACTTTGGTTTGTTCAACCCTTGTGGAGGAGACCGTTCTTCTTCTTCATTGCAGCCCTACTGGAAAGGGATAATTCCAGCCGTGACTACAGAATCCGATACCCGAGGGTAATTCTTAGTCAACTTGTATTTTCATTGTAATCCGATTGTAAGCCGTTTTCTTACAAATTATAGTGAAAATAAATGGTTTTGCCCCTGAGGGGGATTTTTCCTTAATTGCATGTGTTTGAATGTTCTTGCATAGATTATCTATTTATTCAATCACATACTGCTGCATGTTTAGGGTTTGTTTGTGTTAAAAGGGTTTTATATATGGTTTGATCATTTAAACGCGAGCACACACGTTTTTCACTTGTGTATTATTGGTGTATCAGTTTAGTGACCGGTTACATATTCGGTCTTTTTATCGTATTCTTGTTGTATTATTTATATATGTCTTGGGGTTTCCCTTATCTTTCAGGAATTGGGTTGTTTGTTTTCATTTATTTACTTTCAAATCAAAATTTTTGGCAACCCGTTTTCTGAAATATTGGGTGGTTATCCTGGATACTCTATATTTTTATTATGATGCTGAGAATGATTCCATCCATGATTCCGTTATATTGGAGTATTGGGCTGGCCACCCCTTATTTTGGTGAGCGGGGTGTCACAGATGGTATCAGAGCATCAGGTTCTAGAGTCCTTAGGAACCTGTGTGGACGCGTTAAGTTTTCAGCGTTGCTTTTGATTTGACATAAAGCCTTAGGATTAAGATCGTTGATTTCTCTTATGAGATTTCGTTCTTCTACCATGAGGTAGAATCTATAAAATCTTTTGCGTATTCGTGTGAGAATAATAGGTCGATAGAAGAAGGGCGTTATGGGAAGGTTTGTGGAGAACTGTAAGTTGTGGTCGGGGAGGGGGACCGCTTTAGAGGCCGCTCCCTTTTTGTAGCACTTTCTTGTCGTGCTACTACGACTACAAATTTCAGTTGACGTAGTTTTTCCAAGTACCGCTAGAAGTAGGAAGTGGTACTAAACTTGAGAATTCACGCGATGTTATATTGAAGTGGAGAAGTTCCCTGTAGTAGAATGGAGGAAAATCCTTCACCCGTAGAAGAAGTGTTGAGGTGGTGAAAATGTGGTCACTATATTCGTGGGTGCCAGAAGTTTGGCCCCTAGAGAAGCCCGGTGGATACTTGCAATGGCGAGTTTCTCTGGGATAATTGGACTGAGGAGAAGGTGGATTCTCGAATGTTCACAAAACGTTCGGTTAAAGACCAATGGCGAATAGGTGTTGTTAACACTTCTGATGGAGTAAGAATCGTGAAACCCCATTGGTGGACACCCACCTGGGGAAGTTTCATTAAACTGAGGAAGAGGAGGCCAAGAGCGTGTTCTCTTTTACTGAGAGAGTAAGAGGGACTGCGTGGGCAATTATTGTCAGCCAGAGTCGGAATAACGGCTATGATGTGGAGTGTAGAACCCCTCATTTTAAACTTCGTTGAGCGGAGAGCGAGGGCAAGAGTAAAGTGCCTGGTTGGGGAGTTGGTGGAGATAATGTTGGTATGTGTAAGGCTCGAATATGGAGTATGAGAACCATTAGTATTGCCCGGAGTGCTTGGCGAATTGTGGAGGGTATTCTACCTTATAGGTGGGTAGTGTATATATTCCTTAGGATAAGATTTAGTAGTATTGTGTCTACGATAGACTCGGGTGTGTATATTGAGCTTGTAGTAGTATTTACGCTATTATCGAAGGGTAATTATATGACTTCCGTGTTATGGAAGTTCTATCTTTTCTTTACTCGTTATGAAGCGAGTGATGATATTTTTAATGTATATGTGTTATATGTGTTACCTGGTTTGAGTGTTTTATTGCTTGTTTGCATTGTATGTGGATGCTATGACTTATCTCCACGACCAACAAAGTTAAGTAGTAATGCATAGGAGGGGTTCCTTGTTTGGATTCCGCTTTTGCGGGACGCTCCACGCGTGAACCTTAATGACGTTGGGAGTGGAGAGATGCCATATTTCCTTTCTCTTATTTCATATATAGAATGCTAAGGTAAAGTCTAGAAGTAGAATCTTATTAGTAGAATTATAAATTAGAATTGTACAGATCCCGATCATGTGTCTTAGACCATCACATATTAATGACCGACGATGCGAGGTAGTAGTGTAACGGGAGGGTTCCTTGTCTGGATTTCGCTTCGGCGAGACGTCCCACGCATGAACCCGAGCGAATGTCGGAAGTTGAGTAAGATCTTGGGCACTAGGGATGTATTTGGTATTATATGCTTACGATTTAGGTAGGATATATATAGATAGACCTTAGGATTTTTAGGATGTAAGACCTTGAGGGTAGGTGGTGTTAGTTTAGGAAAGCGTTAGGGAGTTGACCACGAATAAGTTGTGGGTTAACTCTATAAGAGATTAGATCCCTTAGGAACGAGATTATGGGGTCTCGAGAGGTTTGGTAGGTTCGGCCGAAGGAGATGAGGCATTTCTTAGAAATAATGTTACGTTGGTAACTTCATTTCCGGGGAGTTAAAAAGGATGGGTGGATCCTCACTCCTGAGCCATGATTGTAAGCTCGAGAGTGAGCTTAATGAGTAAGCTCTACCAGGATTGGGGAGTAATAATACTAGGACATAGACTCACTGTTTATGCGTCGCACAAGCTTAAACTTGTGGAAAGTAATATCCTGTGCTTGAATTAAGATTCATCGTGGTAGTGATCACCTTAAATAGATAAGACACTACTTCCTGGGCAGGAAATTTGGTCCTTCTCGTAGGCAACAAGTTGTTGCAATATGTTGTGGGAGGAATCGAGTTGGTGCTCGGAGTTCAGAAGAACTAGTGATTGGATATTTTTCTCATTCGCTAAGGAAATGCGATTGGGGTAGTGGACGTGTCGAGTAGAGAACTCGTCAGAGATAATGGTAATGGCATGGAAGGCCAAGTAGAATGAGCATGAATAGGAAGACTCGGTAGTAAGAGCGTTTATGTCTGTGAGTGACCATTTCACCTACTCATGTAAAGCGAGTAGTGGTGGAACGAAGAAGGGCATTCATAGACGTCTGCATGGAACTATCGGCATCGAACTGGTCATGATCCCATTTGAGAAAATGGTTAATCGTTTGATCAGACTGTTGCATTCCCGGCCATTATGGACGGACTACTTGTAGAAGAGTATACCCCGTTCTCGATGGAGGAATAGAAAATTCGTGGGGGGTGCCTAATATAATAGGGTGGACCGAGACTATATATTCGTGTCGAAGGTTTAGCAAAAGTTTCCGCGAAGTAATGGGAACCATATGGAAATGGCGTATATCCTACCACCCTAAAGTGGATGGATGAAAGGGAGGAAATTTACTTATGCCGAAAGGCATATTACGAACGTGCGCCTTAGTATACCTAGTAGACGGGAGCAGTAATGGTATGGATGGAGGTTTTCGTGCAACCATTAGGTTTTGGAGTGGTCTTATGGATCATTTCCTAAGGCATGGTATCGTGAGTGGCCTAGCGTGGTCGGTTGAGTAATTCGTATACTCGTTGGATGGAACCAATGGGTAATATGTTCCTTGGACTTGGAGTGGTCTCGGAACATTTCTTTAGAGATTTGGCTTTTAAGCCATACGCCTTGATGAGATACGTCGATGCGGGGGATAGCTGAGTAGCGTTAGGGCTAAGCCACTTAGAGTCGGTATGGATGCCCCGAGGTGAGATGTAACATAATTTTGAAGATTTGGCTAATTGTGCCGAGTCATGTGGACATCATGTTCCGCCATAGGAAGCTAGAATCGATAGTTAGTGAAGAGCGCCTTGTGCTACTAGACGAGAGAACAAAAGATGATTGATTGAGATCGACAGGGTCGACCTTAGTCCGAGTCCATTTGGGACGTTGCAATAACGAGGAATTTGTTTAGGATGGTAGAATCCTAGTTTAGAGTAGTATACCCTTATCAGATTTGGGTATGCCCGAATTTTGGGGGCAAAATTCACTCTTAAGGGGGGGAGTATGTAACAACCCTCGATTCTGGGAGGCTCATTTTATATTAATTTTACCGCATAAGGTAATTATATAAAATGTGGGGACTGGAGTAAATATTAATTTAATGAATTGAAAGTTAATATTTACTAGATTGATGCATATTTACTGTATGTGAAAGTAAATAACATCAGGTTGCATATCTGTAGTGTCATGTATTTTAAATGGACTTTTAGTTTAAATGATTTTGGAACTCGAAATAATTTATAAAATTTCCGGATGCCAGTTTAGAGGGTGTAGTTAGTCTCGGAGGGTGCAAGACAGTCAAAATAAGTGCCATATTGTATTTTTGTGTTTCGGGCACTTTTACCTGGTTTTAGCTTATATGCGTATTTGCGAGTCATTTTAATGTAGTGTTAACCAATTAAGTTGGGAGTTTTAACTTAAGCCACGATTTAGCCACCTAAATCCCTTATTTTCCCATTTTATGTTTTGAACATATAGAAAGGAAGAGAGAAGAGGAGAATGAGAGAGAGATTTGAAGATGGAGGATTTGGGATTGCTTCTTCTCCAAACAAATCTGAGATATCAACCCTAAGGCAAGTTTTCTACTTGCTAATATGTGATTTAAGGTGCATAAATTGTATGATAGTTGTGTATTTACATTTATGGTTTAAATGTGGAATTTATGGGATTTAAGCCCTAATCTTAGTTTTTGGTGATGAAATTTTAGGTTATAGTTGTTATTAACCATGTAGGATGTTTTGGGGTAGATTATTGTTGCTGGATGTGTATAAATGGAGAGAGTTAGAGTTTGGATAATTAGGGTTCATAACCCTTCGTAGCCATTTTTGGCAAATTTGCAGGTCCAAATCGATTCGGCCCTTTGGGCGAATCGATTCGCTAAGGGAAATTTGCAGGTCTGCATAACCCGAATCGATTCGGGTTAAAGCCGAATCGATTCGGTCAATTGCAGAAAGTTGGTTTAGTAGTCCCAACCGATTCGCTTTTTGGGCGAATCGATTCGTTTTCCTGCTACTTTTGAGTTAATTTTATAACTCAATTCAATTCTTTTCTTTAAATATAGGGATTAGGAACCTTCTTGAATGAAGTAAACTTAGAGTCCTAGAGTGTGAGATGAGTTAGTTGTCTACCCTACATTAGGAATCGTTTATGTGGAGAATTTTCCGGGGTTAGGCCTATTAATGATAGGGCATTCATTTCTTTTAGTTAATTATTATAAAACTAGGAGATGTAGTGTTATGTTCGGGAGACCTTAGAAGCTTAATTAAGCTATACTAGTTTTGATGGTTTATATTACCACCCCAAAAGAATGTTGGGAGATTTTAAAAGTTCGATTGAGCTATGTTAACCTTGGTGGTTCATCATAACGCCATAAAGGTGAGTTTGGAGAATAAATTGAAAGTTATTTCATTCCTTCGAAAGATGATAACCTTGGGGTTTTAAAATAACATCCTAAAATGCTTGGAGATGATGAAGAGTTTATTTACTCCTCTGAGGTTGTAGTATTGATATAATTTATTGTATGGCTCCGGATAATAAGTTCTATATGTTACTAGAAGTAAATAATAACGGTTTCGAATAAAATGAAACATATAAGTGGAATGGAAATGAAATGGTAATGGTATTGATATTAGTAAATGATAATTTACTTAATCCTGAAACCGGTAAATAATGGTTTACTTGATTTTCGATATGATAAATAAAATGGTTTAAACACACCTCTCTAAATGACATCATAGGGGAAGTCCGCACGTGAGGTGAAGCCCCCTGGCTAATGAATGCAGGGTGGATATAGTCCTAGGCCATGGGAGCGCTTATTGTTGTATATTTTTCTGCGATGGGTAGGAGATTCCGGGTGTGGTCTTGACTACCTCGCAGGCTTATGGCCGCTTCCCGACGTCTTGCGATATAGGTGCCCAGGTTGTCTAATGATAGGTCCTGGAAGATGATGGTCATTTAGGGGCGCGCACAGTGGGGAAACCCGAACGGGCGATCTTAGAATTCGTTATATGTATATAATTATAACAGTTCATAATCAAGTGGGACTTGATGTATTTAATATGCCATAAGAGCATGATGGAGTGCCATAAAGAGCACATGTAAATGCCACAAAGAGCATTTGAAAATGATTATTTTCCTGATAAGGAAAGGATTTTTACAAAAGGTAAAATTGAGATAAAATTTCCTTAAAGAGCAAAATATTTTGATTATATATATGTACTTCCTGCTAAGGAAAATATATATGAAATAATTGGCACATTTGGTGAAGTTTTTAGTTTAATGCTTCTTATTTTTGTTCCCACGTAGCTTATGTTTTAAATTGTATAGGTTGCTTCTTATTTCTCTTTCTTCACGATTTATCATACATAATTGTCATACTCTTTATTCATCTGGTAATCATATAGAACCGGGCCCTGACCTGGTTACATTTCTTGTTGCATATTCATCTTGTCTCTGCTCAGGTACTTCGCCGCAAGGATGCCTGATTTGAATTCCTATTCCGATGTTTTCGACGAGCTGTGGTGCAATGCGGGTATTACGGGATACATTTGGTATAGACGTTTTCATTCTTTATTCTAGTCAAGATCAAGTCTTTTATTCGGGCGAGAGGCCCAAGCTGTTGTAAATGACTAATGAAGTGTAATAAGTAACTTATTGTACTTGTGTATTATTGGTGTATCAGTTTAGTGACCGGTTACATATTCGGTCTTTTTATCGTATTCTTGTTGTATTATTTATATATGTCTTGGGGTTTCCCTTATCTTTCAGGAATTGGGTTGTTTGTTTTCATTTATTCACTTTCAAATCAAAAATTTTGGCAACCCGTTTTCTGAAATATTGGGTGGTTATCTTGGATACTCTATATTTTTATTATGATGCTGAGAATGATTCCATCCATGATTCCGTTATATTGGAGTATTGGGCTGGCCACCCCTTATTTTGGTGAGCGGGGTGTCACACAAGTATAAGGTGAAATTTGAAAAAGAAAAAGATTGGGAATTTTTTTTGTCGAGTTGGACTAATTTGATAGAATCTCCGAATGAATCAACATTTAATGAAGCTTGGAATCTTTTTGAGGTTCAATATGCGGAGAAGGATTTTATCCTAAATTACATAAGGAGTACTAGGCTTCCTTCTAAAGAACGATTTGTAAATGTATGGGCCGGAAAATATGAACATTTCGAAAATCGGGTTACTTCAAGGGTTGAAGGTTCACATGCGGTGATCAAGAAATATCTCCATGTCTCGACCGGAAATTTTCGTGAGGTGAAGGAAAAAATTTGTCTTGCTATTGATAATCAATACAAGGAAATTAAAACACAACTTGCTAGTGAAAAACTTCGTGTTCCACACAAATTTTGCCACCCTTTTTTTAAGGAGCTTGTGACGAATGTTTCAATGTTTGAACTTACAAAGCTTTTCAAGCAATATGAGTTGGCTACATCTAATTCATTATTGGGTTCATGTACCGGTATATTTTCAAAGACTATGGGTTTACCTTGTGCACACATGATGAGAGCTAGGAAGGCGAAAAGGTTGCAACTTGATGATATACATCCCCAATGGAGAATCGATAAAAGACTCTTTAGTGATAAACAACATGATGTGGTTAGCCATGATGATCAAATTGGTGGTCTTTTAAAGGAGTTTTGTAGTAAGTATGAACAAATGCCGTTTAGCCAAAAGGAAGATAGTCGGAAAAAAATTGCTCAACTTGTTGATTCATCAATTCCTTTGATAATTGAACCCCCCATCCAACCTCACAAAGGTCGTCCATTAGGTTCAAAGAATAAAAAAGCGGTTATCTCTACAAGTCGCGATCCTTCTGCCTTTGAGATTGTCGAAAAGACCCGAAAATGTAGTATATGTCAAAAACTTGGACATAATAGTCGCACTTGTGCCAAAATGGTTGGTAATACTAGCTTGAACGCGCTTGATGGAAGCATGGTGGAAATGGTGGATTTAAATACACCGTTTTATAACTCTTCATGGTATTAGAAATTCAAGTAAGATTCATCAAACTTATTAGTATTTTTTTTAAAATGTGTTGATTGTGTTTTTTAAAATTTATTGTAAATGAGTAGAGTTCTTACTAATATATATATGTATTTTTTTGCAGATTTGGTGTGGAGGAGTTGTGCAAATTTATTTTGTGTGCTTTGATGAGTAGGATGTAATAACCCTCGCTTATGAGACCGTGTTTTATAGTAATTACTTAGTATAGTAATTGGAACCTAGTGTTGGGTTATGATTCGAATGATAAATTCAATGTAAAAAAGTTGATATTTATTATGGGGTTGCATGCATATCATAATTATGAGAATATATTGCTATGTCATGCTTATTAATATCATCTGAATATAAAATGATATTTGGCTTAATTATGAGACCGGAACCTAAATTGAATTTTAAAATGTCCAAATGATAATTTAGAGGTTGCAGTTGATTCCGGAACGTGTGAAATAGTCAAATAATGTACCATATTGTATTTTATAGTTTTGGGCATTTTTGACTGGTTGTGCCTTAATTAGGCTATTGCGTATTATTTTATCGCACTTTTGATTAATTTAGTGGGGCATTTGGTCTTAAGTCACGATTTATGCCTACTGAGTCTTCTATTTCCCCAAAAATCCCTTCCAAAACCTAAGATAAAAAAGAGAAGAGTGGAGAGAAAGCTTTGGAGATTGAGAGAGATTGCTACTACACCAAGGAAACTGCATATTTGCTGAATCAAGGCAAGTTTTTACTTGCTAAATTGTGTCTTGAGATAGATGACTTGTTATGTTAATGATGTATTGATTTTAGTTTAGAGAACTTAGGGTTTTCTTATGTATTTTGGGTTTTGATTCACTCTAAGTTGATTCATGGGGTTTGAAGATGACCAATAGCATCTTGATGTTCTTATAGTGTTGGTATATGAGTTTGGTTTGGAGAAAATTGGAGTTTGGGTAGAAAATGGAGTCCAAGACTCCATAGCCATTTCTTGGCAAAATCGCAGGCCCGAATCGATTCGGCCCCCTGGGCGAATCGATTCGGTTAGTTCCAGTGCCCAGGTCTTGTTGACCGAATCGATTAGGAATTTATCCGAATCGATTCGGCAGTTATGCAGAAACCCAGATTTTCAGACCGAATCGATTCGGCCCTCTGAGCGAATCGATTCGGCTATTATGCAGAATCTCAAATTTTCTGGCCGAATCGATTCGGCCAAGGGGGCGAATCGATTCGGTAACCCTGCACTTTTTGAAATTTTTCTTTTTCATTTTTAGCCCCTTTTCTTTAGGATTTTTGATTAGGGACCTTCTTAAATGAAGAAAACATAAGGTTTAGAGTTCTAGTTGAGTTGGGTCGACATCCTAGACTCGAAAGGGTTCATCTAGGATTCATTCAAGGGGGAATTTAGGTGATGTTTAGGCATCACTTTTGTCTTGTAGTTTATAAGGGTCTAGAATGTATTAAGGTAAATTTTGGAGACTTTAGAATTCAACTTGAGTTACATTTTGACTTAATGGTTTATAGTAAAGCCTAAAAGAGGCCTTGGGGGATAACTTTGGAGTCTGAATTCCTTATCGAGGATGTTATGTCGGTACGTATCATGTGTAGTTCCGATTTAACTTATACATCTTTTTAAAATGGGAATTGTTAAGGTAAATGATAATTTACTAATCACTTAATGGGAATTAATAAAATGGATGTTACACACCCCTCTAAATGCCATCTTAAGGGAAGTCCGCTCGTTAGGTGAAGCCCCCTGGCTAATGAATGCAGGGTGGATATAGTCCTAGGCCATGGGAGCGTTTATGGTTGTATGTTTTTCTGCGGGGGTAGGGAGATTTCGGGTGTGGTCTTGGCTACCACGCAGGCTCATGGCCGCTTCCCGACGTTTTCGATAGGATCCCAGGTTGTCTTATGTTAGGCCCTGGAAGATGATGGTTATTTAGGGATGCGCTCAGTGGGGAAACCCGGACGGGCGGTCTTAGAATCGTTATATTTATAATTATGACTATTCTAATTATCGAGTTGGACTCGATGGAACATTAATGCCATAAAGAGCAAAATTATGCCGCAAAGAGCATGTTATTGAGATTAGTGCCATATAGAGCACATGATGTCAATTATATTCCTGATAAGGAATGGAAAATGAATGTTTGAATTGAAATATGATTAAAGATGATAAAGGCTTAAGCACTTTTAATCCCGTTTTATTGTGAATCTCACTCTATGTAGTCCTTCACTAGTTCCATTTCCTTATATGCTGTTAACATGCTAGACTATCATCCATGTTTAGTTGTGCATCATTATCTTACTTGTCATTTATCTATTGATCACATATCCCCGGCCCTGACCGGTTTTCCTTTTCTGGTTGTATATGTATATCTATATTATCCGTTCAGGTGTTCCGCCGCACGGTCGCCCGTAATGACTTTTCCCTTTCGCATGTTTTGAGGAGCCGTGACATTGTGCGGGTTTCACGGGATTTTGAGTAGACGCCTCTGTTTATGCTTCTAGTTATGTTCAGTTCATTCGGGCATGTTGCCCAAACTGTTGTAAATGTATAATGAATTTATTATGTAACACTTGATGCTATAAGTATGTTGTATGGATGGTATTGACCGAAGCTTTATTCGGTCCTTCGTATCTTTCGGGATTTCTTATATGCGCTTGTGGGGGTTTCCACCCTCTATTTCTATGATGGGTTGTTGAAAATGTTTTCCTTTTTATTTCAAATCAAAGTTTTTGATAACCCGTTTTCTGGAATATAGAGTGGTTATTCCTTATACTTTGTATATTGTTGTGATGCTGAGGATGATATTATCCATGATTTCCTATTTAAATCGGGGTATAGGGCTGGCCACCCTTTATTTCGGATAGCGGGTTGTCACATAGGACTCCCTTTTGTCACATATTTTTTGTTCCCAATTGTTTGAAGATAGCATTTTCATGGGAATTGGTATTTTGTAAAATTAATATTTTCGGTTTATGCAGTGTACACTGTTATTAGGAGAAACTATTTTTTTGATGTATTTGTGTTGTTGCTGTTATTATGAATGCACTTATAAATATCCACCAATTTTATCATGGTGTATTTGTGATGTTCTGTCATTGTGTTCTTGCAGTTCTGTTATTGGATTGTTGTTCTTGCTGTTTTTTTTTTATTATTATTTATACTATTGTTGGTTGTTGTTTTGTTTTTGGGTTATTAAAGAAGTGTGGTTGCTGTTGGTTTTGGATGATAAAAGGTCAAAAGATTTTTAAGGGTAAAAAGGTTAATAGCTTTTTAAGGGTAATAAGGCCTTTTAATAAAAATGTGGAGTGGAGGAATGAGTAGATGGAGTGGGAATAGTGGGTCTCTTTTTTAAATTTTATTAAATTCTATAATCATTTGAAATTTCTTTCAATTGTTTTATAAATAGTAATTTTTCTTTTTATAAAAAATGACATTTATTTTATAATTATTACAGCGGACTCATGACTAAAAATACAAAAATATGATAGTAAGTTCAAATGAATATTTAAAAGTGAGACTAAATACCCGTGATCCCCTTGTTTTATTACATAGCTTAGTAATCTTTCTCTCACGAACCTTTTTTCTTTAATCCATGTCGTCCATTTCCCTTTGACCTTATTGTTCTCGGGTTCATCATCAACTTTTTCTTCGTCACGTTAAAATCCCACATCAACACACTAATAAATAAATTACCAATATATATATATAATATATACTCACGCGCTATGGCATACTTCATTTAACATTTCTTAATAATATACTAAAGTTTTAAAATAATAAAAATTAAGTTTTTTAACAAAAATTAGATGACCTACATAATAAGAAGATCATCTATAAAAACATCAACACAAAATTTGACTCTGAAGTAGGTGACATGATGGGGAAATTTTGAACGGTTAAAAATGCACATATTTATCCACTTTTTTATTTCACCCACTTTCGGATTTAATTTTTTGATGATTTTTTTTGTAGATGATCTCCTCATTATTTAAATCATGTATACCAAATTTGTTACTATGAGGTATGTTGGAAGCCTCACTTTTTTTAAAAATTAGCATGTTCATATATATATATATATATATAGAGAGAGAGAGAGAGAGAGAGAGAGAGAGAGAATTTGAGCCAGCAAGAGAGGCAGTGGGCATTATTTCGGACCACCGATCGATCAGTCAAGGGGCCGTGATCGACCAGTCATAGCAAATGTTTTGCACTTTTGCCTTCTATTTTCTTTTCCCTTTTCTTTTAATCCAACTTATTATAAATTTGTAAGTTGGATTTTTGGAGAGATGTCTTCATTTTTAGTTAGATTAGGTTTTGTTTGGTTTGGGAGCTCGACCTTCTCTATTAGGTTTTATCCCATTTTGTGTATGCAAGTATACTATTCTTCTTCTTCCCCATTAATATACGTTTCTATTGTCATTTTCAAGCTTTGTTAATTAGTTGCCTTCAATTATTTATTGCTTTATTTACTTACTTCCTTGAAATACATGTTTTAATATGCTTTATAACTAAGTTAGTTTAGGTTGAGATTGATTGAACTCACCCGGGATTAAATGGTTGCTTTGCTTTGCTGATGGATTAGACTAGTTTAAATGGGTTAGGTTGTTCTTGATTTTTTACCTAGGAAATAGTATATATCATGTATGCGTCATATTTACAACCTTGCATGTGTAATTTTCGGGATATTTGTTGATGCCAAAATCATAGTGGGCTTTTATGACAATTTAGGGTTTGAAAATTTTAGATTTGATTAATTGATGAAATGAGATTAAATTTTGATAAACTTATCTTTTCATGTAACCATTTATACTAATTAACTCTCAGTATATAGTTTTTACTCATTTTTGTTAATCCTGATTTAAATGCATGCCTAGTTGTTAATCTTTTGTTAGAAATATTAATTTTACACTTTTATTGAGAAATAATAAATCAATTAACAGCTAGCAACATTCCTTGTGGATTCGATACCTGGACTAACCGTTATTCTCCCGTAAAGGGTGTAATTAAAGTCTAGGATTTTTCATAGTGGTGGGAGCCGAAAACAATGACTAGCGTATGTAACACTTGTTCTTTAGAAAACTTTAACTTTCATCCCTGAAATCTCTCACGAGACAAGACTCGTCCACTAGGGTAATTTAGGGGTTCAATAATTTATTGGATTCGATATCCGGACTAACCGTTATGCTTCCGTAAAGGGTGTAATTAAAGCCTAGGTTTTTGCAAAGTGGTGGGAACCGAAAACAACGACTGGCGTAGGTAACACTTGTTCTTTAAAAAACTTTAATGTGTATGGGTTTCATCCCTAAAATCTCTCACGAGACAAGACTCGTCCATTAGGGTAATTTAGGGGTTTAATAATTTGTTGCATTCGCTAAATGCAATTTTTCTCCCGCAAAAGTGACATTTTTATTGTTATGTTTATATACTATTAATTATCTCTCAATGCTGGCTAGTTTATTTTGTTTCATCCCTAGGGACTAGCAATATTAAAGTTAGGGGGTGTGATACATCGGGGAACGCGACAACACCAAATTCGTCCACAAATCAGAACTTTGAAATTTCCAGGCAAGTATTTATCTTGCTTATTTTCGTTAATGCATCGTTCATGTTAGTCTAGGGTGATTAGGATGAGTTTGGTAGAAGAAAATTCATGTTGGAGATAGGAAAATCGCATGTAGTAATGATTGGAATGATAATCTGGAAACCCCTTCACATGTAGAGGCTTAACCACGAATTTATGATGAATTAGGAGTAGAAATTTCTGGAAAAAGACTGATTAGAACCATGTTAAAGAAATTCTAGGGTTCTTGAGATGTATATGAGTTTTGTCCTATTAATATACGGTTATTGATGAAAAATTGCATGCTTTACGTTGAAGATGTATAATATGGGTTTATACTATTTGTAGTACAAATTTTAGGGAGTTTGGGTGTGAAAAATATGGATTTGATTGAGGTTAGATTATGAAACCCGTAACTGTTAATCTGCAGAATTCGTATACCTGTTTGATCGATCGATCGAACCAGGGGTGTCGATCGATCGACGCATCGATCGATCGAGCCCCTGCCCTCGATCGATCGACCCCTTCTGGCAGACTCACATTTCCCCTTTTGAAAATAGTTAAATTCAAATTAAATGAGTAGAAATATGTGGGCATCCTTATTAAAATAAAATTTGGAAAGTAAAGTCTAAAATGGTTTTGACACTTAGCTTAATTATTTAGGGTGTTTAAATTGGAAAAGTATTTTTCGACAATGATGCTAAGAATGAACCAACTGTTCACCTTGATTTTAATTTAATAAAGGAGTGATCGCCCGATATTTAATTAGGCGGGGTGTCACAGATTTTTTCAGATTTCAAAGAAATTAACAATTCAAATATGAGTTCAATTAAACATGAAATCAACGGAATAACTCTCGAGAGATTTAAAGAGCATATTGTGTAAAACCCCATACTTTCTTTTAGTGGCAGGTTAGCGCGGATTTTGGGGCGCTATTGGAGATTGTTTATTTAGCGTGGATTATTTGAGAAGGATTTTAATACAAGAGATGAGAAGATTGTATTTATTTTGATGTATAGAGCATTTGGAGATTTATTTGTGTATCGAGATAGATAGTTGTTTTATTTCGAGAGACTTATTGTATTTATTTGAAGAAATTGATATTTGTGGTTTCTCTCTTGTTTGTTGTGGGATTTTTAGATGCTCTATACCTTATTATTTGTGAAATTGATTTAGTTTATCGACAGTAGCGCTCCATTCGCTCTCTCCGGGTGGGCGGGGTGTTACAATATACACATATATATACACACATACACATACACACACATATAGAAATGAAAGAGAAAGAGAGGAAAAAAAACATACCTTAGAGAGAGAGAGAGAGAGAGAGAGCAGAAATCGCTTAGAGAGAGAGAGAGAGGGAAAACCAAAAAAGGGTAGGAAAAAAGAAGACTAGGGCTTTTTTTATTGCAGAAGTTGTCACGGTCGTGTCAATGTCATTGACCGTGATAATTCTTTGTCACGGTCGTGTCAAGGTCAATGACCGTGACACAAAACGCGTATTTTTTGTCACGATCAATGACCTTGACAAGAGTGGCCGGCTAAAAGGTGACAATTTTGTCATTTTGGTGTAGTGAATTTTGATGGGATAAATATCTTATCGAAGAATCAAAGGAACAAATTAAATCTGTCGTCCAACAAGATGCCAATGGCCTCCCAATTTTTGATGAAAACATTGGAATGGGAATTCAGATGGAGTTAACACTCTAGTTTTTACAATAATAAAATATTTTTTAGGAACACCGAGTAATATAACCTCAAGAATTCATGATCAACTAAGTAACCTTAGATGCCCAACTTTAAGCGATTTTAGATGGTACAAAGATGTTTTCACATCACGAGTAATGCTTAGAGACGATAGTAATGAACCATTTTTAAAAGAAAAAATTATTAATAGTTTACCAAATTTATTTGCTCATAAAATAAGAGAAGTTCTAAGTAACACAAATGGACACATTGATTATAACAATATTACATATGGAGACATAATAAGTACAATCCAGAAAGATGGATTAAAAATGTGTATAGATTTGATAATAAGCAACCAGGCTAATAAAGAAAAATTAAAGGCAAAATATGAAATGGGAAATTTTTGTGAACAATATGGTTTGAACCCTGTTGCAACATCAAGAAATAAAAATTACAAGTCATACCCAAAACAATACAAGAGACATAAAAAAAACTATTTCAAAAATAACAAATTCTACAATAAAGAAAATAAAGAATTTTATAAAAAACATAAAAAATCACAAACTAATCCACAATATAAGAAAAATGATAAAAGTAAAGTAAAATATTATAAATGTGGAGAAACAGGTCATTACAAATCGGAATGTATGGTAAAATACAAAATTAACCAGTTGCAACTATCATCTGAAGTAACACAAGAAGTATACAAAAAAATTTAACTAAAAAATTCTTCTAGTGAAGGTGAACAAAACACTGATTATGAATCATCAAGTTACTATGAATCAGGTACAAACTCTAGTTCTCCAGATATAAAATTAGGATGCAAAGACAACTGTTGTAAAACTATCAATGTTCTCATACACACACAAAAGGGGAAGCAGCCATTGGTATCAGAGCCAAGTACTTAGTTATTGTGTTTCATCTATATTTCCAGTTCTCCTTTAAAGCCAAGTTCTGGCCGATTTGATTCTTACACCCTTTGTGTTTTATCATCCCAACTTGTTAGATCACCTGAACAGTAAATTCGGTATCCAAACAATAAGACCTAAGAGAGTGGCCTGAGCGGATAGGTTTGAGAGGGTATGTATTGAAATATTTTAAGAAAACAAACATGAAAATTGTAAAAAGAAAATAGGTTCCTTTAAAAGCTTTAAAATGAATAGATTATTTAGATCAAATTCTTTGACTAGTTCTAGCTCTAGGTCTTCTTTAGCTTTTCCCCCAGACATAATAAATGAAGAAGAACATGTTTATGAAGAAGCAAATTGAGATTTAAATGATTGGAATATTCCCAAAGTCCCAACAAAAGAAATTTACAAAACTAGTTTCCTAAAGTTATCCTTTAGTACTAATTACAATGTTAAAACTGTTGAACATGTTTATGCTTTAAATAAAGAACACGATAAAATTCAACTATTAACTAGTGAAGCTATTACAAAATAAAGAAAAAATGGATTCAATTTCCTACACATGGGATTAATACAAGTAGCAGTTAAACCATTAACCAGTAAAGGAATAAATGCCTCTATCCTCTTATGTCTTAGAGATGCTAGACATACTAATTACAATATTAGTATTTTAGGAATGATGAAATCAGGCCTTTTTAATGGTCCAATACATTTTAATTTTTTTCCTGATTTTACATTAAGTTTACATATTAAAAACCATGACACTAAATATTAAAACATCTGGATATGAAATGTTAGAAGGAAGTAAACCACTTGCTTTAATTTACAGAATTTATTACAAATATTTAAGGACAAATCTGAATGTCCACGCTTTAATAAAAACTCCAAAAGACAAAACTCTACTCATACAAAGAAGTACAAATGATGCTAATATTTAAGTCCCTAGGTCAATAAATTGGAAAGATATTAATTTACCAAACGATTGGTTATTAGAGAATGAAAATCATCCCCGAAAAATGCAAAACAATGCTATTAATCTTGAACGAATCCAAGAATACCTTGACGGATCAGTTATAATAAGTTTTGATCAACCACGGTTTAAAAATATCCATATTAGAGATGATAGTAAATCCAGAGATGATAGTAAATCCCAAACGAGTTATTCAACAAGAAAAGATGATGATCTAATACCTAGACGTAATCTTAAGTTAAAAGAAATTGATACAACTTCCCAAGTAAGTAAACCTTGTTATACAGCGACCTCAAATTTTAATGATGATGAAGATCAACATTCCCCCACTCAAACAGATTTTGAAATAGGTTCAGTAAATCACCATTTATTAACAATCAATAAAGACTATAAAATTGATATGATTAAATGAGGAGAAGATTTTGAGTCAAAAGAAAACTGTACTAAACGACGAGCATATCGAGAAAAGTACTCCCCGAGAGAAAAGGATAAAATAATAAGAAAGTGGAAAACTTTAATGAATGAAATAAGAACGGACATAAACTTCTTTGACTATTTAGATAACTATTATCACAAAATAAATGTCCTAACAAAAGTAAAATGGACAAAACAAGACAAAACTACAGTCTCGTCTAGTCACCCTCCACTAGAAACCATTTTAGTAAATCACATGGGAACATAAATAGTTGCTACACCCTTTGTAATGATGAAATCAAAAAAGTTATTGAACAAAATAATTACACTAACCAATACCTGAATACTTTAGGAAAACAACTAGAATCCATTGAAAACAAGTTAGACAAACCAAACCTACCATATAAAAGAGAAATACCTTTAATTCAACTTCCAAAGGTCCGAAAAGGAATAAATTTACAAATAAAGTATGAGAAAACTCTAGATAAAATAGAAAAAATGCTTAAAGATATCAAAGAAGAATCATCAAAGACTATTACAACTATCAACAAAAATACCTATATTAACCAAACAGACTCATCCCAAGAATCTTCTACAGATGAAGATATCCAGACTATTGAAAAATAATTTACTAATGTTGAATTAAATAGAATAAAAAACTCCAGAGTAACTTCAACCACCTTAACAAAAAATTGGTATACAAGACCAACACCCCAAGATTTGTAATATGAAGAAAGAAATATACACAATCAATTCTCGGTTTCATCGGATAGACTTTATGAATGGAACATAGATGGATTATCTGAACAAGAAATCTTAAATAAAATGCAACACATATATATGGTTGTCAACAATTACCTAAACAATCAAAACATTCCCCAAACAGATATAGTTGAACTTTTAACAACAGGATTCACCGGTACATTAAAATCTTGGTGGGATAAACATCTTACCGAAGAATCAAAGGAACAAATTAAATCTGTCATCCAACAAGATGCCAATGGCCTCCAAATTTTTGATGAAAACATTGGAATGGGAATTCCAGATGGAGTTAACACTCTAGTTTTTACAATAATAAAATATTTTTTAGGAACACCGAGTAATATAACCTCAAGAATTCATGATCAACTACGTAACCTTAGATGCCTAGCTTTAAGCGATTTTAGATGGTACAAAGATGTTTTCACATCACGAGTAATGCTTAGAGACGATAGTAATGAACCATTTTGGAAAGAAAAATTTATTAATGGTTTACCAAATTTATTTGCTCATAAAATAAGAGAAGTTCTAAGTAACACAAATGGACACATTGATTATATCAATCTTACATATGGAGACATAATAAGTACAATCCAGAAAGAGGGATTAAAAATGTGTATAGATATGAAAATAAGCAACCAGACTAATAAAGAAAAATTAAAGGCAAAATATGAAATGGAAATTTTTTGTGAACAATATGGTTTGAACCCTGTTGCACCATCAAGAAATAAAAATTATAAGTCATACCCAAAACAATACAAGAGACATAAAAAACTATTTCAAAAATAACAAATTCTACAATAAAGAAAATAAGGAATTTTATAAAAAACATAAAAAATCACAAAGTAATCCACAATATAAGAAAAATGACAAAAGTAAAGTAAAATGTTATAAATATGGAAAAACAGGTCATTACAAATCGGAATGTAAGGTAAAATTCAAAATTAACCTGTTGCAACTATCATCTGAAGTAACACAAGAAATATACAAAAAATTTGAACTAAAAAATTCTTCTAGTGAAGGTGAACAAAACACTGATTATGAATCATCAAGTTACTATGAATCAGGTACAGACTTTAGTTCTCCAGATATAAAATTAGGATGCAAAGACAACTGCTGTATAACTATTAATGTTCTCACTAAACAAGAAGAACAGGAAGAATTACTAATTGATTTAATTGGAAAAATAGAAAATCGAGAATTAAAATCACAATACCTTTCAAAATTTAAAAAATTATTATCCAAAGAAGAAAGTGGTATAAATACACAAAACAAGATAAGTCTTGATAATACTTTAAAATGATTTAAAACTCACAAGGAAGTTACATTACAAGATCTCCAATGAGAAGTTAACATAATTAAACAAGATATCAAAGACATCAAAATAGAAAGTAAAGAATTAAAACAAGATATCACTATTTTAAAAGTAGACCAAACTTTTCAAAAGTAACAAGTCATCTCCTCAGAAGAAAATGAACCAGAAGCTGAACAAAAACCTAAAATAGTAACAACGGAAGAAACTGATTATCAAGTAAATATCATAAACCAAATTAATTTACAAAAATGGCATGTACAAGTAACTTTAATTATTAACAAAAAAGTCATAGCATTAATTGATTCCGGTGCAGATTTAAATTATCTACAAGAAGGATTAATTCCAACCAGGTATTATTATAAAATATCTGAACGATTAAACTCAGCCAATGGAATTAAAATGCAAATCAAATACAAACTACCCAAAGCAGATATTTGTCAAAATAATGTTTGTTACAAAACTCCTTTTGTTTTAGTAAAAAACATTACTGACAAGGTAATCTTAGAAATTCCTTTTCTTTGTCTTCTATATCCGTTCACAACTAGTGATACTGGAATAACCTCCCTAGCCTTAGGCCAACAAGTAAAATTTGAATTTCTTTCAAAACCAGAAGTCAGATATTTAAAAACACTAAAAGATTTTTCAATATCAGTAAACCGTCTCCAATACAAGATAAGACAATTAAATTTTTTTAAATGAAGAAGTAAGATACAAAAGGATTGAAGATCAACTTACTAACAAGATTCTCCAAGATAAAATTGAAAATTTCAAATTAAAACTAACAAATGAAATCTGTTCCGATCTACCAAATGCCTTTTTACATAGAAAGAAACATATAGTAGCTTTGCCATACACCAAAGATTTTAATGAAAAATTTATCCCTACCAAAGCAAGACCAATCCAAATGAATATAGAAGATATGGAACTGTGTAAAGATGAAATTAATGATTTATTACAAAAGGAATTATAAGAAAAAGTAAATCTCCTTGGTCATGCCCTGCATTCTATGTCAGAAAAAATGCCGAATTAGAACACGGAGCACCCAGGCTAGTCATCAATTACAAACCACTTAATAAAGTTTTAGAATGGATAAGATATTCAATCCCAAATAAATGTGACCTCGTGAACCGATTAAATCAAGCAACCATTTTTTCCAAGTTTGATATGAAGAGTGGATTTTGGCAAATACAAATCCATGAAAAAGATAGATACAAAACTGCATTCACAACCCCCTTTGGTCACTATGAATGGCGTGTCATGTCATCTGGCCTAAAAATGCACCTAGTGAATTCCAGAATATCATGAATGAAATATTTGACCCTTCATCCCATTTTATGATTGTCTACATTGATGATGTCCTCATCTATTCCCACACAATTGACGAACATTGGAAACACTTAAATTTATTTTTTGAACTAATAAAAATTAATGGTTTAGTGGTTTCAGCCTCGAAAGTCAATCTATTCCAAACAAAAGTTATATTTTTAGGTCATAATATTCACCAAGGAAAAATTAGTCCCATAGATAGGGCCATCCAATTTGCTGATAAATTTTCTGATGAAATCCTTGAGAAAACGCAACTTCAAAGATTTCTAGGATCATTGAACTACATTGCTGAATTTTATCCAAATCTTCGTAAACAATACAAACCATTATTTGAACGGCTACAAAGTAACCCTCCCCCTTGGACTATAGAACATACCTCGATAGTTCAAAATGTCAAGAAACATGTTTAAACCCCTACCTTGTCTTGGTCTTTCTACACTTCATTCAAAATCATTGAAACCGATGCCTCTGACATTGACTACGGAGGTATTCTTAAACAGAAAATTAACCCTCATTCCCCTGAACAAATTGTTCGATTCTATTCCGGAGTCTGGAATAAAGCGCAAATTAATTATAGTACTATTAAAAAAGAAATATTATCTATTGTTTTATGTGTTTCGAAATTTCAAAGTGACATTTTAAATAAAAAAATTTAGTCCGTGTGGATTGTAAAAGTGCAAAATATGTTTTAGAAAAGGATGTCCACAATATTGCTTCTAAACAAATTTTTGCTAGATGGCAATCTATACTGAGCATTTTTTATTTTGATATTGAGTGTATTAAAGGAAGTGAGAATTCCGTCCCTGATTTTCTCACACGTGAATTTCTACAGAATAACAATGACGGAGAAAAATTCCCAGAAGACAACTAGAGCCCTCGCTCTACCCACAAGCCAACCTTCTACTAAAATTGCATCCCCTCTCCAAGTAACAAACAGATACCAGGTCCTTGGAAACATTCCAAGAGAAAATTTTAGTTACAGTTCCACTCTTGCCACTCCTGCAGAGTTTGGACCTTCTTCTAGTCAATACCTAGTCAATGACCCATTTGCTACACAACCCATTCAACAAATTACGAAAACCAAATTTTATAATCACCCTGCTAAAACTGATTATGTGCTCAAACCAAAATTTTCAAATTTATTTTCTATTGAGCCAAATCACAACCATATTAAAAATCCAATTGATTTAGTAAAAAACTATTTTCCTCCCTCTTGGCACTTCACTCCCCACCATCCTGCCAAGACTTTAAAATTTTACATGGATATTCTTTATTCCCCAGAATCAGTTCGTATTAAAGCAATCACCGATCGCAACGAGTCGTCAAGGATTCTTTACCATTCCTTGAACATTAATAATATAATCTCTCTTAAAGATTGGGGATCCCATCCCTCCATTCTAAAAACCCTCCCAAGTCATCAAACTCTGTTTAGTTATTATAATTATATTGAAGCATGGTTTAAAGTTCTCTTTTACCAAAATGAGTCATTCACTCATTCTTGGTTTCTTTGCTTTAATCAAAAATTTAAAAGTCAAATTCCTTCTTGGTTTTCCCGGTGGTGGACACAACATGGTTATATCCCGGATATCCTACCTGCAGACCTCCAAGAACAAGTTAAATATTTTTTCGCAGTCTTTAAAGTAAATGAACATAATTCTCAATTCCCAGTTTTACTTTTGTTCTGTAGTAAATACAAAGTTCCATGGATATTCAAGTGGCAATATGCAATACAGTAGTCAACAATAGGCCGACAATTTTATGTTAAATTGTGGGACTCTTTCAATCAACAAAGGATTATTAATACTGTCCAAATGGAGTTTCCTTGCCAACCAGTCATTCCAGTCCAAGCAGTCCAAGCAGTTAAGAAATCTAGTCAAGGTTCTATGGATACATCGTTAGCCAAGTCAAAAAAGTCCCAGCAGCTCAAAGATTTAGCAAAGCAGCTTCTTCTTCAAGCTGAAGCCTAAGAGGAAAATTATTGTTATCCCACCTCTTCTTCCGACTCAACAAATAGTCACCAAGTTAGCACATCAGATCCATATTCGAGTTCATTATTCCAAGATGCCCAAGACCCTTATAGTTTGTAATAAATTTTATTTTTACAGGATAATATTTGGTTAAAATTTAATGATGAGCTACTATTCATGAACAGTAAACATATTCCTCGACATGTTACTATTCATAAACAGTGATGAATGATTAAAATATTCCCCGATAAGTTAGTATACATGAACAGTGCCATCGAACGGGTTTACAGTATATCAACTAGCAGTTTACCCAAGGTTAAAATTAGTTACTCAAGGTTAAAACAGTTTACCCGAAGTTAAAATCAGTTACCCAAGGTTAAAGCAGTTTACTTGAAGTTAAAAGCAGTTCACCCGAAGTTAAAGTCAGTTACCCAAGGTTAAAGAAGTTCACCCGAAGTTAAAGTCAGTTACCCAAGGTTAAATCAGTTCACCCGAAGGTTAAAGCAGTTCACCCGAAGTAAAAGCAAAGGAGTTTCAACTATAAATAGAGCATTCAGTCATCCATTCAAGGCAGAGTCCAATTTCCTATCTCACTACTGCAAACTCTCTCTCTATCTCCATCTCTCTATTATTCTCTCAGTTTTCATTCTTATCTTGTATTAAACATTATGCTTTCAAGTTCATCCGGTTCAACCAACTGTATTAATCAGTAATCTTTGTAAGTTTACTTTCAGTTATTATAATTTCAATTTTCAGTATTAATTTCTGTTTTTATTATATGCGTTGCTTATATATATATATATATATATATATATATATATATATATATATATATATATATATATATATATATATATATATATATATATATATATATATATATATATATATATATATATATATATATATATGTATATATATATATGTACCATTTTATACAAAAACATTACTTGTTTCAATTAATTCACCTTAATCTTATAAAAGAACCCTCTTTTAATTGACTTGACATTTATTTCCCGATTTAATGCACCCGGTAAAATACTTTGAACAAAATACTATTGGTTTAAGGAAAAGCACTTCTTTCACAAAAATTGCCCATTTTCTCGCACTAAATTCACCTTTGTATTTTCCTTGAGAATCACCTTTCAACACACATAAGGACCGTAGAGAAAATATTTATTTTTTGTTGAAAACCTTTCGTAAACACACTCGCGTGTGTTAATTATGGGTTAAACCTCTTTAGGTTTCTTAATTCCCCATTTAATCACTTCACTTTACCATTCCGTTTATTTCATGGACATTAGCCAATTTCTTTCATTACTTGTTAACGTTATCTTTCAATCGGAACATATATCATTTTAATTCAAGTTAAGTTGTGTTTTCTTACATTCATCACACAACCCATTACTTGACATGTTCCAGTTTTCTCATTATCTTTTCTCGAATCCTCCAATAATTGCGTACTTTAATGAGCTCCACACCTTTGGGTACGTTACCATATGCTCTGGCTAATGTTTTTGGGTCTTTCACCATAAGACTCCTGGACTTCTAAATACTTTTTTGGTCTCATTTGAGTCTATATTAATGTGTATTAACATTTATCAAATGTTCAAATTATTCCACTTTTATCGATCGAAACCAAAATTCGGGAATTTCACGCCACCTTGTGTTACACTTTGAAAATTACCATTTCTTGTCATTTACACACTTACGTTGGTTTTATACAAAAAAAACCCACTTATATTTAGGACTATTTTATGTAATCCCTTTTCTAAAATTTTATATCATAAAAATATTATATTCTATGTAAAATTACTATTTTACCCATTTGTTTCCAAACTTGTCTCTTCCTCTATTATCACAAGTGTTAATTTCCAAAAAAAAAAATTACGCACATTAACTTCTTAAATTTTTTTAACTTGTCAACACTCATTTACATTTTGGAGTAACATAATTTTCATGTTGAAAATCCGGTTGTTTCGTTACTCTCTTTATCCTATAAATCATTTGGAAGTTTTAGGACTTCTTTACAAGGAAAGAAGTATTCTCACTTATTGTTGTTTCAAAAAATTAGACTAGGCCTAATTAATCGATCACAAATAAAATAAACAAGACACAAGAAATTTTAAAGTGGTTCGGCTCAAAAGAATACCCTGCGTCCACTGTTCTGTATTGGTGGTCTTGAGTTATTTTTTCGGTCCTCTTGCAATGAGGGTGATACAATGTTTTTATAACCCAAGAGGGGTATTTTTCGTTGTCGTGTGAAAGGATGGGATGCCTTTATTTATTAGGCATTTTACAACAAGACATAATGGCAATTAAATATATGAATGTTGTCGCTTCATTGGTAATACAAGCTGTAAGACTGCTGGCGCTTGGTTGGCTGAACATATTAGATTTTCGGCTGTTGGTCGGGTAACTATGTTGGTCGGTCTTCCTTATTGGTCTGGATTTTCTATCATGTAGACTTGGACTTGTTCCACATTGGATGACACGTTCTGACTTGTGATTGGTCCACGTAGGATGGTAAATTTTGGTATCAACAGAAGCCCCCAATGTTTCATACTTGGAGTTTATGCGAAAGTGAGGAACATTATGTTTCACCAGTAGTTTGGGCTATTTGGTTTAGCTGTAGACCTTCCAGACTTGTGAAATTTATCTATTTGATTGTTGATTTTTTAGCGCAAATGGCAATTTCGTTTCAAATTTTAGCGAACTTTTATGGGGTCTCTTCATCTTTTCCTTTGTCATTTTCCATAAACCCAAACGTCGTTTGCTTTAATCATTAATTTTCCCAGTTTTTGATACGTCTTATAAAAAGGGTGGTAAACACTTCGATCATCTTTTACCTCTTACTTATGATTCTGCTGCTGTGTTATTTACTTTCGTGCGATCTTTTTCTTTTCTGTCTTCAGTTCTTGCTGAATCCTTAAATCTTTGTAAGAATATTTCTTCTCTTCTTCTTTGTTTTCTTCATCATGGTTTACTCTATAGAGTCACTTGATAAGTTCAGAATCGATTTTAATGTTCCATCTTGGGTTGTATTAGAACATCCCACTTTTCCTTCTGATTTGTTCTCTCTTGCTGAGGGTCATTGGTTTCCCTCCATCTTTATTACTGAATGTGGTTTCATATTTCCTCCCAATCCCCTGTGTTTGGAGTTTTTTGAATATTTTGACATTGTACCTGTAAGAGTGGCTCTTAATACATGGAGAGTTGTAAATGGAGTTTATAGGTTAAATCAAATTTATGGAACCCTTCTAGGGATTTCAAAAATTATGTTTTGTTATAAATGGGTAACTAGTGACACCACCTTTTATTTGAAAACTAGGGTTATTAGTAAAGCTTTAGTAGTTAATCTCCCCGATCCTAATAGGGATTATTTTGATCATGGGGTCATTGTAAAAAATTGGCAATATGCCCCTTTAGTTGGAGTTTCTAAATACCAAGGACCTAGATATCCGGTCTTTGGCAATGGAATATGTTGTTTTATGTTTTATTAAATTTGCCCTGTTTATGTTTGATAAAATGTCATACTGACTATTGTTTTATAAATTAACTTGCAGTTGAGCAAAAATGAAAGTGACCTAAAGAGAGTGAAGTAAATTTGAAAGAGTTAAAGTTTATCTGGGGTCTTCATAAGGCAGTTGCCAAAGAGCACATTAGGTCTGCTTCCTATCTACTCAAGTACAAAAACACTATTTCTTCTTTTATTGCCAGAACTACTGCCTCTCCTGCTCTGGTAATTGATCTTGAACAAGAGGCTGTTGTTGATTCTAATACTCCTCTATATGAAATTATGAAGAAGAGAAAATTTCCTGACCTTTACAGCGGTAGCGCTTCTGGTTCCCAATCATCTGTTGAAGGGGATAAGAATAAAATAGGGGATGTTATAAAGCCCCCAACCCCCAAGGGTCCAGTCCTTAAAGATCCACGCCCCAAAGACCTGGCTCCTAAGGATGTAGCTCCCAAAGAGGTTGAAGTTCCTCTGAGGAGACTTAGGAGAGGGCTTGTAGAGAAGTAAATCGACCAAATGGCCGATCAACTGTCCTTGGTTGATTTACCCTCCTCTGATGCTGTTCCTCCAATAACTATTACTCCTGGTTTAGCTAGGAGGTTGATCAAGTCTGGTACTTTTCCAGACCACAGGGGGGTCGATGCCAAGCTCTCTAGAACGAGGGTCTCTGAATTGGCTGCTCAGAACCTTGCATCAGTAAGTAATTTCTATTCTCTTTATTTGGTTGTCATTTATATTCTTCATATGCTCACTTTAATCTTTATCTTTTGTAGTTCTTGGTACAATTCAATAATATGCTGGAGAATGATGATGCAATTAAGGCTTCTTCTTCTTCTTTTTCAAATGAGGTGGAAGAAGCCTTATCTGGTCTAAAGAAGTCTCTACTTGAGTCTCAGCAGGCCTTAGAAACTGAGAAGAGCACTTGGGCAGAGAAACTGAAGACAGCTGAAACTTCTCGTCAAACGTCTGATACAAATGCCCTTGAAACAAAGAGCAGTTCTAAGGAAGCTGGGCTCCAGAAAGAGGAAGTTAAGCGCCAGAAAGTGGAAGCTGAGCGTAGGGCAGAGGCTGCTGAAGAGAAAGTTTATTGTGAAGGCTTCCTTCAGTGCTGGTTAGGACAAGGGCTGGAACAAAGTCATTTCTATTGCTTTTGCTCAGATTGAGTATGAAGAAAAAATATTTTAGAGATGGCTGGGATACTGCCCTTCAAGAGTTGAACGCAAATGGAGACTCTAAATTTTTTTCAGAGGTATATTCATGGTTCTCCTCTAGTCATAGAGGATAAGGTTGAAGATAAAGCTGCTTCTGAAGAGTCTTTAATCGTGGTTGAGTCTTCTAACAAATAACCTGAAGTCTATGAGTCTTGTATTTATCCAGCCGAGCAAATCGAGCAACTCCAGCCTGTAGCTCCTTCTTCTGAGCAGAGCAAGAAGGTAGAAAAGGATAGGGAGAAGGTGTAAAGTTGTTCGATATTTTTCCCTTTCCCTTTTATTATTTTTTCCCTTTGTTTTGATTGTATTTGAACTCTTTGTTATCAATAAAAGAACCTTTTATTGTTCCTTTTTTGTCTTCTGTTGATTATACCTATTCTCCATCCTTGTTGTTGATTGGTGGTTATTTCTTCTTACTAGTTCATTACAAAGATGGAATAACTATCTTCTCATAATACCGAGCTACTGAGGAAATGTAATGCTTTTTTTAAAGCTGGTCATATGGACTTGTCCGAAGAAGAAATCACTCAGTTACTCGGTGTTGATGCCTTAGATCAAGTTAAAGAATCCTATAATTATTTGAAGTACTTACTTGATCGGGCTGTAGCAAATAATGTTGTCTATTATGAAATGATAGAATAACTTTAAGAAGAGTATAAAGAATCCACTGAACTGTTGCACCAGAGCTATAAGCAGAATTATAAAAGCTTAAGTGTAGGTCGGGTCTTTGATAAATTTATCTCTGTTTATAATAAAAAGGAAGCGTTACTTAAAGTTGAAGTTGAAGAAACTAGGACTGTTGCCAAACTCCTGGAAGAGAATAATAATAATTTGAGGGTTGAAGTGATTCTTCTGAAGTCTTCCTCTAGAACTGTTGTTATTATTATAGATGAAGGTTATTCCTTTTTAGAAGCTGAGAATGCCACATTGAGAGATGAATTGGAGGCCTTAAAAAATATTAAGTTCACTTCTCCTTCCCGAGCTAGAAATAAGCCTGGCCGAGGAACCACAGAGGAAATTAAGACCCAACAGGCCCTTGCCAATCAAGTTGCACAGCTAAAATCAAAAGACCAAGCTATTGTTGAGATGTCCCAAAAGTTGTAGACCTTATCTGAACAACTATCTACTCAATCTTCCCAATTGGAGGTTAAGGATGGGGAACTGAAGAAGCTGCAATAATAAGTTGATTAAATAACTTTTCAATTTCATAAACAACCCAAATAATTTTGAATGGATGGGTATAATGAAGCTTTGGGACATTATGATGATAGACTTCAACAGGCCCAGAACGAATCCTATAAATGGGTTTGGATAAACGCTTTAACTATGATAAAGGTGGATAAGAACGACTCTCTATGGGATTGGTATGATCTGGGATTGCTGCAGCTTGACAATCCTCCATTCAAGTTAGATGTTAATTGGGTACCTGTTCACCGTATTCCCCAATACTAGATTTCTAAGTACTTGAGGGATTATGAACTGCATGATGAACTAGAGATCATCCTTCCTCCTTATTTTCTTGACCGTTCTAGTAGCAGTAATACCAGGATGCTTCAGGACCTTAACTTCATTAACTCTCCTTTTAGTTTAGATGATCCTCCAGCTGGCATGGATCCTGTCTCTAAGGCTGAAGGAAAGCGTCCTGTAGAATAAACTTTTATATTTTATTTTTTCATGTTTAATCAACAATATGTAATCCTTTAATTTTAATGAAAAGTTTATTTTATGAAAGGGTCAACTTTTAATCAATCTCTGAGTGTTTTCTTAGTCATTGACTATGAATATATAAACTTTTTTAGTTAATCTCTAGTTTTTTATCGGTTCTATTGATATCCTTAGGATTATCCTAAGTTTTCTACCAATTACCAATGTTTCACCATGGTTCTACTAATGTACCTGAATTTTATGGTAATTGCATTAGTTACCTATGGTTCCCAGGCGTGAGTGGAACATTTGTCCATCTTTTAGCCCAGTTTAGATGAAAACTATTCATCCATGTCTTCGTTAACTAAGCATTTGGGACTTACTATTTGGCCTTGCGTGGTTTTATATGTTTGATAATCGACTTTGTTGGTGTCATTATTGATGCCGACCAACTTTATTGGTAGTTGCTATTGAAACTGACCAACTTTGTTAGTGGTTTTATTGATGCCGACTAACTTTGTTGGTGGCCTTCATTGATACCGACCAACTTTGTTGGTGGTTTTATGGACGGTGACCAACTTTATTAGTGGCCTTTGTTGTTAGCGACCAACTTTGTTGGTGGCCTTCATTGATACGAACCAACTTTGTTGCTGGTTTTATTGATGTCCACCAACTTTGTTGGTGGCCTTTGTTGTTACCAACCAACTTTGTTGGTGGCCTTCATTGTGTTTGTAAGCGCATAGCACTATTACTCCAAAAAAGAAAACAAAAAAGAACAGTAATGGAAAGTCATGTTCTCATAAAATTTGAAGTGAACTGAGTACAACATAACTACATTTACTGATAGTACTTATTCAGGTGTTCTGCATTCCATGGGTTCTTGAATTCTTCCCCTTTCGAAGTCTCAATCCGATATGTGCCTGGTCAAATAACTGCATTAATATGATAAGGCCCATGCCAATTGGCTTCTAGATTATTGCTCTTCTGAATCACTTTCTTTAAAATATAATCACCCTCTTTTAAATTGCTCGACGTGATCCTCTTATTGTAGAAGCGTGCAGTCCTTTGTTGATAGGTCGTATTCCTTAAAGCTTCTAGCATGTCTAAATCTAGCCTTCTCATCAAATCACTAATTGGGGTATTGAAGTTAAGAACTATATGCATAGGTAAACCTAGATCAACAGGAATTACGACTTCAGTGCCAAATGCCAATATGTAGGGAGTTTCTCCAGTAGCTGTTCTGGAAGTTATTCGGTAAGCCCACAAGACATAATGCAGTTCATTCATCCAATTTCCTTTGCATTTTTCAACGTTTTCTTCAACCCATTCAGTAAAGTTCTATTAGTTACCTTTGTTTAGCCAGTTGCTTTGAGGATGGCCAGGAGCAGAGTAGATTTTTTGGACATTGGACTGGGCACAATAACCAGCGAATTCGTCGTTATCAAACTGTGTGCCATGATCAGTTATAAAGTCATAAGGTAAGCCATACCTTCATATAATACTCTTTCAAATAAACTGATAAACCTTTTCACAGAACATATCGATCAACGGTTCAACTTCCACCCATTTAGTAAAGTAATCAACAGCTACAACCAGGTATTTGAGCTTTCCTTGGGTGGTCGGCAGAGTCCCAACTAAGTCAATCCCCCACATAGAAAAGGGCCAAGGGGATGTGATTAGTGTTAGGAGAGCTTGCGGAGCCTTGTATATGCTGGAAAACCTCTAGCACTTATCACACTTTTTGGCAAAAACTGCAAAATCTGCTCGCATATTTGGCTAGTAGTATCCTTGTGTATGAATTCTCTGCAACAACGTTCTTCCTGCTACATGGGCTTCACATGTCCCTTCATGGACTTCTATAGTTAAATCTTTCACTTCAACTGGATGTAGACACCGTTATAGACCAACAGTTAATCCTCTTCTATATATCACACCACCATCTAGCACATATCTTGCAGCTTTGTATTTAACCCTCTTAGCTTCAAAAAGATCAGTTGGAAGAATCCCATCTTTAATATAAGCTCTCATGGGATCCATCCAAGATGTCCCCATATCAACTGCAATAAAGTTAACCATCAGATCCTCATCAATGCTCATGTTAACTAGTATCTCAATAGGAATAGTTCTTCATATCTCCATTTTGGTTGCTGAAGCTAACCGAGCAAGTGCATTTACTCAGGCATTTTCCAATCTTGGAATTCTGACCATCTGGACAACTAGCAAAGTGGCAATTATTTCTAAAGTTTTGGCCAAATATCTGCTCATTGGTTCTCCTTTCACTACATAAAAGCTCAACACCTAATTTATAACTACCTGCGAATCATTGTACACCAAAATTGCTCAGCGTTCAGTGATTTAGCTAAATTTAAACCAATAATCAGAGTTTTATACTCTACCTCATTATTGGAGGCTTGAAATTGGAATCATAGAGCGTACTCTATATCTATCTCGTTTGGAGTATAGCGAATGATTCTAGCTCCATATTCGGTTACACAAGATAACCCGTCAACATATAAACTCCATAGGCTATCGCTGTCAAACGCTTGGTTTGTCAGAATCCCTTGATGGAAAATTTTATCCTTCACCTCCTCATATTTCCTCTTCATCTCCTATAGTCCACTGGATGGCTCTGGTTGGTCTTTTTCTACAATTTTCCATGTATGGAATTGGTCGGGCGTATCTCCAGTACGTCTGCTAACTCCTGTATATTGATCGGCTATAGTCCCTTATTGCTCGGGGGCCTCTGGGTAAGTGGATTATGCAATAAAATCGGCCACAGCTTGGACTTTGAAAGCAGTCCTTGGTTCATATATTTAGACACACCATTCTATTACCCCATGACTCTCCTTAGGTCCCTAGTACCTCCCTTCATAACTGTAAACCCAAGTCACGTCCCGAGTACTGACCTGAAAGCCATCGGGCGCTCCCCGGCTCAGTTTGACCCAAAAGTCAAACTCTTCATCTCGACCGAGACTGAATAAATCTTCGAAGGGCAATGAATACCCTTTCCAACGGTCTTCCCCGTGCACGATTCCAACTTACCATGAGGACGAACGGTCCGTTTGCGTCCGAAACCTGACCCAAAGGCCATCGGGAGCTCCCGGGCTCTGTTTGACATATGTCAACTCTTCAGCTCGACCGAGGCTGAATGAATCTTCAAAAGGACCTGAACACCCTTTCCAACGGTCCGCCCCATACACGATTCCGACTTTCCATGCGAACGAACGATCTGTTTGACTCCGGGAGGCCACCGAGCGCTTCCCGAGCCCGGTTGGCCAAGTCATCTCTCCAAACCGAGTTAAACTCCTTGAAATATCGAAGTACATCTCCTAACCTTTCCAACAGTATGCCTCGTGCATGATTCAGATTTACCATGCGGACGAACGATCCGTTTGCGCCCGAATGATTCCCCGTCCAATGGACCGACAAACGCTTCCGACCTATATTTGACCCAAAGTCAACTCCCGAACCCAGGAGTGGTCCAAAGGACTTTCAAAGGTCTCTGAATTAAATTTCCAACGGTATGCCCCGTACACGATTCTGACCAACATTTTTCCCTCGGCGACCGATTTTCCGAAAAAGCCTGAAACACACTGCCAAACGACAGGTTCCATAACCTTCCTACGGCACCTGCCTGCCGATAGGCAGGAAGGGCTCTATGTCGATCGGCACTCACCTGGGACTATAAAAGTATGCCTTCACCTCATTTTCAAGGGGAGCCCAGATCTGAAAAAAATCCCTCTCAACGAATCCCAGAAACCTCTCTCGAAGGCAGCGTGATTTCAACTTCCAAATCCCCTTTTTACTTCCACTTTTCATCATCCCTTTCATCAAACTTGGTGAATTAGCCACTCTCCATTATCATCCAAAGTGCAAGGGATGCTCCCCAACATTCAAGATCAAGCTCAAGATCTTTAAGAAGGTCCAACTTTCTCAAACTCTCTCTTTAAATTCTCTTGAATTCTCAATAACTTGTTTTCTTACTTAGCACTTTTATTATCTCATTTCACACATCCTAATATACTTTTTACTTAGTATTATTGCACATCTTTTATTTTCATAAAAACCAAAAAATAAGAAAAAGAGGGTTTGCTCATAAATTCCAAGTAGGGATTCTCACACTTTTTCCACACTCTTCTCACAACTAAAACATTTTTTCTACACACACACACACACTTACCAATAAGAGATCCCCTATTTGGATTTATGGGATAAACCCCACCCCTTATTTTGTATGCGAACTACGTGGACATTGATGCCTTTATAGGCTACGTAGGCGTCTTGGGGTAAAACCCAAGACTCGAGTCCCTTTTTCTCTCATTTTCTATCTTCTCTAAATCCATTTTTCGTATATTATACATATACTTGTTCTTAGTGACGCATTACCCCATACGCGTTATCGTTCCCTTATAACGATCAACGTAGGGGTAATCGCGTAAATCTCATTTTTCTAATATTACTCTTATATCTTCCTACGGACGACTCGCTTTATCTTTTCCATGATTCAAGTCGAGGATTCCTACCTCCATTCTATATATATACACATGCACACATATCACGGGGGGAAACATAAAGGAAAATAGCAAATATTCATGAGAGACCGAAAGGGCGGAATGGGTGCCTAACACCTTCCCATTTCGTAACTAAGCCTCCGAACCCTTCTCGAATCATCTTGGTTTCGTATGCACCAGTATGTCTTTGGATGCCACTCTTTGGGGTGGCTTCCCCTTTTTCTTTTATCTGTTTTGAGTAAAATAGACTGAAGACTCTGAATCTATCTACATTTTTCACACCATAAATGATGCCGGCCGAAGCGCTCCCGAGAGGGACGCGCGGGACCCTAAGGATCCTTTCCTCCACGCGCCCGCCCGCAAGGATCAGGATCGGGGATAGCCACAGTGGCGACTCCGCTGGGGATATGTGTTTTTTCTTGTGGTCTTGACTCTATTTACATGGATGCTATATTTGTTTATGTTTCCCCCCATATCTGCCTATTCCCTTTTCTCACATGTATCCCATGCTTATGCTTATGTTCACACAGTTGTAGAAAAATTCTCCATGTACACTTCGCACCATGTGCACCTAGGATCACATCTATATCCCCATGTTGCACGCATTACCCATCCATACTTAGCGTACCTTTTGGGGTACTTGTACTTTGTTCCCTGTTTGGCATAATCAAGAAAGGCATTCTCATCATAAGATACTAATAAGAGAATCATGCATGATTCACACGATATCACCAAAGAGCATTGCTATTGACCAAATTTTACCCAGTAACTGGAGGGTCACTTCGTGATGGGCGCTGGTCCGGCAGGTCGCAATTAGCCTAAGCGATATGACTCTCACCTTCCATTGGCCAAGTACTTTCGACGTATATCGAACGGTTCCCCAGCATCGTACCGCTTGACCGAAGTCATGACGGGAGGTATATCGCAGGGAATTCGTTTACCTACACCGAGTATACCGAATTCGCTCTCACACGTACCGTCCACACGAGGTATATGGTGAGGCAATTCACGTACACTCAGGTATATCAAATGGCTTGTCCACACGTACCGATTGCCCGCAAGAGAAAGACGTATATCGTGGAAGTTACGCCAAAGGGGGGAACCCTTGCCGATTCATCTAACCAACTTCATACCCGCATATAGGTGTCAGACTTAGGACGACACTTTAGATTGTCGGTTTCAACCCGAAACTCTGTCGAAATTTCGGGTCGATCTGCCACCCAATTTTCATGCATTTTTTAAAAAACCCCACTTTTCCAGGCTCGGGTCCCGTCCGACATTGCATTTAGGAGAATTAAATACAAGTGAGAACATAATAATCATAATAATCATGCTGAGTTCCGTCTCCAAAAACATTTCTCCCTTCTTTATTAAAAATCCAAAAACATTTCTCCCTTCTTTATTAAAAATCCAAAAACATTTCTCCCTTCTGTATTAAAAATCCAAAAACATTTCTCCCTTCTTTATCAAAAATCCAAAAATAGTTTCTTCCCTTTTTTCAAAAATAAATCTTATCCTACGCCTTCTCAGGTCGATTGCAAGCCCTTGGCCTGGCTCCCTATTGGTTTCGGTCTTCAGTCAAATCACTCCGGAGTTTCATCCGCTCCTCTACTACTTCTTTCGAGTCTGAAATCCATCCATCTTCCATGGAGAATGTAGATCAAGCCCCAGTCATACAACCGGATCTGCCGATAGTCCTAGCTCAGCTCGTGTCCAAGATTGACAACCTCCAAACCGAGGTCCGAGAGATGCAACGAAACCAAGTTCCTATTCCTTAAGAGCCTGAGGCCCTGTTCCCTCGTGCTATGGGTCCACCCGAGCCTATCTGGGTCTTGAAAGAATATCAACACGCTCCACGTGCCCCTCCTGCCAATGGGCCGTCGCCTGCCCAGCTTCCAATGCCAAACATTGCCCAGCCTATGGCTAACGTGCCTGTGGTCGCTGATCCAAAGGAGGAGGAGTTGAATAAAGTCAAAGAGGATCTCAAGATGCTCACCAAGAAGTTTGACCAAGTCAGGATCTCTGGGAATTACATGGACTACACCCACATGTCTCCTTATCCTAAAGCGAGGTTACCCGAGAAGTTCAAGATGCCAAATATCGAGAAGTTTGGGGGGAGTGGTCCCCTAATTGTTCATCTTCGCAATTATCATCGTTCCATGACTCTACTAGGGGCTTCTGAAGAGGTGATGGCCCAATTATTTCAGTAAACTTTGAAGGATAGTGCCCTCCGATGGTTTTTATCCCTTGAGGAATCCAGAATCCGTAGCTGGGAGGATGTAGCCCTAGAATTCATGTCACAGTACAAATACAACGAAGAGCTTGAGGTCACCCCTCGTGATTTAGAGCTTCTCAAATGGAATCCTGGGGAATCAGTCAATAACTTCATAACTTGATGGAGGGAGCGAGCAGCTACCATGACTAATCGGCCATCCGAGGAAGAACATGTCAACATAGTGAAGAAGAACTTCTTGCCCCATGTCCGAGCGACGATGGGAGGACAATACTACCCCCACTTCAGAGCTCTCAAAGAGGCTGGAGTGGAAATTGAGGAAAGCCTCGTTAAAGCGGAAATTGAACCAAAGAAGGTGTCCGGATAGTTCACCCCTAGAAAGTATGACAAGCCTGCCAATGCTACAGTCTCAACCATCAACAACATCTCTCAACCAACCACATCATGGGCACTAAAAAGCCGCCCTGCTCCCATCCGAAGGGAATACACTGAGCTTCATGCTCCCCTCTCCAAAGTTTACCAAGCCCTGTTAAGCCAAAAACTCATCAAACCCTTGGATCCACGTCCATTGCCAAATCCACTCCCAAGAAACTTCAAGATCGACGCTCATTGCGCCTTCCATCAAACTGCTGACCATACCACCGACCAGTGCTTTCATCTCCGAAACGTAATCCAAGATCTCATTGATCGGGGTACCATCGCCCCACCAGCCAATCCTAAGCCAAACACTACTCACAACCCACTCCCAAATCACACCAATGCCATCTTCTTGGAAGAAAACCAGAGTTTCGACCCATCAACCCAAATCACACCCCTATACCCTCCTAAACCTCTTCAAATTTACCCATATTTCCTCCTACACCCTACTAGCCCCGCTGATCAGGCACTGTCACTCCTTACCAGAGCATGCATCGCTGTCCGTACCCGTTCTGAAAATGGAGGTATGGAATTGTCAGAGGTGTTAAACCAACTCCTAGAATTCGGACTGAAATTGCCCTCACAGATGGTCATCGATTGCCAGAGATGCAGTACACTATTTTTGGAAGCACGAAAATGGGCTCGAGATTCAGACAGATGGGTGGTACCAACCAATGAAGTCAACTTAGATGATGTTGTCCAGACTAGGGCAGGATTATTCGAGCAAACCAACATCATTTGTTGTATCACCAGGTTACTTAACACTTTGAAGTTACAAGGGCGCTTAGTCCCTTCAGTCACACATATCCCCAAAGAATGGGAGAACTTGTATGAAGAAGCCGTTGAAGTTGTGGAATGCATTGACTTTACAGGGAAAGATAAAATTATTGCCACCGGATGGGGGGAAGGATTCAAAGATTCGAGCGAAGAACAAGCTTCAGGAAGAGCTAGCTCAGTACTCGACATATGTGGGATGATCTCATTTGAAGAACTCCTCGAAGAAATAGACAGGGTGGCAGAGCAACCTAAGATTGATGAGGAAATGGGATTTATGTTTTTTCCTTCTTCAGTAAATCACATGACCAGATCAGGGAGACATTACCAAGTTCCAAGCTCACTACCAACAAATGACAAGGGGAAGGGCGTTAAAAACCTTCCTATGCCAGAGATGACTAGTGAGGAGAGAAAGATCCTTGATCAACTGAAGAAAACTCAAGCTAACATCACTCTATGGGGGCTTTTCATGTCTTCCCAACTACACAGAAATGCTTTAATCAAATTACTCACTGGATCTATAGTTCCTCCCTCTACCACACCAGAGGAGGCGGTAAATCTGGTCGGATCCTTAACCTCTACCCGAATGCTATCATTTTCTGAAGAAAAAATTCCCAGAATTGGGACGAATCACAATCATGCACTCAACATCTCCGTCAAAGTTATGGGAAAGGCCGTGCCACTCTCTCTTGTTGATAACGGATCTGCCTTGAATGTTTGCCCATTGAGAACCTTCAAGTGTTTAGGCCTGAAAGAAAGCGACCTCGCTCCAACCTCCGTCGTTGTGCGTGCCTACGATAATACCCGTCGTGAGGTGATGGGATCCATAAAACTTACAAAAGGGGTTGGACCTATAAACCCTGACGTTGAATTCCAAGTCATAGACATCCCAGCTTGTTTCAACCTGTTGCTCGGACGCCCCTGGCTCCATAATATCAAGGGTGTGTATTCCTTACTCCATCAAAAATTGAAGTTCTTCATCAATGGGTGAGTCATCACCATTTTGGGCGACGACGAAAATGTCGAGGGTGCAAGCATCAACAGTTCAATTCTCGAGATACATCACGGGTAAAATGATATGCTCTTATCAGGTTTCCAAGTCGAGCCATTCCTACTCCCGACAGGGGACGATTTCAAAGAAAGGGTTTGTCCAGAATATGACCCTCATGGCAATGTCAATGTGATTCAGATGTTCAGAAACATGCACTTCATGCCTGGACTGGGGCTAGGGCAAAGGCAGTAAGGGATACTTGAGCCCATCGAACTGAGGAAAGCTTTCCCTCCTTGTGGCTTGGGGTATCAACCATCAGAACAAGAGCTCAGAATGATCCGCCAGTCTCGACCAAAGAGAGGATTAAACTGTATCTGAACTATCTCAGGAGACTCCTTAAATGGATGATTCATCAAAGAAGGCGAGGATTTCCCCTTTTGCAGTTTTCCAGAACCATGGTACGACCACACAGACAAGGAGATAAAGCCTGGAATGGAGATCTTTTTCCAAGATAGCTACCCATGGGCCGAAAGTTTCCCACATCGCGTACAACCGCGCATCAAAGATATCGAAGAGACTGAGGAAAGTGATTCCGAAGATTCCTTCAACTTATAGATACTGGGGCTGGCACTCTGCATGGTTCATTCAGGCACTACATCAATGGACCCATCCCGTCTGATTAAAGCTGTCGATACACCTCTCCTCAACTGGCATGCTGCGCCAGTTCTACCTCTTAAAATCTCCCCTAACCCCAATGTTTACCCTGTTTCTTCTTCTGTTGTCTATCCTCTATCCTTGCTCAAATGTAATCAAGACCTCTTTTGATGAGGTTCTTAATGTTGTTTTTCCTATCAATGAAATAAACGAAGATTTTGAGTATCTTGTTGTGCCTTACATTAATTGTTTAGATTCTAATCGAACTTTTAATGATGATGATTTTGCAAATGAATAATTCTTAACTGATCTAAATAAGGTTAATAATAAACAACATAACCGCGTTCAAGTTAATGAAGAAGATACTGTTGTTATTTTCGATTCTAGTAGCCAACTGCGTGAGATTAGGATTGGGGCCACCCTTGACGAGCATGAGCGTGCACAACTCGAAGAATTGCTGAAGGAGTTTATAGATGTTTTCGCATGGTCCTATGATGATATGCCCAACATCGATCCTGAAATAGCACAGTATGAGATCCCCACTTTCCCAGATTACAAGACACTTAAACAAAAACTGAGAAAACTCTGCACCGAATGGTCGCTCAAGGTTAAAGAAGAGGTGGTTAAATAGTTAAACGTGGGTTTCATTCGAGTGATCGAATATCCCACATGGCTAGCCAACATTTTACCTGTACCAAAATCAGGAGGAAAGGTTTGAATGTGCGTGGACTATCGAGATTTAAATAAAGCTTCTCCGAAGGATGATTATCCACTACCCAACATTGACATGATCGTGGACAACACAGCCAGTCATGCTCTCAAGTCATTCGTCGACGGGTTTGCCGAATACAACCAAATCAAGATGCACCCATACCACCAAGGAAAAACTGCATTCATCACCCCATGGGGAACCTTTTGCTACACCGTTATGCCATTCGGTCTCAAGAATGCTGGGGCTACCTACCAAAGGGCTGCCACAACCATCTTGCATGATCTGATTCACAAAGAGTCGAGGTTTACGTGGATGATATGATTATCAAGTCCAAAACTAGAGAAGGTCATGTTCCCACTCTCCGAAAGTTCTTCGAACGACTGCGACAGTATCAGATGTGACTTAATCCACAGAAGTGTGTCTTCGGCGTTACAAAAGGAAAACTATTAGGATTCATGGTCAGTAAAAAGGGGATAGAAGCAGATCCTGCAAAGCTGAAGGCCATACTTGAGATGCTACCACCCCGAACAGAGAAAGAAGTCTGAGGTTTCCTTAGGAAATTACAATATATCAGCCGGTTCATTAGCCAGCTAACCTCCATCTGTGAACCAATCTTCAAGCTCCTCCGAAAGGATTCAACCAAGGTTTGGAACGAGGCATGCCAAGAAGCTTTTGATCGAATCAAACAATACCTGACCCAACCTCCAGTACTCATGCCACCACAGTCTGGTCTCCCTTTACTCCTATACCTAACCATAATCGACATTGCAACCGGGGCTTTGCTAGCCCAATACCTTGAAGACTCCCACAAAGAAAGAGCCATCAATTATGCCAGTCGCAAATTGGCCGGGTACGAGGTCAACTACACTGCTTTAGAAAAGGCATGTGTCGCACTTATCTGGGTCACCCAAAAGTTACGACACTACATGCTCGCCTTCCCCATCAAATTTGTATCCCGAATGGATCCCATCAAATACATGCTTGAGAAACCCGCCTTATCCAGCCGAATGTCCCGATGGTTGATGCTCCTAACCGAGTTCGATATCGTGTACGTCACACTTAAAGCTGTTAAAGGAAGATCCATCTCTGACTACCTCGCTGACTACCCTGTAGAAGAAGCAGATGCCTGGATCTCCAAATTCCCAGATGAAAATATCCTCTAAACCACTCAAGACCGCCTTCGATGGAAAATGTTCTTTGATGGCGCTGCCAACCAAAAGGGATACGGCATTGGGATACTTCTGATCGCCCCAGATGATTCCCATACTCCCATCGCCATTAAATTGGATTTCCCTTGCACCAACAACATGACGGAATACGAGGCATGCACAGTGGGCCTCAAAGTGGCTCTCGAAAAGGGTATTCATCACCTTGATGTTTATGAGGATTCTGCCCTTATCATCGGTCAAGTGCTCAGAAAGTGGAAAGTCAAGGACGAAAAGCTCCAACCCTTTCATGCCCAATTAGAAGAGTTAACCTCTCAATTCTAAGATATCACCTTCCATTACCTGCCCCGAGCAAAGAATAACCTATTTGATGCTCTCTCCACTTTGGCCTTTATGGTCGACATGCTCGAGGGAATAACAATGACCCCCTTTCTAGTTTAAAAGTAAGACAAGGGCTTGTCTCCACCGAAGATCCCAAACCAACCGATTGTTGGTACTATGATATCTGGTGCCTCCTCAAACATGGTAAGTATCCCGAGCGTTCCAACAAAAAGGACCGAACAACCCTCTGAAGACTGGATGCCCAGTACATCATCTGTTATAAAGCTCTACCCAATAGGAATTTCGATGGAACTCATCTACACTGCATCGCAGGGGCTGAGATTGAGAAAACAATGCAGAAAATCCACAATGGGGAGTGCGGACCCCACATGAAGGGTCACATGATCACCAAGAAGATCATCCGATAGGGCTACTACTGGACAACCATGACCCAGGATTGCACTGCCTATGTCTGGAGATGCCTCAAATGCCAACAATTCTCTAATCTTCAACACTTGCCTCCACGGGAGTTATACAACATGACCTCTCCCTGGTCGTTCTCCATCTGGGGTATCGACATCATAGGGAAGGTTACACCAAAGGCTTCAAACGGACATGAGTTCATCCTGGTCGCCATCGATTACTTCACCAAATGGGTCGAAGTTGAGTCATACGCAGTGTTGAACGCCAAGAAAGTGGCCAAATTCATCATGAAGAATATCATCCGCCGATATGGGGTCTCGCATGAGCTAGTGTCAGATAACGGGTTACACTTCGAAGCAGAAGTCACATAAATTTTCAATGAGTACGGGATTCAGAGACACAAATCTTCTCCCTACCGACCTCAGACGAATGGTGCAGTTGAAGTCGCCAACAAGAACCTCAAAGCCATCATCCGTAAGATGACCGAAAGCTGTAGGTATTGGGCCGACCGGATCCCATACGCCCTCTGGGGCTATCGAACCTCAATCCGAACCTCTACTGGGGCTACCCCTTACTCCCTGGTCTACGACATGGAAGCTGTCCTCCCTGTGGAGCTGGAAATACCCTCGCTACGCGTCATGTTTGAAAGCAAGGTTAGTGAAGAAGACTGGTGCTAAAGTTGTCTTGATGAGCTAGCCCTCTTAGATGAAAGAAGATTAAAAGCTCTTTATCATATATAGGGGTACCATCGCCGAATAACGCGATCATTCAACAAGAGAGTCAAGGACCGTGGTGTCCGGGAGGGGGATTTAGCCCTCAAAGAGATAATAGAACCCATCTGGGACACCAAAGGGAAATTCAAGCCCAATTGGAGCGGCCCCTACATTGTGAAGAAAATCTTATCCGACGGTGCCGCCATGCTCACTTACCTGGATGGGGAAGAGATGGCTCGTCTAGTCAATCTGGACCGTCAAAAAAAAATTCTACCCCTAGTCCGAAATCTTGGCGCGCTACGACTCTTCTCATCCCCCTTCTATTCAAAAAAATAAGAACTCTTCATTTCCCTCTACCCAGAACTACGTGGGCCTGATCCTCTACAAAAACTATTTTAAAACTTTTTAAAAACCCCAGAGGTACGTAGGCAACTCATACTCCTCACATGAGTGCGGCCCTTTGTTTTTCATAAAATACTATTCTTTTCTTACCTCCGAGAACGGCGGTTCATTCTAAAATTATTTGAACAAAAGGATTATGTATGCCTTAACGATCAGTATAGATAATTCAATATACAAAACTCATCGAAAGGCATAGCTGGATGATCAGAAACTTGTTTATTTCATTAATAAGAAATTACAGTACGGATTACATAAGAAAAAATAACGGATAACTCCCTTCCCCGCCACCATAAAAAGCCAAATAAAATCCCCACATACATTCCCTATTACATAAATCAACTCCCCAGGAGTCCTACCCACAGCTACCCGAAGAGCCTGCACCCTCATCATCTACATCCTGAGGACCCCAAGTTTCCCCTGTCTGAATAGAGTGCCGCAAACATTCCATGGATCGATGAGCCTTAACCATCTTTGAAAAGACCACAAAACCCCCTTCCATGGAGTCAAATAAAATAAACCATCTTTGACCAGTCTCTACTGCCAACATCTTGCTGACTACTTTCCTCCATAACCACCTCATATAATCTTTGGGGACATGGCAAACCTTCTCGACAGACTGAGAAGGATGGGTCGACGAATGCCAATTTTCCCATAGAGACCCAAGCAACAGACGCAGGCGCTCAGTCAAATCTTCTACTGGAAAGAAATTTGAGGTCCGAGGGGGCACGACCTGCGCCCAGCCAAATGGGCGCAAAAGCCGCCAAGGGAAATAAAAAAAGGTCTGTCTGAGACCAACCAACCACACATATGAATACTCTCCTAGCTCCAGAACAGGCTGCAACTGTCCCTACCAAGGCACGGACCAATACAACCCACAAGCCCCGTGCTCCACAAACCAATTCTCCCAGTTCTCAATATACAAGCCAACGCAAATGAAGTAGCGCAAAAAGAAGTTGGGTACATCCGACAAAGGATATTCTGGAGGAGTCGACAAGCGAAATCTTTCAGATAACCACATGAACAGCATCACAGGGCTACCCCTTAAAAAGTCAGAACGACCTTCTCTCCAGGCATCTAGGCCATTCAGAGTCTCCACCAATATCACCGTGGCAGGATTGTGACGGTATGACATCCATAAAGTAATGGCTGCAAGTTGTGGGTCCACTTGCACCTCCCCAGTCACCAACAATAATTTTGAAACCATGCCCAGAACCACGTCTCCAGCATAGCCGGCATCACGTACTTCTCGTAAATGCACGGACTGCAGCACCGCCAGGAGTGAGATCATTCCTCCAGCAACCAATGACCTGGTCACCGAAGGCGAGATATGAAGAAGCCCGACCAATAAATCCCTAAGAGAACGAGAAAATTCGGGTAAAGCCGCAGCAACACTGGGATTCACAGCCAGTATGGCAGAAAATTCCTCATAGGTAGGACAAACTTCTTCCAACCCAAAGCGAAATACATGGTCTTCGGGGTACCAGAATTGTACCGCCGCTATCAGCATATTCCACTCAAAAGGCCGATTGCGCCACAAGGAGACTCGACGCATGTTGAAAGCATCGTAGTCGACATTATAAGAGCACATAGCTTCCAAGGCTTCGAGGTAATTGACAAACTCAATGCTACAAGGGAGAGCCATCTTGCAAGACTAAAAGGTCATGGGTAGGCAGATGAGGATGCAAAGGTGTGATGAGAACACTCCACCCTTCTCCCTTTTTATACTTAAAAATCCTCACAAGGGACATAATCCCTGTAGAAATCGGAGGGACTCCTACCCCACAAGGTACCAAGGACTGAAGGGGGTACCAATCAAAGCCTTCAAATGATAGGACTGGACTAAACCGCCGATAGGCAGGTCAGGGTGCTTGCCGATCGGCAACCCCCCATTTTTAGAAATTTCCTCCTTTCCTCTTTTGTTAAATCAGAAAACTCAATAAAAAAAAAATTGATATTCTCAAAAGAATTTCAGGAATCCTGTTTTCTCCTTATAGGATTCCCCTTTTAAATAAAAGCTTTCCTTCGAAAATTCCAAAAATATTCCTTTTTTACGGTCTCAGTAGCAAAGTAAAAAGAGCATGTGCATGCACTCATTCATCATTAATAAATGATAATAATAAAAAAAACTCCCATTGCATTGCATATATTTGTGTTCTGTGTTACATCAGTTTTGCAGGAAATAAAAAGAAAAGCCAAAAACAACGGGACTCAGCCCGAATCCACATTTCATTCTCTCTCTCTCTCTCTCTCTCTCTCTCTCTCTCAAGAGCTTCCACCCCCTCGACGCGCTCTCTTCCCCCTACTACGAGACGATGCACCACCACTACCCGAGCCCGAGTCCTCTCCGGATGAAGCAGACGACACCAGACAAGAAGGAATGGGAATCGCGTCCCGAATATGGGCAGTCGCCGAAGATATCTAACCTCTAATGTCCCTGAGCCAAGTGGTCGACACCCGGACTTGCTGCAAGGAAAGGCAAAATCAGTATCAAAATAGGAATGACCAAAACAGAAAAGAAAGAGAGGAACAGAAAGGTATACCGCAGGTCGAAGGACCTCCTCTGTCAAACCCAACTCCTACGGATCCATCGCATGAGGATGGTCCAGCATAGGCACCATCCCTCCATCATCCCGTCAGATGTTGTACGAAGGGGTATGCAATCGCACAAAAAGGACCTCCGAGGTCGCCACCGCCGCAGATGCCGACGGACCACCACCACTGTGGGAAGACCCCAGCGCCCGACTCGAACCTGCCGGAGGGAAGGGCAGCGCATCATATATGTTGGGCGCCATCAATCAGCTCGTCATAAAATCCATATAGTATAGTCATACGGCGCGGCCGTATCGGTGTACAGTAAGTAGGACTCGCCAATCATCCCCGCGATCCTCTCATCCTCCAACATCAGTCGCTCCTGCCTCATAGACGTAGGAGACTGCGCGGGTGGCACCACCACCTCCTCCTTGGTAATTTGACGAACTACCCTCTCCCCGAGATACCAGGAATGGCAGAACTCATGCGCCAGCAAATGCCTCATCCACGCGTTCACCCCGGTCACCCCCGCATCCTGAATGGCTGTCTCCAGGGATAAAAGGTCACCTGAAAATCTCCAAGCAAGCACAAATAAATACAAGATCAAAAGGTGTAAAAACTAAGACTGAAATGGAAAGAGTCTTACCCTACCACTAGCCAGGTCATTCAAGACCTGATGCATTGCCTCCAGGGAGAGAGATCCCTTCGACTGCCGATTGGCCTTACGCCATTGATACAAGCGACAAAAGTCCCCAACAACGTCGTCCTTCAAAGCGATCAGTGGGGTATTGCACCCAATCACCTCATAGAACCACGTCTGAATTCACAAGAAAAAAATACGCATAACGAAAATGCAAATGCATGAAAGTAAAATGCGAATGCATGAAAAGAAATGCACAAACTGAAGAATACCTCAAGAAGGCACGTGGCCCCAGTAAAGGTCTGCCGACGACATCAGCTAAATGCATCCAGAGAAAAGTAAAGGGTCGCCAAGGTCAGACTTCCCCAATCATAGAAAAGGATGTTCGAAAACATCCTCAAGTACGACAAAAACCACAAATGAACGACGTCGCCGCTCGATGCCACCATGAAACCTCCCAACACTAGAAAAATGAATAACCGGGCCATCTGCCTCACTTGCAGCCCGTCCTCCACATCAATCACCCTGCTCAGCAAAACATCCTTCAGCAAGGACAGCCGGATGGAATCCCCGGAGACTATCCTCCCCACATCACCAAGTGCTGCACGCACTGCCTCCGGTCTCACCCGTAAAGAGAGATCCACCTCTATCTGCTCTCCATCACAATCCAGCCCCAGCAGCTGCTGCACGTCTATGGGAGTCACCGTCATCTCCCCGAATCCAAAATGAAAGGTGTCGGTAGTGTCCCACCACCTATCTCCCAAGGCGCACAAGACAGCTATCGAACGAGGCGTCTCATCCAGCACCGATGCCAACCGCCCAAAACCTTTTGATGATACTGTCCAACGCACCACAGGTGGGAGACGCTCCCAGACATCCTTAAGCCCCGTTGTCCCACGGGCACGCATGTTCTTCAAAGAGATATCAGACTGTAAAAAAAAAGCCTTATCAAAAGTCAAACAAGAAAAACCACCAAAAAGAGAAGAATGCCAAAGGTCGGGTTACTTACATAACCGTCAGGGATCACTCTCGAAGAGCGATGACGCGATGGCTCCGGAAGCAAAGTCCGCTCATTCGCGACAGGCTCAAACGCATTAAAGTAATTCTCATTCCCCAAAGTAAGAGGCACCCTAGACCTCCACTCCACATTCGCCCAATAATCAACGGTTAACCACTCCCGGTGGACTGCAGTGCTCACAAAGGAGGCCATTTCTTAAAGATCGGAACGCTAAAACAATTTGCAGAAGAATTGTAGAGGGAGAGAAAGCAAAAGAAGCTGTGAAAAAATGAGGGGATTCGCCCCTTTATATAGGAAGCCAAGCGCCATGCTGATCGGCATCACCCCCATCCATACCGATCGGCACTGACCCCTTGCCTTGCCGAGGTAGCCCAAAAGTCCGTGCCACTGCCGAATGGCACCCTTCATACTATGCCGACCGGCATCCCTCCTAAAATTTCGTACAAAAATTCCCAAAAAATACCAGAAAACCTCAAAAAATCCTCAAAAAATTCCTAAAAATTCGGGGAGGGATTTAGAGCCGTTCTACAAAGAAAATTTTGCATTTCCTCAAGAGGAACCCCTCTTCCCCAGTGAAATCCTCAAAAGCTAAGTGAAAACTCCTCCTGGCAAAGCTCCGGAAAATCCCTAAGGATCACCTGATCACTTCCCCAGCGGAATTCTCTTACAGCACCCAAAATAGGTTGTTCCCCCCTACGAGGTCTCCTAAAAAGCTTCCCTAGCTATCAGCTCCCTAGCTCAGATCAGAATCACAAAGCTCCTTCCCCAGTATAACCGAAATCTAATCCACAACCACTCTTGGGTCAGAATTGGTCCTGGTCTTCTATCATCACCTAAGTTAGGTCAGAATTGACCTCGGTCCTCGGTCGTCACCACTATTGGGTCAGAATTGACCCCTGTCTTGGATTGTCACCTAAGTTAGGTCATAATTGACCTCGGTCCTCGGTCGTCACCACTCTTAGGTCAGAATTGGCCCCGGCCTTGGATCGTCACCAGAGTTATGTCAGAATTGACCTCGGTCCTCGGTCGTCACCATTCTTGGGTCAGAATTGGCCTCGGTCTTGGATCGTCACCTAAGTTAGGTCAGAATTGACCTTGGTCCTCGGTCGTCACCACTCTTGGGTCAGAATTGGCCCCGGTCTTGGATCGTCACCTAAGTTAGGTCAGAATTGACCTCGATCCTCGGTCGTCACCACTCTTGGGTCAGAATTGACCTCGGTCTTAAATCGTCACCTAAGTTGGGTCAGAATTGACCTCGGTCCTCAGTATTCACCGCTCTTGGGTTAGAATTGGCCCCGGTCTTGGATCATCGCCTGAGTTAGATCAGAATTGACCTCAGTCCTCGGTCGTCACCACTTTTGGGTCAGAATTGGCCCCGATCTTGGATCGTCACCTAAGTTAGGTCAGAATTGACCTCGATCCTCGGTCGTAACCACTCTTGGGTCAGAATTGGCCCCGATCTTGGATCGTCACCTAAGTTAGGTCAGAATTGACCTCGGTCCTCGGTCGTCACCACTCTTGGGTCAGAATTGGCCCTGGTTTTGGATCGTCACCTAAGTTAGGTCAGAATTGACCTCGGTCCTCGGTCGTCACCACTCTTGGGTCAGAATTGGTCCCGGTCTTAGATCGTCACCTAAGTTAGGTCAGAATTGACCTCGGTCCTCGGTCGTCACCACTCTTGGGTCAGAATTAGCCCCTGTCTTGGATTGTCACATAAGTTAGGTCAGAATTGACCTCAGTCCTCGTTCGTCACCACTCTTGGGTTAAAATTGACCCCGGTCTTGGATCATCACCTAAGTTAGGTTAGAAATGACCTCGGTCCTCGGTCGTCACCACTCTTGGGTCAGAATTGGCCCCGGTCTTGGATCGTCACCTAAGTTAGGTCAGAATTGACGTCGGTCCTCGATCGTCACCACTCTTTAGGTCAGAATTGACCTCGCTAGACCATTACCCTAAGCCCACAGATTCGGCTTTGATCCGCAAAATTGATCATCCCCAGCACACTCCTTAGATCCTCAAAATCGACCTCAACCCTCTGAATCTGTCATACTCCCTCAAAAGCATCATGTGGTGTCTATTCGACGATCATCATTTGTTCCAAACTCACCCGTCGAGGGGCTCTATAGACACCCCATTCTATTACCCCTGACTCTCCTTAGGTCCCTAGTACCTCCCTTCATAACTGTAAACACAGGTCACGTCCCGAGTACTGACCTGAAAGCCATCGGGCACACTCTGGCTCAGTTTGACCCAAAAGTTAAACTCTTCGTCTCGATCGAGACCAAATGAATCTTCGAAGGGCAATGAAGACCCTTTCCAACGGTCTGCCCCGTGCGCGATTCCGACTTACCATGAGGACGAATGGTCCGTTTGCGTCTGAAACCTGACCCAAAGGCCACCGGGCGCTCCCAGGCTCTGTTTGACCTATGTCAGCTCTTCAACTCGACCGAGGATAAATGAATCTTTAAAGGGCCTTGAATACCCTTTCCAACAATCCGCCCCGTGCGCGATTCCAACTTTCCATGCGGACGAACGATCTGCTTGTCTCCGGGAGGCCACCGAGCGCTTCCCGAGCCCGATTGACCAAAGTCAACTCTCCAAACCGGGTCAAACTCTTTGGAATGTCTAAGTACATCTCCTAACCTTTCCAACAGTATGCCCCGTGCGCGATTCGGATTTACCATGCGGACGAACGATCCGTTTGCATCCGAATGATTCCCCGTCCAATGGACCGACAAACGCTTCCAACCCATATTTGACCCAAAGTCAACTCCCGAACCTGGGAGCGGTCTAAAGGACTTTCGAAGCTCTCTGAATTACCTTTCCAACGGTATGACCCGTGTACGATTCTGACCAATGGTTCTCCCTCGGCGAGCAATTTTCTGAAAAAGCCTGAAACACACTACCAAACGACAGGTTCCAGAACCTGCCTATCGGCACCTGCCTGCCGATAGGCAGGAAGGGATCTATGCCGATCGGAACTCACCTGGGACTATAAAAGTATGCCTTCACCTCATTTTCAAGGGGAGCCCAGATCTGATAAAAATCCCCCTCAACGAATCCCAGAAACCTCTCTCGAAGGCAGCGTGATTTCAACTTCCAAATCCCCTTTTTACTTCCACTTTTCATCATCCCTTTCATCAAACTTGGTGAATTAGCCACTCTCCATTATCATCCAAAGTGCAAGGGATGCTCCCCAACATTCAAGATCAGGCTCAAGATCTTGAAGAAGGTTCAACTTTCTCAAACTCTCTCTTTAAATTCTCTTGAATTCTCAATAACTTGTTTTCTTACTTAGCACTTTTATTATCTCATTTCACACATCCTAATATGCTTTTTACTTAGTATTATTGCACATCTTTTATTTTCATAAAAATCAAAAAATAAGAAAAAGAGGTTTGCTCATAAATTCCAAGTAGGGATTCTCACACTTTTTCTACACACACACACACACACCTACCAATAAGAGATCCCCTATTTGGATTTATGGGATAAACCCCACCCCTCATTTTGTATGCGAACTACGTGGACTTTAATACCTTTATAGGCTACGTAGGCGTCTCGGGGTAAAACTAGAGACTCGAGTCCCTTTTTCTCTCATTTTCTATCTTCTCTAAATCCATTTTTCTTATATTATACATATACTTGTTCTTAGTGATGCATTACCCCATATGCGTTATCGTTCCCTTATAACGATCAACGTAGGGGTAATTGCATAAATCTCATTTTTCTAATATTACTCTTATATCTTCCTACGGAAAACTCGCTTTATCTTTTCCATGATACAAGTCGAGGATTCCTACCTCCATTCTATATATATACACATGCACACATATCACGGGGGGGGGGGGGGGGGGGGGGGGACATAAAGGAAAATAGCAAATATTCATAAGAGACCGAAAGGGCGGAATGGGTGCCTAACACCTTCCCATTTCTTGACTAAGCCTCCGAACCCTTCTCGAATCATCTTGGTTTCGTATGCACCAATATGTCTTTGGATGCCACTCTTCGGGGTGGCTTACCCTTTTCTTTTGTCTGTTTTGAGTAAAATAGACTGGCAACTCTGAATCTCTCTACATTTTTCACACCATAAACGACGCAGGCTGAAGCGCTCCCTAGAGGGACGTACGGGACCCGAAGGATCCTTTCCTCCACGCGCCCGCCCGCAAGGATCAGGATCAGGGATGGACACAATATACAAGGTCATATTCCCCTAACTCCACAGCCTAATACATCAATCTTCCATATTTCTCTGGCGTATGCAAAGCCTCCCTTAGTTGCATGTGAGTGTATACCACTATGGTATAGGCTTAAAAATATGGCTTCATTCATCTACTAGCCTCAAATCAAGGCCAATGATAATTTCTCCAGTCTGGGATATCTCACTTTTGCTCCTTAAAAATCTTTGCTGGTGTAATAAACTAGTTTTTGAGCTCTATTTTCCTCCCTGATCAAGACAGAGCTAACTGCTGACTTAGATACAACCAAATATAAATACAACTTTTCTCCCAACATTGGTCGGAAGAGTAGTGGTGGTGCTCCCAGGTACTTTTTCAACTCCAGGAAGGCTTTTTCACATTCATCGTTCCATTCAAAGGTTTTTTTGAATACCTTAAAGAACGGTAATCACTTTTTCGTTGCTCGTCACACAAATCTGTTAAGTGCTGCTACACGACCAGTTAGCCTTTGAACATCTTTTTTACGAGTTGGGGACTTCATTTCAATCAAATCTTTATTCTTATATGGATTAGCTTCAATTCCCCTTTGATTTACTATATACCCAAGGAACACTCCCTCCTGCACTTCGATGACGCATTTAGTGGGGTTTAACTTCATTTGGTGCTTTTCCAATTGATCAAACGTCTGGCTGAGGTCGGTAATATGATCAACAACTTTTTTGCTCTTTGTGAGCATATCATCAACATACACTTCCATGTTTTTTCCTATTTGCTTTTGTTCACCAGTCTCTGATAAGTAGCACCTGCATTTTTCAGACCAAACAGCATAACACTATAGCAATAAGTTCCTCAGGGAGTGATAAAGAAAGTACTTTCTCTATCTTCTGGTTTCATTTTGACCTGGTTATAACCACCATATGCATCCATGAAACTCAGCATCTCATGCCCTGAAGTAGCATCTACCAATTGATCAATTCGTGACAAAGGAAAGTCATCCTTCGTGCATGCTTTGTTCAAGTCAGTAAAATCCACACACACCCTCCACTTTTTGTTCTTCTTCTTGACCATAATTATATTGGCCAACCAATCTGGGTACTTCACATCTTCAATAAAGGAAGCTTTTTAAAGCTTCTCCACTTCTTCCTGTATAGCCTGGTTCTTCTCCGGGCTAATAACTCTTCTTCGCTGCTTCACAGGTTTAACTTCCTTATTCACATTAAGCTCACGGCATAGGAAATTTGGGTCTATGCCTGGCATATCTTCATGGCACCGCGCGGATACCTGTTTCCTTTGTCTCAAGAAAGATACCAACTCCTATTTAAGAACTGGTTCCAATGATGCTCCTATTTGAGTTTTTCGTTCTGGTTTATCATCGTCCAGAATAATGCTTTCTATTGCCTCCATCACTTGGCCTTTTACAAGTTGAGATTCGTCTCGTGGATCTAAGGTTTCAACCTCGAACTCATTGTTCGACTCAGATATATCCACTTGATAAGTGGTTGTTTTTCTCTTTGTCTCCAATATATCTTCTTCTTTGGCAGAGGAATAGTAGCACTTCCGAGATATTTTTTGATCTCCTTTCACTACTCCAACTCCAAAGTTGGTCGGTAATTTCAAGCATTGATGAACAACAGAGGGTACAGCTTCGAATTTCTTTAGACCAACTCTTCCCATAATCATATTATAAGCAGAATGAATATTTTTTTCCATTACAAAGAATCTCACCTTCTCTGTCCTACTCGCCGACTATGTCCCGATCAACACGTCTAGCTTGATAGTCCCCAAAGGAAACACTTTCTCGCCTGAGAATCCAATGAGTGGCCTGTGATGAGGCTCCAGTTGACTTAGTTTTAAACCCAAACTATCAAAACAGGGATATAATATGATGTCTACCAAACTGCCATTATCCACTAATGTTCTTGCTACCATCACTTCTTTCATCCCGACTCTGATCACTAAAGGATCATCATGAGGATACAACACTCCAGATAAATCATTTTTGAAAAATCCAATTACAAGCTTATCCTTGTTAACCTTTCTTGGTCGGTCTTCCTCAGTGAGATTGATCCGCTGGATATAGGAACAAGCTTGAGTCTCATTGAGGTAAGATTTCCTTTCAGCTATATGATCTCCTCCTCCGGTATCTCCCCCTGTAATCATGTGATAATCAAAAGATCTAAAACTGAGTGTGAATACCTCACATTCCGGTTGTCTAGGATTCTTAGGAAGATCAGGATCATCTTCTGGATCATCATCGTGGTTCCCCTTCTTATCTTCCTTGGGCTTAACTGGCGATTTAGATCTCTGTCGACCTCTACCTCCATTTCTTCCACCATTCTACCGATCGACAAATCTATCCAACTTTCCTCTTCGGATTAACGCTTCTATCTCATTTTATAGGGAAATACAATGGTTGGTAGTATGACCATGATCTTTGTAAAACTCGCAATACTTGGACTTATCCCTCTTATCAGCAGGTGACCTTAACTTTTCAGGCCAACTCAAATCATTGCTGTGCGTAATTTCCTCCAACACATGATCTAGGTCTTCTTTTGCCTTTCAAAGTCCTGCGCTCATTATGATTCTTGTGCTCCTTCTTATCTGACTTCCATTTTATTTATGCTTTCGCCTTTTCACCTGAATTCTTTTTAGTAGCCATAACTTCTTCGACGCTCATAATCTTCACTGCTTTGGCCATCAATTCTGTCATTATTTTTGGTGGATATTTTGCCAAAGTGTAATATAATTCATTAGGGAGCAAACCACTCATTAGGGCAGTGATTGTGGTCTTCTCTTCATAATCAATGACTTCCAGTTTCTCATTGTTGAAATGAGTTATGTAATCCCTAGTACTTTCTCTTTCCTTCTGTCTTACACAGAGCAAATGAGAGACTTGTTTTACTGGTTTTGCTCCAAAGCAAAAATTACCAATGAATAGCTCGACGAGTTATTGAAAGGAAGAAATCTACCCCCCGGGAAGGTTGTTACACCAGATTTGAGCAGATCCAGTGATTGTTCCCGAGAATGCTCTACATTTCATCTCATTAGGAATAATATAGATATCAATAGCTGCTTGGTACTGTTCTATATAAAGAGCTGGATCAGTATTCCCATTATATTTGGGAGTGACCACTGGAGATTTAAACTTGGTTAGCTTAGGGAAATCTACGATGGTTTGCACAAAGGGGGATCCCTTAATAAAACTTCTTTGGAGGGGATTCTTGGCCTTGGCCATTTCTCCCAATCTGTCTTCCAAATGTCGAATGGAACCTTTCTAGGCATCACTGCTAGCACCCTGGATGACAGCTTTTTTATGCCGACCAATAGATCGTCATGAACTTTCTTCCTGTGAACCTTCTCTTTGACTGGGTCTATCAGTTCTTCGGGTATTTAATCTAGATTGGGTTGAACCTTCCTTAGATCATTTGGTCGTCAAGTATTTCTTGACGCAACCCGTAAGGCATTTCCCTGGGGTCCCAAATGATCGAAAGGAGAGGCCCTACTTAGCCTTTCTAACGCACTCAATCTATCTAGGATGAGGGATTGTCCATCAGTGGAATTAGTGATCCTAATAGAAGAAGTTTCTCCAGGAAGGTATGAAGGATCCCTAAAAGTTCTGGAATGGCTATGCCCAATACTCCTTGTTGGTGGCGGTGGCATACTACTTTGATTAACTTGTGCAGACACTCCAACTTGCAGAGTTTGAACCAACTGTCGTATAATATCCTGCATAGCTTCTTGACCCTTGGTCAAGCTAGCTAAAATTCCTGTTAAATCATTGTTATTTGGAGTGATAGAGGGAGTAGGTAGAATTCCCTCATTTCTGGTACTTGATTCTGGAATTTCAGCCATGGTGATGAATGAATGAAAACGTTTAGCAATACTTTTCCACAAACAACGCCGTTCTATTGATGCAAAAAACTAGACTAGGCCTAATTAATCAATCACAGATGAAATAAATAAGACACAAGAAATTTTAAAGTGGTTCGACTAAAAAGAATAGCCTACGTCCACTGTTCTGTATTGGTGGTCTTGAGTTATTTTTTCGATCCCCTTACAATGAGGGTGATACAATGTATTTATAGCCCAAGAGGGATCTTTTTCGTTGTCATGTGAAAGGATAGGATGCCTTTATTTGTTAGGCATTTTATATCAATACATAATGATAATTAAATATATGAATGTTGTTGCTTTATTGGTAATACAGGCTGTAAGACTTCTAGCGCTTGATTGGCTGTACATATTAGATTTTTAGCTGTTGGTAAGGCTTTCTAGTTGGTCGGGTAACTATGTTGGCTGGGCTTTCTTATTGGTTGGTCTTTTCTATCATGCTGACTTGGGCTTGTTCCACATTGGATGACACATGCTGGCTTGTAATTGGACCACATAGGATGGAAAATTTTGGTATCAACACTTGTCATCACATACAATATTGAAAACATATAGTTATCACATTTTTCACACTTTTTAACACACTTTAAGGACGAAAATTTTATTTTCTTTATTTTATGTTGAAACTCATTAAAACCTTCACTAAACTTATTTATATGCTCATCATCAAAATTCTAATATTTTGTACACTTTGGAAAGAAAGATTTTAAGTCCAAAAATAAAAAAACAATGTTCTTAACACATGATTTATTCAAGAAATTTTATAGTACCAACAAAAACAGGCACTTTCAAGATCAAAGACATTTTGTTTTTTCAAAACTTAAATAAATGCCTATCTTTATCAAAATCTAAATTTTTTCAAGAAGGCTTTGAGACATTTGTTCATAAAATATCTTCAACAATATAAATATTTTATTTCATAAAATGTTTAAATACTAAGGTTTCTTAAAATATATCATTTTACTCAAAACTCTTGAAAATAATTTGTAAATCATTTTACATAAATTCATAAGAAATAACCTTCTTAAATCATATATGTATTTTACACTTACAAACTCTAACTACAAGTGTAATACCCCGCCCGGTAAATTAATTAATTATATATATATATATATATATATATATATATATATAGTATGAGGAGGAACTTATGATAATTCTATTAAGTTGCGGGGTAATTAAATTGATTAGATTAGAGAAATTACTTAATTATGGATTATATAAGGACCTTGGAAATTATTTAGGTTAGCGTAAGAGTTTCATGGGAGATATCGAGCGGGTGGACGAATATGATATATTGTCTCGTGATCGTTGATGTGGGTGATTAGAAATGTTGAGGTTGTACCAGCCTAGGGTGGGCGTGATCCAAATTTGCTCAAGGAAACGTAAGTTGTGAATCCTAATGTAGAAATGATCCTTAATGATGAATTCGTTGAAATTAGTACCATACTTGGTGGATATCGATTACCTTGAGGTTTGTTTACATAAACATGTTAGCCATGCTTGAAATTTTTCAATAAGGCCTTGAGGTTATCGTGATCAGAGTAGCAAAGTTGGTTGAGGAAATTGAAGTCCATAGGTTTAAACCCTAGTGTTGAGTATGCCTAGGATTGGAAATTGATCATTGGTGACGGGATTAGAAATTGTGATAAGCCCAGAATTTCGAGGACAAAATTCCCTAAGGAGGGAAGTTTGTAATACCCCGCCCCCGTAAATTAATTAATTATATAAATTTTTTTATCGAGGAGGAATTTATGATAATTGTATTAAGTTTTGGGGTAATTAAATTGATTAGATTAGAGAAACTACTTAATTATGGATTATATAAGGACCTGGGAAATTATTTAGGTTATAAATAACATGTAATACCTTCTTAAATTTCGGAACTGTTGGGAGAAAAGTGCTAACTGTGAGGATAGGAAAAATATAAGAGAGATCCGGAAAGATGGGATTAATGGAGTGGCGAGTTAACAGGTCGCTCAAATGACGTAAATGTCACTTGAACGACACTTGTTATCGCTTGAACCATATTCACGATCCCTCGAACGACTAGTGCCCTTTTTTGCTGTCATCATCCCAACTGTTTGTTCATATCGTGGGTCAGTTCACGAGTCTTAACAACTTGGGTAAATCAGTTATATTGATAAAATGGCATGAGGGCTACTGACTTCGTACGAAACAAAGGAGAAAAAAATGTAAGGAAGAGGCGTACTCTCAACATACCTCATATATTGATGTCGTCCCCTCATTGGTTGCTCAGTATCCTCAAGACAGAACCTCTGCAAATAACAAGCTTATTTGGATGTTTTATGTATAATGATAGAAACTTAGGATGACTAACCCACCTGCCAACTTCATTGTCACCTTCTCAATCGTTGATCCATTGTATGTCAGCCTTGGGCCTGACCTCACTACAAATGTCAATCACGTTAAGACCCGATGCTTTTAAGGTTGAGAGTAATGTTGAGAAGCGTGGGGGGATCAATTGGCAGTCTAAATGAGAACCGTTTATTTATAATTATATTTCACTATTTTGAGACTGACGATAGAGATGGATCACGCAACTTAAATTAATTGTTTTGGATTTAAAGAGAGGGGTTGAGAAATAACCCACACATACATGATATGTCTCCTCCATTCTCTCAAACAACGTCAAACAATCCTCTCTACAGTTTGTAACCCATTCGAATTTTAGTGAAGAACATACACTCACACCACACAAATATTTACTTATCCACTATAAAGAATATAGGGCTACGAGATACAAGAGAAGTTCTTGAAGGTTTTGAAGAAGGTGATAGTCTGGAAGTTGTTTGTTAGATTTTTAAAGAAGTGTATTCATAGAAGAAGAAAAATAAACCATTAGAGGTCTTATAGGGGTTTTTAAATTGTGTCACTTGGAGCTAAACTTGGTGGTGCAAGACAATCCATTTAAGGCCACCGTAGGAGTTGGGGGTTGTCATCTTCATTGATTCTTCCATGCCTTCCACTGATCTGGACTTCATTGAGGTGGGATAATATAATCTTATATGTAAAGACTTCATTTGGTGTGTATATTTGTGGTCTTGTTGTGATTAAATGTTAAAAGTAGGTCTACATTAAAATTAATGATGACCTCTCTAGTAAACTGATAAGTGAACATTTTATGGTAATAAAAATATAAGAAAATACTTTGTGTGTATGTTTTCTAATTTATCTAAAAATTGACATTTTTATGGAATAAAAATGTAAGATAATGTTATTCTGGTGTGTTTGCCAATAAATCTGAAAATGGACATTTTTATGGAAATAAAAATATAGGAAAATATTGCTTGTGTATATTTTCTAGTAAAACTGAAAATGGGTATTTTATGGAATAAAAATGCAAGAAATGTTATTTTGACACATTTTTAGTAAAAATAATAATATACATTTTTATGGAATAAAAATGTAAGGAATGTCATTTTGGTGTAAATCTAGTGAAAAAGAAATAATGAACATTTTTATGAAATAAAAATGTGGAATAATGCTAATGTTGTCAAAAGATTTATGAAATAAATATTTTAAGTTCTCACAAAACGAAAATTGGGAGATTAGTGTAAAGGGCATTATTTTACGTGTTAAAGGTGTTAAAGTGACAAGTGTGATATTAAACAAGTGTTAAAATAGCTAAAGTATTTTAAGTGTTAAGTTGGGAACTTAATGACCATTTTGAGAAGAATACACTTGGCAAGGGATTAAATTGCAAGTTTGGCAAATAACGGGTAAATTGGTAATTTACCTAAAATGGAACATTTTCATGGAATAAAAATATTAAAAAATGACTTTACACTCATGTGTGTGTGAAAATGAATTAAGTCTTAAGCGCGAATGGATTTAGTATAAATCACGTGTGAGTGAATAAGTGACTTAAAGAATAAAATAAACAATTTTCCAAGTGTTAATGGAAAAACGGACGGTTAAGTCCGGATTTTGGCTTCGGCCGGTAAAATTAAGGAAATGGAGTAATGTGCACATTTGTAAAAATATTAAAACAAATGAAAGGAACGCGTATGACACCGGGATAAAGCAAGAAGGTCCCGGAGCGCTTGGGTGAAAAGTCCTAAATCACTGGCCAGAGCATATGGTGCGCATAGCCGACAGTGTGGAGCCCATTGAAGTATGTGGTATTGGAAGATTCCGAGAAAAGATTAAGGAAACATGGGACAAGTCAAGAAATGAGTTATGTGTTAAATGCGTTAAAACAACCTAACTTGAGTGAAGGTAATAAATGTTTCGATAAAGGTGAAATGGATAAGTAAATGCGTAAATCTCATGATGTTTATAAGATAAGGAAAAGGGTTAAAGAGAGTGGATAAATGAGTGGTTAAGTAACCTAATGGTGTAACCCATATTTTACACAAGAGTGTGTTGTAAAAAGTATTTCGAAAGGTAAATAAGTCTTTTCTAACATGACGAATGTGTGAGAAGAGTGCGCTTGCGTTCAAATAAGAAAGTTATTTAATTAAACTCAGTTTTTATCAATTAAGTCCTAAACATGCATCTAGGTGTGATTGATGATGATAAAATCAAGCAAGAACATTCAAACACACACAAATGAGGAAAAATCCCCCAAAGGGGCAAAACCTTTTATTTTTACTATAATTTTGTAAGAAAACGACTTACACGGATTACAATAAAAATTTGTGCCACAAAAATACCCTCGGGTGTCGGTTCTGTTGTCCTCGGCTGGAACTATCCCTTTCCAGGAGGGCAGCAATGAAGAAGAGAGCGTCTTCTTCACAAATTACTCCGGATGAGTAAAAGATCGATTCACACACATATATGGGAATGGTTTTGTAAATCAAAAAGATTTAGAAAGCCTTAAAAAGACGAAGTCTTATAATGGACAGTTTTCGCAGAATTTTGAGATTGCAGAAAGACTTGAAAAACATGTAGAAGGAGAACGGATATTTATACGAAAATCCAGGCGGTGGCTCATTCGAACGAGATAGCCATGTCGCTCTAACGAAGGACAAAAGTCGTTCGAACGAGATCGCGCAACATGCCTATCTCGCGTGAACGACATTCAAAGTCATTTGAGCGAGCTCCTCGTTCAAGGCACTTCGCGTCTACACTTAGAAAAAAATTATGCTTTTGATAAAAAATAATCCAGACTTCAAAAATAATTTTCAAAAAATTTCCCAAATATTTATGCAAATATTTAAAGCTCCAATAAAACATTTTACCGATAAAGTGTAGTGGAGTAGTGGGAATGAGTTGAGCAGCACGTCGCATGTAGCATAATGCACGTGAAGATACTGGGTGCATTGAATTCGAATAAAGGCCATCGAGGATGATCGTGTTGACGTGCCGAATATAGCGGTATCAGACATACAAACTGTGATATAGGAGAAAAAATAAAATTCCTAGATTCTACCCCGGACATTTATAAAATTATGTCCTTACAAATCTCCCCCTATGTCTATGCCGGTACATACATAAAAACTCCGAATTATGCAATCAAATGACATACAAGATAATATCCCCATTAAACCCTCAAACTGAGAATACTAAATGACGTGTCTTTCAAATCTTCAGCTCTCCAGAAACTTCCAAAGCTTTTCTCATCAGGGTGTACAGTCCAAGAATAATGAACAATGTTGTACCTACACACATGAGATAAAGCAAATACCCGTGACAAGCAAAAGTTTGAAATATACTGATATGGATGATCCATTAAGCTTAAGCAAATCATTCATAAATCAACGAAACACCAAAACAATTCTCCCCCATAATTCTTCTCCCCCTTCTTATGATGTCCCCAAATAGATAGATATGAGAAGCATAAGTGAATGCACATAGAGAATGACACACGGGAATAAACTGCTATTTTTGTATTTTTCAAATTTTTTTACACAAAATGTACAACAAAGAATCACACCATGAAAGAACACAAAAACAACCAAGTCAATGATAGCGTAAATGTAGGGGTGTGATAAAATGCGATAGGAAAATCAATGCATACAAACATGACATATGTGCACGATGAATATCGGATACTCCTAACGAATGAATTCAAAATCTTCCTTTGGTGTAAAAAGGTGGTAATATGAGACATTGACTCAATCAAATCAACAAATCAAAGCTCAAAGTGATTTCCATGCCAATAACGTCCAAAACTATTTCATACTTTTTCAGGACTTTTAAGGAAGTGCAAACCCGTTTATAGTCTCCAACCAAACTCCCTCAGATATATATTTTGAATAGAGGCATTCTAAATTCTCAAACTTTGGAGAATTGATGGTGAAACCTAATGGCCCATATTTGGCATATATTGCCTTTAATTTTTTCGGCCTCTTTTAACCTCTTTGGACCCCGGATAATAAAATTCCTCAATTTTTTAGGTCCTTTTTAACGGTGGCTTAATATCGTAAAGGCTGAATGAACCTTTTGCAGCCCTTCCCCGTTATCAAATAAACACACAGTCTCACCAAAATGGTTTTTACATGCATTCCAATCTTGTCAAGTTTTATCACATATTGTTAGTTGTATAGACAGAATTGAGATGGAAACACTCAAGCCAATATGTGATAGACAAGTACAATAATCAAATATAGTCGTGCATGTGTGCAATAAGGAGATAGGAGTCAAACATGTAGAAAGATATCACTAATTACATCTCATAGACTCCAAACAATGTAAAGCACATGGATGAAATGATGTAGCGTCTCAAATCTCTATCAAACAGTCACATGGATAAATGGAATGAAATTGTGACTCGGCTATCTTAAATGCTCATCCATAAAAGGTGCAAATAAAATACAAAAATCTTTTTGTGCTTTTCTGAAATTTTTATGAAAACGAAAATCTTTTTGGATTTTTCAAAAAAAAAAATAAATAGCTGTAAAACAAAGTAATAATACATATAAAACAAACTAGCAATATGAAGCATATGATATGAACATGAAAAGGCATCCTATCCTAGACATAGACTAACCCCTCAGTCAATTGTGCAAATCCCCAAAGGCTTCCTATAACTCTCAAATCTAAGGGCATCTAGGTTTCTTGAAAATATCGGCTAACTGACGGTCGGTGGGCACGAAACTCAGGGATACGACTTTCTCCTGAACTAACTGACGTATAAAGTGCTCGCGTATGATGTGCTTTGTGAACGAATATCGGACTGGATTGCGGGATATGTGTATCGCACTCGTGTTATTACAGGAAATAGTCATGGTGTCCTGTGAAATCCCATAATCCTCCAACATTTGCTTCATCCACAAGAGTTGCGTGCAATAACTCCCGGCGACGATGTACTCAGCATTCGCGGTGGATAAAGAGATGGAATTTTGCTTCTTGCTCAGCCAGGAGACAAGATCAGAACCAAAATAGAAACACCCATCAGAAGTGCTCCTACAACCATCTACATCCCCGACCCAATCGGCATCCGAATAGGCAGAAAAATGGTCATCAGTATCAAAGGAATACCAAATACCATATGAGAGAGTCCCACTCACGTATTTAATAATATGTTTTAGAGCAAGTAAATGTGACTCTTTTGGGGATGCCTGATATCACGCACATAATCCAACATAAAGGCTATGTCGGGACGACTGGTAGTCAAGTAGAGAAGACTACCTATCATACTCCGATACAAGGTTTGCTCTACATCCTTACCTGAAGTGTCCTTACTAAGCTTGGTAGTGGTACTCATAGGTGTACGTGCATGCTTAGCGAAGTCTAACCCAAATTTCTTCACTAGGTCTCTAGCATACTTAGATTGGGAGATGAACATCCCATCCTCTAGCTGACAAACTTGGAGACCAAGGAAGAAAGTAAGCTCACCAACCATGCTCATCTCAAACTCACTTTTCATTTCCTCCTCAAAGTGATGAGCATGTTGGGAGCACGTGGATCCAAAGACTATGTCTTCCATATAGACCTGGGCAACCAAAATAGCACCGTTATCTCTCCTGATGAACAACGTCATATCGATTCCCCCTCTCTTGAAGCCACAGGCTAAGAGATAGGAAGTAAGCCTCTCGTACCAAGCACGGGGTGCTTTCTTCAAACCATACAAGACTTTCCTCAGATAGTAGACGTGCTCCGGGTGCTTAGGGTCTTCAAACCCTTTTGGTTGTTCCACGTAAACCTCCTCTTGCAGAATTCCATTTAGAAAGGCACTCTTTACATCCATCTGATATAATTTAAAGCGCAGATGACATGCGATGGCGGGTAGTAAGCGGACGGACTTAAGCCTCGCAATAGGAGCAAATGTCTCCCTAAAGTCTACACCTTTTATCTGTGTGTAGCCTTGAGCGACCAACCTAGCCTTGTTTCTGATTATGGTACCATTTTCATCCATTTTATTCTTGAAAATCCATCTAGTACCTATCACATTAGTCTAACTAGGTCGGGGGACAAGTTCCCAGACATTATTCTTTTTAAACTGAAGCAACTCATCCTGCATAGCAGATATCCAGTCTTCATCCCTGAGTGCTTCTTTGTGATTCTTGAGCTCGACTTTGGACGTGTAGAAAAAATAGCTAACAACGTTCTTGAGCTGAGCATGAGTCTTGAACCCTAGAGTGGGATCACCAACAATGGAAGAAGGGTCATGACTCTTGTAAACCCAAGCAGGTGTGTCCCCTAACATAGGAGTAGGGTCCACAGAGTGTGGGTGAGGTACAAGTAAATTACTGCCAGAAACATCCTCATCCTCACACTGAAGGCTAGAATCAATAAACGTCGCAGGTTCGTCATCTTGCATGGTGATGTTTATTGACTCCATAAGCTTAGAGCTTTTAAGGTTAAAAACCCGGTACGCTCTACTATTCGATGAATAGCCTAATAGTATTCCCTCGTTGCTTCGGGAGTCAAACTTTCCTAATTGCTCTCTGTCCTGAAGGATGTAGCATTTACTCCCCAAAACACGGAAATATGCAAGGTTGGGTTTCTTTCCAGCCCATAATTCATAAGGCGCTTTAAGTGTGTGTGGATGTAGGTAAACCCTATTCACCGTGTGGCATGCAGTAGACACTGCCTCTGCCCAAAATCTCCTAAAAACCTTACGACCTAGAAGCATAGATCTAGCTATTTCCTGGATCGTCATATTCTTTCCAATCCCATTTTGCTGAGGAGTCTTCACAGCAAAAAACTCATGTTTGATCCCAATGCTATCACAGTACAGATCTACCTTTGCTTCCTTAAATTCAGTGTCATTGTCACTGCGTATCCTGTTAATAGTGACTCCATATTGATTTTGCAGGATACGACACTTGGTCATTAAAAACTCCACAACATCGGATTTTTCCCTCAGAAAACCTACAATCGAGTATCTGGAAAAATCATCCAACATCACGAGGATATACCTCTTACCACCCATACTCTCAGTGCGAGTAGGACCCATAAGATCCATGTGAATAAGCTCAAGTACACGAGAGGTAGTAATGGAATGCAACTTCCTATGGGGGCTACGAATTTGTTTTCTCAACTCACAAGGTCTACAAACCGTCGAAGTTAGCTTTCCAAGAGATGGTAAGCCACGTACTAGGTCCTTTTTAGCTAAACGAGTTAAATCTCTAATGTTCACATGACCTAGACGTTGGTGCCACAGATCCATAGGAATGATCGTGGCCCTGTTGCAGACAAGTGAGGATGTGGGCTCAGTCCCATAACAATTATCCTTTGTCCTCACCCCCTGCACTAAAATTTTACCGGCTTGATTATAGACATTACATGCGTCCCGGTCAAACTTTACGACGAAGTCAGCATCGCACAACTGGCTAATGCTGAGAAGATTTGCTTTCAAACCTTTAACGTACAAAACATTCTCTAGCTTAGGATATGCTGGTAACTCTACAGTACCACGTCCTATAATGCTAGACTTGCCCCCATCTCCAAAGGTGACTCTGCCATCCTGATAATCCTCAAGAGATATAAAAAATGAGGCATCACCTGTCATATGTCTGGAGCACCCACTATTAAAATACCACTGTGAGGTATTATGTGCTTTGAGAGCGACATGAACAATAAAGGCCTTTTTATCTTTCTTAGGTACCCAAGAAGTGGTGACCTTTTGTTTACCATTATTGTTGTTGGTTTTAGTCGGAATGTGAGAAGCATTCACTGACGGTAAAGACATCCATCGGAATTCCTCCATCAAACTCTGTGATGTGGCAGCTAAAAACTCAACTCACTCTCTCAGACTGGTAAACTTATCAGTGTGCTGTGGTGGAGCAGTAATACGTCATGTCCGACCCATACTATAGCAAAACTCCCTGAGGTGGCCTTCTCTTTTGCAATATATACAAAAGAACACAGTCTTAGGTGGACCTTGGTTTTCTTTTCTTGGTCGAACTCTCCTTCGAGATTTTTGACGATGGCCATAAGGAGTCGTAGTAAACTCAGGAACTAGTTCAGGTGCAATTTGGGACGTGGAAGCACCATCATAACCTATTCCCTGCCTATCACCAAAACCTAAAGCGGGGTTAAGGAGCATCTTTCCCATCTTCCCAGATCTGTCCTCGATTTGAACCTTGACTTCCCGTGCTCTCTCAAGATCATGCGTAAGCTGGGCTACAAGGGCTTCAAGTTTCTTCCGAGTCTCCACGGAGGAATGGAGCTCACTCGTAAGACTAGCCACTTGTTTAGTCAAGTCCCCTCTCTTTCTCAAAACAACTCTCCTTCTCAACACAGGCATACTCTCTCTCTCTCTCTCTCTCTCTCTCTCTCTCTCTCTCTTAAGGCAGTGCAGGTGGAGGACTCTCTTTCTCTCATTTTCTTAAGTCTTCCTCTAAAGCGGTGATCCTAAGAACTAATTCTTTGTTACGATTTTTAGTTTTAAAAGACTCAGAATATAGCTCGGCGTAGGCGCGTTGCAAATCACTCTCGCTCACTTGTGTCATCCTCCCCCTCACTAACATCGATCTCAATGTCGAGATATCCCTGTGATGAAGCATCCTCATCGTCGTGAGGAATACTAGAAGTGCTCACATGACTAGCCATGAATGCGATGAAGTTACACTCATGTTGTGACTCGTCTCCAGAATCCACCGACTCGACCTCACTGTCGTCATTAAGGGTAGCATTAAGGATAACTTTGCCCTTTTCTCTGTTCAGCCTAGTAGCACACTTAAAAGCTCTATGACCCCTACCGTCGCACTCAAAGCATCTATCACTTTCTTTCTTAGGAGGATCTTTAAAATATTTTTGATTTTTCTTTTCAAACTTATTTTTCTCAAATTTCTTTTTATTTTTAAAATTGCCATTTTTCTTGAATTTGAGAATTCTCTTGAAATTTTTAGCATATATGGCCAAATCATCTAAGTCAAAATCACACTCAGAATCTGACGTATCTGTCTCTCTTTTTCTAGATGACCCTCCCCTCTTTCTTGCCGACCCCTCACTCTTTCTCTCCTGGGCATTAAGTACTTGACATATTTAGGAAACATATCAATTTCATACGTTTGCAAGTCTCCTACAAGTTCCTCCAATTTAAGCGTATTTAAATTACCTATAGAATTTAACACAGTGACTTTAGGGATAAAACGCTTAGGCATTTATCTAAGAATCTTTTTAACAACTCTAGCATTAGGAATGTGTTCACTTAGATTAAAGCTAGTGTTAACAATATCAGACAATCTAGCATAAAATTCATCAAAACATTTAGATTCAAGCATGGTGATTGTTTCAAATTGAGTTGTTAAATTTTATAGTTTAGACTCTTTCACAGCATTATTACCTTCATGGGTAAGTTGCAAAACATCCCGTGCCTCTTTTAACGTAGTGCACGTCATTATGCGTTTGAACTCATCAGGAGTGACAGACCCAGAAATAGTACTTAAACCCTTAGAATTAAAAGATGATCATTTAAATTCTTCTTCAGTCCATGTAGTAACATGCTTTAAATTGGTCACGTTTTCAAGAGTAACGGACGGAGGTGTCCACCCTCTTTCAACTAAAATCCAGACACGTTCATCATTGGCTTTTAATGCAGATCTCATGCGGGCTTTCCAATATGCATAGTTTGTCCCGTCAAAAACTGGCATTTTATTATATAACTTCTCCATTATGGACACACTCATTTTCAAAAATCAATTTTTCAGAAAATTGATATCTTAAAAAATTTTGCGAAAAATTACACGGTAAAGTTGTGTAATTGGCTCTAATACCAATTTGAGAATAGTGCGCTTGCGTTCAAATAAGAAAGTTATTTAATTAAACTCAGTTTTTATCAATTAAGTCCTAAACATGCATCTATGTGTGATTGATGATGATAAAATCAAGCAAGAACATTCAAACACACACAAATGAGGAAAAATCCCCCAAAGGGGCAAAACCTTTTATTTTCACTATAATTTTGTAAGAAAACGTCTTACACGGATTACAATAAAAATTTGTGACACAGAAATACCCTCGGGTGTCGGTTCTGTTGTCGGCACATGGAACTATCCCTTCTAGTAGGGCAACAATGAAGAAGAGAGCGACTTCCTCACAACTTACTCCAGATGAGTAAAAGATCCTCTTGAATGTTTAAAGATTCACACACATATACGGGAATGGTTTTGTGAATCAAAAAGGTTTAAAAAATCTTAAAAAGATGAAGTCTTATTCTGGAAAGTTTTCGCCGAATTTTGAGATTGCAGAAAGACTTGAAAAATGTGTAGAAGGAGAACGAATATTTATACGAAAATCGAGGCAGTGGCTCGTTCGAACGAGATAGCCATGTCGCTCGAACGAAGGATAGAAGTCGTTCGAACGAGATCGCGCAACATTCCTATCTCGCGGGAACGACATTCAAATTCGTTTGAGCGATCTCGTCGTTCAAGGCACTTCACTTCTACACTTAGAATTTTTTTTTGCTTTTGATACAAAATAATCCAGACTTCAAAAATAATTTTCAAAAAATTTCCCAAATATTTATGCAAATATTTAAATCTCCAATAAAACATTTTACCGATAAAGTATAGTGGAGTAGTGGGAATGAGCTGAGCAGCACGTCGCATGTAGCATGATGTACGTGAAGATACTGGGTGCATTGAATTCGGATAAAGGCCATCGAGGATGATCGTGTTGACGTGCTGAATATAGCGGTATAAGACATACAAACTATGATCTAGGAGAAAACAAAAAATTCCTACATTTTACCCCGGACATTTATAAAATTATGTCCTTACAATGTGTGTGTTGAAATGGTAATTATTAATGAAAATACTAAAGTACATTCAAATGAAGGAATGGGGTAATTTTCGGCAAAGGAAAGGCTTCGATAAATTACGTGAAAGGTTTTCAAATGTCGAACCGGGTGCGTTAAATAAAGTGGGAACGCTTAGTATGAACAAAGAGAGCCTTTAATAAAACTAAGGACAATTAATCTGGATGAGTAAGGTTTTTGGAAGTAAAATGGTTAATGCATTGGCATGTGTTTTTCAAAGGTATATGTATGTAGATATATACATATTTTCTGCATGCATGTGTTTATAGAGTGTGAATATTCATTTCTGCCGTTTGTTTCTATATTGTTTGTATAAATCCCACTGGGCATAGGCTCACACCCTTGCTTTGTTACGACATGTTGGGTGCGGGTTTTTATTTTGAGGGCATTGTACATGTAAGTGTACTTTATTTATTTTACGTTAGTAGCTCTGTTTACTTTGATTCGGGGTGCACCCCATGAGTCCTACACGTAGTTTATCCTGAAATTGGACTCACATGCTAAACAAGTGAAACGTGAATTATAAATAAAACTAGACTAGCAGCATTATCTAGGTTATTTCATTGCACTTCATAACACTCTAGCCAAACCGGGTTGACTTACGAGTAACCCATAAATCCAGGCCGGGTCGTTATAAATGGCATCAGAGCTCTAGGTTCAAGGTTCCTTTTGGGAGTGACGTGGTGAGGTCGATAGTGGATCTTTCGACGTCGTTATTGGTTTGGGGCAGTCATGCTAGTTTGATGACGGTGTAGTTTGTGTCCTCGACGGTAAGGTCAAAGAGGTTAGAACGACAAGTAGGTTAGTGCCAAACGACATACGATCAAGTTAATTATTATAAATCACTTTCGTAAATCCTGATTTAAGTATGTAATAAAATACGGGTGTCCATGTAATCCAGTAAGTGGTGACACCATGGTTCGTAGTGTGAGATGCTTGTGTTCCAGACTTTATAGACGTAGAGTCTTTAGAGATGTTAATATAATGAAATATCATCATTGGGCAAGTGACACTGAATTATGAATAATCAAAAGTAGGTATTGATTGATAGAGTGTCATAAGTATATAGAGATAAATCATGATTTTAAATGATATGTAACCTATGGTGTGACATATATGCGAGGTCAACATCGATGTGATAATTAAACAAATTCGATCCTTGGGGTAATACCGCGATTGATGAGCAATACAATGAACATGTAAATTTTATGGGTTAACACTAGTGGATAAGTCACTCTTAGTTGATAGAATTCTATCTTTATGGGAGAACACCTTATTGGTCGTTGGCAAATGAATGTACATGAGCTGTGATTAGAGTTACTGGCTAATTATTGAAAGGGGTCATGTGAGTGCCAATGATGAGTTGTAGTGACAAGGGAGTGAACTTTAGACAGCACCTGGGGGTGATTTAAATAGTAATACAACATTTGATGAATAGGATCTTTGTGACACTGGTGATGTATACCTCGGAATGTACGAGTTATACATAGTATCTTGTATCCTCTCAAAAGCCTCCGCAGTAGTGGTAACATCATGTATCATTAGCCACGACTTAGCTGAAAAGATTGAAATTAAGTGACTGAGTAATGTGTTTATAAGTGTTAGTTATGTGGTGACTTAGTATTAAGTAAAGGAGTTGTGATGTTTATAATAGGACCCCTTGAGGCATCATTAGGGTGGGCCTCCTTTTGGGCAATACCCGATGTCATGTGTCCTACTAGAAACTGGATGGTATTAATCTATACTTTGGTAACTTAAGTGTATAATTGATAACTAGGATCTCTTGCGGAATTCGTAGGCATGGGCCTTAGTGTTCTTAGGTAATGCTCGATGCCCCGTATCCTACCAGAAGATATATCATTGTATTCATTAGTAGATTAACACATAGTATGATATATACATAATATGAGGTTTACATAGTAAGGCATTTCAGATATAGTAGTGGAACACTAATAGGGGTTCAAAGGATGTGGTCTACTAAGATTGACTTCGGGTTAGTGACCAGGTTAGGCATGTGAATTTGTATAAAAAATTACTTGGAGATGTATACTAAGGTTTATCTAGTGAGTCGTTAATGCGAGTGGTACACGTCCCTGAGTAATAATAAATTTGGGGTTGGGTACCGTGTATTACATATGGGATTCATTACTGCATTAAGGTTTATGTAGTGGCGTACATTTCATAATAATGAAACTCAAGGTTGTGTAAGATAAGTCATGGTATGACTTGTGATTTCTTGAAATAAATGTGTAAGTTGTTTAGAGAAATTATTGACTTTGACGTTGTCACCCATGAGGCACCAGGAGTCATTATTGTATCGAAGTTTATTTAAGTAATAGTAGACTATTGATGACTACAGTACGATTAGATTATGTCTACGTGTAGCAGTGCCTTAGAGTTAGTGCTACGGCTTCATTTATAGGCACGTGTCATGATATGACCTTCGAGGATAATTTTGAAAATAGGTTGATCATGGTGCACTTGAGAGACTTAGAATAGATGGTGTTCGTCATGATTTTAGAAGACAACATTCGATATGGAGTGTTAGGGCCGAATATAGCACATGCGTGTGCTACCAGTATGGTTAGTAATGACTCTGGTGAGGGAAATCATCAAGTCTTAGGCATGGGTAATGATTGAAAGTTTGAGGTCCCGTTAGGATGATTATAATTTGGGATCATATAGAATGTACTGAGAATGGTAGCAATGGTACATGAGTTGAACATTTGAAATCTGGTGAGCATGGTGTTTCACTTGAAGAGAGCGATCTCAGAAACTAATATTAATTATCACGAGTTGAAATTATGAATGCCTAGGTATGATGGGTCAGTGACTAGCGATAAGTGCCGAAGAAATATAAAGTCATTTGGTTAAGTTTATTGTACTTACCAATGATAGGAATATGGCATTAGTCCTAAGGAGGTAAGCCTAGCATTTCAACTTCCTGAAGAAATTGGTTTTTGCATTTCATCCATCCGACATGAATGAATGATTCGTGGTTATAACTCTTCAAGGCTGAGAGGACAAGTGAGGGTGTGTGTCAAAGCTATGGTTCTTAACATATATAAGTAAAGAGTTATAGGATTCAAATGTACATTATGGGTTAGCACTTCATGTGGGATGATTCATTGTCGAAAATCGATTGTTCCTTTTGGCATGGTTGTCGCCTGATTCATTGTATTTATTGTGTCTTCTTTGATCCCAGTAATGGGAAATTGTTAATGAGTCTGATTCGGGTGTAATGCGACATAAGCTCCATAGTGATGCGGGTTAAGCCGATTGTGGCTGATACATTATGGTATATGAGTGTGTTTTCTTTCGGAAGCATCATGTTCCTCACTAGTTTGTGTGTTCGCGTGGTCTCACGCTGTTGCATGTAGTTTGCATTGTTACTTGTTTGTTTTTGGTTAACGTGTTTCGTTAGTTAATAAATATAGTTAGTTACGAGTTAACCGTGTGTCCTGGGGTCTTGACTTGAGATCATTCTGAATATCAGGATTTGATAGAACATTAGGTGCTAGCATTGCACTCTGTTAATAACTATGTGGGCGGAGGAGGTGATCGCTCATAAATGATTGTGCTGTGATACCTAGAGTGACTATAAGTTAGCCTAAGAGTCTCACGGGAGATGTCGAGCAGGTGGAAAAATATGATATATCGTTTCGTGATCGTAAATGTTAATGATAAGAAATGTTGAGGTTGTACCAACCTAGGCTGGGCGTGATCCAAATTTGCTCAAGGAAACGTAAGTTGTGAATCCAACCGTAAAAATGATCCTTAATGACGAGTTCATTGAAATTAGTAGCATACTTGGTGGATATCGATTACTTTGAGGTTTGTTTAGATAAATATGTTAGCCATGCTTGAAATTTTGCAAAAAGGCCTTGAGGTTATTGTGATAAAAGTAGCAATGATGGTTGAGGAAATTGAAATCCTTGGGTTTAAACCCTCGTGTTGAGGATGCATAGGATTGGAAACCGATCATTGGTGACGGATTATAAATTATGATAAGCTAAGAGTTTCGAGGACGAAATTCCTTAAGCAGGGAAGCTTGTAATACCCTGCCCCGGTAATTTAATTACAATATATTTAATTTTTACGAGGTGGAACTTATGATAATTGTATTAAGTTGCGGGGTGATTAAATTGATTAGCTTAGATAAATTACTTAATTATGGATTATATAAGGACCTTGGAAATTATTTAAGTTATAAATAACATCTAATACCTTCTTAAATTTCGGAACTATTGGGACAAAAGTGCTAACTGTGAGGGTAGGAAAAATATAAGAGAGATCCGAAAAGATGGGATTAATGGAGTGGCTAGTCAACAGGCCGCTCAAACGACGTAAATATCGCTTGAACGACACTTGTTGTTGCTTGAACTAGATTCACTATCGCTAGAACGACCAATTCCCTTTTTTGATGTCATCGTCCCAGCCGCTAGTTCATATCATGGGTTAGTTCACGAGTCTTAAAAACTTAGGTAAATCAGTTATATTTACTAAATGGCATGATGTTTATGAAGTTCCTACGAAACAAAGGAGTAAAAAACGTAAGGAAGAGGTGTACTCTCAGCAGACCTCAAATATTATTGTCGTGCCCTAATTAGTTTCTCAATATCCTCAAGACAGAACCTTTGCAAATAACAAGTTTATTTGATGTTTCGTGTATAATGATAGAAACTTAGGACGACTAACCCACCTGCCAACTTCGTTGTCACCTTCTCAATCGTTGATCCATTATATGTCAGCCTTGGGCCTGACCTCGCTGCAGATGTCAATCACTTTAAGACCTGATGCTTTTAAGGTTGAGAGTAATGTTGAGAAGTGTGGGTGCTATCAATTGGGTGTCTAAATGAGAACCGTTGATTTATTATTATATGTCACGGTTTTAGGACTGACGATAGAGATGGATAAGGAAACTTAAATTAAATGTTTTGGATTTAAAGAAAAGGGTTGAGTAATGACCCAACATACAAGATATGTCTCCTCTACTCTCTCAAACAACCTCAAACAATTCTCTCTACAGTTTGTAACCCATTCGATTTTTAGTATAGAGCATACACTCACACCACACACATATTTACTTATCCACTGTAAAGAATATAGAGCTGCGAGATACAAGAGCGGTTCTTTGTGGTTTTGAAGAGGGTGATATTCTGGAAGTTGTTTGTTGGGTTTTTGAAGGGAGTATTCATAGAAAAAGAAAAATACACCATTGGAGGTCTTGTAGGGGTTTTTAAATGGTGTCTCTTAGAGCTAAATTTGGTGGTGCAAGACAACCCCTTTAAGGCCACCTTAGGAGGTGGAGGGGTTGTCATATTCATTGATTCTTCCATGCCTTCCACTGGTTTGGACTTCATTGATGTGGGATAATCTACTCTTATATTTAAAGACTTCATTTGGTGTGTATATTTGTAGTCTTGTTGTGATTAAATGTTAAGCGTAGGGCTACATTAAGATTAGTGATGACGTCTCTAGTAGACTGATAAGTGAACATTTTATGGTAATAAAAATATAAGAAACTACTGTTTGTGTATGTTTTCTAATAAATCTAAAAATGGATATTTTGATGGAAAAAAATGTAAGATAATGTTATTCTAGTGTGTTTGCCAATAAATCTGAAAACGGACATTTTTATGGAAATAAAAATGTAGGAAAATATTGTTTGTGTATATTTTCTAGTAAAATTGAAAATGGGCATTTTATGGACTAAAAATGCAAGAAATGTTATTTTGGCACATTTTTAGTAAAATGAAATAATATTCATTTTTATGGAATAAAAATGTAAGCATGTCGTTTTGGTGTATTTCTAGTGAAAAAGAAATAATGAAGATTTTTATGAAATAAAAATGCGGAATGATGCTAATGTTGTTAAAATATTTATGAAATAAATATTTTAAGTTCTCACAAAACGAAAATTGGTAGATTAATGTAAAGGGCGTTATTTAATGTGTGAAAGGTGTTGAAGTGACGAGTATGATATTAAACAAGTGTTAAATGGGCTGAAGTGTTTTAAGTGTTAAGTTGGGAACTGAATGACCATTTTGAGAAGAATACAGTTGGCAAGGGACTAAATTGCAAGTTTGGCAAATAAAGGGTAAATAGGTAATTTACTTAAAGTGGAACCTTTTTATGGAATAAAAATGTAAAGAACGTCTTTACAATAGTGTGTGTGTGAAAATGAATTAAGTCCTACGCATTAATGAATTTAGTATAAATCACGTGTGTGTGAATAAGGGACTTTAAAAAGAAAATAAATAATTTTCCAAGTTTTAATAGAAAAACGGACGGTTAAGTCCGAGTTTTGGCTTCGACCGGTAAAAGTAAGGAAATGGATTAATGTGAACATTTGCAAAATGTTAAAACACATGAAAGGAACTTGGATGACACTGGGGTAAAGCAAGAAGGGCCTGGAGCCCTTGGTGAAAATCCCTAAATCACTGTCCAGAGCATATGGTACGCATAGCCGACGGTGTGGATCCCGTTGAAGTATGCGGTATCGAAAGCTTCCGAGAAAAGATAAAGGAAACATGGGACATGTCAAGAAATGGGTTGTGTGGTAAATGCGTTAAAACAACCTAACTTGAATTAAGGTAATGAATGTTCTGGTAAAGGTGAAATGGATAAGTAAATGCGTAAATCTCATGATGTCCATAAGATAAGGAAAAGGGTTAAAGAGAGTGGATAAATGAGTGGTTAAGTAACCTAATGGTGTAGCCCATGTTTAACACAAGAGTGTGTTGTAGAAAGTATTTTCTAAAGGTAAATAAGTATTTTCTAACATAACGAATGTGTGTTTTGAAATGGTGATTTTTCAATGAAAATACCAAAGTTCATTCAAATGAAGGAATGGGGTAATTTTCGGTAAAGGAAAGGCTTCGATAAATTACGCGAAAGGTTTTCAAACATCGAATCGGGTGCGTTAAGTGAGACTTTAATAAGATTAAGGTCAATTTATCTGGATGAGTAAGGTTTGCAAAAGTAGAACGGTTAATGCATTGGCATGTATTTTTCAAAGGTATACGTATGTAGATATATACATATTTTTCGCATGCATGAGTTTGTAGCATGTGAATATTCCTTTCTGCCATTTGTTTCTATACTATTTGTATAAATCCCACTGGGAATAGGTTCAAACTTTCGCTTTGTACGACAGGTTGGGTGCGGGTTCATATTTTGAGGGCATTGTACAGATAAGTGTACTTTATTTATTTTACGTTAATAGATCTGTTTACTTGGATTCGAGGTGCTCCCCATGAGTCCTACACGTAGTTTGTCTTGAAATTGGACTCACATGCTATATAAGTGAAACGTGAATTTAAAATAAAACTGAACTAGCAACATTATCTAGGTTGTTTCATTGCACTTCACACCTAATGTTCGGGCCGAACCGGATTGACTCACAGGTAAACCATATGTTGATGTAAAAAACTAGATTTGATCTAATTAATTAATCATAGATAAATATTAAATAAGAAATAAGACACAGGATTTTTAAAGTGGTTCAGCCTTATGAAAATGGCCTACGTCCACTATTTTGTATTGCTGGATGTCTTTTCCTTAATATCAATCACAATTGCTAATGATCAATTATCCCGTTATTAAGGGTGTTACAATGTATTTACAGCCTTGGGGCTGCCAATATGAATAGACGATATGCCGTTATTTAATAGACATATACATCTGTACAATAATAATGTTCATTTAATTCTATGTTCACCGAATGTGAAGTTATCGCTTGATCTTCTTGACTAGATGCTCTGCACGTTGAACAGCTCGACACGCTAAGTAGCTCGGGGTGATGAGTTGCTCGGTATGCTAGTAGCTCGGAGGCTGAGTAGCTCGGTGCGTATAAGAATTTGCCATGTAAGATGACACATGTCTTCATATGATTAGTACACATCAGCTGACTAATTTTCGTATCAACAGAAGCCCCCAATGTTTTATAGTTGAGTTTTGATATGAGAGTGTGGAATATTTTACTCGAAAGCTGCTCGGGCACCTTTTTACGTCTTGATTAATTACAGATCTCCAACACTTAAGAATTTTCTCTTTGGTCTTGTCATTTGAGCGCGAAATGATAAACTTGTAAATATTTTGAATCTGTGATAGACATTTGGGTATTTGCTTCTTTTTCATCATTTAACCACCGAAAACGCAATCGTCTTTTCTAGTAATCATTTCTTTTTATATTTCCCGATGCAAGGCATTTAAAAGCGATAGAAACAGATCGTCATCTACTTTTTACTTCTATATTTCTAAACTCTTTATCTTCTCATTCTATCCTTGTATTGTCATTCTTTCTGTTATCCGCCTTACTAGATTTCTCAATCCCTCTTTAAGAACTTCTTTGTTCTTCTTTCTTTGCTTTAGCGACCATGGTTTATCTTATAGAATCGTTGGATAAGTTTCGAGATGATTTTACGATTCCCTCTTCGGTTATTCTAGAAGAACCTCCTTGCCCCTCTGATTTATTTTCTCTCGCTGAGGGACATGCTTCTTCTGAGAAGGTGAAGAGAAAAGCTGTTGTGAAGAAGTCCTTTAGCTCTGGTTGGGACAAAGGATGGAACAAAGCCTTAACTGCTATTACTTGCCATATGAAGTATGCAAGTTTGAAGTACTTCAGAGACGGATGGGTCGCAGCACTGAAAGAGTTGAGTGTTGCAGACAATTCTGAATTGTTTCAGAAATACGCTCATGGCCCTCCTCCTACTATTGACGAAGAAGAAGAGGATGAAGCTGCATCTGATGAATCTTTTATGGTGATAGTAGAACAGGTACATACTGTTACTATTCCTCAGCCCTCCGACCAAGTTCAGCGGGCGACAACTTCTACCGAGCAACACAAACTGCCCTCCTAGCAGCCAACTTCTTCGTCCAAAATAGCTGATGATGTTGTGGGGAATAAGGAGAAGGTGTAGAGTTGTATGGCTCTTTGATTATGTTGTTCTTTTGCTTTTCCCTTTGTTGTTGTTACTTTGGTTGTACTTGCTTCTCCCATTGATTAATAAAAAGGATTTTGTTATTTATTTTGGGTTTCTCCTTTAATTGCTCTGTCTGTATCGTCGTTGATGCATTTTTGTTTTTCCTTGATAGTTTGTTGCCAGGATGGAACTCTTGTCAGCTCATGATATAGAGTTGATGAAAAAATGTAATAATTATTTGAATGCTAGTCACACAGATTTTACTGAAGCTCACATAATTGATATCCTTGGGCCTGACGCTTCTGAGCGAGTAGTTGATGCATACCAATATTTAAAGTGTTTACTTGATCGTGTTGTAGCAAACAATGTGGCCTATTATGAAATGATCAAAGACCTCCAACGAATGATCGAGGAACTCCAACTTCAACACAAAGAAACCACTACACTCCTTCATAAAGTTTATGAGATAAAGTACCAATAATTGAGCATTGATCAGGGCTATGACAAATATATCTCGGCCCATTAAAAGAGGGAAAGTGTGCTGAAACTAGAGATCGAGGAACATAGGAATATTGCCAAGCTGTTGGAGGAAGAGAATATTACCTTACAAGAAGAAGTGAAACAACTCACATCTGCAGCCTCATCTTCTTCGGGAGCTTTAGACCCAGTTAATGATGAAGGTTTTTCCTTTTTGAAAACTGAAAATACTGCCTTGAGAGAAGAGCTGGAGACTTTGAAATGAACCGAACCTACCTCGTCTGCTCGTGGCAGAGCAAGGCCTTCTACCCGTGGTTGAGGAAGGGCTGGTTGGATTAATATTGAAGATACGAGGACCCAACTAGCTTTAGAAAATCAAGCCATTCAACTGACGACAAAAAATTAAGCCCGGGAAGAAATGTCCAGAAACATTCAAAGTCTTACCGACTAACTTTCCAAGCAAAGTTCTGCCTTGGAGAGTAAAGAGAATTTTGTGAAGAAGCTTCATCAAAACGTTGAGAGATTGACATATCAATTCCACAAACAGCCTAGAGAATTTTGGAATACGGCATACAATGAAGCTCTATGCCATCTCGATGCTCGGTTGAGACAATCAAACAATGAGGGGTACAATCAAGGATGGTTGAATGCTCTTGGTGTGATGCGTCTTGAGAAAGGAAATTCCCTGTGGGATTGGTATGAACCTGGGTTTCTCAACTTACCATTACCTCCTTTCAACTTAGATGTTAGTTGGATTCCAGCTCGTGTCATACCTCAATGTTTGATCTCCAAGTACCTTAGTGATTACAATCTTCATGAAGATTAGGAGATATCCCGACCTCCTCATGTGCTTGAGAGACTAGGTTCGAGCAACACTAGGATGCTACTGGATATGAATTTTATCAATTCTCCTTACGCTTTGGATGATCCTCCCGCTGGGATGGAACCTGTGCCAAAATCAGAAGGAAAAAAGCTAATAGAATAGGAAATTTGTATTGAATGAATAAAACTTCATCTTTTGTAATTTGTTTTCCTATATTTAATGAAGAAAAATGTTGTCTTTGTGAACTCTTCTTTCCTTGGAAATAGTGTTTAAGATGTCTTTCTTATAACATATGAATGCATATATATATATAGGGGGATAATCTGTCATATTTTGTTTTATTTGCCTAAACAATGGAGCTTGCCCCACTTGCTGCCTAGTTGTATTGACTTGTCACCCATAAATGCCTAAGCAATGGAATGATTTTCATTCCATGATCTTTCTTAATTATAGTAATCTTTTCAGGATTACCTTGGCGCCTAGATAGTGGATGCCCCGTGAGGTCACCCATCTTCTTGCCTAGTTTGGGATGCCCCTTGAGGTCACCCATGATCAAATAGGATTTGCCTTGTATGATTGTTATGCCAACATTGTTAGTTAAATTTATTGGTGCCGACTAACCGTGGTTGGTGGTTGCTGATATGTCGACCAACCATAGTTGGTGGTTGCTAATATGTCGACCAACCGTAGTTGGTGGTTGCTGATATGTCGAATTACCTTAGTTGGTGTAGTGTGTAGTACTAGTACTCAAAAAGAAAATTTAACAAAAGGAATATGGAGAAAATATCATCTTTATTCATATTGAAAGAGCTGAAGTACATATGACTCTATATTAATGATAATATTTGCGCAGATGCTTCGCATTCCATGCATTTTTGAATTCTTCTCCCTCAAAGGTTTCTATTCTGTAGGTCCCAGGTCGAACAACTGTAGTTACCCGGTAGGGTCCATGCCAGATGGCCTCTAGCTTATTTTGATTTTGAATCACCTTCTTGAGAACATAGTCTCCCTCCTTAAGATCGCATTTCTTGACTCGTTTATTATAGAACATGGCAGTTCATTACTGGTAAGCTGCGTTCCTGATCGCCGCATCTTCTCTTACTTCTTCGAGCATATTCAAGTCTAAACGTCTCATCAAATCACTTACAGGAGAGTTAAAGTTAAGTACCCTGTGTGTCGGTAGTCCCAGCTCAGCTGGTATAATTGCTTCACTGCCAAAAGCTAGCATATAAGGGGATTCCCCAGTTGCTGTTCGGGGTGTTGTGCAATAAGCCCATAACATAGAAATGTAGCTCGTTAATCTAATTTCCTTTTGCATCATCCAACCATTTCTTCAACCCGTTCAATAAAGTTCTATTTATCACTTCAGTTTGTCCATTGCTCTGGGGATGACCCGGTACAGAATGGATTTTCTGGACATTGGATTGATGACAATATGTAACGAGCTCCTCATTATCAAATTGGGTACCATGATCAGTAATGAAATCATGTGGCAGACCATATTTGTAGATAATATTCTTCCAAATAAATTGGTAAACCCTTTCATATGGCATGTCAATGAGAGGCTCAGCCTCAACCCACTTGGTGAAATAATTAACAGCGTCTACTAAATATTTGAATCGCCCTTTGGTGGTCGGCAGAGGCCCGACCAAGTCTATACCCCACATGGAAAATGGCCAAGGGGAAGGGATGGGTGCTAACAATGCCCGGGGAGTTCTTCAAATGGAAGATAAACGTTGGCACTTATCACATTTCTTCGCATAAACTGTATAGTCAACTCTCATCGTTGGCCAATAGTATCCCTGCTTCATCATCCTCTGCAGGAGAGTTCGACCTGCTACATGAGCTCCACAAGAGCCTTCATGAACTTCCTCCATTAAATCTTTAACTTTTGAAGGATGCACACATCTCTGTAGACCCGCTATGATACCCCTTCTATACAAAACACCATTGTTCAATACATACCGAGCAACTTTAAACTTCAATCTCTTAGCTGCAAGTTGGGCACTTGGTATAACTCCTTCTTCGATATATGCCTTATTGGGGTCCATCCAAGATGGTCCCATATACAGGGTGATAAATCTTACCATTAAATCTTCATCTATACTTCGGTCCGCCAGAATCTCAATAGGAATCGTTCTTCGTATCTCGGTGCATGTAGCTGAGGCTAATCGAGCTAGTGCAATAGCTCTCGCATTTTCTAATATCGGTATTCAGATCAATTGGATCGCAGTAAGAGTGGACACAATCTCCATAGCTTCGGAGTGATACATTGACTTCAATTCTTCCTTCCCTGCATACAACCTAAGAATCTGATTTACGATTAACTGTGAGTCACTAAACACAACAACTTGCTCTGTATTCAGTGTTTTGGCTAAACTGAGGCCCACGATCATAGATTCATATTCAACTTCATTATTAGAATATTTGAATAAGAAATGTAACACATATTCTATATCCGATCCATCTGGGCTGTGAAGAATTATACCGGCTCCGCTGCCTGTGGAACATGAAGAGCCATCAACAAACAAATTCCATATAGGGATGCCATTATCAAATTCTTGATTTGATAAAATTCCCTGATGAAATATTTGATACTTCTTTTTATCATCTCCTAACACTGGACTGTTGTCTAATGGTTCTTGCTGCTTGGCGTTTGTTCCCTTCGTTACCTCTGTTGACAAGAGTTGATCGGGGGTAGTCTGTGATGATTCCCTAACATCCACAAGCTGTTCTGCATCAGGCCCTTGTTGGTTGGCAGTATCAGGTCAAGCGAATTCTGTAATGAAATCTGCTACCGCCTGCCCTTTGAGTGACATCCTTAGCTCATAAATAATATCATACTCTCCTAGTTCGACTGCCCAATACATCAATCTTCCAAATTTTTCTAGCTTATGCAAGGCCTGTCTGAGCGGCATATCAGTGTACACCACTATGGTATGGGCCTGGAAATAAGGTTTCATCCTCCTACTTGCCTCTATCAATGCTAGGGCTAGCTTATCCAATCTGGGATATCTTACGTCTGCTCCTCGAAAAGCCTTGCTCGTATAATACACAGGTTTTTGTACTCTATCTTCAACTCTTATTAATGCTGAACTGACTACGCCCTCAGATACAGCCAGATATAAGTATAATCTTTCTCCCATCACTGGCCGAGAAAGCAGAGGTGGCGTCCCTAGGTATTTCTTGAGAGCTATAAATGACTGCTCGCATTCGTCATTCCACTCAAAAGCCTTTCTAAGCACCTTGAAGAATGGGAGACATTTATCCATCGCTCTGGAGATGAACTTGTTTAGAGCTGTAATACGCCCCGTAAGGCTTTGCACTTCCTTCTTAGTGGTTGGAGATTTCAGTTCTAACAAAGCCTTGATTTTATCCGGATTTGCTTCGATACCTCGCTGATTCACAATATACCCGAGGAACATGCCTTCTCATATGCCAAAAACACGCTTAGTCGGGTTTAGCTTCATCTGATATTTCTCCAGTTGATAAAAAGTTTAGCTCATATCAGCTATGTGGTCTGCAACTTTTTTTACTCTTCATCAGCATATCATCGACATAAACCTCCATGTTGTTGCTGATTTGTTCTGCGAACACCTTATTCATCAATCGCTGGTATATTGCACCTGCATTTTTAGACCAAATGGCATAACATTATAACAGTATGTACCCCTTGGGGTGATAAAATAAGTACTTTCCCTGTCTTCTGGTTTCATCTTAATCTGGTTGTAGCCAGAATAAGCATCCATGAAGCTCAGCAATTCATGCCCCGAAGTAGCATCCACCAGCTGATCAATTCGGGGCAAGGGAAAATGGTCTTTTGGGCAGGCTTTGTTGAGATCTATGAAATCTACACACATCCTCCATTTGTTGTTCTTCTTTTTCACCATCACCACGTTGGTTAACCAATCTGGATATTTGACATCCTCAATAAAAGAGGCCTTTTGCAGTTTTTCGACTTCCACCTGGATAGCTTGGTTCTTCTCTGGGATAAATACTCTTCTTCGTTGTTTCACTAGCTTGATCTCTTTATTAACATTTAACTTGTGGCATAAGAAGGCTAGATCTATCCCTGGCATATCTTCATGACTCCATGAAAAGCTTGCTTTCTATGCCTTAAAAATGTCACTAACTCCTGCTTTATTGACGGGTCCAGTGAGGCGCCAATTTGAGTTATTCGCTCTGGACGTTCGTCGTCCAGAATGATGTTCTTCGTGATTTCCATAACCTGACCCTTCACAAGCTTGGACTCATCTCTGGGGTCCAGAGTCTCGATCTCTGCATCTTCAGACTCCTCCACTTGGTACGTGGTGGTGTTTTTCTTAGCTTCCTCAAACTTTTCCTGCTCGATAGATGAATAGTAGCATTCCCGAGCTACTTTCTGGTCGTCTGTAATACCCCGTATTTTTATGCTTTCTTAATTTGGGGATTTATTAAATTTAATGTGAATTAATTATTTAATAAAAATCTGGAAATTAATTATTAATGTGATGTGAGTTAGTAATTATGGGAAACTTGTTGAATATTACTAATGAGCAAAGTAATATATAATATTGGTTCTATTAAATGTCACGAGTGAATAGAATGACAATTTTGGAAATTTCAGTCGGGACGCCCCTGTGTCGCGTCGGGAATAAATATTGATTAATAAAAGTGAAATATTTTTGAATTATCCGTATGGTCATTTTGAGTGCGCTAACGTGTCTGGAAGGGTCGAGATAGTCAAAAGAGTGTACTCGGGGGTTTAGTTTGGGTCTCGGGGTATTTTTAGGCTTATTTAGCACCCCAGGAGGGCATTTTGGACATTTTGGACATTTTGCATTTTTGGGTAATTAAACCCACGAAAATTATTAGGCTATATCAGCCATTTAGAATAGTCCTTTAGGGTTATCAGACTCAAGACTTTAGAATGGCCATAGGAGAGGGAAGGAAAAAGCTTTCCAAGCAATCCAAGGCCAAAAAGTCACCCGATTGCACCGCCACCACCACCAACGCGTAGATCGCGCGATGGGGAACGCAACCACACCAAAATCATCCACAAATCAGAATTTTGAAATTTCCAGGAAAGTGTTTATCTTGCTTATTTTCGTTAATGCATCACTCATGTTAGTCTAGGGTTGATTAGGATGATTTTCATGGAAGAAAACCCACGTTGGAGATAGGAACTTGCATGTAGTAATGATATAAACGGAAATCTGGAAACCCCTTCATATGTAGAGGTTGAACCACTGATTTATGATGTTTTAGAAGAAAAAGTTTTGGAAAAAGATTGATTAGAACAAGGTTAAAGAAATTCTAGGGTTCTTGAGATTAATATGAGTTTTTGGCCTATTAATCCATAATTATTGATGTAAACTTGCATGCTTTACGTAGAAGATGTATAAAATGGGTTTATACTGTTAGTAGTACAAATTTCTGGGCGATTGGGAATGAAAAATTTGGATTTGGATGAGGTTGTATGATTGAACCCGTAACTGGTTTCCTGCAGAATTCGCCATACCTGCTTGATCGATCGATCGAGCCAAGAGCTTCGATCGATCGAGCCAAGAGCTTCGATCGATCGAGCCCCTGCTCTCGATCGATCGACCCCTTCTGGCAGACTTATATTTCCCTTTTTAAAATAGTTGAATTAATTCTAAATGAATAATACTCCTTAGACATCCTTATTAAAATATTTTGGGAGATAAAGATGACCAGTATGATTTATTAATGATTAAGAGACCTTTAATGTAAGGCGAGATTTACATTTTTGGGGCGTTTATATATAAGGGACGATGGAATTTTGTATTAAAGGGAGAGATACGTAAAATATTTACGATGGAAAATGGATGAATACCTACTGAATTTTACACTTGGGAGGATAGAGTCCATGAGTGTAACGTAGTAAGCTGGAATAATCCCTCAGATTAAAGTTAGAGACGAACCGTTATACGTGATAACTAATAATGGGAAAATAAGGATAAATGTCGTAATTATGGGTTATGGGATGAACCTAAATTGATATGATAAAAGTAGTATATTTATATGACTGTGTGTATTCATATATTATATACATGTGAAAATCATTCCCGCGCTACTTGCTATCCCTGAGGTTACCGCGCTGGGACAGTCTTATCTCGATGGGACCTTTACGGGGGATATTGACTTGTACCCAAGAAGATAGGAATCCTAGGTACAGGCTATCGAATCGATAGTCACGGTCCTTAGAGACGCGAGGGTATGTGCTGACCTCTTGGACTTAGAAACTATGCTTCGCCTCAATATTGTTTGTATATGTATTAATACAGTTCGAGAGTGATTCTGAACATGTATTTCCCTTAGTACGAGTGATACGGGGATTGGATAGCAGAGTATGCCCGTACCATAGTTTTTATGTGGGGTTCTATTAGAATATATATATATATATATATATATATATATATATATATTATACGAGTATTTAATATATATATGAAAATCTGAAATTTGGAACTGCCTACTGTGTTATGGTAAGTAAGAAATGAATAATGACTTCAAATTGGAAATACTTGTTTTGAAAAGTATAATATGACACTGGGAAACTTTAATAATAAATAAAGTTAAAATGAGAGCTTTGTTACTAAATGAAATTTTCCTCTTAAACAATTATATTGTTCAGTTTTAAATCTTACAAGTAACCTAAGATAAGTTAAACCATTGGGAAGATTAGTGCGATATAAGATAAGATAAACCGTTGGGAAGATTAGTACGATAGGCGTGCACATTAGAAGAGAGGTGAGAATTTCTCAAGAGAGTGCCGCACTAATATGTTGTTGCATTGGCCTGTAAACATTTTAAATACTTGCTAAACAAATTTTAAATCATTTACACTATCGGGCTCTGACCCGTTTCTATTTTCCTTTCTCTCTTGTATATATATGTATATATTACAGGTACCCAGCCACAGGGGCGTCTTGCATAGGATCCTTTGGAAGAAACGCGCTGCAGCTTAGGTGGGAGTTGCATGCCTCTTGCTTAGACGACTTTATTTATTTGATTCCACTCCTAGCTTATTTATTCATCTGGGCATGTGTCCCCCGTTTTCATTATCCATTTGTTTTATTGGACATTGTGATTCATTTATTTCTAGTATTGTCACTTTGGGATTTATTACTGTCTGGATGTTTTGCTTTAAGTTTTAATGTTGGGATTTAGTTGTTGAATGTTTAAATTATTTGGATTATATGTTCCAGAATAATTGTGGTGTGATTCGTTAATATTGAATCATTGTAAAGATTTAAATCTTGGTTTATAAAACAAAATTTGGAAAGTAATGTCTAAAAATGGTTTTGACACTTAGCTTAATTAATTAGGGTGTTTAAATTGGAAAAGTTATTTTTCGACAGTGATTCTAAGAATGAACCAACTGTTCACCTTGATTTAATTTAATAAAGGGGTGATCGCCCGGTATTTAATTAGGCGGGGTGTCACATCGCCCTTCATAACGCCAACCCCAAAATTAGTCAGAAACTTCAGGCATTGATGTACCGTAGATAGAACTGCCTCGAACTTTTTCAAGCCTACCCTCCCTATGATTTTGTTATAGGATGATTGGAAGTTTTTATCCATTACGAAAAAGCGTACTTTTTCTATTCTGCAAGCAGGACAGGTACCAATTAGCATAGTCAACTTAATCGTCTCGAGTGAAAATACTTTCTCGCCAGTGAAGCCAAGAAGGGGCCTGTGATATGGCTCTAATTGGGATAACTTCAAATTCAAGCTGTCAAAGCACAGGTAGAACATGATATCTGCAGAGCTACCATTATCTACCAATACTCGTGAGATCACCACATTCTTCATCCTCATCTTGACAACCAATGGATCATCATGAGGATTTAAGACACCTTTCAGATCATTTTTAGAAAAACCGATGACCAGTTTATCCTTGTTCACCTTCTTCGAGCGATCATCTTCAGTCAGATTTATGCACTGTATATAAGAACAAGCTTGGGCCTCATTGAGGAAAGCTTTCCTTTCAGCAGTGTGATCCCTACCTTCTACATCTCCACCTGTAATCACATTGCATTCAAATGATCCAAAATGGATTGAAAATACCTCGCGTTCGGGTTGCCTTGGTCTTTTGGGAAGGTCAGGGTCATCTTCTGGATCATCTTCATGGTCCCTTTTCTTATTATCTTTAGCTTGGCGAGGAGATTTGGACCTTTGCCTTCTTTTTTCGTTAGCCTTTTCATCATTTTGACGATCAACGAACCTGCTCAATTTTCCTCGTCGAATAAGTTCTTCGATCTCATTTTGGAGAGCTATACAACGCTTGGTTGTATGACCATGATCTCTATGGAACTCGTGATATTTGGACTTATCCCTCTTATCAGGGGCTGTCCTCATTTTCTCCGGCCAATTCAATTCCTCGCTGTTCTTGATCTCCTCTAGAATATGGTTGATATCCACCTTTAAGGGAGTATAATTCCCATACTTCTTCAACTGCTCTAGTGTTTCCTTTCCTTTTGACTGCTTACTGCCCCCATTGTGCTTCGAATCTTTCCTATCAGTTTTAACTGCAACTTTCGTCTCTGCTTTCACGTCAGTATTCTTCTTTGCATCCATGGTCTCTTCGGCATTCATGATCTTAGCTTCCTTTGCCATCAGTTCCGCCATGGTCTTGGGGGGATCTTTGTCCAGTGTATAGTATAACTTATTGGGTAACAGACCACTCATCAGAGCTGTAATGGATGTCTTCTCCTCGTAGTCGATTACCTCAAGTTTCTCATTATTAAAGCGAGTGATATAATCCCTGGTGCTCTCTCTCATTTTCTGCCTTACACTCAGTAGATGCGCTACTCTCTTTACTTGCTTTGCTCCAAAATAGAAATTCCCTATGAAGAGCTCTGCCAGCTGATGGAATGTAGCAATCTGCCCCCGAGGAAGGTTGTTGTACCATATTTGGGCTGACCCGATGATAGTTTCTAAAAATGCTCTGCACCTCATCTCATCAGGAACGGCATAGATATCAGCAGCAGCTTGGTACTGCTCTATGTGAAGGGCGGGATCAGTTTTTCCATCGTATTTAGGCATTACTAGAGGAGCTTTAAATTTTGATGGTGGGGGAAAATCCACAATTGCCTGTACAAAGGGTGATCCCTTGACGAACGTTCTTTAGAGAGGGTTCTTGGCCTTACCCATTTCCCCTAACCTGTCCTCCAACCTTTGAATGGATCCCTTCTATGCATTATTTCTAGCCTCAGACCTATTTTTCCGAGCAACAGATCGTGCTGAATTCTCCTCTTGGGATCTTTAATTACGAGTTGCTAATCGTGACTGGGCAGAACCTTCCCGTAGGCCGTTTGGTCGTTGAGAATTTCTCGACCCAATCCTAGGGGGGTTTTTATTCCTCCTAGGGCCCAAACTGTCAAAGGGAGAAGCTCTTCTCAACCTATCCAGAGCGCTTGTTCATTCTGGAGCTAACGTAACAATTCGTTGAGAATCTGTAGCTCTTATAGAAGAGGTACGATCGGGCTGATAAGAGGGATCATTGGTCCCCTCGATATAATGAGACCCAGTGCGTCGGGTATGAGAAACATATGGAAATAGCATACGTTTGGTTCTTAAATATGACAAATGTGTGGGTCTCTAGACGCTTCGTTGACCTGACTGGGTAGGCGCGCCATTACGAACGGTTTGAATGATTTGACACATGCTCTCTTGCATATCTGTTTGCCCCTGGGATAAATTGGCTACCATGCCAGTGAGATCTTGAAGAGTTTAGGGAGCAGATGGATTGGGGAGAACTCGGTCATTGTTCCTGTTCCTGGATTATGGGATCTTAGCAATTTGTGATGAATATGTTAGTGAAAATGCTACGTATAGTCATTCCCACAGACGGTGCCAATCTGTTGATGTAAAAAACTAGATTTGATCTAATTAATTAATCACAGATAAATATTAAATAAAAATAAGACAGGATTTTTGAAGTGGTTCAGCCTTATGAAAATGGCCTACGTCCACTGTTTTGTATTGTTGGATGTCTTTGCCTTAATCTCGATCACAATTGCTAATAATCAATTACCCCGTTATTGAGGGTATTACAATGTATTTATAGTCTTGGAGATATCAATATGAATAGACGATATGTCATTATTTAATAGACATATACATTTGTACAATAAGAATGTTCATTAAATTTGATGTTCACCGAATGTGCAATTATCGCTTGATCTTCTTGACTAGATGCTCTGCACGTTGAGCAGCTCGGCACGCCAAGTAGCTCGAGGTGATGAGTTGATCGGTACGCTAGTAGCTTGGAGGCTGAATAGCTCAGTGCGTATAAGCATTTGCCACGTAAGATGACACATATCTTCATATGATTAGTACACATCAGCTGACTAATTTTCGTATCAACAGAAGCCCCCAATGTTTCAAAGTTGAGTTTTGATATGAGAGTGTGGAATATTTTACTCGAAAGCTGCTCGAGCACCTTTTAATGTCTTGATCAATTACAGATCTCCAACACTTATGAATTTTCTCTTTGGTCTTGTCATTTGAGCGCGAAATGGCAAACTTGTAAATATTTTGAATCTGTGACAGACGTTTGGGTATTTGCATCTTTTTCATCATTTAACTACTAGAAACGCAATCGTCTTTTCCAGTAATCATTTATTTTCCTACTTCCCGATGCAAGGAATTTAAAAGCGATAGAAACGAATCATCATCTACTTTTTACTTCCAGATTTCTAAACTTTTTGTCTTCTCATTCCATCCTTGTATTGTCATTCTTTCGGTCATCCGCCTTAGCCGATTTCTCAATCCCTTTGTAAGAACTTCTTCTTTCTTCTTTCTTTGCTTTAGCCACCATGGTTTATCTTATAAAATTATTGGATAAGTTCTGAGCTGATTTTGCGATTCCCTCTTGGGTTATTCTAGAAGAACCTCCTTGCCCCTCTGATTTATTTTCTCTGGCTGAGGGACATGCTTCTTTTGAGAAGGTGAAGAGAAACGCTGTTGTGAAGAAGTCCTTTAGCTCTGGTTGGGACAAAAGATAGAACAAATCCTTAACGGCTATTACTTGCCAGATGGAGTATGGAAGTTTGAAGTACTTCAGAGACGGAAGGGTCGCAGCACTGAAAGAGTTGAGTGTTGTAGACGATTATGATATTTACATAATATGAGGTTTACATAGTAAGGCATTTCAGTGTAGTAGTGGAACACTCATAGGGGTTCAAAGGATGTGGTTTAGTGAGATTGACTTTGGGTTAGTGGCATGGTTAGGCATGTGAATTTGTATAAAAAATTCCTTGGAGATGTATACTAAGGTTTATCTAGTGAGTCGTTAATGCGAGTGGTACACGTCCCTGAGTAATAATGAATTTGGAGTTGGGTACCGTGTATTACATATGGGATTCATTACTGCATTGAGGTTTATGTAGTGGCGTACATTTCATAATGATTAAGCTCAAGGTTGTGTAGCATAAGTCATGGTATGACTTGTGATTTCTTGTAATAAATGTGTAAGTTGTTTAGAGAAATTATTGACTTTGACGTTGTCACCCATGAGGCACCAGGAGTCATTATTATATCGAAGTTTATTTAAGTAATAGTAGACTATTGATGACTATAGTAAGATTAGATTATGTCTACATGTAGCAGTGCCTTAGAGTTAGTGCTACGGCTTTATTTATAGGCACGTGTCATGATATGACCTTCGAGGATAATTTTGAAAATAGGTTGATCATGGTGCACTTGAGAGACTTAGAATAGATGGTGTTCGTCATGATTTTAGAAGACAACATTCGATATGGAGTGTTAGGGCCGAATATAACACCTGCGTGTGCTACCAGCATGGTTAGTAATGACTCTGGTGAGGGAAATCATCAAGTCTTAGGCATGGGTAATGATTGAAAGTTTGAGGTCCCGTTAGGATGATTATAATTTGGGATCATATAGAATGTACTGAGAATGGTAGCAATGGTACATGAGTTGAACGTTTAAAATCTGGTGAGCATGGTGTTTAACTTGAAGAGAGCGATCTCAGAAACTAATATTAATTATCACGAGTTGAAATTATGAATGCCTAGGTATGATGGGTCAGTGACTAGCGATAAGTGATGAAGAAATATAAAGTCATTTAGTTAAGTTTATTGTACTCACCAATGATAGGAATATGGCATTAGTCCTAAGGAGGTAAGCCTAGCGTTTCAACTTCCTGAAGAAATTGGTTTTTGCATTTCGTCCATCCGACATGAATGAATGATTCGTGGTTATAACTCTTCAAGGCTGAGAGGACAAGTGAGGGTGTGTGTCAAAGCTAAGGTTCTTAACATATATAAGTAAAGAGTTATAGGATTCAAATGTACATTATGGGTTAGCACTTCTTGTGGGATGATTCATTGTCGAAAATCGATTGTTCCTTTTGGCATGGTTGTCGCCTGATTCATTGTATTTATTGTGTCTTCTTTGATCCCAGTAATGGGAAATTGTTAATGAGTCTGATTCGGGTGTAATGCGACATAATCTCCATAGTGATGCGGGTTAAGCCGATTGTGGCTGATGTATTATGGTATATGAGTGCGCTTTCTTTCGGAAGCATCATGTTCCTCACTAGTTTGTGTGTTTGCGTGGTCTCACGCTGTTGCATGTAGTTTGCATTGTTACTTGTTTGTTATTGGTTAACGTGTTCCGTTAGTTAATAAATATAGTTAGTTACGAGTTGACCGTGTGTTTTGGGGTCTTGACTTGAGATCATTCTGAATATCAGGATTTGATAGAACATTAGGTGCTAGCATTGCACTCTGTTAATAACTATGTGGGCGGAGGAGGTGATTGCTCATAAATGATTGTTCTGTGATACCTAGAGTGACTATAAGTTAGCCTAAGAGTCTCATGGGAGATGTCGAGCAGGTGGACAAATATGATATATCGTTTCGTGATCGTAAATGTGAATGATAAGAAATGTTGAGGTTGTACCAGCCTAGGCTGGGCGTGATCCAAATTTGCTCAAGGAAACGTAAGTTGTGAATCCCAACGTAAAATTGATCCTTAATGACGAGTTCATTGAAATTAGTACCATACTTGGTGGATATCGATTATCTTAAGGTTTGTTTAGATAAATATGTTAGCCATGCTTGATATTTTGCAAAAAGGCCTTGAGGTTATCGTGATCAAAGTAACAATGATGGTTGAGGAAATTGAAATCCTTGGGTATAAACCCTCGTGTTGAGGATGCATAGGATTGGAAACCGATCATTGGTGACGGATTATAAATTATGATGAGCTAAGAATTTCGAGGACGAAATTACTTAAGCAAGGAAGTTTGTAATACCCTACCCCGATAAATTAATATAATATATTTATTTTTAACGAGGAGGAACTTATGATAATTGTATTAAGTTGCGGGCTGATTAAATTGATTAGCTTAGAGAAATTACTTAATTATGGATTATATAAGGACCTTGGAAATTATGTTGGTTACAAATAACATATAATACCTTCTTAAATTTCGGAACTATTGGGACAAAAGTGCTAACTGTGAGGATAGGAAAAATATAAGAGAGATCCGAAAAGATGGGATTAATGGAGTGGCTAGTCAACAGGCCGCTCAAACGACGTAAATGTCGCTTAAACGACACTTGTTGTCGCTTGAACTAGATTCACGATCGCTTGAACGACTAATTCCCTTTTTTGATGTTATCGTCCCAGCCGCTAGTTCGTATCATGGGTTAGTTCACGAGTCTTAAAAACTTAGGTAAATCAGTTATATTTATTAAATGGCATGATGTTTATGAAGTTCCTACTAAACAAAGGAGTAAAAAACGTAAGGAAGAGGTGTACTCTCAGCAGACCTCAAATATTATTGTCGTGCCCTAATTGGTTGCTCAGTATCCTCAAGAGAGAACCTTTGCAAAAAACAAGTTTATTTGATGTTTCGTGTATAATGATAGAAACTTAGGACGACTAACCCACCTGCCAACTTCGTTGTCACCTTCTCAATCGTTGATCCATTATATGTCAGCCTTGGGCCTGACCTCGCTGCAGATGTCAATCACTTTAAGACCTGATGCTTTTAAGGTTGAGAGTAATGTTGAGAAGTGTGGGTGCTATCAATTGGGTGTCTAAATGAGAACCGTTGATTTATTATTATATGTCACGATTTTAGGACTGACGATAGAGATGGATAAGGAAACTTAAATGAAATGTTTTGGATTTAAAGAAAAGGGTTGAGTAATGACCAAATATACAAGATATGTCTCCTCTATTCTCTCAAACAACCTCAAACAATGCTCTCTACAGTTTGTAACCCATCCGATTTTTAATGTAGAGCATACACTCACACCACACAAATATTTACTTATCAACTGTAAAGAATATAGAGCTGTGAGATACAAGAGCAGTTCTTGGTGGTTTTGAAGAAGGTGATATTCTGGAAGTTGTTTGTTGGGTTTTTGAAGGGATTATTCATAGAAGAAGAAAAATACACCATTGGAGGTCTTGTAGGGGTTTTTAAATGGTGTCTCTTAGAGCTAAACTTGGTGGTGCAAGACAACCCCTTTAAGGCCACCTTAGGAGGTGGGGGGGGGGGGGGGGGGGGGTTGTCATATTCATTGATTCTTCCATGCCTTCCACTGGTCTGGACTTCATTGAGGTGGGATAATCTACTCTTATATTTAAAGACTTCATTTGGTGTGTATATTTGTAGTCTTGTTGTGATTAAGTGTTAAGCGTAGGGCTACATTAAGATTAGTGATGACGTCTCTAGTAGACTGATAAGTGAACATTTTATGGTAATAAAAATATAAGAAACTACTGTTTGTGTATGTTTTTTAATAAATCTAAAAATGGATAATTTGATGGAAAAAAATGTAAGATAATGTTATTCTAGTGTGTTTGCCAATAAATCTGAAAATGGACATTTTTATGGAAATAAAAATGTAGGAAAATATTGTTTGTGTATATTTTCTAGTAAAACTGAAAATGGGCATTTTATGGATTAAAAATGCATGAAATGTTATTTTGGCACATTTTTAGTAAAAAGAAATAATATTCATTTTTATAGAATAAAAATGTAAGAATGTCATTTTGGTGTATTTCTAGTGAAAAAGAAATAATGAAGATTTTTATGAAATAAAAATGCGGAATGATGCTAGTGTTGTTAAAATAGTTTGGCAAATAAAGGGTAAATAGGTAATTTACTTAAAGTGGAACATTTTTATGGAATAAAAATGTAACGAACGTCTTTACAATAGTGTGTGTGTGAAAATGAATTAAGTCCTATGTATTAATGAATTTAGTATAAATCACGTGTGTGTGAATAAGGGACTTTAAAAAGAAAATAAACAATTTTCCAAGTTTTAATAGAAAAACGGACGGTTAAGTCCGGGTTTTGGCTTCGACTAGTAAAAGTAAGGAAATGGATTAATGTGAACATTTGCAAAATGTTAAAATAAATGAAAGGAACTTGGATGACACTGGGGTAAAGTAAGAAGGGCCTGGAGCCCTTGGTTGAAAAGCCCTAAATCTCTGGCCAGAGCATATGGTGCGCATAGCCGACGGTGTGGAGCCCGTTGAAGTATGCGGTATCGAAAAATTCTGAGAAAAGATAAAGAAAATATGGGACATGTCAAGAAATGGGTTGTGTGGTAAATGCGTTAAAACAAACTAACTTGAATGAAGGTAATGAATGTTCTGGTAAAGGTGAAATGGATAAGTAAATGCGTAAATATCGTGATATCCATAAGATAAGGAAAAGGGTTAAAAAGAGTGGATAAATGAGTGGTTAAGTAACCTAATGGTGTAGCCCATGTTTAACACAAGAGTGTGTTGTAGAAAGGATTTTCTAAAGGTAAATAAGTATTTTCTAACATGACGAATGTGTGTTTTGAAATGGTGACTTTTCAATGAAAATACCAAAGTTCATTCAAATGAAGGAATGGGGTAATTTTCGGTAAAGGAAAGGCTTCGATAAATTACGTCAAAGGTTTTCAAACATTGAATCGGGTGTGTTAAGAGAGACTTTAATAAGATTAAAGTAAATTTATCTGGATGAGTAAGGTTTGAAAAAGTAGAACGGTTAATGCATTGGCTTGTATTTTTTAAAGGTATACGTATATAGATATATACATATTTTCCGCATGCATGAGTTTGTAGCGTGTGAATATTCCTTTTTGTCGTTTGATTGTATACTGTTTGTATAAATCCCACTGGGAATAGGCTCAAACTCTCGCTTTGTTACGACAGGTTGGGTGCGGGTTCATATTTTGAGGGCATTGTACAGATAAGTGTACTTTATTTATTTTATGTTAATAGATCTGTTTACTTGGGTTCGAGGTGCTCCCCATGAGTCCTACACGTAGTTTGTCCTGAAATTGGACTCGCATGCTAAATAAGTGAAATGTGAATTTAAAATAAAACTGGACTAGCAACATTATCTAGGTTGTTTCATTGCACTTCACACCTAACATTCGGGCCGAACCGGATTGACTCACAGTTAAACCATAAATCTGAGTCGGGTCGTTACAACAAGACCAGTATTATGGAAGACTAGAGTTTTTAAGCTAAACAGTGGAGTTTTCCACCTTTAATAAGCTCCAACAATATTAGGATAAATTTAGAAGAATATGGAAACCTCCCAACTCCTAAACTTGCTTCGCTAAACTTGCTCCTTGAAAAGTCCATAAAAACCCCTTTAAACTCCTTAATTTCTTATTCTTCTTCTCTCCAAAATCCCCCAATAACATCTCCAAAATCCATAACTTTGACCAACGATGGTGTAGATGGATTTTATAAGATTAAGTATGGTTAAAAAGGGTTAAACTATATTGGTTTAGGGTGGAGGGATGGTGGTGTGAGGGTGGTGGTTGGTGGAGGAGGAGTTCCGAGAGCTAGAAAGAAAGAAACCAAATCTGATTGGGAAGGCCCCAAACGGGCCAAAATTTCATTTAAATACTCCAAAAAATCCTAAGCGTTAAATCTAAAAAATACCCTAAAACTCAACCCTTTAATCCATTGCTTCATCAAGCATTTAAACCAAGTTTTGGTCTGAGCCACCGAGAGATTGACACGTCATCCAATCCAACGATCCATATCGTGACATCACGTTAAAATGTGCAAAAATTTCAAAATTTCATCCGGTCGTTTGATTAACTTTGGACCTCGTTCGTATAAGATCCCCTCTCATTCGAACAAGAGTTATAATGAGGCAAAATCGTAGGGTTAAAAGGGATGAGAGATCCACCTCGTTTGAACAGGAAAGCACCCCTCGTTCGAACGACGGCACACATTGTTTGAATGTGATCTTTCCAACGAGATTCCAGAGAGCGAGGGAAATCGAGCATATCTAAATCGTTGCCAAAAATCTCTACATCAACTTTCGGCCATAAAAACTCCAATTTAATTGTACAAAGCCACAAGGATAGCTTAAACTTAATATCCATACACAATATACTGTTCACGGCCCAAGGGCATACAGTTTACAAGGTTTGAAGTACAAATCATGGGCATAGGTGTTTCACCATTGTTGTTTCCAAGCTTTGTTAATTATTTATCTTTAATTATTTATTCTTTATTTACTTGGTGGGTATCGATTACCTTGAGGTTTGTTTAGATAAATATGTTAGTTATGCTTGAAATTTTGCAATAAGGCCTTGAGGTTATCGTGATCAGAGTAACAATAATGGTTGAGGAAATTAAAGTCCTTGGGTATAAACTCTAGTGTTGAGGAAGCCTATGTTTGGAAACCGATCATTAGTGCGAGATTATAAATTGTGATAAGCCAAGAATTTTGAGGACGAAATTCCCTAAGGAGGAAAGTTTGTAATACCCCGCCCCGGTAAATTAATTAATTATATATATATTTTTACGAGGAGGAACTTATGATAATTGTATTAAGTTGTGGGGTAATTAACTTGATTAGATTAGACAAATTACTTAATTATGGATTATATAAGGACCTTGGAAATTATTTAGGTTATACATGACATATAATACCTTATTAAATTTTGAAACTGTTGGGACAAAAGTGCTAACTGTGAGGATAGGAAAATATAAGAGAGATCCGATAAGATGGGATTTATGGAGTGGCTGGTCAACAGGTCGCTCAAATGACGTTGATGTCGCTCAAACGACACTTGTCGCTTGAACCAAATTCACGGTCGCTCGAACGACGAGTTCCCTTTTTCACTGTCATCGTCCCAACCGCTAGTTCATATAGTGGATCAGTTAATGAGTCTTAACAACTTTGGTAAATCAGTTATGTTGATTAAATGGCATGAGAGCTACAGAGTTCGTACGAAACAAAGGAGAAAAAAACGTAAGGAAGAGGTGTACTCTCAGTAGACCTCAAATATTATTGTCGTCCCCTCATTGGTTGCTCAGTATCCTCAAGACGGAACCTCTTCAAATAATAATTTTATTTGATGTTTCCTGTATAATGATAGAAACTTAGGACGACTAACCCACCTGTCAACTTCATTGTCACTGTCTCAATCGTTGATCCATTGTTTGTCAGTCTTGGGCTTGACCTCACTGCAGATGTCAATCACATTAAGACCTGATGCTTTTAAGGTTGAGAGTAACGTTGAGAAGCGTGGGTGTTATCAATTGGGTGTCTAAATGAGAACCGTTGATTTATAATTATATGTCACGACTTTGGGACTAACGATTCAAATGGATCCGACAACTGAAAGTAATTGTTTTGGATTTAAAGAGAAGGGTTGAGCAATAACCCACACATACAGGATATGTCTCCTCCACTCTCTAAAATAACCTCAAATCATCCTCTCTACAGTTTGTAACCCATCCGTTTTTAGTGTAGAACATACACTCACACCACACAAATATTTACTTATCCACTGTAAAGAATATAGAGGTGCGAGATACAAGAGAAATTCTTAGAGGTTTTGAACAAGGTGATAGTCTGGAAGTTAATTGTTGGGTTTTTGAAGGGAGTATTCATAGAAGAAGAAAATAATGTATAGGTTTTTTAAGGGAGTATCCTTAGAGTGTAGTTAATGTAGAGTTTTTTGCATAACGTCGGGAGGCAAAAATAATGACTGGTGTAGGAAACATAAATGTTCGATTCTCCCTATTTGTCTGTATTATATACAATGATATACCCGAAGTCCATTCAAATCCCCAAACCGAATTACATTCCTTATTATAAGTTGTTACACTCTAACCTACATAAAACCCCATCTCTTGTGTTTGTGTATGATTCATCTCAAAACAAATAAACCTATCAAAAACCCAACTTGCCAAAACTATATAGGTTTGGATCGATCCGATCCTGGGTCGGATCGATCCGATGGGATCAGAATGTTGTGCTTCACCTATTTGTACATTTATGGCGGCCCTAAAAATATACAAACTCAACCTAACATTTTGGCAGCAATTATAATACAATTTTCATACATTAAAGTTAGAAGCTAACGTATATAACCAATTTCGAACAATCCTAAGCATCATTCTTAATCAATTAAGGGTTAAATATCAATATCTTGACATACAAGTAATAGTTCATCATCTTCGTGCAAATAGCTTCAATTATCATGTGATTTTCATTATTCCTTTCTTTAAACACCTGATTGCACATAAATTAATTGCTTAAACAATACAATTTTGGGCAATTTGCAACACTAAAAACTAAAAACATAATTTTGCGGGGATCCAATTTGCAACACTAAAAACACAATTTTTGACCTCTGTACACCCCTAGAGCCCCCTCGAAATGTACCAACCCGAAATATCAAATTAATTACAAATAAGTTAATTTAATTTATAATTGGTCCACAAATTGTTAAAATTCTCATTTTATAATTCGATTAATAGTCAAAACACTTTAAACCCAATAAATTACCTGTTAATTCACCTAGGTAAATATTATTTGATAATTAAATAATCATTTAATTAATCTAAAATAATACGAGGTATTACACACCCCTACCTCCTCCCCCCCTCCCCCACAATTCCCAATAGCCGTTCTTTACCCACTTTGACTTTGTGTAGACGATTTTTTTAAATATTTAAACAATTATCTTGAGTTGATTTATTTGTAGGGTTACTTAAACATTTTATCCTACCCCTAAAATAAATTCGCCTCAAAAATGATTTTTTTACCGTGAAAGATATTAAATGGGTATAAAAGTGGCCACAGTCGAAATTGTGACCACCTAAATTATGGTCACTAGAGGGAGTCACAATCCAAAACCATGACCAATCAATAAAAATTCACAAAAGAGGGTCAAGGTCACGAACCGTGACCATATGACTTATTTTTTATGGCGGGGGTCACGGTCATGAACAACAGTGACCATATGACTTATTTTCATAGTAAAGGCACGATTAAGACCGTGACCATGTCCTTAATATTAGGTTACGGGATAAGACCATGACTCTTGATTCGGTCACGGTTATAAAGTGTGACCCCTAATATGGTCAACTTTCAAATTGTCACAGGCGAGGACTGCAACCAATGTAGTTTGTTACGATCCAAAATCGTGACAATTTCTAGTTTTCGATGCAGTGTTGTGTAATCTATTAATGGGCATTTGTAATAAAATTTGTTATATATTAAGATAAATGTGTCCGGCGGAGAATTTTTTTCTACCAGTGATGATTAGAAACAATGTCATAAACTAAACTTAGAAAGAAAAGTGTTGACTCAAAGGATTGTGCTTCCACGATTGGCAATATCATGTATGTCATGACTTATACGTGAGACCTGATATTCCCTGCTTGTACAAAGAACATTTGAGACACTTGAAGTATTGGGGTATTCAAAATCATATTTTATATGATGATTTGATGATTAGAAGTCCACATATGATATACTTTCTTGCTAGTTAGAGGTATTATTTTATGGAGGAGCGTAAATAGTATATAGTGACGACTTCCATCATGTAAACTTTAGAATTTGATAATTATATACTTCATTCAGTGTCCAAATTTTATGATACTCATGCAATTGTCAAGTTAATCAAGAATGCTCAAATAAAAGACAGGAACATTCACATGTGTGAGTCTCTCATCATAATTAACTATTTATCATCAATTTTTTGACTTTGCAATTAAACACACCCTAAGAGTTTAAGAGAAATATAAGGCTTGAACTTATGCCGAGCTTATAAGTTTGGAAACTCTTTAAAATCTTGAGAGAGATGTAAGATTCTTGAGCTTATATGTTTGTGAAATCTTTAAAAGTTTGAGAGAGATGTGAGATTCTTGTTCCTAAGGTGAGATTCTAAGTTTGACAACTCTTTAAGAGTTGGAGCTTGAGAGAAATATGAAGCTCTTGTCCAAAGGTGAGATTTGGGTTGGGAGGTGATGATTCACTCGTAGGTATTGCTTAAAGGTGAAAGAGGGTTGCGTGAGTGAGTGTTTCATATATTTAGGGTGGGTCGTATAAATGTTGAGTAAGAAGTTTCCTTGCAGGTGAGATGGAGATCAAATTCACCGGATAGGTACATGGAAAAGAAGTATGAGATAGAGGATTTTAGGGATAAAATTTTGATTCACTTAGGTTGAATGTTGGTATATAAAGACTATCCGTGATTTTGGTGGAAGAGTAAAGGCTAGGTGATTTATCCTAGTTATACTTCATAATTTCTTCATATATATTACAACATCTACGAGGATGTAAAAAAATTATTGAACTAGTATTTTGGGTGGTATAACAGTGCGATTCTGTCTTGTTTAGTTATTTCTATCCTTATGGTGCTTATATCTTGGTTATATCTGGGATCATGGATCATGGTTGGTGCATGGTTTGCCCCATAAAATCTTTCACCTATAAACCTACTCAAACAATGCAAAAATTATTTTTCTACATGTACCCATCTCAACAAGCAACTTAACAAGCCCATAAAACTATCTCAAAATTAAAAAAACCATTAATCTACATAGTCAGAGAAAATTGATCATAATACACATAAACACATCCCAAAACTTAAGAGTATAACCCACCCATAAACCTAAATCAAAAGGCAAAAGAGATGAAGAAAAACATAAACCCGGTTCAATTTCATAGCAAACCCCCAAAAGCAAAGACTTGAAAGAAAAAATATATAAAAGTATATAACTAAACCCACTTACAACTAGGTCGTTTCATGTTCTGTTTCATCACACGGCTCAGTACTCCGAGGCCAATATATCCTTCGCTCACTTCTCCTTTGCCTCTATACCTTATAGTCCTCCTTGTTTTTCTCAACTTCATCATCAACTTTTTCCTGATCACATAAAAATCCCACATCAACATAATATATATATATATATATATATATATATATACAGTCCTGCTCTTGTGCGGACTAGTCCGCATTTTAAAAATACGGACTGGACATGTGTCACCTGGCGGTGTGCCCAGAAAAGAGAGAGAGTGTGCCTACAATTTAGGCGGTAATTTATAGGGGCACTTTTAAGCGACACATGTCCGGTCCGTATACTTAAAATGCGGACTAGTCCGCACAGGAGCATTATTATATATATATATATATATATAATGAGAGAGGTAGAAAGAGTCAGCAATAGCTGAATGACGCCCCTTTTTTCACTTGGGTCTAAATAAATAACAATCAAAACTAATAAGCTACAATTAAAGCAGGAAAAAAAAAGATGTGGATTAAAAAAAAATTTGGACAGACAAAGTGGAAATTAAATCAAAACCACTCCCTGCCATGAAAGAGAAAAAAAAGGTATGAAGAGAGAGATTAAAGTGGTGTTTGACAGAAAGTATGGGGCAGTTCGACATCCGACAAAATTTGTGATGTATATAATGTATGTACAAATTTTATGTGACTTAAAAACGAAGCCCACTCAAATAAATGGCGCTTGACTGATCTTTTATGTTGTACCGTATGCATGTCAATAAAGTTAAAAGTTTAACCAATGTTTTCACGCGATTCGATCCATGTTTGGCCACCATAGATTTCTTTCCAGAGTCTTGATAATTCGATTTAAAAAATCTCTCCAAAACACCACATAAAAATTAAATACACATTTTATTAATAACACCCAAAAGTACTGTGCCTTTTTATTTGTTCAAAATGTCTAAAATACCTCTAAATATTCTAAAAATTACACACAATTCAACACCACAAACAACAACACACTCCAAAACACCATATCTTCTCACATTTCAAAACTCTTCACCTCCAACCGAAACAAACCCTTAATTTTCACCTTGTTCATTTGTCCCCAAATCCAGTTTCATTATTCCTTTGTGTTGATATGGTGTTATGGTGTTGCTTTTATACATAAATCAAGGTTTATAGAAGCTACATTGCAATGAGTGAAGAAAAGAAAGTTGATATTGAAGCTTTCCAAAAGATGAACATACAGTGCTCCCTTAATGATTTTCGGTATTAAAACACCTCAACATAGATTATAATGTGTAAAATATATGAAAAATGAAGCAAAGAGGAAAACAAACCCATAAATACTTTGTTAATACTTTATTCTCAATCTATAGTTTCTATTCATTTTTATTAATCTTGGTTTAAATATATACCTAGTTGTTAATATTTTGTTTAAAATCTTACCTTTTATACTTTTATTGAGAAATAATAAATCAATTGACATTTAGCAACATTCCTTGTGAATTTGATACCCAGACTAGACGCTATACTCCAGTATAGAGTGTAGTTAAAGTATAGGTTTTTACATAGCATCGGGAGCCAAAAATAATGACTGGTGTAGGTAACATGAACACCCAGTTCCCCCTATTTATCAGTATAATATGCAATAATATATATGGAGTCCGTTCAAATCCCCAAATCGAATTAGATTCGTTATTATAGGTTGTTACACTCTAACCTACATAAAACCCCACCTCTTGTGTGTGTGTGTTTCATCTCAAAACAAACAAACCCATACAAAACACAACTTGCCAAATCTCTATAGGGTTCGATCGATCCGATCCTGGGTCAGATCGATCCGACGGGATCATAATGTTGTGCTTCACCTATTTGTACATTTATGGCGGCCCTAAAAATATACAAACTCAACCTAACATTTTTGCGGCAATTAAAATACAATTTTCATACATTAAAGTTAGAAGCTAGCGTATATAACCAATTTCCAACAATCCTAAGCATGATTCTTAATCAATTAAGGGTTTAATATCAATATCTTGACATACAAGTAATAGTTCATCTTCTTCGTGCAAATAGCTTCAATTATCATGTGATTTTAATTATTCATTTCTTTAAATACCCGATTGCACATAAATTAATTGCTTAAACAATACACGAATCAAAACTATATTTTATAATGATTCATGACATGGTAGTCAAGTGTATTCTCACCCATAATTCATAATATTCTAAGTTTAGCATGTGTTTTAACCTAAACATGAATTTAATCAATTTATAAATTAATTCAACATTAAACGATTTTGAAAAACCAGATTATACAAATGTAAATCAGATTTTATATCCTAAGAACATGATCATAATCCATTTGTTCATAATCAATAATGAAAGTCATAAATTGATTACATATTGACACAGTAAGCAAGATAGTATTTCTTGCTTCTAAGAAACTTGAATCTTGATTCTTGATTAGTTCATCTTGAATGTGTTTCCTCCTCTCCCAAATATCGCCTCTTGAGACTATGGTTCAATGATATTGTATGATCATGCTTAATGAGGGTTATAAACTTATTTAAAACTCAAAATCCATAGGTCCACTATGGGCTCACTTTTAGACCTCAAAATAAGCCCAAAATACTAATCGAATACTCTTAAATCTTGGCCCAAAGGTATACTTAATCCGGGGATCCATTTGCAACACTAAAAATCCAATTTTGGACCTCTGTACACCCCTAGAGTCCTATCGAAATGTACCAACCCAAAATATCAAATTAATTGCAACTAAGTTAATTTAATTTATGAGTCATCCACAAATTGTTAAAATTCTCATTTTATAATTCGATTAATAGTCAAAACCAATTAAACCCAATAAATTACCCGTTAATTTACCCAAGTAAATTTTAATTGATAATTAAATAATCATTTAATTAATTTAAAAAAAACTACAAGGTGTTACACACCCCTCATTCTCCCCCACCACAGTTCCCAATAGCTAGGGGTGGTAAACGGACGGATACGGATCGGATACCATGTTTTTCATATTCGTATCCACTATTTGAATGTATTATCCGTATCCGTATCCATATCCGCCCGAATAGTTAAAACAACTATCCATATTCGTATCCGCTCGGATACCTCGGATTCGAATAATATCCGTATCTGTTTACATTATTTAGCCATCGCAAAAAATAACAATTAAAATATTCAATTCAATGAAATCCAATCCAATCCAAATAAATATGTAACAAAATTACTGCCTCCTAACATCAACAATTATGGATTCCATAATAATAGTATCATTCCATAATGATAATATGGCTTAAAGTCATCCATACTTTACAACCATATAAGCATAAAGTCATCCAAAAAAAAAAATAACAGCGCATTCCATGATAGTAGAAATAAACATGCACCTTTTAGATTAATCAAATTTATTGAGAATGATAACCTCATGGACCTTTTGTCTTCAAAACATATTGATATTTTTATTTTAATAAGTATACATTTTTGTTTTGTATATAATATACATGTTAACTTCAGATCTCATTAGAATCAAAACCATCTCTTTTCTTTTATGTTTCTCTCTTACATTCTTTTCTGTTTCTCTCTTACATTCTTTTCTGTTTCTCTCTTATATTTATTTATAATTAAGGAAACTAATGAACAACCACATGAGAGTTTCTTTCCTCTTATTTTGTATGAAGGAGAAATGAAATGAAGTTAGTTTTTTTTTAGTGGAGTATATGTTCTTTAGTCGGTGTATGTTGTGCGTGATAAGGTGTATTGTAACTTTAGTGTAAATCCATAATAATATACCCAATTAAATAATAATACATGACATTTTATAATCTACCCAATAAAATAATAACTTTAGGGTGTTTTTATTTTTAGTGGAGTATGTGTTTATTTTATTTTGGGAATAAACGATTAAGATTTGTTGTAATACTATTTTATTAGTAATACTAATACTAATATTATTAGTAACATTTTAAACATATGTTTGACAGATACGGATATCCGGTAAAACGGATATCCGATAAAATGGATACTCCGCATCGGATACGGATTATCCGTATCGGATACTAGTACTATCCGTATCCGTATCCGTTTTCTCGGATATTTTTAAAGAGTATCCATATTCGTATCCATTTCTATATTTTCGGATAAATATCCGCAAATTCTCATTCGAATATCGGACGGGTGCGGATTTTCGAATATCCTTTTACATCCCTACCAATAGCCATTCTTTACCCATTTTGACTTTGTGTAGACAATGTTTTTTAAATACTAAAACAATTTATTTTGAGTTGATTTATTTGTAGGGTTACTTAAACATGTTATCCAACCCCTAAAATAAATTCGCCTCAAAAATGATTTTTTTTACCATGACAGATATTTAATGGGTAAAAAATTGGTCACGGTCGAAATCGTGTCCACCTAAATTATGGTCACGACATGGAGTCACAATCCAAAACCATGACCAATCAATAAAAGTTCACAAAAGAGGGTCACTATCATGAACCGTGACCATATGACTTATTTTCATGGTAGGGGGTCATAGACATGAGCAACAGTGACCATATGACTTATTTTCATAGTAAGGGCATGATTAGGACCGTGACCATGTCCTTAATATTAGGTTACGTGATATGACTGAGAAACGTGTGTGCTCGCGTTCAAATGATCAAACCATATATAAAACCCTTTTAACACAAACAAACCCTAAACATGCAGCAGTATGTGATTGAATAAATAGATAATCTACGCAAGAACATTCAAACACATGCAATTAAGGAAAAATCCCCCTCAGGGGCAAAACCATTTATTTTCACTATAATTTGTAAGAAAACGGCTTACAATCGGATTACAATGAAAATACAAGTTGACTAAGAATTACCCTCGGGTATCGGATTCTGTAGTCGCGGCTGGAATTATTCCTTTCCAGTAGGGCTGCAATGAAGAAGAAGAACGGTCTCCTCCACAAGGGTTGAACAAACCAAAGTTGTGTTCTTGGGTTGCAAAAGGATTCACAAAGGATTGGCAAGGATGTGTGAATCAAACCATGAGTCTTGGGACTCAAAAATATGAAGACTAGATGTATTTGGACTCTCAAATTCGTCTCCTAAAGTCTTGCAAAACAAATCCTCCGAAGTTGGTATTTATAGGAAAAAATATGAAGAGTCCCACGTTCTTAAAACTCTAAAATTCTATCCAGCGTACAAAAAAAACAGCATTCTTTAAGGAATTTTCTCTATCTTCAAAAGGTCATAACTCCTTCACCGTAGCTCGAATTGAGGTGCCGTTTTTTCCAGTATCTTCGTTGCGGCGAGCTCTTAAACTTTCTAGTTGACCAGACCTCCGAACTATGGATGTGAAATTACGAAAATGCCCTTGAACTCTCCTATTGTGCCTTTTTTTTCACTGTTTTGACTTCCCTTGCGTACCACTTGCATTAAGTCCCTAAAATCTTAGAACGTGAAGTCATGGAGGCAGATGTGGGACATATTAGTGGAGATAATGCATGTTTGATTCCCGGAATTCGAATAGAGGCCGTCATGTGAGATCGTGAGGAGACGTGCCAAATGTAGCGACGTACGACATAAATAAATGAAACATTTCGGACATGTGAAAAATGTCCTTACAAATCTCCCCCTATGTCTATGCCGGTACATACATAAAAAATCCGAATTATCAAATATGAAATTGCCTATACAAATCTACCCTCCCATGAACCCAAAACTGGAAAAGGTACAAATGAATAGTCTTCATCGTTTGTTCTTTAATTCTTCAGGAATCTCAAAACTTTTCTCATCAGGGTGTGCAACATATAGATCTGCAATCTTCATACCTACACACATGAGACAAAGCAAATACCACGTGACATATCGAGTTTGAAATGAGATAACATGGATATCAATATATGATAAAAACATAAGCAACATCTCAAAAACTCCCCCAGAATTCAAACTCCCCCATAATATGATAATTCTTTCTCCCCCTTTTTATGATGTCCCCAAATGGACAAATTAGAGAAATAAATCAAATAAGCAAGTGCGGGGTGTCACTAGGATAAAAACACACCATGAATAAACAGAAAGCAACCAAGTCAATGATAGCGTAAATGAAGTGGTGTGATCAAATTCGATAGGAAAATCAATGCATACAAACATGACATATGTGCACGATGAATATTGGATATTCCTAGCGAATGAACTCAAATGCTTCCTTTGGTGTAAAAGAGTGACAGTATAAGATATTGACTCAATCAAATCAACAAATCAAAGCTCAAAATGATTTTCACACCAATAACGTCCAAAATGATTTTATGCTTTTTCAGGACTTTCAAGGAAGTGCAAACCCGTTTAGATTCTCCAACCAAACTCCCTCAGATATTGTATTGAATAGAGGAATTCTAAATTCTCAAACTTTGGAGAATTGATGGTGAAACCTAAGTGGCCTATATTTGGCATGAATTGCTTTTTATTGCCTTTAAATTTTTTCGGGCTCTTTTAACCTCTTTGGACCTCGGATATTAAAATTCCTCCATTTTTAGGTCCTTTTTAACGGTGGCTTTTGCGCAAAGGATAGATGATTGCCTTTCGCAGCCCCTCCCCGTTATACAAAAACACACAGTCTCACCAAAACGGTTTTTACATGCATTCCAATCTTGTCAAGTTTTATCGCATATTGTACATTGTATAGACATGATTGAGATGAAAACACGCAAGCCAACATGAGATAGACAAGTGCAATAATCAAATATAGCCGTGCATGTGTGCAATAAAAGATATAGGAGTCAAACATGTAGGAAGATATCACTAATTACATCTCAAAGACTCCAATCAATGTAAAGCACATGGATGAAATGATGTAGCCTCTCAAATCTCTATCAAACAGTCACATGGATAAATGGAATGAAGTTGTGAATTGGCTATCTTACATGCTCATCCATAAAAGAAGCAAAATACAAAAATCTTTTTAGATTTTTTCAAAAATTTGGAAAAAAAAATAAAATAAAATGTTTTTGTGCTTTTCTCAAAAATTTTCTTAAAGGAAAATCTGTTTGTATTTTTTTTTCAAAAAAAAATATAAAAAGCAAAAGGAATAAAACAAAGCTGTACAACAAAGTAATGGTACATATAAAACAGACTAGCAATAGGAAGCATATGATATGAACATGAAGAAGCATCCTATTCTAGACATAGACCAACCCCTCAGTCAACTGTGTAAATCTCTAAAGATTTCCTAAGACTCTCAAATCTAAGGGCATCTAAAGGTTTGGTGAAAATATCGGCTAACTGACGGTCGGTAGGAACAAAACTCAGGGATACGACTTTCTCTTCAACTAACTGACGAATAAAGTGCTCACGTATCCTGATGTGTTTTGTGCGCGAATGATGAACTGGATTGCGGGATATGTGTATCGCGCTCGTGTTATCACAGGAAATGGTCATGGTGTCCTGTGATATCCCATAATCCTCCAGCATTTGCTTCATCCATAAGAGTTGTGTGCAACAACTCCCGGCGGCTATGTATTCATCCTCCGCAGTGAACAAAGAGATGGAATTTTGCTTCTTGCTCAGCCAGGAGACAAGAGAAGAACCAATATAGAAACACCCACCAGAAGTGCTCCTACATCCATCTACATCCCCAGCCCAATCGGCATCCGAGTAGGCGGGCAGACGGTCATCGGTATAAAAGGAATACCAAATCCCGTATGAGAGAGTCCCACTTACGTATTTAATAATACGTTTTAGAGCAAGTAAATGTGACTCTTTTGGGGATACCTGATAACGCACACAGACTCCAACACTAAAGGCGATGTCGGGACGACTGGCAGTCAAGTAGAGGAGACTACCTATCATACTCCGATATAAGGTTTGCTCTACGTCCTTGCCTGAAGTGTCCTCACTAAGCTTGGTAGTGGTACTCATAGGTGTACGTGCATGCTTAGCGGAGTCTAAACCAAATTTCTTCACTAGGTCTCTAGCATACTTGGATTGGGAGATGAACATCCCATCCTCTAGCTGACGAACCTGGAGACCAAGGAAGAATGTAAGCTCACCAACCATGCTCATCTCAAACTCACTTTTCATCTCCTCCTCAAAGTGGTGAGCATGCTGGGAGCATGTGGATCCAAAGACTATGTCGTCCACATAGACCTGGGCAACCAAAATAGCACCGTCATCTCTTCTGACAAACAACGTCATATCTACTCCCCCTCTCTTGAAGCCACGAGCTAAGAGATAAGAAGTAAGCCTCTCGTACCAAGCACGGGGTTCTTGCTTCAAACCATACAAGGCTTTCCTCAGATAGTAGACGTGCTCAGGGTGCTGAGGGTATTCAAACCCTTTTGGTTATTCCACATAAACCTCCTCCTGTAGAATGCCATTAAAAAAGGCACTCTTGACATCCATCTGATACACCTTGAAGCGCAGATGACATGCGATGGCGAGCAAAAGACGGACGGACTCAAGCCTCGCAACAGGAGCAAATATCTCCCCAAAGTCTACACCCTCTATCTGTGTGTAGCCTTGAGCGACCAACCTAGCCTTATTTCGGATTATGGTACCATTTTCATCCATTTTGTTCTTAAAAATCCACCGGGTACCTATCACATTAATCTCACTAGGTCGGGGGACAAGTTCCCAGACATCATTCTTTTTAAACTGAAGCAACTCATCCTGCATAGCAGATATCCAGTGTTCATCCTTGAGTGCTTCTTTATGGTTCTTGGGCTCGACTTTGGACGTGTAGCAAAGATGGCTAACAACGTTCTCTAGCTGAGCACGAGTCTTGACCCCTAGAGTGGGATCACCAACAATGGCAGAAGGGTCATGACTCTTGCGAACCCAAGCAGGTGTGTCCCTTAACACAGGAGTAGGGTCCACAGAGTGTGAGAGAGGAACAGGTAAATCACTGTCAGAACAATCCTCATCCTCACACTGAAGGTTAGGATCAATAACCGTCGGAGGTTCGTCATCTTGCACGGTGACGTTTATTGATTCCATAATCTTAGAGCTCTTCAGGTTAAAAACCCGGTATGCTCTGCTATTCGATGAATATCCTAGAAATATTCCCTCGTCGCTTCGGGAGTCAAACTTTCCTAATTGCTCTTTATCCCGTAGGATGTAGCATTTACTCCCAAAGACACGGAAATATGCCAGGTTGGGCTTCTTGCCAGTCCACAACTCATAAGGAGTGTGAAGTGTGTGTGGACGCAGATACACCCTATTCACCGTGTGGCATGCAGTAGACACTGCCTCTGCCCAAAATCTCCTAGAAACTTTACGACCTAGAAGCATAGATCTAGCCATCTCTTGGATCGTTCTATTCTTTCTCTCAACAATCCCATTTTGCTGAGGAGTTCTCACAGCAGAAAACTCATGTTTGATCCCAAGGCTATCACAGTACAAATCAACCTTTGCTTCCTTGAATTCAGTGCCGTTGTCACTACGTATTCTGTTAATAGTGACATCGTGTTGATTTTGCAGGACACGGCACTTGGTCGTTAAGAAATCTACAGCATCAGATTTCTCTCTCAGAAAACCTACAATGGAGTATCTGGAGAAATCATCTATCATCACGAGGATGTACCTCTTACCACCTAGACTCTCAGTACGAGTGGGACCCATAAGATCCATGTGAATCAACTCCAGAAAACGAGAGGTGGTAATGGAATGTAACTTCCTATGAGGACTACGAATTTGTTTTCCCAACTGATAGGGTCCACAAACGCTCGAAGTTGACTTTCCAAGAGATGGTAAGCCACGTACTAGGTCCTTTTTAGATAAACGATTGAGATCTCTAACGTTCACGTGACCTAGACGTTGGTGCCACAGATCCATAGGAGTGATCGTTGCGCTGCTGCAGACAAGTGAGGATGTGGGCTCAGTCCCATAGCAATTATCCTCGGTCCTCATCCCTTGCATCAAAAGTTTACCGGCTTGATTGTAGACTTTACACGCGTCCCGGTCAAACTTTACTGCAAAGTTAGTGTCGCACAGCTGGCTAATGCTGAGAAGGTTTGCTTTCAAACCTTTGACGTACAAAACATTTTCTAGCTTAGGAAAACCAGGTAACTCGATAGTACCTCGTCCTATAATGCTAGACTTACTCCCATCTCCAAAGGTGACTCTGCCATCTTGATAATCCTCAAGAGTAGTAAAAAATGAGGCATCACCTGTCATGTGTCTGGAGCACCCACTATCAAAATACCACTGAGAGGTATTATGTGCTTTGAGAGCAACATGAACAACAAAAGCCTTTTTATCTTTCTTAGGAACCCAAGTCGAGATGACCTTTTGTTTGCCTTTGTTGTTGTTGATTTTAGCTGGAATGTGAGAAGCATTCACTAACGGCAAAGAGATCCGTCGAAATTGTATTTTAATGACCCCTACCATCACACTCAAAACATCTCTCACTTTCTTTCAGAGAAGGATTTTTGGAAACTTTTTCATTTTTCTTTTCAAACTTATTTTTCTCAAATTTCTTTTTATCTTTAAAATTGCCATTTTTCTTAAATTTGAGAATCCTCTTGAAATTTTTTGCGAAAAGAGCCAAATCATCCAAGTCAAAATCGTACTCAGAATCTGACGTGTCAATCTCTCTCTTTCTAGATGACTCTACCATCTTTCTAGCTGACCCCTCACTCCTTCTCTCTTGGGCTTTAAGAGCAATTCCCTTATCTTTAGATTTAGCATTTTTAGGGAACATATCAATTTCATAAGTTTGCAAATCTCCTACAAGTTCTTCCAATTTTAGCGTATTTAAATTACCCATAGAATTTAACACAGTGACTTTAGGGATAAAACGCTTAGGCAAAGAACGAAGAATCTTTTTAACAACTCTAGCATTCGGAATTTGTTCACCAAGATTAAAACTAGTATTCACAATGTCAGAAAGTCTAGCATAAAATTCATCAAAGCATTCAGAATCATGCATGGTGATTGTTTCAAATTGAGTTGTCAAGTTTTGCAACTTAGACTCTTTCACAGCATTAGTTCCTTCATGGGTGAGTTGTAAAACATCCCATGCCTCTTTTGACGTGGTACACGTCATTATGCGTTTGAACTCATCAGGTGTGACAGACCCAGAAATAGCACTTAGACCCTTAGAATTAAAAGATGACCATTTAATTTCTTCATCAGACCAAGAAATGTCAGGTTTCAAGTTGGTCACATTATCAACAGTCACGGTGGGAGGAGTCCACCCTCGTTCAACCAAAATCCAGACACGTTCATCAATGGCTTTTAAAGCCGACCTCATACGGGCTTTCCAATAAGCATAATTTGTCCCGTCAAAAACAGGCATTTTATAATATGACTTCTCCATTTGAACACGCACTTTTTCAAAAATCAATTTTTTCAGAAAATTGATATTTTAGAAAAAATTTGCGGAAAAAAAGGAATACGCGATAGATTAGCGTAACCTGCTCTGATACCAATTTGAGAAACGTGTGTGCTCGCGTTCAAATGATCAAACCATATATAAAACCCTTTTAACACAAACAAACCCTAAACATGCAGCAGTATGTGATTGAATAAATAGATAATCTACGCAAGAACATTCAAACACATGCAATTAAGGAAAAATCCCCCTCAGGGGCAAAACCATTTATTTTCACTATAATTTGTAAGAAAACGGCTTACAATCGGATTACAATGAAAATACAAGTTGACTAAGAATTACCCTCGGGTATCGGATTCTGTAGTCGCGGCTGGAATTATCCCTTTCCAGTAGGGCTGCAATGAAGAAGAAGAACGGTCTCCTCCACAAGGGTTGAACAAACCAAAGTTGTGTTCTTGGGTTGCAAAAGGATTCACAAAGGATTGGCAAGGATGTGTGAATCAAACCATGAGTCTTGGGACTCAAAAATATGAAGACTAGATGTATTTGGACTCTCAAATTCGTCTCCTAAAGTCTTGCAAAACAACTCCTCCGAAGTTGGTATTTATAGGAAAAAATATGAAGAGTCCCACGTTCTTAAAACTCTAAAATTCTATCCAGCGTACAAAAAAAACAACATTCTTTAAGGAATTTTCTCTATCTTCAAAAGGTCATAACTCCTTCACCGTAGCTCGGATTGAGGTGTCGTTTTTTCCAGTATCTTCGTTGCGGCGAGCTCTTCAACTTTATAGTTTACTAGACCTCCGAACTATGGATGTGAAATTACGAAAATGCCCTTGAACTCTCCTATTGTGCCTTTTTTTTCAATGTTTTGACTTCCCTTGCGTACCACTTGCATTAAGTCCCTAAAATCTTAGAACGTGAAGTCATTGAGGCAGATATGGGACATATTAGTGGAGATAATGCATGCTTGATTTCCGAAATTCGGATAGAGGCCGTCATGTGAGATCGTGAGGAGACGTGCCAAATGTAGTGGCGTACGACATAAATAAATGAAACATTTCGGACATGTGAAAAATGTCCTTACAATGACCATGACTCTTGATTTGGTCACGATTATAGACTGTGACCCCTAATATGGTCAACTTTTAAATTGCCACAGGAGAGGATTGTAACCAATGTAGTTTGAATGAAGCCCCTTTTTTTCACTTGGGTATAAATAAATAACAATCAAAACTAATAAGCTATAATTAAAGCGGGAAAAAAGATGTGGAGTAAAAAATTTTTTGGACAGACAAGAGGAAATTAAAGCAAAACCACTCTCGACCATGAAAAAGAAAAAAAAGGGTATGGAGAGAGAGATAAAAGTGGTGTTTGACAGAAAGTATGGGGCAGTTCGACATCCGATAAAATTTGTGATGTATATAATCTATGTACAAATTTTATGCGACTTAAAAATGAATCCCACTCAAATAAATGGCGTGTGACTGATCTGTTATGTTGTACCGTACGTATGTTAATAAAGTTAAAAGTTTAAACAAATGTTTTCGCGCGATTCGATTCATGTTTGGCCACTATAGATTTCTTTCCAGAGTCCTGATAATTCCATCTAAAAAATCTCTCTAAAATACCACATAAAAATTAAATACACATTTTATTAACTACACCCAAAAGTGTTGTGCCTTTTATTTATTCAAAATGTCTAAAATACCCCTAAATAATCTAAAAATTACACACAATTAAACACCATAAACAATAACACACTCCAAAACACCACATATTCTCACATTTCAAAACTCTTCACCTCTAACCGAATCAAACCCTTATATGGTTTAACCTAGTAATTTTCACCTTGTTCATTTGTCCTCAAATCCATTTTCATTGTTCCTTTGTGTTGCTGTGGTGTTGAGGTGTTGTTTTTATACATAAATCCAGGTTTATAGAGGCGACGTTACAATGGGTGAAGAAAAAAAAGTTGATATTGAAGCTTCCCAAAAGATGAACATGAAGTGCCTCCTTAATGATTTTGAGGTATTAAAATACCTCTACATAGATTATAATGTGTAAAAATATTGAAAAATGAAGCAAAGAGGAAAACAAACCCGTGGATAATGTACTTATGACCACCCATAACCATATGTGATAAGTATATTCGGTCATAACTAACCATATGTTACTTGTAATTCAATAATAACTCACGATTTAATGCAACCATAACCTAATTCTTAACGGTCGGATGATATTGTGTCTAAGGCCTTCACGGTTTTATTACACTGTGGGTTGTACTTTACAATTTCTTTAAGTCGTGTGTTCACCACATATGGTTTCTTGTAACTCTGGTCTCACTCCTACAGTCAATTCCAACCGCGGTTTTATCATTTACGGTTTGTGATAACTGTGTCTTAATTTTTATTGTATTCTCGATACATATTATATTTGTTATTGGATTATCATTTCTTTTTGTATTTCAATTAGAAGACTCGGTCATTGATGATTCAGTTTGGCAAGATATAGACAACATTATTGTACCGAGTGTTTCTACTCTACGTGCTTCACCCAATAAATCGAATATGCAAGAATAATGAATGTTGAGGAAGAAACGACATCTACCTTGGGTAAATGTTTGTGCGACTTGTTCCCAGATTTCACCTTGTGTGTAATAAAAAAATAATTTCATCAATTCATGTTTTTAATATATGACATAATTGGATGACACTAACATTTGATTGTATATATTGGCAAGATGTGGGAGTAGATGAAGAATTGGATGTTAATGCAATTACGCAAGACCATACAGTTGAATTCACTACTGACGAGGCATGATTAGTTTCTTTATATGTGACATGAACATGTTTTTTCATATATAGTTGTATTTTTCATCTATTATTAATTTCAATTAACAATGTTATACTTGTATAGATTTTCGATGACCGTGACAAAATGACTGATTGGTGTCAACAAATTGGTTGCAAACTTCATCATTTTAAAATACGGTAAGGCCAATTTAGTTGGAAAGGGAAGGATCGTACTGGGTTATTAGCACAATGAGCTTCATAGAAATAAAAAAAGATGAGGTGGTGGACACAAAGAGAAAGCGATGTTCTGTAATGAGAAAATGTGATTGTCCCTTTCGATTGAAAGGCGTTACGCTAAAGGATGCCCATTGGGGGTGGAAGTTATTTGTGATCTACACGACCACTAGGTATCTAAAACACTCGTTGGACACCCTTATGCCGCTCAACTTTCACAAGAAGAGTGGAACATTGTAAGTGATATGCTTAATAATGCGGTGGGGTGAAATGAAGTACTCCACACATTAAAACAACGATCGAAATATAATTTTTCATCCATTAGAACAATTTATAGTGCAAAACACAAAATGAAAAATATTGAGATGTAATGGCTCATAGCGATGCAACAGTCGATGCATTTGCTAATGGATAAGATCTATGTTCATTGGCATAGAAGGAATGAGCATACGAAAGTTATGGATGATATATTTTTCGCACATACTACATCATTTTTGTTAGTGAAGTGCTTCTCAACTGTAATGGTGATTGATTTCACCTACAAGACCAATCGGTATAATATGCCATTATTTGAGATGAGTGGAATCATGTCAACCGAGCAATCATTTTGCATTGCATTTGATTTTTTGAAGAATAAGAAGGATGAGAATTTATTTGGGCATTGCAACATTTGCGATCACTATACGAGTTAGAATCTTTGTCGTGAGTTATTGTTTCTAACAACAACAATCTTATATAAATGCGGTGCAAAAGGTGTTTCCATTTACCACCCTTATATTATGTTTGTTCCATGTTAAGAAAAAACATAGAAGGTGCATGTTTGAAACACACCATCAAATTCCAAGATAGGAAGCTATGTATGCAAGGTTGGATTGGTGCGGTGGAGTCTGAGATGCCAATTCGTTTTGAGAATTCATAGGCGACTTTCCATTAAAATTGGCATAACTATCCCAACATGATTGATTACATACAAAATAATTATATGCCTCTATGGTATCAGTTCTCACATGCTTGGACTAACAAGGCACTTCATCGTGGCAACCACACAACTAACTGAGCGAAGGGTGACCATTCCCAAAACACCTAACAAATATAATCGATTATTTTGTTACCGTGTGAAAGGGAATGGATTCATTGCTTGGCCACCAAGTGACTCAAATAAAAATAGAGTTTCAAAAGAACTATAATCAACCAAGCATGACCACATCGGCTAATTATTACGTGAGATCTGTGGTAGGGCATCGCATTATGACTTAGACTTAATTATTATGGAGATCGATTGCATGAGATCAGTGTTGAGCGAATCTACTGCTAACACCCAATATAAAGATTTACAATGCTCACACAAACTTTGTACGATCTACGGACTACCATGTGTTCATGAGTTAGCCCAATGGGAGAAGCTAAGATGAACAATTCCCCAATAGGCGCTAGATGATTATTGGAAGAAACTTATAATTATCTTGAACATCCCCCAGTACCGTGGGCTTGATATATGCCACAGATGATATTGTTTAAGAAACACTGGGCTGAGGTGGGTGAAGAGGTCCGAAAAATGATGTTAAGAAAGTTATTAAAAATTGCCCAACCCTCTTGCACGCCTTTGATCGAGCCCATGCAAAGTAGTCAAAAGGGTAGGCCCCCTAAGGGGAAGAACTCTATTGATATATCTACCTAAAGAATCCTGTGTGCCTGGGAGAAGGATGTACCGTTAACAATTGAGATGAAAAATATATTTACAAATCGAATTCTATTAACAGGCATGAAATTAGAGACATAGTCTAAGGAGAAGAAGATTTATATTAAGCACGGTCCCGACTTTTACCATAATTTGTGGAAGATATATACAATGTCAAATTTGATGGTAACTATGGTTATACGACCATTTTAAAAAGATTTGGTGTTGGGAATGGACTACAACATTCTCATACTATCCGTAGTGCACTATTGTTCGAGTTACATAGAGACAAGCCTTTCTAGGCTATTGTTATGAACTCATATGATATGGAGGATTATGAGAGGAGATTGGACTACTTTAGGCACTCATGCACTAATGAACATTGGTTTATTATGCCCGAGTTTGGTTATCTTACAGCTAACGCACTTAAGCTTATGGTTGTAATGATATCCAAACTACAATGCTTAAATTTCGTGCCAATCGACGTAGGGCCAAAATATTTGGTAGAAGAGAATCGTATTGTCTTTATCCTCAACATATCAAATACTCATTGGGTGAGTTTAAAATGCACATGGTTTTATTACCTACCATCATTTGCCTTTCACTGGAGATCGAGGGCCAATCAAGATGCCCTTGAGTGGGCTAATATGTTCAAGGCTCGCTTATAGACTTTTCAGAATATATGTTCAAAAGACATTGCGACGAAAGATGAACCATGATTGATCTCATCGAATGAAGATGAGAACTTGATTGTGCCTTGAATTTAACATTTTGTAATATTTTGTTGAAATATGTAATTTGATGATAGCCTTGAGTGTAACTTTTTGTAACGTTTTATGCAAATATGTATTTTGGTTGTATAATTTATTTCATTGGATGAAGATGAGCACTTAACTGTGCATTGATTGTAACTTTTTTCAACTTTTTGTAGGGAATATGTAATTTTATTATAGAAATTATTTCATCAATTTGATTATAGTAATTTGGTTCAAGCGGTGATTGTAACATTGATAAAATTCTAACATTAATAAATTTATCAAATATCATGTTATAACATTGATAAAATTAACATATTATAACATGATATGTTAATTCTCAATTGCCCAACATTAATATTACATATACATTAAATTAAATTAACATTGATATTGCATATACATTAAATAAATTATCAATTTCCCAACATGATGTAAGGAAGTTACCTGGACAATACAACATACGTTTGATTTAAGCCGTTTATTATGAAACCACAGTGACACCACACCGTATCATATTTAACTATGGTAACACCACACCGTACATCTCAAGAACACGGTGGGTTCACAACATGAATATTATACATTAAGTTTGAGCGAAATTCAACATGAATACCACGGTCACCCGAGGCCGTGTCACTCCAATAAATGGTTGGACTGCATCATGTCTTGTACATTCACGGTGGTGTCACACCATGGAATTTATGTAGTGAAATAACAAGTTTAACCACTATTTCACTTCACCGTATATCTTAGCTACACAATCAAACGCGACCTTATTGAAAATCAATACAGTGGATTCCCACCGTGAATATCATATGGTGAGTTTGAGTGAAATATAACACATATACCAAGGTAAAATGAGTTCGAACCACTCTAACCAACTTTAGGACTTAACCATGTCAAATACATTCACGGTGGTTTCACATTGTGGATTTTATGCAGTGACTTTGGGTAAAAATCATAAGCTTAATAACGGTGCCACTTGATCATCAAACTTAGAAATACAGGCTATAGTGATCGTGTTCGACAATCATATGGTGGGTTCACACTGTGAATATTATACAGTGAGTTTAAGTGGAATTCAACACATATACCACGGTCACCTGAAACTGTGTCACTCTAACAAATAGTTGGACGTCACCATTTCTAGTATATTCACGGTATTTTCACACCCTGGAATTTATGCAGTAAAATCACAAGTTTATCCACGGTTTCACTTGGCTGTCTACCTTAGTCGTATGGTCTAACGTGACCGTGTTGGACAATGATATGGTTGGTTACTGTAACACCCCGTAATTCTGCTTAATTCTAAATTACGTAAGTAGAGTAATTTAATGGGATTAAATACGCTTTAATTAAATTACGTGAGTAGAGTAATTTAATGTGATTAAATATGTTTGATTTAAATTACGTGAGTAGAGTAATATAAATAGATATTATATTAATAAAGAAGAATATGTGTTACAGAAAATTTACTAAGGTGAGTAGAAATTTTCAATGCTGATATGTACGGTCTAGTGACTATATGGACGTACCGGATATAACTCGACAAAAATTAAGAATGAGAGTAGAAAAATATTTACGAGACTCAAATGATAATTTAGAGTCTACGGTTGATTCCGAAAGGGTCGAATTAGTCAAAATAGTGTACCCGGGGGTACTAGTTGAGTGCCGGGTCATTTTCGGGCTAAACCGGGACCATTCGGGGGCATTTTGGTCTCTTTACAATTATGGGAAAGAAGACCTACGAATTTTTTTAACCCTATATCTTATTATAAGAGTGGTGGCTAGGGTTAGACATTTAGGGTTACACCATAGCCATTAGAGAGAGAGAGAGAGGCAAATTCCTTAGGCAAGAAGGAAGGAGGGATCATATTAGGAAGATTTCACCACAAAGATTGTTGGGAAGAAGGATTGAGACACCAATATCATCAATCATCATCAACAACCACGAAATCAGACCCTACAAATCTTAAGGCAAGTGATTATTTGCAAAATAATTGAGTTATAATACCCATGTTTAAGCTTGAGGAAGAACATGATTTTTATGATATTCTTGGGAATAAACAGTTGATAATAATCCATGATTGATTCGGATTTTCATGTAGGACGTTTTTGAATTACCAAGTAGGTTTATATCATAGAAAATCTGATGAGAAATTCGTATGAAAATCTGGTATTTTGATGAAAAATATAAAGAATGCAGTTTTAGGGTTCTTGAATATTATGGATATTTTCAGTGAATTTAGCCAAGATTTATAATGATTTTGTTGTTTTAAATCGTTAGTAATCATCCCAGAACATGTAGGAATGATTAGAAATTGTTGGTTGAGAATTTGATGGCTTATCATGAAAGTTAGAGATGTAAAAATGGTGAAACCCGTAGGAAGAAGATGAACTGGGTCTGTCACTGCTTGATCGATCGATCGACCCTGGAGTATCGATCGATCGAAGCAGTCGATCGATCGACCATCTTCCTTCGATCGATCGACCCTGTCTGAACTATAGAAAGTTGGGTAGAAATTTCTTTAATTGCCGTTACTTAATGGGAACCTTAGAATTGATATTTTTCCTATGAGGGGACTTGTAAATTACCAGTAGGTGTACCATTAGGTTCCTCCACTAATGATTGAGTAGGAATGCTGGAGAAATAGAATGACGGTAGGACGATTGACTTAGCCGTGAGTTGAAATGGTTAATTTAATTACGGAAAGAGTGAGACTTAATTCCGGAAAGAAAATACCAGTAGGTTAAAGTTAACTTAACTACTGAATTAAGGGAGGGGTAACTAGTACCCTTAGAGTTACTCGAATACTCGAATAAATACAATAGTGAGATATGTTGTACTTAATAAGTACGGAGAATATAAGAAAAATATATTACGTACGGGTATGATTTACTAGGCCGGGTGCGTACCTACTAAATTTATATAAATAATTTTGGGTTAAGAGAATATTACCTAAATTAATTATGTTAGGGTCGATGTGACATTCCGAACTAACATAAGACTATTATAAATTTGGGGTCGATGTTTAATGCCGAACCAAACTATGAACTGGTGCCGCGATGAAAGAGTCCCGAACCAGAATATGTGTCTATATTTATATTTATAGAAAGTTGGGGTCGATGAACCATTCCGAACCAACTTTCACTTGGGGTCGATGAATTATTCCGAGCCAAGGGTCCTTTATGTGTAATAAAAGGATATATTAGTGGTAACTAATATTATATACATTGTTGTGGGATAAAAATGTTTTATGTGCTAAATCTACAAATTGAGAATAGTAGACAATGAAATGATAAGTAAATGTCTCAGTAATAATTTATAGCATGATGTAATTATTACAAGAATAAGGTAACGAACATTTATTGAGTTAACTACAGTTATGGACAGTATAACTAGGTAGACCAAGTTTCCTCGATAGTTATATACTATGTAAGAGAGGTGAGGAAGTCCAAGGGAGAATGCGAAATCTTAAATGTGTATAATCAATAACTTAATTGTGATAACCGCTTGCAGAATATTTTCAAATGTTTTGAGTACTAACTCTTGCTATGTAAATTTTTAAAAACCTTTTAGGTGCCCAGCCACAAGGACACCCAGCTTGATTTCATGTCAGAGATTTGGGAGTTGCAGCCAGTGTGGAGGTTGCAGGGATTGTTTAGACGTTTCCTCTTTTTCATTTCTAGTGCAGGATCTCAGTTTTATTATTTCTAGTTGGAACATGTCGTTCCACCTTTACTATTACAGTTTATTCTAATTATGGATTTGTAGTTGTATTTGGGCCGTGGTTTACGGCAAGACTTTATTTGCTTTCAGATTTTTATGTACTGAGCATTCATATCTAGTTTTGGTTATGTATGGTTTGGATTATTTACTGTTGTAAGAAAGATAAAATTTGGCACCCGTTTTAATTACATTTAGGTGGTTAGTAATTTTAAAAAGGCGTTCGACAGTGATGCTAAGAATGAACCATTTAAGAAACTTGTTTGTATTAAAATAAGGCTTGATCACCCAAGGTTTAATTAGGCGGGGTGTCACAGATGGTATCAGAGCATCAGGTTCTAGTGTCCATAGGATCTGTACGGCTTACTACGATTCAGCGTTACGTTTGTTTGTATTAGAGCCCTACTATTAGGATTGTTGATAAATTTCCAACTGTTGCGTTATCGTACTTCTGATCTTAAATTTTGTATAAACTGTGTACTTATACAATTTGAATCTTATTTAAGATGCCGCCGAGGAGACTGAGAGCAGAGAGGGCTGAAGCCAGAGAGGAGGTGAGGGAGGCTCATTAGGAGCCACAGGTACCGATACCCCCACCCCCACCTGAGCTAATCTCCACTACTCAGGTTGCAGTGATAGTGGCTCAGGCAGTTGAGACAGCAATGAGGGCAATGGCAGCCCACTTTCCACAGCCCCAAGTACCTCCCCCAGTGGCACCGACAGTGCAAGTTCCGGCGGGACCATCTACTTGGCAACGAGTCAGGGAGACATTTCAGAAGGGGCACCCACCCGAGTTTCAGGGTAGAACTGATATAGTGGAAGCGTGCAACTGGAAGAAGAATATCCAGCGCCACTTGCGCATGCTAGAGTGCACCGGAGTGCAGGAACAGATGCTAGCCACTTTCCGTCTGTCAGGAGCGACCCTACAGTGGTGGGAGTCAGTTACCACCACCGAGGAGAGAGATACTTTGCCTATTTCTGAGTTTTGGGTGCGGTTTGACAGCAAGTATTTCCCTCCAGCAGTATAGTCAGAGATGAGAAAGAAGTTCAGCGAAGTGGTTCAGGGTGATCGCTCAGTTGCTGACTACGAGGAGAAGTTTACCCGCTTGGCCAATTTTGTGCCAAACGAGGTGAGCAATGAGGAGAGAAAGAAGTCCAAATTTGTGGAGGGCCTAACCTGGAGAATTAGACAGCACTTAATTGGTAATCCGGCATTGGTAACCTACACAGATGTCGTCAATGCCGCTCTACTACACTGTCAGGATCACCGTTTTCATACTAAGGGAAGTAAGAGGGGTGAGCCTAGCCAACCGTGCAAGGTGGATGGAGGTAGTGGCAGCAGTGCAACACAGCAGCAGGCAGCGGGTCAGTTGGGACAGGATTCCAGACAGGGGACCCTGCCAAGAAGTTTAAGCATGGGAAGTATCGCTTCGACCGACAGGGCCAGCAGGGTCCTCAACAACTAGTCCCTCAGGGTCGACAGGGCCAGCAGGGTCCTCAACAACTAGTCCCTCAGGGTCGACAGGGCCAGGGTAATCAAAATGGGGGACAACAAGGCCAAGAGCGACAGGGCCAACGTCAGGGCCAACAGGGCCAAGGACAAAGACAGTTCCAGGGGCAGTGCTTCACTTGTGGTCAACAGGGTCACAAGAGCAGAAATTGTCCACAGCAAGACTGGGCACGACAGCAGGGTGGCCAGCAGGGGTAGCAGGCACCGTTAGCTCCAGCAGCAGTACAGGCCCCACAGCCAGGGCAGATGCAGTATGAACGTGTGTTCAACATCCGTGACATTCCATTTCAGCCGGCACCGCCAGCACCGCCGGCAGTTGCGGGTATGTTTCCTATTCATGGGCTTGAGGGGAATGTTTTGTTTGACACTGAGGCAACGCATTCATTTATTTCCACTAGATTTGCACGGGCAGCCGGCCTATTAGCGACAGCAGACACTCATCTTATGTGTGTGGAGTCACCGATGGGTAGTGGGTCCCTCATACACTCGATTTGTAAGGGTGTGGACATTATGGTCAGGAGATTGAGTCTAGCGGCGGACCTTCTAGTGCGGGATATGGAGGGATATGACGTCATCCTAGGCATGGATTGGTTGGCTCATAATAGGGCAATGGTAGATTGTTATGAGAGGACCATCGTGTTTTCTATCCCGGGGCAGGAGATGTTCCTTATGGCTATGCCACTTCCCGAGGGAGGATCGCGAACTCACTTATATTATATTGAGGAGGAGACCTCACATGGGGTGGTCGTTTCTCTGGACTCATTCCCAGTTGTGAGGGACTTTGAGGATGTCTTTCAGGAGATACCAGGGTTACCACCTAGTAGAGAGATAGAGTTCGTAATTGATCTCACACCGGGGACGAGACCGATTGCCAGAGCACCATATCGCATGGCTCCTTCAGAGATGCGGGAACTGAGAGAGCAAATCCAGCAACTATTAGGACAGGGTTTTATTCGACGGAGTACATCGCCATGGGGTGCGCCAGTATTGTTTGTGAAGAAAAGGGATGGTTCACTTCGTCTGTGCGTAGATTACAGAGAGTTGAACAAAGTAACGATACGTAATAAGTATCCATTATCGAGGATTGACGACTTGTTTGATCAATTGAGAGGGGCTGCATACTTCTCAAAGATCGATTTGAGATCGGGTTACCACCAATTGCGCATTCGTTAAGAGGATGTACCTAAGACCGCTTTCCTGTCGCGGTAGGGGTCATATGAGTTCAGAGTGATGCCTTTTGGGCTAACTAATGCACCGACAGTATTCATGGATCTCATGAACAGGGTATTCAGGGAGTTTTTGGATCAGTTTGTGATTGTTTTCATAGACGACATTCTGATTTACTCCCGTACGGAGGAGGAGCACGCAGAACACTTACGATTGGTCCTACAGACATTGCGGAACCATCAGTTATACGCCAAATTTGAGAAGTGTGGATTTTGGCTTCGGGAGGTGCAGTTCCTAGGCCACGTCGTATCTAGCAAGGGCATTGCTGTTGACCCGAGTAAGGTATCGGCGGTGAGGGAGTGGGGACAGCCCATGACACCGACAGAAATCCGCAGTTTCTTGGGTTTGGCTGGTTATTATCGTCGCTTCATCAAGGGATTCTCAAAAATTGCCGGACCGTTGACGAATCTGACTCGGAAGGGAATTCCCTTTGTATGGAGTGATAGTTGCCAATTAGCATTTGACGAATTGAAAGACAAGTTGACATCAGCCCCCGTTCTTACCTTGCCTAAGAGCGGAGTGGAATACCGAGTCTATACTAATGCGTCCTTACAAGGACTTGGGGGTGTGTTACAACAGGAGGAGAAGGCTATAGCTTATGGGTCACGAAAGCTTAAGCCATATGAGAAGAACTACCCCACCCACGACCTCGAGTTGGCAGCGGTTGTTTTTGCTTTGAGGATTTGGAGACACTATCTTCTGGGCGAGCAGTTTACGCTATTCACGGATCATAAGTCATTGCAATATCTGTTCACTCAGAAGGACCTGAACATGAGGCAGAGAAGGTGGCTTGAATTCGTGAAGGACTACCAATTTGATATACAGTACCATCCTGGTAAGTCTAACGTGGTGGCAGAAGCGTTAAGCAGAAGACCTATCGTAGAGTTAGCAGAAGTCTGGAAGGCAAAGTGGAGTGAACTCCGACACAAGGATGATATGGCAAGAGCATGTATGGCAGTTCTAGCTATCACTTCCGAGAACGTTATGCGGATAGTGAGGGTACAAGCGGAAGAACCATTTTTTTAGGATAAAGTACGACAGTTACTGGCCAAGGGGACAGAGTTCTACTCCATCAGTTCAGAGGGTGGCCTACGCTTCAACGGTAATCTGATAGTACCCGAAGACGATGATTTGAGGCATGCCGTTATGACAGAGTCGCACGGGTCAAAATTCTCAGTACATCCAGGTGGGGACAAGATGTACCAGTATATGCGACGAGTATATTGGTGGTCAGGTATGAAACGAGATATTGCAGAATTTGTCTCAAAGTGTGTTACATGCCAACTCATAAAAGTTGACCATCAGAGGCCTTCAGGAATGCTACAACCACTAGAGATTCCCGTCTGGAAATGGGAGAGTATCTCAATGGATTTTATTACCGGGTTACCAACCTCGCAGATGGGCCACGATTCCATATGGGTGATAGTGGATCGTTTGACTAAGGTCGCACATTTCTTACCGGTTCGTACGAATTACGATACGATGCGATGCGCGCAGCTTTTTTTTCAGAGATTATTAAGCTGCACGGAGTTCCTATTAATATCGTGTCGGACCGAGATAAGATATTTGTGTCGCACTTTTGGCAGAGTTTTCAAGAGGCCATGGGCACCGACTTACGGTTGAGTACGGCATATCACCCACAGACGGACGGCCAGACGGAAAGAGTAAACCAGATGCTAGAGGACACGCTCAGAATGTGTATTCTAGATTTTGGGGGAAATTGGGAGCCATATCTTCCTTTGGTGGAGTTTGTGTATAATAACTCTTACCAATTCACTATTGGCATGGCTCCATTCAAGGAGCTTTACGGGAGGCCTTGTCGTTCACCCGCTTGTTGGATAGAGGTGGGGGATAACTGACTTTTAGGGCCAGAGATGATACAGGAGACTTCCTCCAAAATAGAGTTGATTCGAGGACATATTCGAATAGCCCAGGATAGGCAGAAGAGTTATGCTGACGCCGGCAGAAGGCATGTGGAATTAGATGTGGGAGACCAGGTGTTAATTCGAGTATCTCCTATGAAAGGGGTTACGAGGTTTGGCAAAAAGGGGAAGTTAGCACCGAGATATGTGGGGCCATTTCCTATCATTGAGAGAGTGGGACCGGTAGCTTACAGATTGGGAATCCCTGAGCATCTTCAGCGAATACACGATGTGTTCCATGTAGCATCGCTGAAGAAATACAAGAGGAGCGAGAGAGCCTTCTGGCACATTCCACTGGAGGAGATTGATTTGCAGCCAGATATCTCGTATGAAGAAAGACCCGTGGCGATTCTGGATTATAGTGAGCGCAAACTAAGATCCAAGGTGGTGCCCTTAGTACGAGTACAGTGGGGACACCACAATATGGATGAGTCCACTTGGGAACGGGAAGAGGATATGCGAGAACAATATCCAGAATTATTCATAGCAGGTATTTTTCCTAATTTCGAGGACGAAATTCCTTTTTGTAAGGGGGGAAGTATGTAACACCCCGTAATTCTGCTTAATTCTAAATTACGTAAGTAGAGTAATTTAATGGGATTAAATACGCTTTAATTAAATTACGTGAGTAGAGTAATTTAATGTGATTAAATATGTTTGATTTAAATTATGTGAGTAGAGTAATTTAAATAGATATTATATTAATAAAGAAGAATATGTGTTACAGAAAATTTACTAAGGTGAGTAGAAATTTTCAATGCTGATATGTACGGTCTAGTGACTATATGGACGTACCGGATATAACTCGACAAAATTAAGAATGAGAGTAGAAAAATATTTACGAGACTCAAATGATAATTTAGAGTCTACGGTTGATTCCGAAAGGGTCGAATTAGTCAAAATAGTGTACCCGGGGGTACTAGTTGAGTGCCGGGTCATTTTCGGGCTAAACCGGGACCATTCGGGGGCATTTTGGTCTCTTTACAATTATGGGAAAGAAGACCTACGAATTTTTGTAACCCTATATCTGATTATAAGAGTGGTGGCTAGGGTTAGACATTTAGGGTTACACCATAGCCATTAGAGAGAGAGAGAGAGAGGCAAATTCCTTAGGCAAGAAGGAAGGAGGGATCATCTTAGGAAGATTTCACCACAAAGATTGTTGGGAAGAAGGATTGAGACACCAATATCATCAATCATCATCAACAACCACGAAATCAGACCCTACAAATCTTAAGGCAAGTGATTATTTGCAAAATAATTGAGTTATAATACCCATGTTTAAGCTTGAGGAAGAACATGATTTTTATGATATTCTTGGGAATAAACAGTTGATTATAATCCATGATTGATTCGGATTTTCATGTAGGACGTTTTTGAATTACCAAGTAGGTTTATATCATAGAAAATCTGATGAGATATTCGTATGAAAATCTGGTATTTTGATGAAAAATATAAAGAATGCAGTTTTAGGGTTCTTGAATATTATGGATATTTTCAGTGAATTTAGCCAAGATTTATAATGATTTTGTTGTTTTAAATCGTTAGTAATCATCCCAGAACATGTAGGAATGATTAGAAATTGTTGGTTGAGAATTTGATGGCCTATCATGAAAGTTAGAGATGTAAAAATGGTGAAACCCGTAGGAAGAAGATGAACTGGGTCTGTCACTGCTTGATCGATCGATCGACCCTGGAGTATCGATCGATCGAAGCAGTCGATCGATCAACCATCTTCCTTCGATCGATCGACCCTGTCTGAACTATAGAAAGTTGGGTAGAAATTTCTTTAATTGCCGTTACTTAATGGGAACCTTAGAATTGATATTTTTCCTATGAGGGGACTTGTAAATTACCAGTAGGTGTACCATTAGGTTCCTCCACTAATGATTGAGTAGGAATGTTGGAGAAATAGAATGACGGTAGGACGATTGACTTAGCCGTGAGTTGAAATGGTTAATTTAATTACGGAAAGAGTGAGACTTAATTCCGGAAAGAAAATACCAGTAGGTTAAAGTTAACTTAACTACTGAATTAAGGGAGGGGTAACTAGTACCCTTAGAGTTACTCGAATACTCGAATAAATACAATAGTGAGATATGTTGTACTTAATAAGTACGGAGAATATAAGAAAAATATATTACGTACGGGTATGATTTACTAGGCCGGGTGCGTACCTACTAAATTTATATAAATAATTTTGGGTTAAGAGAATATTACCTAAATTAATTATGTTAGGGTCGATGTGACATTCCGAACTAACATAAGACTATTATAAATTTGGGGTCGATGTTTAATGCCGAACCAAACTTTGAACTGGTGCCGCGATGAAAGAGTCCCGAACCAGAATATGTGTCTATATTTATATTTATAGAAAGTTGGGGTCGATGAACCATTCCGAACCAACTTTCACTTGGGGTCGATGAATTATTCCGAGCCAAGGGTCCTTTGTGTGTAATAAAAGGATATATTAGTGGTAACTAATATTATATACATTGTTGTGGGATAAAAATGTTTTATGTGCTAAATCTACAAATTGAGAATAGTAGACAATGAAATGATAAGTAAATGTCTCAGTAATAATTTATAGCATGATGTAATTATTACAAGAATAAGGTAACGAACATTTATTGAGTTAACTACAGTTATGGACAGTATAACTAGGTAGACCAAGTTTCCTCGATAGTTATATACTATGTAAGAGAGGTGAGGAAGTCCAAGGGAGAGTGCGAAATCTTAAATGTGTATAATCAATAACTTAATTGTGATAACCGCTTGCAAAATATTTTCAAATGTTTTGAGTACAAACTCTTGCTATGTAAATTTTTAAAAACCTTTTAGGTGCCCAGCCACAAGGACACCTAGCTTGATTTCATGTAAGAGATTTGGGAGCTGCAGCCAGTGTGGAGGTTGCAGGGATTGTTTAGACGTTTCCTCTTTTTCATTTCTAGTGCAGGATCTCAGTTTTATTGTTTCTAGTTGGAACATGTCGTTCCACCTTTACTATTACAGTTTATTCTAGTTATGGATTTGTAGTTGTCTTTGGGCCGTGTTTTACGGCAAGACTTTATTTGCTTTCAGATTTTTATGTACTGAGCATTCATATCTAGTTTTGGTTATGTATGGTTTGGATTATTTACTGTTGTAAGAAAGATAAAATTTGGCACCCGTTTTAATTACATTTAGGTGGTTAGTAATTTTAAAAAGGCGTTCGACAGTGATGCTAAGAATGAACCATTTAAGAAACCTGTTTATATTAAAATAAGGCTTGATCACCCAAGGTTTAATTAGGCGGGGTGTCACAGTTACTACCATGAATATTATACAGTGAGCTTCAACACATATAACACGATCAATTGAAGCCGTTTAACTCCAACACACGGTTATTTAACACCGTATGGCTCCAATACATGGTGTTACTTGACCGTATGTGTTATAAACACGGTTAACTTTGACCGTGTACTTTATACATTATAGGGGGTTAAATATATTCCATAAAATGAAGAATATTAGATACAAATCTGTGCATACCAAATCACAAACAATATTACATTCAAAATATAATGCATACAAAATCACAAAAAAGATTAGATACAAATTTGTGCATACATACCAAATCACGAACAAGATTACATTCAAAATTGTCCACATTAAAAATTGTGCCTACCAAATTAAAAAAAAATCATTGTACATCACACACAATAATATTACATACTAATTATTTCAACCACAAGCCAAAATATATTATTTTTAATAAATAGCTTCGAATATTCTTACGACCAAATTGTTTCTACTTTCTCTTTGAGCGCTTCTGTATGTTTTTTTTGCTTGGGGGGCTTTTTCTTAGTTGGATCATGACATGCCTTTGTTCTAGTTTCTTTACGTGTGGGAGTCTTTCTCTTTCCTTCCTAAGATTTCATTTCCTTAGCCTCAAGTAGGGCATCAAGCGCTGCACTTGTAGAATCAAGGATGTTCGAAATATCTTGGTCCGAGCCGACATGAATAATTTCCTAGAGGATATTGATGGCTATGTCAATCCCATGAACCTATATATGTATTACCATCCACTATGTTAGCAAAATACGTAAAAATAAGAAATTAATTCATGAAATTTTGCAACTTACCATTTTATCGGAGTGCTTTAACATTGGCTTCTGAATACGGTGATCGGGATTTTGAATGTATATATGGGATCTTTTTAGGTACCAGGACATATACCCATTTACACATTCCCAATGCATGTTCCTCACCACATTCAACCATTTAGCATCGGATAGAACATGGTCCACCCAATTAAGTTAATACCATTTCCCGATATCAAACTTAATTTTGCAGCGGGCTTGGGTTTTTCCCCTCTCCTCCGATAATGGGTGCATTGGAAGTCTTGGAATTATTTGTGCACGACCAGCCTAGAATAGGACCCTCTCCGAATAAAAGGGTTCCCAAACATCATAGCTAATCTGGAGGCCGTTATACCATAAGACCACCTAGAATGGGTGGCCTTAAGATTTTTAGCGCAGGGATCCCAGATAACCTACCCATAATTCCAATGTTAGAATGAAAAAAATAGAGCACAAATGTTAACATATTGCATTTAAAATAAATAATACTTACGTTTGAAGATTTTAGATCGTCCAAGATTTCCCATAGCTCCATCATTTGTGCAAAGGCATCACCTGACACCATTTGCGCCCTATATTTTCATAGACGTGGCTCGAAGGGATGTAACTTTAGGTTCCTTCCCTCACCATGTTAAAGTGGTCGTATATCTATGCTTGTATCAAGTTGATAAATCAATTGGTAAATTTATATAGATCGAAATATATAACTAGCACATGACAACTTTAAAATATTTACCACTAAAAGAGGGAGATATCTGACCACCTACGTCTATCCGAGATAAAACCCCAATTTGCTGATATAAATGCGCCAATATGCCCATCCCCCACGCGTATTCATTACACTTCCCTACTTTTCTCAATGTCTGGACGTAGCAAACTGAGACTTGGTTCCCTGATTTATCATGGAAGAACAAGTATATGATCATAAACAGCAAATACCCCCTACCGCTTGCTCAATATCCTTCTTTATAATATTATCCCCCAACTTCTTAACCTTCCCCTTGCACAGATTCATTATCCAATCAAAACAGACATCATACACCGACTTTCATTCCTTTAAAGCCTACTCCTGGTACAACTAATATATTTGTTAAGCCATTGAATTTGTGTAGCCTTTTCCTTGACTTTCCTAAACATGATACCATACACTGATTTACCAACTACCAAGATTTTAAGGAGAAGGTACGCATCACTCTGAGTGATGTCCATCTCACCGAATGACATATGGAATGAACTTTTCTTTGATTGCCATTGTTGGATGAACCCTAACACCGATACATAGTCGATGTACTGGTACGAGTGTTTGATCAAACCCCACTGACCCGAGTTCTTAACCAACGAAATCATCCACTCGTCTTCATTCTCTATGTCCTACTCGATAATTTTTTGAAGTTATACATGCAATTCATCACGCCCCTCTCCACGTGTCGGTTCCATATGGGATAAGATATATGATTATGAATTTTTTTTTGAGCAACTCGAGGTTATCTGACATGCACCCCTCGAGTGGTTGTGAATCTGAGTGGATGAATTTTTTCATTGTTTCTTCTTGGGCGCTTTAAACGATGTGGATGGTTGTATTTCATCGTCTAAAGAGGAAGACTCGTCCGTATCATCTCCGGGCTTCTTTCCTTCCTCTCCTTCTTTCTTTTCTTCTTTATCTCCTTTTCCCCTTATTTCTCTCCTTCTTTTTCTTCTACTTGTCGTCCTACCTCTTCACTATCTCTTCACTATCACCCCATTGCCTATGGAATCTTCTCTGTATTAATCGCATCCCCTTCCCCAACCCTTCTTACTTCCCCAACCAACAGGTAAATAACATTATCTAATGACTGATGCGAAGGATAATACCCTTTGTTATCTCCATTATCACTACTACTAGATGATGAGAGTTATTCAACCCCCCTTGTCGCCTCTAACATCATCTTTCGCTGTGATGCGGTAAAAAGATTTCTGATTCTTCCCATTTATATAACATATAATTACAATAACAGCAGAGTCAAATATAACCACATACAAATTATTTCAAACACATGCCAAATTTATACTAACAATTTAATAAATTCATACTATTAAATGAACATCAAATCAATGCTATATCATATGACCTAACTAACAAATGAACATAAAATTATACTAAAAATTAACATCAACCTTTATAATTATACTAATGCATAAATAAATAACTTTAAGATAATATTATACTAACAAATAATGAATACACACAGTGAGATACAACCGAATAAAGAATACACACGGTGAGATAAAATCGTAGGGGGTACCATGGTGAGATACAATAAAAAACAAAAGACTCACGGTTGGACGTAGCCGTGATGACCAAACTTATGGTGTCTTAACACCGAGGTAATTGGCCTACGATTGGAAGACATAGAAATAAATATACTTATGATGGGTTGATGCCGTGAAGTTAATCAAATTAATCACAGGGTCACTCAGCACCGTAATGACAAATGGCACAGTCGTAGGTCAACAAAGGTGATTCCCACCTACGGTGACAGGAAACCATAGGTTCAGGGTTTTAACATTTTTTTCCTTGTGTTTTAAAACCCTAGAGCTGTCTATTTCCTTTTTATGCAATAAATTACCAATGTTTATAATAGGGTTCATATTAGAGTTGTTAAATGGGTTCATTTTAGGGTTTGCATGTTAGGGTTTCGTACCCAAAATGAGTTCATTCGGACAATACAATACAGTAATAGAAGTAGGTTGTAACATACCAGAAATTGATCTTCGTGTAGATGGGAGTAGTTTGTAAGTTTGAGAGAAAATGAGAATAGGTTGTAATGTTGAGAGAGAGGTTTGGGAGGGAAGTTAGAAAGATAGAGGAAATAGAAAAACTGAAGTTTAAATTTTTTTGTGTTTGTATATGACAAGAAGTTACATGGTGTTGGGTTTTTATGGTGTTAAGGATAAATAATAGGTACTTGTATGGTGTTTTGGAGAAAAAAGGTGTTTTGGAGAGATTTTTTGGGTTGAATTATCAGGAACCTTCTTTCCACATAACATAAATGGGAAAACTAGTATTTATTTTTTAAAACAAAATCAATGCATTAAACTAGAAAAAGGATGAACATCATTGAGCAAGGAGTCCTACAAATTATGTTGAGCTAATAAGTGGACTATTTTATTACCAAACTGTTTTACAAAAGAGAAACTAATATTGTGTTCGTTAATACGCTTTATTATCGATTCAATATAATTTTCGCACTTAAATCAGGGAATAACTAGTATTTATCACCTATTTTGTATCATTGTTATACCACATTTTGTAATGATTTTGAAACTAAAAATTGGGCACAATTATAAGTATAACTGGGAAATAATGAATCCGTCCATGGAAAAACCTGCCAACCAACCCTGCGCTTGCTGATTAGGCATAAATTCTTCCCATTTATCCCCTTAATTTAAAGGCTTTTATCGCTCCACAAAGTGTAATTCGAGTGGATTTATATCTTATCATTTCTATTGACAAGTTTCTAATGTGTATGCCGAGTTTCGTGTATTTTCCATCTATTTTCCCAGGTATTCAGTGTTTAGGAAGGCCCAGCATCTAAATCCGAGTTCCGTACCAAAAGCTCCAAGGAAATGAAGAGAGGAAAAGTTCATAAAAAGATGGAACCGAACCTAAGGGAGAGAAAACAAACCGATCCCATCCTGGGAAAAGCTCCTGTAAAGCACTACAAAGATGGAACCGAACCGAAGTGGAAGGAAAATGAACCGAACCTATACCTGGAAAACCTCCTGTAAAGTAATGTGAAGATGGAAACAAACCGAAGAAGAGGAAAAACGAACCAATCCTATGCTCGAAGAAATATCTGTAAAGGCTGTCAAAGATGGAACCGAACCGAACCCCTTAATAGGATCGTTTCTATTTTCGGAAATTCGAACTTATCCACTTGTAAAATTAGACTCCTACATGGTTCAAACTCTTATTATTCGTAGATTATAAATTGTAAACTCCTCCTAGACATGGGAGGAGGCTTCTGATTAGATTAGGGAAGCTTTGTAATCATATTTAGAGAATAAGAATAATAAGAAACCCTAGCTTGCTTATAGGTCTGCAATTCAAGTAATACCTTCTGATTCTTGTTTTAATTATTGCAGTAGTTCCTTTTCTAATAGCAATTTCATCACTCTTCATCTTCATTCAGTAGTAAAAATATTTTCTTTCATTCCAAACATGTTTTCTTCCAGTTTTCATATGTCTGGCCAAGTTTTCACGGGTTCGGGTGCATGAACCCCACCCGATGTAATTCACGATAGTGGAAATAGATGTCGGAATTAAAACATTAGATGAATTGTATCGTAGTTCATACGATATAACTTTATTTCAACCTTTGCTTACATACTGTGCGGGCTATGATCCCTCATATGTGTAATACTTAGGAGAGATAAAGACCGAATTTTAATTCAACCTTTTCTTATGTATTGTACGGGCTACGCTCCCTCATATATGTAATACTTAGGAGCATTAAAAAGCCGGATTCATTTAAAGCTTTAATTCTGAATCTAATATCCTACGAAGTGAATTACTAGGGTGTGGGAGATTGTAACTCGACCTATTTCTCTCCATTCATAGTTTAAAATTTGAGTCAAATCGTCGTTCATTCTGCATTAGAGTAGTTGCATCGCATTCTTTTTCATAATTTCATTAGTTAATCATTTTCAAAAGTGCATATAGTTGTAATTATTTTCCAAATCAAATCACCTTTTCCTTTTTCTTTAGAGTCAAAGTTAGGATTCCTTTGTCTGTCCAACGTCGTTACGACTCCGTTCGTCTTATTTCCCTGATGATCGATACCCGACTTATCGGATTATTACTTGAGCGACAGGCTTGCACTTGAGCCTAGAGAGTACACACTTTTGAGACAGATTCTTAGTCGCGTCACTTGCTCCGTGCAAGAAACTTCATTACAAAATGACACTTTGGCTGAAATTTATTAATTTGATAGGCAAGGAGCAAATACTTTAAGTGCAAATTTTTTTTGACAAATTTTTCGTGTTAAATCTTATAATTTTTCAGGTATATTTATTTGATAGTATTATTATTTTAGGTGACAAAATTTTTCTTTTGGAATTTTTTTAGGGATTAGGATAACAAAGAAAAAACGGAATCTTTTAAAAAAAATTAGATTTTTAACAGTTAAAACAGTTTTTGTATAAAAATATTTTTTTATATTTCATAAATAGTTTATTTTTTATTTTTTTAAAACAGTATTATTATTTTTAAAGAAGTTTTTTTTTAAATAAGAGATTTTAATAAAATAGTTTAAACGTTTTTATTTTATTTTAAAAAAGATTTATTATTTTTTGAAATAGTTACAAAAAGTTGATAACATTGTTAATAACTGTTAAAACTATTTTCGTACAAGAATGTTTATTTCATGAACAGTTTTTTGTTGCTTTAAAAATTGTTTTAATTGTTTTTAAACATAGTTTTTTTAAATAACAGTTCTTTTATAAAATTGTTAAAACCTTTTTTTCCATTTTAAAACACTTTTATTATTTTTTAAAGCAGTTAGTGGGAGTCGAAAATAGTATTTGTATAAAAATAGTTTTTATTGTTATATCAGAGAGATTTTTTTAAATAACAATTTTTAAATAAAATAGTAAAACAATTTTTTATTTTTTAAAAACGGTTTAATTAATTTTGAAAAATAGTTACAAACGTTAAAGTCATTTTTTAAAAAATAAAAAAAACTTTTAAATGTTTTATAATTTTTTTTATAAAAATAGTTTAAAATGTGCAATTTTTCATTTATAAAATCCTTTTTTAAAACATGGATCGTCGTATTATATAAATAATAGTTAAAAAATGTACAATATATATATATATATATATATATATATATATATATATATATATATATATATATATATATATATAAGACTCTCCAACATACCTCTTAGCAATATATCTATAAACATACCCATTTTAAAAAAATAGTAAAAAAATGATTTTTTTAACTAAATGTGGTATATAATTTACATAATGAGAAGATTATCTATAAAAAATTCAACCCGAACGTAGGTGAAATAAAAAGTGAGTATATATGTTCATTTTCAATTGTTAAAAAATTTCCCATCATCTGACCCACTTTTGGGTTGAAATTTTGATTTTTTTCGTAGAATATCTCCTTACTATGTAAATCATGTATACTAAATTTGATTGACAAATATATATTTTTTATTATTTTTTAAAATGGTTATGTTTATAGGTACGTTAAATGAGGTATGTTGGAGTGTTTGATTGTGTGTGTGTATATATATAAACAAATTTGTTTATTTTAAAAACTATCTTTTTTAAACAAAAATATTTTTTTATTTGTAAAAATTATTTTTTTATAAAGCATTTTTTAAAAATAAAACTATTTTTTCTTTTCTAAAAAGTTGTGGTTAAAAAAACAGATGTAAAAACAAACCATTAATGTTAAGAATATGAAAAAAAAAATGTTTACTTTAACAAAAAGAAAGTTGACAAAATTTGTGTAAGGTGAGAAAATTTTGCCACAAAAAGATGGAGAAACAAGGAAAATGAAACGGTGCATGAAAATTATTTCATTAAAAATTGTACCTATAAAATTCGCATAAAAATGGGCAAGACCCTCATTTGCCCCCCTTCCCCTTTTTTACAGTTTTCATGAAAAATCATGTCTAACAAATGGACCATAAGTGTAAGACAAGGCATAGGAGGTTGAAAAAAAATGAAAATGATATGTAACCTAAACATATCCCAAAAAATATGCAAAACTGCATTAAGTTATTGTACATTGGAGTGATGGTCACACAAAATACAAGTACTTAAATTACATTGGGAGCTCATACAAGATAAAAGAACTTAATTCCCTGGGGATATTTTGGGTTGTGCAACATTGCTCTATAAAGGATGTTGTTATTAAAAGTCCAAAAATTTCTTCGTAATACCCACAAGATGAAACAACTTTACTTACACCACGCTTAGACCGTTTCTTACTTCCTTTTTACCACCAAGAGGCACCTACGTATTTAAAGTGAAAAAACTCAATTCTCAACATTCTCTCTCTTTCTCTCTCTCTCTGTCTCCCACTCTCTCTCTCTCTCTCTCTTCACAAAATCCACAAAATCCACGGGATCTCAAGAGTCTCAAACCACTATAAACCCTCAAGAGAATTAAACAATTGTGTAAGGTACTCATCCTAATCACTATTAGCAGTTTGTTAGGTTTTCACATCAAAGTGATTTTTGTTTTCCATTTCGATAATCCACAAATTCCTTTAAGCTTAGGAAAAAAGTAGTTGTATTGTTCAAAAATCACTAAATAAACATAAAAATGTGATATACAAATGAAATGTAATGCCATGCAAAGTTTTTTCACACATTAAGAACTTTTGCGACTTCGGGATCCTCATATCGAAACGGATAGGTATAGCTCGGGGTTCTTATCCAAGTCATATATTATTGAAAAAAGTACCATGTTTTCATTTGGGGTCCATATAACTATTAGTTAAGGAATGGCTCGGGTTGAAGTTAATGAACATTATTGGTATGACTCGAGTTCTAGTTAACGAACCTTATTGGTATGACTTGGGTTGTCCCGGGTCATACCTTATTTTAAAAAAAAATTGAATTTTCTCATTCATGATCTATATGAGGATCTTTTATCGATATAGTTGGGGTTTTATTATTTAAATCATGTATGACATTATAGGTGATAAATTCTATAGTTATGGAACCAAGACAATCAGGCCAAGTAAGGTAAATAATCACATAACATATGAAAACACTATATACATGGTTCGACAATGCGCTTATGTCCATGAGGTGTTTCTCTATCTCTCTCTCTCTTTATTGATTAATTCTTGATAACAAAGATTATATGCCTCTTTTTCAGGGATGTGTAAGAGGTCTATAGGATCATATGGATGCTTGTCCCTATTTTTACTCTCGTATTAGGAATCACAATAAGTGTACTATTAATTGTTTGGTTAGAAAGAAAAATATCTGCAGGGGTACAATAGCGTATTGGACTTGAATACACTGGGCCTTTGGGAATTCTTCAAGCTTTAACGGATGGTACAAAATTAATTTTCAAAGAGAATATCCTTCCATATAGAGGATAGACTCATTTACTCATTATTGAACCATCCATAACAGTCTTATTAATTCTACTAAGTTAATTAGTAATTCCTTTTGGCTATCATCTTATTCTACCCGATCTCAGTATGAATGTTTTTTATGGATTGCCATTTCAAGTATTGCTCCCATTGGACTTCTTATGTTAGGATATGGATTAAATAATAAATATTCCTTTTTAGATGGTCTACGAGTTGCTCCTCATATCAACTAGTTATGAAATCCCATTAACTCTACGTGTGTTAACACCTCTACATGTGATTCATTGAGGTATAAAATTTCCCCTATTTCTTTTCTTTCTAGGAAGGGCTTTTCATGAGTTGATTAAATATTTTCATTTTTTATTCAGCATTCAGGTTGATGGGATAAACTAGATAGTTATATGAGTGAAAGAAATGGCTTCTAAATTTTCAGTAAAAAGATTGAGTCTTATTTCCTATGTACGAGAGTCGAGTGAAAGTAAACATAAGCATTAGAAACTGTTCACCCTAAGATTATTTGATTAATGATCTGATCATGGCTTGAAGCGGGTTCAAAGGATCAATTGTATGGTTCTTTTACTATCTATTCTTTATAAGGTGTAAGAGAGTAGTCTAATTTTGTGGAAATACCCAATTTTCGTACGTGTTTGACCTGAGCAACTTCAGTTGCACCTACGTATCCGTCTTAGTCGGAATCAAAGTCAGCGTAGTTCGTGGGTTCGTACTATTCGCCGAAAAACTCATTGTGATGATTTTTCGGAGATATGGGAGGTGTTGAAAACTCTTCTCAAAGAACTCATCTCAAAACTCTTTTCTAAAATTCTCTCTAAAAACTCATAAGACAAAATCACTCTTCTCTCCCAAGAAGATCTCTCTTAATTGTATGGGGGTGAGGCATATTTATAGGTATAACCAACATAAGTGGGTCGCCACGTGTCAAATAACCCGTGGTGACACATGTTCTATTTTAAGTGGCATGTGTCCCATAACATATGTCAAAACTCTCAATACTAGAATATTGTCTAGTTAATACATAAATAATACACAAATACGCGTGATATGTTAGACGCGAATAATAATACCTCAAACGCATAAACACATGGACTTTTGTCAATATTAATCATCTCTAATATTATTTAATAATTTAATGAGAGGCTTATCTTTAATACCCTCCTACATTTGCCCCCTCGTACATATAGTTGATATATTGATGTATGTCTGAAATATATCGACTGTATGAACGAAACAACTTTAGTCAATTTTCATATGTTCGATCGACCTGTGGATCGTGGGTGATAATCTCATATCTCATGTCATCTTGATGATGTACTTTTACCTCATATCTCACATTTTATGATATAATGCAATCTCATATTTCATATCTCATCTACATGATATACATCAATTTCATATCTCATATCTTAAATCTCATTTTAAGGCTTTGGCCTCGTAGGTTATTTCGAAGGACCTCGTTATCTTTCTTTTCATACGAATGATATACTATGAGTGTTTCCCCCATTCCTATTTAAATGAACATGCATCCACAATTTTATTGTGATTGTTCATAACTCTGATTTAGTAAAAAGTATTATTATGAACACATAATAACTACTTCAGCATTCTCTTTTATCATTTTCAAACAAACTTGGAGGAAGTATTATTATGTTTTACATAATAACTACTTCGTCGTTCTCAAGTTTGGTGGAAGTATTATTATGGGTTACATAATAACTACTTCATCGTTCTCCTTTATCATTCTCAACTAAGCTTGGTGAAAGTATTATTACGGTTTACATAATAACTACTTCGTTGTCCTCGGTTAATCTTTTAGTGCACGCACATGTTTTTTGACTTATTTTAATCACGATGAGGTTTCTTGTGCATGTACGTAATATTGACTCGCTCAAATCACCACTTTTTAATGTTTTTCGCAAACTCACACCTACTAGGTGACTTAATGATGAACACACACTTATTAAGATTTTTCTTCCACCGTTAGAGGTGACTTAACAATGAAAACACACTTGTTAAGATTTTTCGCAAACTCCACCGTTAGAGGTGACTTAACAATAAAAACACACTTGTTAAGATTTTTTGCAAACTCCACCGTTAGAGGTGAATTAACAATGAAAACAGACTTGTTAAGGTTTTTCGCAAACTCCACCGTTAGAGGTGACTTAACAATGAAAACACACTTATTAAGGTTTTTCGCAAACTTCACCTTTAGAGGTGACTTTAACAATGAAAAAACACTTGTTAAGGTTTTTCGCAAACTCCACCGTTAGAGGTGACTTTCACAATGAAAACACACTTGTTAAGGTTTTTCGCAAACTCTACCGTTAGAGGTGACTTAATAATGAAAACACACTTGTTAAGGTTTTCCGCAAACTCCACCGTTAGAGGTGACTTAACAATGAAAACACACTTGTCAAGATTTTTCGTAAACTCCATCTATAACGGTGACTTAACAATGAAAACACTTGTTAAGATTTTTCGTAAACTCCACCTATAATGGTAACTTAACAATGAAAACACTTGTTAAGATTTTTCGTAAACTCCACCTATAACGATGACTTAATAATGAAAACACTTGTTAAGATTTTTCGTAAACTCCACCTATAACGGTGACTTAATAATGAAAACATTTGTTAAGATTTTTGTAAAACTCTACCAATAACGTTGACTTAACAATGAAAACACTTGTTTAAGATTTTTGTAAACTCCACCTATAATGGTGACTTAACAATGAAAACACTAGTTAAGATTTTTCATAAACTCCACCTATAAAGGTGACTTAACAATGAAAACACTTGTTAAGATTTTTGGTAAACTCCACCTATAACGATGACACCCATAACGGTGACTTAACAATAATAACTACTTGTTAAGATTTTTCGTTTAAACTCCACTAGTAACAGTGACTTAACAATGAAAACATTTGTTAAGATTTTTATAAAACTCCACCAATAACGGTGACTTAACAATGAAAACACTTGTTAAGGTTTTTGTAAAACTCCACCAATAACGGTGACACCCATAACGGTGACTTAACAATAATAACTACTTGTTAAGATTTTTCATTTAAACTCCACCAGTAATGATGACTTAACAATGAAAACAATTGTTAAGATTTTTCGTAAACTCCACCTATAACGGTGACTTAACAATGAAAACACTTGTTACGATTTTTGTAAACTCCACCTATAACGGTGACTTAACAATGAAAACACTTGTTAAGATTTTTTGTAAACTCCACCTATAACGGTGACTTAACAACAAAAACACTTGTTAAGATTTTTCGTAAACTCCACCTATAACGATGACTTAACAATGAAAACACTTGTCAAGATTTTTCATAAACTCAACCTATAACGGTGACTTGACAATGAAAACACTTGTCAAGATTTTTCGTAATCTCCACTTATAACGGTGACTTAACAATGAAAACACTTGTTAAGATTTTTCGTAAACTCCACCTATAACGGTGACACCCATAACGGTGACTTAACAATAATAACTACTTGTTAAGATTTTTCGTTTAAACTCCACCAGTAATGGTGACTCAACAATGAAAACACTTGTTAAGATTTTTATCTATAACGGTGACTTAACAATGAAAACACTTGTTAAGATTTTTCGTAAACTCCACCTATAATAGTGACTTAACAATGAAAACACTTGTTAAGATTTTTCTTAAATTCCACCTATAACGGTGACGTAACAATGAAAACACTTGTCACTATTTTTCATAAACTCCACCTATAACTGTGACTTGACAATGAAAATATTTGCCAAGATTTTTCGTAATCTCCACCTATAATGGTGACTTGACAATGAAAAACACTTGTCAAGATTTTTCCTGATCTCCACCTATAACGGTGACTTAACAATGAAACACTTGTTAATATTTTTCATAAACTCCACCTATAACGGTGTCTTAACAATGAAAACACTTGTTAAGATTTTTCCTAAACTCATTCTTTTGTATCACTTTTTCAGGACGGGAGCCCATACCTACCGAAGGACAAACCGAGCATGGTCCTTCGTCTGTTTGCATTAATGACCAACTTCTCCGGATGAGTCAAGTCACCACGACCGTGGTTCAACCACTTACCAATTTCATCGGGATTTTTGGAATATAATATACTTCTGAAGAAGACTTACCACAATATTCACAAAGTTCTTGTAATGTGATGTCACATCTGAAGGATGACTACGACTTTGTCAATCTCTGAGTGACAACTATTTAATTCGTCTAAACTCTTTACGAAAGAAGTTGAAGAAGCTTTTGTAATGGTCTACTTGGACGTTACTATACTCTAAAGGTTCATCAATCTAACCTTGGTGTGGATGATGCCGAAGAAGCTTTAAACTACAAGCTACGTTACATCATAATATCCATTTGCCCCCTTTATTTTATTTTATCTCAGGATAAAATAAAATAAAATAAAATAAATTACATATATCATTTACAATTCCCACCCGAAAAAGAATGAAATCAACCTAATTATTACATTTCATGGGGTGTATCTCAAACTGTACCTTTGAACAATGACTTGATATTTGTGTCGCTCAATATCTGCTCATTCAGAAGCTTCTGCAAAAGAATATCTTCTCGTCCCCATTATACAGTATTGCAAATGTTAGTAAAGCTCAATAAATAACCAAGTACAATTCTCATTATGCCCCCTTTATTTTATTTTATTTGATGTAATAAAATAAAATAAATAAAGTCTGGGTATATTTGTGCAAATGAATCATAACCATCCATATTAGTAGTTGTATCGTGCATAATTTAATATTTTTTGAGCACACACTATATTTAATTCGAAGGTGTATGTAATCTCAATATTAACCATGAGTTGTAACATACTCAACACTTTCATAAATTATTCATAATTTATGAAATAAACATCTAATACATTTGCAAGTTTTTTTTCTATGAAATATCAAATAGTATTCACCATGCTCCCTCAAAATAATTTGTAGTTTTATATAATGGCACATAAAAATATCTTACCATGAATCATAATATTCTAGTTTGTATCACAAAATACTAGGACACATACACTGACACGAACATACGTAATTCTCGAAAAATAAATCATGCTGACGTAATTTATTGATCAAATAATCTTGCATTTTATTGCATGAATCGATCAAATAAATATTTAATGACCCTTTGTAATAAATGGCAAGTCTCCTTAAAGTATAGTAAAAAAAAACTCAGATGTAGTTCAATTACTTGCACCTACTCACATGTGAGCCCATTAATAGACCTGCGTGTGTACTATTAACTGACTGGTATAGAAGCTGTAGCCACATAACTATTTAATACCCTGTAAAATCTTGATAACTATTATTTATATCCAAAACATTAAATGCTCCTGACAACTCAGAAACACCAAAATATTTATTTATTTTGAATAAAAATATTTTTGGATTTTTTAAAATTTTATTATTATTTTTTTTTGGAAATTTCTGGGCATTTTTGAAAATTTGTGAAGTTTTAGAGATACGCACTTGTGACCCCCCCTAACTTAGACTTTTGCATTGTCCTCAAGCAAAAAGGACTAAAATCGAAATAAGGCAAAATAATAAGTGCGATAAATAAAACAAACAAATAGAGAAAATGCAGTTTTTATTACAATAGGACTGTGTTACATGTGCAGGGAAAAAACATACAACTGTGAACAGGGGAAAAACAAATAAAAAACTGCCAACACCATATACAGCTTCACCGGGGTGGGGGATGGGAGGAACCGGGCGCGGTGGGGTCATAGGGGTTATGGTAGTAGGAAGGTTGTGGCTCATTCGGATTCCCGAGGCGGCGATAGATGTCCGCTTGGAAGCGGAGGACTACGCCCATGTCACGCTCGTAGTTGGTCTGAAAAGTGTTGAAGTTGGTCTCAAGCCCCGACATGCGGGCTGCGAGTTCGGTTCCCGCCCACTCGAAATCTGGGTCGTCCTCCTCGTCCGCTGACTCCTTGTCCGGACCGATGTCTCCCATCTCGACATCCTCACCGACTGACCCTGCTTCTTCACTGCTCTCGCTCGAGGCAGCCTCTTCTTCAACATCATCACCCCGCCTAGCCCGGAGGACAGCTAGCTGTTTGGCGCTTTTGGTGCGGGTCCCTTGTCCGAAAGGACCGGGGAGGCACGTATGGTCGCTCGGTGCTGCTATTCCAGCATCCTTAAGGATGGAAGTGATAAATCGGGCATAAGGAAGTGGGGCGATGCCCTTCTCATCCAAGGACGCGTTAATGATGTCCGCGTATAAAGTGACGCCCAAATGGATGGAAGTTTGGGGGTCGAAGAGATGATATGTCAAAGTAGCTTACCGAGGCTGCATGGCAGAATCGTTGGACGTTTGCAATATGTTAGCGTACACAATCTGAAATGTGAGGCGTGCCTTCTCGTTTAGGCGTCCAACGGCGAAGGTTTTCCCCGTCCAAGCTACATTTGGTGCAATTCGGGCCATAATGATATCCTTATCGATCGGGGGGACATTTCGGGGATAGGTAAATTCGGGAACGTTCGGGACGTCAAACTCGGCCAACTTGGCCGTGAGACGGGCCAAGGAAAATGGAATGGGTGTCCCATCCATGAAAGCTTCGGCCTCGAATTGGCCCGTCCAGACTAGGGTACCATAGAATGAGCAGACTTCGGTTGCCCAAACCGATTCGTGAGGTTGGTTGAGGAATCGGCACCAGCCCCGAGCCATGAATAGGGCGGTGACGGAGTTGGGCAGGGATTCCCATTGGACAGCGCGCTCCATTTGGAGTTTGCGGCCCAAACCGAAGTATTGAGTGCACCACTGCTCCTCTTGGCGGGAGCGGAACTCGCCGTGACCGGAGGGTTGGATCTCGGTGGAGTCATATTTTGTGGGGGAAATGCGGGGAGCCATAGAACGAGCAGGGATTTATTGCTTGAAACACTAGAGAGGAAGAAGAGAGTATTTGGTTTGAAGGTGTGAGGAGAAGGGGGGGGTTTGGGTGTGTATTTATAGTGGAAAGGGTGAGGGGAGGGGTTGGTTTTGGAGGGAAAAGGGGAGGGATTTGGGAGGGAAAGGTTGGGGTTGGGAAGAGGGAAAACGGATTGGAGGGAATGAATGGGATTGGGGGGAAAGGGGGGTGAATCTTGGGAAGGGGAGAAGACATATCTGCAGAAGGCGGACGGGTCCGAGGTAGGGGCGGACCGGTCGGGGACTTTGACTTTTCAACATTCGCCAGGCGAACCGGTCCGCCTCTAAAAAGGAACCGATCCGCCCCAGGGCTTTTGGGCTGGAATTCTCCTAACTTGGTTTCGAGCTCTCTTCTTCAAAAAATTTCACTTTCCCGACATACTCTCTATCCAACTGGACTAAGAACCCTCTCAATTTCACTGGTCAACACCCTTTGACTCAAAATTCCCAAAACACGCGAATGCTTCCCCCGAACGAAACCTAGTCCTAACGACTCTTAAAACACACACGACTCTCACACACACGACTCTCACCCCATACGCGTCGGGGGTGCGACGACCTCACTACAACAGCTCACTCAACCCCGTAAACGGGGTCCGACAACCAAATGATGTCGACTTCTTCTGCACATGCCTCTAGATATGGCTTTAGGCGTTGTCTATTCACTTTGAATGTATTTCCCCCTTTTAAATCGTCCAATTCAATAGCTCCATGGGGGGAAACATTCTTCACAACGAACGGGCCAGACCATCGTGACCGCAACTTGCCCGAAAAGAGGTGAAGCCGAGAGTTGTAGAGGAGAAATTTTTGCCCGGGGAGAAACTCTTTTCGTCGAATGATGCTATCATGAGCGATTTTCATCCTCTCTTTCAAAATTTTGGCATTATCATACGCATCATTGCGTAGTTCTTCTAACTCTTTCAATTGAAGCTTGCGGGCTTCACCGGCCTTGTCCATGGCATAATTCAATTGCTTAATCGCCCAATACGCTTTGTGTTCAAGCTCAACGGGAAGATGGCAAGGTTTGCCATATACAAAGCGGAAAGGGGACATGACGAGTTGATTCTTAAATGCGGTACGATAGGCCCATAGCTAATCGTTCAACCTAAGTGACCAATCTTTTCGGGTAGGATTGACGGTCTTTTCGAGAATGTTCTTAATTTCTCGATTCGCTAGTTCAGCCTGCCCATTCGTTTGTGGGTGATAAGTCGTTCCCACCTTGTGAACGACACCATACTTTCTCATGAGCTTCGCGAATGGCCTATTGCAAAAGTGGGTGCCATTATCGCTAATTATTGCTTTCGGTGCATCGAAGCGGGAAAGTATGTGTTCCTGCAGGAACTTTATCACCACTTTATTGTCATTAGTCTTGGTAGCTATAGCTTCCACCCATTTAGAAACGTAGTCTACCGCGACAAGGATGTATAGGAAACCAAAGGACGGGGGGAAGGGTCCCATGAAGTCAATACCCAACAGTCGAATATCTCAATGATGAGTATGGGGGTAAGAGGCATCATGTCTCGTCGAGTAATGGCTCCCATTCGTTGGCACCTATTGCACGATTTTCAAGCATCGTTCACATCCCGGAAGATTGTGGGCCAATAGAGGCCGCATTGTAGAATTTTAGCGGCCGTCTTTTTCGTCGAAAAATGGCCTCCACAAGCTTCCGTATGATAAAACTGGATGACTTTCGGGATCTCGTCATTCGGTACACATCGTCGGATGATTTGGTCGGCGCAATATTTAAAAAGGAAGGGATCATTATAGAAGAACATGAGCGAACAAGTAAGAAACCTCTTCTTATCTTGCGGTGTCCAGTCGGGAGGGACGGTTCCCGTGACAAGATAGTTCACTATATCCACAAACCAGGGATATGAAGAGGTAGTAAAAAGTTGCTCATCCGGAAAGTATTCGCCTATGGGTATGGGATCACTAGGTACGTCGGACGAAAGCCGAGATAAATGGTCGGCAACGACGTTTTCTACTCATTTTTTTATCTTTGATGGAGAGATTGAATTCTTATAGGAGTAGGATCCAATTTATGAGGCACAGTTTGGCATCTTTCTTTGCAAGTAGGTATTTCAAGGCCGCGTGGTCGGTGAAGACAGTAATAGGAGAACCAATGAGACATGACCGGAATTTATCAAGGGCAAAGACTACCTGTAGAAACTCCTTCTCCATGGTAGAGTAGTTGAGTTGAGGTCCGGTAAGGGTCCCACTAGTGTAGTAGATGACATGAGCTTGCTTATCTTTTCATTGGCCCAAAACAGCCCCGATTGCATAATCACTTGCATCACACATAAGTTCGAATAGTAAGGACCAATCCGGAACTTGCATGATGGGAGCGAACACAAGCATGTTTTTTAATTTTTTAAAAGAGCTTTGGCATGCTTCCGTCCACTCGAATGGGGTGTCCGTCATGAGTAGGTTGCTTAAGGGTCTAGCCATGGCGCTAAAGTCCTTAATGAACCTTCGATAAAACCCCGCGTGGACCAAGAAAGAGCGCACGTCCTTAAGCAATTTTGGTGGGGGAAGATCATCTATGACATCTATCTTTTCCCTCTCAACCTCTATTCCTTTGGGTGATACTATGTGGCCAAGAACTATTCCCTCGGTGACCATGAAATGGCACTTCTCCCAATTCATCACTAAGTTCTTTTCCACACATCGGGTAAGTACTTTTTCCAGATTTTCTAAACAATGATCGAAAGAGGTGCTAAAAACGCTGAAGTCATCCATGAATACTTCGAGTCCTCTCTCGACCATGTCGCTAAATAAGCTCAACATGCACCTTTGAAAAGTCGCGGGTGCATTACACAAGCCAAATGGCATACATTTGTAGGCAAACGTACCAAAAGGGCAAGTGAAGGTCGTCTTCTCCTGGTCAAGTACATCTACCTCAATTTGTTTATATCCGGAATAACCATCAAGGAAGCAATAGTAAGGGTGGCCCGCCACTCTTTCAAGCATTTAATCAATAAATAGCAAGGGGAAATGGTCTTTCCTAGTTCTCGCATTAAGTTTCCGATAATCAATGCAAACGCGCCACCCGGTGGTGGTACGTTGGGGGACTAGCTCTCCCTTGATATTCTCAATCACAGTCATACCCGACTTCTTCGGGACGACTTGAATAGGTCTTACCCACTTGCTATCCGAAATTGGGTAGATGATCCCGACATCCAACAATTTGATAATTTTGATTCTCACAACTTCTTTCATGTTGGGATTCAGTCTTCTTTGCATTTCTCTAGAGGGTTTGACATCCTCTTCGAGATGGATCTTATGAGTGCAAATCAAAGGACTTATCCCCTTCAAATCAGCAATGTACCAAGCAAAATCACTTTGGTGCTTCCTCAAAATTTTCAATAATTTACCCTCCTGCCATTCATTTAGGCTAGAGGAGATAACAACATGAAATGTCTCATCCTCTCCTAGGTAGGCATATTTAATATGAGAGGGGAGTTTCTGTAATTCAAGGGTTGGAAATTTTTCACTGGAGGGAACCATGTGTGTATCCCTCGGAGGTAATTCCTCGAATCTAGAAACCCAATTAACCTCTCTCACGTCCTCGTCTGACGCACTCTCATCAAGTAGCTCTCTCAACTTCTTAACCTCCCTCTAGAAGTCGGTGTACGTCCCCTCACCCTCGTATCTCACCGCTAAACAGGACTCTAAAGCGTCGCCGCAGTAATTCTCCTCAAAGTACTCCTTTACTATCTCATCTATGAGGCTCACCGCGTGAAGGTCATCTTCCTCCCCTGCATTTTGGGCTATGTGGAAGATGTTGGTTTCCAAGGTCATGTTCCCAAAGGTGAGTTGCATTCGTCCATTCCTAGTATTGATAATTGTGTTAGCCGCAGCTAGGAAGGGATTCCCAAGGATGATGGGAACATGGTTACTTGAGTTGAAGGAGGGCTCCGTGTCCCAAATGACAAAGTCTACCGGGAAGTAGAAAGTGTCAACTTGGACGATCACGTCCTCGACTATGCCTCGTGGAATCTTTACTGTTCGATCCGATAATTGGAGAGTGACCTTTGTGGGCTTGAGGTCGCCCAAGTCTAGTTGCCTATAGATGGAGTAAGGGAGGATATTAACGCTTGCTCCCAAGTCGAGTAAGGCTTTTTCAATTTTATTCTCTCCAATAATGCAGGATATGGTGGGTGCACCGGGATCTTTAAATTTAGGCGGGAGATCATTTAGTAGAATGGAGCTCACGTTCTGGGCTAGAAAGACATTCTTCTTTACCTTCATATTCCTTTTTACCGTCAACAAATCTTTGATAACTTTTCCATAAGCTGGAATTTGCTTAATGGCATCAAGAAAAAGGTAATTTCAGTTTTACTTGCTTTAGCACTTCTAGCACGTCTTCACGTGGGTTTCCTCTATGGGAGGGAATCAACCTTTGAGGAAACGGTGCCGCGGAGGGCGATTTCACTACTACCTCTGGCTCACTAGCGTCTTTTTGGTCACTCTCATTCAAGGGGACATATTCGGCCTCTTTCGTGACGGGCGAAATCTCCTTGTCTTTCATTGTATCGTGTGGGGGAGGTGATAAATCAACGACTCTCCCACTGCGCAGAGTGGTCACAGCTTGACATTGCTCCTGATGTTTAGTGGAGGTGGAGATAACACTAGTTTGACCTTGGGGAGGTCTTTGGCCTTGGGCAGGAAACTTGCCCTTCTCTTGAACACTCAATGAGGATTGTATTTTTGACAGATTCGCATTTATGTCACCAATCAGACGATCATATTTGGCATTGGTTGCGATTGGCTTGCGATGAATTGATTCATGGTATCCTCGAGAGTTCTCCGCTGTGGCGGGATATAATTTCCTTGAGGTGGTGGTGCTTACACATGTCCTTGCATGTGTGGAGCTTGTTGAAAATGTTGTGGTGGAGGAGGGGCAACATGCGAAGGAGGGTTCATTGCGGCATGTTGTTACCCATAGCTAAAACCGGGGTGATTTTTCCATGAAGGGTTGTAGAAATTCCTGTGTGGGTCACCGAAATTACCCTTAAATCCTCCTATACCACTAGCTTGCTCCTGAAGCATTACATTGTAGGCGGGTATCGTCGGACATTCCTCAGTTGAATGGCCCGCCTCACAAATAGCATACATCTTCTCGATGGGGTTCGGTATGGATCCAGTTAGTCCTCTCCCACATATCCCTCGTAGGTGTCGCATCTCTTTCTCAAGTATATCAATCCGACTGTCCGCTATAGAATTATTTTCTACATGATATAGGCCGGACGCTGACGGAGTGGTGGTCACTTGACGATTTTGATTTTGAGCATTAGGATCGGAGGTATCCCAGGATTGGGTAGTATCGGCGACATACCTCAAATGAAGCTCCGCATCTTGGGCGTCTAAGTCGACAAAGGGACCACTTCCCATGGTTTCAACAAGTTGTTTGGAATTGAGATTCGGCCCATTATAGAGAAAAGAGATGATTTGCGATGCATCAAATCCGTGATGGGGGCATGAAGTAACTAACTCATTGAAACGCTCATGACATCGATGAAACAACTCATTTTCAGATTGTCTGAACGATTGAATTTGAGCCTTTATGGAAATTGTTCGATGTGGAGGGAAGAATTTCTTGAGAAATCTCGATTGTAACTCATTCCAAGATGGAATCGAGCTCGGAGGTAAAGACCATAGCCAGGTCTTAGCTTTATCTTTGAGCGAGAAAGGGAAGAGTTTGAGGCGGATCACCTCTTGGGTGTAGGTTAGATCATTGAGCGTATCGCACACATCCTGAAATTCCCTAATATGGAGGTATGGCTTTTCAGAATCCATACCGTGGTAATGTGGTTGCATCTGGATCATTCCATTTTTGAAATGGAGTTGCCTGGCATTATACGGGAGTATAATGCATCCCGGAGTGACAGTGCGCTCGGGATATAGGAATTCTCTCAGCGGGTGGTATGGTGGCTCTTCCTCACCGGAAGCTGCACTACCGTGTTGCGACATCTCCCTCTCTCTTAAGGACTCGGTGCTCTTACTTGGTGTGCTCGAGGTGTACTCGGTAGTGTGTCCTAAGAAGGAAAACAAAGTGTTATTTGAGATTGAGTGTGACGGTGTGGGAGGTGGGATCCAGAACTGTGGGGCGTTTGGAGTGTGGAGACTATCTGGGTTATACTCAACTATTGGATTTTCGTGAATGCTGGTTGGAGTATTATGGGGAGTGGGGATTTTCATTAAAATCTTGGGAGAGATGGTGGTGAATCTTTTTGTGCTTTTTGAATTTTTTTTATATGTTTTTGGATTTTTGGAGATTTTTGGTCAAAGCTTTGGATTGACTCGATCTAATCCTAAGTCTACCTAGTCCCCGAAAACAGCGCCAAAAACTTGACGTGACTGAAAATGTGTCTCAGAAATGCGTTCACTCTAGGCTCAAGTGCAAGCCTGTCGCTCAAGTAATAATCCCAGTAAGTCAGGTATCGATCCTCAGGGAAAAAGGACAACAGAGTTGCGACGACGGGAAGAGACGGAGAGACCCTAACTTTAACTCTAAAGAGAAAAGGAAAAATTGATTTGGTTTTGAGATTGATTACAGCTAAATGCGATAATGAAAGTATGAAGAATTGCAACTACACTAATCTACCGAAATTAGGAATGAATGATGATTCGAAACTTTTTGTTTTAAATGATGAGAAAAATAGGACGGGAACGCAATCCCCTAACCCTAGTGTAGTGCAGTTATAATATTAATCATAAATTTATCTGATTGATTTGACCCAAAATTTAGTACTCCCAATCATTATGTATACGAGGTTCAAGCCCGCGTCATACCTAATATGAAGATGAGTAAATCAGTATCGCGACAGTGACACTCAAATTGAACTCTAAAGCATCACGAGTACCCAGAGGCAAACGAGATATAAAGATCTACAATTATTGTGTAACTACGCAATACGATCATAATCAATCACTAAATTCATCGGATTAATTTTATACACACACACTAACACATCAGGTTGGGTTCATGTACCCCGTCCTTGGAAAATCTAGCCTAACATGTTAAATTTAATGAACACAATGATTGATGTGCAGGAATTCATAATTAATCTAAGGAAAATGGTAATTAGATGTAGAAAAGACTTGGAAATAGGAAGTACTTACTAAAATTACCCAAGCAATAAGTGTAACAATGAATGAAACTGGTACTCACAAAAATCACTGAATAAATCTTCAACCTTTGAATTAAAACTGAAATTGTTAGCTAAACTAGGGTTTCTGGAGAAGGAAAGGAAAAATCCTACTAATTCTCCATCCCAATAACAATAATAAATTGGGTTTTTATACCCTACAATAATTTCGAAGTTCAGCTGCACTAGGAGTCTTTTTAGGAAGAGATAGGATTTGCAAATCTTGAAGCTCAGACCGGTTCGGGCCTTAGGCGGACCAGTCTGCCTCCAAGGCAGACCAATTTCTTTTATTTTTGCCTTCTTCAGTTTGCTTGTGGTCCGTGGTCTTCTGGAGTTTGGCAAAGCGGACCGGTCCGGGGTAGGGGCGGATCGGTCCGGCTATTTGACTTTTTGGATCAACTTTGACTGCTCATAACTTTTGTTCTGGGATTCCGATTGAGGTTCCGTTTCTTCCTATGTACTCATGAATGAGATGTCTTTAACTTCTCTTTAGGTACCTCATCTGAATTCCGGGTGGAAATTCCACTTTTGCCCTTTTGACTTTTCCTTCTTTCTTTCTTGATTCTTCCGGTTTCTTTCTTCTGTTTCTTGACATCAAATACCTGTAAAATCACTACAAAATACCAGAAACTCGGTGTACTCATTAGGATCATTCAGTAGCACGATTATGAGATAAATCCAACTCAATTATGTTGTTCGAGGTGCTATAAGTAACTAGATCAAGGGATAAATTAGGAAGAATTTATGCCTAATCAAATACAATCCCTCAATCCTAGTGTATTGCAGGTATAAAACTAATCGTAAATTTAAATGATTAATTAGACCCAGAATTTAGTACTCCCAAGCATTATGTATATGAGGTTCAAGCCCGCACCATACTTAATCAGAGGACGAGTAAATCAGTATTGCGATAGTTACATTCGAATTGCATTCTGAAGCATCCCGATTACCCTGAAGCAAACGAGATCAATTGTTGTGTTTCTACGCAATACAGTCATAATCAAATCATTAAATTTAGAGGACTAATTTTATACACATGCAACTAACACATCAGGTTGAGTTCATGCATCCCAAACTTTTGAATCTAGCCGGACATATGAAAACTTGAAAATAACACTTTTGGAATGAAAGAAACCATTTTTACTACTGAATGAAGATAAAGAAAGATGAAATTAGTAATGAAAAAGAAATTAGAACAAAGATTGAAACATAAATTAAAATTATTTTACTTGAATTGCAACTTGAAAGTAACTAGGGTTTGTTGTTATTCTCTTCTAAAATGGATAACAAAGCATCCTTAATGACCTAAAAGCCTCTCCTCCACGTTTGGGAAGAGTTACAATTTATAAATTACGAAATACAAGAGTTTGAACCAAGTAAAACTCTAATTTTTACAAGTTGATAAATCCGAAAAATTGAGAACAGTTTTGATCCGGGTAAAGGGTTCGGTTCGGTTCTATCTTTTGTAGACTTTTACAGAAAACTCTTCGAGCATGGGATCGGTTCGTTATTTTCCAGCTTCGGTTCGGTTCCATCTTTTCAACTCTTTACAGGAAGTTTTCCAGAAGTAGAATCGGTTCATTATTTCGTCACTTCGGTTCGGTTCTGTTTTTCCATCCTTTACATAAACTTCTTTCATGATGGATTCGGTTCATTTTAGTTCTCTTGGGTTCGGTTCCCTTTCGTCAGTTTTTACAAAAATCTTGCTTTCTTGTGTTTCTTTGAAGCTTTTGATATGGAACTCGGATTACAACACTGGATACCTACGAAATAGATGACGAACACAAAAAACTCGATGTACTCATTAGAATTTGTCAATAGCAAAGATATGATATAAATCCACTTGAATTACACTATGCGAAGCGATAAAAGCCTCTAAATTAAGGGGATAAATGGGAAGTATTTATGCCTAATCACTAGTCATAAATCTACTAAATTCCATCAAGGATCCCTTGTCGCATGATTTTATTATAAATGAGTGGGATCAATTGCTTATTGAAGAGGTTGGTAAACCCTATAGGGGCCTTAAGTGCCCTGGTATGGGATATTAGATAGGTCTAGAACTGATTTCTTTTATTCATTCTTGCTTTCCCATAGCTTGTGTAAATTTTACTGATGTCATGGTTGTTGACTGTGTAGAGAACCCAAAGAAGAAGGTTCCCAATGAATCACACATCAACTTTGTTAGGTTGAAGAAAACTTTACAATTTGAGAATACTTGGATTGCTAGTGATGAATATCCTGGGTAGTTTTCATTATTGCTGAACTACACATCCACCACCAATTATTTCATCACCCGACCACTCGATAAGGAACTAAAGATCTCTGCACTTTGTGACGAGGACGATTCTTCATTCACGATCACTTCGAGCTGGTTTGAGTTTGTAGACATCACAACCATCCTCGTTTCACACCTTCCACTTTTGAAGCAGAGATCCCATCAAGGAAGATAATTCCAAATATATAAGATAGGGTTGTGGACATCCTGAGGGGCTTCCCTCTGGTGTGTGCGCGGGATTGCGCCCTTTCTCGAGGTGCGCGGTCGTCGTCAATGTGGGGGAAATATGTAAAGATAGATTCGCTAGCCTATTTTGCATACAATAGGTAAAAGAAATGTTGTCACCTCGAGAGAATGACATCAATGACAATATTGATGCTCATGAAACCAAGTAGTTTAAAGGTCTGGGAACTAAGTTACGAAATGGGGAGGTGCTAAACACGGTTCCCACCCTTTCGGGCTCTCAAGGGCATGTTTTAATCTTCTCTTGTTACACTCCGTGAAGTCTGTGCTTATATGTATAATATAGATAGAGAATGGAATCGTTCAACTTGCGTCTTGGAAAAAGACAAAGTGAATTCATCCTTAAGAGTGTTACCAAAAATAATAATTCAAAATATATATAAGTGTTTATCGAATCATAAGTCATTTTGGAAGAATGAATTTATACATCACAGAAGACACAAGCATGGAAGAATATGGCGTTCATTAAGAATATATAACAATATAACAAATATCCATAAGGGAGAACACGAATCTCGGTATTTACCCAAGAAGCCTATGTAACCCAAGGGGCATCAAAGTCCACATAGTTCGAAGATAACATAGGGTGGGGTTTAACCCATAAATCCAAATGGGAAATGTGCTTTAGGTATGACAATGTGTAGTGAGAATCCCTCTCTTGGAATTTATAGATAAACCCTCTTTTTCTTGTTTTTTAATTATTTCTTAAAATAGAGTATATGCAAATTCAAATAATAAAGGTTTGAGATCAATGTATGTAATGTAATAAAGTAAAGTGCTAAAGTAGAAGTAAAACAACTAATACTAAAATAAGAGGATTTAGAGAAAAGTGGAGAATTGGACCGCTTTATGAATACTTGAAGTGGATTTTGAGTGTAGATATGCTTTTCTTGAAATGGGATGAAGGTGGTATAAGGATATGGGGGGAATTTACTAAATAAATTACAAAAAAGGATGGAAAGGAATGTGGGAAATGGGATTTTTAGGAAGGGAACAACTCTGAATTCGAGAGAATGTCCTCTAAGTTGCTGAGAGGGATGTTCAGGGGTGATTTTTAAAATGATACCATGGCCTCTATTTATAGGACCAAGGGTAGTTCCGATAAATAGGGTCCTATACCCGCCTATCGACATAGAACCCTAGACACACTACCGATAGGCAGGGTCCTGAGGGTGCCATTAGGCAGTTTGGGATAGTTTTTCGAAAAAATGATCGTAAAACACAAATCATAAGTCAAAATAGCACATGGGATAAATTATTGGAAAGGGTATTCATATACCTTTAATAATCCATTGAGCCACTCCCGGTTCCAGGATGAGGTCAAATGGGGCCTAAAATTGCTTATTTGTCACACTACAGAAAGTTTCGTAGAAAAACAGATCATTTATCTGAACCATAAGTTCGATTCGTTCACGGATAGACTGTTGGAAAGGGTATTCATAGCCCTTCAATATTTCATTCGTCTTCATTCAGTTTGAAGAGTTAGTCGAGTTCAAATAGGGTTTGAAAGTGTCCGGTGACCTTTCAGAGTCAAATAGGGAGTTTGTTTGTACCGTAAGGCTGATTCATACACGGGGTAGACCATTGGAAAGGGGATTTAATTCCCTTCGAAGATTCATTAAGATTATATCAAGATCGAGAGTTGATCAGGGTCAAATGGGTCTCGAGAATGCCCGTTGGCCTCCAGATCAGTTTTGGGGAGAAAACGGGTCATTTATCTAAATTGTAAGGTTGATTTGTGCATGGGGTGGACCATTAGAAAGGGGATTCAGAACCCTTTGAATATTTATTAAATTTTTTCTAAAGCTAGAAAGTTGATTGGAGTAAAACGAGGCCCGAGAGAGCTTAGTGGCCTTTGGATCAGTTTTTGATAGTGAAACAAACAATTTGTCTGAACCATAAGGCCGATTTGTACACGGGGTGGACTGTTGGAAAAGAGATTTAGAGCCCTTTGAAGACTCATTTAACTTTGCTCAGGATGGAGAGTTTATCGGGGTTAAATGTGGCCCAGAAATTCCCAGTGATCTCTCGATCGATACTCAGAGTATGACCTCGGATTTATGGTGAACGAGTGAGTGCTAGGTACCTAAAGAGGGGGCTTAGAGGGTCTTAGGATGGGTTATCTATAGAGATACCCTTGATAGTAGAACTTGTAATAAGTGATGGCCGTCGAATGATAGACACCACATTAACGGTGGGGAAGAGGATTTTAAGTCAATTCTATGGACCTAGAGTATGAGGTTGATTGATTTGACGGATCGAGGTCAGTTTTGAGGACATAAGGAGACAAAGATAATCGGTTCAATGGGTCGAGGTTAGTTTTGAGGACCTAAGGAGACAAGGATAATCGATTTAGCCGGTAGATGATGTGTTAAGATTGGCTTCAAGGGGCTAGGGAGACCAATTCAGCGAGTTGATGTCAATTCTGAGAACCTAAGGAGATGAAGATGATCGATTCAGCGGGTCAAGGTAAATTCTAAAGTTATGCTGGAGATGACCAATTCTGATTACCTAAAGTTATGATGAATAATTCTGTGGGCCGGGGTTGACTCTAAAATTATGATGGGGATGACTAATTCTGAGGGTCGATGTCAATTATGAGGATCTAAAGTTATGACACTCCATTCTTCGGGCCGAGGTCAATTATGTGGACCTAAAGTTGTGACCACCAATTCTAAGGACTGAGGTCAATTCTGAGGACCTAAAGTTGTGACGACTAATTCTACGGGCCGAGGTCAATTATAAGGACCTAAAGTTATGACGAGAAATTAGGAGTGCTGAGGTAAATTCTGAGGACCTAAAGTCGTGATGACCAATTTCGAGGGTCGAGGCCAATTATGAGGACTTTAAGTCTAGATGAACAATTTTGAGGACCTGAAGTTGTGACGACCAATTCTAAGGACCGAGGCCAATTCTAAGGACCTAAAATTATGACGACCAATTTTGAGGGTCAAGGTCAGTTCTGAGGACCTATAGTTGGGGTGATCAATTCTAAGGGCCGAGGAAAATTCTGAGGACCTAAAGTTATGATGAACAATTATGAGGGTCGAGGTCAATCTTGATGACCTAAAGTTGTAGCGCAGGGAATATCTTTCCTGGGGAATTTTAATTATTTTAGGGGTGCAGTGCACTTGTTGTTCCGCTGGGGATTGTATTGTCTTGAAACTCCACTGGGGGATGTTTAGTTTTGAGGTTCCGATTGAGGAACTGTAGTAGACTTAGATGCAGGTGCATCCTTGGTTCCACCGTGGAGTATGATAAGGATAAAAGTGTAAGACTAATCCTGGCGGGTATTTTGAGAGTTTGTAAGAGGCTAAGTGCTTTAAAAATGATTTTCCTAAGGGTTCCATATTTTTTTAGATTTGTTCGGGAAATCTTCGGATTTTTTGTACAATATTTGAAAGGGACTGCAATAGGTTGGCCAATCGACAATGGCACAGAATCTTGGGCTTTCTTTGGAAGAGGAAAAGGTAGTTGCCGATTGGTATGGGTTGGGGGCCGCCGATTGGCAGGCCCTTTAACCTTCTATAAAAGGGGGTAATCCCTCCCCATTTTTCACACTTTCAAGTGTTTGAATCTTCTGATTTTTGTCTCTAAAAATCGTTCTTAAGTCCTTTCTTCTTCAAGATTTCAAATGGATAGTTCTTTAAGTGAAGTGTACAATAACAAGGGGTTAGCTGTTGATGACTAGGCCGGTTTGGAGTGGAAATCTTTGGTGCCCATTGCATTAGGCAATGAGAATTCTTTCAATTTGTTTGATCCTGTAGTTGATGAGTGTATCCTATTACTGAGCCCTCATATCATTGTTCGTTTAGGGTGAATAACCCTAGTGGCTATGTAAGTACGGTGACTTTTGGTATTCTAATTTATTTTTCTCTTATTCCTTATGCTAATAAAGTTTTTTTCCTCATGATTTCTTGCAGACTGACATAGCTCCTTCGAGTATCCGATCTCAGGGGACGACTGGGTTGAAGGAGGTTTGGGAGAAGCTCCCTGTTATTATGCACTGGATGGTTTTATACGTCGGGTTTGGCCCATTGACGCAAGAATTGGATGAGACACCACGTTCTACTATGGTGTTATGTTCTCTTGGGGAGTGGTGGTGGGATACTACTGTAACAACTCGAGACTTTAGAGATAATAATTTATTCATTTTGGGAGAAATAAATATTATTTTATTTGGAGAATTATTAAATTGGCAATTGAGGTCAAAATTTGAAGTTATTAGAAAGTGTTTCGAATTGCAATTATGAGGGTGTAGTTTTTTCCGGAAGGGTCGAGAAAGTCAAAATGACTGTACTTGGGGTCTATTTAGGTTCCGAAATATTTTAAGCTCGTTTGGCTCGAATTAAAGTTACCGAGTCATTTAAAGTGTGTATTATCATTTAAAGTTATGTATCTTAGGAGATAAGGCTTATTAAGCCTACGAGAGATTTAATCCTCCTTAGAGAGAAAGAGAAATAGAAATAAAGAAAGAGATAAGAAGAAAAAGAGAGAGAAAGTGGAGATTTCTGGCCATTACACGATCTCGAGGACGAATCAGACCCTACGAACTTGAGGTAAGTGATTGAACTTGCTAAATAATTGTTGTGTACCATTTATTTCATGATTTGTGGATTAAATCTTTGGGTTTTAGGTTTAGTTTGATAAAACCTAACTTTTGGGTAAAATCTTAGATTTGTTATGTATATCTTGGATTTGAGGTTATAAATTAGTTTAATTGTGTTTTTGGATGAATATTAATGTTATATATGTGATTGGGTTGAAGTGAAATAAAGAGAAGATGATTAAAATGAATTTTGGGATTTCTGGCTTAATAAAAAGTAGCCATTTTCGTGAGTTCTGAGGAGCCGAATCGATTCATTCCCTTATCGAATCGATTCGAAATATGTAGTTGCCCAGGTCAGAATGACCGAATCGATTCGGACCCCAGTCGAATCAATTCGGCTTGAGACAGAGTCCCAGGTCTTAGGACTCGAATCTATTCTCCATGAAGGACGAATCGATTCACAGGGACGAATCGATTCACAGGGCCGAATCGATTCAGAATTGGCCCGAATCGATTCGGAAACAGGGCATTTCGGGGGATGTTTTTCTAGGGAGAATTTCATTCCGTTTTGTTTGAGGTTATCGATTGGGAATCTCTATAGGGATTATTAGGAGTACGTCTTGGAGATTTTAGGGAGTTTCCCTTTATGAGAAATGATTGGAGTCATATTGATTAAGGTGAGAGATTACCGATTAGATAATATCGTATATATATATATACTAAGTGGGGAAGCCCACTACCATTAAGATTCCTATTTGGAAATAATTATGAAAACATATGAAAGAGTGAGAATGCGGGTAGTGATATTGGATCTTAGAATCAAATCCCAAATGGGATAACTTACTTTAAAGGTTCACATGATTGATTGAACCATATTTCGGATTGAGAATATAAATGCTAATAAATGTTGTGGATTTCCCAATATGTGTGTTTTCAACAAAACCAATTTTTCTTTAAAAAAAATCCAACTTTTAATTATGCACCAAACCAAGTTGTGAAATCCCAATTCTCACTTTAAACCAATTTTATCTTGATTAATCCTAAACATGCATCTAGTGATTAAAACAAGTAAAGTAATGAATACTCACAACGCCGGATGTACGAGGAAAAAATCCAAGATGGGAAAACAACCTCGGACGGCCCAAGCCAGACAATCACTATGAACAATGGTTTTACGAAGACAGATTAGCCTTACACTAAGACTCGATCCCCACGGGTCTTGACGCTCCTTCTGATCTTCAACCGTTCTTCAATAGTGCCCACGCAGAAATTCCGTCTTCAACGATCTCTGTTCACAACGCATGCGTCCACGTATGTCTCGGTATCCACCGATATGGCTTTGATACGTTTACGATGTCGAACGCGATGTCCATCATTTCTTCACCGCAAAACCCTTTGATGTTCAATGTGTAGAACAAACAACTTTGGTGCAGCAAGATCACGTAAACATATAAGAATGATAACTCGGATCTTTACAAACTCTAAGGATGTGTTTAGGACTTTTAAACCTTAGAAAACATGTGCAAACAAGGTTCTGGTTCGTAAAACTTTTTTTCGGAAAGCACACTTACGAAATTATGATGCAAACACTGTTTAAATAGGATTTAAACACCGCCTTGAAAAACGTGTCATTCGAACGACTTCAGCATATCATTCGAGCAACATTGTATCTCGTTCGAACGAGATCCAATGTCGTTCGAGCGACCTCGCGAAGTTTGACTTTCTTTGACTTTATGATAAAAAACGTCTCTTAACAAAGAGATTCAAATGAGTCAAACTATATTTCGAGTTTAACATCATAAAACGAAGTTTAAATCATTAAAACACTTTTAAAACATTTAAAATCATTTTTCATTATAAAAAATTACATCCTTATCTTTTATAAAATAATTTCGGGCACCATTAATTATACGCATTCATACCTGAGTGATCTCGGAATGAAATTAACTTTTGAAGACGAGTAAACTTGCACCAGATAAACATCGGCATGATTATTTCTTTGAAGCTTTGCCGCAACGTCTTCAATTTCTTCAATACGTCATAGACCAAGTGGGATCGTGACAAAATAAAATTCTCCCTATGACATATTACAAACATAGTTTTGTTCACGAAATTAAGTCAAAACAATACAAGGACTCAATTGGAATTTTATGTCCTTACAAATGTGCATATGGATATAGGAATATCCTTAATGATGATTGATTTGGGAGATGTCTCACACAATGAGAAATGCTAATCGAGGTGCATTAGGATAGAGAATATCCTTAACTAGAATTGAGAGACAATTCATAACCAGAAGTGATGCGAAAACTTCAAGTGAGAAATAGTATAGTGTTTACTAAGTGGGGATGATGTGTGAGAATTTACGATTAGTATATTAAGAGAGAGAAATATACTAAATAATGATATTAATTCAACTACGCCTAAGAGCGTACTGCGAATATATAAACAATGTGATAGGTATACCTTATATAATGGTATATCTTTATATGATGTGATGATGTATGTATATCTTATGTGATGATATATATATATATATATATATATATATATATATATATATATATATATATATAAATGAATCATACCCCTCCTTGCTATCAGTGTGAAGTTGCGCGATGAGGGTGAGCATCCTGGCTCGATGAGCAGTGTGTGGATATTCCCCAGGTCATAGTCATCCATTGTGTTGATATGTGATTTGCATTATATTTTGGGGGTGAGAATTCGTGGGTATGTGTCGTTCTCACTTGCCGGTTAGGAGCTATGACTGCATCCCGAACGTTGTGTGTGTGAGTTGATCACGAGGTAGGTGTCGTTTAGCCCTACCAGGTGGTCCCCAGTGTGCTACGTGGTTTGGGCACTGGAAGATGATAGCATTGAGAACCTGCGTCCTCGAGTTATACCTCGTTTGGATGGTTATTATTATATTATTGATGTGATTAGTTACTTGGGTATCGAGGGCATAATGGACCTCAACGACCAGCATTGCTAAGGAGTAGTGTAACGAGGGGGTTCCTTGTTTGGATTTCTCTTTGCGAGACGTCCCACGTATGAAATGCAGTGTAATATTGGGAGTGAGGAGAAGATAGTACTTAATGCTCATATATATAAAGTATATACATCTCGATGATCGACAGTGCCAGAAGTAGTGTATCAGGGGGGTTCCTTGTTTAGGTTTTGCTTTGCGAGACGTCCCACGCACGAACTGCAGTGCACTGTTGAGAATTGGGAATAATAGATTAATTAATTAAATAATAAGAATTTGGGTTACATGCATCATGCATTGAGAGCATAATGAATCTCGAAAATAAATACTGTCAGGAGTAGTGTAACGCGGGGTTCCTTGTTTGGATTTCGCTTTACAAGACGTCCCATGCACGAAACGTAGTGCAGTATTGAGAATTGGGAGAAGTTTAGTCCTTAGCACTTAGATGATAATAACTCATATATAATTATATGTATATTGGTGGTATGACTAGAATACAAGAAATTCTAGTAAAGAGGATGTTTATATATTGTGATTATGCTAGTATGAGAATGGTTATGTAAACTTTATATATTAAGTAAGTGAACAAATAGAAAGAACTATAACATTAAAGTAAAGTATGTGATTTAGATGGAATTCAGATAAGTGTACATTGGGAGATAAGTTAGATGATTCTAATCAAATATTTATATTGGGATTTTGTTAGATTTAATTGCCTAATTAGATTTGGGCATTTATTTGGAGATCATGTTCATACGTTCAGTTGCACGCTTTAGTGGAGGGGTGAGTTGGATTATTATGGAGAGTGCGACTCCATTAAATCATGTCATAATGCATTTATAATTATTATGCATTTTAATGCACTTGCTATAAAATGTTTTCACCTCGGGCTCTGACCCGTTTATATTTTCTCCTGCTATGCACATATATTGTATTATTTTAGGTGTTCCTCCGCAAGGACGCCATGGATGTTTATCCACCCAGTGTATTCGTGGAGCTGTAGCAGTAGCGGACTGTTGTGGCACTTCGCTCTAGTCGATTCCTATCTTTTGTATATCTAGATTAGGATTCAGTTTGTGTATCGGGTTTATACCCTAGTATTGTAGATCAACACTTTTATATTCTCTCTCAGATTTTTGTATTATCTGTGACCCGACAGCATATTCGGGTATTTTATTGTGTACATTTTATTGTACTCTTTTATACATTATTGGAGTATGTGCATCCCTCATCATATTTAGATGTTATGTTGTTGGTTAGTTGTTGTATGGTTGGTTTTATATTGGCATTAAATGAAAAGTTTTAAATTTTTGACATCCGCTTTTAATTGTTTCGGGTAGATAGCCTTATATTATTTAGTATTGTCAGTTGATGTTGAGACTGAGCCATCTGAGATACCTGATTTAATGTAGTATATGGTTGGCCACCCATTATTATTTTGAGCGGGTTGTCACAACTACCCATACAATCCATCTTAGATTTAGGTAGATGACTGTTACTCCAATTGACATCCAACAACTATTGGGGCTGGATTGTGAGGGGTTCCAGATAGTGGTGTATCACACATTGAGGGTGACACTGGAGGCGTTGCAGGCATCTTTGGGAAACACGGGTAGAATCGTGTCAGGAAATTCTATTCGGATTATTATTTTGAGGGAGACACTACTGAGGAGGAGGGTGGACGTGACTGATGGGCGACATATGAGATAAATGGCCTGTTATTTATTTTACTTCTTCTTGGTGGTTTCTTGGTGGTGACGAGCGACGAAGTCGTATATCTTTAGTTCTTACCATATTTGAGGAGATTTCATATGTACAATTGTATAATTGGGGGAGCCTGACTTTTGCATCCTTTTATTCTTCTTTGGATTCATTTATCCGGTGTTGCCGACAGACTTTTATGGGAGCCATGTATCTTCTAGAGGTAATTTTGGATTCATTTTTCTCTTTATGCATTTCCTTGTATTCTTCCTTTGTTCCTTCTGTTGATTCCTGTCTTTTACAGACGTGGTTCTATGAGGTGATTGGAAATAATTCGGGTTTGATGGCCCTGAAGGATGAGGATTTGGGGGGGACTTCTGTCGGATGTTCCTGTGGCAAAAGTCCAACCGACGATCTAATCATTCCTTATCTTTAGCGGACGTGCGACGGGTTCTAAATGTCCTGATGAGCGACCAGATTATCTTTCATCTTATCTGAGTTCTTTTTGGCATATTTAGTTTTGAGTAGATACTAATTCTCTATTGGGGATTATGACTCCACGGGATCAGGAGTGACAGACATGCATGCGTAAATACGGCAGTTGATGTCACATGAGTTCGGGTATATCTGGTACCTGGGAGAGAGTGTGGTGAGGTAAATCGTGGAGAATGAGGTGGTGGTCCTATTGTCAGTGCCCCATATGTATATGAGGCCGGTGAGGGAGATGTCCGATGATGCTAGGGTGGCAGCGATGATAGGCGAGCCCTATATGCACTACATGGGTACAGTGGCGAGCTATGATTATCTGAACTTCATGACGAGGTGATTATTTCCCTCTTGTATCTATAATGTGGATAACATGCCTCCACCTGCCACAGATTCGGGTAGTGGTACCAGTTCACCAGTGGGATTGTCAAATAGCATGGGTGGTGGTACATCAATGGTGGCGACAGAGGAGGCTTCGATCATTTAGGTTACTCCCCCTTCTTATAATTTTCAACTAAGTAGCGATGAGTCACTGAGCGTGTCGCACCGTCCTTATGCATCAGTGTCTGGGTTGATGGGGCTTATGGATAAGGCCCTCCAGCAAGAGGTATATTCTTTCTATTTATCTTTTCTTTTTTCATTGGTTTTTTTTACTGTTTACTGATTGATTTTCCTTTTATTATTGGTTCTTTTGCTGGCAGTATGTTCGAGTTTTGGCTAACTTTCTGCGGAACATCAAGGACTGGATGGCCTCCATGTCTAATTATATCAAGATATCGTCTTGTGCCGCCTACCACTTCAGATTAATGTTCTGGTTTTGGGAGTGGAGACCGCTCGTCACCGGGGAAAGCATGTCCAGTACGGAGGTGGAGGGTCTGTGGGGAAGGTTGAGGGTTTGGGCGGAATCTCGTTTGTATTTTTTTGTTTTTCTTTTCTTATGTGCAAAATGTATTCACGTGAAGCAAGAATATATATGAAAAGTATGCATATTCTTTTTAGTATCTTTCTTAATTTAATGATTTATCCAATATGCACTTTTAATTTTCTAAGATTGTTTATTTCATGCAAAGATAGAAGTATGGAAATGATAATGAAAGAGAAATATTATTTTCTTTTAGAAAAGGGGAGTAAATTTAATTAACTTGGGAAAAATATATTTAAGTATGAATTTATAATTTATTTTGGGAATGAAAACGTTTTTTTATGAAAATAGAGAAAATGAGTAATTGTTAAAAGGAACGACCCAGTGGTAATTTTTCAAAATAAGGATTTTTTTGGAAATTGATTTTGGTAAAAGAGGAAAGATGGAGTTTTCCAAATTAAGGGGGTACCGATCGACATACCCCTTGACTAACGTATCGGCATGGGGGTCAAATTAAATCACCCACAGGCTTTGATTGCACTTTCCCTCACATCACTGTACTTCTATAGGGATAGAATTAATCTGGTTTCCAGAGTTTTTTTTGTGGCAATAATTTTGAGTATAAAAACAGGGGCATGGGGTGTGTTTTCTCCACCAACACCCAAATTTATTTTCTTGCTTCTCATTTACTATTCCCCTAATTGTATCTTCCCATGTATGAAGAATTCTCCTCTTATCTTGAAGGTCTGGTGGCATGTGGCTTACAATGTTGACTATGATACTTTCAACTTGCATCGGGTTTCTCTGTGGCTTAATCGAGCCATAGAGTGGAACCTGCTAACATCTGTGGTACAATTCTAGTACCCCGCGAACCATGTCTTCCATTTTGACCTGGACAAGGTCTATCCTAATTACGATTAATTCTCAGCAATATTTAGGGTTAGCCCCAATATTGCGGTGGCTATGCTCGATTTTTCTCATACTCCTCGAGCATTTCTGGCAGAGGTACTCCATATTTCTCCTTCGACAGCTTGATCGTTGGTTACTGGAGGGACCATTTCTTTTCAGGTGGTTAAGTATTCAGTGCAATTGAGGGGCTTTGATGATACTAGCTTTGCCAGAGCTACTGCTTTGGTCCTTACTGTAAGTCTTTTTTTAGTGACAAGGACTTGATATATAATCCCCAAGTGGTTGTGATAGCAACATGGATGTCTTGCGACCATAATCTTGTGGCGGTGGTGTTAGCTGAGACCCTCAACAGTCTTGATTTTTGGAAAGAGGGTTGTTCCTACTTTTTGAGGGGAAGCCGAGTAATGTTATTCATGTGTCTTGTAGAGAGGTTTCGTCCGGTGGCCCCTCCTGAGTATTACTTGGAAGGTGTGCCTAATTTCTATGTTCGTCCTTTCTTCAGTTTCAATGCATTGGTAAAGAACTGGGTCAACTAGTTTGTGGAGTTCGGAGCTCGATGTCTTCGTTGGTCGATGCTATAGTGAGAAGACTTGTAGCCTATTTTTCATCTAGGAGAGTACCAGTATGTGCGGTTGGTTAGCCTTTGTCAGACTTCTTTTTATTTCCCCTGGTGTCTTCTGTGCCAAGTCGGATAGGAACAAATTGTGCTTCTTCGCATCGCGAACTTATTTTCGATGGAGGACCTGAATGAATCATTACAAATGATGTTGGGCTCTTTTTGGCAGCACCATCGACCATTTACTCGTCCGTTATAATCTATAAGAGGGGCCTGGCTTGTGTTTAGAAACTACTTGAAGTGGTTATGAAAGCGGATAGTGGAGAAGATCATAGAGGAAGAGACTAGGAAAAAGTGGTTTGTTTCCTTCGACACCATAAAGGAAGGTGTTGTGGTTTTGTCTAGGCTTGTCAGGGCGTACTGCTCCATGGAGCACATATGAAGTGTTGACCATGAGTGGTAGACATAGGAATCTCCGGGGCCGAGAGTAAAGATGAAGTTGGGCCATCGGGTAGTTAAGGGCAATGTCTTATAAATCCAGGGTAATATTTTGTGAAGCTCTAGGGTAATTTTGGCATTTTGGATAATTTTGGGGTTTGGAATAATTTTTGTGAATCTTGGTAGAGATTAGGTTTGTTTACGATGGTCTGGTAAGTGGAAGATGGTGGTCAATTTAACTCCCTTCACTAATACTTTATGTAGCGGAGATGTACTTATTAATTAAAAATAAAAACGATTTTAATTATATTTTGTTTTTCCTCTTGATGAGTTTTGAATTTGAATTATCTATACCAATTGTTAAGGCATGCATAATCCTTTTGTTCATGTAAATGATGAAATCGATCGCTGTTCTTGAGGGTCAGAAAAGAATATCATTTTGTAAAAAAGAAAGGAAGTGTGCCCAAGTATGGCGTATGGGATGCTTACGTACCTCTGGGAGTTTTAAATTATTTCATGAATCTCATTTTGAAAAAAAAATGTTTTTGAGAGGATCAGGTCCCACTTAGTTCTGGTTAGGAAAAATGAAGATTTTTTTAGAATAGATGAGGGATGAGAACGTAGTGCGCCGAGATTTTGAACTAAGGGTAAAATTTCATTTGACGGTCCTGGTTGACTGGACGTGCCATCTCAACTTCGTCAAGGTCTGTGAGCATAGTGATGCCTTTTGAAAGAATTTTATTCACAATGTAAAGGCCGCTCCTATTTAGTTTGAATTTCCTTCTAGGGTCCCAAATAAGTTCTATAATCTCCTTGAGGGATAGGTCTCCTTCCTAGATACTGCGGTCCTTAAATCTTCTATTAAATAATCGCGTTGTCCCACAATAATTCCCTTATATATGGTATAGAGCCTTAAGTCTTGTTTCATCCAAGAGTGACATTTCATCAAAATGGCTCTAATGCTAGTCTTCTTCGCTAACTTTGATTTCGAGCATAACATGTAGGGAATGTATTTCTAGCTCAACGGGTAGAAATGCTACCATATCCTACACTAGAGAATAAGGGGTAGTCCTAGTAGGCATTTTGATTGAAGTACGGTAGCTCCAGAGGGGGCGTAAGAGATCCAGTTGGCCCAATCTCTGCAATTCTCGATCATCTTGTTAATAATGGTTTTGAGGTTTTTGTTGGCGACTTCGACATCACCATTGGTTTGGGATTGTTAGGAGAAGATATGTGTCTCTAAATCCCATACTCATCAATTAGTTCCGTGACCTCGCCTTTGAAATGGAGTCCTCTATATGACACTAACTCATAGTGAACTCCATATCGGCAGATGATGTTCTTTTTTGGCATTCAACATTGCGTATGACTCAACTTTGACCCATTTAGTGAAGTAATCAATGACGATCAGGATGAATTCGTGGCTGTTTGAAGCTTTGGGAGTGACCTTACCTATGATGTCAATGCCCCAGGCGGAGAGAGGCCAGGAAGAGTTCACGTTGTATAGTTTTTAGGGAGGTAAGTGTGGGAAATTGGAAAATAACTAGCATTTGAGGCATCTTCGAATGTAGGCAACGCAATCTTGAACTATGGTGGTCTAATAGTACCCTTAACGGATGATTTTCTTAGCGAGCATATAACCATTCATATAAGGCCCGCATTCCCTAATATGGATCTTCTGCATCATTTTTTCAACATCAGCCTATGCCATGTAGTAAAAATGGGTTGCATCTAAGTTTCTCTTGAAAATCATTTTATCAAAGATGATATACTGGTGAGCCAATTTGCGAAGGGTCACACAGTCTTTCTTATTTTCTTCTTAGGGATATTTACCATGTTTGAGGAGGTGTCATATGTCATAGTACCATAAACCATTAATGTTGTAATCTTCCTCGATAAGGAGATCAATATGGTAGTAGTGGGTGGGCATAACTTGTTTTTGAACCAGGAAAGGGGCCATTGTTATTCCCTTAGGCATGTCGACCAGGGAGGCCAACGTAGAAAATGCGTTAGCTAGGCTGTTCTTTGTAAAAGGCAAGTAGTGGAAGGTGACATATTTCAACTGGGAGTCCATCTCTTCTTGGTGGTCATGCATGGGTAGGAGCTTATCATCTTTAGCTTCCATTTCCTAAGGATTCATCCAACGATGAGGGCTGAGCTTCCGTAGACGTCTTGGTGCCGGATTCCTTTCTTAAGGGAAGTTTTGAGTCCTATAGTGCATACCTCATACTAAGTCACATTTTTGGTGTAAGATAAGTTTAGTTTGATGGCAATGGGGGTGTGAGAGTTATCAGGGGAGATCAGGAGTACCCCAATATTGTATCCTTTCTTGTTAGCAACTCCATCAAAGAAAATTTTCCATCTAAGGACCTCTTGAGAGATGTGGAGAATATCTTCATATGAGAATTCAGAGACCCACATATCTGTCTTTTCCATCGGGAAATTAGCAAGGTAGTCAAAGATGGCTCTCCCTTTTATATATTTCTGCATAACATACTCAATATGAAACTCGGCTAGCAACATTAACCAACAGGCAATTTAGCTGGACAAAATGGGATTCTCTTACAAATATTTAATGGGATTCATTCAAGATATTAGTCTGATGGGGAAGGCAAGCATATAGTGCCGTAAATTTTGCTTGACCCAAACCAGAGCGACATAAGCTTTCTCTAAAGCAGTGTAGTTGACTTCATACCCGAATAGTTTTCGATTGGGGTAATAAATAGTTATTTCCTTGAGGGATTTTTCAATGTATTGGGCTATCAAAGCCCCTACTGCAGTATCTATGACGGTCAAGTATTAGAGGAGAGGGATACCTACTACAGAGACATAAGTACCGAAGGTCGGGTATGGTATCACTTGATTCAATCAAAGGTTTATTGGTAGGCCTAATTCTAGACTTTACTTAAATCCTTTCGAAAAAGTTTGAAAATGGGTTCGTAAATAGAAACCAGCTAGTTGATGAACTGACTAATGTATTATAGCTTATGCAAGAATCCTTGGAATTCCTTCTCCATCCGGAGTGGTTACATCTCAAGTATGGCTTTCAGCTTGGCAGTTCCTGCTTCGATTCCCTTCTCACTGACCATGAATCCCAAGAGTTTCCTTTTGTAATGTCGAAAACACATTTTTGTGGATTTAGTCGCATCTGATGTTGTCTCAGCCGCTCAAAGAAGTTTCAGAGGGCATAAATATAACCTTTTCAAGTCTTAGATTTAATGATCATGCTGTCTACATAGACTTCGACCTCCTTGTGAATAAGTTCATGCATGATGGTTGTAGCAGCCCTTTAGTAGGTAGTCCCGACGTTCTTGAGTCCAAATAGCATTATAGTATAACAAAAAATTCTCGTAGGGTGATAAAGGCGGTTTTCTCTTGATGGTCAAGTTGTATCTTGATCTGGTTATATCTAACAAATGAAGAAATAAACGACTTGAGGATGTGTCTAGTTGTGTTTTCTATGATCATGTCGATTTCAGCATGGGGATAAACCCTTTGAGGATGATTTACTTAAATCTTTACAGTCTATGCACATGCAAACTTTTCCTCTCGATTTCATCATGGGGATAATATTGGCGAGCCATATTGGGTATTCGAACATGTGAATGAAACCCACGTCTAATTTCTTGACCACCTCCTCTTTGACTTTGAGCGACCATTCGGTGCGGAATATCCTTAACTTTTGTTTGACCGTCTTGCATTCTAACAATGTCGAGATCTCGCGTTGAGCTATTTTCGGATCAATGCTAGGCATGTCATCTTAGGACTATACGAATGTGCCCAAAAATACTTTTAGTAATTCTTTAAATTCTGCACGCTCATTCTCATTAAGGGTGGAACCTATCCTAATATCGTGCTGATGGCTACTAGAAACAATATTAATAACAACAGTCTCATCATTATTAATTTGAGCGCGGTTAAGTTGTTTGTTATTCTCCTTATTAGGATAAGTTAAGAATTATTCATTTGCAAAATCATCATCATCAATGGTTTGATCAGAAGTATGTCAATTATTATAATCCATAGGAAGATACTAAAAATCCTCACTTATTTCATTTTTAGGAAAAGCAACATTGATAACCTCATCAAAAGAGGTTTCAGTTACATTGATATCAGGATAAGGAAAAACAACATACTTGGATATAGTAAACAACAGGGTTAATTTGAATCTGAGAAGGTTGGATTGGTATGGCATTCCAGTTGAGGATAGGTATGTCAGCATCTTTGATTTGAGCAGACGGGTATGATGACTAGGCATCTGAGCGTATTATGCAGAGACTTAGCCCCAGTGTACCTAAGTTGAAGGATTCTTCAAAGTCACTTTCCTCAGAGTCTTTTGTAATTGTCACGTCTTGCTTGGTCAGAGGTTACACTTCATGTTTGTAGTCTTCGGTCCAAAAGTCACTAGTTTAAAAGAATATTTCTAGCCCTGATTTCATTTTATTATCAATATGGTCGTACCACGGTTCAGGGAATCCATAGTATGATAAGTCTTAGTCTTCCTTGACAAATCTTTCGTTCAAAGAGTCTCTTGAAATAGTCTTTTCATCTTCCAAGCTTCTTTCCAATTTCATTTGATGGAGCGTTTTGATTTCATCCGGTGAGGGTTGGTAACTTAGGCCACATGGGTGAAAGGCCTCCTTTAGGACCATGGTCTCAAGGATCCCTTCTTGGCATCGCCTTAGCCCCATTCTGAGCATGAAGTGCATGTTCTTTAGCATCTAAATCACATTAGCGTTGCCATGCAGGTTGAGTTCCAAACATACTCGGTCGTTATAATTATCCCCTGCTGAAAGGGGAAGTGGATCGATTTTGAAACTAGAGAACAGTATGTCATTCATCCCATGGTGGATTTTTAATAGTAAATTGTTAGTGCTGGCATTGCCTATAGCGTCATCGTCCCCCAAAATTGTGATAACCTGAACTTTGTTGAAGAACTTCAGTTTCTATTAAAGGGAAGAGGATAATCCTCGGATGATTTGAAGCCACGGACGACTAAGGAGAAGATTGAAGCATGAAGGTATGCCGATGACTTAAAACTCAATGACACGATTGATCGGTCAAACTCCTAGTGTGAGTTTTACAAACCCTATTATCTCTCGATGAGTATTGTCATAGGCACGCACAACTCTAGATAGACATTAAGAGAATATTCATTATCAATAAGTGATAGTGGTACTGCCTTTCCCAAGACTTCAATTGAGATATTAGGAGCTTAATTATGATCAGGGCCGAACTTTGGTATATCTTCTTCAAAAAAGGAGAGGATTCTTAAAGAGTTCAGGGACCCAACCATATATATGGCTTCATGAAAGTAGTGGAAGGAGGGACTGTGGGTACGATGAAAATATTTATTAAGGCATTTAGGTGCAATCGAGAAGACATGAAAAGCCCCCATAGAGCTAATCAAGTACCATTCTCTCTTCAATGGTCATTTCTGGCATGAAAAGTTATTCGACAACTCCCTTTCCTTTATCTATATCGGTTGTATGAGGAATAAGATCTTTGTAGTGTCTCTCAGACCTAGCTATGTGGTTTACAAAAGTGAGAAAGAATAAGAATCATGTGGCTTCATCTACCTCGAGTTAAATGTTCACCTTATTGATTTCCCCTAATATATCTTTGAATGATATCATTCCACACATGTTAGGTACTAGACTAACTTCTTCCTGACTTGGTTCATTACCAGAGTTGTCAAAATCATCCCCCCATCTAATGACGACTATGTCTTCTTGCCAAGAGTAATCAACACACTCGACAACCTCAACGACTTCATTGTACAAATCCTCCCACTCAGCGGGGAACTGTAGGAGTGACGGGACCAACCATCCCTAGAGATTTAAAGCGGTTAGGAACTCAGAGATGCTATAAATTTCACTTGTCTGTCAAAACAAATTAGCCATAGTCTGTACCATATCATCTAAACTGACTTTTTCAACTTGTACTACCCATTCATCTGATTCCCGAGCCCACTTTCGAGGTTTTATGAAGTTTCAAGGTTATATAGACTTGAATTATTTCGTAGAATACACACACCACACCATTATAAAATTGGGCAAAGATAGAAATATTCAAATTTTTATATTCTTTGCAAATTCCAAAGTGAGAAAGTACAATTATCAAGTACGTTGAGGGAATTTAAAATTAAAGTAGGAGATATAAATTAAGCCAAATTTTATCCTTTTAGCCTACACATACATCTAAGTGATTATGTGATATGAAACAAGAATTCACAACCACAACACGTCGATGTACGAGGAAAACCCAAATGGGAAAAACCTCGGACGACTTGGCCTAGACAAATCCATTACAAGTAAATGTTTTACAAATGGACTCAAAATACTAACAAACTTGTCTCACTAAGACTTGATGGTGTCGTCTCCTCTACCTCCGTTTGTAGTATGCGAAGCTCCAACGCGTTGCACAACACTACTCGTGTCTCGGTATCCACCGAAAGCCAAAGAACCATCTCCAATCAACAAGGATGCAGAAATCCACCGCATATGTCCATGATGAATTCAAGGTAGAAAGTATGGGGTTTTGAATCTTCAATGTGTTCACTCAAAATCAAAATGTGTTGGAGAAAGTTTTTCTTAAAAGGGTAATTGGAATTGTTCTTTTCAAAGTGCAAGTTACTTATTCAAAAACTGTATTTTCGTCCACTATATGGATCTGAGAAAAGTAGTGGACCAAAAAAGTTAATAAAATAAACTGCTAAAAATTTTAAAAAAAAATTCATAACTGACGAAACTCGTTCGAACGAGGTCCTTCGAACGACTGTGTTCGAACAAGTTTACTAACAATAAGTCAGGGAATTATTAAGGCAAGTCGTTAGAAACTTCATTAGAATATATTCATTCGAATGACATATCCAAAAAAACTTCTAAAGAAAATTCAGGGAATTTTGGCAAGGTTGGTTAGAACCAGGTCATTCGAACGACCTGGGCTGACTTCGAACGAAAATTTTAATTTTCTAAAAAAGATTAAAATTAATCATAAAAATTTCCATAAACATTTTAATTAGATTAAAATTAACTCCAACACATAAAATTATATTCGGGTCATATACCTTTTGGGAAAAGAGACTGAGAAGGAAATTTGATGATGCGTGAAAATCCGATAGCACAAATTCTTCATGGATGTTAGATGTATGAATCGGTACGACCCAAAGATGTTTTGTCCAAAGAAATATATCCAATACTATAAATGACTCGATTGGAAATTTGTCCTTACATTTTATGAATAAGCTACTGAATTTCTGACAATCGACGGTCATCTTGGTAGGCAATTTCGCTCAAACTCTAAGAGTTGGTTCAACACAACTGCTAACTCCATGTCTCCCCCTTAGATTGGGTGTGGACCGTGATAAAATCCCTCTTAAGGAGTGACAAAGATCAATTGGTGAAGCATGTAGGGTTTAGGAGAAAATATAGGCAAACCTTGAGTGGTTTAGGTGAAACTATAGGGATTATGGGTGCTTTGTTGGGAACGATTTGAGTAGATGGGTCAAATTTTATGTCACTTTCTAAAAATATGGCATTTTTGTGTGATGAAAGTGGGTTATGAATGGCATTGGGTTTAGGATTAGCTGGTGGGGCGATGATACCCCAGTCAATTAGCCCTTGGATCATATGTTTGAGCTGGAAGCATTAGTCAGTGGTATAACCTACGAATTGGTGAAAATCACAACGGGCATCAGGTTTGAAGTTTTTAGGGAGTGGATTTGGTAATGGACAGGGGTCCAAAGGTTTAATGAGATTTCGTCTTAATAGTGTCTGGTAAACTTTAGACACGAGAACATGGATCTCGGTGTATTCTTTCTTGGCAGGATTATGACGACTTTGCAATGCCCAAGAAGTAGCAGGCTGGGAAATGTTATTAATGGTTGAGACCATATCATTGGCAGGCTTTACATACTTTCGGGGGGTGAACCGTTCGGTCATTTTCTTTGTTTCATATTCCACTTTGGTAATGCATTCCTTAATTTCTACACCAACCTCCTGAAGGGCTCGAAAGTGTGGGTAATACTATCCTCCAATGGATGCTCGAATATGAGGCAAGAATTTCATCTCCATAATACTGACTTGTTCCTCCTTGGAGGGTCTATTGTCATGGTGGAAGCTTTATCCATACACCTTACTATACATCTACTGAATGTTTCCCCATGGTTTTGCTTAATAAGCTCTAGATCTCGGCACGTAACCTCTAGCTCCTCATTGTGCTTATATTGTGACATGAATTCTTAGGTGACATCCTCCTAACTGCGAATTTTGGATTGTTTAAGGGACAGAAACCATCAGAGGGTGCCTTCTTTCAAGGTCTGCTGAAATATCTAGGACAATATCTCTTTGGGGGCACCAAGGAGGATCAAGGCTCGGTGATAGCTTCGAAAGGTGAATAATTAGGGGTTTGCTTCCCTCGAACTTCTCAATGTCTCGCATCTAGAACTTATCTAGTAGTCTAGCTTTAGGATTATGAGACATATGAGTATAGTCCATGTATTTCCCTGATATCTTGACTTGGTCAAACTACTTCGATAGTATTTTGAGGTTTTCCTTAACCTTGTTCAGTTCCTCCTCTTTGGGATCCATGGGTACTGGCAGATTATCCCCTGATTGGGTAACGTTCACGATAGGGAGTTGAGCCAGTAGTGTCCCATTGGCAGGTGGATCACGCATATCATGTTGGTGCTCTTATGGGACCCAGACAACCTCGGGAACGAGTTGAACTATTGCACGAGGAAAAAAACCTAGGGTTCTTCGAGAATCTGGGCCCGGTGATGCTGCATTTCATAGACCTTGATTTGAAGGTTTTTAATCTTGGCACTGAGTTGGGATAAGATAGAAATCAGATCGGGATGCACATTCAGTGCTTGGTTAGCATTTTCCATAAAGAGCTCGTGGAGGTAAATCCAAAATTCGGACGAAGTAATAGAAGAGGTGTCCGATCTTCGGGTCTATTTGACAAAAGACCAAAGCCAATAGGATGCCATGCCAAAATTGAGTATGGAATCGACCTGAGAGGGAAAACGATTCAAATTTATTTTCGAAAGGAGGGAGAAATTTTTTGTATTTTGAAAGGACGAGAAAAATGTTTTTGGTTTATATGGTTTTCACAAAAGGAGGGAAAAAGGAAAGGAATCTCAGCATTATTATTATTATTATTATTATTATTATTATTATTATTATTATTATTATTATTATTATTATTATTATTATTATTATTATTATTATTATTATTATTATTATTATTATTATTATTATTATTATTATTATTATTATTAGGTTTTCACTTGTATTAGGTTTGCCTAAATGCAGAAAAAAGTATCGAACATGACCCGAGCCTGGGAAAATAAGGTTTGAAAATATGTAAGACACGGTTTGACTTGTTTCCAGGCTCACGGACAGGGCCCCATTTTGAAAAGAGGCGAAATAATGAAAAAATTCGGGCGGTGCGCCTACTCGAAATTTCAGCAGAGTTTAGCATGGTAACAACCAAACTAAATATGAGTGACCTAGGTTTGACATCTATTTGAGTTTTTTGCACTTATTGGGTTAGTTGAAGGGTTCCCCTCTTTGGCATGACTTTCACGATATACCTCTTACCTATAAGGACAATCATTCATTGGTACGTGTGGACAAACCAGTTGATATACCTGAGTGTACATGAATTGACTCACAATATAACTCATGGGGATAATACGTGTGATAGAAAATTTAATATACTCGATGTACGTGAACGAGTTCCCTCCTATATACCTCCCGTCATGAGTTTTGTCAAGAAGTACGATGCGGGGGAACCGTTCGATATACATCGTAGGTACCAGGCCAATGGGAGGTGAGAGTCATATCACTTAAGCTAACTGCACCCCCCGCGGGACCAGCGTCAATCACAAAGTGGCATCCTAGTATGGGACAAAATTTTGGTCAATATTGCCATGCTCTTGGGGATATAGGGTGCAAAAATGCGTAAGTCCTAATTAGCATATTATGGAGAGAGAGTATTTATTATTATTTTTATTTTCATGATGAGTAAAGGGAGTACTACACTAATGAGGGAGCATATATAAGTACTATAAAATGTCATCTATCATAGCATGGACACTATAATACGCATGGTGATAGGAACATATACATGTGAGTGAGTGACATGTGAATATTTATAAATGAGTGTGTGTGGTGGTGAGCCTATACATGGATCAACTACAAATGGTGTGTAATATGCGTAGGTGAGCATAGAGATATATACAAGTGTGGGTGTGTGCTAGTGAAGCCTAAGCATGGATATTTTAAGTGTCATGTGGAATATATGAGTAGAAGTGAAGCTAAGAGTAAGTGTGTGAAGTGTATATGGAGAGTATATATGAGTGTGTGAAGTGTATAAGCGAGTGAAAAGTGATATATACATGAGGTAGGTATACACAAAAAGTAAATAGAGGAGAAAAGGAAACATACAGGTAGGTGCATACGCACCCATGCATAAATAGAGTCTAGTCACTTTAAAATTGTCCCCCGCAGATTCGCCACTGTGGCCATCCTAGGGGGAGGGGAGGGGAGAGGGGAGAGGGGAGAGGGGAGGGGGATTATAGATATGCCGACCTATTTTGCACCAAACAAAGAAAATAAATATTATTGCCTCTCGAGAATGTCATCAAGGACAATAATGATGCTTGCAAAATCAAGTACTTCAAAGGTCTGGGGACTAAGTTATGGAATGGGAAGGTCTTAGGAACCCATCCCTCCCTTTCGATCTCTCATGGGCATGTGTTAATCTTATATTATTATACTCCGTGAAGTGTGTGATTATATGCATAATATAAATGGAGAATGGAATCGTTCAACTCGCATCATGGAAAAGGACGGATTGAATTTTTCCTCAGGAGTGTTCCCAAAAATAATAATTCAATATATATATAAGTGTTGCCAAATCACAAGTCATTATGGAAGAACGGATGTATACATCGGACAAGACATGAGCATCCAAGAACATGACGTCCATTAAGAATATATAACAATATAACAAATTTGCATAAGGGAGAAATCAAATCTTAGGATTTACCCAAGACACCTACGCAGCCTTAGAGGCATTAAAGTCCACGTAGTTAAAAGATAACATAGGGTGAGGTTTAACCCATAAATTCAAATAGGGACTTCTCTTATATGTGTTGTAGAGATAAATGTGATTTAAGTATGAGAATTTGTAATAGGAATTCTTCTTTTGGAATTTATAGATAAACCCTTTTTTTTTTAATGAAAATAGAGTATGTGCAAATACAACTAATAAAAGGTTGAGATTAATGCATATAACGTAGTGAAATAAAGCGGTAACATAAAAATAAAACAAATAATACTAAAATAAGAGGATTTAGAGAAAAGGATGGAGAATTGGACCTCCTTAAGAATACTTGAAGTGGATGTTAAGTGTAGTTACGCTAATCTTGCAATGGGATAAATGTGGTATAAGGAGATGGGGGGAATTTACTAAATGAAGTATGAAAATGATAGAATGGAATGTGAGAGATGGGATTTTTAGGAAGGGAACAACTTTGAACTCGAGATAATGTTCTCTAAATTGCTGAGAGGGACGTTCAGGGGTTCTTTTTAAAGTGAGATCATGGCCTCTATTAATTGGGACAAGGGGGTTGCCGATCCATAGGATCCTGGACCTACCTATCAGCATAGATACCCAAACACACTACGGATAAGCAAGGTCTTGAGGGTGCCATTCGATAGTCTGGGATAGGTTTTTCAAAATAATGATCATAAAACACGAATCATAAGTCAGAATCATGCACGGAGTGGACTGTTGGAAAGGGTATTTAAAGCCATTTAGGAATCCATTGAGACACACCAAGGTCCGGGAGTTGACTGAGGTTAAACGAGGCCCGAAAATACTCGTTGTTTACTAAACAATAAGTTTTTGAAGGAAAACGGTTTGTTCATCTGATATGTAAGACCGATTTTCGTATGGGACAGACCTTTGGAAAGGATATTCATAACCCTTCAATATTTCCTTAAAATTCATTCGGTTTGGAGAGTTTATCGACGTCAAATGGCGCCCTAAAGCACCCAGTGACCCTCCGGAGTAAAATAGGTCGTTCGTTTGTACCGTAAGTCCAATTTACATATAAGTTGGGCCGTTGGAAAGGAAATTTAGAAACCTTTGAATATTAATTAAGATTTGATCAAGCTGAAGAGTTGATCGGAGTCAAACGGGGTCCGGGAGTTCCCAGTGGCTTCTAGATCAATTTTCGAGAGAAAACGGGTCATTCGTCCGAACCGTAAGGCCAATTCGCACACGGGGTAGACCTTTATAATAGGGATTTAGATCCCTTTAATATTCATTAAGATTTTACTCAAGAGAGAAAGTTTATCGGAGTTAAACGGGGCTCAGGAGCACCCGATAATCAATTTTTAATAGTGAAATGGATCATTCGTTTGAATTGTGAGGCCGATTTGTGCACGGGGCGGGCCATTAGAAATGATATTCATATCCCTTCGAAGATTCATTGAGATTCTCTCAAGATGGAGAGTTGATTATGGTCAAACGGGGCCTAAGAATTTCTCGATTGCCTTGAGATCGATACTCGGAGTCTGACGTATGGTTTATGGTGAACAAGTGACTGCTAGGAACTTAAGGAGGTGCTAGGGACATGCAATAGTTCTGTCCAATAATAAGAAGGTGGATGACTCCAATAAGGGTAAGATCCCTACTGAAGGGCTAATGGTTAAAAATATTGACATGGACCCTTCATTGTGCGCGGGGGGGGGGGGGGGGGGGGGAGGGGGGAGGGGGGTGCTTAGGGGCTTATCTTCAAGCCGACCAGGAAGTGGTTGTGAGCTTGTCCAGTGATAAGAACATATCTCGTACCACTCATACACTTTACTTTGAAAGTCTTAATATTTTTTCTGGATTTCCATGCTTTTAAATATATTTTATGTAAAAATTATCTTGTTTGTCCTTTGACTACATTTTTAGTGGATTTTGTCAACTTCCTGAATAGGAAGGCCGAACAAAAAATAGTGAACACAATTCTAGGCTATGCCTTGAATGAATCCCCAAAGGCCTTGATCACTACCTAGAATAAGTCCAAGCACTTTGATACTGACATGAATGCTAAGGGCGTGGAGCTCGCTACCCTAAGATCCAAGGTCAAGAAGATAAATGAGGTTGTCCAAGAGTCTGTTCAATTACCATCCCCCATGCTGGAGGCCAAAGACAAAGCTTACGATCAAGACTGGGATGAAGCCTTTGGTCTCTGCAAGAATAATCTATACTTCATCGGCAAATCTTCTTTAAGAAAATATGGGATGAATCGTTGACAAAGGTTTAGGTTCCCCCTAAGTTCGAGTTGTGTGGTGAGCATGATCATAAATCTCCCCCAACCTTAAAAAGGAGGGTAAGGCGTCGATCAGGAGAAGGAGAGTGCCAAGTAGCAGAAAGAGGCTATAAGTCAAGACAAGAATGTGGTCAATCAAGAGCAGGTGATAATAGAGAAGGAAGCTCCCATTAATTATATTAGTCTAGGGTTTTCATTTATCTTTGTATTTCTTATATTTATTTTATGTTTTCATGTAACGGCTTGACCAATCTTAAACTTAATGAAATGAATAATCATTTTGACTTCACTATGATCTGTTCGGCAATTGTTGATTTACTTGTTGGATTTTCTTTCTTGTTTTTATTTCTCGAATTCCTTTTTTCTTTAATTTTTATAGTCTGTTAACAACTTGGTATTTGTGCCAATAGTTCAAGAAGATGAAGATTTGGATTTCATTCTTGGTCAGGACGCTTTTGGCCTAGCCCGAGAAGCTTTTTTTACTATTCGTCAAGCACTTCAAAAGATGACAAGTGCATATGGCGACCAAGCAAGCGTGTCCGCCACATTTCAAGCCTAACTTATGGATCTTAGAAGCATTGTTGGCCTACTACAAAGTGAGAGTAGTTTTTTAAAGAAGGATCTCGGCAAAGCCAAGTAGGATTTTAAAAATTACCAAGGGACCAATCAAAGTCTTTAATAGATAGTGATGAGGCTAAGGTATCAGTTATGTCACAAGCCTCATGTTGTCTGGGGAGAAGGATATGATGAGGGTTGGATGGACTGCTTACCCCATTTGGATGAATCCAGAGAAGTAACTTATAAGCATGGATGGATAAATTATTTAGAGGTTATCAGGGTGCCATCAAATTCCTAGTTTTGATACTGGTATGGGGTTGACTGACCTTTTTCTCATATTCCTCCACTTGGTAGAGAGGAATCATGGATTCTTACAAATGCTATTCTTACCGAGATGATTACAGACCACCTTCTTGATCATGACAGTGACAAATAGTTCCCTCCCAATCCATATGATGATCGCGAGCTGTTATGGATGTTGAAGTTTATCAGAATAGATAAATCAGTTACGATCATTCCTTTTTTTTGTATTTTTGGTTAAATATAACTTTGTCAACCTAGAAACTTTCGTGTAATTATGTGAATATGAATGAAATTTTCTATTTAAACTCATTTTTATGTAGAGTATGTGTTATCATTTGTCTTAGTTTTTTGTATACACCATCATAATACTTTCTTAAGCCTAGACCAAACTATGGAAAAAATGCACCTGGTCGCGGGTTATCCACCCATTCATAATTTTAGTCGACCAAGGTGAGGAAACTTAGTGCCCAGGGATCCTTCATCATTTTATTGTATAGGTAAATCTTTTATGATATTGTGTTTATTAGTGACGAATATATGTAACTTTAAATAGGATCAAGTGTAATCTTACTAAGTCATAAAAATGGTGATCAGAGTTTGGTCAAATCAGTTTGAATAAATTTGTGATGATATTGGCCTCGCTATAATGATGGACAAAGTTCTATGATGTTGGTTTGTCATTTGGAATAATAAGAAAGCTAATTGCATTAAATGAACTAAGAATATCCAAGAAATTAGAATGAAAAATTAAAATTTACATCGAGTTAAAATTTTGAAAATAAAATTTCGTAAAATTGTTCACATTCCAGACCCTTTATATCTCCCTGCCCCCCATTGTTCCCATATGTTAGGCTCTTTAAAGGTCGTCCCTAATGACTTTAAATTGACCCTCCCAATTAGGTCCCAATTTTTAGTCTGACGACTTTATCGCCTTGTCGATGAATTTTTTCAACACGTTATCTTTGAACTGGAACTTCCTCGGATCGACACCTTTGTTGTATTATCTGTCCAATTGTTGTTAGTAGGATGCTAATTTAATCAAGGATTTTTCTCCCCTTTTCTTATTCAGGTCGAGCTCAGTCCTTATGATTTTTTGTTCAAGCTTTGATAAATAATGGTCATCTTATTGGTCGATAATGCAACTTCCATTGGAATTATGTCTTCTATTCCATAAACCAAGGTGAAGGGAGTTTCCCTTGGGGAACTTATGGGAGTTATTCTATACACTCATACGACATGGGTAAGCTCATCCACTTAAGAACACTTTGAATTTCTCTAACCTTTTTTTTAGCAGTGTCTCATTAGAGGCCTCAACATTTATTTCCTTTTAGGGTAGGCCACTGAGTTGTAGTAGTTATTGATGTCATGACTATTACAGAATTCTTGGAATGGTTCACTTTCAAATTGCGTTCCATTGTTAGTTATGAGAATTATTGGGATGCTAAAACATCTCACTACACTCCTCCAGATAAATCTAATCATGTCAATGTCCCGTATGTTGACCGTGGGTTCAGCCTCTACCCATTTGGTGAAGTAATTTATGCTGACCAGGAAATACTTTCTATTTCCTTACGTTATAGGCAGCGGGCCTACTATGCCTACCCTCACTTCACAAAAGGCCACGGGTTGTTCAAAGACTTGAGTTTTCTTATTGGCTGATAAAGCATGGACGACCACTAGAGACTTCATCCTTATGCATTTAAAGCCACCAGTACCCCTCTTTTATGGCCCGAAATTCCAAAGATCTTCTTCCAGCATGACTCCCATATATATCTTTGTGTAGCTCATATAGAGCTTGATCAATAATGTTAGGATGCTTCATTTATTGATGGTGTATCCCAGTCAAAGACCTCTTGTAAAAAATTTCCTCAAGTTATAGACAAAATTAAAAAGCTTTCACTGTAATCGAATGAGACTGCTTATCGTCAAGAAAAGTATTTTCTCGTAAGTACGCAATGATTGGGTCGATCTAGTTGTGTGAATTTTATACAGTGAAAAATTAATCAGATACGATCTTCTTTGTGATGCTCGACTAAGCCAGATATTTTACTTCAATCATTCTCTTGAGACTGGAGTCGACAACTGAGGCCAGAGTGGCTAAAGCGTCTGCATGACTAGTATTCCCTTGAGGAAATTATTGGAATAATGACGTACTTAAATTTGATCACCGAGTTTTGGGTGATCTAGATATATGCTAATATGCACTCATCCCTGGCATTATAATCTCCTAATATCTAGTTGGATATCATCCTTAAATCTTAATAGACATCAAGGTCACTATTTGGACAGCTGTTCAGAGAGGTCGGCCATTTTTAGAATTGCTTGTAGTGAAAATAAGTGATAACAATGACAGAGTGACTTCAAAGTAATTCTTTAACTTTCGTGAGGCGAATATTAATGAATGCGCAAATATCTTTAGAGGGAGTTAGCGTTTCTCGGCATCCATCAATATCTTGATAGCATAGTAGCCCAGAGCCTAATGTCGCTCCTTTTCACATACCATCATCGAGTTGACTGCGTGATTGGACACCAGAGATACAAGTTTACTAGATCGCCCAGATTTGGGACCATGGGCAGAGGTGGTAGGCTCAAGTAGAGTTTGATTTTTTTAAGTTTTTTGAACACTCTGCATTCCAGGTCTGGCCCTTCTCTTTTTTTAAGAGCGGGAATAATGGTAGACACTTCTTGAAGGATTTAAAGATGAAGTGGTTAAGTGTTGTTAACATCTTGATTAACTTTTGGACATCACTAACTGTCATATGTGATAGTATATTATTTATCACCTTGATCTAGTTGAAATTTGCTTCAATTCCCTTTTGACTGACTAGGTAGCCCCAAAACTCTCCAGTTTGGACTCCGAAAGAGCACCTAGATACATTAAGCTTCATTTTGTAATATCTGAGGACTTTGAACGTCTTTTCCATCCACTAGTAGGTCGTTCCTACATTATTAAGTACAAATAGCATGATTGTGTAATATTACAAGACAAGGTTGATGATGAATGAAGTCTTCTCTTGGTCGGTCCCAAATTGAGGGATTGGGTAATGCCTGGGATAAGCATCCAAAAAGCTCATTCTTCCATGGTTAACTATGACATCAACCAATTGGTTAATCTTTGGCAAAAGAAAGCTATCTTTGGGATAATCTTTGCTCAAGTCGATGAAATCTATGCAGACTGTCCATTTTCCATCTCTTTTTGCTATGATTGGGTATGAGAGCCAGTTGGGTAATCGAACTGTTTTAATGGACCTTGCCTCTATAATTTTCCTTACTTTCTACTCAACTACCTTCACCCTTTTAGGGATGTTCAACGTTTATGTGATAAGAGCGAATGTCATATCACATAAAGTTGGTGACTCATGACTTTAGAATTAATTTTGGGCATATCATATGGCTTCCAAGTTAACACATATTGATTATCTATTGGCATAAATACCATTTCTTCCTTTTCGTGATTTGTGAATGAACTATCGATTAAAAAATTCTTTTCAAAGTGTAGGTCATCGAACTTAACTTCTTGCAATGGTTCCATGACTCTATTTGTGAGGGTCGCCCTTATTTCTTCAACCTACAATTTATATTTTATTTAGAAGGGGCGACTCCCTCCATGTTCGCCTATTCCATGGTAACCTTTTTCCTTCTTTTTCTCTTCTTAGGTCGGATAACAGTAATAAAGCATTGTCGAGTAATAACTTAGTTTCCATGTATCTCTATTACCCACAATCGGTGATGCATTTGAGCTTCCAATGGTATATGGATGGAACCACCTTCATGGAGTGGATCCATCCTCTCTCTAAGATTGCATTGTAAGGAGAATCGATTTCCACAACTAAAAACTCTATCATCTTGGATATGCTCCCAGTTCTCACCTGGAGTACCACTCTTCCTAAGTGTATTATCATCTTTCCAGTGAACCCAACTCAAGGGATGCTTGCCTTTAGATCTTCCAATTTGTGAATGAGGATACTGAAGAGTTTCAGATACATGGCTTCTAAGGAACTCCCTTGGTCTACTAGTATCTTTTTCACATCCCAAATGGCTATCATGTGAGTGATTACTCATGCGTTGTGATTAGGGGTCTGAATCCAACCAAGTTCGCTTCGATGAAAAAAATATGCTTTTATAGTCCATAGCCTCTTATTGTCGTCATTTCCTGGCCGAAGTCTTAACAGGGTCAATCTGAAAAGCTTCTATGACGGTAGTGAAATTATTTAGTTCTATTCGCACGACATTGCCTTGAATAAGATTTAGACTTAAGTCCCCATGGATGATCGTGAACTTATGTCCGACCTCATCATCGTCCATGACATTATTGAGATTTTAATAACTTTCCATAGTGGCCTTGCATTCTTTTTTCTACATAGTCATCTAGATGTCTTTCCTAGATCGGCTCTTCTAGATGCAGTTTGAGTACCTTATAATTCTTTGTCTTGTTACCATTCTCCTTGTGGTAGGAACATCTTAGGGTAGTGCTTCTCTTCGATGGATTTTTTTTTATCCTCCTTGGCCACTTAAAATACTATTAATCTCTTATTTTGTTTAATATCATGTATATCGTCTCTTTGAATACATTATTGTTTAAAATACTAGGGTCAACCTTTTCATCTACCTTTGACCCTCCATTCTGTATTCCCCCTTCTTGGGGGCATTCTCTTTGTCTAAATTCTTGGTCGCCTTTGATCAAACATTATCCTATTGCATTCTAGTCACAACATCTTCCATTTTAGCATACTTCTCAATTCTTGACATGAGGTCATCGATGATGTTGGACTCATTCTTAGAGGGACTGGTGCAACATGGAATTTTATGGCAGACTAATTTTAAATGAGGACACAATCACTTCCTCCAATCAATCTTCCACTTCTTCATAGGTTTCCCACTAGCACTGAGTGTACTCACGTAAGGTTTCCTAGGGATTATTATTCATGGTGAGGAGTGAGTTCATCATCTTCGAATGGGAACTGCTTGTGATGAACCTGGCAATAAAGGCCTCCGCGAGATGCTTGAAACTCATGACCGATCTATGTGGTAATTTATCAAACTAGTTTTGTGCGATATCCCCCAAACTCAAAGGAAAGATGCGACGCATGATGTTCTCATTATTGATCCAAAGGGTCATGTCTTGCAGCTATTGGTAAACATGATCAATGGGATCAGTTTTCCCATTGTAAATTTTGATACGGGGTACAATGAAATTCTTTGGCAGTTCAGAGTCTTAGATAAATCTCAAAAAGGGTGACTTAATTTGGATAATGAGGGCCCTCATCACCAATTATTTAGTGAATCCCCGCCCCCAATGAGAAGGTGTGTATCATTCTCTCGTCGAATAAGATTTCGGAGATCCTTTTTATTATGACGATCGCCTTCATAAATTCTCCAATCTGGTGAGCATCCATGCTTAGAGTGATTTTGTTCGAATCATAAACTCTTTCCTCAACTATGAGTTTTTCTCTACTGATCTAGGAATAAGGGCGTGGCGTTTATATGTGTCACCATAGAGATCTTGCTCAATCCTCTCTAGGAAACGTTGTTGATGATAATTCTCCTTTTGTTGGAGGTGTGTAGTGTCTTCATGATGATGAATTCACCATCCATAGGCATCCACAAGCCTTAAAATTTGATTGAATCTTGTAGGCTCATTACTTCCCACAGTTTGTTCCTCCTAGGGTCGATAATAGGAGCTAGGACTGTTACGACTCCGTTGGGAGACTTAACTCCAAGTACTTCAGGTTTGTTCTTATCGTTCTAATGGATTCCGTGAGATTTAAGGGGGTGACTATATACATGAGACATAGTTTCTCATTGGTTGTTCTTAACTGATGAAAGGAAGTCGATTCACACAAATGGCACCAATTGTACGTAGTAAAATCCTATTATTATGGAATCAAGATAATCAAACGGAGGAAGGTAAGTAATCATAATCACACAATACAGTATATACATGGTTTGGGAATGTCCCTACATCCACGGGTTGTTTTTCTCTATTTATTGATCAATTCTTCATAATAAAGATTATATGCCTCTTTTTCCAAGGGTGTGCGTTAATTTATAGAGAAGATAAAGTGGTCAAGTCATGCTCCATGACCTTGATGTCTATTGTATCTTGATCGGTTGAATCCAATTCCAATATTTTTTTAATAGCCCCAATTCGTCAATATTATTTTTGAGATGTAATTGTCAATAGGCCTAGAGGACACGTATTAGCTCTTCTTGCCAAATCAGATAATTTTCCCATAAAAAATTAATTTTCAGTAAAGGTATATGTAAGGCCAATTTTTCAATTGAGTTAATTTGTTAGTGTTGGTTTAATTCCAGACAAAACTAATTGAGTCATAGGATAGAAGTTTGTTGTGTCCTTTCAAGACTATGACAATTGAGTTGAAGACATAGCGGTCAAGCCTAAAGTAAAGGTACCATTAGTGCTGATTTTCGTGCCATGTTTATCGTAATAAACATTTCAATTTGTCCAAAGTCTCTAAAGGTAAGAATGCATTTAATATATATAGAGACTTGGAAATTTTTATGGGTGTCTTTTAATTAAACTTTTGTCAAATTGACTTTATATTTCTTTCTTTCAAAACATTTTAACACTTATGATAAAAGTTTTTGGGTTTAAAAGGAATTTTTGTTTTTTCTAAAAAGTCACTTAAACGAAACGGGGATCTCGTTCAAATGAGATTCCCAGATCATTCGAATGAACATTCTAAAAATATTCGTTTATATTCTCTATTTCTTATTAGAAATGTCGTTAGAATGACATCATTTGAACGAATTGGTTTGAACGAAATTCAAAGTATTTTATTTGTTTTCTCGTCAGTATGTTTTCTGAACAAAGTCGTTCGAAAGACATCTAAAAGTTGTTCGAACGATCGGGTAGCTTTTTCATCAGTTTTTCTGTAACTTGCAACTTCCCCACTTTATTTTTACCAGGCCATAAAAGTGCGGGAACACAAATTTTTCACAAGACTTTTTCATAATTTTGTAGGGCTTTAGATAGCAAAATCCTTAACCAACTATGTTTTTGTGAAATGAAATGATTTAATCTTTACACAAAAACATGTTTACACCCATATAGTTTACTTTGATCCAAGTTCCAATATATATATATATATATATATATATATTTATTTAAGATCAACTTGTTGGCATTGGGTTTCATTATCTACCCCCAAAAGGAGATAGTTTCATATGGAGGATACCATTTCTTGATTCGTGGTGTACATACAGAGAAAGGATTCGTGTGTGATTGACGGTAGTTGTACCCCATCGGTGGATTTCGAGATGACGGTGGATTTCAAAGTTCTCAACTAGGCGGAGGTTGAAGAACGAAGAAGCGTCAAGGCTTGAGAGCGATTCAAGTCAAGGAAGTTAGTCTTTTGTGTCGTCTTTTGTAAACTATACATAGTGTACTTGTGGATGGGCCGTCCGAGATTTTTTCCGTTGTGGGTTTTCCTCGTACATCGCAGTCTTTTGGTGTGTGTTTATTTTATCTTGTAAAAATCACCAAGATGCATGCTTAGGTTTAAAAAGATAAAATTTTGTTTAATCAAAATTTTTGTGTAAATTGGTGTTAACTTAAATTTGGGTAATTTTAGTTTAATTCAAGTCAACTAATTTAATTTAGAATCATTCATGCTTGGTCTGTTTGACAAAGTTAGAACTTGAATTAATTCTTGTTTAAGTGGAAATTTAAATATCTGTTTGTTTAACTTTATTTTTATTTTGAAGAAAATAGAATTTGTTAATTTTGAAAGAATTTTAAAATTTGATATACTATGTGAACCATGCCATTTGTGAATTTAAAATTGTGGTATTAAGAGCATATCTTGTAATTAAAAGGAAATTTACATTCTAAGATTGGTATGAGAGCGAGAACGCTAAATTATTGTGGTAAGATCCTTTTGTTCATTTTTGGGTTTAAAATATGAAAATTATACCTTTTACAAAATTTCCTATTTTTGTGGTTCCAACTTCGCGTATTGGAAAGTGTGTATGAGGTCGTCACTTAAATACTTAGATGAACGGGTTTGGAAATTGGTAGTTAAAGGGTGGTCCCCACCAACATGTATAAATGGAGAGGTTTGTGTACCTAAACCCGTAGAAAGATGGAGTGAGACTGAGCTTAAGTTAGCAAACTTTAATTCTCGAGATTTATATGCTCTTTTTAGTGTGGTCACACCGGAGGAATTTTATCGGATTATGACGTGTGAAATATCTAAGGAGGCATGGGATATACTCCAAATCACCCATGAAGGTACAAGTGTCGTGAAAGCTTCTAAGATCTAAAACCTCACCACTCAATTTGAAACCATTAAGACGTTATAAAGTGAGACTTTAGATGAGTTCTATGCGAGATTGTCCGATATTGTGAATTCATGTTTTAATTTGGGAGATAAGATACTCGACAACCGTGTTGTAAAGAAAATTTTAAGGTCATTACCCGATAGATGTATTCCAAAGGTGACCGTTTGAAATTATTTAGGCACTTTAGACTCTACAAAACTTGAGTAGCTTATAGGTGACTTATAAACCTATGAACTTAATATGTTTCCCTCCGAGGATGAGAAGAAGAAAGATAAGGGCATAACTTTGAAAGCTCGAAAAGAGGAACATCGATTTCGAATGATGAGTTTGAGATTGACTCGGAAGATATGGCTTTGTTTGTTAAGAAGTTTAGAAAATTTCTTAAGATTAATAAAAGAGAAACTTAAAAATGATTATAAGAAGTTAGAGAAGTTTAAGCATAATAAAGTCGAGAAATTCCCTAAAAGTAGTAATGAAGATCTTAATAGGGATGAGTCAAATATATGTTATGGTTGTGAGGGTTATGTTCATAGGGAATTCGAGTGTCCCACTAAACTAAGGAAGGAGGGAAAGAGACTGATTTCATATAATACCACCCTTAGTGATAGTGAACCGGAATAGGGACCCAATTCCCCCCCCCCCCCCCCCCCCCAATTGAGCACAATTTTACCACGTTCATGGATAGTTATATGTGCGATAGTGAAAATCTTCCGTTGAGGATAACTTAATATATGACACTTATGAGGCCATTATTTGTGAATCCCATGAGTTTGATGGTAAAGAGAGTGGAGAAGAGAGTGATAATGAATAATAGGAGGAGGAGGAGAGTGAACTTCAAGTAGTATTTTGTGAGTTGTATGAGGAGTCGTTGAAATTAAAAATGGCAAACTTGAAGTTAGAAGAAAAAAATGAGAGAATGTGCCATAAATAATGATGAATATATTTGAATTGATGATCTTAAGGCACGTGAGAGAACTCTTCGTGAGAAGTTAGAGTACGTTAAAGGTGAAAAAGATAGTATTAGAGGTTTATGGAGGCTATGAAGAAAGAGCTTCTCAAGTTTGAAGCGAGTAGGTGTTTACTTGAGTCTAGAATAGTGGAACTTAAAGAAAAGTTGAAAGACTCGAGTCGGGTCAAATTTGATTTGGAGTGTAGGTCGGAGAAATTATTTAAAATCTTAGGCACCGTCAGAATTAAAGATGACATGTGTGGTATTGGCTTAGATACTCAAAATGCTTTCGCTAATAAAGCCAAAATCATGATTTTGAGAGAATCATTTAGGAACACTAGAAAAGATCAATCCTTAGGTAATACTTCACTCCATTTTTTCACTTGCACACATTGTGATTGGAAGGGGAACCTTAAGAAGTTTTGTTTTTATCTAAGAAATGGTCCTAGAAAGTTCAAGGGTAGAATCGCTAAGCTAACCAAATCCTGAGAGCATCGTGTTTCACTCATATGGGTTAGGAGATCCTATTTGGAGGCTTTACATGATAGAGTTTATGATTCTCATTTATTTGCACATGATTCCTCCCTTGCAAAATCTAAAGGTTGATTATGTTAGTTTTGTTTACATATACTAGCTTTTGTGCTTCATGATAGATTTTTTCTAGTTGTATGTTTGTTTGTCATATTCTAGTCTATACTTGATTATATAAATTGTGCTAGAATTATGATTGGTGTATCTTTTGTATTTTATTTTTTTATTTGGTCTAATTTAAAAAAAAACTAAAATTAAAATGCAAAAAGATTTTATGTGTCTTTTGAGTTAATTTTTTTTGTTTTTGGTGATTGTTTAAAAATTTTGAAAAACTCAAAACGATTTTTTTGCGTATTTTAATTTTACACATTTTATGTGGCATATACACGTGTTTGAATCCAATTTCATTTTCTGTTTCTATGTGCCAGAACTTTTGGTTATGAATTTCAATTCTTAAAATGATCTTTATCATGCTTGTATGGAGAAGTTTGATTTTGAGTTGCTTTATGGATTATCTTTTATATAATTCTCTCACACATGCACGAGCTCTTTGAACGTTAACTCCACATGTAAATTTGAGCTAAGTGAGATGTTCTCCTATCAAATTTGTCATTTACATATTTTTATGACTACGGAGGATTTGTTCATGTAAGAACTATTTCACGTGAGATTTATTTGGACTGTATAAAAAATGTGAGGGGGCACGGAAAAGGCCTATAAAAAGTGTGGCATTAATAATAAAAAATATATGCCAAGGCCTATAGTTTATTGTTTGAAAGGGCCTAAAAAATTATGGCATTAAATAAAAAGAGATAGGGTCAATATAAGTTTAGTTGGTTATGTTCACTCAAAAGAAAAGAAAATAATCATAAATCATGAGGGAGATTGAATGGATATATCAACGAGCTTGAATAATGACAATGTATCCTAGTTATGTTTATTTTGTCATGACTCTATTGGTTTGTAGAATCATTAAAATGCTAGGCTTGTGTGCATTGCGTATATTTGTTCTTTGAGTTCACTTTCTATCGTCACATGAGGCTAAATCTAAGTTGATAGAGTTTTACATTCAAATAGAACTCCTTGAACAAATCTTAAGTGACTGAGTCATTAATATTTTGTCTCTAGTTCACGACCATTCACTCCGTTTACCACATGGTTATTTAGATACATTTATGCCGCATGAATGTGGAAAACTTATTATATTTTGTGTCTTATGTGGTGTTTATACCTATATATATGTGCTTGTACGTCATTGGTATCTTTTGAGTATATATATGGTATATTTCTTTACGAGTCTTTACCTTTTCATCTACTCCATATATGCTTTATTGCAATTTTTCTTTGATACCCATGCTTATATTAGTACATGCTAATTGGTATCCTTTTTTATTCTATCGCATCGTTGTTAGTATCTATTAATCTTTATGTGGATTATTTGCTCATTTGTTGCCATGTTGCGTTACTGTTCTTGTTACTCTATACACCATTTCACGATATTCCTGGTTTTTCATTATGCTTATCCCATGTTACATTTAAGGGGCGAATTGTTTTCATCAGGGAGAAATGGGTTATTTTATGCATGTTTAACTTTGTCTATTCCTGAACAAAAAAGGGGAGAAATGGTATCTAAACCTTATTTTAATTTGGGGAGATCTATCTTAGGGGGAAGCGTGCAGCTTTCTTCGGCAAAACATGTTAGACAAAGGGGGAGGATTTAATAATGGACTTTATATTGTTATATTCCCTATGTGTTTGATGTTGTGTTTAAGTGTGCATGTTTTCATCCTAGCGAAAACAATTTAAAGCAATCAAAGCCTATCTTCCCTTATATCTGTCAAGCATCTGTAATTTTTTATTTTTTGGTGGGATTGTGTCTTTTTAGATGAGTTTGACAGCCCATAGGATTTTTATTTGGGTTTTATCCTGGAATAGACAAAGGGGGAGATTTTTAAGGACAAATTTCCAATTGAGTTAATTTGTTAGTGTTGGCTTAATTCCGAAGAAAACTAATTGAATCATAGGATAGAAGTTTGTAGTGTCATTTCAAGCCTATTACGATTTAGTTGAAGAGGTAGTGTCCAAGTCGAAAGTGAAGAATCATCAGTGCCAGTTTTTGTGCCATCTTTATTATCATCAATATTTCAATTTGTCTAAAGTCTCTAAAGGCACGAATGCATTTAATATATATAGAGACCAAGGGATTTTTATGGGTGTCTTTTTTATAAAACTTTTGTCAGAACGACTTTATATTTTTTCTCAAAAAAACATTTTAACACTTGTCATAAAAGTTTTTGTTCTTTAAAAGGATTTTTTTTTCTAAAAAGTCATTCAAATGAAACTAGGATCTCCTTCGAATGAGATTCCCAGGTCATTCGAAGGAACATTTTAACAAGATTTTTTTCTATTTCTTTGTTTTCTAGTTATAAATGTCGTTAGAGCGACATCGTTCGAATGAACTGGTTTGAACAAGATTCTACGTGTTTTATCTGTTTTTTCATTAGTAAGTCATTTGAACATAGTCATTCGAACGAAATCTAAAAGTCGTTCGAACGTTCGGGAAATTTTTTCATCAGTTTTTTTAAATTACAAGATATTCTCTTGATACCACAATTTTTTAATTCACAAATGGGATGGTTCACACAATATATCAAATTTTTTAATTCTTTCAAAATTAATAAATTTTAATTTCTTCAAAATTTAAATAAAGTTAAACTAAACAAATATTTAAATTTCCACTTAAACAAGAATTAATTCAAGTTCTAACTTTGCCAAACAAACCAAGCATGAATGTTTTCAAATTAAATCAGTTGACTTAAAATGAACTAAATTTACCAAAATTTAAATTAACACCAATTTATGCAAAAGTTGTGATTAAACCAAATTATATCTTTTTATACCTAAGCACGCATCTAGGTAACTTTTGCAAGATAAAATAAACACAAACCACAAGACCGCGATGTACGAGGAAAACCTACAACGGGAGAAACCTCGGATGGCCCAACCACCAGTCCACTAAGTATGGTTTTACAAAAGACATGATAAAAGACTTACTTTGTCGACTTGACTCCCTCTCAAGCCTTGAAGCTTCTTCGTTCTTCTACCTTCGCCTAGTTGACAACTCTGAAATCTACCGTCGTCTCGGAATCAACCAATGGGGCACAACTACCTTCAACCACACACGAAGCCTTTCTCCATATGCATAGCACGAATAAACAAATGAAATCCTCCGTAGGAAACTATCTCCTTTTTGGGGTAAAGATTGAAACCCGGTGCCAAGAAGATGATCTCATATATATATATTGGAACTTGGATCAAAGTAAACTATATGTGTGCAAACGTATTTTTGTGTAAAGATTAAATCATTTTATTTCACAAAAACAAAGAGACTTTTTGGTTAAGGGTTTTTCTCTCTAAAGACCTTGGAAATTATGAAAAAAGTCTTGTGAAAAAATTGTGTTCCCGCACTATTAAGATCTGGTAAAAAGAAAGTGGGGAAGTGGGACGTTACAAAAAAAACTTATGAAAAAACTGTCCGGTCATTCGAACGACTTTTAGATGTCCTTCGAACGACTTTGTTCAAACAACCTACTAACGAGAAAATAAATAAAATGTGTATATTCTCATTCAAACCAGTTCGTTCGAACGATGTCAATCTAACGGAATTTCTAATGAGAAAATAGAGAAATAGAAACGAATCTCGTTAGAATGTTCATTCTCACAACTTGGGAATCTCGTTATGCTTAGTTGGAATTTCACTGAGTTAGGTTTGGCTTGATCATAAGAGATTAAAATTCCAGTTCTAGTGCAATTAAACAGTTCATAACTTGGATATGGAGTTGACATCCTATCGGTATGATTACGTGTGCAGTCCTGGTGGTTTATCTTAAATTGTGGGAATATATATAATGGTTTAAGAACTTTTACGATAATTTAAAAGAGTATTGCGACTGTTACATTGAAGAATTCATTGAACAATATAACTTGTGAGATATAAGTCAAAGGGTTTTCTTGATTAGAATTAGGTAATTTCAAACCATTTTCAAAGGGTGCATACATACTTAGTCTCGAGAGTTATGAGGATTAAAATTGTTACATAATTATTGCTTTTACGGTATTGGGGAAGATTTAATTTTTAATCGAATCTCAGTCTCCTCAGATTGGGAAATCATTGTGTGAGTAGGTCTGAGATCATAATTCGGAGGAATCCGCGTCCATGAGATATCTTTAATTGTGATACCCCCTTAATAGACTTATATGTTTTATTTCCATAAGTGAAACCCGACTCATGGATTATTTTATAATCTAGTGGAGTAATAAATAAGTTAAGTCTAAGAATCAAGGAATTTATTAGATATTGGTTAAAACCGATTAGTGAAAAATTTATTTGACTAAACGGGTATTGGACACTTAACGCGAAGAATAAAATTATGTATCATTATCAAATTTGAAAATAAGACTTATTTATTTTTAGTGATTTAGAGATATTTAATTGGCGTGGAGTCATGAATATTTAGTGAAACTAATCGTGATTAAATAAATAAAGAAAGTAATTACTGTAATTATAATAGGAGTTTTCGAGTATTTTTTGGAAGCTAATTTAGTTATTAGTCTTGGGCCCTTATTATAGTCCAATACTTAAGTAGTAGGTTAGAAACACCCTGGAAGCCCAGTTTGGCTAAGTTCATAACTTATACCTATTTATATTGGTGTAAGATAGGGTTTTGGGTTAATGATCCATTATGGAGGGTCAGAGAAGGAGTGGAAAATCACTATACATATTTTTATGAAGGGGAGAGGGGAGAGAATATGATTTATCTCATATTTCTCCATGTATTCATCTCAAAGAATGCCCACACACAAGACTTAATTTGAGTGGATCATATATGTAGGGGTTATTGACCCATAAAAATGATGGAATTACAGAATGCCTCAGAAAGATTATGAGTGAAAAAATAATAACAACACTATACACATGGTTCGGACATGAGGTCAACCTACATTCATGGGGAAAAGGAGAGATAATGGTTTATAACTTTTAAAAGGATGGTAATAGTTGTAGTGCTAGGGATGCTAGCTGAGAGTCCAAGTTATCACGTATAAGATATAATGTCCTTTAATGTGATATAGATTGTCCTTCTTTATAGACTTAGGTGTCCTACATTCTTAGACCTCTTGGTGTCTATCTTGATCGAGTTAAAGAGTCCCGCCGGTGACGGTATCTGGTTTATTGATATGATCCCCGAGGTTTGTTTATATCTCTTTAAGATTCGTGTTTTTTTTATCCCATTCACCCGCCATGTGCCTCTCACATGGATTTCCTCATGTTCGACCACGTGATTACTATTTGGTCATACGCCCCTCAATTTCCTTTAAGGTAAGGGTGATCAATCATTCATACAGGTCGGCCTTACCTTGTTTGTAATCTTTGTGGCATGCGTGACGCACGTTTAAACCAGTGCTATGTTTTACATGTGGGGCGTGGGGAATATCAATCATTATCGTTACAATGATTTCGCACATGTTTATCTCTTAGGGATAAACGTCCAGCGTTATTACCCAGAGCAATGACGATGCATGGGCTCATAGCGTAGCGACCCAAGCTCTTTTTAACCGTGATTGAGATGATGGGATCAGCAGAAGGTATAAGGCTTTTCTACGCCTTATACCTTAGCATTTTACTTTTGCTATGGTATTTTTCTCTCAAACTCTTTTATATATTTATTTGTTCTTATTTATCTTCTTTCTTTCCATGTCTAGGCACATAAGGAATTATGAAGTCTCAACTACCAACGATTTCCATGGATTCTATAGTTAATATGGAATTCCTGATACCGTTCACCTGATGGTTTCCCCACATGAAGAAGACATCCTTGATCTTCCCTTTAGGTAGGTTGCTTCTCTAGCGGACGACATATTAAAAGGGGGAGTTTGTTTTCCCCTTAACCTATTATTGGTTAGGGTGTTTTGTTATTATAAAAAACTCCCTGTCTAAGAAAAAGCTAGTTTCTACTGGATTGTGATAGGAAAAGTGGAAATTAACTATTTTTATGGGACCATTATTTATCTTAAGGAAATTAGGTACTGGTATAACTTGGGATCTTCCCCAAGCCCGGACTGCACCATTTCCAGGCTAGGGACAAGTCTTGCAACCTAGTCATCTATTTTCCCAAATCACAAAAGGACACAGAGAAAAATGTCCTTGTAGTTTTATGAGAATTTATATAGTGAGGGCTACGACGAGCTTAGAGTCCCTGCAACAAAGGGGGCACCTGGTAGGTCGCCTAAAACCGTTCGAACTCACTTTTTACCACAGATCACTTTCTGAACACTAAACCATCAGATTACCAAGTTAATCTTTCTATTTTAGAAAAGGTTTGGATACGGCCGACCCCTCCTGGAGTTCGTTCCCACTAAAGAGCTGGCAACATACTACTGGGCTACAACCCTAGTTGCCCCTCACTTACTAACTTCATATCCATCCCAGATGTCGAAGTCACTGATCATACTGTAAAGCCCTAGCCTAGATTTAAGTCACCATCATGTCAACCCTCATCGAGTAGAGGAGTTAAAGGGGGAGGGGTAAATTCCAATTCAATTATTTAAGAAAAACCTTTTAAATGTACCATTTTACAAGGATTAAATTACCCGTTTTAGTTTGAGAAACAAGTGATAACTATAAGTAGTTAGGTTAGTTAACAAGGTTTATTTATGAAAATTCGTTGAGTCCATCAGTGCTTAATAAATAAGAAGTGAATCGTGATTATTCTTATATTATTACATCACTTGACCAAGGAATCGAATAAAACGATTTAAAATATTCTAAATCCAATATTTTCAAAGATAGTTTTAAATAAAATGATAGAGCTTCTAACAATGATTATTAATCTCAGGGGCCTTACAAGCGTCCTTTCTAACGTCCCTACTTGATGTTACTGGGGTAGGGTCGGAGGTTTTAACATAAAAAGCAGATGTGAGCGAACGCTCAGCAGGGGGGAGGGGAAATACTAAGTTATACATTTTTTACAAAAATACTATACATATAACATGTAATTTAAACAATTACGAAATCGTTTAATAATTTAGCTAGTATTAATAAAACTACCATGCAATGCACCCGAGCGATATGTTCATACTCACATTTAACCATTTCATACCACCAATTACTAGATCTAGAGACTATTTAATCATAATTTATTCCTTACTCTCAATTTTGCCCCTTTCGTTAGATTGTCTTATTTATATTTATTAAGCACAACCACATTAAATTTTTTCCTTTCCATTATCTTTCTAAGAATCCTTCAATAACCGCATACTTTAATGAGCTCTATATCGCTGGCTATACTACCATATGCCCTGGCTAGTGATTTTAAGTCTTTCACCCTAGGGCCTCGTCCCTTATTAATTATTTCCCGGTATCATTCGAGTCCATATTAATGTGTTTTAATATTTTTACCAATGTCCGCATTATTCCTTTATTTTCAATATTCTCATGTCCTTTCATTCCTTTATCCGTTTTTCACAAAACTGACCAATAAGGTCAAATGAGGAAGCCCAACTACCAAGACCCTCTAATTTTATCAAAATCACCTTTTTACCCTTTATTTACCAAAACCTTGTGAATAATATATTTCTTTCATTATGGTATTATAAATCGTCATTTTATGTTCAAAATCACATTTCATGATTTTATGTCCAAAAAACATACACTATCATTTTTCTCCAAGAAAATTTTATTTATTTTTATTTCTTTTCAAGGAACATATTTAATGTCATAACGATCATTTTTTACAAAATATCCCTCTTACCCATGTACCCAAATGTTGCATTAAATATCATTTCTTCTTTATTTTACCATGATTTTACAGCGCACTTAAGGCTGATTTTTTCAACTTCTTTATTTCATCAAGAAACCCATTTTTAATTCCACATACCATGTCTATAAGTCTTTATTTAACACACTACAATATGTTAAGCATTTTAGGAGGATTTCAAGCCTAAAACCCCTTAAATATGCAACTAAAGACGATGTTAACATGGTAATACATTTCCATGCTTATTTCCTCATTTTTTCAAGATTAAAATACCATTTGTTCATCAAAAGCCATTTTAAATTAGTTTTCTCAAAAATCTTTTTTTTTTGTAATGAAAACCTTTAAATAGATATACTAGAAAATATTTTTTAAAATTAAATCCTTCTAGTATGCAACCTAATATCTTTTAATCTTGAAAACACTTAGAAAAAAACCCTACCTTTGATTTGAAGAGAAAAAACTAAGGGGATGACTTGAAATCTCCTAAAAGCTCCAAAGCTATAAGAAATCTCCAACTTCTTCAAGAGGGACATAACAAGGGATTCTTTTACCTAACTTCTTCCTTAACTAGGCTTGACATGGGTGTATTTAGCCTTAGAATAGCTTGGAAAATACTTGGGATGGAAGGGAAAACCTTGAAAATGGGTGAGGTATGGGAGAGTGTAGCGTTAGAGAGAGAGAGAGAGCGCTCCCAAAATCTAATGGAAATGACATCTCCAACCCCTCACCTCTATTTAAACACACAAACACTTAATCCAATAACCAAAGGTTAAACCCACATTTTGATCCGATTCGCTGAGAGCTCGACAGCTTAGTAAATGCAGCGATCTTCGTCGCAACCGCACACTAAAATGTCTGGAAACGTCTGATTTTCTTCTTGTCGTTCAAATGACTTGGATCTAGTTCGAACGAGAGTTCTAACAATATACTAATGAGGGTGAAACGTAAGTTAAAAAGGGTGAAGGAACCGACCTCGTTCGAACGTGAAACTACCGTCGTTCGAGCTACAATGCACCTTATTTAAATGAGGGCGTTCCAATGAGATTCTAGAGAATGATGGAAATCAAACAAGTCCAAGGCGTTAGAAGGTCATTTGAACCTCGTTTGAATGACATCCTTTATCATTCGAATGATGTGGAAACTCATTTGAATGATGACTAAATTTTTGTATCTCAACTTTAGGCCAATAAATCCTTAATTGAAATATCACAAAGGCCACAAGGATTGCTCAAACTTTATGTCCATTCATTAAATACAGTTCATGGCCTAAGGGCATACAAATTACAAGGACCGAAGTACAAATCTCGATCACGGGTGTTACATTCTCCTCTCTTTAGGAGATTTTGTCCCCAAAATAAGAACAACTAAGCTTAGAATAGAGTTACAGGTGCTTCTCGTGCATTTTCGATTCACGCTCCCAAGTCAAACACTCAACTCCTTGGAATTCACAAAGAACCTTCACCAATGGAATTACCATATTACGTAACACTTTTTCCTCACAGTTTAGGATTTACACAGGTCACGTGGTTCCAATCGATGACATGTCGGGAATCATGAAGATACTTCTTCAATATAGAAATATGGAACATATTATGAAATCGGGATAACTGGATGAGTAGCGCCAAGTGATACGATACATCTCCAAACCATCATTGAATACGTCAATTATCGCTAACCTTCAATAACACATGATTACCTACCTCAAACTCCATAGGTATCCGTCGATTATCGGCGTAATTCTTCTACCGACTTTGAGCCGTCATGAGCCTTTGTCGAATTACTCAAACTTTAAAAATCATTTCTCTGATCAAATTAGAATTGATGACATTCTTCTCACCCCCTTCTGCCCAAAAAACTAGAGAGTGACATGTCCTCCCATAAATAGCTTCATAGGCAGCCATTTTGATGCTTGCCTGATAATTATTATTGTAGGAAAACTCTAAAAGATAGAGATTCTCCACTTAACTACCCTGAAAATCAAATATGCAAGCTCTTAACATGTCCTCCAAGATATGGATGTTTTGTTTTGACTAACCATCTGTCTCTGTGTGATATGTTGTATTCATGCTCAATTCGGTGCCAAAATTCCTGGTGGAACTTATTCCAAAGCTGGGACACAAATCGGTGATCCCTTTCCTAGACAATCGAGAGTGTAACACCATGAAGTCAGACTATCTCCCGAACATACAATTTTGCTACCTTAGCCACTTTGTCCGTGACCTTAATTGGTAAGAAGTGTGTGGATTTCATGAGTCGATACACAATAACACTCTTTGTGTAGTAAGGTTGTGGCAAAGTCGATAGTGGTATGCTCATACTTCGACTGAGCTACAGGTAGTGGTTGCAATGACCTTACCGACCTCCTATGTCCTGCCTTCACCTGCTGGCATGTGTAGAACTTGGCTACATATGTCTCCACATTCTTCTTCATATCAAACCACCCAAAGTCTCTCCACAGGTCTTTTTACACCTTCATAGCACCTGGATGTATCCTGAAATGTGAGTGATGGGATTCCACCTTCACTTTATCCTGAAGCTCATGAATCATTGAGACAATCAACCTATCATTGTTCCATACAACACTATCCTTATCCACGGTATATGTGTCGAACACTTCATCGTTCTAAATACGATCACGATAATGTACGAACTCAGGATCATATGACTGGGTGTCTATGACTTTCTACTAAATGAATGTCCTAGCCACCACCCTAAAGGTATGCCCTATCATAATCCCGCTGGACATGTAGGTCAAAATTTTGTAGTTCACTGAACATCTTTTCTCGGTGACACTTCATCGCTTCCAAAGTAAGGCTAGACTTTTGACTAAGATCATGGTCCAGCACATTGACTTTATCGGGATGATACTCTAAGGAAAAGTCGTGGTCTTCCACCAATTAAATCCATCTTCTCTAAAGAAGATAAAGGTCACATTATATGAAAATATACAGAAGGCTCTTATGATCAGAAAATATCTAAAATCATTCCCCGTATAGGTAGTACCTCTAGCTCTTAAGTGCGAACACCACGACAGCTAACTCCAAGTCATGGATGGGGTCATTCCTCTTATGCACCTTTGGCCGACAGGATGCATAAGTGACTACCTAATCATTTTATATCAATATCGTATCGAGTCGTGACCTAAAAGCATCACAATACACGGTGTAACCCTTGCCATACTCTAGAAGGATAAGAATGGGTGTAGAAGTCAACCTAACCTTTAACTCCTGAAAGGAAGACTCATAGTCCTCGGATCACTCAAAGTGAACATCTTTCGGAGTCAATATGGTCAAGGGAAATAACAACCTCGGGAAGTCTTGTACAAACCTATAATAGTAACCGTACAAACCTTAGAAAGTGGGCACATTTATGACTATCTTCGGCCTATCTTATCTCCAAATGACCTCAACCTTGTAAGGGTTAATGAAAATGCCCTTACCAAAAACCACATGGCCAAGTAACTTGACCTTATCAATCCAAAATTCACACTTGATGAATTTGGTGTAAAACTTGTTCTCCCTAAGCACTTACAACGTCGTGCGAAGGTTCTCCTCGTGGTCCACATTCAATGCCAAATATACCAGTATATCATCTATAAATACCACTAAAAATCGGTATTAGTAAGGGCAATAGATGTGATTTATCAAATCCATGAACATCGCTGAGGTTTTCATCAAACCAAAGGGCATCAGTAAAAACTCATAGTGCCCATACCGAGTTCAAAAACGTTGTATAAATAATGCCCTCCTCTGTGAAATGCAACTACTAGTAAATGAATCAGAGGTCAATCTTAAAAAATCTAACCGCCTTATGCAACTTTCGAACAAATCATCAATATGGGGCATAGGTAACTTATCCTCCACTATCACCAAATTCAACTATCGATAATCGATGAAAAGCTATAGGGAGTAATACTTTTTCATGGTAAAGAGGACTGGATCTCCCCAAGGGGACACACTAGGTCGAATAAACCCCTTGTTGGTCAACTCCTCCAACTGAACCCTTAGCTCCTGTAATTCCACTAGAGCCATTATGTGAGGTGGTATATAGATAGGCGAGACGCCCTGATGCACCTCTATGAAAAGTCACCTCTCTATGTGGGGGTAAACAGAAAAATCATTTAGGAACACATCGGGAAACTCCCACACTACCGGGTAATCTAATAACATACCATCCGACTCGTTCTGAGCCACCATACTATCCATCCAATTGAAGTATTGTTTCTTGTCATACACGATGGATAAATTATAAGGATAACCAATTTCCTCCTCGCTACTGAAATGATAGTGAGACCTGTCTAGAAGAGATACTGAGACACTATGTCAACGGCATTAAATGGAAACATCAAAACACGATAAGCAATCCATATTGAGGATCACCTCAAACCTATCCATTTCCATGAGAATTAATTCATACTCCAGAACATAACCTCCAGTTATAACAACACAACTACGATAAACCTTATCAAGAATTATACCGCCGCCGATCGAAAGTCTTATGAAGATAGGAGGGTAAAAATAATATACCTCTAATCCCAAACTGAATGATAAAGAGATTGAGATAAACAAATACAATGAGCTTGAATCGAAAAGTGCCTTTACCCATGTGCTGAATAAGATAATCATACTTTCTATCACGGATGGATCACCGAAAGGGGCTACAAATTGTGACATGGTATAGGCGCGTCCAGGATTAAACTCGTTGATCTAGATGTAGGGCAACTAACCTGGACCGTGACTCCTCTACCCCTGGCTAGGATGTGAATCGTCCATTTTATGCCTCATCGACTGATGATACCCCGAGGAAAACTGTTGCTACTACTGCTGGGTGGGGCATGTGTAGCTAGAACTTCTGTCTGGTATATAGTTGACAGCCTGCTGACTGCCCTATTGATTACCCAAAACCCTCTGTGAAAAATCCCTCTTGAAGTGACTGGGGGACCCATACGCAAAATAATTCCTCTCAGTAGGGGCCATAGGACTCTGGCCACTGGTACACTGTGTGCATCTTGAACCAACCCATATAGTGGCGTTTAGCTTCGTAGAGAAGCCTCGAGCTCTAATCTTGGACATCTTGTGTCAATTTCCATGGCACCCATTAGGCTCCCTCTTCTTCTCCCTAATGGCCTTGCCATCCTCTACCTCTAACTCTAGCATAATGGCCTTATTCACCGTATTTATAAAGTTTAGAAGATCCAAACTAGCCATGATACGCCAAATATCAAGGTTAAGGCCCTTGACAAACAACCTTGTATTTTCTTCCTCATCCTTTTGCACTACATCCATGTACTTGCAAAAACTCTCAAATCTGAGATGGTACTTATTCACCGATGTCTTCCCCTGAATCAGATGAAGGAATTCATCTTATTGGCATCCTTAAATGCGTGGGGAAAGTATCGGTCTAGAAATGCTATAATGAAACTATCCTAGTTTATAGTCTCTGCTACATTGGCGAAGTAGGTGCTCCACTAGCGTTGTGCCTGCTCCATGATCAAGAAGTTTGCTATCTTGACTTTGGACCAACTAGCACATCAAGAATCTTCATAACCTGAGTGACCTAATCAAACCACTCCTCAGCGACGAAACCAACTTCTCGGTTAAAAGTGGGTGGGTGAATCTTCTTGAACTCCTTCAAAATAGAGGCTGAAGTAGTGCTCTCAATCGTTCCACTAAGGTTGGCCCTCTATTGCTACGAGAGAGTCTACAAGCTGACATACGACCTTCTCCATACATATAAGCTCACTATACCCCGAGTTACTAGCTCCACCCTAATGTATAGTCATATACACAATAAAGGAGAGCTCAATACGCAATGATACAAAACGAAAGCTATTAACTTAGAACAGTAACTAAAGAGGTAACTATAATGAAAATGTATAAAGAAATCGTACTAAGAAAGCATAAACACTATGTCATACCCGAGAATCCTATTACTCTAATACTATTTGTAACACTCCGACTTGGATTTTGGTCACCATCTGGTTAGCTCGCACCAAGTCGAGGAGTTAAATGGGGATGAGGAAATTCCAATTCTATTATTTAAGTAAAACCCTTTATGTTCACCATTTTATAAGGATTAATTTACTGGTTTTAGTTTGAGAAACAAGTGATCACTTTAAGTACTTAGGTTAGTTAACAAGGTTTATTTATAAACATCTGTTGAGTCCAATGCTTAATAGATAAGAAATAACCCATGATTATCCCCATATTATTACATTACATGGACAAGAGCCCGAATAAAATGATTAAATATATTTCAAATACAATATTTTCAAAGACAGTTTTAAATATAATGAAAGAGTTTTTAACGAAAATTATTACCCTTAGGGTCCTTACCAATGTCCTTGCCAACGTCCCTATTCGATGTACTTAGGGTGGGAGTGGGGGTTTTAATATGAAAAGTAGGGGTGAGAGAATGCTCTCCAAGGTGGGAAACACTAAGCTATATGTTTTTAACGAAAATACTATTCATATAATATGTATTTTAAACAATTTTATAAACATTTAATAATTTAGCTAGTATTAATCCAACTACCATGCAATGCACCCGAGCAATGTGTTCATATTCACACTTAACCATTTCAAACCACCCTTTATCGGGTCTAGAGACTATTTAATCATATCTTATTCCTTAGTCTCAATATTTCCCCATTAGTTAGGTTGTCTTATTTATATTCATTAAGAAAAACAAAGTTCATGTTTTTCCTTTCCAATATCTTTCTTGGAATCCTCTAATAACCGCATACTTTAACGGGCTCTAAACCATCGACTATCCTATCGTATGCTTTGACCAGTGATTTTAGGTCTTTCAATCTAGAACTCCGGGCCTTTTTTAATAATTTTTTGATCTCAAACGAGCCCTTATTATTGTGTTTTAATATTTTTACCAATGTCCACATTATTCCTTTACTTTCAACATTATCATGCCATTCTATTCATTTATTCGTTTTACACAAAACCGACCGATAAAGTCAAATGAGGAAGTCCAATTAATAGGATCCTATAATTTTATCAAAATTAACGTCTTACCCTTCATTTACCGAAACCTTGTGAAAAAAAAATATTTCTTTCAGTATGGCATTATAAACCGTCATTTTATATTCAAACCCACCTTTCATGATTTTATGTCCAAAAATCACACATTATCCTTTTTCTCCAATAAAATCCCATTTATTTATATTTCTTTTCAAGAAACATATTTAATGTCATATGGACCATTTTTTTACAAAATGTCCCTCTTGCCCTTATACCCAAATGTTAAATAAAATATCATTTCTTCTTCATTTTACCGTGACTTTACAATACACTTAGGGCTGATTTTTCCAACTTCTTTATTTCATCAAGAAACCCATTTATAATTCCACATATCATGTCTATAAGTGCTTATTTAACATACTACAACATTTTATGCATTTTTTGGAGGATTTCAAGCCTAGAAATCCTTAAATATGCAACTAAATATGATGTTAACATGGGAATACATTTCCAAGCTTATTTCCTCATTTTTTGAAGACTAAAATACCATTTATTCATTAAAAGCCATTTTAACTTAGTTTTATCAAAATTCTTTTTTTGTAAGAAAACCTTTGAATAGACATACTAGAAAATATTTTTACAACTTGAACCCTTCTAGCATGCAGCATAATAGCTTTTCATCTTGAAAACACTTGCGGAGGAAAAGCCTACATTGGATATGAAGAGAAGAAATTAAGGGGATGAATTGAAAGATCCTAGAAACTCCAAAGTTCCAAGAAAGCTCTAACTTCTTCAAGAGAGATCCAACAATGGATTCTTTTACCTAACTTCCTACTCAGCCAGGCTTGAAATGGGTGTCTTTAGACTTGGAATATCTTGGAAAATACTTGGTATGGAAGGGGAAACCTTAAAAATGGTGGAAAATGGGTTAGGATTAGGAAAGTGTAGCTTTAGAAAGAGAAAGCTCCAAAAATTTGATGGAAATGGCCTATCCAACCCCCTCACCTCTATTTAAAACCCACCAACACTACCCATTAATCAAGGGTTAAACCCACATTCTGATCTAAGTCGCTGAGATCTCGAAAACTTAGTAAATCTAACGATCCTCGTCACAATAGCACATTAAAATAAGAAAATAAGTCTAATTTTCGTTCGGTCATTCGAACGACTTGGACCTCATTCGAACGTGATCCCCTCTTATTAAAATGAGAGTTAAAATGAGATACCAATGAGGGTGAAATATAGGATAAAGGGGCGAAGGAACCCGACTCTTTTGAATGGGAAACTACCCCTCATTCAAACGACAACGCATCTCGTTCGAACGAGGGCTTTCCAACAAGATTTTAGATCACGATGGAAATCGAACAGTTCCTATTCATTAGAACGTTCAAACGGTAGCCTTTCTCATTCGAACGATGAGGGCAACTATTTTGAACGACAGTTAAATTTTGACATCTCAACTTTAGGACATTAAATACCCAATTTAAATTTCACAAATGCCACTAGGATATCTCAAACTTTATGTCCATTCATTAAATACAGTTAATGGCCCAATGCCATATAAATTATAAGGACCAAAGTACAAATCTCGGGCACGAGTGTTACACATATCATAATCGACGATGATTCCATGTCAACTACCACCCCAGTTTTCAACCAGGCCTATATAGGGGTTTACATTGGGTAATCTCCCCTATACGTAATCCCAACAAACTCTGATTCTAATCAGGGAGAGGAATAAGAGGAAGAGGAACTTGAAAACTTCTTGGACGATCTTGCTACACTCTTATCTATGAAGGTAGTATATCCGATTGTCCTTGGGAAAAAAGAGTCATCGAAGAGGAATTCACCTTTCAAGACATCTTATTCCCACTGTTTACGTTCGGCCTTAAAGAAATATGTAACCAATTAAGGAGACTGGTTGACTTAGTGACTGCTAGGGATAATTTGAAGAAATAATTGACTACTAGCACACAGGCCGACTAATGAGCATCGAATGAAGAATATTAATTCTCTAAAGGAGAAATAATCCCTTGAGATAACCAACATGCGAAAGCCAAACACGACAAAAAGATAAAGACTGACAAGATGCCAATCACGGTGGTTCTAAAATGCCATCCCCCCATTCCCACCTACCGATCATAATCAATGAGTCCGAGCATAGGAAAAGGGTCCGATAAAAGACCCCACCCCCTTAAATAAGACTTAATTGGTGATGGGAAATATCCTTTTATGAGGGGAAGGATCCAGTAATAAAGGTCGATTCGGCCTACAGGGATGTGAAGGTGACCTTCTTTGTTACCCACACAACTATGCTACAATCTGATATGGCAGATTTAATGGGCTTTACTCTGGAATGACTCCACAAAGATGGACTTTGTCACACTTTGTTGGTAAGTTTATACATTTTTTATTTGGTCAATTTACACAAAGGATTTTACTTTTTCCTTTTTTGGTGCAAAGCATATAAGTTCAATAAGAGCTCACTGGCCAAGCTAACTACTACTGAAAGGCATTGGAGTCCTCTTCCAAGGAAAATATAACCCTTAAGGGTGAGATCGGTAAACAGACCATGGACTATGAGGACATGGCGAAGAAGATTAAGAAGGAGACCAGTGCCAAGATGAAGGCGGTGGAAGAGGCCAAGGAAATTTAAAATGAGCTCAGATGGGAGGATTCTGAGTTGTCTAAACTGAATACCTCTCATAAGTGAGCCATTCAAGAAAAACTCATCCTTCGAAGGATGAAGTCTCTAATGGAGAAGACTGGGGAGGCCGATCTATAATAGTCCTATAATCAAGGCTATGAAGTGGTGGTCCAGGAGGTCATCGCCTAGTTGGATTATTATGAATCTGTTGCCATCAATAAAGACTAGGTGGCCGATTTGTAACGGGGCAATATTGGAGAGGTCGATTATTCCTACGCTGAGCATCATCCCCTATCCAATCCTTTGAAAGATCTGCCTGGAGACACTTCAGTCCCGACTTCAATCGATCTCATGCCCCTGTTGCTGAAGGGATCCCGACTGGGTCAACTGAAGTAGCAGGTGACCAGTCTTTAGAAGATTTTTTTAGCTTTTATGTATTTTTTTATTTTCTTCGACCTTTAGTGGTCAAATCATAGGCCCTAGGCCATTTTTGACTTATTAATGAAATATTTTTTATGCTTTCCTTTCCATTATTTATCTACTGTGCAAATAATGTAGTCTTGTTAGCAAGATATGTGTTATATGTTGCTTATTTTCTTGTTTTGTGTTATTTTTTCACCTAAGGTCTTTTTCTTATATCACACCATCTCTGAAGTCTCAAGAAAATCCAGAAATCAAATGCGGGTTTTTAACCAGTCTTTGGTTCATCTGCCTCATATTGTACAACTTATTCAAGTGGATTTTATGCCTTTTCTAGGCCGATTTACTTTAGAGCGTACCACTCCTTGAGTGGGTTTTGATCGATCTACCTTATATTTTACCCCTTATTCAAGTGGGTTTTTTGCCTCTTATAATCCAAACTACTTTAGATCGTACTACACTTTGAGTGGGTTTGATCGATATGCCTCAGATTGTACCATTTATTCAAGTGGGTTTTCTACCTCTCGAGGCCGATCTACTTTAGATCGTACCACTCATTGGGTAGATTTTGATCGATCCGCCTCATATCGTACCACTTATCTAAGTGGGTTTTAAGACGTATAATAAATAAAACAGGGATTTAGACAACTAAGGTAACTAATCGTATATCGTTTTATTTTTCATTAATGGAAAAAGAAAAAACATATGCCATGCTATCTAATGATAAAACTTCTAAGGTTCATGGCATTCCATGACCTTAGAACTACTTTCCCATCTATTTCTTTTAAATGGTACGAACCCCCACTTTCTTTCAAAGCTATGCGATAAGGTTCCTCCCAGTTTGACGCCAGCTTTCCATCTGATGGCTTCTTTTCAGCGGGTAAGAACTTCCTAAGAATTAGATTGCTGATTAGTCATGAATATTGCATCTAATACTCTTTATTCTTGCACATTCTAGTATTCTCTTGTCTATTAATTCCCATATTTAAGCTCATATATTTGATATCCTTTGTTCTAGTATTCTTGCACATTCTAGTATTCTCCTGTCCATGTTTATATGTTTTGTGAGGTATATTTGAGCTTTTTTAGGTACTATGGATGCATAGTGTAAAGTTGGATACATTTCGCAAATGCTTCGTTGCAAAATAAACTTCAAGGGCAATTTGGTCTTTTAAAACTCCATATTTTATATGGTATAAAATTATCAACATGTAGATCATCAAATTATCTCCGTGTTGCTGCTGATTATGCGTCATTATGATCCCCAATGAGGAAGTTATGGACATTTTTAGAAAGTTTCGTCATGTTCTTCTACTTCAAGGGTAATTTGGTAATTTTATACGGCACAATTTGGAGGGTTTCAAAATTTCATCATGTAAAGAATTAAATTACCTTAGAGTGGGTTCTGATTGCACATCATTTCGAATCGTATGAAGATTTTATACCCTTTTTTGTGCGACGTTTCAAAATTAGGTCGAAGTAAGAATGGGACTGCCAGAGACAAAGTTGACCGGGTCCATGTAGAGGTCGGACTGGTCTATCAAAAAAGTACGCAAATTGACTTTTTTTAGGTTTATTTTTCTTTGTTTCGTTTGCATTTTGTTAAGGGCATAAATAGAATGTGGGGGCTTTTATTTTAGGGAGATATATCAGATTATGGAGATATTCTTGGTGTGGGAGCTTTCCTCCTTTCTCTCTCTAAGGGTTTATCCATTTTGGGTTTTGTAAGTACTATTCATCTTCTTCTCCATTAATTCAAGCTTTCTTAAGTTATTTTAATCTTTGATCATTAGTTTTACTTGCTTATTTATTATTTTCCTTTTCATACATGCCATTTAATATGCTTTCTGGATAAATTAGTTTAGGTTGAGGTTAAATGAACTCACCCAGGATTAATTTGGTTGCTTCGCTTTGGGGACGGATTGGACTAGTTTTAATGGATTAGGTTATTGTTGATTTTATGCCTAGGATATTTAATGGTGTATATCATGTATATGTCATATTTATGACCTTGAGTGTGTAATCTTGGGGATATTTATTGACGACAAAATTAATTAAGCTTTTATAAGAATTTAGGTGGTGACAACTCTAGATTTTAGTAATTATTGAATAGATATTTAATCTTGCAAGACTTTTCTTCCCATATAACCATTTATACTAATTAACCCGACGTCAGGGATATTAATCTCAATCAATAGTTTTTACTCATTTTGTAAGACTTAGTTTCAATATATGTCTGGATTAGTATTTTATTAACCTATCATCTTTTACACTTTTATTTGAGAAATAATAAATCAATTAATGTCTAGCAACATTCTCCGATACCTAGACTAACATATGTACTCCAGTAAAGAGTGTACTAATAGTTTAGGTTTTTTATATTGTGGTGGGAACCAAACAACAATAGTGTCCTTACACGACCACTCGGTTTGCCTCACTATCAAAATGGCGTCGTTGTCGGGTATTTGTTCGTTTATAATTTAATTTATTTAGTGTTTCATAATGTTTTCTTTCTATTTGTATCCTTTGTTAACTAGTTTTGTAGGACTTATACATTTGAGCACCAAGAAACACTTAAATATTTCGGCTGCACATCACTTTGTGAAAATCACTATCTTGATCTTTATCTAGGGTAAGCAAGGATTATTCTAATATTTTCAATAATCACATCGATACTTCTCAAATTCCCTATAACCTACGACTTTGGGTGAATACTAGCAATGTCAAAAACTTCAAACATCTAAAAATGACTTTTTGTAAGTATTACAAAACTCAAGTTATGGATTATGGGAATTTTGAAAATAATATTTCCAATAATGGGACACAAAGTTATTATAATAAGAATGGTGAAAGTAGTATCAATATCTTTTAAAATTCTTATAACAATGATTTTGATAGTAAATCCGAGGATAGTTTCCAAACTTTTCATTTTCAAGAATTCGCGCCTCCATCTATGATGTTAAGTGAGGTCTTGTGCATTCTTGGGAATGAAAAGAGTGAAAATCATTATCAGGAAGAAAATCATCGTTGGAAATAAGATTTGGATGCATTATTAGAACCCGACAATAAGGAATCGATGCCTACTTTGGAGCAAACCATTCTTCTCTTTGCCCATGGCATAATAGAGAGTAAAAGTGAGGAATAAATGGATGTAGTATCCATTTGAAATGAAATGAAATGATTTCTTCTTTGGTAACCAAATAAGAAAGTTTGATTGAAAATGATCTTATCTCTTTCGAAATTTAATCTTTGAGTGATGATAATGCATATCTCGAGATTGAATTTATTTCCTCCCCCTTTTCTTTCTCCATTGTCGAACTGTTACAAGTATCCTATGAGTCGGTTCAAAACTTTAAAACTTTTAATCACTTTACCTATGAGGACTACTAACTTGAGTTGCTTTCTATGAAGGCAATCTTTCCTTCATTTGCTCCACCTCCTATTCCAATTGAAATATCTTTGGGAGAAAATTCAGTTTTTCTCGAATCCCATGTGTACTTGTCATCCATTTTATCGACCCCCCCCCCCCCCCCAATCATCCCCCATAAAATTTTAATTGGTGATGGTTCCTTTCTTTCGCCTTACATATACCTTCCATTCTTCAAACGAAATTCTTATTTTTTTTAAGGTAAGCACTCATTTGAGGAAACACCAACTATCCTTCAAAGTCAAATTGTATTTTGGGTGTACCCTCAAAATTTTCAACTTCTAGTGTGTGTTAATTAGACGTTAAAATTGTTAGTTGTACATAGTAGTTTGATCTTTCTTTTTATTTTTTTATTTTTATCTAGTGTAATTAGTTAAGTTTTTTTTTTGTTCTGCTTGGTGCTAACATGTTTTGTAGAATCTTTGGACTAGTACTTTCCGGATATCGCTCCATTTTGGGTAATATCACTCTTTTTGTCTCTTTAACTTGGTTCTTGCTTCATATTTAGGACAATGTAATGTTTAAGTTAGGGAGTGTGGGATATTCTTTCCATTGATTTTTCAGTCCATGATTTGATTATATGTTCTTACCATGCTTTTTGAGTCCATAATTCAATTATACATGTTCTCGATTTTAGAAGTTATTATACTTCAGTCCTCGAATCATTGATATTATGAAAAACTTCATGAATTAAACTTTAAACCCAAGAGCACATGCAATTTTCTTGTTTAATTGATTTGGTTTAGGATTTTTATAACTAGGTAATCTTTTATTGCATTGTATATACTTACATATAGTGATCTTTGCGCTTTTATTCGTTTGTGAGTGTTTATACATTACTCTTTCCTTTATGAAAACATTAAATTCGTCGATAATCTCACTATTCTTTCATATGATCATTCATTAATTGAATTCATATTTTGAAATGTGTTATTTGATCATGATTTTCAAAGTTATTTTGACTCGATAACTGTGTAAAATTTAAGAAAGAATCATAGGCCCTCTTTGTTATATCACTTATATTGACCTTGACATCACCTTATATATTTTTTCTTGTCAACCCCTTTGAGCCTTAATATAGCCTTTCATTTCAAAACCTAAAATCCCATAACCAATTCCACGTTGGAGTTATAAACCATATATATCATCCTCCATATCTTTATTTGGAATGATACTCGAGATTGAATTACTTTATTGTTATGTGGTCATAATTAAACATGTGAGAGTTTGAAAGAAAATAAAAAGTGAAGAAAAAGAGATGCAAAACAAAACAAAATAAAAATAAAAGGAAGCAAAGAGAAAAGGAGGAAAACAAAAGAAAGAGAAAGTATTTTCATTTTCTACATAATGTTCAATAATCTTTGTCACTTTCCAATGTTATATCCAATGCTTGTTATGGAAATTATATTACACTTTTGAAATTGCCCACAATTTTCCATTATCCCAAATGTTTCATCCCCAAATACCTTTGAATTTGTAAATATTACATTCCTTTCATAACCTTAACACCAAACTTACATAACAATCCTATAAAAGTCCTATGTGATCCTAAGGTGAATGTAATTCAAACTCCTTAATAATTGTGATAGTCGATGAAAATGCATTTTATCTCATTTAATGATGATATCCTATCATTAAGATTGTAAATTTTTTATTTTATATAGAACACTCTTCATTGATGGCATGTGTGCGGCCTAGTTTTCATTTACAATTACTCTTTATGCGCGTATGTCCCGTGTATGTTACACCCCATTTCATAGTGATTTAATTTGTTGAGTGTAAACACCGGAGATGATTGAAATCTATGCACGCTCTAACGCTTATCCACATTGTAGAAGTTTTTGCCAAATCAAAAATGTTTTCATGTGCCCACTCTTCCTCCCACACTTAAGGTTTCAATTATACAAAGTTCATTCTATAATGTTAATGCTAAATAACTTATTGAAATCCTTTTCATTATTGTTGAGCATGTCTTATTGGTTATATAGGCAAGCTTTTGAGGAAACTTGATGTTTGTGGGTTTCATCCCTGAAAACTTCACGAGACAACACTCGTCCACTAGCATAAACTTAATAGCTTATTGCATATACTAAATGCAATCGTGTTCCCTACGAAAGTGTTTTTTTATGATATATATATATTCTTGTTGGTATACCTATTTTCTCATTTTCATTCATCTTTATTGCTATGGACTAGCAATGTGTAAGTTAAGGGGTTTGATTAGTCATGAATATTGCATTTAATACCCTTTATTCTTGCACATTCTAGTATTTTCGTATCCGTTAATTCCTATATTTAAGCTCATATGTTGAATATCCTTTGTTTTATTTGTTTATATGTTTTGTGAGGTATATCTGAGCTTTTTTAGGTATTATGGATACATAGTTTGAAGTTGGATACAATTTGATAAAGTTTCATCATAAAATACAACTTAAACGGAAATTTGGTCTTTTAAACTCCATATTTTATATGGTATGGAATTACAACATGTAGATAATAAAATTATCATCGCATGGCCACTGACCATGCGTCATTCTAATCCCAAATGAGGAAGTTATGGCCATTTTTAAAAAGTTTCAGCATGTTCTTCTATTTTAAGGATAATGTGTTAATTTCATACTCCATAATTTGGAGGGTTTCAAATCACCATCATGTAGATAATCGAATTATCTTCGCGTGGGTTCCAATCGCGCGTCATTTTGATTCCGTATGGAGATTTTATAGCCTTTAATGTACGACGTGTCAAAATTGAATCGATGTGAGAATGGAACAGTCAGAGGCAAGGTCGACCGGGTCTATTAGAAAAATACGCAAATTGACATTTTTGGGTTATTATTTATTTTTTGTTTGTATTTTTCTTTTGGGGTATAAATAGAGCGTGGGGGATTTTATTTTAGGGAGACGGGTCAGATTATGGAGAAATTTTGGGTGTGGGAGATTTCCTCCTTTCTCTCTCTAAGGATTTATCCCATTTTGGGTTTTATAAGTACTATTCATCTTCTTCTCCGTTAATTTAAACTTTTTTTTAAAGTTGTTTCAAGGTTTGGTAATTAGTTGTCTTGCTTTGATAATTAGTTTTAGTTGCTTATTTATTAATTTTATTTCAATGCATGTCATTTAATATGTTTTCTAGATAAATTAGTTTAGGTTGAGATTGATTGAACTCCCATTGGATTAACTTGGTTTCTTCGCTTCGGTGATGGATTGGACTAGTTTTAATGGGTCAGGTTGTTCTTAATTTTTCTCCTAGGAGATTTAAAGGTGTATATTATGCATATGTTATATTTACGACCTTGAGTGTGTAATATTAGGGATATTTATTGACTCCCAAATTAATTAAGGTTTTATTAGAATTTAGAGTGTGGCAAATCAGATTTTATTAATTATTGAAATAAGATTTAATCTTGAAAAACTTTTCTTCACATGTAACTATTTATACGAATTAACCCGAGTTGAGGGATATTATTCTCAATCTATAGTCTTTACTTGTTTTGTTAGACTTAGTTTCAATACATATCTATATTAATATTTTATTAACCTATCATCTTTGACACTTTATTTGAGAAATAATAAATCAATTAACGTCTAGCAACATTCCCTGCAGATTCGATACCCGGACTAGCCTTTATACTCACATCAAGAGCGTACCAATAAATTAGATTTTTTATAAGATTGTGGGAACCAAACAACGATAGTGTCCTTACACAACCACTCAGTTTTCCCCACTGTCAATCACCGACCTAGAATTCTCTGATATTGACCTTGTGGTCATGTTGCTTTGCCAGCTTTTGCTAATAGGCAACTAAATGTATTAGAGCTTGCTCCCTTCTTTCCTTAGCTAGATCCAACTCATTATTTATTTAATCATCATTCTTACAACCCTCAAATATCTCTCATCTAAGTGTTAGAAGTCCGATCTCCAAGGGGATCACTGCCTTCATGTCGTAACCAAGGGAGTACGAAGTTTCTTTCATCGGCTTTCTAGGGTTGTCCTGTATGCCCTCACCCATTACCTTCTGGCATTCTCTAATCAACACTTGATACCAAACAGAAGGTTTTTATTGGCTATCTCTACTTGTCCATTGAAATGTGGGACGACTACCTCCACGTAGTGGATTCGGATTCCGTATTCGAGGCAAAAGTTACGAAATAGTCGTTGTTAAATTGAGTTTTGTTGTTTGTGACTAGTGCTCTTAGAATGTCAAACTTCATAATGAGATTCCTCCACACGGACCTCCTGGTGTTTGGCTATCCGATATGGACCAATGGTTTGGATTCAATTCACTTTGTAAAGTAGTCAGTCTCCGTTATCAGGTACCTTCATGTAACATCCCGCGCAAAACACGATGCGCTACTATGATTAAAACTAAACTAAATCCTCAACAATTAGTATAGAGCATATATACTTTACAAAATAAATATAGTGAATCCAAAATTTACACTTTCAAAAAAATTACAATTAAATTCCTCTAAAAATAATGCTAAGCTCTCCAAATAAATTTCACTACCAAGATATACAAAAATAAATTCTTCCAAACATCGTGCTCTAAAATCCTCCAAAAATCCATAGTGTCCAAATCCACGCTAACCTGTCACTAAAAGAAAAATAAGGGGAAGTATGCAATACGAAAAATAATAAATGCTAAAAAATAACGGGGAATAAATGCAACAATACGAATCTGAATTCAAGTTCAATGCGACATTCGAGCATTATGCCAATTTAATTTCTCAATAACACATCAATAGGTCACCAGGCCTCACCTCACCTCACCTCACCTAAGTTTCGTAAAGCCTCATCCTGGCTCTTGAACTTTTGGAATATTAGCAGGTTACCATTCTCCATATCATATAAAAAAATTCATGACACAATACCCATCAATAAATACAATATCTCAAATCGAATCAATAATTTAGATTCCAATAAATGTCATGATATCAACAATACTCTCGACAGATTCAAGGAGTATATTGCATCAACCCCGTACCTTAAAATCATCATAAGAAACTCATAAAATTTTGCCTCAAAACTCAAATCAAACCATTGCGTTCCTCTTGGAAAACAATAAAAACTCATTCTAGCCCATACTCGAGAAAAACTAAATAAGCCTGATAACTTTGGGTCTAGGGTTTATAGGAGGAGGAAGATGAAAGTTATAAGGGTTGACTTCTCTTAGAGGTTGTGAAAATATGCTTGAAAGTTCCTATCCCCGTATTAATTTAAGTGGAGAAGGATTAGAGAATTTAGGTGGCATTAGAATCCTATTGAAACTAAAACAGTTCGCCTATTAGTCACGCTCCGGAACCGTGACAAAAAGTTAGTCACGGTTTAAGGCCGTGACAAATCTCTGAAGAGGGATTTTTATTTTTCCCCTATTTATTTGCCTAGAGAGTTTTATGTTTTTAGAACTCTTCTAAACAACCCTAGACTGATATATACTCATATTAGGAATCTATTAAGATAGCTTTTCGAATTTTGAATTAATTTAATTAATTACTGTATAAAATTACGGGTTGTTACAAACTTCCCGGCTAGCACATAAATTTTGTCCTCGAAAATCGACGAATCGTAATGCTCAAGATAAAATATAATGCACAAATGCCTATCCATTAAAACCACGATTAGGTGCCCATACACCCAATATTTCCCGCATATTTCCCCACATGCTCTCTCATAAATCACAACTCGATTCTATCTCTCAAAAATAATTACAACACTAAAGTCCTCAAATCAATTCTAAAAATCCTCACATCAAGATTACTAATCCTAACCTCCATGCCTACCATGTTCTCAACAAAAACTCCCTATTTCCAACGAAACACATCTAACCCACATGCTAGACCCAAACGCAAAGACCCGAGGGTTGTCGTATACCTAAGCTCTGATACTATTTATAACACCCCACGCAAAACCCTAAGCGCTACTACGATTTAAACTAAACTAAATCCTCAATAATTAGTATAGAGCATCTATATTCCACAAAATAAATATAATGAATCCAAAATTTATACTTTCAAAATAATTGCAATTAAATTCCTCTAAAAATAAAGCTAATCTCTCCAAATAAATTACGCTGCCAAGTTATACAAAAATAAAATCTTCGGCCGATGCCAGGAATGTGTGGGATGTTACACTTCGATCTCCAGGTGTGACTGGTAGCGGCCCCATTATATCCATGCCTCATTGAGAGAATTGACATGGACTTGTGAGGGGGTTTAAATTTCCCCGAGACTCCTTAATCAATGGTGAGAACATTTGACACTTTGGGCACTTTTTGGTGAACCTTGTTAAGTCTTTCTACATAAATGACCACCAACATCCCTGAGAGATTTCCCTATTGAGAAGTGATCTTCCATGCATGTGTTCTCCTCAGATACCTTCGTGTATTTTTCTTATAATTCCTTCCACTTGATCTAGGTGAACACACTCGATCTGGGTTATTGACCCACAATAAATGCTAGAATTGTAGAAAGTCCCCATAAAGACTATGTACGTGGTTTTATCGTGAGGTGGGTTTACATCCACGGGAAAAAGGAGAGAGAACGGTTTTTAACTTTTAAAACGATAGTAACCGTTAGAGTCCTAGGGATGCTAGCTGAGAGTCCAAGTTATCACGTGTAAGATACAATGTCCTTTAATGTGATCTAGACCGCCCTTATTTACATACTTCGGCGTCCTGCAATCTTAGGCCTATTGGTGTCTATATTGATCGAGCTAAAGAGTCCCGTTGGTGACGGTATCCTGGTTTGTTGATATGATTCTCAAGATTTTCTTATATCTCTTTAAGATTCGCGTTCTTCCTTATCCCATTCGTCCACCATGCGCCTCTCACATGGCTTTATATGCGTTCGGCTATGCGACACCAATTCGGTCATACGCTCCTCAATATACAAGAAGATTCGAGAGGTTAAAAGAATTTAAAAAGGGTTTTAGAGACCTTAGAGGGAAGCAAGATCTTCATCTTCTTCAACATATTTGTCCTCGTACGAATCACATCAAGGTTTGCTATTATTTCTTGAAACCCCTAGTTTATTCCGTAAACCTAGTTATTATTGCTAACTTTCTAATGCATGATTAATCTAAGTTCTTTGGGCTTAATTTATTTCCTTATTTATGCCAATCCCAATCCCAATCCCAATCCCCCAAAAATGGTATCATAACCCTCAGTTATAGATTGATCATATCTTGGAACAGTTCATGTTGTCCACTATTAAATCCCTATATTTGCATGTTAGAAAACATATGCATCGATGTGTATGTTTTGTACTAAAATGTTTTTGTAAGGTTTGATAAATTTTATTCCCTCAGTCACATTCCAATGTATATTTGCATATATGATTGGATCCTATGGCGGTTTATCCGTAGTTATTTTTCCTAGATTCCGTTTGGTTGTAATAATCAAGTTAATTTTAAATATTGCAAAAATTTATGTATTTGAATAAGTTGTGAGGGGATGTAATTTTTTAAAAATCCCCATTTTATTGGGTTCAATTTTTTATGAAAACTAAAGCGAATCGGATTTTGCATGGAATTTTGGTTTGCATGGTCAATGAATATTGTTGAAGAAAATATTTGCTTTTTGGGTTTGGTTCTTGCTGTTATACTGGGGAGACGGGAAAGTCTTTGAAACATCATGTTCCTTGTGTTACCCACAAGAAAAGAAAAAGAGAAAAAAGTTTTTTCTTTGGAATCTTGCCTGTTGATCAAGAAAGAAGGATAAATAATTTTTTGTTTGGCTATTTACTGTTGAAGCACTAATCAGATGGTTGTAGATAAAAGTTTTTTTTTTTGCAAAGGTGGCTTGCATATGGTATATGGACACAAGGAGTATATTTTCTTTCATCTCGGAAGATTCCTCTTAAGGATGGTCTCTTTATTTTTTGGAGAATAATTTACATTTCTCACTTCTTGCTAAATGCGTGTCAACCTTGAATAGAAAGACTTTTTAACAAAGGCTTGCCTAGTGCATGAGATTGTTAAGTTTATTTTCAAAGGGGATGCATGTAATAAGATGAATAAAAAGGATAATCATGTTGTACTAGCGATAAAAGGAGGGAACAACCATTTTTTTTTCTTTTTGAAAGCATGTGGCTTTGCATGTGGTAACACAGACTTGTGATTTATATATGGGTGCTGATATTCCCACCCCAAAATAATTTTCAAAATACCACTTACTTTAAAACACCACAAAAATACACTTTACATCTCCTTAACACCACAAAAACCCAATACCCCAATTTTAAACTCCATTATATAAACCCAAATTAAGAAACGTTTTATTTTTTGCCCATTTCTCTCTCTCTACTATTTTCTCTCCAGTTCTTGCTCTCTCTCTACTCTTATTATTCAAATCAAAGCCAAACCCTTACTCCTACTTCAAATGCCACAAACATAACATGGTATGTATTTTAAATCTATCTACTTGTGTGTTTATTTTCATGCTTAATCAATACATGCATAAAGCTGAATAATATCAAACCCATTCGAAATAAAACAAATTCGAACCCCAAAAGTTGAAAAAGTGAAAAAAATAATTTCCGTTGAATATGAACCTTAATTTGTGTTGAAACTGTATTAAAAACTAAAAATATACTTGTGATGGTTGTCGCGGTCTCTTATAGTCATAGGAAGTGACTATTCATGGTCAATCCAAATCGTGAAACCCATAGTCACAGTTAGAGTAGACTGTCAAATTTGCAATGCCAATGTCCTCAGTTGGTCGTGTTTTTTTAACATTTCACGATTAATTTTTATCATGCCTAAGGTATACACGGTTTGGAGTGGTCGTGGTTAGCCAGCTCATGGTTTTCCCAAACTATTGCATTTTTCTATCCAGTTTAATTTTTTCATTTTAAATGCAGATCATAAATGAGGAGAGAGGATGCAGCTCATGATTGGTGAGGGTACAGTTCATAATGATGTGGTTGTTGATGAGGATATAGTTCATAATGAGGTAGTAGAAGGTGAGGATTGGTGAGGGGGTTATTGGTGATGAGGTGGTTGGTGAGGGTGTGATTGGGACAAGCGACGGTGGTGAGATGGTTGAGAGGGTTAATGCATGTGCTAGGGGGAGAATAGCTCTAGCCAATAAAGACGTTCATCTGCATCATCATATTTTGATGATGACGGCATATCTAAAAGGTAATTTTCTTCAGCCGCGGTTGAAAAGAAAAAAATAAGGACCAAATAAAAAAGATTCGATGCACAACAGTTATAGTCCTGTTCTAATAACCTTGAGTTGTTAAAGCATTTTTCTAACCATGTGTCAAATGGTATTTGGAACAATAATGAAGAACGAGGTTTGATGAAATGTGTATAAAACTATAAAAAATTCATGGAGTGGAATATAGATGAAGAGGACGAGCGGGTGGTGAATGCGGTAAAGGCCTATGGATTATGGCCTTTGATAAAAAAAAATTCCTATTAATTTATTGATCATGTCCTTGTTTGTGCATTCATTGAACTATGGAAACTCGAAACTAATACGTTTCATATGTCATTCGGTGAAATGACCATTACACTGAATGATGTTTTTCATTTGTTGGGGATAGCAGTTGAGGGGGGTAGTGTGTATGGGGTGATCCGAAAGATGCCTGAAGATAGGGCTATATCAATTAAGAAGTTTGTTAAATCGATTGGGTCTTCACTAAAAAATGTTGAGGAGGAGTGCAAATATTTTCATACGGTAAGGTTTGATTGGTGGATGAAATTTTGGAAGGGTAGGGTTAAGGCTTTAGGTGAGAACGAAAAGGCTCAACACATTAATAGGTATGCACGAGCCTATATTCTATTAATGATTGGGTGTCTTCTTTTCCTGGATAAGTCGGGAACCCGAGTCTCGATATATTACATGCAATCATTTAAGATCATAGGAGAAGTAAAGGATAAGAACTGGGGAGGTGCCCCTCTTATCCCACCTGTACCGCCAATTGGGGATCGTATATAGGGCCGATGTACACCAAGTTGCTGGATATCTCCCTCTTTTAGTAGTAATGTGTATATATATTCTTTATGATTATATTCTTTATGATCTTATTCTTTCTATAATGTTTAGCTTATTTGAAAATATTAATGGATAATAAGGCATGGATATACGATCACTTCAATTTGAAGCGAAGTGTTCGTAAGTACGACTACATAAGTGCTGAGCTCCAGATTTGTAGGCGAAATGCGCAAATGGTATCGTTTGATTCGAAGGCATGGTTACACGGTCACTTCCTCATTTAACCGTCCGACATGTGGGTGGCCAAATAAAAAATCAGTTACCTCGTGATTATGTGGACCATACATAACTTTCACACCTCACTTACCATCTTCCATCGAGACACCCTTAAGTCTAAATGGACAATCACATTTGCGGGTGAAAATATTACGTTTTGTTATCTCTTCCATTTCCTCCTCCTTATCCCGATTGTGCAATGAGCTTCTTTCACATGCAAGAATTATACGAGGTTTTCTTTCGGGTTTCTCCTTCTCGAATTTGAGTATAATCATGATACCATTCATTTTTGGCCCAACCATCTGGCACCATTCTACCATTTTACTTTGATTCACAAATATTTGTAAAGATTGAAAATAAACAATTAGTCAATGTGATGTATATGACTAAACTATCCAACTTATACATGAATAAGAAAAAGAAAACCTCTTCGGTAGTGAATTCAACTGTATGATCTTGACAAATGGCACGTTGAGAAGTTCCCTTATCCATAAATATATCCTACATTGAAGAAAATATCTAATATTTATAACCCATTGTGCAATATTCACCTGTTATCTTACGTCTTTCATGGAAAATTACTGCGGATATAGTCAAGTCTGAAATTCATTTCGCAAGAAAGGATCGGTTGTGTTATGTCCTTCACTAGTAGATTACTCAAAATTAGATTGCTCGCTTGTGGGTTCTTCACCTGTGAACCCCTCAAATGTGGTATCGTATGATGATTCGTCAATCTGTCTCGAACTAGCACTTGGTATGACAAGGTTATCAATCTCCCCCCAATCAATGCTACAATTGTAGATAATTATAAACAATTAATATTTATAAATTAAGTGAACCATGATAAGGTTACCATGACCAATTTGAACCGTGAATCCCTTGTATTCATGGCCAAGGTACACCGTAATAAGGTTATCACCACTAAGGTAAGTTGTGAGAACTATGGCCGAAGTTAGTTGTGTATTGTGATGTACTACGACCAAGTTAAACCTTGATATACCATCTTCTCCGATTACGGGTGACCGTGGGAAGCCATAACAACTATATTTTTTTATATCTTTTTTGGGGGGATTATTTTCTTACATTTATTGGTGTGTGATGATTAGATTCAATGTGTGTAAATGTTTAGTACCTCAAATGAGTCCAATATGAGAGTGTAATCTAAACTTTGTGCATCATTTGTGTCTTTGGATGTTTGATTATCCATGGTCATTCTTTTTGTTGTTAAGCTATAAAAAATGCATAAAACAACCACACAAACTTTGCCAAACACAATTTATAGTATAGAAACAAGGTTGGAGTGAAAGACAAAAGTTTGGTTTTTGAGGGTTTGAGCCGTGGAGAAGGGTTTTTCACGGTTGGGGAGTGGAGGGTTTTATTTGGGGTTTTAAAATTTTGGGTATTGGAATAGTTAGAGGTTAAAATTTTATCATCTGTGCCAGGGCATTATAAACTTTTTTAATAAAACTAAAGGGGTTAAATTTGTGGTGTTTGTTAGTAGAAAAAGTTATTTTTTGTTTTGTGATCTTTTGGAGATTATTTTAGGGTAGAAATATCACCACACTTTATATATATGTGCATGATTTTTTTTCTAGAGATATCGCCTCAAGGTTTCACAAGGGAGTTGCCATGTTCTTGGCTTGTAGGCCACGTGATAAGATCAAAAGATTCTTTTGTTGTCAACTCATGGGACATATGTTATACTTCATGCTGGCTTGGTAAAGCAAATAAAGACAGCAATTTTTATGGATGATAGTTATTTCAATTGGAATTTGTACTAATTTCTTTAATATTTGGTAGTTTGAATCATACTGCTCTAAGTTGCCTATACCGCAACACAATTACAAGGGCTTTTTGCTGACACTTTTATATTGATTTTGGTGCAAATGCTCACTTAACTCATACATCAGGTAACCTAACAACCCTTAAATCATATCATAGAGGTGACAAAATCATGGTAGGTAATGGAAATAAGCTAGATATTACACATTTTGGAGATAAACACATTAAACTTGGCTTGAGTCTTAAATCTGTGTTAGTTCTTCCTAAACTGAGAAAAAAAATAATTGCACTGAGTAAACTGACTATTGATAATTCCTACTCTTTAACATTCAGTAATAATGAATTTACGGTCAAGAATAAGGAGACGCATAAAATACTATCAAGGGGGAGTAAAAATGATGGATTGTATGCATTTGACACTGAAGGTCTAGTTGCGTTAAATGTAGTCAAAAAAGGAAAAAGACTCCAGATTATGTGTGGCACCAAAGGCTATGCCACCCCAACTCTAAGTTTCTTCAAGTTTTAAGTAAAAATAATCGTTTGAATGTCACTTACTGGAATTAAAAGTCTACAGTTTAAGAAAGTTTTCAGTTAGGCAAAAATTGTAAAAAAAATCTTTGGTTTTTTTGAATATAATAATAATATTCCTTTTGAAAAAAGTACATTGTAACCTTTAGGGAACAACACCTATCACTTATTTTCAACACCTCAAGTATTATAATTTATTTGTTGATGATTGTATAAGGTATGCTTGGACCTTTCCATTAAAATTCGAGTCCTGATAATTCCACCAAAAAATCTCTCCAAAACATGACATAAAAATTAAATACATACTTTATTAGCAACACCCAAAAGTGTTGTACCTTTTTATTTGTTCGAAATGTCTAAAATATCCATAAATAATCTAAAAATTACACACAATTAAAGACCACAAACAATAATACACTCCAAAACACCACCTATTCTCACATTTCAAAACTCTACACCTCCAACCAAAACAAATCCTTATACGGTTCAACCTAGCAATTTTCACCTCGTTCATTTGTCCCCAAAGCTCCATTTTCATTGTTCCTTTGTGTTGCTCTGGTATTCTGGGGTTGTTTTTATACAGAAATCAAGGTTTATAGACGCTACATTGAAATGGGCAAAGAAAAAAAAATTAATATTAAATCTTTTCAAAGGATGAACATCCAATGCTCCATTGATGATTTTGAGATATTAAAACACCTCTACATAGACTATAATGTGTAAAAATAAATTAAAAACGAAGCAAAGAGGAAAAAACTCGTAAATACTATACTTACCGCCACCTGTAACTGTAAGTGATAAGTATATTCGATCATAGCTAACCGTGTGCTACTGGTAATTCAAAAGTAACTCACGGTTTAATGTGACCGTAACCTAATTCTTGATGTTTGGATGGTACCGTATATGAGGCCTGCACTGTTTTATTACACTGTGGGTTGTGCTTTACTATTTCTTTAAGCCGTGTGTTCAACACATACGGTTTCTTGTAATTGTGGTTTCACTCTACAGTCAATTCCAGTTGTGGGTTTATCATTTACGGTATGTGATAAATGTGTTTTAATTTTTATCATGTTCTCAATTCATATTATATTTGTTATTTCATTATCAATATTTTTTTTTATTTCAGTTAGATGACTCAGTCCTTGATGATTCATTTTGGCAAGATATAGACAATCTTATTGTACCAAGTGTTTCTACTCAGTGTGTCTAACCCGAGAAATCGAATATGCATGAATAATTCATAGTTAAGGAAACAACAACATCAATCACGGGCAATAGTTTGCGCGATTTTTTCCCAGACTTCACCTTGTCTATGGTAAAAAAATAATTTCATTAATTCAAGTTTTTAATGTATGACATAATTGGATGACACTAACATTTGATTGTATACATTGAAAGGATGTGGGAGTAGATGAAGGATTGGAAGTCAATGCAATTATGCAAGACCATAAAGTCAAATTCCCTTCTGACGAGACACGTTTAGTTTCTTTATATGTGACATGAACATGCTTTTTCATATATAGTTATAATTTCGATATATTATTAAAATCAATCAATAACGTTATATTTGGGCAGATTTTTGATTTCCGTGACAAGATGATTGATTGGTGGCAACAAATTGCTCAAAAACTCCATGCTATTGTCATCATTTTAAAATCTAGCAAGGCCAATTTAGTCAGAAAGGGAAGGGTCGTACTGGGTTGTGAGCGCGGTGAGATTCATAAAAATATAAAAGATGAGGGGGTGGACAAGAAGATAAAGCGACGTTCTGGAATGAGAAAATGTGATTATCCCTTTTAATTGAAAGGCGTTTCGCTACAGGATGGCCGTTAGGGGGTGGAAGTTGTTTGTGGTCTACACAAATACGAGGTATCTAAAATACTCGTTGGACACCCTTATGCCGCTCGACTTTTACAAAAAGACTGGAACATTGGAATTGAGACGGTTAACAATGAGATGGGGCTAAAGGAAGTAATCCACACATTGAACAAGGGCCAAAATATAATTGTTCGTCCATTAAAACAATTTATAACGCAAAATACAAAATGAAAAATATTGAGATGCAAGGATGCACAGCGATGCAATAGTTGATGCATTTGCTAACGGAAAAGAGTTATGTTCACTGGCATAGAGGAAATTTGTAGACGGATGTTGTGGAGGATATATTTTTTGTACATCCTATATCTTATTTGTTGGTAAAGTTCTTTTCAACCGTACTGGTGATCGATTGAACCTACAAGACCAATCGATATAATATGCCATTATTCGAGATGATTGGAGTCATGTCGAGTGGGCAATTATTTTTGTATTGCATTTGATTTTTTGGAGAATGAGAAGGAGGATAAATTATTTTGGGCATTGTAACATTTGCGATCACAATACACGCCAGAAGCTCTGCCACGAGTTGTTGTTTCTGATAGACAAAAATCTTATCTAAATGCGATGCAAAAGAGGTTTCCACTTACCACCCCTCTATAGTGTTTGTTCCATGTTCAAAAAAACATATAAGGTGCATGTTTGAAACACAACATCAAAGACTAAGATAAGATGTTGTTTATGCAGGGTTAGATTGGGGTGGTGGAGTTCGAGACACCGATTGATTTTGAGAACTCATGGACGGCTTTCTGTCAAAATTAGCATAACTACCCTAACATGATTGGTTACATTCAGAGGAATTGGATGCCCCTACGGTATTATTTCTCACATGCTTGGACTAACTAGGCATCTCACCGTGGCAATCGCACAACTAACAGAGCAGAGGGTGCACATGACTAACTTAAAAAAGACCAAACAAATAGCACCGATTATTTTGCTACCGTGTGGAAGGAAATGGGTGCATTTCTTGGATACCAAGTGACTCAAATGCAAACAGAGTTTTAAAAATCACTCCAATTAACCAAGCATGTCCATAACGAATCGTTGTTTCGTGAGATCCATAGCAGGGCATCGCACTATGCCCTAAACTTAATTGTTGTGGAGATAGATTGAGATTGGTGTTGAGTGAATCTATTGCTAACACCCAATATACATATTTACAATGCTCACACAAACTTTGTACGATCTACAAACTTCCATGTGTTTATGAGTTGGGCCAATAGGAGAAGATAGGCAAAGTAATTCCCCAATGGGCGCAAGATGGTCATTTGAAGAAAAATGTGATTGTCCTGGACATCCCTCGGTACTATGAGCTTGAATACACACCAGAGATGATATTGTTTGAGAAATAGTGGACTTAGGCGGGTGAAGTTGTTTGAAAGATGATGTTAAACAAGTTATTGGAAATTGCTCAAACTTCTTGCACACCTTTAATCAAAGTCATGCAAATTCTTCAATAGGGTAGGCCCGTAGGGGAAAGAAGCCTATTGATATATCTACAAAAAAAATCCCCTGTTCTTGAGAGCAGGATGTACTGTCTATAGCTGAGCTGAAAAAAAACATTTACGAATCAAACTTCGTTAAGAGGCGTGAAACCAAATATATGGTCTAGGGAGAAGAAGATTTATATTAAGCACGTTCACGACTTATACCAATCATTTGTGGAAGAGATATACGATTCCAAATTTGATGGGAACTGTGGTTATATGTCCATTTCAAAAGGATATGGTGTTGGGGATGGACTACAACATTCTCATGTTATCTGTAGTTCACTATTATCCGAGCTATGTAGAGACAATCCTTTTTGGGCTCCTATTATGAACTCATATGATATGGAGGATTGTGAGAGGATATTGGACTACTTCAGGCACTCATAACCCGACAAGCATTGATTTATCATGCCCGAGTTTGGATATTATGTAGAAAATGCACTTAAGCTTATAGTTGTAATGATATCCAAACTATAATGCTTAACTTTTGTGCCATTCAACGTTGGGCCAAAATCTCCAGCGGAAGAAAATCGCAACGTCTTTATCCTAAACACCTCAAATACTAATGGGTGAATTTAAAATGCACACGGTTTTTTCCCTACCATAATTTTCCTCTCACTGAAGATCGAAGATTAATCAAGATGCCCTTGAGTGGGCTAATATGTTCAAGGCTCACTTTTTCAGAATATATGTCCGAAAGACATTGCGACGAAAGGTGAACCATGATTGATCTTGTCGGATAAAGATGAGAACTTGACTGTGCCTTGAATTTATAATATTTTGTCGAATTGTGTAATTTGGTTATAGCATTGATTAAAACTTTTTGTGCAAATATGTAATTTGGTTATAGAAATTATTTCATCCGATGAAGATAAGCACTTGACTGCGCATTGATTGTAACTTTTTGCAACTTTTTGAAGGAAATATGTAATTTGGTTATAGTAATTTTGTTCAAGAAATGAATGTAACATTGATAAATTCTAACATTAATAAAATTATGAAATATCATATTATAACATCGATAAAATTAACATATTATAACATGATATGCTGATTATCAATTGCCCAACATTGATATTACATATACATTAAATTAAATTAAATTAACATTGATATTGATATTGATATTGATATTGCATATACATTAAATTAAATTAAATTACCAATTACCCAACATGATGTAAGGAAGTTACCAGGACAATACAACACACAATCCCTTTCAACTGTATATTATGAAACCACGATGACACCACACCGTATCATAGTTAACTACGGTAACACCACACCGTAGATCTCAAGCATAAGGTGGGTTCATACCAGGAATATTATACAGTGAATTTGAGTGAAATTTAACACAAACACTACGGTCACCTGAGGTTTTGTCACTCTAATTAACTTTTGGTCTACATCGTGTCTAGTACATTCACAGTGGTGTCACACCGTGGAATTTATGCAGTAAAAATCACAAGTTAGCCCATGGTTTCACTTCATCGTCTACCTTAGCTATATAGTCTACCGTGACCGTGTAGGAAATTAATGCGGTGGATTCCCACTGTGAATATTAAATAGTTTGTTTGAGTGAAATACAACATATATACCACGGTCAACTGAGGCTAGTCCACTCCAGACAACGGTTGGACTTAACCGTGTCATATACATTTATAGTTATTTCACACCGTGGATTTTATGCAAAGACTTTATGTAAAAATCATAAGTTTAAATATGGTGTTGTTTGAACGTCAAACTTAGAAATACGGCTATAGTGACTGTGTTCGAGACTCATACGGTCGGTTCGCACCGTGAATATTATATAGTGAGTTTATGTGAAATTCAACACATATACCACTATCACATGAGGTCATGTCACTCTAACAAACGATTGGACATCATCGTGTCTAGTACATTCACGGTGGTTTCACACCTTGGAATCTATGTAGTAAAAATCACAAGTTTAACCACGGTTTCACTTGGTCGTCTACCTTAGCCATACGATCTAGCATGACCGTGATGGACAATGATACAGTTGGTTACACTCGTGCATATTATACAGTGATTTTTAGCACATATAACATGGCCAACTGAAGCCTTATAACTCCAACACACGATCATTTAACAGCGTATAGCTCCAATACATGATGTTACTTGACCATATGTGTTATAGACACGGTAATCTTTAACCTTGTACTTTAGACATTATAGAGGGTTAAATACAATCCAAACCACAAAGAAGATTAGATACAGATTTGTTCATACCAAATCACAAACAATTTTACATTCAAAATAGTATGCATGCCAAATCACAAACAAGATTAGATACAAATTTATGCACATACCAAATCACAAATACGATTACATTCAAAATTATCCATATTCAAAATTGTGCCTACCAAATTTACAATAAACCATTGTACATCTCACACAACAATATTATATATTAATTGTTTCAAAAACAGGCCAAACTAGATTGTTTTGAATAAATAGTTTTGAATATTGTTACAACCAAATTGATTAAATAAATTGTTTCTACTTTCTCTTTGAGCGCTTCTCTGTGGGGGGGGGGGGGTTGCTTGGGGGTATTTTTGCTTGGATGGATCGTGATGTGCCTTTGTTCTAGTTTGTTGATGCGTGGGATCCTTTCTCTTTCCTTTATGATATTCCGTTCCCTTAGCCTCAAGTAGGGTATCAAACGCTGCACATGCAGAATCAAGGAGGTTTAAAATATCTTGGTACGAGCTGGCGTCAATAGTCTCCTGGAGGAGGTTTATGGGTACATCAATCCCATGAACCTATATATGTATTAGCATCCATTGTGTTAGAAAAATACGTGAAAATATGAAATCATTTTATCGGAGTGCTTTAACTTTGGCTTCCTAATACGATGAACAGGATTTTGAATGTATAGATGTGATATTTTTAGGTACCAGAACATATACCCATCCACGCATTCCCAGGGCGTGCTCCTCACCATATTAGATCGTCTAGCATTGAATAGAAATGGTGCACCCAGTTAAGTTAATACCATTTCTCGATATCAACTTAATTTTGAAATTTTGGGGATTGTTTGTACATGGCCATCCTGGTGTAGGTTCCTCTCCGAATGATAGGGTTCACCTACATCATATCAAATCAGGAGGTTGTTGTACCACATGACCTCCTGAAATGGGTGGGTCTCAAGATTTTCAGCGTTGGGATCCTAGATAACCTACACGTTATTCCAAATGTTAATATATAAAAATAGAGCACAAATGAAACATATTGCATTTAAAACAACTAGTACTTTGGTATGAAGCTGTTAAACCATCCAACGTTTCCTTTAGCTCTATCATTTATGCAAATGCATCACCTGACATCGTTTGCGCCCTACATTTGCATAGACGCAACTCGAATGGATGAAACTCTAGATTCCTTTTAAACTAGGACCATTCTAATGTGTGTGAACTGGTCATGTTCTTATCGGAATCGTGTATTAAGTAAGTTTTAGGTTAAATTGGGCATTGGGGTGAAATATCAAAACAACATGACGATAATTTGAAAATATCTAGATCTAGGCTAAAAGACATGTCATTAAAGGGGGGAAATCCAAAACAACACCCAAACGGTCCCGTAAGAGGCACGAGCACCTCGCACTTGACCAATGTAACTCATAGGAACTGATCGTGTGGTCACGAGACTCCCGATTTGATAATATAATGATAATTTGAAAAAATCTAGACTTAGGCTTAAAAACATGTCGTTAGAGGATGCAAACTCAAAACAACCCCTAAACGGGCCCGTAAGAGGCATGAATACCTCGCATGGGACCAATATAACTCGTAGGAATCGATCGCGTGATCACAGGACTATCGATTTGAGAATATGATGATAATATGCAAACATCTATACTTAAACTTAAAATATGCTATTAGAGGGGGAAAACCCAAAGCAGCCCCTAAACGGCCCTATAAGAGGCACGAACACCTCGCACGAGACTAATGTAACTCGTACGAACTGACCACGTGATCAAATGACTTCTGGTTTGAGAATATGATGATAATTTAGAAATATCTGGAATAGGCTTAAAAGCATGCCATCAGAGGGCGAAAACCCAAAACATCCCCCAAAAAACCTTGTAAGAGGCACGAACACTTCGCACAGGACCAATGTAAATCTTAGAAACTAATCGCGTGATCACGAAATACCCGATTTGAGAATATGAAAATAATTTGAAAATTTCTAAACTTAGGCTTAAAAACATGACGTTAGAGGGTTAAAATCCAAAACAGCCCCATAAGAGGAAGGGACACCTCGCACGGGACCAATGTAACTCATTGGAACTGTTGCCCAGTCATGAGACTCCCGATTTGAGAATATGACAATAATTTTTAAATATCTTGACTTAGGCTTAAAAACATGTTATTAGAGGACAAAAATCCAAAACAGCACCCAAAAATACGGTAAAAGGAACCAACGCCTCGCACGGGACCAATGTAACTTGTAGAAACGGACCGCGTACTCATTGGACTCCCGGTTTGATAATATGGAAATAATTTATAAGTATGAGGATAAGTATATGGAAATTTTCAAATTATTTGATTACTAATATCATCTCTTTTTTGTATCCTTTTCTCTGCAGGATAACATTTTATTGTGAGCTTTTATCCATATAGAACACACGAAGAAGTCAAGGGTTTAGAAAAGTGATATTTCTTGTTTAATGTTGAAATTGAGGATCGTGTTTTTTATGTGTTATGGACGTGCGGGATGTTGTGATTTTATTGCTTAATTTTATGATCTTGTGGGATTTTGTAATTTTATCAATGTGGGTGTTTTACATTACGCAGGTTTTATATTAACGAGTTTTAGAATGTTCAGAAAACGGAGGAAACTCTGCCCATTTTTTAGTGGTTGAACTATTAAGACTTGTAATATTTTGAAGTTCGTATTTATATTAGTTTATCAACAATGTGCTAGATTCACAATTTGCAAATTTTCTTTATTTTTTGGCAATTAATAAATATTTTTCCGCCAGATTTGGAATTTGTTGTTTTCCTGATTTGTTTTCAAATAATAAATATTTTTTTATTAATTGAAAAATCTAGCACGATTTAAAACTGCGCCAAAATCATATCAAATTGTAAAATTTGAGTACGCTAATGAAATAATTTAACACGATTTATAACCCTGCCAAAATCATGTTAGAAAATGAAAATCCGGAATGGTTTAAAATCGTGTCGAAAGTGTGTCAGATTAAATATGTGGAACGGTTTAAAATCGAGCCAAAAGCATGCCAGATTTGGCAATTTGTCACGTTTTACCATGCCAAAAATCTGGCATGATCGATTATGACACGGTTTAAAATCATGTCGAATTGAGTTTAGCACGATTTAAAATCGTTTCAAATTTCTGTTGGTGTAATGTATCCAAATAGTAGAATTTCTATGAATTTTATCTAGGAGTAATGCTACACACACCAACTCTTAGTACCAATCTTGTACCTATTGTGCTTTAATTGTATTATAACAGAGTGGGACACACACATATTGTAATGGGATCTACACTTTGATACAATCATTTTAAACACAATGAATACTTGATTGGTACTAAGAGTTTGTCTGTTTATCATTTTTCTTTATCTAGATGAGACCCAACTTAGACCTTCAACTACTCCACCTATTGTACCAATACCCACCAGACATCACTTGACTTGTATTGTCTTGTAACATTGCCTTATTTTCAAGAATCACCCAACTAACATTCCTTATTTTTAGGCATCATCTGATCAATCTTGTCTTGATGATAGGGATCGTATGCAGGAGGATCACTTTACCGACGAAAAATGTCATGCTATTTCATTATCACACGTGACATCTAGCTTTCCCACACCTACTGCTATACCTCTTAACCCATATAGTCCACAACCACAAATACCCTTTAGCTCAACTACACCTATTGTTCTAACTTGTCACGACCCCGACCCAAAAATAGTAGGGAACGAGTGTCTTGACATGGCACCAAGGCATTCAATATTCTGGCCTTAAAATTTTTCTCTTAAAATATATATAGCGGAAATAAAATCACATGGTTATGAATCGTAAAATACTGAAAGTGGGGGAATTACATCATCAGAGCTTTCTAAAGGAAACTTCATTTATATTAAAATATCCAAGAGTTACAACTTGACACATATTTCAAAGCCTTTTAATTAAAGAGCCAAACATCCTTTACCTAATAAAACAAAATTCTACTTAATGTAACAAAAAGAGCTCTAAAAGATAAATCTTCAACATAGTCCTCTTATGTTCCATCCATTTCCCTAATTATTTCCTGAAAAATGGTTAATTATAAAACATCAGCTAAAAGTCGAATGAGATTCAATCTCCAAATATTCCAAGGTTTTCAGAAAATAGATACCTACTCAAGTCAAAAGAAAAGGCATATACATATATGGATAGGAACTTGGATTCATATATAATGTAATTGACAGTATATATATTTTCAGAATAAACAGTTTAGAACATAATTGATAAAACAATTGATAATCATATCAATTATTCAGTCTTAGCGGCCATGTAAGCTCTAATACCTAGACAGATAGTGTTGGCAAATGTTTCCACCCGGTATCAACACAGACAGAAAATTATGATCTCTGGAACAACGCCTTATTTAGGGCACACCAACGATAAACTAGCTGGGAAGGTACCACCCAAATATTTCCACCCGGTAGTCAAGGCCAACATAGTAAAAGAGTTTCCATAGGCCGAATCAATAATTTTAGAATTCAAATCAGATGTTTATATGGAGAGATATAAACATATAACAAACGACGGAATCATCGGTATCAAATCCATTTTGAGAATAAAAGCATTTCACAAAATATACATAGTTTGCATAATATAATATAATCAAAATGCGCAACAAATTGCATAGAGTACTCACCTAAAATAGAGGTCAAAATTATAGATAATGAGTCTTCGATCGCACGTTAATCTAACAAATACGATAAAGGTTTAAGTATACGTTCTAAAAAGGGTCCAATCTACATATTGTATTTTAATAATAACCTGTTTCAAAGGATTGCTAAAACCCATTTTCTTAACTTTTAAAACCCATTGATCATAATTAAAGGATTCAATTCATAGTTCTTCCTAATCAGTCGGTTCCCAGTAGAGATGGAGGGTCACAGGGGCACCGCTTAAATACCACCTCCTCTAGACAGAACATTTTTGGATTCATTCCCAGTAGAGATGGAGGGTCACAGGGCACCACTTAAATACCATCTCGTCTAGACAGAATTTCACCGGACCTGACTTTGGAATTACTTAAATAGGATTCCATAATAACGAGCAAGTACTTTTTAAAAAAATCATTTTTAAAAGCGTATATACAATTTTGAACAAGTTTAGATGAAAATAAAATCAACTTAGATTTCTTCTAAACTTTAAGTTTTGATTAGTGAAGTCCTTAGTGTATTTTACCAGCATAACTACTAAGTAAAGCTATAAAACACAAAATTAAAACTATAAAAATACATTATAACATTTAAATAAAATCATGCCTACGAAATGAATTATTTCTTCGAAATTATAGAACTCCTTCTTAAGATATTTCCCAAGCTTTCTATCACTCTTTCTTACTATAATTCTCAAGGAATTGGTGTGAGTTTCAAATGAACCCTAAGGCCATATTTATAGGTTTCCAAAAGTATTACGGTGTTAACACGTGTCTAACGACTTGACTTTTTGGAGTGGTGATTCACCACCGAGGTGTCGCGATTCGGAGTGGTCTTGCAGTGTTAATATCACCAAATGATGACAAGTGTTTTAGCTTTCTCTCTAAAGATGACATGTGTAATGTGGAAGTGACCACCACGTGGTGGAAAGATGATAAGGGTATAAGGGTCCTTTCACACATAAAGGGTATTTTAGTAATTTCACACTATATATTTTGAATATTTCTTAGAGGTCCTTGAAAATATTTTATTTACAAAATGGCCAATTTTATATTTTTATTTTATTCCTTAAAGTTTCATAAAATTATATTTTCTATCCCAAAACTTATTATTTACTTTAAGATATGTCATAAGACTTCGATTTGATCCAATTTACAGTTGATTCTTCGTAATTAAAAATGGGGTTTGTTATATTGATATCCAATAATACCACATATCTAATAATACAAAATTTATAGGATAATAAGTAACAGAAAAGTGTAAAAATAAACTATATATATAAAAGTGGGGTCATTACATCCTACCCTCCTTATAAAAAATTTGGTCCCTAAACTTTACTTACATTAATTTCCAACAAGGTATGGATATCGCTCCTTTATTTCATCTTCCCGCTCCCATGTTGCTTCTTCAACAGAATGATTCCTCCATAATACTTTGACTAGTGGAATAACCTTGGTTCGTAATATTTGATCTTTATGGTCCAAGATTTCCACTGGATGCTCAATGTACGACAAATCTTCTCTAACTTGAAGAGGCTCATGACTTAAGATATGTTTTGGATGTGGGACATATTTCTTTATCATTGATACGTGGAACACATCATGTACACTAGAGAGTTCAGGTGGTGAGGCTATTTTATACGCAACAGCTCCTATCCTTTCAAGAATTTCAAAAGGTCCTATGTATCTGGGGCACAACTTCCCTTTCTTCCCAAATCATATTACTCCTTTTGCAGGTGATACTCGCAAGAACACATAATCTCCTCTTTGGAATTCTAACTGTCGGTGTCGATTGTCAAAATAACTCTTTTGACGGCTTTGAGCGATTCGAAGTCGGTCTTGGATCAATTTCACCTTCTCTGTTGTGATCTGAATCAATTCTGGTCCCAATAATTTTCTTTCCCCAGCTTATACCCAACATGTAGGGGAACGACACCTTCTACCATAGAGTGCCTCATATGGAGCCATTTGAATACTTGCTTGATAATTATTATTATACGCAAATTCCACTAACGGTAAATGATCATCCCAATTCCATATCAGATCAAGTACACATGCCCTAAGCATATCCTCTAAGGTTTGAATGGTTCTCTCAGATTGTCCATCTATTTAAGGATGAAAATCAGTGCTAAAATTCAATTTTGTTCCCATGGATTCTTGTAGGCTATTCCAAAAGCGAGACACAAATCTAGGGTCACGGTCAGAAATAATTGAAATTGGGGTTCCATAAAGCCTAATAATTTCCTTCACATACAACTTAGCTAACTTTTCTAAAGAATGGGTAATCTTAATGGCAAGAAAATGAGCATATTTAGTTAGCCTATTAATAATTACCCAAATAGAATCATTACCACTTGAACTCCATGGTAAACCTGTCACAAAATCCATAGTGATATGTTCCCATTTCCACTCAGGGATAGGCAGTGGTTGTAGCAATCCTGATGATTTCTGATGCTCAGCTTTTATTTGTTGACAAACCAAACACTGAGATACAAATTCCGCTATCTCCCTTTTCGTGTTATTCCACCAAAACACTTCTCGAAGATCTCTATACATCTTGGTACTTTCGGGATGAAACGTAAATCTTGAGTAATGACTTTCCTTTAAAATTTTCCTCTTTAGTTGGACATCATATGGAACACACACTCTATTTCCAAACCTCAATATATCACCCCGTATTGTAAATTCCATTCTCCTCCCTTCAATAACCTCTTCTATAATGTTCTTCAGTTGTGGGTCATTTACTTGTGCAATTTTGATCATTTCCATCAATAGGGGATGTACTTGTAAGCTTTCAATTATTCCACATTTATTATAAATACGAACATCTATTTCCATATTTCTTAAATCCTTCAATAGAGCCTCCTGGTTTGTAATAAGACATGCTAAATTGGGTGTAGATTTCCTACTTAAAGCGCCAGCTACTACATTAGCTTTCCCTAGGTGATAATGAATATTTAAATCATAATCCTTCATCAATTCTAACCACTTCCTTTGTCTCATGTTCAATTCTTTCTGAGTAAATATATATTTCAAACTCTTATAATCGGTATAAATCTCACAAGTCTCACCATACAAATAGTGTCTCCAAATCTTAAGAGCAAAAATTACAGCTGCTAATTCTAGGTCACGGGTTAGATAATTCTACTCATGGGTTTTCATCTGTCTCGAGGCATAAGCTACTACTTTTCCATTTTGCATTAGCACACATCCCAAACCATTTTTAGAAGCATCACTATAAATCATAAATCCCCCTGTCCCAGAAGGAATAGTCAAAATTGGGGCAGTTACTAATCGATTCTTAAGTTCTTGAAAACTATTCTTGACTTCCTCATACCATTCATATTTCACCTTCTTTTGGGTTAACCTAGATAGAGGTTTGGCAATACTAGAAAATCCTTCAACAAATCTTCGATAATAACCTTCTAATCCAAGAAAACTACGAATCTTCTTTACATTAGTTGGTCTAGGCCAATCTAGTATAGCTTTGATCTTTTGAGGGTCAACCGACACTCCCTCCTTGGAAATGACATGTCCTAGGAAAGAGACACTAGGCAACCAAAACTCACACTTCTTTAATTTCGCATATAATTTCTCTTTCCTAAGGATTTGTAATACCGTCTCTAAATGCTTTTCATATTCTTCAATACTTTTGGAATAAATAAGGATGTCATCAATGAAAACAACCACACACTGATCCAAATACTTCCTAAACACCCTATTCATCATATCCATAAAAGCGGATGGTGCATTAGTTAGTCCAAATGGCATTACAAGAAATTCATAGTGACCATATCTAGTACGAAAAGCTGATTTTGAAATCTCATCATCCTTAATCTTCAATTGATGATAGCATGACCTAAGGTCAATTTTAGAGAATACTTGTGCACCTTCTAATTGATCAAACAAGTCATCTATACGAGGTAAGGGGTATTTTAATTGTTACCTTATTCAGTTCACAATAATCTATACATGGTCTCATTGTCCCATCCTTCTTTTTCATAAATAACACTGGAGCACCCCAAGGCGATATACTTGGTCTGATAAAACCCTTGTTTAAAAGGTCTTCTAATTGAACTTTTAACTCTCTTAATTCTAAAGGTTCCATACTATATGGTGGTTTTAAGATTGGTATAGTTCCAGGAATAAGGTCAATGGTAACTATTTCTCTATTAGGAGGTAGACCGGGTAAATTATCAGGAAAAACATCTATGAATTTCTTAGCAATAGGAATATCTTCTAATCTAGGTTCTTTCATCTCCAAACTAGTAACAGTTGCAAGAAATCCTTGACGTCCCTTCTTAAGAAAACTATAGGCTTGCATTGCATATACAATACACATTGGAGATATGATGCCAGTTCCTTCAAAACTAAATTTTAATTGGTGAGGAATTTGGAAAGTAACAATCTTCTCAAAATAATCCACCTTAGCATGATATGATGCTAACCAGTCCATCCCTAAAATGACTTCAAAATCTCTAATGTCTAAAACTATTAAATCAACAAATAGCTTATGACTATCAATGTCTATGGGGCAAGCCTTGTATACTAATTTACCCATCAATAACTCACCCGAAGGAGTAGAAACGTGTATGTTATGATTCAAGGGTTCAGTCAATTTATAAAAGAGATTTAATACATGTATAGATACAAACGAATGGGTAGAACCGGGATCTATCACAGCTTTAAAAGGTTGTGCACATATAAAAAGTGTACATGACACTACCGTATTGGAAGCTTGGGTATCAAAAAGTGAAAAAACTCTACCCTGTCTGCCTTGATCCTTGTTTGCACTTGAAGGCTTTATCGGAACCCTTGCTGGGTTTGGGCAGTCTTTTATCTGATGTCCTTTTTGTCCACATCTAAAACAAGCTCCTGAATCCTTATAACAAGGTCGTTCTCCATGCATCTTTCCACATTGTTTGCATATCTGGTTATTATAATGTTTGTTATCACTAGATCCCCCAACATTGCATGTGTCCCTAAAGAAATTTCAATTATTCGAGTTCTTTCCTTTTTGTTCCCCAAACTTCCTCTTGTCATCTCTAATTCGATTGTACTCCTCACCATCCCTCTCAACTATTGTAGCCCTAGTCACGACATCGATATATGATGTTAATTTCAGGATGAAAATTCGAATACGAATATTCAACCTTAACTCACGCTCAAACTTCTTCTCTCTTAAAACATCAGTTGATATAACATGACGTGCAAAATGGGATAACTCAGTAAACTTTGCCTCATATTGACTAACCGTCATATTCCCTTGCACTAGACTCATGAAGTCAGCTGCCATTTCGTCTTTCACCGTTTTCGAAAAATATTTCTCATAAAAGATTACTAAGAAATCATTCCAACCTATGTAAGTATTCTTTTCCCGTGTATTCTCTTAGTCATTCTCCACCAATGTTCGGCCTTACCTTCTAACATAAATGTTGCAAATGACACCCTTTGTTCATCGGTACACTTAAGAACATCGAGTATCTTTTCCATCTGTATCGCCCAACTTTCTGCTTCGGTGGGGGTAGGAGTACCTTTAAAATATGGAGGATTCAACTTCTTGAAATGTTCAATAGTACATCTACTTAGTTCAAGATTCTTTGGAACTCCATTGTTCACCTGCTGCTCCACAATCTTTGCTTGACTTTCAATTGCCTTGTATGCACCTTTCAGTCCTTCTATACTCGAATCACTAATTCCCATTGATGATCTTCTCTTGGTCAGTTTCTACAGTCATGGCCAAACGTAAGATCTACTATACTATGTCAATATTGAAAATTAAAAGACCAATTATAAATAATATAACACATAGCGAGGGTTATCACATAAATTAGATTTTTAATATTATCTCCTTAGGATGGAAACATAGAATCTATAACATTCGAAACCTATGCTCAGTAGTCTAAGGGTTCATAACCTATGGTCTGATACCACCTCTGTCACGACCCCAACCCAAAAATAGTAGGGAACGAGTGTCTTGACATGACACCAAGGCATTCAATATTCTGGACTTAAAATTTTTCTCTTAAAATATATGTAACGGAAATAAAATCACATGGTTATGAATCGTAAAATACTGAAAGTGGAGGAATTACATCATCAGAGCTTTCTAAAGGAACCTTCATTTATATTAAAATATCCAAGATTTACAACTTAACACAAATTTCAAAGCCTTTTAATTAAAGAGCCAAACATCCTCTATCTAATAAAATAAAATTCTACTTAATGTAACAAAAAGAGCTTAAAAAGCTAAATCTTCAACATAGTCCTCTTATGTTCCATCCGCTTGCCTAATTATTGTAAGGACATTTTTCTCATGTCCAACATGTTACATTTGTGTATGTCGTACGCCGCTACATTTGGCACGTCACCTCACGATCTCACATGACGGCCTCTATCCGAATTCCGGGAATCAATCATTCAACATCTCCATTAATGTGTCCCACATCTGCCTCAACGACTTCACGATCCAAGATTTTAGGGACTTAATGCAAGTGGTACGCAAGGGAAGTCAAAACAGTGAAAAAAAGCACGATAGGAGAGTTCAAGGGCATTTTCGTAATTTCACATCCATAGTCCAGAGGTCTGATCAACTGGAAAGTTGAAGATCTCGCCGCAACGAAGATACTGGAAGAAACGGCACCTCAATCCGAGCTATGCTGAAGGAGTTATGACCTTTTGAAGTTGGAGAAAATTCCTTGAAGAATGCTGTTTTTTTTTTAACCCCAAACCAGAAAGGTACCCCGAACCCATGTACCCCAAACCGGTTCGGGGTACCTGTACGCTGGATAGAATTTCAGTGTTTTTATTTTGCGAAACTCTTCATATGTTTTGCTATTTAAACCACCTTCGGGGGAGCAATTTTGCAAGACTTTAGAAGACGTTTTTGAGAGTCCAAATACCTCTAGTCTTCATATTTTTTGAGTCCCAAGACTCATGTTTTGATTCACACAATTGCCAATCCTTTGTGAATCTTTTTGGTAACCCAAGAACACAACCTTGTGTTTGTTCAAACCTTTGTTGAGAGATCTTTGCAACCGAGGGTTGCGTGTCATTGCTGAGGGAGTCTCTACAAAGTTTTATGGCTGCGTGTCATTGAGGAGTGCTGCGGTTCTTCCTTTGTTGATTGGACTGAGGTTCATGTGGGTTCGCTGCGTGTGAATTCATTGCTGCCCTCCTGGAAAGGGATATTTCCATCCGTCGACTATAGAATCCGATACCTGAGGGTAATTCTTAGTCACTGTATTTTCATTGTAATCCGATTGTAAGTCGTTTTCTTACAAATTCTAGTGAAAATAAAAGGTTTTGCCCTTTGGGGGATTTTTCCTGAAATTGTTTGTTTTTATCCTGCATGCTATATTTTATTTGATAAATCATCTAGATGCATGTCTTAGGGTTTTAACTAAAATTTGGGATTAATTAAAATTGGTTTTTTATTTGAGAAGTCGTAATATTTCCGCTGTCACTGCACTCTCAAATTGGTATCAGAGCCTATTGCACTAAGTTATTGTGTTTTGATCCTGATTTTGCACAAAAATGGCTTTTGATGGTTTTGATGATCTTCGATGTCAAATTTTTGAAAAAATTAATTAGAAAATTCACACGAACTCTTGCTTTAAATCTTCTGTTGAAAACGAATCTGAGAAGTGTCCTTGTTGTGAGGGTGTTGGTCACACGTTACATGAGTGTACCACAAATTTAAAGAAGAAATTGAATAAACCAATTTCTCATGTTTCTACCCTTAGTGATTGTGATTCGGAAGAAGAAGTGTTTTATGCTTCTAGGCGAGAGTTTCCCATCCATGTGATTAGTGATGATAGTGAAGGTGATGGGAGTGTGGATGAAAGTGAGGAGGAAAGTGTAGATGAGCATGACTTACAAACTGCTTTCAATGAACTTTATGCTGAAACTTTGAAAACAAAGAAAGAAAATTTGAAATTGAAAGCTCAGTTGAAAGAGTGTGCCATAAAAAATAATGATTTTTTAGTTGAAGAACTTAGGGATCATGTGAAAATTTTGAAAGAGAAGCTTGAGTACGTCGAGGGTGAGAGAGATAGTCTTAGAGGGTTGATGGAGACTATGAAAAAGAAGATTTTAGAGTTTGGGGATTCTAAACGAGTACTTGAATCTAGGATAGGTGAACTTGAGGTGAAATTGAAAGATTCAAGTAAAGTGAAATTTGATTTGGAGTCTAGGTCTGAAAAACTTGATAAGATTTTAGGCACAGTCGAGATCAAAACGGATAGGGGTGGGATTGGTCTTGAAAAATATGTTGCACCCATTCCCACACGTGTGAGAAAGCCTCATAGGTTTGTTAAGAAAGAGGCACCTAAAGTTGTTAGGAAAGCACCTCTTAAGAACATTGTGAGAGAACCTTCTAGGATCATTAGGAGAGACCCACCTAGGCAAATTCGGAAAGAGCAACCGATAAATTTGAGGAGAGGGCCACCTTTAGGTAACACACACCGCCCGATTTACACTTGCACACATTGCGGTAGGCAAGGTCATCTTAGGCGATTTTGTTACAAGATTTTAAATGGACCTAGGAAGGTTAATGAAAGAATAAATTCGATTCCCAAAACCCCCACACTTTGTTACACATCAATTTGGGTTAGAAAATCAGATTTAGAGGCTTATGGTTTATTTGTCCACGATTCCCGTTTGCTTGCACGTGATTCACTCCATGTGAAATCTTTTGGTTGATTGTGGTTGCGTGTTTGTCATACACTAGTTGTGGTTTCATGATATATTTTTACTAGTGTGATGACTTATACTTTTTGTATAAATTCTTGTTTTTGAATTTTTTTGAAAAATACAAAAAGATTTTATTTTGATAAAATTTTGAGAAAATCCAAAAAGATTTTTGTATTGCACCGTTTATGGATGAACACTGTGGATGACCAAGTCACAACATCATTCCATTTTTTTTCATGTGACTATTTTATAGTGTCTTGAGATAATAGGTCAATTCATCCTTGTGCTTTATAATGTTTGGAGTCATTAAGATGTAATTAAGTGTTACTTCCTACATGTTTGACTCATGTTTCCTTTATTGTACACATGCACGGATTTGTTTGATTATTGTGCTTGTCTTATCACATGTTGGTTGGGTATTTTCATCTCAATCTTGTCTTTAAAAATAACCAAGCGCGATAATTTTTTATAAGGAAATTGTGCATATAAAAACCGTGTTGTGAGTTTGTGTGCTTTGTTTGAATAACGGGGAGGGGCTGCGAATGGTAATTATCTATCCTTTGCGCAAAAGCCACCGTTAAAAAGGACCTAAAAAATTGAGGAATTTTATTATCCGAGGTCCAAAGAGGTTAAAAGAGCCCGAACAAATGAAAGGCGATAAAAAGATATTCATGCCAAAAAGGGGCCATTTAGGTTTTTGCACCAATTCTCCAATGTTTGAGAATTTAGATTACCTCTAGAAGAATATATATATGAGGGAGTTTGGTTGGAGAATTAAAACGGGTTTGCACGTCCTTGAAATTTTTGAAAATGCGCTATATAGTTTTGGACGTTATTGGTGTGAAAATCATTTGACTTTGATTTGTTGATTTGCATAAAACGATGTCATCTAAATTCAACAAACGTTTACACTTAAGGATACCTTTGATGTTCATTCGTTAGGAGTACACGTATGCATCGTGCACATATGATTGATTGAGTTGATTTACCTATCGAATGTGTTCACACCCATTCATTCCATTTCCATGACTTGGTTGTTTGAGTCTAAATCCATGGTGTGATTTTTGTTTCATATGTGTTCATATTGGTATCTTATTTTTGTATGAAAAATTTGAAAAATTCAAAAATAGTTTGAGAATATTTATTTGAGCATCTCCTTGCAAGAGCACGATTACCATATTATTTGATGCCCTGTTTTGTATACCGTAACACCCCGATTTTGCTTATTTGATTCATTCTTCTCATCTGTCTATTTGGGGACATCATGAAAAGGGGGAGAAAGAATTATCATATTATGGGGGAGTTTGAATTTTGGGGGAGTTTTTGAGATGTTGCTTATGTTTTTATCATATATTGATATCCATGTTATCTCATTTCAAACTCGATATGTCACGTGGTATTTGCTTTGTCTCATATGTGTAGGTATGAGGATTGAAGATCTATATGTTGCACACCCTGATGAGAAAAGATTTGAGATTCCTGAAGATTTGAAGAACAAACGATGAAGACTATTCATTTGTACCTTTTCCAGTTTTGGGTTCATGGGAGGGTTAATTTTTATAGGCAATTTCATATTTGATAATTTGGATTTTTTATGTATGTACCGGCATAGACATAGGGGGAGATTTGTAAGGACATTTTTCTCATGTCCAACATGTTACATTTGTGTATGTCGTACGCCGCTACATTTGGCACGTCACCTCACGATCTCACATGACGTCCTCTATCCGAATTTCGGGAATCAAGCATTCAACATCTCCATTAATGTGTCCCACATCTGCCTCAACGACTTCACGTTCCAATATTTTAGGGACTTAATGCAAGTGGTACGCAAGGGAAGTCAAAACAGTGAAAAAAGGCACGATAGGAGAGTTCAAGGACATTTTCGTAATTTCACATCCATAGTCCAGAGGTCTGGTCAACTATAAAGTTGAAGAGCTCGCCTCAACGAAGATACTGGAAGAAACGGCACCTCAATCCGAGCTACGGTGAAGGAGTTATGACCTTTTGAAGTTGGAGAAAATTCCTTGAAGAATGCTATTTTTTTTTTAACCCCAAACCAGAAAGGTACCCCGAACCCATGTACCCCAAACCGCATAAGGTACCCCAAACCTGTTCGTGGTACCTGTACGCTGGATAGAATTTCAGTGTTTTTATTTTGCGAAACTTTTCATATGTTTTGCTATTTAAACCACCTTCGGGGGAGCAGTTTTGCAAGACTTTAGAAGACGTTTTTTAGAGTCCAAATACCTCTAGTCTTCATATTTTTTGAGTCCCAAGACTCATGTTTTGATTCACAAAATTGCCAATCCTTTGTGAATCTTTTTGGTAACCTAAGAACACAACCTTGTGTTTGTTCAAACCTTTGTGGAGAGATCTTTGCAACCGAGGGCTGCGTGTCATTGCTGAGGGAGTCTCTACAAAGTTTTATGGTTGCGTGTCATTGAGGAGTGCTGCGGTTCTTCCTTTGTTGATTGGACTGAGGTTCATGTGGGTTCGCTGCGTGTGAATTAATTGTTGCCCTCCTGGAAAGGGATATTTCCAGCCGTCGACTACAGAATCCGATACCTGAGGGTAATTCTTTGTCACTGTATTTTCATTGTAATCCGATTGTAAGCCGTTTTCTTACAAATTATAGTGAAAATAAAAGGTTTTGCCCTTTGGGGGATTTTTCCTGAAATTATTTGTTTTTATCCTGCATGCTATATTTTATTTGATAAATCATCTAGATGCATGTCTTAGGGTTTTAACTAAAATTTGGGATTAATTAAAATTGGTTTTTTATTTGAGAAGTCGCAATATTTCCGCTGTCGCTGCACTCTCAATTATTTCCTGAAAAATGGTTAATTATAATACATCAGCTAAAAGCCGAATGAGACTCAATCTCCAAATATTCCAAGGTTTTCAAAAAATAGATACCTACTCAAGTCAAAAGAAAAGGCATATACATATATGGATAGGAACTTGTATTCATATATAATGTAATTGACAGTATATATATTTTAAGAATAAACAGTTCAGAATAGAATTGATATAACAATTGATAAACATATCAATTATTCAGTCTTAGCGGTCATGTAAACTCTAATACCCAGACAAATAGTGTTACCAAATATTTTCACCCGGTAACAACACAGACAGAAAATCATGATCTCTGGAACAACGCCTTATTTAAGGCACACCAGCGATAAACCAGCTGGGAAGGTACCACCCAAATATTTCCACCCGGTAGTCAAGGCCAACATAGTAAGAGAGTTTCCATAGGCCGAATCAATAATTTTTGAATTCAAATTAGATGTTTATATGGAGAGATATAAACATATAACAAACGACGGAATCATCGGTATCAAATGCATTTTGAGAATAAAAGCATTTCACAAAATATACATAGTTTGCATAATATAATATAATCAAAATGCGCAAGAAATTGCATAGAGTACTCACCTAAAATAGAGGTCAAAATTATAGATAATGAGTCTTCGATCGCACGTTAATCTAACAAATACGATAAAGGATTAAGTATACGTTCTAAAAAAGGTCCAGTCTACATATTGTATTTTAATAATAACTTGTTTCAAAGGATTACTAAAACCCATTTTCTTAACTTTTAAAACTCATTGATCGTAATTAAAGGATTCAATTCATAGTTCTTACTAATCAGTCGGTTCCCAGTAGAGATGGAGGGTCACAGGGGCACCGCTTAAATACCACCTCCTCTAGACAGAACATTTCCGAATTCATTCCCAATAGAGATGGAGGGTCACAGGGGCACCACTTAAATACCATCTCGTCTAGACAGAATTTCACCAGACTTGACTTTGGAATTACTTAAATAGGATTCCATAATAACGAGCAATTACTTTTTAAAAAGTCATTTTTAAAAGCGTATATACAATTTTAAACAAGTTTAGATGAAAATAAAATCAACTTGGATTTCTTCTAAACTTTAAGTTTTGATTAGTGAAGTCCTTAGTGTATTTTACCAGCATAACTACTAAGTAAAGCTATAAAACACAAAATTAAAACTATAAAAATACATTATAACATTTAAATAAAACCATACCTACGAAATGAATTCTTTCTTCGAAATTATAGAACTCCTTCTTAAGATATTTCCCAAGCTTTCTATCACTGTTTCTTACTATAATTCTCAAGGAATTGGTGTGAGTTTCAAATGAACCCTGAGGCCCTATTTATAGGTTTCCAAAAGTATTACGGTGTTGACACGTGTCTAATGACTAGGCTTTTTGGATTGGTGATTCAACACCGAGGTGTCGCGATTCGGAGTGGTCTTGCAGTGTTAATATCACCAAATGATGACAAGTGTTTTAGCTTTCTCTCTAAAGACGACATGTGTAATGTGGAAGTGACCAACACATGGTGGAAAGGTGATAAGGGTATAAAGGTCATTTCACACATGAAGGGTATTTTGGTAATTTCATACTATATATTTTGAATATTTTTAGAGGTCCTTGAAAATATTTTATTTACAAAATGGCCCATTTTATATTTTTATTTTATTCCTTAAAGTTTCATAAAATTATAGTTTCTACCCCAAAACTTATTATTTACCTTAAGATATGTCATAAGACTTCGATTTGATCCAATTTACAGTTGATTCTTCGTAATTAAAAATGGGGTTTGTTATATTGATATCCAATAATACCACATATCTAATAATACAAAATTTATAGGATAATAGGTAACACAAGAGTGTAAAAACAAACTATATATATAAAAGTGGGGTCATTACATAACTACTAAGAGGAACCCTTATGGGTAGGCTAAATGTGTATATATACACTAAAGATGTATTATGTGGGTAGGGAAACTTGTATATTTAGCATTTGGTAGGGTAAAAAGTAACAAATTTGGAAATGGACTAGCAACCGACAAGTTGGTTTTTTGTGGGGCCCAACTTAAGCGGAATATGATGTTCCACCCAAGAAATTAAAAAAAAAATGCCATAAAAGGAAAATGATGTTCCGCCTAGGATTTTATACACTTTTGTTTAATTAGATTTCTACCCCCTTAATTTTACAACGGATATATTCTTGAAACGGCTATTTTTTTTTTAAATTCATGTTGAAATATTTTTTTTACGAATCATATAAAAATTTATAGGAGTAAAAAATTTAGTAGGTTTGGTAGTGGGTTGGTAAGTAGATGAAATATTTAATTTGGGTTGTTTTATTTAATTATGAGAAGTTATGTTAGGGTTGAAATGTAAAAGTCATAAATCCTTAAGCGGAACATCATTTTCCGCCTAAGGAATAGTGCCTTTAACTCTTAAGCGGAACATCATTTCTTGCGGAAGAAACAAGTCCCTAAACGATGTAGTTTTGGTGTTTTGTAAGGTATATTTACACTAATCATAACATTTTCTTCCATTTTTCTTCATTTTAATCGAATAAATTTGACCTAACAATGTGTATATTTAAAGCAGCTCATAAGAATTGCTCTAACCATGCTAGGCCACTGCCATATATTCCTACCATACTAACCCCAGTCACTAGTAACCAGTCACTCACCTACCTGCCTACCCAGGTCTGCCACTGCCACATGTATAACCTCCCTCGCAGCCTACACCTACTACTTCGCCCCTTCCATACTCTAATCCACAGTCTTGTCAACAGTCCCCTATTATTCCCATGCATGCCACTCCTTGTACCGCCCACCCAACCTTGTTCCAATCCTGATGGCATCAACTTAATGTTAGAATTATTGTATAATTCTACATGATATGATCCATAATTAGATTAATACCAAGAGTCACTTTGGTTAATGAAATGGTACTCCAAATACCAAGAGTCAAAATGACTCTTGGTTATCTACCTTGATGGACGGTTAAGATTAAGTGACTGTTGGAGATTTGGGTCTTGTCCCCGCCAATAAATAAGTGATTGATTTCCATCATTCAGACACATAAAAAGACAACATAATGTAATTATAGGATGAGGGAGAGAAAATTCAAAGACTCAATTTTGTGTTTATTTTGGACTACTATTTTGACTATAGATGATCCAACCATTGGAACATGCTCGAGTTGGAGGCACCAATGACAACCTCTTCACTCGTCAATTCTAATGTTGACTTAGGTATCTTTTCAACTCTATTTTGGACACATGTGATAATTATGTAGATTAATATGTTCATGTATTGTATTATTGATTCATAAAAACTGTTAAATTTAAATCTAACATGTGGTATCACAGCATATGTGTGACAACCCGAATATAATTATGATAAATTATATTTAAACCATGCTTATATTATGTGATATGAATAATGTGATATTATTATATCTAATGTTAAGTGATTATGTTTATTATAATCCTACTTTCATAAATCATGAAAGGTCGAATTATTTACGAACACAAAATTTTGTTGTTTTCGGTAGAAAGATTCCTGTTAGAGACTAGTTTCGACCTTTATAACATTATAAATGACTTGAGGTGAAAACTATATAGTTGTATACATGTAAGTTAGGGTTGTAACACAACAAACGGATCATCAAATGGATGCCCGAGTAAAGAGTTATACCGAATTTACGAACAAGAGGCAATTTGGCCAATTCCCTTTAAGTGGTAAATTGTCTTTTATTAAACCAAATGGTTTAATTTGATTGGTTGGCTTGGGAGGCAGCCTTGTCCGACCTTATACCCTTTAAATATCCTTATCCTTCAGCCAAAACCAGCCATGAAAGGGTTTTAAGCTTAGGGAAAGAGAAAGTAGAAGTTAAGGGAGAAAAGTGAGGAGAAAAAGTGTAGAAAAATCCGTAGAAATTACGTAAAAAGCCCTGAAGGTAATCCTAATTGTAATTCTTGTTATTTATCTTATATTACTGATTTATATGATATAAATCATCATAAGTTTATGAAAGTTTCAGCCCTTTATATATATGTATGGTTAGATGCAAGTTTATGTTAAGTTGAGTGTAGAAACCCTTAAAATTGCTTTGTATTGAAACCCCTTGTATTCAAACTTGCATATCTCTTTGCGTGATTATTGGAATTGATAAATTCCAATTGTATATGAAATTAGACTCATATATTCATATCATATCCGAATATTAGAATTTATCTCATTGTGGTTAGGCCGTAATGATGATTTCAAGTTGGTGCATAGTTGCTGTTTTTATACTTCATTTCGGTATGCCCTGAGTTTAGTCAAGCTTTTGAGATAGCAAATGAAGTCAAAAAATTATGAAACTTTAATTATGTACTATTAAGTATGTTTAATGAAAATGTGTTGAAAATCATGGAAAGGTATGCTGGAGAAAAATTATGAAAATTCTTGGAAGTTGAAGGAACAATAGAGGATCTTGTAGGACAGATTTCCTGTGTTGTAGAGAAATGGTCATAACTTGCCCTAGAAAGCTTGAAAAATTACACCGTCACTTGTACTGGATAGTATATTCATATATGTTTTCATATTGATGAGGTTGTACCCCTGTATTTGTACAATTTAGGAATATAGGATGGGTAAGTATGTAAGACCATAATTTCAGGCCATACTGGGTACCCCTTGAATGAATGTTTGTATTTCGTCCTTACAAAGGGTACTTTGAGTACATGTTTCATGTGTATATACATTGAGGAGTATAATTTCATGTTTACTTGACTTTGTTTATAAATTCCTCATAAGGTATTTCCTACGGTTGAATGTCCGTAACATTGTCAACATGTATATCATTGTTTTGACTTTACCGATGTTTTATGGAATGTGACTTAATTGGAATTATATTGTTGATGTATAGTCATGGAAAGTTACATAATTATGTTTGGATAATAATTATGATTGAGGTTCAGTACTGATTTAGTTGGATTGACAGGTGTAAGGTCTAATCAACCCAGTTTAGCTCCATTTGAAGAAAACGTGAATACATAGTTGTCAACCAAGGTGAGTGTACTCACTGGAATGATGTATTTGTATACTGTTACGAATGTGATCATAATGTTATGAATATAAAATTGTTCATTTCGGTTTACCGAAATGAGGGGTTACTCCTCGACCAGGAATGGGGGAGATTTGTCTATTAATGACAAGGGGTTACTCCTCGACCAGGAATGGGGGAGAATTGTCTATTTAGACAGGATATGTGAATCATGATTCGAAAAAGTTGGTCATTCATTATGAATGATCCGGATAAGTTAATTCATAATTATATGGACATGATATATTTCATATAAATTTATGCATTAGTATAGTAGTGATGCATTCACTGGGCTATTTTGCTCATGGTTCCTATGTTCACATTTTTTTCAGGTAACGCGATGTCACTGCCAAATCTAGGAGGTCGGGTTGGGTTAGCCAGGAATGGGAGAAACTATGATTTTGTGTAAATGTAAATGATGTAATTAAGTTAACTTATCCTTCAAGAAAGTTTTTATGGGCATGATTACTCTGATGTTGTAAAAAGGTTTTCAGTTATATGAATTTACAATGATGACTCTGAAATCAAAACTCGTGATTATTAAGGGTTAGAGAGGAAGAGAAAATGTATCATTCATATTTTAGTGAAGGGGTATGGAGAGAAAGGCCATTCTCACCCAAAACACCAAATATTCATCATCAAGAGTGCCTACATACATATTCTTCTTTAGGGGGATCATATATCTTAGGCTTTCAGTGGATTCTAGCAAGGTTTTTAGAGATCATGGAAGGACATCAAGTTTATTATCTTCATTAACTCATTAACATTGTATCGGATCACATACTAGATCCACAAAGGTATTGTGATTCGATCCCTAGACTTATGCTTTAGATGTATTCATTCTATTTTCTTTTCTATAACATGATCAATCAAATATAAAGGGGGAAAAAAGTTTTTTATAGTGTTAATCCCAAATAGAGTTCCTTGAGGTTTATCTTCTGATGCTCACCAGTTTCAGATTGATCATGGATGCATTATAGTGGTGGGATTTTGTTGCCATTAATGAATACCGGATGGCTATGCCCATTTGCTGACTTTTGGAAGTTTTTAAGGACAGGTATCTTCCACATTTTGTGAGATCGATAATGAAGACATAGTTCCTTACCTTAGTATATGTCGATCGCATTGTAGACCAATACGAGCAGAAGTTCACCAACTCTAATTATTTTCCCTAGAAGAGGTTAGCATGGAGGTAAATATGATGGAGTTGTTTATTTTGGGTTTGAAAAGTAGGATCAAGAAAATTCTGATGTGTAATCCATCCTATACTACGTACGCTCAAGTGGTGAATGTGGCACTGATGCATTAACTAGAGCACAGGGATTTTCAGTGAAGTATGGGGAGATAGGAAATGGAATAATTGCTCTGCTCAGGGATCTAAGGCTGGAGGAAATGGGGCGTCGTCACGTGCTCAAGATGGATACCGACAAAAGAGTGTCCGGCCTTAGGGAAAGTAGTTGCCTAAGATATAGATAGGGTAGGATGATTTTAGATGTTAGGGCCAATGGTATTAGGGTAATTAGGGCTTTAAGTTGAATCGACAGAACCACCGGGGCAAGGGACAGTCAGGCCAAAAGTAAGGTGGGAAGCCAAGGATATATTTTCTAGTTGTATGTTTTTACTTGTGAAGAGTAATGGCACACTTCTAGGCACTTCCCTAAGGGTAATAGGGCAACCCGGGGATAGTTAGGGAAGTTAGGAAAGTGTAAATAGTTAGCATCCCCGTTAGTGAAGCCGACATTGCCAGCGCTACCTATTAGAGAACAACCAATAGTCCTAAATCCATAAGTACATATACAATAATGTCCCACCCCGATATGACTATGTTGCGCCTACGGTAATCGAGGGCATGTTTTCTATTTACGATCGTATGGGTTGAATTTTATTTGACACTAAATCATTAAATTCATTTTTTAGCCATAAATTTACAAAATCTTTAAGATTATTGAATATTACAGGGGAGATATTGCTTCATATAGGTACACCATTGGATAGGGGTACATCTTTTGACTATGTTTGTAGATGCATGTGTATAGATATTTGGAGATTAAAATTTGTAGTCGAGTTATTGGTCTTGGAAATATATACGTATGATGTGATTTTGAGTATGGACAAGTTACCATCTTACCATGATGAGGTGGATTATCACGGGAAAGTTATAACATTTTTTTTTCCTAAATATGAGATGTATTTGATAGTTATTCCTAGACCTAAGGGAAGATATAGTACCCATTTATATGATATTGAGGAGAGTACTTCCACCGAAACTATGGTATCATTAGAGTATATTACCATCGTTAAGAATTTCCCAAATGTGTTTCAGGAGATTCCAAATTTTTTGTCGAGTCGGGAGATAGATTTTGTTATTAATTTAGCACCTAATACTAGGTCGATCGCGATGGCTCCATACTATATAGAACCACTAGAGATGCATGAGCTTAGGGATAAGATGCAACAGTTTCTCAGTCAGGGTTTTATACAGAGGAGTAGATCACCGGGGGGAGATCTAATACTATTTATGAAGAAGAATGATGGATCACTTAGTTTATGCATTGATTATCGATAGTTGAACAAAGTCACGATTTGAAATAAATATCCGTTAACACGTATTGATGACTTATTCGAGTACCTCAGAGGTGCTTCGTACTTATTAAAGATATACTTGAGGTCCAGGTATCATTAATTGTGAGTATGGGAGGATGAAGTACCAAAGCCCTTTCTTTTCCCCGATATCAATTGTATGAATTTAGGGTTATGCCATTTGGATTGACCAGTGCGCTAGCAGTATTCATGGACTTTATGAATAAGGTCTTCAAATCATATCTAAACTAGTTTGTCATCGTCTTTATCGATGACATATTGGCTTCTTTATGGACTGAAGATGAGAATGCACAACATTTGAGGATGGTTCTACAAACTTTATAGGAGAACCAACTGTATGAAAAATTCTCAAAATATGAATATCGACTGTGAGAAGTTCAATTTTTGGGCCAGTCGTATCAAGATTGAGGATTTTAAGGAATCCTAGTAAGTTATCTAGAGTATTGGGGGCGGGGGAACCACTAAGTCGACATAGATGAGGAGTCTTATCGGATTAGAAGTTACTACTAATGGCTCATTTATAGGTTATTTAAGATTATGGGTTCACTGACTCAATTCACCAAGAATGGAGTGACATTTGTTTGGTATACTCATTATCAACAAGCTTTTAAGTAATTGAAGGACAATATCACCTCTACTTCAGTACTTGGACTACCCCGTAATGGTATTGACTACCTAATGTATAATAATGCATCACTATTAGGTCTTGCAGGTGTATTGATAAAACTAAACAAGAAGATAGCTTATGACTCACGTTAGGTAAATCCTTATGGGGGGAATTACCCTACTTACCATTTGGAGTTAGCATCAATTATTTTTGCCTTGTGCATTTGGACACACTACTTGTTGGGCGAGAGGTTAACAATTTTTACCGACTATAAGAGTCTTCAGTATCCCTTTACTCATGTGGAGTTGAATATGATATAGTGCATATGGCTAGAATTTGTGAAGGGCTACCAGTTCCAGTTCAACATTGAATATCATCTGGAAAAAGAAAATATTGTGGTAAATGCTTTGAATAATGGGGTTCATTTTGGACGGACAATGAGTTAGCTAATGCTTTTATGGATGTAATGTAAGTGACTCCTGACATCATTATTCAGGTAGTGATGGGTCAGACTCTTGACTTATCTTGTCAAGAGAAGGTTTAAGAGATATTTATAGGAAGGGTACCACTCTCCACAATTTTTCAAATGGGTGACTTAGGTTCCAAGGTAGGCTAGTAGTGCTTGATGATGCAGACTTGTGTAGAGAAATGTTGACTGAGGCACATGGGTCTAGTTTTGCTATATAACCAAAATATAAAAATGTACTAATATATGAGAATACAATATTAGTTAACGTGGATGAAAGTGATATATCAGAGTTTGTATCTAAGTGAACATTGTATGGGATAGTGAAGGTCGAGCATCACCAACCACTGAGTACTCTATAGCCACTTTAGATTCCGATATGAAAATGTGAGAATATTCTAATAGATATCATTAGTGGGTTTCCATTATCTAAGTTAAGGCATGATGCCATTTGTGTTGTAGTTGACAGGTTGCCGAAATACTTTCTTCTAATACAGACTAATTACACAACTAAGCAGTACACTAGACTTTTCATTGTTGAGATTGTGTGACTTCGCAGCGTGTCATTGGACATAGTATTCGTTAGGGACTTTACTTTCATATATCATTTCTAGCATAGTTTCTAAGAGGCAATGGGTATATAACTTAAGTTGAGCACCACGTATCATCCTCAAATACATGTGATGACCGAGCGGGTCAACTAAATATTGGAAGACAAGTTGAGGGCATGCATTTTGAACTTCAAGGGAAGTTAGGATCACTACCTTCAATACTATTAGTATGGAATTTTACGAGACTTTGTATGAACGTCCTTGTCGTTTGCCAATTTTTAGATAAAAATCTGAGAGAAAAAGTTGTTTCATCCCGATTTCATTCAAGACACCTTAGAGAAAGTGACACTTATCAGAAATCGTATGAGGGTTGCCCAAATTAGGAAGAAAAGATATGTAGATAGAGTAAGACTCACTTAGAGTTTGAAGTGGGTAACCAAGTTCTTATGCGAGTATCACTCGTGAATGGGAATATAAGGTTCAGACAGAAGGGGAAGCTAACACCCCATTACGTTGAAACGTTTATACCAATGGCATATTATATTGCTTCACTATATCATCTTTAGAATGTTCATGATTCGTTTCACGTATCGATGCTGATGAGATTTCTGTGAGATGGATCGGCATATCAGCATATACATTTAGGAGAGAAAGAGTTGTAGTCAGATTCCACTTATGAGGATAGATATTTTCATATCATAGATAGTAGAGACATGGATTTCCGTTTGAAGTTTAAATCGTTAGTGCATGTTCAGTGGAGTCACCAAAATGAGATTGAGTATACTTGGGTGTAGGAGAGTGAGATGCGGGTGAAATATCCCAAGATTGTTTATGTAGGAATGTGTTGAATTCTGAGGATGGAATCTCGTTATTAGGGGGGAGGAATGTAATACCTCGAATATTTAATTATTATTATTATGTAAATTTGGTAAATTAAAAAATAGATTAACTTGATAATTTAATTTTTTAGAGTGGATAAATAAAAATAATAAGAACTTTATTATGTTAAATCTTATATTTTTTGTATATTTCTTATGTGTTATTTGTTAATTATCATAATAACAACGTGATAATACTATAATTAGTTAAGACTAAAAATATTGGTTGGATTCAAATTGAGTTTTAAGACTTATATAAGGACCCAAATAAGGTAAAAACTATGGGAGAGCGCACCCATGGGTGGGTTAAACCATTGGGGTGAGTGTGAGCATGTCAGAGTTCCATGTGTGTGTCCATTGACCCATTTAAAATTAAGGTTAGGATTATTTTTTGGATTAATCATATAAAACGCAGGCTTAGCCTAACCCTAATTCACTTTAACATTCACTAAACTGCCCTAAAAGCTATAACAAAACCATAGAAAGGCCACTTAAGAGATAAAGATGACATTTGAGAAGGAAGATAGAAGATGTAACCTTGGCTATAGAGCTAGAAGAATAAATTTGAAGAGGATTTGAGCTAATTAAAAGGGAATCAACAACACAAATTCACCGTCTTCAACAATTCACATAAAAGGGTGTTTTCATCAAAAACCTAAGGCAATAACTTTTGTCCTACGCTTTCACTTTGAATCTCTTTTATAATTTTAAGATTGTGTTTAGACTAGATAAGTTAACTTAGTTAGAATATAAATTGTAGTACAAATCTTAAAATTTGGTAATATAAAACAGTTGATGAATTAAATTGTAATTGAATTATTTTGCATGATAAATCTATATTAAATTTGAATCCATCCCTATATAAACTTGAAACTATGAAATTTGACATGAAACAAATATTGTACAAGCTTAAATAACAACCTCTTAAAATTGAACTACGAATGGATTAGGTTAATTTGGGGTTTAACCATTCATATGCTAAATGAGAAATGGGTAAAATTATATATATATATATATATATATATATATATATATATATATATATATATATATATATATATATATATATATATATATATATATATATATATATATATATATATTATAGAATTGGGGATTTAAATGTGTTATAATAATATTATATATTTGAAATTCTTGGTTAAATTAAGAACTTGAAATCCTCAAATCAAGTTAAAACAATTTGGGTTCATATATGTGTTTTTCACGTTCTAAGTGGTCTTATACTTGATTTGATTGGTGTATGGTATGTAGTTTTTAATTACATGGTTTATACCATTATTAAACTTAGTTTAAAGACCCTAAACATCTATTAAACTAACTAAGATTGGAATCGATTGAAAATGGGGTTGAAATTAGGGTAAAATTTTTAGCTATTTTGGTAGATTTTGGGAGGGTAGAGAATCGGATCGATCCAACCCTAGGATGTTGGACTAGGTTGGTTTGGTCTCGATTTGGTAGAGGTTTGGTTAGGGGTTGATATGGTAGGGTTCCTTAATGGTATTAACTTAAATTTAAGCATAATCCTAGAAATTTAAAGACGTGATATATTTGGGAACCTAATTAGTAAATAGATATGGTATTTAGTGAATTAATGTAATATATGATACATAAACAAGTTAAAATTCCTTAATGTAAAATGAAGTAAGCAAACCAAGATATTGGAACATGAGTAATAGTAATTTATAAGTAGAGAGACTTATAACCATGTTGAGAAAACTTAACATTGTATGTGTATAATATAGTTATGTGTATATTATGTGTTGTGCATATGGAAGATCTATATCCTATATGAAGCCGAGACTATGGTACAATGGGCGGGTGGACAATCTATGTGTAGGTATTGATTTAAGGTCGCATTATATGCACGTCGCGTATGATGTACATGATATACGAAGGTTGGTGTTGTTTATATTGTTATATGTAAGCCATGAGTAGAGGCCATGTATACAGTACTTGAGTCATGATTAGAGGCCAGGCATTAGATATATATGGTGTTGAGACCTATATAGTTTATAGATGGTATTAAATATATATGGTATTGATAGATGTATAGTTTATAGATGGTATTGAACCTTTTATTGTTGTGTGGACAATGGATGACATCTTATATAACTTATGTGAATTTTATAATTGAGATAAACTGTGTTTAACCTATGATAAATGAGTAAGAATGGAATAAGATAAGTAAGCATAAAAGTGAATTCATAATTATATTTAACTGTGAAATAAATGAGGACAATGTAATGATACCTTGGTTGGGAGGAGTCATCTAATTAAGATAAGATAGGATGGTGATGTTTTATTATTATGGTTTAGATTATCTATTTAGGATCATGTAAGAAAGTTCGTGTATGAGTCTAACTCTGTTTTCATTTAACACTCTCAGGCCCGTGCGGTGATAATAATTCAAACGTTAATAATAGATACTACTTTTATTACTATTGATCATCCATCCATTTGATGAAAGTGTTGAGGGTTGTATCTCTCTTTAGTCATTTATTTTTTTACTATTTACATTTTCAGAGATTATATAGGGAATTGTGGCGCCCAGTTATCATTGTATTTACTCTAAGTTGAGATTTAGTTATTGTTACGGAGATTTTTATTTGATACTCTTAGTTGGGGGTTTTATTTTATATATGTTATTACTTGACTCTTGCATGATTCGAATGATACCATGTTTTTATGTTTACTTTATTGACTATGTATGAGTTGACCACTTTATATGTGGAAAATACGGGATGTCACAACCAAGTAAAGAGGGATTTCGTCGAGGAGGGGAAATCTTACCGGGAAGCTTTGTACGAGCTGGAAAAACAAAATAAGGAGATGCAGACCAAGTTTCAAGCATCTACTAATTACCTAACCTCATTAAATGAAAACTTAAAGGATGATTATAAGGCTAATACTGAAGCTAAGAGAAGGAGGTGAGATGTTCTATTTCCACACGTATGCCTTAAGTTGGATTATAACCTATAATAATGCTTGAAGAAATGCTGGGATAACCAATGTCCCTTTAACCTTTGATTTGTTTGGCCACCATATCCCAGTATCATCCAGCTGATTACCAAGGAGAGGGAGAAATTATAGATAAAGAGGTGTCTAAGGTAACTAAGGAGGAGGATGCTGATAAAAAATAGTTAGTAATTAGGGACAACTTATTTCCCTTTATACTTTTGTAATTTTTTATATTTGAAATATCATATGGCTTTTGTCGTTATGAAAATTAATGAAATATCTATATTTCCTTCCAATGCAAATGCATGTATGTTGATTGTTTTACTATTTTTTATGGCCGAATGTGTGAATATTCTTTTGACTTGCCTTTTATTTTATAGCCTATTTCCCTAGCGTCAGGATTCATTTATTGTATGTGATGATTAAATTAAAATTAAGAATTTAAATTATATAGTAGCACATCATAATTTAACAACAGTGTTGATAATTATTTTAATTGTGAATGTGTACCATCACATGAAGCTTTAGGGGATATAGACGCCCAAAATAGTGTTTTAAGTATTCTAAGTTGAGACTCATCGTTGGGTAACCCTTTGGGATAAGTTTTGGGAGAATGAGGTTAGAGTTTTGATATTATTTAAGGGCTCTAAGTTGGGCCCATACGGGACCTGCGAAATTAGAGAATTAAATCAAATAAATAACTCTCCTAACTAACATAACACAAAGGAAACTAAAATGCTAGGTGTAGAGGACAGGAAATTGGGAGCAAGGTATTCATCAAAAAACCAAAAAGAATCCATGTAATAAATACCTAACTTTTCTTTCTTTATAATTTTTAGTCTATTTATGTTAAATTCTATGATTAGGAACCCTGATAAAGTTGAATCTAATGATTAGGGCCTAATCATTTTATTACTAAAGGAGAATTAGTTTAATATTGAAATTCATGTTAAATCTGTAAATCCGTTGGCGAACTTAGATGAATATATATTTCACATGCTTAGATTATGTATTACTGTATGGCTCTTAAATTTAAAAGGTTAAAATCGGATTTATAATTAATCAAATTCAAAAACAATACTATTAAAAGTAATACGCATTGTTAGAGGTTAAGATCACTCAATTTAATGATATCTTATTGTTGAACCTGCTTAGAATCCCTTAGAAATATATTTTTGATGTTTTGGAGACTAATTAAAGGTTAGTACAACTGTCTATGGTCATCTAATATAGAGAATTGAGTTTTGGACCTAATTTTGTAAACTAAGTTATTTTGGAGTATACTCGATTGATTGGTCCATTTGGTGTCCAAATGATCGAGGGCCATAAAGGGCCGACCGATCGGAAGACCTAGGAGCCAATCGATCGAGTCTTAAGGAGGACGATGATCACTCCTAGCCAGTAGATCTGGCATTATGTTTTTCTTGAGGATTCTAGTATAAATGTTAGGATATAAATCATGGGACATTATAAGGTTATTTATACAACACTTATTACATATACTCTTATATAAATATGTTTATATATAATACATGGGATTGAGATTAGCTGGTGGGATGATTAACTCAACTTCTATGGTTAGGGTTGCATATCGTAATCTTATGTGTGTATTGAATATTTTATACTTTTTATATTGTGTCTTTGAACATACAAGGGTGTGTGAGTAGACTCGTGGGGAATCTATTAGAGGGGATTCGATGGGGTTGTTCACGAGATCATATACTATGATCCTGGATGATGATGCAGGTTGTATACTATTCCCCTGGATGAGCCATCTCTCATGAGGATAAATAAGAGTCTAAATCTTTTATGTAATGTATTATGTTGTTACATGATGGTGTGTTGACTTAGTTATTTCGTGTGTGTCTTGTTGTGAGCCAATAGGATTGGGATCTTTTATGGATCGACCCGATAGAGGCATGAGAAGTCCCTTAAGGATGTACCTTTGTGGTGTGCATATATGTGTAGTTGGTATGGTGATGGACTAACTTATGTGAGGTTATTGAATTATGTTATTAATGTGGTTGTGGGTGGTGATATCCTACTTATATTAATTCAAATAGAGTAAAGTCGAGCTATAAAGGAAAATCACATAACACACAAAACAAGATATACATGGTTCGACAATGAGTCTATGTCTACGAGGTGCTTCACTCTTTTTCTATTGATCAACTCTTAATAACAGAGATTACATGCCCCTCTTCCTAGGGGTGTGGGTTAGATTTATAGAGAACAAAAGAGAATAAGTTGTGTAGGACTTTACGGCCTTGGGATGTAGTTGCGATCTAATCGAGTAGATCCACGTCTGAGATATCCGTTGATCGGATACTATTTTGTTCTTATCTTCAAGTTATGATCATTTATCAATACTATCAACCACATGCCAGTTATTCTAATTAATTCGGATAATTCCCCCATAATTGTCTCCAAGGCTTTGCAACTTGAATAGGGTGGAGAGGTTTGATTGTCGATTGATTTTGACAATGGTTGGAAGTGATGTTTGAACATTTGTTGAAAATGAGGTTCGAGAGTAACAAAACATGTAATTTTGATATGAAAAATAACTTTACTATGCCCGTTAAGTTTAGGGCACGCTTGTAACTTACCCCAGTTTTTCAAGAGTACATTGGTAATTAAGAACTGAGAAGGCTAAAAAGTTATGACGTGTGTGTCAGTCATCACATAGGTTCCTATTTCAAATGATGAAATTCCTCAGAAATGGAACCAAGCAAGTTAATTACCTTACCTATTGCCATTTTATAACACACTCTCATTTCTCACTCATTCAAAATGCTCCAAAGTTTATTCATCTTCTTCACCAACTGTAAGTCTTCTCTTTTCTCTCGCGTTTCTTATATTTCCATAGTTTCCTCAAGATATCATATTCATTTCTCAACCTTTTTCATATTTTCTATCCTTCTTCTTCTTGAGTTTAAAAAATGGTTTATGCGGTATGTGAGAGGTCCATAGGAGAGTTTAAGAAGAATTTTTCTATTCCTGATTAATTTGTGGAACAACTTAATAACTATTATTACATAAAGGTGGTCAGTTGATGTTTACCCAATTCATTGCGGAGGCTGACGTTACTTTTCCCCCAAATAAATTATGTTTGGAATTCTGTGAATTTTTCAGAGAAGTTCCTGAATGTACCCAAATACATGGAGGATAGTGTATGAGGTTCATAAGATTAACGAGTAGTACCAAACTCAGCTGGGAATTCCAGGAATTAGGTAGTGTTACTCGTGGGTAAAAAAATGACAATACCTTCTATTTAGAGACTATGAAAGTGAAAAGAGTTTGGTAGTAAACCTTCCCGACTCCAATAAATTTTATTAATCACATGGATTTATTGTAAGGCAATGAAAGCATCCACAAATTCCTTAGGGTGGTGAGCCCTGTAGGGGTTTCTAGTGTCCTAATAGAGGGCGCAACAAAGGTTGATTGTTGTTATTTTTTATTGTTGTTGTTTTGGTTTAGGTTGACCAAGTCTTATATAAAATCTTACTAACATTCTTATTTATTTGTTTTGTGTCGAGGCTTCTAAGAGGAAAGATCCTTATCCATATCACATTAACTATGTCGAGTTAAGTAAGGTCCGAAACCTTAGGAGACCACAGACTATTGGTAGCAAGCATCCTAGGTCATCATCTTTGTAGTGTAACATACTAATACTGCCACTTCTTTCATTTCCAGTACGGTAGACACAGTGCCTGAAATACTAGTTCCCTCTAGCTGCGAGAGTCTTTGAATTATTCCACTTCAGTTTCTTATAAATCTATGGAAATTTCTTATATTCACGTAGTGATCATTGTTACCTTGGAGGATGAAAGGGAATTAGGAACAAATTTTCCCAACTTGTTGGATGAGTCCAACCGCCCCACTTCCCCAAAAGCTTGGCCTTCCAAGAGGAAGGAGGTCGAAGGTCCAACTAACCTCATCAGCATGGGGGATTCCCCTAAGAAAATGCAAGCCCAGCTTGCAAAGAAGAAAAATGTTGGATCTAATATTGTTGCCGCTACTGCTGTTATCCCCAACAAGAAGGTGGATGCCCCTAGAAAGGGGAAGGGCACTACCGTGATGTCAGTGGAAAAATCCTGACTTGTCCCCTGCTTTGCAGAAGGGTCATACTTACAAGCCGACAAGAAGGTGGTCAACAAACTGATTAATGACCAATTGATGTCCCATGTTACCCACACATTATCTTTGATAAGATCTCATACTTTATGTGGGTATTTAGTTAAAAAAAATTATGATAGTAATTTGTGATTAGCCTTTTTCTTACAGTTCTTAGTGGTCTTCATTCATGTTCTTGACCAAAAAGTCGATCAGGACAAAGCCTCTACTGAGTTGAAGCGTGCCTTGGATGAAACCCAGAAAGGTTTGAATGCTCTAGAGAAGGCCCATGAGATCGATATGAAAGCCATAGAGTTGGGAGTTGGAATTAGCTAATTTGGCGTATGAGAATGAACAGTTGAAGAAGGTCGTAGAGAAATCCACCCAGACCTTATCAATGGCCTTATTAGAAAAGGACCAATCCCGTGACTAAGGTTGAGGAGATGCCTTTGGTCAATCCAAGAAACATCTGGACTATATTCAAAAGTCCAGTTTCAAGAGAGGTTGGGATGCGGTCTTGGCCAGGATAAGGGTCCCTTCTTCAATGATCATTACCCAAGCTCCCCCCCCCCCCCCGAAAGATAGACAGGAGGAGGGTGAGGCCTCAGGCAGAGGCCAAGCGAAGGATGGAGTCAAGACAAAGGAGACCATAGATCCGAACAAGGGTTTGGACAATCAAGAGTAAGAGAAAGAGAAGGAAGGCCAAGCTAGTTAGACTTAGCCTAGGTTTCCTTGTATTTTTCTATCTTTTGATATTTATGCTGTAAGGGCTTGCCCATCCTTTGGTTTTAAAGAGTAAAAATATTTTTTCCTTGTCATTACTTATTCAATTATTTACTTCTTATAAATGCTTTAATTGGCCTTTGGTATCTGAATGCCTTCCCTTTGATCTTTCCTAGTCCAATAATAAATTGGATGATGCTAATAACCCAAGAAAGTGAAGATCTGGATATTATCCTTGGTAAGGAATCTTTCATCCAAACTCACAAAGCATTTGTATCAGGTCAGTAGGCACTTAAAAAAATCACAAGTGCCTATGGTGAGCATGCCTATGTGGTTGTTTCGCTCTGTATCGAGGTCAAATATATGGTTTACATTATCGGGTTGATGGAGAGGGAGAATAATTCATTAAGGGAGAAGCTCGTACATGCTGAGAAAACCTTCCATGAGGACCAGCCAATCAAGTGGAGCCTCCAATAAAAAGTAATGAGGTTGACATATTAGTCTCATCATGGTCCTCGCAATGTCTAGTCATCAGACTATGATGACGATTAAATAGATGCCTTGGACCAATTGGATGAGGATAAGCAAGTCACATATAAGCATGGGTGGCTAAACACCTTAGCCATTATGAAAGTTCCCCTTGATTCCCGATTATGGCATTGGGATGGCGTCGCTTGTTCGTTTGTACAGCTTCATCCTCTTGGAAGTGAGGAGCCGTTGATCCCTGCACATGACATCCCGATTAAAATTTTAAGGGATTATCTTTTGGATTTGACAGTGATGATAATTTTTTCCTAATCCAATCAATGGTCATCGTTCTAAAGTGACAGCCAAACTAGAGTGTAGAATATGAAATTATTGTTCATCCTTTGTGTATCATTTTATGTATTATACCGACAGGGATACTTTTAATTGACTTATTATGAATGAAATTACATAATTAATTCGATGTCGTAAATTTTTTAATTTTTATCAAGCATGTTATATTAGTTTCCTTACCTTTTAGGATGAGTGTAGTCACACTACCTTAGGCTTAGGAACAACTATAGCAAAAATGCACCTAGTCATAGGGAATACACCCCTTCGGGGTTTTGGCCTACTAAAGTCGAAAAACTTAGTGCCTAGGAATCCCCATAGGACTTTTTATTGGATGGGAAATTTTTTATGTTTTCGTGTTTCTTAGCAACGAAAACATGTAATCTTGGTGTTTGATTAAGTGTAATCTTACGAAGGCATTCGAACTAATTGGGTATTTAAATCGGTGATCAAAGCTTGATCAGATAAACTTAAACAAAGTTATAATGACATTTCAATTAACAAAGTCGGCCTGCTATTTGGAACACTAAAAAAGTTAATTGTCTTAATTAAATTTTAAATTATCCAAGAAACATAAACTTAAAACTTGAATAAAGCTAAAAAGTTTTGGAAATAAAATTTCCCTAAGATTGGTCGCATTCCAAGACCTAGGAACCTCCATGTCCCTCAATTTTCCTAAATAGTAAGCTCTTTAGAGGTCATCTCTAGTAACTTTGGAGGGCCCCTCCCAGTTAGAACCTAACTTGCCATCTGATGGCTTCCTCACATAGATGATCACTTTTCTAAGGACATAATTTTTTACCTAGAACTTTCTCATATTGATGCCTTTATTGTACTACTTAGCCAATTATTGTTGGTAAGAGGTTAATCTAACGAAGGCTTGTTCTCTCTTTTCCTCAACTTGGTTGAGCTCGCTCCTTATGATTTATTCATCAAGATTTGATCATAAATAATTTTCTTCATGGTCCGCAAGCTAGCTTCCAATGGAATTATGACTTCCATCACATTACTTAAGGCGAATGGTGTTTCCTTAGTTGATCTCCTGGGCATTATTCGATATCCTCAGAGGATATGGGGAAGCTCATCTACCCAAGTAATTTTTGTTTTTTCTAGCCTCTTTTCCATTCTTTCGAGCACTGATATGTTAGAGGTCTTAGCCTGCCCATTACTTTAAGGGTAGTCCATCGAATTATAGTTGTGTTTGATGTTGTGGATATTGCATAAGTCTTAAAATGGACCACTCTCAAATTGTGTCCCATTATCGGTGATGGTTGTGTACGACATGCCAAAATGGGTTACGATGTTTCTTTAGATAAATATGATCATATTGGTATATTTTCCAAAGGTTTAGCCTCTATCCATTTGGTGAAATAATCAATGTCGAGCAAGAGACACTTCATATTCCCTAGTGCTATATGTAGAGGACCCATAATGTCCAGTCCTCATTAAGCGATGGGACATAGGATGGTCAATGACTTTAGGTTACTTATTTGTTGGTGAAGTATGGGAGAGAATTCTTGATACTTTTTACATTTCCTCCCATAAGATATTTCATCCTTATTCGTGTAAGGCTACTAGTAACCTTCTTTGATGTCTCACCAAAGACCTTCTTTTGGCGTGACTTTGGTATATTATCTCGTGCAGTTCATATAAGACTTGATCTACATCATTTGGATGCATTCATTGGAGGTATGGATCTAAGAAATATCGCCTCTAGATCTTACCTTCAGGTGATAGGTAGAACTGATGATCTTTTACCCCGATTTAATGGGCTTGCTTCTTGTCAACGGGTGGAATATCTTCTTTTAGATATGCTATGATTGGGTCCATCCATCTAGGAGCCCTTTGGACAGTTAAGACCTATTCGGAAACCTCTGGCCTCGTGATTATTGGGTGGAAAAGGTATTCCACCTCAAATTTTTCTCTTAATGGCTGAAACCTGAGTGGCTAAGGCGTCTGCATGGCTATTATTTCCCTAGGGAAGCTGTTGGATATGAACCTTTTTAAACTGGGCGATCAGGTCGAAGACAACATGTAAGTATATTGATATATTTTTGTCTTTAGCATTATAGCCTCATGATACTTGATTAGATATCACACTTGAGTCACATAATATTGTAAGGTGCCTTTCACTTAGTGATAAGGCCTTTTTGAATCCGCTAATGAGGGATTCATATTTAGCCTTATTATTAGATGTTTCAAAGCCAAGTCTGATTCCTTTCTCGAACATAGTGTGTTTTGGAGTTATAAAAATAGCTCCTACTCCTTTCCCTTTTGAGTTGGAGGCCCCATTAACATAAAGCGTCCACTTATGGGGTTGTATAAACTCTTCACTAGATAATTGGTCGGTTATTTCCTCTATGTCGGGCTCTTGTCCTCTAGTGAATTCGGCGATGAAGTCTGCTAACACCTGGCCTTTTATTGTAGTTCTTAGTTGATAATGGATATCGAACCTCCCCAGTTCCATCGGCCATATAGACAAAAATCTAGAGAGGTTAACCTTTATAAGTATTGCTTTGAGTGGAAATGAGGCGATGACTATGACTGAATGGGCTTCAAAGTAGTGCTTTAAGTGACTTTGATTGTTCTTCATTCTTGGCTAGACCCTTCTCTTTTTTAAAAGTTGAAAGAAAGATGGGCATTTCTCAAAGGATTCAGAGATGAACTCGTTGAGTGATGCCAAAATTCCGATCAACTTCTTAATATCTTTAACTATCTTTGATGGTTAGACATTGTTAATCGACTTAATCTAGTTAGGGTTTACTTTGATCCCCCTTGGGCTGAGCAGGTAGCCTTAAAACTTCTCGAATTATATTCCAAAAGAATATTTGGCAATATTGAGTTTCATCATGAAGTATCTCAGGATTTTGAATGTTATCGCCAAATCTAGCAGATGATCGGCCTTATACTTACTCTTCATGAGAATGTCATTTACATAAACCTCCATCGTGTCACCTAGTTGATGTTTGAACATCTTAATGACCAACTGTTATTAAGTCTCTTCCTCATTCTTAAGCCCAAATTGCCTATATGCGTAGTAATATAAGCCAAGGGTGGTGATAAATAAAGTCATATACTAGACGATTCGAACATAGAAATTAGATGATACCATGAGTATACATCCAGAAAGCCCATCCTCTCATAACTGGTTGTATCATCGACCAACTAGTTAATCTTTGGTAGGATCCTTGGGACAGACTTTCTTTAGGTCGTTGAGGTCAATAGAAACTCTCCACTTTTTGTTGCTCTTCTTAACGACTAGTGGATTAGAATGACACTTGGGGAATTGAACTTCTTTAATGGACCTTACCTCTAGAAATTTCCCTATTTCTTCCTTCATAATTTTACCTTTCTATGGGGTTGTTCAGTGTGGCTTTTGTATTATCGACGAGAATGATGGGTCCACGTGAAGTCGATGGCACGTGACTTCAGGATCAATCCTAGGCATGTCATAAGGATTTTAAAAAAATATGTCCTTTTTCTCTTTAAGTAGCGAGATTAATTTTTTTTTGTGATCGATTGGTGAGCCATCGATAAGAAATTTCTTCTTTGGGTGCGAGTCATCAAACATTACTTGTTCCATGGTTCCTTGAGTCTATATGTGAGGGACACTCGTATTTTTTCCACCCTCGGTTTGTCATACTTTAGTTGTTACTTGGACGGATTATCCCCATCCAAGGTCGCCTTTTCTATGACTCTTCTTCTTTTCTTTCTTTGTCCTAATAGAAGCCATAAAGCATTATCGAGCAATGGCATGGTTTCCTATATCTCTATTATCCCCCGATGGGTGATGTAATTGAGCTTCTGGTGATAAGTGGAGGGGAAAAACTTCATCGCGCGAAGCCATCCTTGTCCAAAGATAGTGTTGTAGAGGGACTTAATGTCCACAACTAGGAACTCGAGCAACTTCGAGATATTCCCAGTTCATACTCTTAATACAACCTTCCCTAGTGGCATAGTCATCATTGTAGTGAATTCATCTAAAGGGATGGTCATATCTTTTAGATATTCCATCTTGAGGTTGATTTTGTTAAACATATTTAGGTACATAACCTCTAAGAAGATTCCCTAGTCGACTTATAGCTTGTCCACATCCCAGTTTTCAATTCTGAGAATGATTATAAGAGCATCATGATATGGAGTCCTAAATCCGACCAGGCGTCCTCGACATATATTATATGCTTATTACAGTCCACATCTTCTGGTCTACAACGTTTGCTTGCAGAGGTTTTGTCAGAGTCGGTCTGAAAATCTTCCATGATTTTTGTGACCTTTTTCAGCTCCATCCGAACAGCATTACCCTGAATTTAGTTCGGACTTAACACCCCGGGGATGACCTCAAATTTGTACCCCATGTCATCATCGTCTAGTACATTATCAAGTTTCTGGTCATTTTCCACAGGGATCTTTATGCCCTTATCTTTATAATAGTCGTCTAGATGGCCTGCGTGAGCCAATTTCTCCAAGTGGGATATGAGCGCTTTGAAATTTCCATTTTGTGCACGTTGTCCTTATGATAGGAAAATCTAAGGGCGATATTTCTCTTTGATGGGTTGCCCTACCATCTTTCTCGGACACTTGAAGAATTATTGATCCTTGATATTACTTAAGATCTTATACATTAGTTTCTTAAAGATGTTGTTAATCGCATGGTGGGCATTGGTGGGATCTGCCTTATTATTACTTTTAAACCCGTTATTCTGTTTCTCTCCCTTTCTTGGGGGGCACCATATTTTTTATCATTCTTGGACGGATTTGACCGACCATTATCATGTTGGGTGTCGGTTATTACATTTTCTACTTTGGGATACTTATTGATTCTAGACAACAGGTCCTCGATAGTGTCGGCCTCCATCTTTGTGAAAGGCTGGTGTAACATGGAACTGCTTGGCAGATTAGTTTTAAATAAGGAGACGGATACCTTCTTGGTGAATCCTTCACTTCATTATAAGTTTCCCACTATCGTCGAGCATACTCTCGCAAGGTTTCCTATGGGTACTTCCTCCTAGTGAGGAGTGAGTTCATCCTTTTAGGATGAGAGATACTGGTTATGAACCTGGTCGTTAAGCTTCCATAAGCTGTTTGAAACTGGTGACAGACCTATATGCTAGATTCTTGAATCACTTTTGTACGGTATCCCCCAGATTAAAATGGAATTACATCACATTAGAGATTCATTATTATTTCAGAGAGTCATCGCTTATTAGTACTGGTGAACATAATTGATGGGATTTATCTTTCCATCATACATTTTGAATCTAGGGGTGGAGAACTTTTTGGGAGGCTCTGGTTCCTCAATTGCTCTTTATAACGGAGACTTTATCTGGATGATAAGGGCTATCCTGAATAATTTCTTGGTGGATCTAGCTCCCCGATGAGAGGGGTACTCGTCTATCTTTCGAAGGATAAAGTCACGAAGGTACTTATTTCTATGACCTCTCATAATTGCTTCTCGTCGGTGGGCTCCTGTACCTGGAGTATTCCTGTTCGTGCCGCTAACTCCTTCCTCGACTGCAAATTCTGCTCGCATGTGGGCTAAGCATTCACGTTTTTCCTTATGGAGTTCTTTCTCCAGTCTTTCCAAGCGACGTTAAAATGGACTTTCTCCACTCATTGAAGGAGACATCGTTAATAGGCATTTATAAGTTACAAAATCTAGGTTAATTTTGGTTATTCGCTACTATCCATAGCTTGTTCCTCCTGAGTGCAATAACGCTATTTAGGAGTGTTGCGACTTTTATTGAGGTGGACCTCAGACCTGACTTTAGGCACTGAAGGTCCATTTTGATCGTCCTAATCTTCACTGAACAGCTCATTGTCTATAATCGGATGAGAAAAGAAAATTGGCTCCCATATAAGGCGCCAATTGTAAGTGGTGAAATCCTACTTAGATTAATTCACATCAAGTAAAGTTGAGCAGTAAAGGAAAATCACACAACACAAGATATACTTGGTTCGACGATGTAACTACGTCCACAGGATGATCCACTCTCTTTTTATTGATTAACTCTTAATAATAGAGATTACATGACCCTTTTCCTAGGTGTGTTACATTTATAAAGAACAAAAAAAAAAAAGAATAAGTCCTATAGGACTCTATGGACTAGGGATGCAATTGCGATCTGGTAGAGTAGATCCACGCCCAAGATATCTGTTGATCGAATCCTCTTTTGTTCTTATCTTAAAGCTATGATCAATTATCAAGACTTTAAGACACCTGTCATATCTTCGAATTAGGTTGGATAATTCCCCCACGGCTACTATGATATACCCCATCTTATAGAATATGATGGGGTATATGGGTACTACGCATACATATAACATTCGGCATGTAAAATACGATTATAATTCTAGGTTTCGATCTTAAATAGAGATTATGTAGCTTACATGGTAGACATGGAAGTTGGGTATTTATGTTATATTTATGTTTAGTATAAGATTTGGATACGACTCGAATTTCCTTTAGTTAGAGGTGAGCTGAGATACCTTACAGAAAGTGCCAATGGGGATGACATGAGACATAAATAAGTCGCACTTAATAGTTTTTCAAGTTAAGTTATAGATTTATTTCAAATGTTGGGTCTAAGCCGCTATTTTTCTTTAAAATGTTTTTTAGGTCTTCGATAGTCACAGCAGAAGGGTTGAGAGGGCAGACTTTCAGCATTCGCCTATGTTCCAGCTATCATAGTCATAAATTTAAGAGCTTACATTTATTTCAGCATTTCCATTTTAGTTAGATTTCATATTCCTTATTTATACTGGCCCACGGTGGGTTCCAGAGTTGTACATTATAGTTATTAGTTTTGATCAATAGAGATAGTACCTACATATATTATTTTATTTCAGTTATTTAGTTTCTTTCATAATTATTTCTTTTATTTTATTTTAATTAACGTAGTTATATTTACTGTTGTGGATGTATTCAGTTTTATTTCTATCGATGATGCTTAAAATGTCAAAAAAAAAAATTAAAGCTCCCCATTACAGAAATATATGACCGACCTCCTTATACGTGAAAAATCAGGGGTGTTATAATATCAAGGATCAAGAACATAAACATGGATGACAACATGCTTTTATAAGGTGCCTAAGAACTTAGAGCATTGGTATGATTTGGACATTTTTTTCTATCGAATTCCCCCTTTTGTTCACCAAGACTCTTAGGCAATGACAAATTTTATACCAATGAGGCTAAAATGGGATGACATGGTGAAATAAGATAGTTGATCGATGACTTTCCTTGGTGAAGAGTTGATCTAGGGCCTTCACAATGAAGATCCAATTCTTATCACTCAATTTTACTTATAAACGTTATTTTGTAAATAAAGTATGTAATCCTTACATATTTTGAAGGTTAAGAACATCTTTTAGTACTCATTCTAATTAGTGAGAATGAAACTTTTCGTGGGGCTTACCATATATAAGTATTTTGGTTGGCTAAAGATGTTGGTCGCATTCTTTTGCGTATGGATCTCCCTAGCTCATATTTTGTACGATGATTTTGTAATAAAAAAATTTACATATAGTTATATTTTCTTGCTAGTTATAGGTGTTGTTTTATGAAGGAGAGCCAAATTGTAAATAACGGCAACTTCCATCATGTAAACTTTAGAAATTGAGAATTGTAGACTTCATTCATTGCCTAAATCTTATGATAAAAATGCACTTTATTAATTCATCAAGAATGCTAAAATAACAAAGTGGAACACACGCGTCTATATAAAATACCTATTTGTATGAGAGTGTACTGAAGGGAGAGTAATTGAAGTCACTTAGATTCTTACTTCGATTATTCTTGATGATACAATAACTAAAGGTATAGTTTATTGGTTTTCAAGGATGATGTTACTCGCATGGGTATCACCAAGTGTGACACCCCACCTATTCTAATCATGGGTGATCAGTCCATTATTAAATTAAATAAGAATCATTAATGGTTTCATTCTTAGCATCACTATCAAAAAACTTTTTAATTACTTTGCTAAATTAAATTGGAGTTAAATTTTATTTTTTATCATGAACACATGCAAAAATAAATTAAATCAACTAAACTATTCACACATGAATTTTGTCTGAACCATCACACGACAGATATATAAAATAAATGAGAGTGAATAAAACATCGGTGCTCTAAGTAAACAATCCAACCACAATAAGTAAAACTAAATGAAATACAGTCTGATACATAACTAGATAAAAGAAATAATATGAAGGAAACACACCCAAATGAACTACTAAGGAACCTCCTATTTAGAATGAAACATCTGAAGCATCTAAAGAAATCTCCTGCAAGCCTCAACACCGATGCATTTACGTGTCTCTGGATAGGATGTCTAAGCTTGGTGTCCATATGTGAAAACGCGGAAGCCCGCAAATTTTAAATTTTAAATTTCCAAGTGCGGAAACGGATGGTTAAACACAACACACACAAACTTCAAATTTTAATTTCTTCAAAATCAAAATTAAACTAAGCTAAAAGTGACATTAAATTAAACAATAAATAAATTTTCACTTAAACAAATTAATTCAACCCAAGTCCTAGAAATTTGCCTAACAAGATTAATTCATTTTCTATTTAGGCCAAACCAAATTTTATCAAATTAAATTATCTTTGGAGGGGAAATTTTATCAAGTTAAATTATCTTAAGAAATTTTTGAAATTTTCTCACAAACATAGCCATGTCCTCTGCGTCACTATCACTCTCATCAACCACAACTTGTTTCTCCTCCTTTATGGATTTCAAAGAGATGCCCTTCTCTATTTTCTTTTCATTTTTGGAGGGGAACATATGTAGTTCATAGGTTTTCAAATCACCTACTAACTCCTCAAGTTTGGTAGAGTGCAAGGTGGGTAAAGAATTTAAAACGGTCACTTTAGGGATAAAACTTTCGGGTAGGGACCTTAAGATTTTATTTACTACACGGTTGTCGAATATTTTCTTACCCAAATTCAATGATGAATTAACTATATTGGATTGTCCAGCTATAAATTCATCAAAGGTTTAATTTTCAAGCATTTTGATGGTTTCAAATTGAGTGGTGAGATTTTGAAGCTTTGAAGCCTTAACGACACTAGTTCCCTCGTGGGTGAGTTGTAATATATCCCCAGCTTCTTTAGAGGTTTCACAAGTCATGATACGATGGAATTCATCAGTTGTAACTGCACTAAATAAAGCGTTCAAGCCTAGGGAATTAAAGTTAGCTAGTTTTATTTCATTCTCACTCCAACGCTTGACGGGTTTGGAAGCATGCTCATTTTCGACCAAACATGTGGGTGGAGTCCACCCATTAATAACTGACGGCCAAACCCTCTCGTCGATGGACTTAAGTGCCGATTTCATATGTGTAATTGGAACTATCGAAAACAAGAAATTTTGAAAATGGGAAAAATTCCATTTTAACCAAAAAAATTCTAAAAGGACCTTAACACAATAAATTATCGCTCCCGCTATGATACCAATTTGAAAACATGGAAGCCCCCAAATTTTAAATTTTAAATTTCCCAGTGCGAAAAATGATGGTTCAACACAACAGACACAAACTTCAAATTTTAATTTCTTCAAAATCATAATTAAACTAAACTAAAAGTGACATTAAATTAAACAATAAATAAATTTTCACTTAAACAAATTAATTCAACCCAAGTCCTAGAAATTTTCCTAACAAGATTAATTCATTTTTCTATTTAGGCCAAACCAAATTTTATCAAATTTAATTATCTTGACTTGAATTAAATTAACCCAAAATTCACCCAAACTATTTAGCACCAACTTAAACAAATGTGTGATTTAAACCAATTTTTATCTTGATTATTCTAAGCATGCATTCTAGGTGATTTGCAAGATAAAATAAAATCACAACCACTACACGGCGATGTACGAGGAAAACTCAAATGGAAAAAATCTCGCACGGCCCCTAGCCTTAATTCCACTAAGTATGGATTTAAGTTTACAAGACGGATGACTTACTTCCTAGACTCGATTCCTGATACGACACGGATATTGCATATTTTCGCCCATTATCTTTATGCATTATAGCACTTTTACATTACTTAATGCCTATATTATGCTCTTTAACCAGACATCCTCGAATTTGACATATATATGTTTTCTAGGGGTTAATTGTGCTTTTGTAGGTATTGGAATGCAAAAAGTGAGGATTCGTTGCATTTCGGAGAAGTTTTATCATCGGACGCTACTTTAAGCCATCGTAGTCTATTAACACTTCATCTCCATCTCATGAAAATTCCACGGATGCATAGTTCGTTGAGTTAGCATCGTGTGGCTACAAACGGTGCGTCGTTTTGAGTTCGGATGATAAAGTTATGGCCATTTTCATTATGAATCTTTTCTCCCATGTGAAGACCAAATGACAGCAGAAAATAGAGTATCGGTCGACCGCGTCGCTGCTGCTGATAGACCGCACCTTGGGATTTTGCCTTACGAAGTAACCAGTGGGCTTTAACTTAAGGGATCGATCGACCGCGCCCCTGATGCCGGTCGACCGGTAGTAGCAGTTACTCGGCAATTTCCTTTTGTTCTTTTTCTTTTCTTTTTCCTTTATTTTTGTTCCAACTTACTATATAAACCAAATTTAGTTTATTTTTACAGATATGTTTAAATAATAGATCATTTTCCATACTTTGGGTTAGAGAGGGAAGCCAGGGTTTGGGGAGTGTGCCATTTTCTCCCTCCGAGGGTTCGAGGTTGTCTAGAACACTATCCTCCATCTTCTCTATCAATCCGAGTTTCCAATGTTTGTATTTTTTTATTTACCGCATTTTTACTCGCTTTCTAGTTTAGATTTATTTCGTTTATTTACATGCTTTCTAGTGTAGATTTATCGCTTTATTTACCGTATTATTTACCGCATTTTTATCATGCTTTCTAGGTTAAATTAGCCTAGGTTGTGTTGAATTGAACTCACCTAGGGTTGATGTGATGCTTTGCTTTGGTGATGGAGTTTACGGGTTTATTTTGAGTGGGTTGTCCTAGTTATTACGCCTAGAAGAATTAATGGGGTATATCATGTATTCCCCGTATTTACAACCTTACGTGCATAATTTTCGTGGTATTTGTTGACGCCAAAATCTTATTAGACTTTTATGCGAATTTAAGGGTGTGACAACTCTTGATTAATTAACTGTCAAAACGAGACGCAGTCTTAATAATTTGTCAACCCATGTAACCATTTTATACTAATTAACTCGGGGTGAGGGATATTCGACGCAACCTATAGTTTTAATTCGCTTTTGTTAGTCTAGTTTAGTTATATGCCTAAATTAAGTTTTCTTTTCTTTTAATCACATTTTACATTTTCATTCATGAAATAATAATTCGATGACAACCTAGCATCATTCTCTGTGGATTCCATACCCGAACATGGCCACTATACTCCCTTAAAAGAGTGTAATCAATAGTTTAGGTTTTTGTATCGAGATTGTGAACAGAAAACAACGATCGACGTTTGACATGCGCTACTTTTTGCCTTTAATCAAAATGGCATCGTTGCCGGACAGGATTTGCTTTGAATCTTTATTTGGTTTAGTGCATTGATCCCGACAACTTGCTTAATCAAAATGGCGTTGTTGTCGAGGATTATTTGCTTAGAATCTTAATTGATTTAGTGCTCTGATTCGACAACTTTCTTAATCAAAATGGCGTCGTTGCCGGGGAATGTTTTGCTTTAGATTGTAATTGTGTTATTATTTCGTAGTATTTTTTATTTTGAATTTTTATTCTTTGTTTTAACCTTTTTTTCAAGATAGCGCATTTGAGCGCTAAGAAACTTGGATTCTCGATCACGCACCTTCCTTCTCGGATTCTCCATCTACAAATAATTCGGTAACCATGTCCTATTTTATAGCTTTGTCGATAATTCTAATGTTTCATTTGGGATATGTTCTCGAATCTGACCCTACGAATGTTTTATTTGGGATTTTTTCTCGAATCTTGAACCATTAGAATTACCGGTGGATCCCTATGAGTCTGTAGAAATTATTAAACCTTTTTTAGATGAGGAATATTTGCCGCTCTTGTTTTCCATGACGGATGTTATCCCCACGTGTGCACCATCTCCCATTACAATTGAAAAACCTTTGGGAGATGAGTCGATTTTTCTTGAACCTCAAGTGTGTCTTTCCCCCTTGTTATCCAAATCCCCCATCATCCGCCCAAAATTTCAAATTGGCAATGGTTCACTTTTTCCACCTCCCACATGCCTTCCGTTGTTCAAACGGAATTCATATCTTTCGGGAGGCATGCTGTAAATAGTAGGTTGTAAACAGTAGCTTGTAAATAGTAGGTTGTAAATAGTTAGTTTTTTTCTTTCTTTCTTTCTTTAGTTTTTTCTTTCATTTTTATTTAGTCTAGTGTAATTAATTAACTTTTTGTTATATTTTTTCGCTATTCTCGGTACTAACTTATTTTGTAGATTCAATTGGACTCGTTCTTATGGAGATCGCTCCAATTTTGGGTAATACCATTTTTTTCCTCTCTTTATGTTGTGTTCTTAATGGACTCATTGAGGACAATGTAACATTTAAGTTAGGGGGTGTGGGATATTCTATCCATTTATTTGCTTTGTCCATTGAGTTTATCACATGTTAGTTACTAAGTATGCTTTTCTTAGAAAAATTTCAAAAAGATTTTCTTTCTTTTTTCTCCTTTTTGGGTCATTTTGCCTTTGTTTCCAATGATAAATTTCAACAATTGACCGATCCAATAGATAACTCAACGATGCATGTTCTCGATTTTATAAGTTATTAAACTTTAGTCCTCAAATCATTGATATTATGAATAACTTCTTGAATTAAACTTTATCCCATGAGCACATGCGTTTTTCTTGTTTTATTGATTTGGTTTAAGATTTTTATAACTCGGTAATCTTTTGTTGCATTGTATATACTTACACCGAGTAAGCTTTGTACCTTTCATCATTTGTGAGTGTATACTCTATTCTTTCCTCTTCGAAAACGTTGAATTCATCGATAATCTCTCTATTCTTTTATTGGTCATTCATTAATTGAGTTTATCTGTTGAAATGTGTTACTTGAGCATGATTTTCATATATTGTTTTGACACGACAATTGCGAAAATTTTAGGAAATGATCATAGGAAATCTTTATTATATCACCCAAATTATCCTTGACTGCACCTTATATATTTTCCTTCGTCATCCCCCTTCAGCCTAAATATTAGCCTTTCTTTTCATAACCCCAAAATCCCAAAACTAACTCCACATTGGAGTTTTAAACCATATATATCACCTTCCTTACCTATGTTTGGAATGTTACTTGGGATTGAATAACGTACTTGTCTTACGGTTGCAATTAAGCATATGAGAGTGAGAAAAGTAAATAAGAAAGTGTAGTAAAAAAGAAAAGAGAAAAAGAGAAGTGAAAAAACAAAAGAAAAGAAAAGAAAAGAGAAAGTTCGTATATATGTGATGTGTATAGTTCAATAAGCTTTTATTGCTCTCCATTGTCAAACTTAATGCTTGATTATGGAACTTTTTTTCCATTTTTGTTATTGCCCGCATTCTTCCCATTATTCTAAGTTTTCATTCCGAACACTTTCAATCCGTATATACATATCTTTCGTTTCGTACCCTAGCCTAGGCGTCATTATAACCCTATCAAGTCCTATGTGATCTTAGTGTGCATTTAATTTAAAAGTCATAATAGTTTTGATAATCTGTGAAAATACATTTCACCTCCTTTAATGAAAAGTATCTTTCATTGAGATTACAATTTTTCAATTTCTATATAGCGTTCTTCAATTGTGACATGTGCGTAGCCTAGTTTTCATTTACATTTACTCTTTATACCCGCATGTTCCGTGTGTTAACTCCTTGTTTTGAGTGAATTAACTTAATAAGTGTAATGCCCGTGAGGATTGAATATATGCTTGCTTTAATGTTTATCCGGTTTATTTAAGTTTTTGCCAAATCATATTTTGCGTGTGCTCGCTCCCCTCACACATTTTAAGGTTTCAATTCTATGAGGTGCATTCTATAATGTTAATAATACGGACTTCTGGGTGAATTCATTCACTTTGCTAATAATGTGTATGAAATCTTTTTCGCTATTGTTGGGTGTGTCCCATGTGATTGAGAACATTTTGAGGAAACTATATGATGTTTATGGGTTTCATCCTTGAAAACCCTCAAGAGACGACACTCGTCCACTAGAGTAACCCAGGGGTTTAACGGCTTATTGCATATGCTAAATGCAATCGTGTTACCTACAAAAGTGGCATTTATATTTCGATGCATATATAGTTTGTATCGCCTCCTGTGGACTGATTTTGTTTGTTTCATCGCTAGGGACTAGCAATGTCTAAGTTAGGGGGTGTGATACGACACAAATATTGCTTATTTGCTCCCTGTATCTTTATGCATTCTACCACTTTTACGGTCCTTAATGCCTATATTTATGCTCGTTAATCAGACAACCTCGAATTTGGACATATATATGTTTTTCAGGGGTTAATTGTGCTTTTGTAGGTATTGGAACGCTAAAAGTGAGGATTCATTGCATTTTAGAGATGTTTCATCGTCGGACGCCACTTCAAGGGCATTTTATCCAATTCACACTTCATCTCTGGCTCATGAAAATTCCACTGATATGTAGTTCATTGAGTTAGCATCGCGTAGCCGTAAACGCTGCGTCGTTTTGAGTTCAGATGATCAAGTTATGGCCATTTTCGTTATGAACCTTTTCTCCCATGTGAAGACCAAATGACAGCAGAAAATAGAGTACTGGTCGACTGCCACTAGTTGTCGATTGACCGCGCCTTGGGGTTTTTCCTTGTGAAGTAACTAGTGGGCTTTAACTTAAGGGACGGTCAACCGATAGTAGCAGTTACCCGACAATTTCCCTTTTTTCTTTTTCTTTTCTTTTTCCTTTATTTCTTTTCCAACTTACTATATAAACCAAATTTGGTTTGTTTTGATAGATATCTTATAATAACGGATCATTTTCCATACTTAGGGTTAGAGAGGGAAGCTAGGGTTTGGAGGGTTTGGGGAGTGTGCCATTTTCTCCCACTGAGGGTTTGCTCGTATAGAGGGGTTTGCCCGTCGAGGTTGTGTATAACACTATCCTCCATCTTATCTATCGATCTGAGTTTCCAATGTTTGTATTTCTTTATTTACCGCATTTTTACTCGCTTTCTAGTTTAGATTTATTGTGTTTATTTACATGCTTTCTAGTGTAGATTTACGGCTTTATTTACTGCATTTTTATCATGTTTCTAGGTTAAATTAGCCTAGGTTGTGTTGGATTGAACTCACCTAGGGTTGATGTGTTGCTTTGCTTTGGTGATGGAGTTTACGGGTTTATTTCGAGTGGGTTGCCCTAGTTATTACGCCTAGAAGAATTAATGGGGTTTATCATGTATGCCCCGTATTTACGACCTTCCGTGCGTAATTTTTGTGGTATTTGTTGACGCCAAAATCTTATTAGAATTTTATGCGAATTTAGGGGTGTGACAACTCTTGATTTAATTAACTGTTGAAACGAGACGCAATCTTAATAATTCATCGACCCATGTAACCATTTTATACTAATTAACTCGGGGTGAGGGATATCCGACGCAACCTATAGTTTTAATTCGCTTTTGTTAGTCAAGTTTAGTTATATGCCTAAATTAAGTTTTCTTTTATTTTAATCACCTTTTACATTTTTATTCATGAAATAATAATTTGATTACAACCTAGCATCATTCTCTGTGGATTCGATACCCGGACATGGCCGTTATACTCCCTTAAAAGAGTGTAGTTAATAGTTTAGGTTTTTGTATTGAGGTGGTGCACAAAAAACAACGATCGGCGTTTGACATGCTCTACTTTTCACCCTTAATCAACTCCATCCAAGCCTTAACACGTCTTCTTGTAAATACCTCTGCCTAGTCGACAACCATGAACTCCTTCACGGTCTTGGAATCCACTGATGAGGCTTTTGGTCTCCGTCAACCCGCACCCGAAGCCTTTCTTCAAGTGGGAACGCCGCAGTAGCAAATTTTCTTCTTTATGGGATATAGAAGCAAACCCAAACAAACTCTTTAAATGGTAGAGTAGAACCCGCTGCCAAACACTCCAAACAATAAATATATATATGAAGATACTTGGATTTAAACTAAAACATATTGGGTGTAAAACATATGTGTTTTGGAAGTATTTAACAACATGAAAATCAAACACATAAAAGTGGAACTTTTCTTGGAAGATTTTCTCTCTCAAAGCTCTCTTGAAAAGTGAAAAGTTGTTCTTGAAAATTGTTCCCACGAAATAGTTAAAAGCAGGTACAAAGAGTGGGTTAGTGGGAGGTTTCCAAAAAAACTGCCAAAAATAAGTTTTCCCGTGCACGATCGTTCAAATGACATCGTTCGATTGACTTGACTAACGATAAAATAGGGATTAAAAAGGCAAATTCGTTGGAAAACTCGTTCAAATTCTCATTCGAAAGACAATCTTGTTCGAACGACACTTCAAACCAAAATTTAAAAAATCCAATTTTTCATTTTTAAGCCCAAACACTTTTATTCAATTTCTAAAATATTTTCTAAAAATAAAAAGTCATTTTAGACAAAAATAACACCCATAAAATATTCCAAGTCTCCTATATATATAAAAGTGCATTCATACTTTTTGGAGACTATGGAATCCTCAACGTGATGACGTAGAAATGCGGTACTAGAAACTCGGTAATGATGAAGCTTTAAAATCTGGGCCGCTACATCTTCAACACAAACTCGTCATAGGCATGGGTGGATACACTTTACACTCTATCCTATGACTCAAATCATTTTTTCTGAAATTAAGCCAATACTACAAATTGACTCGATTGGAAATTTGTCCTTACAAATCTCCCCCTTTGGCTATTCCGGGACAAAACCAAACCAAAAATCCTAAAGGGACATCAAGCTCGTCTAGACACAATATCCCACCCAAAAAGTAAAATAATACAGACGTTATTAACACGACCCAAGCATGTGCTTTGCCCCTTTAAAATAAATGCCGCTAAAAGAAATTTCTGCACACTTAAGCAAATCATTAAACATGTAGGGAATATCAAAATGATAAATGCAATTTAAATAAATACTCCCCCTAACTTAATTATCCCCCTTTATCGAATATGATCTACCTAAGAAGGTCACGACTCCCCCTAAGTTAAATCTCATAAGCTAAAGATTTAGATACCATTTCTCCCCCTTTTTGTTCAAGAATAGATAAAGGGTAAAGAATTAAAACATTACTTATATCTCCCCTAATTAAAGCATTTACTATTTCTTCCCCTTTAAAACTACAAAAGGGATATAAAATATGGGGAAACAAGTAAAACATGATGGTGAATAAAGTGATAAGAGAATTAATGCATATGGGCAACAACGACGCACAATAATTCATACAAAGGTGAATAGATACCAACTTATGATGCGATAAAAAAATGATACAAACTAAGATATATTTAACATAAGCATGGGATATTAACCAAAATTCACAACAAGATAGATACCAATTATGAATTAAAAGCATAAATGGATTAGCTAACAAGGAAAAGACTCAAAACAAACAACATATCATATATATGAATACACAATAGATACAAAATAAGCATAAGCACACATATATAGATATAGACACAGAAATGACACAAAATAAAATAACATGAGTTTTCCACACTCTTATAGTATAAATGTGTCATTTAGAAACAGAAGTGAAGGGGTGTGAACAAGATACCAATGAATTAAAACCCAATCACTTAAACATGTTCACGGAGTTCTCATTTGATTGAAAAACTTTATCAACTGTGATTTAGCCTCATGTGATAGGATAAGTTGAACTCAATGAACAAACAAGCACAATGCATACAAGCCTAGCATATTGATGATTCTACAAACCAATAGAGTCATGACAATGATAGCGCAACTAGGAAACAAGGGAATGTGCAAAACCGTTGATATACCATCCAAACTCCCTCAAAATGTGCATATAATACTTTTGAATGAATATACCAAACTAAACAAAATACGCCTTAGAAAATATTTTTTCTTTTAATTCCATATTTTTCTTTTAGGCCTTTGAACCACGTATTTCTTTTAGGTCCATTCTAAATGGTGGCTTACTCGCAAAGGATAATTTTTCCTTTCGGAGCCCTTCCCCGTACACATTCATAAATCAATTTTTTTATCACATAAATCTCAGATGCAACGGATTTAACATGCAAAAATCCTCCTAAGTCACAAGATATGCAGATCACTAAATTGGTAGGAGAACACCTCACAAAGGTCAAATATATATGTGAAGTTAAAATTTCAAAAGAGCTCATGCTATAAAAGAGAATCCATTAAGCAAGTCAAACTTAAACTGCTCCATGTAACCATGATAAAGAACATTTTAAGGATAAAAAATTTAACCAAAAGTTCTAGCAACATGGGAGTGAAACGATAGGATTCAAACACAAAGATCTGCCATAAAAGACGTGTCAAACTAAAATACACAAAAAAAAAATCTTTTTGAGTTTTTTAAAAAATTTTAAACAAAAAAAAAAAAATTACTCAAAAGACAAACAAAAATCATTTGGTATTTTTCACTAATCCTAGATTACTCATAAAGGTAAAATACAAATGATAAACAAAATATTTTTTGTATTTTTCATTTGATGCAAACAAAAATGAAAAGAATATAATATAAAAGATAAATAGGTCATAAATCTAGCAAAGCATACATAATGAAGAAAGGACTAGAAAATGACAAACAAGCATACAACTAGCATGAAAATATAGCATGAAGACCAAAAGCTAGAGTATGCAAAAACAAAGCTAACACATTTAACCTTTTGATTTAGCATGGGAGGTTTCACATGCAAGAAAATGAGAACCATAAACCCTATTTTATAAATCTACCAAGTCGGATCTCCTAACCCATACAAGTAAAGAGTAACAATCTCGGGATTTGGGAATCTTGGCTACCTCGGTTACCTTATTTTTGGATTTCCTAGAAATTCTTTTAAGATCAAAATAAAATTTTCTAAGATGACCTCTTCGACCACAATGTGAGCAAGTAAAGACACGTCAAAAAGTAGTACCTAAGGATTGGCCTTTAGAATCTTTCCTCGGTGATTCTCTCAAAACATGGGTTTTGGCTTTATTAGTGGAATCGTTACAAGAATCGAAGCCTAAACCATAAGTGTCCTTTTTAACTTGGACGATTCCTAATATTTTATCTAATTTAGCGAACTTACATTACAAATCAAATTTTAGCTTACTAGAGTCTCCCAATTTTTCTTCCAATTCTAAAATTCTAAACTCTAGCAAAACCTTCCTCTCTTCAAACACAAGAAGCTCCTTTTTCATTGACTCCATCAAACCTCTAAGGTTATCTCTCTTGCCTTTTACATATTCAAGCTTCTCTCGAAAGAGCTCTCTCACGTGTCCTAAGGTCTTCCACTAACGCACTCTCGTCAATGACCTTGGCACGCTCTCTTAAACTAGACTCTAACTTCAAATTTGCTCTTTTTAATTAAATAGATTCTTCATATAATTTCCTAAATGCAATTTGAAGTTCACTCTCATTAACCTCTTCATCACTTTCACTCTCTCTCTCTACTCCACTCTCATAACCATCATCTTTTTGGGATTCACAAACAAAGGCCTCAGAAGAGTCATGTAAATGTATAAGTTCATGGGAAGATTCATTATCGGTGCTCACATGACTTGCCATGAATGGGGTAAAGTTGCGCTCCATGGAGGAATCGGGTTCCTCTTCCTTTTCACTATCATCACTAAGGGTGGTATTATAAGAAATTGGTTGTTTTCCTTCTCTCTTTAGTTTAGTGGGACTGGGGGACTCTCTCGCCCTATGGCCAAAACCTTCAAAACCAAAGCACCTATTTGACTCATCCCTATTAAGATTTCCATTATATGTTTAGGGATATTTTCAGCTTTGTCATGCTTAGATTTTTTAAATTTCTTATAATCATTTTTAAACTTATCTTTATTAAATTTGAGAAATTTTTGAAATTTTCTCGCAAACATAGACATGTCCTCTAAGTCACTATTACTCTCAGCAAACACATCTTGTTTCTCCTCCTTTCGGTCTTTCAAAGCGATACCCTCATTTATTTTCTTTTCATTTTTGGAGGGGAACATATGTAGTTTATAGGTTTGCAAATCACCTACTAACTCCTCAAGTTTGGTAGAGTGCAAGGTGGGTAAAGAATTTAAAATGGTCACTTTAGGGATAAACCTATCGAGTAGGGACCTTGAGATTTTCTTTACTACACGGTCATCGGGAATATTCTTGCCCAAATTAAATGATGAGTTAACTATATCAGATTGTCTAGCATAAAATTCATCAAAGGTTTCATTTTCAAGCATTTTGATGGTTTCAAATTGAGTGGTGAAGTTTTGGAGTTTTGAAGCCTTAACGACACTAATTCCCTCATGAGTGAGTTGTAATATATCCCAAGATTCTTTAGCGATTTCACAAGTCATGATACGATGAAATTCATCCGATGTAAACGCACTAAATAAAGCGTTCAAGCCTCAGGAATTAAAGTTAGCTAGTTTTATTTCATTCTCACTCCAATGCTCGACGAGTTTGGGGACATGCTCATTTTCTACCAAACATATGAGTGGGGTCCACCCGTTAACGACTGATAGCCAAACCCTCTCGTCGATGGACTTAAGTACCGATTTCATACGTGCTTTCCAATACGCGTAATTAGAACCATCGAAAACAGGAAATATTAAAATTGGAAAAAACTCCATTTTAACTATAAAAAAATTTAAAGGGACCTTAACGCAATAAATTAGCGCTCTCGCTCTAATACCAATTTGAAAATGTGGAAGCCCCCAAATTTTAAATTTTAAATTTCCAGGTGCGAAAAAGGATGGTTCAACACAACACACACAAACTTCAAATTTTAATTTCTTCTAAATTAAAATTAAGTTAAACTATAAGTGACATTAAATTAAACAACAAATAAATTTTCACTTAAACAAATTAATACAACCCAAGTACTAGAAATTTGCCTAACAAGATTAATTCATTTTTCTATTTAGGCCAAACCAAATTTTATCAAATTAAATTATCTTGACTTGAATTAAATTAACCTAAAATTCACCCAAACAAATTTAGCACCAACTTAAACAAATGTGTGATTTAAGCCAATTTTTATCTTGATTATCATAAGCATGCATTCTAGGTGATTTGCAAGATAAAATAAAATCACAACCACTACATGAAGATGTACGAGGAAAACCCAAATTGGAAAAACCTCGAACGGCCCCTAGCCTTAATTCCACTAAGTATGAATTTAATTTTATAAGACAGATGACTTAATTCCTTGACTCGATTCCATCCAATACTTGACGCGTATTCTTGTAAATACCTTCACCTAGTCGACAACCATGAACTCCTTCACGATCTCAAAATCCACCGATGAGGCTTTTGATCTCCGTCAACCCGCACCCGAAGCCTTCTTCAAGTGGGAATGTCGCAACAACAAATCTTCTTATTTATGGGATATAGAAGCAAATCCAAACAAATTCTTCAAAGGGTAGAGTAGAACCCGGTGCCAAACACTCCAAGAAACAAATATATATATATATATATATATATATATATATATATATATATATATATATATATATATAAAGATACTTGGATTTTATATGTAAAACATATGTGTTTTGGAAGTATTTAACAACATGAAATTCAAACACATAAAAGTGGAACTTTTCTTGGAAGATTTTCTCTCTCAAAGCTCTCTTGAAAATTGAAAAGTTCTGCTTGAAAATTGTTCCCACAAAATAGTTAAAAGCAGGTACAAAAAAGTGGGTTAGTGGGAGGTTTCCAAAAAACTGCCAAAAATAAGTTTTCTCGCTCACGGTCATTCGAACGACTTTCCCAAGTCGTTCGAACGACATCGTTTGAATGACTTTACTAACGATAAATCATGGATTAAAAAGGCAAAGTCATTAGAAAACTCGTTCGAATTCTCGTTCGAATGACACTTCAAACGAAAATTAAAAAAATCCAATTTTTCATTTTTAAGCCCATGCACTTTTTTACAAAGTTCTAAAATATTGTCAAAAATAAAAAGTCATTTTAGACAAAAATAACACCCATAAAATATTCCAAGTCTCCTACATATATAAAAGTGCATTCATTCCTTTTGGAGACTATGAAATCATCAACTTGATGACCTAGAAACGAGGCACTAGAAACTCGGAAATGATGAAGCTTTAAAATCTGGGCCGCTACGTCTTCAACACAAACACTTCATAGACTTGGATGGATACACTTTACACTCTATCCTATGACTTTGTTCGGAATTAAGCCAATACTATAAATTGACTAGATTGGAAATTTATCCTTACACTATGGCTGGATACCTAAAAAGTTTTAAAAATATTTTTGACACGGGTCAGAGCCCAAGGGAAACATTTTGAAAATATTTGGCAAGTATTTAAATCAAAATTTAAATTAGTTATTTATTACACATGTAATATCCATGTACACTCACTTGATGTCCTCACCTCTCAACTAATGTGCACGCCTAATGTATTCTACCTAACTAGTATTCCATATCTAACTAGATTAGGTATCTGACTACTCTCGAGAAGTCTAGTTCTCTCGTGTATCCCCATCCAATACGTTACTACAGTCTCAATAATAATTTATTTATTTTCATTTTATTATTGAGTCAATTATTTAGGTTTCACTACTTAAAGTATTTCAGATATACATCATTTATCACTTCTACTGTCTTATATAAGTAGATATATCATATCGGTATATATTCATCACACATATAATATATACACAACAATAGCATCCACGGAATGGACCCTCGTGATGCTGACATACTCTGTTATTAAGTCAATGTACCTCTCGTACTAAATCGATGACTATTGGTTCGGCATATTTCCTCGAGCCCAAAATAAATCAACACGGCAATGAAGGCGAATATGGTTCTAAGCTTTTGGGATATGCACATACCCAACTTACCAAAATGACATGTCGGTCCCACTAATACACTTGACATAGTGAGCTGCCCTAAGTTCCATACTCTTGGGCACAAATCCAGACCTCACTAGAATAATCAAGGTGGGATCGCCCTTTACACGGAAAACTCCGGACAGCAGGCAGCGTAAGTATGTTCGCACACATAATTAAATCATATTTATAGGTATTCACACAACTATATACATATATTATTCACTGAAATGCACACAACCCAATTATATCCACTTATACGTAGTATATATCACTCGCATATTAACCGTAGCGCTAATTTTAATTACCAATCCAATTCTTATAATTTTGAGTGTCGCTCACTACTCTAAGGGTCCTATCTATCCCTTATGTAATACATAGTTATTCCCATCGTGTACTAATGGTCATAAATATAGGTTCACTCCTCACTCTGTGACCCGTCTCGAATTTCATTCATTTATCAATTTGGATATTTTCTCAATTATTCCAATACTTAACTTGTCTCAATTTATGTAAACCTAATCTCCACTTTAGGCCTACTATTATTTTTATATTTCCCTTTATAGTTTAAAATTATTCCAAAAGTCCCGTCATGAATTATCCATAATTTTTGGGGTTTAAAAGGAAATTTTTTAATTCTGGGAAAAATCGAATCGATTCGCCCAATGGCCGAATCGATTCGCCTTACCAAATCGATTCACCCTTGGGATCAATCGATTCAAAAAGTGTCAGGTCTCTTCTTCTTCAATTAGCTGTTACGAATTTTTACACCATTTCAATCCTCAAACTTTGATACAACAATCTAAATCTCCCAATTAACATATCTAAACATCAAATATACATGTGTCGATAATTTCTAACGTAAATCATGTATAAAATCCATAAAATTTCATCCAACATCTGATTAAAACTCCAATAATCATTAAACCCTCCATTTTTGTGTTCTTCGTATAAGTTCATCAAACCCCAAATTTATTCCATGACCTAAATCCCATAATTTATGATTTTCTTTTATTTATACAATTGGATTCATTCTACATGCAATCCTAATCCAATTTATAAGTTATATTCATACACCATAAGAATATCACCAATTATCCTTAATTCAAAGGCCCTATTCTACATGGATATTACAACTCATAAAAATTTGCAAGATAAATACATGACTTGCATGGAAATGATCTGCTTTGGTTCGCTTGATGACTCTTTTCTTCTAATCCACACTCCAAGAATGGTTGTGATGCAAGAACAAGGGTAAATTCTCCAAGAATCTGTAATACCCCGCATTTTTTATGATATTAAATAATTATGGGATTAATTATTATTATTGGATTAATTAAATTAAAAAGGGTCGTGAAATTTAATTGTTAATTAATCCGGATTGAAATAAATATTAACTAGCGTGCCAAGGGTTAATACTTATTGATGAAAATCATTGATTATTACTGTGGGTATATGTATTATAAAATCTTTATGAAGTGTCGGAGTGTGAAATACGACAGTTTGGTATTTTAAGTCAGGACGCTCGTGTGAGACGTGTCGGGACTAAATGAATGGAATAAAAAAATAAATTATTGTTGTATAACTCGCATAGTAATTTCAAGTGCGCCATTGGGTCCAAAAGGGTTGAGATAATCAGAAAACTCTACCCGGGGGTATTATTTGGACTCCGGAATGTTTTTAGGCCTAATCGGCACCCCATAGGTGTATTTTTGTCCTTGGGAATTTTGGGGTAATAATATGGACGAAAATTAGGAAATAAAATATGGATGCACAAGGGATAGATAAGAGTTATCAGTTCTAAACCTACGAGAGAGAAAAGAGAGGCACGGAGGAAGGTAAAGGAGATTATTGGTGTTCTTGGTGCCTAACTCAAGAACACACACCAAAAACTATACTAAAGTGTAGATCGCGAGACGAGGAACGCACCCATACCCATATCAACAGCTGATCAGACCGTCGAAATTCAGGCAAGTGTTTAATACTTGCAATTTATAGCAATAAACATGTTCATATTGGTGTAAGTAGATGATATTCACCTTTGATTTACGAGTCTTGATGAAATTGGAGATTTAAGGGTATGAATTGAAATCTGAAAAATGAATTAGGATGAATCCCTTATGTAGATAGGTTAGGAATCCCAAATTGATGAATAAAGGTGCTGGACGAAATTTATTTTATGATCTTGTATGGAAATTTGAGAAACTAGGGTTTAGTTCATAAATTGGGGATTTTCAGGAATCATCAAGAGTTATTCATGATTTAATGGTTCTAAATAATTAGGTACTTCCCATACATGTTATAGTAATGATTGGTAATGATCATTGGGAATTTACGCTAAATCTATTGAGGTTTTTTATTGAGAAAAGGGTGGAAAACGTAGCAGTGCTGGAAATGTAGAAGACGACATCTCGTTCGAACGAGATGCCTTATAGTTCGAACGAAATGTAGAGTCATTAAAATGACCTGTTAAACTTGTTCGAATGAAATCCCTTTTGGTTCGAATGAATTCCCTTCTGGTTCGAATGACAGTTCCCAGAAAAATCCAGATTTTTATATTTTTCCCCAAATTGTGTACACATTTAGTTTAATGAGGAAAACTACCTCTTTGCAGATATTAGGTTAATACAGAATTTTCGAAAAACATTCCTAGGACTATACTTAGGGATTTATTAGGTGAGATAACCTTAGAAACTTTCGAGAGTGGAAATAAGCAAGTTAATTTCATAATTGGTAGTAATCAGAATTATACTACGTGTAGATATATATACGGGTTGGGTGATAACCTGAATTTTAAATAGGAAGTGGGGAATGCCTATTATTATTATATTTATAATAATTGTGTGTATCGCATACCTACGCTTCTTCCTATCGAGAGGAGGTTTCGCGCAGCTGACAATCTTATCCTAGGTGACCCAAATGGGGGGATATTTGACTTGTACCCAGATCAAACAAACTTGGATACGTACTATTTGTTACGTAGGATAGTTTCGACGGTTGAATGGGAACGTAGGTATGTGCTTGACCCATTTAACTGGTGAGTATTCTCGCCTCCAATATTTGTGTTATGAGATTTATGGTTCGTGATAGACGCCGAACCAGTTATCCTTTATGCAGTGAGCGATGCACCAGGACGGAATAGCAGAGTATGCATTGCGCCAAGTGGTCCTAACCAAGGGGCGCAGGATTTGTATATATATGTATAGGGATGGTTTGACTATATATATATATATATATGTGTGTGTGTGTGTGTGAAAAATCCTAATGTGTGAAATAAGCAAATATGTAAATGTTGGTAAATAAAGTAACTTAAAGGGATAAAGTAATTACTTCTAGAACTGTGAATATCAAATGCAGTTAATTGGAGTAAAGTATTAAGTAACGTATTGTATGGACGATACGGGATTCTCTTACGAGCCATAATTAGTAGGATATGTCTATGATCTAGTTGGGAATATTATAGATGACTAGGTTAGGGTAGACGTACGCTAGGTGTGCACATTAGTGGAGAGGTGAGGATCTCAGGAGAGAGTTCGGAACTAATATGCACATAATAATTGCATTAATTCAGTTTTAAATACTTGCTAAAACAAATATTTTTACAAATCGGGCTCTGACCCATTTCTTGATATTTCTCTTCTCTTTGCTATATATATATATATATATATATATATATATATATTATAACAGGTGTCCAGCCACAAGGTCACCACCAGACGTAGATGCGTGGATCATTCGACGAGTTGCAGCAGTTGTGGAAGCTATAGGTTATTGATATTAGATGCTTCTATCTTTTCATTCAGTTCCTAGTTCAGGCATTTCAGTTAGGGCATGTGTCGTCCGTTTCCAGCTTAATTATTTTAGAGATTGTATTTTCTTAATAGCATTTCTTTTCCTGTTGGATTGAGTATTATGAATATATTGGTTTTAGACTTTGAACTGGAATGCTTTATCCAGTCTCATTTATTTCAGTATTTGATTCATGTTCAGTATTTATTCTGGTGGAATGTGAATAGCTTATATCTTAAAGCATGAAACTTATTGATGGATTAATTGGGTATAATTAAATGGGAAAATGTTTTGACACTTAGCTTAATTATTTTATAGGTGATTAGTAATGAAAATTGTTTTCGACAGTGATACTAAGAATGAACCCACCGGACACTTTGATTTAATTTAATAAAGGACTGATCACCCGGTGTTTAATTAGGCGGAGTGTCACAGGTGGTATTAGAGCATCAGGTTCTAGTGTCCTTTAGGATCTGTACGGCTTAACATATCTTTCGCTTAGCGTTCTTTGATATAGATCCCTATATTTAGGACTGTTGTACTCTTATTTATGTGTTTACGCCTTTAGCTATTTGAGATTTAATAATAATTGTGGAATAATAAGAATCCCTTCTCATATCAGATGCCTCCGAGACGAGCCCCGAGGAACAGAAATGCCTAGCTAGAGCAGCCAGCAGCTCAGGCTCAGGGAATCATTAGCGCAGCTGACGTTGCCGCCATTATTGCTCAGGCGATAAATACAGCTTTACCGGTGGTGCAGCAGGCCCCACCCCAGGTCCAGGGTGTGGCACCGGCTCCAACTCAGTTTCCCACTGCATGGGAGAGGGTCAGGGATGCTTTTCAGAAGACACACCCCCCAGACTTCTCAAGCAGTTCTGACATCATTATAGCGAGCCAATGGAAGAAAGACATCTAGAGGCATCTTCGCATGTACGAGTATACCGACATTCAGAGGCAGTTACTAGCTTCCTACAAGCTAGTGGGGGCCGCTTTGAAGTGGTAGGAGTCCACTACTACTTTGGAGGAGAGGGACAGCATGTCGATTCATAGCTTCTGGGTGCGGTTTGATCGTAAATACTTTCCTTCCACCGTGTAGACAGAGATGAGGCGGGGACTATTGAATCTGAAGTAGGAGGGTATGACATTGGCAGAATATGAGGAGGAATTCATGAGGCTGTTTATCATGGTGCCAGATGAGGTACCTATTAAAGAGAAGAAAATTCGGATGTTCATGGATGGATTGACCTGGAGGATTCGTCAGCACCTCATAGGTAATCTATCCTTGGGTACTTTCACTGATGTACTCAATACCGCTCTGTTGCATTGCCAGGACCATCGCTTCCATCAGCAGGGGAGAAAAGGAGCAGGGGAGTCCAACCATCAGGGCCGGACCGGAGGTAGTAGTGCTAGTGGGCACTGATACCTCAGGGGCAGGTCCGTTAAGGTGAGCAAAGTTCCCATCAGGAGGACCCAGCTAAGCGATTTTGATCTAGTGACTCGAGGTAGGGATATGGGGGTTATAGATAGGGCCAACAGGACCCGTCTAGTCAGCATGGACAACAGGGCCAACATCGTTATTAGAAGGGCCATCAGGGCCAATAGCGGCATCTGCAGGGCCAACAGGGCCAGTGGAGGGGTGGCAATGGCTAGCAGGGCCGAGGCCAACAAGGACAGAGTGGAGGTAACTTCAGTGGCAGGTGCTTCTCATGTGGAAAGACTAGCCATAGGAAGTAGGATTGCCCCGACAAGGGCAGGTTTCCCCAGTAGCAGGGTGCCTAGCAGGAGCCTCAGAGACCCCTCTTTTCTGCCACTCTACCAGCACTAGTGCAGGTCCCAACTTTGCCAGCACCCCCGATTCATCAAGGATAGATACAGTATGGACATTTTTATAATGTCCACCAGGCAACACCCCAGCAGGCACCGCCCGCAGTTGAGTGTAAGTTTCCTATCCATGGTACTATGGGGTGCATTTTATTTGACACGGGTGCTTCGCACTATTTTATAGCTACTAGTTTTGCACGGACCACCGGGTTATTAGCCACAGTAGAGAGTATAGTGACTAGTGTAGACTCACCATTGGGTAATGGGTCTTGAATTTATTTATATGCCAGGGAGTACGTATAGAGATCGGGAGTTTGATTTTACTTACTGATATGTTAGTCCTAGATATGCACGAGCATGACGCCATCATTGGCATGGATTGGCTTACAGCTTATAGAGCCATGATAGACTGTTATAGTAGGACTATTATCTTTGCGATACTGAGTCAGTATATGTTTCTAGTGGTGATGCCTCGTCCTGAGGGAGGATCATCCACCCACCTTGATTACATAGAAGAGGATACCTCTAAGGAGGTGGTGATTCCTCCTGACTCGATTCCTATTGTTCGCAATTTTTTAGACTTATTCCGAGATATACCGGGACTACCACCTAGCCAAGAGATAGAGTTTGTTATAGATTTAATGTCGGGCACTCGATCGATAGCCCACGCACCGTACCATATGGCTCCAGCTGAGATGAGGGAGTTAAGAGATCAGATTGAGAAGCTATTGGGATAGGGCTTCAATCATAGGAGTAACTCGCCTTGGGGTGCTCCCGTGCTATTTTTAAAGAAGAGAGATAGTTCATTGAGATTGTGTGTGGACTACCGAGAGTTGAATAAAGTCATAATACGGAATAAGTATCCGTTGCCCCGAATCAATGATTTGTTCGACCAGTTGAGAGGAGTTTCTTTCTTCTCAAAGATAGATTTGAGGTCGGGATACCATCAGCTATGGATTAGGGAGCAGAATGTGTTGAAGACTGCTTTCTTGACGAGGGTCCTATGAGTTCAGAGTCATGTCATTTGGGCTGACAAATTCTCCAACCGTATTCATGGACTTGATGAATCGGGTGTTCAGAGAGTTCTTAGATCAGTTTGTCATCGTCTTCATAGATGACATACTGATTTACTCACAGACTGAGGAGGAGCATGCCGAGCACTTGAGACGGGTTCTTCAGACTCTATGAGAGCATCAGTTGTATGCCAAGTATGAAAAGTACAAATTCTAGTTACCAGAAGTACAGTTTTTGGGGCACGTTGTGTCAGAATTAGGGATATCAGTGGACCCGAGAAAAGTATCGGCGGTGAGGGAGTGGGGACAACCCACGATACCAACAGAGGTACATAGTTTCTTGGGGTTAGCCGGGTATTATCGATAGTTCATCAGAGGGTTCTTGAAGATTGCAGGCCCATTGACAAACTTGACTCCCAAATGGGTGAAGTTCAGTTGGGATGATGCTTGTCAGTTAGCTTTCGATGAGCTCAAGGATAAGTTAACTTCAGCGCCCGTTCTTACCTTACCCAGACTAAGAGTGGAGTACCTGGCATATACTGATGCTTCTCCACAGGGACTTAGTGTAGTACTTCAGCAGGAGGAACAGGCTATAGCTTATGCCTCCCGTAAGCTTAAGCCTCACAAAAGGAATTATCCCACCCATGACTTGGAGTTAACAGCATTCGTGTTTTCCCTGCGGATCTGGAGACACTACTTGCTTGGGGAGAAACTTTTCATGTTCACAAACCACAAGTCACTGCAATACTTGTTCACTCAGTGGGAGTTGAACATGCATCAACGCATGTGGCAAGAGTTTGTGAAAGATTACCAGTTTAAGATACAGTATCATCCGAGAAAGGCTAACGTAGTTGTTAATGCATTGAGACGTAGAACAGTAGGTAAGGTGGCAGAAGTGTGGAAGGAGAAATGGAAAGAATTGGGACATCAGGAGGCAATGGCCCGATCTTTTATGTCCGTTATGACAGTCAGTCCAGATATTATTACGAGAGTGATCCAGGCCCAGGCCACTGATTCATTTTTCCAGGATCAGATTATACGTCTTCTAGTGGAAGGCGTAGAGTCCTACTCAGTGAGCTCAGATGGGGGATTACGATTTAATGGGAGATTAGTGGTCCCAAAAGGAGAGGATTTATGTCATGCAGTGATGACACAGTCTCACGGATCCATATTTATGGTACATCTCGAAGGGCACAAAAAGTACTAGGATACGAGGCGGCAGTACTAGTGGAGTGGTATGAATAAGGACATTGCGGAGACCATGTCTAAGTGTGCCACCTGTCAGCTGGTAAAGGTGGACCGCCAGAGACTATTAGGATTACTTCATTCGCTGAAGATACCTACGTGGAAATGGAAGAGCATTTCCATGGATTTCATTATTGGGCTGCCTACTTCACAGCGAGGTCATGATTCTATATGGGTGGTGGTGGATCTGTTGACCAAGGTAGCTCATTTTTTGTCGGTACGGACGAACTACACTACGGGACAGTATGCCCGGATATTCATTATCAAGATAGTAAGGTTGCATGGGGTGCCCTTGAACATTGTGTCTGACAAAGATAAGACTTTTGTATCACGCGTTTAGGAGAGCTTTCAGGAGGCTATACGCACTGAACTACGATTGAGTACGGCTTATCACCCCCAGACATATGGGCAGACTGAGCGTACTAATCAGATGCTAGAGGACAAGTTCGCATGTGTGTCCTTTACTTTGGAGGGGGTTGGGAGTCGAATCTTCCACTGGTGGAGTTCGCTTATAATAACTCCTATCAGTTTACGATCGGCATGACCCCATTTGAGGCATTGTATGACAGGCCTTGTCGTTCTCCTACTTGTTGGCTAGAGGTAGGGGACAACAAGTTACTTGGGCCAGAGGTAATTCATAAAACATCAATAAGGATCGAGATGATCAGGAATCGTATTCGGGTAACCCAGAACAGGTAGTAAAGCTACACCGACGCAAAGCGGTTCTTCAGGGATTTTAACGTGGTGGATCAGGTATTACTGTGAGTGTCTCCTATGAAAGGAGTGATGAGTTTCGAGAAAAAGTGGAAATTGGCTCCGAGATATGTAGGACTATTTCTAATTATCGAGAGGATAGGACTAGTGGCATACAGTCTTGGGTTTTCGGAGCAACTGCACCGTATTCACGATGTGTTCCACATCTCATCATTGAGGTGGTTTCTTAGGGATGAGTTGGCCCACATTCACATTGCGATTGAGGAGATTGATTTATAGCCTGACAGTTCATATGAGGAGAGGCCTGTGGCTATCCTAGACCGTATCGAGAGGAAATTGAGCTCAAAGGTAGTTCCACTGGCAAGGGTTCAGTGGGAGCATCATAACGTAGAGGAGTCTACATAAGAGCGAGAGGAGGATATGCACGAGAAATATCTACACATATCCCTACTAGGTATGGTTTACTTTTTGAATTTCAGAGAAAAATTCTGTTATTAGGGGGGAAGTATGTAATACCCCGCATTTTTTATGATATTAAATAATTATGGGATTAATTATTATTGTTGGATTAATTAAATTAAAAAATGGTCGTGAAATTTAATTGTTATTTAATCCGGATTGAAATAAATATTAACTAGCATGCCAAGGGTTAATACTCCTGGATGAAAATCATTGATTATTACTGTGGGTATATGTATTATAAAATCTTTATAAAGTGTCGGGGTGCGAAATACGACAGTTTGGTATTTTAAGTCAGGACACGCGTGTGAGACGTGTCGGGACTAAATGAATGGAATAAAAAAAATTATTTTGTATAACTCGTATAGTAATTTCGAGTGCGCCATTGAGTTCGAAAGGGTCGAGATAATCAGAAAACTCTACCCGGGGGTATTATTTGAACTTCGGGATGTTTTAAGGCCTAATCGGCACCCCGTAGGGGTATTTTTATCCTTTGGAATTTTGGGGTAATAATATGGACGAAAATTGGGAAATAAAATATGGATGCACTATGGATAGATAAGAGTTATCAGTTGTAAACCTACGAGAGAGAAAAGAGAGAGGCACACAGGAAGGTAGAGGAGACTATTGGTGTTATTGGTGCCTAACTCAAGAACACACACCAAAACTATACTAAAGTGTATATCGCGAGACGAGGAAGGCACCCATACCCATATCAACAGTGGATTAGACCGTCAAAATTGAGGCAAGTGTTTAATACTTGCGATTTATAGCAATAAACATGTTCATATTGGTGTAGGTAGATAATATTCACCTTTGATTTATGAGTCTTGATGAAATTGGATATTTAAGGGTATGAATTGAAATCTGAAAAACGAATTAAGATGAATCCCTCATGTAGATAGGTTAGAAATCCCAAATTGATGAATAAAGGTGCTGGACAAAATTTATTTTATGATCTTGTATGGAAATTTGAGAAACTAGGGTTTAGTTCATAAATTGGGGATTTTTAGGAATTATTAAGAGTTATTCATGATTTAATGATTCCAAATAGTTAGTTATTTCCCATACATGGTATAGTAATGATTGGTAACGATTGTCGGGAGTTTGCACTAAATTTGTTGAGGTTTTTGATTGAGAAAAGGGTGGAAAACGTAGCAGGGCTGGGAATAGAGAAGACGACATCTCGTTCGAACGAGATGCCTTATGGTTCGAACGAGATGCAAAGTCGTTCAAATGACTTGCTAAACTCGTTCGGAGGAAATTCCTTTTGGTTCAAACGAATTCCCTTCTGGTTCGAATGACAGTTCCCAAAAAAATCCAGATTTTTATATTTTTCCCTAAATTGTGTTACACAAGTAGTTTAATGAGGAAAACTGCCTCTTTTTAGATATTAGCTTAATGCAGAATTTTGGAAAAACATTCCTAGGACTATACATAGGGATTTGTTAGGTGAGATAACCTTAGAAACTTTCGAGAGTGGAAATAAGCAAGTTAATTTCATAATTGGTTGTAACGAGAATTATACTACGTGTATATGTATATATATATATATATGTTGATACCAAATTTAGTCTGCTGATGTGGATCAGTTAAGTGGAGACACGTGTCAATCTACATGGAACTTACAAACATTTCTGAACAACACCTTGACTTCGAGGAACTCAACCTCCCCGACCAACTATGACACTCCGAGCAACAGGTGCTCTCCGAGGAACTTTACTGTACCGAGCAACTCATGAATACCGAGCAGCTTAGGCGGTCCGAGCTGCATCTCGTACAGAGCATTAATGTCCAGATAATCAACAAATTGACTGCGCATTAAATGCTCATTATTATCATACAGATTTATACGCCTATTGGACAGCTATGTATTACCCTTTCACATTTACAGCCTGAGGGCTATAAATACATTGTATCATCCTCATTGTAAGGGGACTCGGAATTTCTTGGTAAAACTTGTTATCGAGAATTCCAAACAAATAGTCAGTAATAACAAAATAGTGGATGTAGGCCATTCCTTCAAGGCTGAACCACTTTAAAATTCTTTTGTCTTATTTATTTTTATCTGTGATTGAATAATTAGAGATAATCTATTTTTTTACATCAACAGATTGGCGCCGTCTGTGGGAACGACTGTAATTATCGTTTTTCACCAAAACAATTCATCACCAATGGCTGATAATCCTGAATCCAGTAATCGAAATGCTGAAAACCCCCCAAATCCATCCACTCCTCCAAGTGTCCAAGATTTGGCTGGAATAATGGCTAATTTAGATCAGGTCCAGACCGTCATGCAAGAAACCATACGACAACTCATGCAAACTATCCAGGGTGGAGCACCTGCCCATTCAGGACAACGAAGTGTTCAAAGAAATACCCGTTTACTTTCTTCGCGTATTAGGCAGAGCGATTCATATCGCACTGAAAGATCTGATGATTTTTCTTATCAACCGGGTCGAACTTCGTCAGTACGAGCCACAGATACTGAACAACACATCACTCTCTCTCCAGAAAGGACTAGTGTATTGGACAGATTAAGTAGGGTCTCTCCTTTTTATCGATTGGTCCCTAGGAAGAATAAAAGTCCTCCTAAGGCTGTGTCGAGAAACTTTCGACGACCATCTGATCTAAGAGAGGGTTCTGCCCAATCACAACCAGTTGCTCGACATGATAGATCCTAGGAAGTGACTTCAACACGATCAATTGCTCGAACCAATAGGCCTGAGGAGGGAAAGGATGCATGGAAAGGCTCTATTCAAAGGTTGGAGGATATACTAGGGGAAATGGCTAAGGCCAAGAATCCTCTACAAAGAACTTTTGTCCAAGGGACGCCTTTTATACAGGCAATTATGGATTTTCCCACACCATCGAAGTTCAAAGCACCTGTTGTGACCCCTAAATATGATGGAAAAACTGACCATGCCCTTTATATAGAACAATACCAAGTTGTTGTCGACATCTATGCCGTGCCAGACGAGATGAGATGCACGGCATTTTCAGGAACTCTTACTGGATCTGCACAAATATGGGATAATAATCTTCCTCGGGGAAGATTTTAACTTTCTTTCAACTGGTCAAGCTCTTCATTGAAAATTTCTATTTTGGAGCAAAACCAGTTAAACGAGTGGCACATTTGTTAAGTGTTAGACAAAAAACAGGTGAAAGCACCAAGGACTACATAACTCGTTTCAATAACGAGAAGCTCGAAGTTATTGATTACGACTAAAAGACAGTAATTACTGCTTTGATGAGTGGACAGTTGCCCAATAACTTGTACTATACCTTGGCCAAAGATCCACCCAGAACCATGTCAGAACTAATGGCAAAAGCGACCAAGATCATGAACGCCGAGGAGGCTATGGCTGTGAAGAAGAACATGGACACCAAAGAGACCAAGGTGGAGGTTGATAAGGTTAAAAAGAAAGAACATAAGAACAATGGTGGTGACAAGCAGTCAAAAGCAAAGCCATCATGGGAAATATTGAAGAAATTTGAAAATTATACTCCTTTGAAAGTAGACATAAACCATGTCCTGGAAGAGATCAAGAATAGCGAGGAACTAAACTGGCCTAAGAAAATGAAGACAGATCCTGACAAGAGGAATAAGGCCAAATATTGAGAGTTCCATAAAGACCATGGTCACACGACTAAAAATTGCATAGCTCTCTAGAATGAAATCGAAGCACTCATCAGACGAGGAAAGCTGGCCAAGTATGTTGATCGAAGAAATGAAAGAAAAAGGAACGATTGAGCAAGATAGAGGTCTAGATCTCCTCGTCGATCAGAAGAAAACAAGAAAAGAGATCATGAAGATGATCCAGAAGATGACCCCGATCTCCCCAAGAGACCAAGACAGCCAGAGCGTGAGGTATTTTCAATTCGTTTTGGATCATTTGATTGTAATATTATTACAGGTGGAGATGCAGGAGGTGGGGACCTTACTGCGGAAAGGAAAGCTTACCTCAATGAGGCTCAAGCTTGTTCATACATTCAGCGAATAAATCTAGCTAAGGATAATCGCACGAGGAAGGTGAACAAAAAAAAATTGGTCATCGGTTTCTCCAAGAACGACCTCGCAGGTGTACTATATCCTCATGATAATCCACTGGTAATCAAAATGAGGATGAAGGAAGTAATAATCTCAAGAGTACTGGTGGATAATGGTAGCTCGGTGGATATCATGTTCTACTCATTCTTCGATAGTTTAAATCTAAAGTTATCTCAATTGGAACCTTATCACAGGCCCCTCCTCGGGTTTACTGGAGATAAAGTCTTTCCACTTGGAACGATCAAGTTGGATATGTTCATCGGTACATGGCCTGCTTGTCAAACAGAAAGAGTACGTTTCTTTGTGATGGATAAGAATATCCAGTCAGCTTACAATATCATCATGGGAAGGGTAGGATTGAAGAAGTTCGAAGCAGTACCATCTACTGTACATCAATGCCTAAAATTTCTAACTAATTTTGGAGTGAGTTGTGAAGGGTGACCAAAAAGTAGCTCGAGAATGTTACTACTCATCTGTCGAGCAAGAAGAACTGGAGGAATCTAGGAAAAAGACAACTACCTACCAAGTGGATTAAGGTACAGAGATTGAAACGTTGGATCCTAGAGATGATTCGCAGCTCGTGAAAGGTCAGGTGGTGGAAGCTACAGAAAATATCATTTTGGACGACGAACACCCGGAACGAACAACTCAAATAGGTTCATCGTTAGATGCCTCACTAAAATAAGAATTGATAATTTTCCTAAAAAGCAGAAAAAAAAACTTTTTCTTGGAGTCATGAGGATATGCCAGGAATAGACCCAAATTTCTTATGTCACGAGCTCAATGTGAATAAGGAGATCAAGCCAGTGAAGCAGAGAAGAAGAATGTTCAGCCCTGAGAAGAACCAAGCTATACAAGAGGAGGTCGAGAAGCTCCAGAAATCTTGCTTTATTGACGATGTCAAATATCCAGACTGGTTGGCAAATGTAGTAATGGTGAAGAAGAAAAACAACAAGTGGAGGATGTGTATAGACTTTATCGACCTTAACAAGTGTAATGACCCCATTTTCTTATGCCAATATATAATTGTCTTCTTTCAATTTCGTCACACTTACTATCTAATAATGATATATTATTACATATATGATATTCCGAGTTCTTAATATGACAAAGCCCATTTTTAAATTTGAAGAATCAACGGTAAAATGGGTCAAACTGAGATTTTATGGCACATCCTAAGCTAAGTGATAAGTTTTGGGGTAGAAAATGTAATTTTATGAAACTTTAGGGACTTGGTTTTAATAAAGAAAGTTTTAGGGACCAAAATGAAAAATAAAAAGGGGCCTTTTTATAAATAAAATATTTTCAGGGACCAAAAAGAAATATTGAAAATATATGGTGTAAAATTACTAAAATAACCTTCAGGTGTAAAATGACCCTTATACCCCTAATAACTTTCCACCTCGTGCTTTCTTTTGAACATATCCACTGCACACGTGTCACCTCTATAGGAAAGGATCAAACTCATGTAAATCCTCTAGAAAAAGGCAAAACACGTGTCGCCGTTTGGTAAACCAAGACTGCAAGGCTGATCCGTTGCACGACACGTGAACGAAGACTCACCAAAGTGAAACCTTATTACCCAGACACGTGTCAACACCTAAATATCTTTGGAAAACTATAAATAGGGCCTTTGGGGATCATTTGAAACACACACCAATTCCTTGAGAATTATAGAAAGAAATAGTGAGAGAAAGTGTGAGAAAGTTTAAGAAGAAGTTCTTAGGGATATTCATCTTAAGGTAATCTTAATGTTATAATGCATCTTTATAGTTTTAATTTATTGTTTTATAGCTTTACTTAGTAGTTATGCTGGTAAAATACAATAAAAAATTCACTAATGAAAACTTAAAATTTAGAACAAATCCAAGTTGATTTTATAAACTTGTTTGAAATTATACGCTTTTAAAAAAATGATTCTTTTTAAAGAAATTGCTCATTATTATGGAATCCGATTCAAGTAATTCCAAAGTCAGGCTCGGTGAAGTTCTATCTAGATGAGATGGTATTTAAGTGGTGCCCCTGTGACCCTCCATCTCTACTGGGAATCGACTGATGAGGAAAGACAATGAATTGAATTCTTCAATTACGATCAATGAGTTTTAAAAGTTGAAAAATGGGGATTCAGTAATCCTTTAAAAGAGGAAGTTATTATTAAAGTATAGTATAAACTGGACCTTAGAACGTGTACTTAAATCTTTATCAGATTAACGTGTGATCGAAGACTCAATACCAGTAAATTTGACCTCCATTTTGGGTGAGTACTCTGACATTCCTTGTGCATTTTGAGTATATGATATTATGCAAACTATGTATATTTTATGAACTGCTTTTATTCTCAAAATTCATGTGATACCAATGATTGATTCATTTGTGATATGTTTATATTTGTCCATATAAACATACCGATTAAAATGATTATTGAAAATGATATTGAATATTGAAAATGTGATTCGGCCTAAGGGACCTCTTTACTGACTGGCCTTCCCAGCTGGGTTATTGCTGGTGTGCCCTAAATAAGGCGTTGTGACAAACTAGTTCGATTGACCCTCAACTACCGGGGTATAATACGGTAGAAGAATACGATATTAGAGTGTACTTGGCCATTAAAATGATATGATTGAAAGAAAAAGATATCACATTTGATTTGTTGCATTCTTCTTATTCTGAGCTATCCAATTGTGATATATATAATTTCATTTCAAAATTATATCTATTTACTGCAAGTTCCTCTCCATATATGTATATGCCTTCTCTTTTGACTTGAATAGGTATCTATTTTCTGAAAACCCTGGAATGTTTGGAGATTGAACCTCATTCGGCTTTTAGCTGATGTTGTATAAATAACCATTTTCAGGAAACGTCTAGGCTCACGAACGGAATGAAAATGGACTATATTGAAGATTTAGCTTTTAGAGCTCTTTTTGTATAATGTTTATTTAGAGCATGTCTGGCTCTCTTGTAATAAGGTTTAAATTTTCTCTTAAGTTGTAACCCGTTGTTACTTTTAATATATATGAAGTTTCCTTTAGAAAGCTCTGATGACGTAATTCCTTTACTTTCAGTATTTTACGATATATAACCATGTGATAATATATTCGTTGCATTTATTTAAGGAAACAATTACATCGGAATATTTGTTGCCTTGGTGGCATGTCAAGACACTCGTTCCCTAATACTATTTTGGGTCGGGGTCGTGACAATAAGGCATGCCCAAAGGATCATTTTCCTTTGCCCCGAATTGTTCAATTAGTGGATGCTACCTCGGGACACGAGTTGTTGAGCTTCATGGATGCTTATTCTGGTTACAACCAAATTAAAATAAAATTTGAAGACAGGGAGAGTAGGTCTTTCATTACCCCTAGGGGAAATTATTGTTATAATGTTATGCCTTTTGGTTTGAAAAATTCAGGTGCAACATATCAGCGGCTGATGAACAAGGTGTTTGCAGAACAAATCAGTTGCAATATGGAAGTTTATCTTGATGATATGCTGACGAAAACCAAGAGAGACATTGACCATCTAATTGACTTAGGTTAGACCTTTGATCAATTAGATAAATCTCAAATGAAGTTGAATCCCACCAAGTGCATATTCGGAGTACGAGAAGGCATGTTCCTGGGTTATATTGTCAACCAACAAGGAATCTGTAATAACCCGTGTAATTTTTGCGGTATTTTCAAAATAAAGAGGAAAAATAAAGTTTTTGATAAAATTATTTTTATTGCTCAAATATGTTCGTTATTATTTTTTTAGGGCGAGAATTTCAAACGGTTTCGAAATCGGAGTTAAAACGAATTTTAAAATGATTTTTAATATTTTTAACTCTTGGAGTTGTTTTGACTTCCAACTCTTCATTTCTTTGCCTTATTTAAATGAGTCTTTTGGATTCTGTGACACCCCGCCTAATTAAATACCGGGAGATCACTCCTTTATTAAATTAAAACCAAGGTGAACAGTTGGTTCATTCTTAGCATCACTGTCGTATAAATAACTTTTCCAAATTTAACACCCTATTTAATTAAGCTAAGTGTCAAAACCATTTTTTTAACATTACTTTCCAAATTTTATTTTGAAAATAAATATTTAATTATCTACAATAATTCAATTTATAAAGAATCACACCACAATAATCCTGGAACATATAATCCAATTAATTTAAACATTCAACAACTAAACCCCAGCATTTAAAACTTAAAGTAAAACATACATGCTGAATAAATCCCAAAGTAACAGTACTAGAAATAACTGAAACACAAATGTCCCAATAAAACAGATAAATAGTGGAAAGGGCGACACATGCCCAATAAGGAGAATGATAGAAGCGGAATCAAGTAAATGAAATCGTCTAAGCAAGTGGCCTGCAACTCCCACCTAAGCTGCAGCACATTCCTTCCAAGGGATCCTAAACAAGACGCCCATGTGGCTGGGCGCCTGTAATATATACATATATATACAAGAGAGAAAGAGGAATAGAAACGGGTCAGAGCCCGATAGTTTATATGATTTAAAAATTCGTTTAGCAAGTATTTAAATTGATACAGGCCAAGGCAACAACATATTAGTGCGACACTCTCTTGAGAAATTCTCGCCTCTCTTCTAATGTGCACTCCTATCTCACTAACCTTCCCAATGGTTTATATCATCATATATCACACTATCCTTCCCCAAGGATTTAACTTATCTTAGGTGACTCTCAAAATTTAAGATTTAACAACATCATGGTTTAAAAAGGATAATTTCATTTAGTACAAAACGCTCATTTTAACTTTATTGATTCATAAAGTTTTTCAATATCATATTATACTTTTCAAAACAAGTATTTCCAATTTGAGTTATTATACATGTCTTACTTACCATAACACAGTAGGCAGTTTCCCATATTTCAGAAGTTCATATATATATTAAATACTCGTATAATATATATATTCTAATAGCACCCCACATAAAATTTTATGGTGCGGGCATACTCTGCTATCCAATCCCCGTATCAATCGTACTAAAGGGAATACAAGTTCGGAATCACTCTCGAACTGTATAAATACATACACAAACAATATTGAGGTGAAGCATAGTTTCCAAGTCCAAGAGGTCAGTACATACCCTCACGTCTCTTAGGGCCGTGACTACCGATTCGATAGCCTGTACCTAGGATTTCTATCTTCTAGGTTACGAGTCAATATCCCCCATAAGGCACACGAGATAAGATCGTCCCAGCGCGGAAACCTCAGGGATAGCAAGTAGCGCGGGCATGATTTTCACAAGTATATAATATATGCATACACAATCATATAAATATACCACTTTTATTATATCAATTGAGGTTTATCCAATAACCCACATTCACAACATTTATCCTTATTTTCCCATTATTATTTATCAAGTATAATGGTTCGTTTCTAACTTTAATTCGAAGGGTTTTTCCAACTTACTACGTAACCCTCATGGACTCTATTCTTCCAAATGTACAATGCAGTAGATATCCATTTATGTTCCAACGTAACTCTCTCTTATGTGTCTTTCCCCTTTAATATATACTTACATTGTCCCTTATGCAAAATATCCCAAAAATATAGATTTCGTCTTACATTAAAGGATTTTGAATTTTATTTTTAAAGATGAGAATTTCAAACGGTTTCGAAATCAGAATTAAAATGGAGTTTTAATTAAATTTTTATTATCTAGAAGATTCCTCGAAACATAAAACTTTATAGCAAAAAATATATTTAATAATATTAAACGGTCCAATCGAGCTGAATTTTTTTCTGTAGCTTCCTCTCGTCTTCAGCTAATTCTCTGTAAAATTTCATCCAATTCCAATGGTCCGATCGTCCGGAATAATTTATTTTTTAGAGTTTGTATCTGATTAGAGCTCTTTTCTTAATCAAACTCTTAATCCTTTACATGACAAAGGGTTTCCAGAATATCATATAAATCATCACTACATGAAAATTTCCCATCTCAAATTGGGTTTTTTCTTCCATAAATCTCATCCTAATAACTCCTAAACTAATATGGATGATGCATCAACGAAATAAGCAAGATAAACACTTGCCTGGGATTTTCAAAAATCTGGTTTGGTGTTGAATTTGGTGTGGTTGCGTTCCCCGTCTCGCGATCTACGCGTTGGCGGTGGCGGCGGCGGCGGTGCAAACGGGTGAGTTTTGAGCCTTGGAATGCCTTGAGAGCTCTCTCCTCTCCTCTCCAATGGCCGTTCTAGTGTTTTGAGTTATCTAACCATAGGAGATAACCTAAACATCTGATATAACCCCTTTAATTTTTGTGGGTTTAATTACCCAAAACTACAAAATGACTAAAATGCCCTCTCGGGGTACTAATTAGGCCTAAAAACTCCCTGAGACCCAAATCAAACTCCTGGGTATACTTTTCTGAATATCTCGATCCTTCCGTACGCGTTGTCGCACTCAAAACGACCATACGAGCAACTTATAAAATATTTACTTTTATTTATCAATATTTAGTCCCGACGCGACACGGGCGCATCCCGACTCAAATTTCTAAAATTGTCATTTTATTCACTCGTGACATTTAATATGGCCACTATTATATATTACTTTGTTCATTAGTAATATTCAATAAATTTTCCCATAATTACTAACTCTCATCACGTTAATAATTATAACATAATTAATTTCTGGATTTTTATTAAATAATTAATTCACATTAAATTTAATAAATCCCCAAATTAATATAGCATAAAAATACGGGGTATTACATACTTCCCCCCTAATAACGGAATTTCGTCCCGAAATTCAGAAAATAAGACATACCTGGTAAAAACAAATCTGGATATCTCTCGCGCATATCGGCCTCGCGCTCCCAAGTGGATTCCTCCACGTTCTGATGCTCCCACTAGACCCGTACAAGTGGAACTATCTTCGACCTCAATCTACTCTCACTATAGTCTGGGATAGCCACCGGTCTCTCCTCGTAAGAGTTGTCAGACTGTAAGTCTATCTCATCTATCGCGATGTGAGTATGGGCCATATCATCCCGAATATACCGTCTCAACGACGAGATGTGGAATACATCATGAATGCGATGTAAATACTCTGGTAGTCCCAATTTGTATGCTACCGGCCCAATCCTCTCGATAATGGGAAATGGTCCTACGTACCTCGGGGCCAATTTCCCTTTCTTCCCGAACCTCATCACTCCTTTCATAGGAGATACACGCAGTAACACTTGGTGCCCCACATTAAACTCCTTGAAGAACCATTTCGCATCGGCGTAGCTCTTCTGCCTGTCCTGGGCTACTCGAATGCGACTCCTAATCATCTCAATCCTCGTAGAGGTTTCCTGAATTACCTCTGGTCCTAGCAACTTGTTATCCCCCACCTCGAGCCAACAAGTTGGAGAACGACAAGGCCGTCCATACAAATCCTCAAATGGAGCCATACCAATCGTAAACTGATAAGAGTTATTATAAGCAAACTCTACCAGTGGAAGATATGGTTCCCAACCTCCTCCAAAATCAAGAACACACATGCGTAGCATATCCTCTAACATCTGATTAGTACGCTTTGTATGTCCATCTGTCTGTTGGTGATAAGTTGAACTCAGCCTCAACTCAGTACCCATAGCCTCCTGAAAGCTTTCCCAGAAACGTGACACGAAAATCTTGTCTCTATCTGACACAATATTCAGGGTCACCCCATGTAATCTGACAATCTCAGAAATGAACAACTGAGCATACTGACCTGTGGTGTAATCTGTCCGCACCGGCAGAAAATGAGCCACCTTGGTCAAACGGTCTACAATCACCCAGATAGAGTCGTGGCCCCGCTGTGATGTAGGCAACCCTGTAATAAAATCCATGGAAATACTCTCCCACTTCCACGCGGGTACTTCCAATGGCTGAAGCAATCCTGACGGTTTCTGATGGTCCACCTTCACCAGCAGGAAGGTAGAACACTTGGACATGAACTCAGCAATGTCCTTCTTCGCTCCACCAGTATTGCCTCCTCATATCCTGGTACATCTTATCTCCTCCAGGATGTATCGTAAATCGGGACCCGTGAGATTGGGTCATCACTGCATGATGCAATTCTGCCCCTTCTGGAACCACTAACCTCCCATTAAACCTCAAACCCCCATCATAACTAACAGAATAGGACTCAGCACCCTCGGCTAAAATTCGTACAATCTGCTCCTGGCAAAATGGGTCTTTGGTTTGGGCATGTATTACCCTCGTAACAATCTCGGGTGTTACTGTCATAACAGATATGAAGGAACGGGCTACTGCGTCCTGGTGACCCAACTCCTTCCACTTTGCTTCCCAGACATCCGCTACCTCATTTACCGGTCTACGGCTCAACGCATCAACAACTACGTTGGTTTTCCCTGGATGATACTGTATGTCGAACTGGTAGTCCTTCACAAACTCTAACCATCTGCACTGATGCATATTCATCTCTCGCTGAGTGAACAGGTACTGCAGTGACTTGTGGTCTGTGAACAAACGGAACTTCTCCCCCAATAAATAGTGTCTCCATATCCTCAATGCAAAGACGACCGCTGCTAACTCCAGGTCATGGGTGGGGTAATTCTTCTCATGCGGCTTAAGCTTGCGGGAGGCAAAAGCTATAGCCTTCTCTTCCTGCTGAAGTACTCCCCCAAGTCCCCGTAAAGAGGCATCGTTGTAAACCAGGTACTCCACAACCGACTTCGGTAAATCAAGGACTGGTGCTGAAGTAAGCTTGTCTTTCAGCTCGTCGAAAGCCAATTGATAAGCTTCATCCCAAATATATGGTACCCCTTTGCGAGTCAGGTTCGTCAATGGACCCGCTATTTTGGAGAATCCCCGAATGAATCTCCTGTAGTATTCGGCTAACCCCAAGAAACTATGCACTTCCGTCGGTGTCGTGGGCTGTCCCCACTCCCTCACCGCTGACACTTTACTCGAGTCAACGGCTATCCCCTGTTCAGAAACAACATGCCCCAAGAACTGTACCTCTTGCAACCAGAATCCACACTTCTCGTACTTAGCATACAACTGATGCTCTCGTAAAGTCTGAAGAACCTGCCTCAAGTGCTCGGCATGATCCTCCTCTGAGTGTGAATATATCAAAATGTCATCTATGAAGACGATGACAAACTGATCCAAGAACTCTCTGAATAATCGGTTCATTAATTCCATGAATACGGCTGGAGAATTTGTGAGACCAAATGGCATCACTCTGAACTCGTAAGACCCATATCTCGTCAAGAAGGCAGTCTTTGAAACATCCTGCTCTCTAATACGTAGCTGATGGTACCCCGACCTCAGATTTATCTTCGAAAAGAAAGTTGCTCCCCTCAGCTGGTCGAACAGATCATCGATTCGAGGCAACGGATACTTATTCCGTATCGTGACCTTGTTCAACTCCCGGTAGTCCACACATAACCTCAGTGAACCATCTCTCTTCTTCACAAACAATACTGGAGTGCCCCAAGGTGAGGTACTCCTGCGAATGAAGCCCTGACCTAACAGCTGCTCTATCTAATCTCGTAACTCTCACATCTCCGCCGGAGCCATACGGTATGGAGCGCATGTTATAGGTCTCGTATTTGGCAATAAATCTATGACAAAGTCTATCTCTCGACTGGGGGTAGGCCTGGTATATCCTGGAATACATCGGAATACTCACGAACGACTGGGATCGAGTCTAAAGGAATCACAACCTCCTTAGAGGCATCATCCTCTATATAATACAAATGAGCGGTCGAACCTCCCTCTGGGCGAGGCATCACCACTACAAACATCTCTTGCCCCGGAATGGAAAAAATAATGCTCCCACCGGAGCAATCAATCATGGCTCTATAAGCTGCGAGCCAATCCATACCGATAATAACATCATGCTCATGCATATCTAAGACTAACATGTCTGCAGGTAATACCAAACTACCAATCTCTACCCCCACTCCCCGGCATATAAAGAAGATAAGCGACCCACTCCCCAGTGGTGAGTCTACACACGTCACTGTGCTCTCTGCTATGGCTAACAACCCTAAGGCCTTTGCAAAATGCGTAGCTATAAAACAATGCGTCGCCCCAGTATCAAACAAAACCCGACCCATAGTACCATGGATAGAAAACATACCCTCAATCGCGGGTGGTGCCTGTGGAGCTGCTACCTGGTGGACGTTATAGACACATCCGTACTATAACTTCCCCTGCTGCCCTGGAGTTACTGGAATGGCTGGTAGGGCTGGCACCTGGGCTGGAGCTGGGAGGGCAGGTGGAAAAAGTGGTCTCTGTGGCTCATTACGGGCACCATGCTGCTGTGGGGCCCTATTACCCTCTGGGCAATCCTGGCGCTTATGACCATGCTTGCCACACACAAAACACCGGCCTCTGAAGTTACCTCCCCTTTGACCCTGCTGACCACGGCCCTGCTGGCCGTTACCTCCCCGCCACTGGCCCTGTTGGCCCTGATGAGCACGCTGTTGGCCCTGTTGGCCCTATTGATTAGGCTGGCCCTGCCTATAACCCCCAAATCCCTGCCTGGAATCACCTGAACGGAATCACTTAGCAGGGTCCCCCTGATGGGAACTCTGCTCGTGTTGACGAGTCTGTCCATGAGATGGTGCCCCACTAGCACTACTACCCCCGGTCCTGCCCTGCTGGCTGGACTCTCCTGCTCTCCTGCTTCCCTGCAGATGGAAGCGGTGATCTTGGCAATGTAGTAACGCAGCATTGAGTACATCAGTGAAAGTACTCAGAGATAGATTCCCTATAAGATGCTGACGGATCCTCCAAGCTAACCCGTCCACAAACAACATTATCTTCTTACTATCAGTAGGTGCCTCATCTGGAACTATGGTGATAAGTCTCATGAACTCCTCCACATACTCAGCAACGGTACAGTTCTCCTGTTTCAAATTCAGTAATTTCTGCCTCATCTCAGTCTGCACGGCGGTTGGAAAGTACTTGCGGTCAAACCGCTCCCGAAACGACTGAACAGGGACTGTGTTCCTCTCCTCCAAGGTGGTAGTGGACTCCCACCACTGCAAAGCGGCCCCCACCAGCTTAAAGGAAGCCAATAACTGTCTTTGCACATCGGTGCACTCATACATACGAAGATGCCGATGGATGTCTTTCTTCCATTGGCTGACTGTGACGATATCTGAGCTACCAGAGAACTCAGGGGGATGCGCCTTCTGAAAAGCATCCCTAACCTCTCCCAAGAAGATGGAAGTTGTGCTGGTACTAGCCACTGCCTGAATCTGGGGTGGAGCCTGCTGAACCACCGCTAGCGCGGCATTCACCGCCTGAGCAACAATGGCGGCTACCTCACTAGCATTCATAGTTCCTTGTGCCGGAGCTGCTGGATGCTCGGCCTGGGCACGCCTATCCTTCGGTGCACGTCTCGGAGGCATCTGAAACGTGAAGTAGTTTATTAGTCTACAGTCATTATCAAATCTCAAATAGCTAAAGACGTAACGTAAAAGCAGAAATACAACAATCCTAAAAATAGGGCTCTATAGCAAAGACATTAAGCTGAAAGCGAAAATAAGCCGTACAGATCCTATGGACACTAGAACCTGATGCTCTGATACCACCTGTGACACCCCGCCTAATTAAATACCGGGCGATCACCCATTTATTAAATTAAAATCAAGGTGAACAGTTGGTTCATTCTTAGCATCACTGTCGTATAAATAACTTTTCCAAATTTAACACCCTATTTAATTAAGCTAAGTGTCAAAACCATTTTTTTAACATTACTTTCCAAATTTTATTTTGAAAATAAAGATTAAATTATCTACAACAATTCAAAATATAAAGAATCACACCACAATAATCCTGGAACATATAATCCAATTAATTTAAACATTCAACAACTAAACCCCAGCATTTAAAACTTAAAGTAAAACATACATGCTGAATAAATCCCAAAGTAACAGTACTAGAAATAACTGAAACACAAATGTCCCAATAAAATAGATAAATAGTGGAAAGGGCGACACATGCCCAATAAGGAGAATGATAGAAGTGAAATCAAGTAAATGAAATCGTCTAAGCAAGTGGCCTGCAACTCCCACCTAAGCTGCAACACGTTCCTTCCAAGGGATCCTAAACAAGACGCCCCTGTGGCTGGGCACCTGTAATATATACATATATATACAAGAGAGAAAGAGGAATAGAAACGGGTCAGAGCCCGATAGTGAATATGATTTAAAAATTCGTTTAGCAAGTATTTAAATTGATACAGGCCAATGCAACAACATATTAGTGCGACACTCTCTTGAGAAATTCTCGCCTCTCTTCTAATGTGCACTCCTATCGCACTAACCTTCCCAATGGTTTATCTCATCATATATCACACTATCCTTCCCCAAGGATTTAACTTATCTTAGGTGACTCTCAAAATTTAAGATTTAACAACATCATGGTTTAAAAAGGATAATTTCATTTAGTACAAAACGCTCATTTTAACTTTATTGATTCATAAAGTTTTTCAATATCATATTATACTTTTCAAAACAAGTATTTCCAATTTGAGTCATTATACATGTCTTACTTACCATAACACAGTAGGCAGTTTCCCATATTTCAGAAGTTCATATATATATTAAATGCTCGTATAATATATATATTCTAGCAGCACCCCACATAAAATTTTATGGTGCGGGCATACTCTGCTATCCAATCCCCGTATCAATTGTACTAAAGGGAATACAAGTTCGGAATCACTCTCGAACTGTATAAATACATACACAAACAATATTGAGGCGAAGCATAGTTTCCAAGTCCAAGAGGTCAGTACATACCCTCACGTCTCTTAGGACCGTTACTACCGATTCGATAGCCTGTACCTAGGATTTCTATCTTCTAGGGTACGAGTCAATATCCCCCATAAGGCACACGAGATAAGATCGTCCCAGCGCGGAAACCTCAGGGATAGCAAGTAGCGCGGGCATGATTTTCACAAGTATATAATATATGCATACACAATCATATAAATATACCACTTTTATTATATCAATTTAGGTTTATCCAATAACCCACATTCACAACATTTATCCTTATTTTCCCATTATTATTTATCAAGTATAATGGTTCGTTTCTAACTTTAATTCGAAGGGTTTTTCCAACTTACTACGTAACCCTCATGGACTCTATTCTTCCAAATGTACAATTCAGTAGATATCCATTTATGTTCCAACGTAACTCTCTCTTACGTGTCTCTCCCCTTTAATATATACTTACATTGTCCCTTATGCAAAATATCCCAAAAATATAGATTTCGCCTTACATTAAAGGATTTTGAATTTTATTTTTAAAGATGAGAATTTCAAACGGTTTCGAAATCGGAATTAAAATGGAGTTTTAATTGAATTTTTATTATCTAGAAGATTCCTCGAAACATAAAACTTTATAGAAAAAAATATATTTAATAATATTGAACGGTCCGATAGTGCTGAATTTTTTTCTGTAGCTTCCTCTCGTCTTCAGCTAATTCTCTGTAAAATTTCATCCAATTCCAACGATCCGATCGTACGGAATAAAAAAAAATTTAGTGTTTGTATCTGATTAGAACTCTTTTCTTAATCAAACTCTTAATCCTTTACATGACAAAGGGTTTCCAGAATATCATATAAATCATCACTACATGAAAATTTCCCATCTCAAATTGGGTTTTTTCTTCTATAAATCTCATCCTAATAACTCCTAAACTAATATGGATGATGCATCAACGAAATAAGAAAGATAAACACTTGCCTGGGATTTTCAGAAATCTGGTTTGGTGTTGAATTTGGTGTGGTTGCGTTCCCCGTCTCGCGATCTACGCATTGGCGGTGGCGGCGGTGCAAACGGGTGAGTTTTGAGCCTTGGAATGCCTTGAGAGCTCTCTCCTCTCCTCTCTAATGGACGTTCTAGTGTTTTGAGTTATCTAACCCTAGGAGATAACCTAAACATCTGATATAACCCCTTTAATTTTTGTGGGTTTAATTACCCAAAAATACAAAATGACTAAAATGCCCTCCCGGGGTACTAATTAGGCCTAAAAACTCCCCGAGACCCAAATCAAACTCCCGGGTATACTTTTTTTACTATCTCGAACCTTCCGGACGCGTTGACGCACTCAAAATGACCATACGAACAACTTATAAAATATTTACTTTTATTTATCAATATTTAGTCCCGACGCGACACGGGCGCGTCCCGACTCAAATTTCTAAAATTGTCATTTTATTCACTCGTGACATTTAATATGGCCACTATTATTTATTACTTTGCTCGTTAGTAATATTCAACAAATTTTCCCATAATTACTAACTCTCATCACGTTAATAATTATAACATAATTAATTTCCGGATTTTTATTAAATAATTAATTCACATTAAATTTAATAAATCCCCAAATTAATATAGCATAAAAATACGGGGTATTACAGATTCCAACTCTTCATTTTCTTTTCATTATAAAAGGAAGTAATGGGCAACCCTTTTAACATACTTTTGGCACAAATTTTGGCAGCAAATATATTTTATATTCCACTTCTTTTTCTATACACATTGGCCATTGAGATTTGTGAGTTTCAACCTTAGATTAGAGGTGTTCTTGGGGCTATTTTCTTGGAGGAGCTTTTGTAGATATTTTGTGTTGATCTTGAGGATGTGATCGTTGGTTTTCCATCATGGTTTGAGGTATGGGGTTTTACACAATATGCTCCTTAAATCTCGCGAGTGTCATTCTCTTTGATTTCTTATTAATTGAACTCATATTTGAATTGTTAAATTCATTGAAATCTGGAAAATAATTGTTGAAATTATTTTGATTCATGTGGTATCATTATATTGTTGATGAGCACGTTGTCATGAGATTTTAATATGGCACCGATGTTGAGTACCCGCCAAAATACCTATTCCCGGCTATGGCTTGATAAAGCATATGCGAATGGGGTGAGGCCTGGTTACCCATTGATGTGTTATTGAGAAATTTATTGATAAAATGCTATTGAGATTTGCATTATTTGATTTGAATATTCGTATTCGTATTGTTACGTTTTATTCACCGCTAATATATTTGTTGAGCATCTTTCCTGTCGTATTGTGTACTTCTCCATATTTTCTATTAGTGGCAGGTTAGCGCGGATTTTAGCGCGCTATGGAGATTGATTTTAGCAAGGATTATTTGGAAAAGATTTGTATTATTTTGATGTATAGAGCTTTGGAGATTTGTATTTTTTCGAGTTAGATAGTTGTAATTTTAATTCGAGAGACTTGTTGTAATTGAAGAGATTGAGATTAGTGGATTTATATTATTATGGGTTTATTTAGATGCTCTATACCTTGTCACTTGTGGATTTGGATTTATTTTATCGCATTAGCGCTCCGTTCGCTCTCCCCAGGCGGGCGGGGTGTTACAGAATCAAAGCAAACCCAAAGAAGATCAAGGCTCTATTGGGACTACGATCTCCAACGACGAAGAAGGAAGTACAAAGTCTCACGGGGCGAGTTACAGCACTTAATAGATTTGTATCACGAGCAACAGATAGATGCCTCCCATTCTTCAAAACACTCCGAAAAACGTTTGAATGGAATGACGAATGCGAGAAGGCTTTTCAAGAGTTGAAGAAATATTTGGGAGCACCTCCACTGTTATCCAGGCCAGTGATGGGGGAAAGATTGTACTTGTATTTGGCAGTGTCAGAGAATGCAGTTAGCTCGGCATTGATAAGAACGGAGGATGGAGTGCAAAAACCAATCTATTACACTAGCAAAGCCTTCCGAGGAGAAGAGATCAGATATCCAAGACTGGAAAAGTTGGCACTAGCATTGATCGAGGCGAGTAGGAGAATGAGGCCGTACTTACAGGCTCGTACCATAGTTATGTATACTGATATGCCATTGAGGCAAGCTCTTCATAAACTAGAAAAATCAGGGAGATTGATGTACTGGGCAGTAGAACTTGGTGAATATGACATAGTTTATGAACCTAGATCGTCGCTTAAAGGGCAAGAAGTAGCAGATTTTATAGCAGAATTCACCTATCCTGATACCTCCGCGGAGCAAAAGATGCACACCGACCAACCTGTGGATGTTACAGGATCATCAAATTTAACCCCCGATCAATTTAAGGCGGTCAGCGAGCAAGAGAAGATGGTCGACGAGCAGCAAGAAGTGCTAGAGGAGGATAAAAGGAAGCATCAAATAATCCATCGAAGAACTCTGTCCGATCAAAAATTTGAAGACGAGGTACGTATATGGAATCTATATGTGGATGGCTCATCTTGCACTACAGGCTGTGGGGCAGGGATTATTTTGAACAACCCGGATGAGGTCGATGTGGAGTATGCTCTGTGCTTCCAATTCAAGGCTTCTAATATTGAGGCTGAATATGAAGCTATGATTGCAGGTCTTAATTTGGCAAAAACCATGAGGGTAGAGCAAGTTATTGTATTCAGTGACTCGCAATTGATCGTAAATAAAATGCTGGGAGTATATGTAGCCAAAGGAGAATTAATGATCAGGTATCATGCAAAAGCAATGAAAGTTTTATCAAGCCTGATTGCAGTACAGATAATTAGAATACCAAGATTGGAGAATGCAAGAGCAGATGCCTTAGCTCGATTAGCTTCAGCCATACGCACCGAGCTACGAAGAACAATCCCAATAGAACTCTTGGCTAGTCGGAGCATAGATGAAGATCTGATGATGAACTTTATTACCCTTGATTTAAAGCCATCTTGGATGGATCCCATCAGGGCATATATGGAGGAAGGCAAATTATCAACTGATAAACTTGCAGCCAAGAAACTGAAGTTTAAAGTTGCTCGTTATGTACTGACTAATGGTATTCTATACAGACGAGGAATTATAGCAGGATTGCAAAGATGTGTGCATCCCTCCGAGGTGAAAGATCTTATTGAAGAGGTCCATGAAGGGTCCTGTAGAGCCCATGTAGCAGGTCGGACGCTTTTGCAAAGAATGATGACGCAAGGATACTACTGGCCAATGATGAGGGCTGATTGCGTAGCCTATGACAAAAAATATGACAAATGTCAATGATTCTCCACTATCCGAAGAACTCTCCAAGCATTGTTGACACCCATTACTTCCCCTTGGACATTTTCCATGTGGGGAATTGACTTGGTCGTGCCACTTCCAATGACCAGAGGAAGGTTTAAATATCTCGTCGTCGCAGTGGATTACTTTACTAAGTGGGTGGAAGCCGAGCCCCTTATCGATATGACATATGACAAAGTGTATCAATTTATATGGAAGAACATCATTTGTAGATATGGTCTTCCTCATGCATTCATCACAGACCATAGAACCCAATTCAGCAATGAGGAGTTTGATGTGTATTGTCATCAGTCGAACATATTGAAAACCCACTCTGCACCAGGCCACCCTCAAAGCAATGGACAAACTGAAGTGACAAACAGAACGCTGCTGAATGGCTTGAAGAAAATATTAAATGATGCAAAGGCAAATTGGATCAACGAGCTGCATTCTGTACTATGGGCTTATCGTACTACTCCACGAGCAGCCACAGGAGAATCTCCATAAATGCTGGCATTTGGAAGTGAAGTTGTTATACCTGTCGAGCTGGGTCTCCCCACACACAGAGTGCTGAATTTCAACTCTCCTATCAGTGACTTGATAAGAAGATTAGATTTGGATATGCTCGAGGAAGTTAGAGAAGAAACAGCAATCAGAAACGCTGCATTCTAGTAACGGACAGCTTTGTTCTACAACAAGAGAGTAAAGAAATGCGACCTGAAAGAAGGAGATTATGTGCTAAAGAAAGTAATTCAAAAGCACAACAAACTGGAAGCTAACTGGCATGATCCCTACAGAGTAACGGAGGTTGTTCGACCAGGGACGTATAGAATCGAAACCTTAGAAGGAGAGGAGTTTAAGAATGCATGGAACGCAGAGCATCTGCGCAAATATTATCAGTAATTCAATGTCTATGTAATGCAGTTTTCTTCGATATGAATAAAGTTTTGGATATTTCGCCCAATTCTCTCCTTTTGTTAAAATTTTTTCGGAGTACTAGTGCTACACACTACGCATCAAGCCCAAAAACACCAACTACGGTTGGTTGGGAAGAAAATTCACCAGCTAAGGTTGGTCGGGAATAAGAAAATCCACCAACTATAGTTGGTCGGGAATGAAAAATTTCCCAGAAACACCAACTACGGTTGGTTGGGAAGAAAATGAAAAATTTCCCAGAAACACTAACTACGGTTGGTTGGGAAGATAATCCACCAGCTAAGGCTGGTCGAGAATGAAAAATTTCCTAGAAACACCAACTACGGTTGGTTGGGAAGAAAATCCACCAGCTAAGGCTGGTCGGGAATAAGAAAATCCACCAACTATAGTTGGTCGGGAATGAAAAATTTCCCAGAAACACCAACTACGGTTGGTTGGGAAGAAAATCCACCAGCTAAGGCTGGTCGGGAATAAAAATCTACCAACTAAGGTTAATCGGGAACAAAAATCACCAACTCCGGCTGGTCGGAAACAGTTGGTTAAACAAATGAAAGTCATTTCAGGGCTTAAAATTAAAAAGTGATAAGACATTTGATACTTATGACATTTTAGATTACCGCCAAATTTGGTCGAGAAACAAAATATCACTAACTCTGCTTGGTCGTCAGATAATTATCATCAATTCAGATAGTCAACAATAAATTTTCACCAACTCTAGTTGGTCGACAATTTAAAATAGCACAAAATATCTTTATCTTTTCAACAGATATACATGCACATTCATTAGAAATGTCTTACAAAATATTTCGAAAGACAATGACAATTAAGATTGCAAAGAAAACTAGAAGTTTTTCATTAAATCCAGAACAAAATACATTGAGAAACGAAATGCATATTATATGAGAAATTATTACATAAAAAATCCTATTCTATTGGTTTCTTCCCTTCTGCCTTTGAAACAGGCTCTACTCCAGCAGGAGGATCATCTAAGGCATAAGGAGAATTTATGAAGTTCAGGTCTCTGAGCATCCTGACATTCATTACTGATGGCCGATCAAGTAAGTGCTCCGGGCAAGATATCTCAACGTTGGAATAAAGACCGTAGTCACCCAGATACCTTGAAATCAGTCATCGAGGAATGGCCCGAGCAGGAATCCAGCTCATATCCAGTTTGAAAGGTGGCACTGGAAACTCGAGCAACCCAGGGTCATAGTAATCCCACAGATAGTGACCCTGTTCCAACTGCAGCACACCCAAGGCATTCAGCCATCCTTGCTTGTAACCCTCATTATTTGTATTTTGGATCCGATCATCTAGATGGTAGAGGGCTTCATTATAACCAGTCATCCAGAACTCTCTGGGTTGCTTGTGGAATTGGTAATTCAACCTTTCCAGTTGCTCGTAGAGACTTTTTACAAAATTTCTTTATTCTCCAAGGCGGATCCTTGTGTGGAAAGTTGCTCATTAAGGTCTAGAATCTTCTTGGACATCTCTGCCAGAGCTTTATTCTTCATAACTAACTGAACTGCTTGATTTTCCAAAGATGCTTGAGTTCTTGCCTCTTCAATAGTAATCCGAGCAGCCCTTGCTTGTCCCTGAGAAGCTCTTGCTCGTCTGCGAGCAGAAGTAGAGGCTCCAATTCTCTTTAAGGTTTCCAATTCGTCTCTCAAATTGGCATTTTTGACCTCCAGGAAAGAGAAACCTTCTTCATTAACAGGGACCAAAGCTCCCGAGGTATATGCTGCTGATTTTAATTGGGATACCTCTCCTCGCAAGCTATTGTTCTCCTGCTCTAATAGTTTGGCGATCTTCATATGCTCTTCAACTTCGGTCTTCAAAGTCCTCTCCTTCACATCATAAGCAGAGAACAACTTATCATATCCTTTGTCAGCACTTAGTTGCTGATACTTTTTCTCATATCCCTGATGCAAAAGGGCTGTAGACTCCTTGTATTGTTGTTGAAGTTCCTCAAGAGTACCCTGAAGGTCTTCAATCATCTCGTAATATGCTACATTATTAGCCACTGTACGGTCGAGCAAGCATTTCAAATACTGGTAGGCCTCGACTGGTCGCTCAGAAGATATCAACGATTTGAGCTTCATTCAAGTCAGCATGGCCAGCCTTGAAGTAGTCGTTACATTTTTTCATCAGTTATGTATCATGGGATCACAAAAGTTCCATTCTAGCCATAAATTAGTAAAGAAAAGAGATAGAAAGAATCAATAAAATGCAAACAGAGCAAGAAGAATAAAAGCAGAGTAAGAAAAAGGGAGTTAAGTTGCACAACTAAAAACTTCAAATTTTATTACATCATAAAAGAAGTACATAGCCCAGAGTTACATTTAACAAAAAAAAAGAGAAAAAGTCCGAACAAACTCTACACCTTCTCCTTGTCTCCTAAAACTTTCTCGGGAGGCTGGGACGAAGAGGTAGGTTGCTCAGATGGCATAGAAGGCTGCTCAGAGGGTGTTGGAAATTGCTCGATTGAAATGTTGGTCGGTTGAAGTTGCTCGCAGGAGGTTTGGACAATCGAGGGATGAGAAATCTGATCTCCAATCACCATAGAGGATTCCTCGAAAGAAGCTTCGTCTTCTTCTTCTTCCTCGGGAGAAGGAGGGGGGCCAGGAATGTGTCGCTGAAATAGGTTTGAATTCTCGTCGACATTCATCTCTCTCAGAGCAGCCACCCAACCATCCCTCAAATATTTAAGGCTGCCATACTCCATTTGTGAGATCATGGCAGCCAAACCCTTATTACAACCCTTGTCCCAGCCATTACTGAAGGACTTCTTAACAGAAAGTTTCCTTTTCCCCTTCTCTGAGGAAACCCTCTCAGTCATGAGTTCCTCGGCAGTTTTTAATTTCCTTTCTGCCCCTTCCCTCTGGCGATCCGCTTCACGGAGTTTGCCTAACTCCTCTTCAGCAGCTTTGAATTTGGTCTCAAGCTCTCCAGCATTTTGGAGCTTCCCCTCAATCTCTTTATTCTTACTTTCCAAGTCTTTTATCTTCTCCTCCAAACCCTTGGAGACTTCAACAGCTTTATCTCTCTCTTTCTCGGTGGCTTTTAGTTGCTTCCCCCAAGAAGCTTTGTCTTCGTCATACTTCTGACGAGAATCCTTTAAGGACTGTGACAGACCTACAAGAGCCTCCTCCACACCTGACGAGGAGCTCAAAGCTTTAATAGCTTCATCCTTCTTCAGAATGGTGTTGAAACAAGTTACCAACTGGAAAAAGAAAATAATTGTAAGTCAGTGCAAGGACGTAACATTGAAAAATGAAAGTTTAAAATAGTAATACTTATAGAGGCAATATGTTGAGCTGCCAAGGTAGTAACCCTCTCCCGAGAAAGATTTTCTTCAACACCTTAGATCTTGGGGATAATCCAAAACTTCATCGAGCTCATGGCAGAGCTCGGAGCAATAAAAGTGGGAACACCACTTCCAGTAGTTAGAGGCTGAGAGATGGATTCAGCCAAATTGTCCGAGGAGCTTTTCTTTAAATTCCTCATGGGAGCAGGAACATTCTCGACCAAGGATGTCGTCTTGGTCGGTGATATAACTATAACCTCGCTTGGAGGGGAAACAGCTGCAATCTTGCTTGGAGCCACAGGGGGCTTCTCGGCAACCTTCTTAGTAGCAGCTGGAGGAGGTGCCTCAATTTGTCTTGTCCCTTCTTCTGGGACATCCTGCTTACTTTTCTTTGCCTCTCCAGCAGTAGAGTCAGACTTATCGAAGAGGGCAGGAGATCTTCTTCTCTTTATTCTGTCACTGAGAGGAATATGCGATTCAGGAGAAGAACCTTCAGAAACTGGTGTTGGTTCTATGTTACTTATAATTGGACGAGCAGTGAAAGACGAGGTGTAACTCTTGTACTGCAACAAGTATGAGGTTGATCTGATATGTTCGTCAGCAACAGTTTGATGCAAACCCCAGATAAGTTTCAGATGCTTTAAATTAACTTTTGTCTCCATTGGAGACCTTCTTTTGCTGTCAACTGCAAATAAATAAAGATCAAAATATCAGTGACGCATTTTATCGAATATAAAGAAAACATGATTTCAAAAACTAAATAAAATAAAAACAACCTATCCCATTTCCATAGGGAGGGCATCTAGGACCCTGATATACATCATTTTCAGCTAATGGAGCATGTTGCCAATTTTTCATAACAACCCCATGCTCGATGTAATCCCTGTTGGCATCTGGGAGATTGACAACTAAAGCCCTATTTAAAAACCTAGTTTTCAAATAAAAAGTACTATCACTGACAGCCCATCTATAGAAAAACATAATCTCTGGAATTCCTAAACGGGTTCCATGAATCTGATTTAACCTATGGACTCCATTAACTATTCTCCATGTATTGGGGGCTATTTTTGCAGGTACCACGTCAAAATATTGATAGAATTCCAAACACAAGGGATTTGGAGGAAAAGAAAAGCCACATTCGGCTACAAAGAGACTGGGGAACCAATGTCCCTCAGCCAAACGAAAATAATCAGAAGGACCAGAAAGTTCTTCCAAAATGACCCAGGAAGGAATAGAAAAATCAGAACGAAATTTATCAAGCGACTCAATAAGGTAAACCATGATGAAAAAAGAAAATAAAAGAGAAGGAAGAAGATCTTACAGAAGAAGGGTAGATCAAATGATAACGAATGATGGAAGGAATGAACGCACAAGATGGAGAAGAAATGGAGAGATCAAAGATACAGATTTGAAAAAGTAAGAGATGATAGGATTTTCTGCAACGCTTAAATACCTTACCTTGGGAAGGGGTAAAAATAATGATTACAAAGAAAGACGTTTGCGCTACCGGCGGCTAAAAGGACAAAAAAGGCGCGGAGACCAAAGCAGTGGGAAAAATTCAAAAAGTTTGATTCTATGAATTTGAAAGGAAAATTAAATCCAAGGAAAACACTCCTAAAATTCAGGATGACTATTTAATCCCGCCATATTTCGAGAAGAATGTTCCACACTCCACAACCTCGAACTGTGAAACATTGGGGGCTTCTGTTGATACCAAATTTAGTCTGCTGACGTGTATCAGTTAAGTGGAGACACGTGTCAATCTACATGGCACTTACAAACATTTCTGAACAACACCTTGACTTCGAGGAACTCCACCTTTTCGAACAACTATGACACTCCGAGCAACAGGTGCTCTCCGAGGAACTTTACTGTACCGAGCAACTCATGAATACCGAGCAGCTTAGGAGGTCCGAGATGCATCTCGTACAGAGCATTAATGTCCGTATAATCAACAAATCGACTACGCATTAAATGCTCATTATTATCATACAGATGTATATACCTATTGGACAACTATGTATTACCCTTTCACATTTACAGCCTGAGGGCTATAAATATATTGTATCATCCTCATTGTAAGGGGACTCAAAATTTCTTGGTAAAACTTGTTATCGAGAATTCCAAACAAACAGTCAGTAATAACAAAATAGTGAACGTAGGCCATTCCTTCAAGGCTGAACCACTTTAAAATTCTTTTGTCTTATTTATTTTTATCTGTGATTGAATAATTAGAGATAATCTAATTTTTTACATCAACAATATATATATATATATATACATATACGGGTTGGGTGATAACCTGAATTTTAAATAGGAAGTGGGGAATACCTATTATTATTATATTTATAATAATTGTGTGTATCGTATAGCTACGCTGCTTGCTTTCGGGAGGAGGTTTTGCGCAGCGAACAGTCTTATACTGGGTGACCCAAATGGGGGGATATTTGACTTGTACCCAGAGCATACAAACTTGGATACGTGCTATCTATTACGTTGGATAGTTTCGACGATTGAATGGGAGCGCAGGTATGTGCGTGACCCATTTAGATGGTGAGTATGCGCGCCTCCAATATTTGTGTTACGAGATTTATGGTTCGTGAGAGACGCCGAACCATTTGTCCTTTATGCAGCGAGCGATGCACCGGGATGCAATAGCAGAGTATGCACTGCGCCAAGTGGTCCTAACCAAGGGGCACAGGATTTGTATATATATGTATATGGATGGTTTGACTATATATATATATATATATATATATATATATATATAGAGAGAGAGAGAGAGAGGTTTTCATGCATACTCCAGTTTGCATACCGCTGGCGCAGACCAATTTTGATAAAATAGTAAAAAAAATATTTTTGAGCTAATTTTTTTATATAGTTTTTAAACATTTCAGTAGGTCCATATAAAAAAAATCAGCTCAAAATGAATTCTTTTACTATTTTAAAAAAATCGGTCAAACTTTGTCAATTTTTAACAACTTAAAAACTGACAAAGTTTGACCGATTTTTTTAAAATAGCAAAAAAAATCCTTTTGAGCTGATTATTTTTTTATGGTCCTATTGAAATGTTTATAAATCATAAAAAAAAATCAGCCCAAAAATATTTATTTTCTATTTTAAAAAAATGGTCCTCATTCAGGGTCCTCAAACTGGGACCTCACTTTATCCTTTCCATATATATATATATATTTGTGAGAAATCCTAATGTGTGAAATTTGCAAATATATAAATGTTGATAAATAAAGTAACTTAAGGGGATAAAGTATTTACTACTAGAACACTGAATATCAAATGCAGTTAATTGCAGTAAAATATTAAGTAACGTATTGTATGGGCCATACGGGATTCTCTTACGAGCCATAATTAGTAGGATATATCTATGACCTAGTTGGGAATATTATAGATGACTAGGTTAGAGTAGACGTACACTATGTGTGCACATTAGTGGAGGGGTGAGTATCTCAGGTGAGAGTTCGGAACTAATATGCACATAATAATTGCATTAATATCGTTTCTTGTTATTTCTCTTCTCTTTTGCTATATATATATATATATGATGCCAGGTGTCCAGCCATAAGGTCACCACCAAACTTAGACGCGTGGATCATTCGACGAACTGCAACTATTGTGAAAGTTGTAGGTTATTGATATTAGACGCTTCTATCTTTTCATTCAATTCCTAGTTCAGGCATTTCAGTTAGGGCATGTGTCGTCCGTTTCCAGCTTAATTATTTCAGAGATTGTATTTTCTTAATAGCATTTCTTTTCCTGTTGGATTGAGTATTATGATTATATTGGTTTTAGACTTTGAACTAGAATGTTTTATCCTGTCTCATTTATTTCATTATTTGATTCATGTTCAGTATTTATTCTGGTGGAATGTGAATAGCTTATATCTTAAAGCATGGAACTTATTGATGGATTAATTGGGTATAATTAAATGGGAAAATATTTTGACACTTAGTTTAATTATTTAATAGGTGATTAATAATGGAAATTATTTTCGACAGTGATGCTAAGAATGAACCAACCGGACACTTTGATTTAATTTAATAAAGAACTGATCACCCGGTGTTTAATTAGGCGGGGTGTCACAGAATCCTCTCCTAAGCTCCAAGAAAAGCACTTCATCTTCTGTCTAATGGCCTCCAAGTGTTTTCTATTCCATTTACCCTAGACTCTCACAACTACAAGCTTATATAACCTTTGTAAATTCGTATCTCCCCTAACCCTAGGCTACCAAATGACCCAAAATTCCCTCTCGGGGTGTCAGTTTGGGCTACAACTGTCCCGGGACCCAAACTATACTCCCTAGTATACTATTTTGACTATTTCGGCCCTTCCGAACACAACCGTGGCCTAAAAATCATCATCCAAGTTACTCATAATTAATTTTCTATCTCGACCTCATTTAGTCCACACATGACGTCTAGTTGAGATAAAATACTACTATGTCATTATCACCCGTTATGACGTCAAATACGTAGTTACTATTCACTTAGTAATTTTATTCGATAAACATTAATCATTTCTCTTCGATTAATAATTTAATCGACTCATAATATTTAATTTTCATTAAATTACGTCACACGTGTAATTTAAATTTAAACTAATTAATTAAATTTTAATTTCTTAAAAATACGGGTTGTTACATACCTCCCCCCCCCCCCCCTATAAGGGAATTTCGTCCTCAAAATTTGGAATACCTGCGGTAAATAAATCTAGATACTAACCACGCATATCATCCTCCCGCTTCCATGTTGACTCATCCACATTGTGGTTCCCCCTGAACTCTAACCAAGGGTACCACCTTTGACCGCAGTTTACGCTCATTACGATCCAAGTATCACCACAGGTCTCTCCTCATATAAGATATCGAGTTGTAAGTCGATATCCTCTAATGGAACATGCTAAAAATCTCTCTCGCTTCTCCAGTACCTCTTCAGTGATGATGCATGAAACACGTCGTGAATCTGTTGTAGGTGCTCTGATAGTCCCAGTCTATAAGCTACCAGTCCTATTCTCTCAATGATTGGAAATGGTCCCACATATCTCAGCGTTAATTTTCCTTTCTTGCCTAACCTCATAACTCCTTTCATAGGAGACACTCACACCAACTCCTGGTTTCCAACCTCAAGCCCAATTTGCCTCATGTCTACATAGGCGTAACTCTTCTACCTATCTTGAGCTATCCGGATGCGCCCTCGAATCAGATCAATCTTAGCAGTGGTGTCCCCAATCATCTTTGGACGAGCGTGTTTTTACTGGATATATTTGATGGCCAGCGAATAGGGAGGGGGTTGAGGGACCCGAATACCGTCTAGGGTATGCCAGTTCATGGACGTTCACTTGAAGACATCGAGTCCAAGGTGCTCTTCACGCATGTGATACCCGAGAAGGAAAACTCCCCCTTGTGGTTTTGCGAATAATACGGCACGATGTATATTGCTGGTTGTGTCAGTTCGTATATCGTGTAGACTACTCACCTCCTCAAAGATAATCTTACCCTAGACATGTAGTGACATTATTTGAATTGAATTGCTTTAAGTTGTTACATTTGAATTATATTTGGATTATATCATGATGCATATTGTTTTGAATGTATATTTGCATTATCTCTATTTTATTTGGATATATGATGTTTGAACAGGTACAACGTGGCTATAACAGGTACTAATATACTGCTGGGTAGTGGCAATGGCCATACTGCCCAGCATATTTCTTTTTAATTCTACCCAGAATTGTTATTATCATTGACCGTGACAATTTTTTATTTAAAGTCACAGGTTTGTCACGATTTATGACCGTGATAAAACTTATCAAGGTCATAGACCGTGACAATTATAATGAACTTGTCACGGTTAATGACAGTGACAAGTTCGTGACAACAAAAGTTGTCACCCCCGGAATTTTCACGGTCATTGACCTTGACAAGTCTAACTTGTCAAGGTCAATGACCGTGATAATTCGGCACATTTGGTGTAGTGGCTACCAGTCCTATTCTCTCAATGATTGGAAATGGTCCCACATATCTCGGCGGTAATTTTCCTTTCTTGCCTAACCTCATAACTCCTTTCATAGGAGACACTCACACCAATTCCTGGTCGCCAACCTCAATCCCAATTTGCCTCATGTCTACATCAGCGTAACTCTTCTACCTATCTTGAGCTATCCGGATGTGCCATTGAATAAGATAAATCTTAGCAGTGGTGTCCCCAATCATCTTTGGCCTCAATAATTTATTATCCCCCACCTCTAACCAGCAAGCAGGCGAACGACAAGGCTGATCGTACAGTGCCTCAAATGGTGACATACCGATGGTGAATTGGTAGGAGTTATTATGCACAAATTTCACCAATGGAAGGTACTGCTCTCAACCGCCTCCAAAGTTAAGTATGCACATTCGTAGCATATCCTCAAGCATGTACTCAATCGTAAATCCGTGCGCATCACCTCCTGAAAACTTTACCAGAAATGGGATACAAAGATCTTATCCTGATCGAACACAATATTAATTGGAACCCTATTTAATCGTACTATGTTAGCTATAAATAACTATGCATATTATTTTGTCTCAAAATTCGTACGAATTGAAAGAAAATGAGCCAGCTTGGTCAACCGATCCACTATCACCCACATGGAGTCTTGACTTCCCTGTGATAAAGGTAATTCGGTAATAAAACTCATGGAGATACTTTCCCATTTCCACATAGGAATTTCTAGTGGTTGTAACATCCATGTCGATCTCTGGTGGTCTACCTTCACTAGCTGGTAGGTAGCACACTTCGAGACACATCTATAATTTGTTTCATACCCGACCATCAATATTGTTTGAGCATATCTTGGTAAATCTTATTCCCACCGAGATGTACCATAAAACGGGACACATGAGCCTCTGACATCACTGGATGCCTCAAATCATCATCCTTTGGGACCACAAGTCTCCCGTTAAAATGCAGACCACCCTCTGAACTGATCGAGTACCCATCTACCCCATTAGCTAATAACTGACGAACTATGTCATGGAAGTACTGTTCTTCTTCCTGTGCTTTCACCACCCTCATCACAATCTCGAGTGTGATAGCTAATATGGATAGACAAGCTATAGTTATCTCATCATCATGTCAAATCTCCCTCCACTTCTCTTTCCAAACTTCTGTTAACTCTCATGCAGGCCTTCGGCTTAATGCGTCTGGCACCATATTAGCCTTCCCAGGATGATACTAAATATTAAACAGGTAATATTTCATAAACTCCAACCACCTCCTCTATCTCACGTTCATATCTTTCTGTGTGAACATATACTAAAGCAATTTATGGTCTGTGAATAAGGTAAATTTCTCTCTCATGCCTCCATTTCCTCAAGGAAAATACCATTGCGGTTAACTCCAAGTCATGCGTATGGGTAATTCTTCTTATGTTGATTAAGCTTCCGAGATGCATACGTTGTAGCCCTTTTCTCCTGCTGCAATACACACCCAAGTCCTTGCAAGGATGCATTAGTGTATACACAGTACGCCATTCCTCCCTTTGGCAGTGCAAGTACAGGTGTTGAGGTTAGTTTGTCCTTTAGCTCATCAAAATCTAATTGACAATGGTCATCCCAAATAAATAGTACCCTTTTACGAGTCAAATTTATCAACGGGCCTATAATCTTCGAGAAATCCTTGAATAACCTTCGATAATATCCTGCCAATCCCAAAAAACTAAGAACTTCGGTCGGTGTCGTGGGCTTACCCCACACCCTCACTGACGATACCTTACTCGGATCAACAGTGATACCATTCTCAGACATAATATGGCTTAGAAACTGTTCCTCCTGAAGCTAGAACCTATATTTACTAAACTTCGCATACAGCTGATGCTCTCTAAGTATATGTAAAAGCTTTTGTAAGTGCTCGACATGCTCATCCTCAGTGGGAGAGTAAATCAAAATATCGTCGATGAACACAATCATAAACTGGTCAAAGAACTCTCGAAAAACTCGATTCATCAAATCCATGAACACTGCTAGCGCATTAGTGAGTCCAAATGGCATCACCCTAAACTCGTAGGACCCATATGGTGTCAGAAAAGTAGTTTTAGGAATGTCCTCCTCCTTAACACACAATTAATGATAGCCGCATCTCAAATCTATCGTGGAAAAGTAAGCTACTCCCTCCAGCTGATCGAATAGATCATCGATATCAGGCAGTGGATACTTATTTTGAATCGTGACCTTATTCAACTCTTTGTAATCAATACACAACCGAAGCGACCCATGTTTCTTTTTTATAACAACATTAGTGCACCCCACGGTGAAGTACTCTGTCTAATAAAATCCTTCCCCAAAAGCTGTTGAATCTTATCCCTCAATTCCCGTATCTCAAATGGTGTCATGAGATAAGGTGCTCGAGCTATAGGTTTCGTACCCAATGCTAGGTCAATAATAAATTCAATTTCTCGGCTAGGCGAGAACCCGGATATGTACTGAAATACATCCTCGAATTCCCTCACGACTGGAATCGAGTCTAACGTAACAACTACCTCATGTGAGGTCTCTACCTTAATGTAATACAAATGTGTGCTCCACCTCCCTCGAGAAGAGGCATCACTACTAAGTACATCTCCTATCCTAGAATAGAGAATACAATATTCTTCCTGAAATAATCCACCATCGTCCGATATCCAGCTAACCAATCCATCCCCAAGATAATGTCATACCTCTTCATGTCTAATACAAGAAGATCGGCGGCTAAATATAATCTACCCACATCAATATCCACACTCCGACAGATCGAGTGTATAAACGACCCACTACCCATCGGTGACTCCACACACATAAGGAGATTACCAGTTGTCTCTAATAGGTCGGCATCTCGTGCAAATCTAGTCGCTATGAAAGAATGTGATGTCCTCACATCAAATAGAATACTACTCACAAGCCCATGAATAGGAAACGTACCCATTACTGCTGGTGGTGCCTGTGGGGCCTGCTGTATGGTGGCATATTGAACGTTATAGACACGCCCATACTATAATTCTCCCTACTGTGGTGGTACGGGTGGGGTTGGTTCCACAGGTGGTCTCTGTGCCTGCTGCTCCTGCGGGGCACCCGGCTGCTGTGATGCTCTCCCCTATTGTGGGAAATCCCTCCTCTTGTGGACCGTCTATCCACAAATAATGCACTGGCCTAGAAACTCTCTTTGTCGCTGGTTCTGATTGCCCTAACGGTAGTAACCCTGATGTTGGCCCTGCTAATCTCCCCTATTGTTCCCTTAGCCCTGGAGGCCTTGAGGAAACTGCTCCTGCTGAGGACACTGTTAGCCCTATCTAAAACCGTCCTTATGTCGATAACCCCCAATTTTGAACCTCTTGGTGTGATCCACCTGTTAATAATCCTACCCCTAGTGTTTGCCTAACTGTTGTTGATGTGGTGCTCCATTAGAAGTGCTACCTCCTGTCTTGCCCTGTAGGCTGGGTTCACCTCCTCTCTTACTTCCCTTCACATGGAAGCGATGATCCTGACAGTATAACAATGCGGCATTGACGACGTAAGTATAAGTCACCAATGTTGGATTGCCGATCAAATGCTGCCTGATCCTCCAGGCTAAATCATCAATGAACTTTGCCTTCTTCCTTTCTTCATTATTCACCACGTTTGGTACAAAAGTAGCCAAACAAGTGAACTCCCCCTCATATTCGGCCACAAAACGCTTACCCTAAGTCATTTCACTAAACTTCTTATGTGTCTTAGTCTCTACGGCTGGTGGAAAGTATTTGCGATCAAACCGCACCCAAAAATCAGCAATAGTCATATCCCTCTCTAGAACGGTGGTCACCGACTCCTACCACTACAACACTGCTCTAACCAACCTGAAAGTGGATAGCATCTGGTTCTACACCTCACTATAGTCAACCATATACAAGTGGTTCTATATTTATTTCTTCCATTGACACGCCACAATCATATCTGAACTCCCTTGAAACTCTGGTGGTTGGACCTTCTGGAAGGCCTCTCTACCCTTTTACCACTCTAACGATCCTGGATGTGCCTGAACAACCAGAGTCACTGATTGCGGTGGTCGCTGGACCTAGCGAGAATGTTGAGCCATGGCAGTCATTGCTGCATTAACTTCATGTGCTACGATTGCTACCACCTCAACTGTTGACACTGCCCATCGTGGTGGTTGTGGCTGCGGTGATTGTGGCTCTGGCTGAGCCTCCCCTGCATTAGCCCTAGCCGCTTCTCTTGTTGGCTGTCTTATCCTCGGTAGCATCTGAAAATAGATTCGAATTGTATGAGTTCACAGTCAATACAATTATAATGCCAGAAAAATGAAACTCAAATGCGTAATCATGAATGCAACAATCCTAATAATAGGGTTCCACATCAAAGAACGCTACGTTGAAATCGTAATAAGTCTTCAGATCCTATGGACACTAGAAACTAATGCTCTGATACCATCTGTGACACACCACCTATTCTAATCATAGGTGATCAGTCCATTATTAAATTAAACAGGAATCATTAATGATTCCTGTTTAATCTAATAATGGACTGATCACCCAGGATTAGAATAGGTGGGGTGTCATACCAAGTCCTTTGATTAATTTATGGTGTGAAAATTCATCCAATTTGGTTATTTATTTATTGTACTTCAGTTTAGTCAATAAAATACACTTTTCTCTTCTATTTCATTAAGGTTATTAATTGTTGATGTGTTTATATATATATACATGTTTAAGTTACAATATGTGTTTAAGGGACATATGTCACATGGAAGATGTCATAATAATGCAATACAACTTAGAGTTAGCATAAAACTCTTAAGGGACATAAAGGTTATGGATATCATATGGCGGATGCCTTAATATGTTAATAGTTGCTTAGAGTTGTTATAAAACTTTGTCTCTTCTGCTCAATGTGTTTAATGATCATGTTCATAAATCTTCATTCTAGATATAAGGTGGTGGTTTTTGCATGGCGATTAGTCGTAAGCTATCGAGATGACACACATTGGCTTAATATGTGAAGCATGACATTATTGGAAGTACATGGTTCACATATAAAGGTTGTGAACTATCCAATCTACACTACAATAAAATCACCAGTAAACATACACTTGTTTTGTTAGTGGAATTAATGGGTGACATAGAGTTGCTACCACGATATTGAAAGCATATGAGCTTTAATGATCTATCCATTATAGGTAATGTTAAACTAAAATGGCAGGTTAAGGATATATTTCTCATTGTGGCAAAAAAAATATATTAAGAGTGGTTGCTCAACTTTATTAAAGGGTCAACTTGTAAAAATATTTTCAAAATTAAAATGTGGTGTTCAAGGGTCAAGTGGAAGATTGTAATATTTTTTAAATTAAACCTTTGTGGCCTATAGAGCGCCAAGTTTTTTTATTAAATCGATTTTGTATGTTTATCACAAATTACGAAGTTGAATGGGCACCATTGTGTGACAAATTTATGTGTCCCCTTGCATTCTATTTAATGGTTGGGTGGTTAATCAAATGACAAAATAAAAATAAAGTTGTAGAGACCCCTTATCTAAATTTCCTTAGTGAGTTAAGAAACTTGAGTATTATTATAAAAAGATGGGACGTCCACTCTTTCATCACCAATGCTTGGAGCCCCATCCATTGGCAAAAAGAGCAGAAAGAATGAAGTTCTCCTCAACTCGAGTTCTATGAGAGTAAAGGTTGGCACAGGACGTACCCCTACATTAATTACTTTCATTATATGCGATCATTTTATACATAGTCAATTAGCTCATCGTCTAGATCCATGAATTTCTTACAATCCACTCAACATCCTTAATGTTACCCCAATAAATGAGAATATAATGTTCAATACCCAAGTGACGTGGTCTGAAAAAGAGAACGCAATTGCTACTTTAACGTGGAATAAAAGAGGGATGACCCACGTGGGTTAGTTCTGTCCGTTGGATTTCCTTTTAAAGAAGACACATCTTTCGTCGAAAAGGCATATGGGCATTCTAAGTAGCCATCAGAAACAACATATTCTTCTGCCTCAGCATTTGAAGGTGGATAGAGAAGTACGTGTCCAATGGTGGAAAAGGGAACGTCGATGGGATTAGTCATCTTAGTTCTGATCAGGATTGAATGAGACTTGATACTGGCTGACGTCTCCCCAAGTACAAAACACTTTGATATCTTCGTGCTTTAGTAAGAATACCAATCACAATTCATTTGCGCTTTTGGTGAATTGAAGGCCATAATATGGACCCAATCTGTTGGTGATGGTGTTTACCAAAATAATCGTTGAATGAAACCTTCTTATGGGGCTTATCGTTGTGTGGAGAGCTCATTTTTTTTCTAATGACAGTTTCCTCTTCCCCACCTTTTATAACACTAGTGTAACATGGGCAATTAAGTGATTATGTAAAGAAGATGGATTTACTGCTATAAAATTGTTTTTAAAAGAAATTCAATAACTCAACATTTATTATATTTTAAATTTTCAATGCTTGCCTAGATTACTCAACTGCAAAAAAATAAATTCTAAAGCTTAATGAGTAGTCATCAACAATAATGGATTCGGACTGAAATTACAACTCAAGTTGAAATTAACTCCAACAAATTGTCTTCTTTTGCTGTGAATAATCAATTCACCTGCAGTGATTTATCAGTAAGGGTAGTGAGTAGCATATTCATGTACAAAAAGGTGATTTCAAAACCTATAGTAGGCCTAATTTGTAATTCGAATTCATACATGGTCTGTATATGTCAGTCATTCAGATTGCAAATCCTGCACTCAATAAGAGCGGTTCATCACTTAGTGTTTTAAACAACGAATATGGATTCCTCCAGAGCTTCGTCGCAAAGAGCTATTAGTTATGGGTACTTCAATTTATGGGTACTTCAATTTGGGATGCGACATTACATTGCAAAGTATAATCGACACACGTCCAAGAGACTAATTACTACTGGTAATTAATATCTTCTTATTTTCTAAGATTCTTTTGTTTATATTCTATACATAAGACTAATTCCACTTTTTCATGTTGTTGCGTATGCAAAGGAATTTCGACCCAACTTAAGTGGGGGATACTTGTTACTGAAAATACTAGAGCGACTCTTGATTGGGACTCAAAATTGGAACTCACGCTGACATGGTGTATTGTCATTTGTTGATCCCTTATGAATGTGGGTCTGCGCCAACGGCACTAACCTATCGCGACACGCCATGTCAGCGAGTCGCGATTTTGAATCCCAATTTTGAGTCATTGTAGAATCACTCTTACTTAAAAGATCCTACAATGACATTTTCTAGGCAAATATTCCACCTATACCATTTTCCATCTTCCCTGTCAAACGGACCCTCATTTCCTTACAAAATTAGTAAGGATATATGGTGAGCCTGATTATGTAGAATGTCTACTTTGTTAAGGGGCAATGATAATTATTTGCTATTCAACTTGTTTTTATTAAATCAGTAGTATACTTGGTATATCAAGTATTTAACAAGTTCAGCTGGACGAAATTCATGGACAGTTCAGGGAATCAGTCACGGAAAAAAAAAAGGGTTGCAAAAAAAGTGTCATATATGAACGCTGAGGAAAATTACAAAATGGGGAAGGGCAATTATAGTAGCCACTTCCCAAAAACAATTGCTATAAATATAAATTTAAAAAAGAAAATTTCTATTGTATTGACTCATTTCATATCAAGGTTCTAAAAATCTATGAGATTTACTATCTACTGGATGAAACTCAGAGAACTCAGGTATCTCTTCCCCAGACCGAGGACATCTTGGGATCGTAAATACTCAAGTCCCAGTCCGGGTGATCAGACAATGCCCTCTCTTGAAGATCCTGATAGCCAGAAAAGAATCCCATTGCAAATTCCTGGTCTAGGCGCTGCTTAAGATCAGCCACCTGCTCGGCCGATCCCTCAGCAACCTTCTTCTCGGCTAGCTCAGCCTTTAGCCGACCAACCTCCTCCGCATGGGTGGTTTGGAGGTCTTCCCGGGCCTTTTCAGCGTGCTCCCTCCGGGATACCTCTCCCACAAGTTCATCCTGGGCCTTCCTCGCCTGGGTAAGGGCCTCACCAAGCTTACCCTTATCAAGAACTGCCTTATCAGACAGGTTCTTGTGGGCCTCCCGCAAAGTATTTAATTCATTCTCTAGCCGCTCAGCCCTATTGGCCACCTCCTGACTTCTCTTTTGCTCCACCATCAAGTCGGCCTCCTGAGCGAACGACCTCCTAACAATCTCCATCGTGGAGACCCGAAGCTTCCAAGACAAAACAAACAAGAATTCAGCAACACTTCGGAAAATAAGAGCGGAAGAAAACAAGTAAAATACAAGAACTGTGCAGTCATACCTTCTTAAGAGCTTCCAAGGCAAAAGCCAAGAGTCCTGCGTCTGACGCCGTGGCCTCCAATGTTCCCGCCATAGAGACATTGTGAAGGGGCTCAGTAGCAGCAATAGGCCGATCGCCTACATGAGCCTTCTTTGGTGTGCAATCTTCTTTGTCAGGGAGGGTGACCAACCTCCTTTTCAGCCCCAATTTGGAAGGGTCCATACCCTCTGTTCCAACAGCCTTCTCCAGCAGTGAGAGAAGTGCAGAATCCAGTTTTTTCTTCTGCATCTTATCTGCTATAAAAAGAAAGGATATCAGTATGGAGAGCAGTCTATAAAATTATACAAATCAATACAGAGAATAGTATGCAGCCAGTTGCAAGAGGTTGAAAATAATTTACTTAATTGCCTATTGGGTTGAGGACTTTGCTAGTGTGTACTAAGCTCAGGCCGCAATCATGCTCCACCGAAACACAGAGGCCTTTAGGGCCACTTTTGACTGAGGATTGCCACACAAAGCTGAAAAGATTAAAGGCAACAAATGTGCAAGAAGAAAAGAAAGACTATTAGAAAGGAAATACTTATGACGAAGCTCTACAGACCATGCTCTCCTGGGTGATTGATTGATAAAGAAAATACTTATGGCAGAGCTCTATATACCATGCTCTCATCTCATGTGGTTATCTCCTCAGTTAATTTAAGGAACCACATACTCTTCTACTTTTAGATCTTAGTGAAGGCTCTGGCCAGGACCTTAGGCTATTCCGTTACTAAATATAGAAGTGCAAGACTAGGTAATTATCAAGTAACAGCCTAATCAAATTGTGCTTGGGACTTGACATTGTTGCACTCCGACATAGGTATCACAAAGTCTTCGGGAACTGAAAACCCCAAACTCCTACAAATTACAGGAATTTCACTTTAAGTTCGTTCAATTATGATTCATATTCAATTATGATTTTAAATACAAACAGGATAACAATCTAGTTTTAAGACGGTGAGTCTTCCAATGCCAAAGACAACATCAACGCTAGTTCCTCCAGACTTCAATTGAGAGTACAAGTGTATAATTGTAATATCATTATACTGTAATCTAGTTTTAAATACAAACAGGATAACAATCTAGTTTTAAGATGGTGAGTCTTCCAATGCCAATGACAACGTCAACGCTAGTTCCTCCAGACTTCAATTGAGAGTACAAGTGTATAATTGTAATACCATTATACTGTAATCTTTTATTTCATTTCCTTATTACAACTACTATCTTGGCTAGAGGGTGATGCTCCCTTGGAATATTTTAAAGATCCTATTCTATATTTTTACCTTTTTAAAATAACCTAGCCTATACAAGGACATGATGTTAGCTGCTGTATTCACTTCATATACTATACATTAAGGGTCAGTACGATTGCTGTTAATTTCTTTTCCATGGAAAATACTTATTTTAGTTCAATTATTACTTGTGTTTCTTGATTTTAAATACATATCATGAAAACGATAGTTATAGATATGAAAAGTGCTTCATAGTTTTATCATTTTCCATAGAAAAAACTTTTTACCCTACCCCAAAATAATTATTTCCATGGACAACCCTGAAGTGGGACCAAATCATTCCCATCATTTCTATCCATTTTTCAACTTCTCATAATAATGACCTATATTTTAAATCATTTTTCAACTTTGCAATCAAACACACCCTAAAGAGATGACTTATTAGATATTCTTCTTATGATGTCATTGCCAATGCTTACGTCAATTTGTATCAGAGTAGGTTCCCTCAAATAATGTCATTGTGTAGACACAAAATCATACAGCTAGACATGTCAAAATTCCACACGGACACGATAACATGACACGACACGACATGACACATATAAGTTAATGAGTTTAAGCTTATCGGGCTTGGATCAATACAGGGTACACGATAGACCCGTCACGAAATTATAGAAGCATGTCTCGCATAGAGGACACCTTTAGTCTCGTATGTACGAGACCCACAACATCTCTGCTGTGGTATGTCCACTAGGGACACCCTCTCTTCCCCTCATTCATGCATCTTCTCTGCCGCGAATCTACCCCAAGTCTTCTACTGCACTCTAAACTCCATCCCCACCTGTTCCCAGCTTGCAAGCATTAGGACAACTCATCTTCCTTCTCCAACCCGCAACGACAAAATGGATGCACAACCGCCCCATCTCCCCTTGACTTCTTTGCCCAACATCAGCCAGAGGAGTACTCAGTGAAGGACTAGCTTGGCTACAGCGAAGAGCTCCCATTAAGCATATTTTGGTTGAAATCTGCAAAATTGCCTTGGAAATTATGTCGTAAAAGTTGATGATTGACCCTCTGGACTTTTATCAACTATCTCCATACCTTAATAGGCATGCGGACATGTAAGCCACTCCCATCAAGAGATACTTCCAACTTCTGAATTTTTTTTGTATCTCTTTAACAAATCTGTTTTGTGATCGAGGGAGAAGTGTGTGTGAATTTTGTGCAATACTCTAAACCTTAGAGAGCTTCCTTTACACTGAGAGAGAGAGACCCAAAGTTCATACTTGTTCGTCATTCTCATCTTCTCTTCTGTTCCTTGCATTTGATAAGAGGAAGAAGACCTTTTATTGTTGATCAATAACATCTTACACTCAGTGGCCTCCATTGAAGCTTTCCAAAGCCCCCCACCCCATCCCCACCCCCACTCAAACACACACACAATAAAGTCAAGGGCAATCACCCCATGTCTGCGAACCTACAACCCAGCCACATACCCTCCTCCTCATGGCCTGTAAGAAGCTTGGAGAGTTGCCGATTGATTTCCAACATTGAATCGACTACCGGGGTTGTAATCCTCTACTATGCCTTTTTTTACCACCTGACCTGGTTGGGCCATTAACAATACAAGTTTAAGTCCCAATAAAATTTTAGGTTTGGCAACAACTTCAAAAGGTTGGGTGGGCTTTTAACGTTTTTATTTATTTATTTATTATTATTATTATTATTATTATTATTATTATTGTTGTTGTTGTTGTTGTTGTTTTGGGTGGGGTGGGTGGGGTGGGGTGGGGTGGGGGCAGGTTTCTTAATTTAAACAGAAAATGGGCAAGCCATTGTAAAAAAAAAGGCCGTACCACGCTTAACTGCAGGAAGAGGCAAATGTCAGTTGGCTTTACCTCGCAAGCCATTGTAAGTAACTTTAATAGGGCCGATTTTATAGTCTGCCAAGGGATGCAAACTTCGGGGCTAAAATAACCTATCTAGCCCATTATTTAGGAAATTTAAGTTTGGGGTCACAAAAGTTCGAAGAGAATCAAGTAAACCCGCAAATTGGAGTGCCTGCAATTTTCAAGGTTGGTTCGCGTGCCCCATTCGTTACAAATTTCTGAAGCTCGTAGGCGAGCTTTCTTTAAGGGGGGTTAAGCGTGATGTGAATTGAGAGAAAAGAATTTTTTTAAGTAATATCATTATATTGTACTATCTTATATTATTTCCTTCTTTTAAGCAGTATTCTAGTTAGAGGTAGATATTACGTTGGTATCTTCTTAATTTCCCTCTTTAGTTTTTTACCTTTTCAGTGTTATCTTGGCTAGCAAGATAACCTAGCCTATAAAACGACGTGATGTTAGCCATTGTTTCACTTCATACATTTTAATTTGGAGAGATTGTCTTCTTGAATGATCTTCTTTGGATGCCACTGACACTGCTTATGCGCTGAGTGGATTCATTCAACCCGTAGTTTATGTTGTGTAAAACAGAAAAAAATCCTCTTTATGTCTCTGAAGAAGAAGGTTCACTCAGCAAAAATGGCAAGGAGCACGTCTCGCATGGAGGACACCTTGAGTCCCATAATTTCCGAGATCTGCAACATTTGCGTGCAGTGTGAAGGAAGCGCTAGACCTCGTTCATACATTAGTCGAAGATGTTGTCATACGACTTCTCGTACCAAGATGAATGCTGCTCATTGATGCAAACAAGGCCAAGCCTTGGTTCTGCGTTTGCCACCAACTGGTAGGACATGTGTCAGTAAAGATAGAGCCCAAAGATGTTAACCACAATCTTCTCCCTAGGGTAGTGCTCATGTGGTTATCGCTCAAGAAGAAAGAAGTAGATGACATGGAAAGGGTGACGTCATTACTGTACTACTAGTCTTTCTAAGAGTAATATTCGGGCAAAAGAACATACTGTATGGGAAATACTTCAGGAAGTTATGCAAGGGTATCCTATATTTTTTATTAAAGCACCTACTCTTCATAGATAAGGCACGCAGGTATTCCATCCAGTTTTAGTGGAAGGGCATGCTATCTATATACATCATGGTTCAAAGTAGCGCCCGAGTCAACTCGGAATCGGCCGAGTTGACTCGGAATCGCAGGGCACCGCACCGATAACGAGTCACGAAACAGAAAAAATTAAATATCCTAATATATCGTGAAATATCGCCGATATCTCGCCGCATCCGAGATGACTCGCCGATATCTCGGCCGAGTCGCCGATATCACCCCGATTTGAAGCCTTTTTTTGACAGAAAAGAGGGAGAAGAAGTGACGGACCATATTATTCAAAGAAAAGCAAGTTTGATTGAAAATAGGCAAAATTATTGAAAGAATCTTACCTTTTGTCAACTGGTTTGTAATCTACTAAAGTCACGAACCAATTTTTGGCTTGATTTCAAGTATAAATGCTTTGCTGGGTTGAAAGGAGAGGAACCACAGCTTCTCCCTCTCTTCGATTTCATTCGGACAACTTCCTCCTTCATTTTTAGCCACAGCTGACAACAAACCCCAAACACTTCTCTATTTTCGGTGAGTGAGAATGATGGTTTGAGAGGCTGGACCCAAAACCTTTTTGTTTTTTACTTTTATTGTTTCTTTTGTCCAACTTAAATGCACATCACATGCGCAGTTCCCTTCATCATTTTTTCTTTATTGTTTTTTCCAACTCTCACAAATACAATAAATATTGTGTAAAAAAATGTACATTTTTTTTATACATTTTTAAAAAATTGTACATTTTGCTAAAAAAAAAAATTGTACATCATTTCTTCGTGCATTTTTTTTATTTAGAAAACATTTTATTGTACAAAAAAATGTTTTTTGGAAAAAAAATGTTAAAAAACATATTGTTACAAAAAATGTACATTTATGAAATTTATTGTGTTCTCTATTTTATGAAAAATGTACATTTAAGAAAAAAATGTACGAAAAAACATATTGTGTTCTCTATTTTATGTTAAAAGTTGTCCATAATCCCCTATTTACCCTTTTGTTATTTGTGTACCTTATTTAACCTTTTGTTACACTCTTATTTCCAATTAGAGAAGTAAACCATTAAAAGGGCCTTTTGTTATTTGCGTACAAAAAAAAAAAACTTGTGTACAAAAAATGTTATTTGTGTACAAAAATACTTTTTTGCGTTAAAAATATGTTTATTGCCAAAAAAATGTTAAAAAACATTATTTTCGTATATAAAACATTTATTTGTACAAGAAACATTTATTTGCACATAAAACTTTTATTTGTACAAAAACAGCTATCCGTACGTAAAATATTTATTTGTACAAAAAACGTATTTGTACATAAAATATTCATTTGTACAAAAAACATTTATTTGTACGTAAAATAATATGTTGTACAAAAAATGTTTAGAATTCTTAATAAAAATGTTTAGAATTTCTAAAAATTCCTCAAAATAATGTGTTGTAGAAAAAATGTTTAGAATTTCTAAAACTTATTAATGTGTTATACAAAAAATGTTTAGAATTCTTTAAAAAAATGTTTAGAATTTCTTAAAATTCCTAAAAGTAATGTGTTGTACAAATAATGCTTAGAATTCTTAAAAAAATGTTTCATTAGATTATTTTTTTATATTAATATTGGTTTACTGTGCAATATGCAATATGAAATCTGACAATTCTGCCGCGCTTCAGTATAACCAATTCTACAATGCAATGCATATTGAATGATGGGTTTGAATGTATCTCATTGGTCCATATTGTTAATTTTATTTTTTTTAAATTTTGTATATTTTTTCCGAATTTTTTCGCGCTCTCTAAATAGCGTATCTTTGCGTATCGCCCGATACCGCGACCGATACCGCGACCGAGTTGAAAATCGGGTGTCCGATACCGGGACCGATACCGAGACTTTGAACCATGATATACATCGAAGGAATCAATTTAAACTTTGGATTATTCTGAAGCTGAGCAAGCAATGACTGTTATAGATTATGATGGGATTGAAGCTATGCAAGTGCATGCCCACATCGTGCCTACCAAGGAGGAGGCTACGTTCCAATTTCCACCACCCGCCTCACTATAAGTACTAAGTTCAAATGGGGATATTCCAAGATGCCTGAGAAAATATTACAAAGGGAAGGGACTTTTTGCGATAGCGTAGGCCCATGCGAAAGATGGTCAACATATTCGCATCAACGATCACATAAGCCGACAAACAAATCCCACACTTTCAAAATAGGCCTCTGTATGTCAAAATCTTCATATGGAATCAGGAATTCTATAGGAAACCCCTCGATGGTGGGGCATTTATCAACACTAAGCCAATAGTCTTTTATTCAATCTCCTTATATTGAGTAGTATTTTAGTTAGACTGTATTCCCTTAATATAGCTGCCCTGTTTAGTTTTTTACTTTAGTGTAGTCCTCATTAGCTAGATAAATTAGCCTATACAAAACAAGATGTTAGCTATTGTATTCCCTTCACACATCTTATAGTAGAGAGATTTTGCTTATTGAATATTCTTCTTTAGATGTCATTAATAATGCTTATGTCAGATCTATCTCTTCTGCAAGAAACTGATCCAGAGACCAACGAATTTGGAAAACATTCAAATTCTCATTTTTTTTCTCTTTAAATTCAAAACTATACGTCGGATGTAATAATGTGCAACAAGAGAAATCCTCAATCGAGAGCTTCCCTTTAGAGATTTGGGTAGCTGGGTCAAGTGTTAGTTCTTCTTTTACTTATTTCTCTGGTTCATTTGATTTTATTTTCCCCTTTGTTGTTAGTAGTGTTGATTGCTTCCCAGTCGGGAAGGGAAAAAAAAAAAGAGCAATGGTGATATTGACAAAGAAGTCCCCAAAAAATTATGAAAGAAGCTCAGGAGTCAAGACTACAATCCGTAGTTTAAACCCAACTATGGCCGTTCATTCTAGAATCTCCTTTGTAGAACTATACATACGACATTATAAATTAGTTATATATTAGTTTTACTGTTTTTGGAATGTTACTTTATGGCTTCACTTTCTCGCTGCAGACTTCTGTTGTTTTGTTAGATCTCCGTCGCTTTGGTCTCAAGTGCTCAACTCCTTCACCAGTGGCGGAGCCAGGAATTTTGAAGGGGTGGGGCACAATAATATAAATGACGGTGGTTCGGGGGAGGTAGGCCCCGAAAAAAAAATTGAGTGTTATTCAAATATCTAAACAAAGATAAATATTTACATAATATTGCAAGATTGTTAGAAATAGAACAAGCACACTTCATTACCCAAAAGGAAAAGAAGATTTACATGTGTTCATACAAAAGTAGAGTTTTAATACACCAAAATTGAGTAAAAATATTCTACAATATCCATCGACGTGTTTTTATCTTTTGAAAGCGATCCATGATGGTTTCGTTGGAGATGGAATCAAAAATATCCTTTTCGATGTATGTCACACAACTATCACTTAACCATTCATCCCCATGCGGTTTCGGAGGTCAGATTTAACTATTTTCATAGGAGAAAATGCCCTGCCCTCTCAACTGTACCAGAAAATGCCCTCTCAACTCAACTGTAGCAGTAGTAACATGAAGAATTAGGGAAAACTTTATAAGCTTATAAACCAATTCATACGCAAATGTGCTTTCTTGTCTCAACCATCTTTTTACCCAAATCACCAATCCCTTCCAACTCAAGAAAGTCATCATTAGATTTCATATCAAATTCATACGTCTCTAGTTCATTCTCAAGGACAAAACGTTGTTGTTCCGTGAAATCAACGGGATAGAATTGAGAGAGACGAACCAATTTGGTGATACTAAAAGAAGCAAATGAATTGCTTGGGTTTAAACATGACATACGCATAAGCAATTATGAATTCACCTCATCAAAATGGTTGTTAAGCTCAACAAGTTGCTTATCCACACAAAGGTAAAACATGTCAACTCGATAATGATGTAGATTTGTTATCAAAGGTCCACTTCTCGATCTTCCTAAAAGAATATAGTTATCCTCCATATTAGGAATGGGGATACCATGTTTTGTACAAAAAGAAGAAACTTCCATCAATAGATTATCCCATTCACTCTCTCATTTTCTGCCAACGTAGCTTCGAAAGTCTAACCAAAGTGATAGCATTCAAAATATCTTATCTTTCCGTTGCAATGCTTTTGAAAGATCATTAGTGAATCCAAGTACATTCTTCATCAAATGCATAGTGAAGATGAAATCAAAAGCTTGCATTGTTTTTATCCAATTTAATGCCTCACCTTTTCTATCCGGAGAATCCTCTACTAAATCTGCAAGGACATCAAGTACAGATCCAAACGTAACCATCAAATTTATTAGTGTACCATAGTGCGATCCCCATCATGTATCACCAGGTCGCTTGAGACTAGTCTCTTGATTTAACCCCCGACTGCTTGATAATTCACCGCATTCTAATTTCTTAAGAACACGTTTGGCTTCAGTTTCTAGAAGAATGTCTCGACCTTTGCAAGATGCCCCAACAATATTCACCATACTATTAACTAATAAGAAGAATTCAGCAACGTAGTTAAGATCTTTTGCAATGTGAACAAGTGCCAATTGAAGTTGGTGTGCAAAACAGTGCACAAATGCCGACTTGTTCTCATTAAGAATCAATGATTTTAGGCCATTATACTTGCCTTGCATGTTACTTGCCCCATCATAACCTTGACCACACAAGTTTGCCACACTCAACTTATGCTTGTTAAAGAAAGCATCAAGTGATGTTAAGTGAAATTGCTGTAGTGTCACGAACGTGTGCCATGCCTAAAAATCTTTCCATCGCAGAACCACTATCGTCCACATATAGCAAAACAATGGCCATTTGCTCTTTGATTGATGCATCACGAGCTTCATCAATTAAAATCGCGAATGGTTCTTCAGTGAGATGTTTTAAAATTTCTTTGGTTATCTCACCGGAATAGCATTTACAACATCTTTTTGAATTTCCGGAGATGTCAATAAGTGGTTTCCAGGAGCATTTTTTAGCACAACACTATTAACAATTTCATTTCTATCGGCAAGCCATTGTAAAAGTTCAATAAAATTACCTTTATTCAACGACCCTTTCGATTCATTATTGGCACGAAAAGATAGTCTTTGTCGTAGAAGAAATCGAATCACATCAATGATTGCATTTAACCGGATACGATACTCAATTCGACGCTCCTTCGATTTGTTATCTATTAGGGTCTGAATATGTTGATTTTGCTTCAATAAATCTCGACTCTTCATATAAGCAACATTATGAGAACTAGTATGGGGTCCAACATGTTCTAGGAGTCTTCAACTATTTTTCCAATTCGTAAATCCACCACTCACAAAAACATCACTTTTATTTCTGTCCACGAATATTGGTCAAAATAAATAGCACGACAAGCAAAATGCAGCATCTTTTTTTACGCTGTACTCTAACAACTCCCATATTAGGTGAACCACTATGGATTGAAATGCCCTTGTTTCCAAACATCGTTTGAGCAAATATTTGCATAGAGGGTTGACAAGGACACATTTGTGAATAGGCTTGTCTAATGTTGTCATGATCATTTGGATCATAATCTGAGATCTGAGGTCTTAAAGTAGGATCAGAAGGAAGATTTGATAGGTCACACGTAATCAGGGACGGAAGCAGTGCTGGGCTGGGTGGGGCATTTGCCCCGGCCAGAAATATTGAAAAAAAAAATTGGGGGTAAATTTGTAAAACTCAAAAAAAACAGGGTAGAAAAAAAAAACATCAAACGTATGCCAATTAAAACCTACTCAAAATAACAACTAAAACCCCGTCCCTTTTTTCTCCCTTTTCTCCGACACGCCCAAATTAAAACCCCGTCCCATTTCTCTGACACTCCCATTCTGTTCCTGCCCGAAGCTCCGAAGATTGGTGGTGCGCCGGTGGTGCCGTCCGTATTTCCATTCAAGGTAATCACCAATCTCTGTTTTGTATTTGCCCAAATGGGTTTTAGTTTGTTATATGCTCCGAATGGGTTTTAGTTTGTATTTGCCCAAATGGGTTTTAGTTTGTTATATGTTGTTCAAGGTAATCACGTTTGTTATATGCTCTTTTGTTTGTTATATGATGTTAATCTCTATTTGTTATATGTTGTTTTCAGTTTTGTATGCCCAAATGAGTTATATTTTGAGATGTTATATGATGTTGTTAACTTGTTATATGTTGTTTTGTATGCCCAATGGATTGATGAGATAATTTTTAATTATAATTATTTTCAGATATGGAAAAATATTTTAAAAGGACTCGTGAAAAAGATTCCGTTGGAGTGATGAATCCACCTTCCGACAATATTGATGTTCAAGTGGAATGTACATAAAAAAAGATGACACAAGAACTCATTACGTGTGACCTGTCAAATCTTCCTTCTGATCCTACTTTAAGACCTCAGATTTTAGATTATGATCCAAATGATCATGACAACATTTGACGAGCCTATTTACAAATGGGTCCTTGTCAACCCTCTATGCAAACATTTCCTCAAACGATGTTTGGAAACAAGGCTCGTCGTTTCAATTCAAAGTGGTTCACCTAATATGGGAGTTGGTTAGAGTACAGCGTAAAAAAAGATGCTGCATTTTGCTTGTCGTGCTATTCATTTCGACCAATATTCGTGGACAGAAATAAAAGTGATATTTTTGTGAGTGGTGGATTTACGAATTGAAAAATTAGTGGAAGACTCCTAGAACATGTTGGACCCCATACTAGTTCTCATAATGTTGCTTATATGAAGAGTCGAGATTTATTGAAGCAAATTCAACATATTCAGACCCTAATAGATAACAAATCGAAGGAGCATCGAATTGAGTATCGTATCCGATTAAATGCAACAATTTATGTGATTCGATTTCTTCTACGACAAGGGCTATCTTTTCGTGCAAATAATGAATCGGCAGGGTCGTTGAATAAAGGTAATTTTATTGAACTTTTACAATGGCTTGCGGATAGAAATGAAATTGTTAATAGTGTTATGCTAAAAAATGCTCCTGGAAACCACTTATTGACATCTCCGGAAATTCAAAAAGATGTTGTAAATGCTATTCCGGTGAGATAACCAAAGAAATTTTAAAACATCTCACTGAAGAACCATTCGAGATTTTAATTGATGAAGCTCGTGATGCATCAATCAAAGAGCAAATGGCCATTGTTTTGCTATATGTGGACGATAGTGGTTCTGTGATGGAAAGATTTTTAGGCATGGCACACGTTCGTGACACTACAGCAATTTCACTTAACATCACTTGATGCTTTCTTTAACAAGCATAAGTTGAGTGTGGCAAACTTGTGTGGTCAAGGTTATGATGGGGCAAGTAACATGCAAGGCAAGTATAATGGCCTAAAATCATTGATTCTTAATGAGAACAAGTCGGCATTTGTGCACTGTTTTGCACACCAACTTCAATTGGCACTTGTTCACATTGCAAAAGATCTTAACTACGTTGCTGAATTCTTCTTATTAGTTAATAGTATGGTGAATATTGTTGGGGCATCTTGCAAAGGTCGAGACATTCTTCTAGAAACTGAAGCCAAACGTGTTCTTAAAAAATTAGAATGCGGTGAATTATCAAGCAGTCGGGGGTTAAATCAAGAGACTAGTCTCAAGCGACCTGGTGATACATGATGGGGATCGCACTATGGTACACTAATAAATTTGATGGTTATGTTTGGATCTGTACTTGATGTCCTTGCAGATTTAGTAGAGGATTCTCCGGATAGAAAAGGTGAGGCATTAAATTTGATAAAAACAATGCAAACTTTTGATTTCATCTTCACTATGCATTTGATGAAGAATGTACTTGGATTCACTAATGATCTTTCAAAAGCATTGCAACGGAAAGATCAAGATATTGTGCATGCTATCACTTTGGTTAGACTTTCGAAGCTACATTGGCAGAAAATGAGAGAGTGGATGGGATAATCTATTGATGGAAGTTTCTTCTTTTTGTACAAAACATGGTATCCCCAATCCTAATATGGAGGATAACTATGTTCTTTTAGGAAGATCGAGAAGAGGACCTCTGATAACAAATCTACATCATTATCGAGTTGACATGTTTTAACTTTGTGTGGATAAGCAACTTGTTGAGCTTAACAACCGTTTTGATGAGGTGAATTCATAATTTCTTATGTGTATGGCATGTTTAAACCCAAGCAATTCATTTGCTTCTTTTAATATCACCAAATTGGTTCGTCTCTCTCAATTCTATCCCGTTGATTTCACGGATCAAATTGTCCTTGAGAATGAACTAGGGACATAGAATTTGATATGAAATCTAATGATGACTTTCTTGAGTTGGAAAGGATTGGTGATTTGGGTAAGAAGATGGTTGAGACAAGAAAGCACACTTGTGTATGAATTGGTTTATAAGCGTATAAAGTTGTCCCTAATTCTTCTCGTTTCCACTGCTACAGTTAAGAAAGCATTTTCTGCTATGAAAATGCTTAAATCTGACCCCCGAAATCGCATGGGGATGAATGGTTAAGTGATAGTTGTGTGACATACATCGAAAAGGATATTTTTGATTCCATCTCCAACGAAATCATCATGGATCGCTTTCAAAAGATGAAAACACGTTGAGGGATATTATAGAATACTTTTACTCCATTTGGTGTATTACAACTCTACTTTTGTATGAAAAGATGTAAATCTTCTTTTCTTTTATGGTAATGAAGTGTGCTTGTTCTATTTCTAACAATCTTGCAATATTATGTGAATATTTATCTTTGTTTAGATATTTGAATAACACTCAATTTTTTTTCCCGGGGGTACCGCCCCCGAACCCCAGTCATTTTTATTATTGTGCCCCACCCGAGATGGAAGGAAAGGAAGTGGGGGTTGCTGGGAGTTAAACAAGGGAATAGGGTTGGACTATATTTCTTAAGTCTAACTATAAGTGGGCTTTAGTTTACGGTAAAAATGTTTGTTTGGTGGGGGCCACTCCATGTGAAACAACATTATTTTTTAACGGTACTATACAATATGCTGGTATTCTAAAAGAATTGCAAATCTTGGGGGAGGCCGCGGCCCCCCTCTGCCTTGCCGTGGCTTCGCCCCTGGCAGGAACAGAAATGGGAGTGTCGGAGAAATGGGGCGGGGTTTTAATTTGGGCGTGTCGGAGAAAAGGGAGAAAAAAGGGACGGGGTTTTAGTCGTTATTTTGAGTATAGGTTTTAATTGGCACACGTTTGATTTTTTTTTTACTTTATACCCTAATTTTTTTTAGTTTTACAAATTTACCCCAAATTTTTTTTTCAATATTTCTGGCCGGGGCAAGTGCCCCACCCAGCCAAGCACTGCCTCCGTCCCTGTCCTTCACCTTTGGCTCATCTCTTGTCTCTCCACAACCCACGCCACCACCATAAGAGGATGAGCACGAGTCTCTCTCTCAACTTCCCACCATCCTTCCGGTTCTGCTTTAATGCTACCTAAAGTCACTAAAAATCTTATATTACAATAATTAATTTCAAACTTAAGTTACTTAACCAAAAATATTAACCGAGGATAATAAAAATTTCAAGTGAAATATATGTTGAGCTTTTCATATGTTCCGAATCAAATATAGTAAGCATGAAATAATATAGAAATACAACAATCAAATATATAGGGGCGCCAATCTTACCGCTACCATCAATTTTGCAATTGTTTCCATTGTTGGTGCTTCTATTCATATTGTGCTTGTTAACCATATCCTTAAAACCATCGTTATTGTTCTTTTTGCTGCCATCATTGTCAGTAACGGCAGTGTTAGAAGTAGTAGCTGTGGCCGTACAAATGTTGTCTGAACTGAGATTGACATTGTCACTGCTTTCATTGTTGCTATTGTAAGTCATGATGGTGGTTGGTCTAGCATTCAGGTCATTGTTGGCATCCACGCTTTTGTTACTTCTAATTATGATGCCATTGGCAGAGGAGGTGGTTTTCATCTTGGCGGTGTTTTCGGTAATTTTTTTAATATTATCAGCGGTGTTACTAGAACCGACTGTTTTTGTTGTTCTTTTAGTAGTATTAGATTGTAGAACATTTTGAGAAGCCTTCTTATGCTTTCTTGAACACCAACGGCTTCTGTTCATGTGCTGCTCACAGCATATATCACCGGGGATTACATTTCTACTACACCTCCATCTTTTTCCATCTGTTCTTACACACCTCCATGGTTGTGGAGCCATCAGGCTCATGTCTGCAGACAACCATTAAACAGAAACCATAAATCAAATTAATAATTGATCAGTCTTGATAAATGCAACAATCTTGAAAAACATTTCAATGAAATAAAAAGAACTTAAGTTGGTTTGATTACAAAGGTTGGAAAACGGCTCAGTCGTATGACAAGTTGTAAAAAGTGGAAAAAAGAGACGAGTGGTTTGGTGACACATACTCCAAATCTTTACCTCATTTCCGATACAAACGGAAAATTAAAGTAACATATCACCAAGCTACTCTATATCGTTTCATTTTTTTTCAACTTCTCATAATGAACTGTTTTTCAATCATTTTCCAAAATTTGCTATCTAACAGGCCCTTAATTTAATATGCATAAGCATATATATATAGGTAAAGAAAAAAATGGGGCCAAAGTTATCATAGAACCCAGTGTGAAGCCAATATATCAAGCTAATTAGTGAAAGTGCAAAAGGAAAACATGAGCTAATTGGTGGACCTAATTTCCAGTTTTATAAATTCAATACGCAAATCTAACCTAATGAAAAACATAAACTCATCTTTAAAGCCCAAATCTGGATTAAACTTTTTGTTCAAATGCCACAACTGCCTCTAATAAGCAAAAATCTATTGAATAATCTTTGGATATATAGGAATTTAAATCTAGCCAACTCAAATCCATATAAATTTATAAATATAATAAACAAAAACATGGAAGGGTGAAAAGGCTAGAGAGATAGGAACATTTAATAACATTTAAAAGTGGAGAGAATAAAACTCATATAGATTATTGCTTACTTAGGAGAAGAGACTTGTACACATGCAAAGACTGAAAAGTTATACTAGGTAAAAGCTTAACCAATCAACATCGCCTATTAGTAATAGATTTAGCGATTAAAGGATTTAAGTACCGAAAAGAGAAAACAGGCTATCAAAATATAAAATGTAAGGATTTAAAAGGATGCAAAGAGAAATAATTTAGGCAAATGTTCCTGTTAAACATGAAGTGGAATTGGGACGACAGTGTTAACAGGTCAAGAACAAAGAATGATATCGAGAAAATAGATAAGCAAATTTCAGGTGAGACTAAAGGAAAAAGATTCATTAAAAAAGAGACTTGGTGGTGGAATAAGGAAATGCAAAAGATAATACAAAAGAAACGAGTAAGTTTTAAAGAGTGGCAAAAGAGTAAAAATCAAGAAGATTTAGAAAAGTATCAGAAGTTAAAAAGTGAAGTAAAAAATATTATTAGAAATGCACAACAAAACGTACTAGATAACCTTTATAATAAATTAGGTACCACGGAAGGTGAAAAGGAAATATATAAATTGGCAAAGAATAGAGATAGATTAACAAGAGATATGGGTCCAGTTAAGTGCATAGTTGTCAAAATCGTCCGATTCGCAATTCGAATCGGACGATTCGATTCGATTCACTACCAAAACGATTCGAATCAACCTTAGAATCGCAAATGTCTAAAGAATCAGACTGAATCAGCGATTCACGATTTGAATCTTCCGATTCGGGTCCGATTCGGTCCGATTCACTATTTTTTTTTTTCGCGATTTTTTTACATTAAATTAATATATAGGTTCTTTATGATATATATTTGTTTTATGTAGGGTGTTTTAAATTAATATGTAGACTGTTTTATGATATATTTTTGTTTTTTACATTTTTAAGCTTAAAATGAATGAGAACATGTGCTACGGTTAATTTTTGTGATATATTTTGGTATATTATCATGTGCTACGATTAGTTTTTTGTCATATTACGCTTAATTACCAATTCTATAGTGTTAAATTCCATTTACGTATGTTTTACTACGTTTTTATCGTTTGGTTCCGATTCGACCGATACGATTCACGATTCGATTCACGATTCGCGATTCGGGGGGTAAACGATTCACGATACGATTCGCGATTTGACAACTATGGTTAAGTGTATTAAAGGCATAAATCAAAATATATTAATTAATTAAATGAAGAATATCCCCAAAAAAGATATCGAGAACATTGAACCGAACATAGGAATGGTATGTCCGATTACTGAAAAAGAAATAGATATATTAATAAGAAAAATGGGAAAGAATAGGCCCGAATAAAATACCCATTGAGATATGGAGGACCCTTGGAAGTATAGGAATAAAATGGTTAACAGGTTTATTTAATAAAATTTTAAGAGAAGGAAATATGCCAGATGAATGGAGGAAAAGCACCATAATACCTTTGCATAAAAATAAAATGGATATACAAAACTGCGGTAATCATAGAGGAATCAAACTGATGAATCACACTATGAAATTATGGAAAAAGGTTATTGAACAAAGATAAAGAAATGAGTCAACTATTTCGAACAATCAATTTGGATTTATGCCAGGGAGATCCACCATGGAAGTTATTTACTTATTAAGACAATTAATGGAGAAATGTAGAAGTAAGAACAAAAATTTATATATGGTTTATATAGACACTTAGAAAAAGGCTTATGATAGAGTACCTAGAGATATAATTTGGTGGGCTTTAAGGAGGAAAAAAATCCCTAGGAGTTATATTAAAGCTAGTTAAGATATGTATGATAACACACAGACTAGAGTAAGAACTATATGTGGAGAAACTAATGACTTTACCATTAAAGAGGGTCTACATCAAGTATCGGCCTTAAGTCCTTACTTATTTGCCGTAGTTTTGAATGAGATTACTAAGATAATACAAGAAGATGTCCCATGGTGTATGTTTTTTGCAGATGATATAGTTTTAGTAGACACTACAAAGGAGGGCTTAGCGATGAGAATAGATATTTCAAGAAAAGCCTTAGAGTCTAAGGGTCTAAAAATCTATAGAAATAAAATGGAATTTATGGAATGTAAATTTTATAATGCGGCGTCGGGTAACATAATATTAAAGATTGAAGAAAAAGTGATAAACCAAACTAATAAATTTCGTTATTTAGGTTCAGTGTTACAAAGTAATGGAGATATTGATGAGAATGTTACGAGTAGAATATCAACTGGTTGGATGAAATGGAGACGAGCAAGTGGGGTGCTATGCGATAAGAGAATAACTAATAAATTAAAAGGAAAATTTTATAGAATAGTTGTTAGGCCAGCGACCCTATATAGAGCGGAGTGTTTGGCTTTAAAAAAAACATGAACAAAGTCTCCATGTTAGTGAGATGAGGATGCTTCAATGGATGATATGAATTACTAGAAAGGACAAAATTAAAAACCAGTTGTAAAAGAAAAGTTAAGAGTTGCTCCCATTAGAGATAAATTAAGACAAAGTAGACTTAGGTGGTACAGACATGTGTTGCGTAGACCAATAGATCAACCTATAACAAGAGGAAGGCTATTGGAAATAGAGGGTAAATGAGAAAGGAGTCGTCCTAAGCTATCGTGAGAGGAAATTATTAGGCGAGATCTTAAGGAATTAAACTTGAATGATAATATTATTTATAATAGATTAGAATGGAAAAGGAGAATCTATATGGCCAATCCCATATGATGGGATTAAGGCAAGGATGATGATGATGTTCCAAATGTGTCATTTCACATATAATAATAAAGAAAACACTCATCTTTACTGCATATACTCATCTGAAATATCAAGTCAAACAACCAAAAGCCTATCTCAAAATAGCCAAACCCATGACACGATCAACACATACAAAACAAGCTTGTTCAAATAGACAAACCCATCTCGACTTATAATAAAACACACCAACAAACCTATCTCAAATTATAAAACCCATTACATAATTTCTTATATGAAATTGCATTAGAAAAAAAATTGATCAAACAAATATGAATACACAGCTAATTTCAAGTCTGAACACCCATAAACCAAAATTAGAATAGAAAACGTGTGGTTTTTAACTTAGGATTTCTGAATTGGAAGTTCGCGACCAGCGAAGGTTATTTTTGCTCAATGAAGCGACAATGAACGAGTGGCTGGGTGCACATGTTGTTCTCCTACGTATATAAGGTCGTTTGGGGAGTTTTTGACTAAGTTTGGAAACTCCTTAAGAGCTTGAGAGAGAGGTGAGGCTCTTGTTCCTAAGGTGAGCTTCTAAGTTTGACAACTCTGTAAGAGTTTGAGAGAGAGGTAAAGCTTTTGTTCCTAAGGCGAGCTTTTAAGTTTGGAAACTCTTTAAGAGCTTGAGTGAGATGTGAGGCTCTTGAGCTTCTAGGTTTGGCAACTCTTTAAGAGCTAGAGCTTGAGAGAGATGTAAGACTCTTGTCCAAAGGTGAGCTTTAGGGTGATAGGTGAAGTCTCAACCGTGGATATTGCTCAAAGGTGGAAGAGGGTTATGTGAGCGAGTGCTTCATGTATTGAGGGTGGGTTGTATATATGTTGAGTAGGCCTAGCAATATGGGTCCAATAGGACCAAATCGCCCATCCCCCACCCACCCATTACAACATGCCCCGACCCAACAATATCTCTTTGCGGTTCAAGATTGGGTGATGTGGCCCATTTTTGCGGGACAATCGAAGGTCAGTCGTGGGTGAGAACTAGGTATGTAGAGGGTAATGTGGCGTGAGATTTATTTTGTTGCCCTAACCTTAACTATTCTCTCCTCTCGCCGCATCTCTCTTTCATCCATAGATGGTAGCTGAAATTAAGTTCATGCCTTTGATTTAAATTTATTTTACTTCAGATTTATCTCATTCTTGGTCCACTCTCACAACTCTTAGTTTCTCACGACTCTTAGTTGGTCTTACGGATTTGTTTCGGTGTTGTTTTTTCTGCATATTGGTTTTAATGGTGTGCTTCCAAGTGGTAAGGAGCGGACTTGATAGGCTCGGATAATAAATATTGGTCTAAGGTTCGAAACTCCCCAACGGATGCTTGATAGTAAGTGGGGCGTTTGTTAGGGTGGCTCTGACACAATGTCCCACCCTGTTTAGCGTGCATGGGGGAATCCAAGGGGCTCGTTCATGTGGAGGTTCAGGATCATTAAAAAATGGTGTACTTCTCATGAAAGCGAAAGCTAAAGGGAAAAAAGACGGAAGAAGAAAGAGGCGGTTTGCCCAAACCGAACCAACTCAAATCCGATCAAATCTGAATTGAACATTCGCCTCAAACCGTTTCCGACCCGCCCAAAACCATCCACCCATCCACATCTGCCCATAACCGCCCAATTGTGGGGTCTCATGCTGAGTAAGAATTTTCCTTACAGGGTCAAATAGGGATCGGAATCACTGGGTGGATACATGGAAAATACTTGAAAGTATGCGATAGAATGTTCTAGTCATAGAATTTTGATTCACTTGGTTGGAATGTTAGTGTACAAAGAGTATCTGTGTTCAGGTGGAAGATGTGTTCAGGTGGAAGAGTAAAGGGTATGTGATTTATTCTAGGTGTATTCTCAACTGTACTTCGTAATTTCTTCATATAGAATGTAATCAAATTGATGAATCACGTATATTTGGTGGTATAACTATGTTCCTTTGTCTTGTTTAGTTGTTTTCATCTTTAGTGCCTGTTTATTATTACCGTTATATACGGATATGGATCATGGTTTTCCCGACAAAATCTTTCACCTATAAACCTACACATACAATGCAAAAATGATTTTTATACATATACCCATCTCAACAAGCATATTACCAAGCCCATAAAACTGTCTCAAAATTACAAAACCCATTGCTGTGGACAGTCAAAGGAATTGATCATAATAAACATAAACACATCCCAAAGCTTCAAGTGTAAAACCCACCCATAAACCTAAATCAAAAGGCAAAAGAGATGAAGAAAAACACAAACCCAGCTTAATTTCATAGCAAACCCTCCGAAGCAATGACATGAAAGCACAAACATAAAGTGAAAAAGTAGAAGTACACAAAGAACATACAGCAAGGTCGTTTCTTGTTCTGTTGCGTCACACGGCTCGGTTCTTCAAGGCCAAGATTAATCGACGGTGATCCTTGTACCACTACACCTTTGCCTTTAATTCTCATTGTCCATTATCACATAAAAATCCCACATCAACACACTAATAAATAAATTACCAAAATATATATATATATATAGAGAGAGAGAGAGAGGGAGGGAACCTGAGTCAGCAGCAGATGAATGAAGCTCCATTTTTTATCAGTTGGTTGTAAATAACAATCAAAACTACTGATCTGAGCGACAATTGAAAGAAGAAAAAAATGTTTTTGTACAGACAGTGTGGAAATTAAAGCAAAACCACCTAAAAATGAAAACCACTCACTGCCAGTGTGGCCCGTGAAGAGAGAACACAAAGTATGGGATGGGACAGTTTGACGTCCGACAAATATGATGTATGTACAAATTTTATATGCCCACTCAGATAAATGAGTCGTGAGGTGTATGTTAATAAAGTTGCAATGTTTACGCGCGCCTCGATCGATGTTTGGCTGGCCTAGTCCGGTCCGATCCGATTTTAAAGTATTTTTGGAATCGGATCGTATTAATCGATTCTAAAAATTTACGAATTGAAATCAGATTGGAATTATCGGTCTCAGTCCTATTTGATTTTCAAACGGTCCGTATTCGGTCTCGATCCTATTTGATCCATACCAATAAAAAATAGAACATTTTTTATTATTAAAATTAACACTTTTTTTTTTATAAAACTACATTTTTTATTAAAAAACAGTACATGTAAAACTGTATTAAAAAACAGCACATGTTTTTTTTAATTAAAAACTGCATTAAAACAGCTATATTCTTTGAAAAAAATAGCTATATCCCTACACTTTGAATTTATCTTTAAATTACCCCCACCCATATTCCTAAGCCAGCAAGTGTCAACATGGAGCCTATAACAAATTTGACTTCCACAAACCCAACCACTAATAAATTGCCAGATTCGGAGATCCAAAATTTTCTATCATTAAATGATTCAGCCAATTTATTTCATCAGAATTTGGACAACCTTAATGACACTGAAACAAGATTTCAGATTCAGTTGAATTTCTGAATCAAGAAAAAAAATTCCTTACAAAGCTAATGATTACTAAAACAGACCACCGAGACTTTAGCTTTAGGAGGAAAAATAAACAAAAGTTGTAACTAAATGTAGTAGATCTCATGCAGCTGAATGTTATTCAAATCTTACCTTTGTGATGGTTGGTATGGATCTGAGTGAGAACTAATATTTGAAGATCATGGTGTTTAAAGAATGGAGTGGTGAAGAAGAGTACTTGAGTTGAGAGCGAAGATATAGCAGAGATTTAATGGGTCACTATCGTGCTGAGGCGAGGCTACACTGGTTGGCTGCTGCGTGCGTAGGAGGAGAGTGGGTTGCGTGCGTAAGGGGATGGGTTGGGGGGTTTGCCGCAGGCAAGGGCTTAGGGTTTTTCTTAGAAACTGATTAGAGTAAGAGAGAAGTAGTCTAGGGTGTATGTATGTTTTATGTTAAGTGGGAATGTGCGTGCGTGTGTAGTGTTATTTGAATGGAAAGGCAGTGTGTGTGTGTGTCAAGTGGTGCGTGCGTGTCAGGGAATTTAAAATATATATATATATAATGAAAGCGGTCCGGTCCAGTTCAAAACCGTTTTTTATAATCTAGGATCGAAATCGACCCGAATTATGCGGTCCTATATATTTTTGGACCGAATTAAAAAAAAAAAAGCAAAAGTATGTTCGGTTTGGTTTTTTCGGTCCATTTGGTCTATTCGGGTTCGTGCACACCCCTAATTGTAAGATGCATTTGTTTCCACCTAACAGAATACGACTCAGAAAATTGTTAGTGCAAAAAAAGGAAGAATGGGAGGATTTAAGTTTAAAGCCAGTCTTCCGGGGGTAAAAAAATATTATTTTAAATATCATTTTTTGGTCAATGGTGAAATTTTATTTTTTTTTAACCTAAACATCATTGTTTTCTTTAAGCTTTTGTGTCAAAATTGCAATGTAGTACTTCGTATGCTGAAATTCCAAGTGTAATTTATTGAAGTGGTTTGAAGAATCAAGGACAAAAAATAATGGATCCAGTTCAAGTGGTACATCTTTAAGTGCATGTTTTGTTTGTGGAATAAATTACCATTAGTTGAAAGAGTGTCCATGGAAAGAAAATCCATGTCCCAATGGATGTGCATGTGCATGTGCTAAAAAGTTGTTAACCTCTGGGAAAGAACATAATTATGGTGAAAAAATAAGTGTAACAAGTATGGACACTTTGAATGGCTTAAAAATGCCATTGGTGAGTCAAAGAGTTTCAATGTAAAAGTGAAAATTAAAGTATCACTCGATGATTTGTGCAAAAATTTCCAGTGTAAGATGAAAAATTAGTAAACATGTATTCAATTAAAACTAGCTAGCTACTTGAAAATTCATATAATATCTGATGCAGGTCTCAAGATTCATATATTATCAACAACCATATTAAAATATCCAAAACAACATAAAGATATTGTAAACACAACTAGTAATGTGAAAAAAATGGTTGTGCAACCAAAAATAGCAATAAAGTGTTTAAAAAAGGGGGCCACAAATTAGTTTCACAGCTAATAGATAACCACTAAAGGTTAGATTATTTCCCTCCTCAATTATTGCAAGGTGAGGTTACACTAGGCATAAACCACATAAAATTTATTGGTCTTCTCCCACCACTACCTATAGTGGCCGCTCTACCACCTCTAGTGGCAGGCCTTGGTGAATGAGTAAAGGGTGTCTTGGCGTTGATGCACCATCTCCTTATCCCTGTGCATTAGCTAACCTCTACCCTTGGACAGCATAATTAATAAATTTAAGTCAACAATTCAAGTAATGAAAATAAAATGAATACACACTTAATAGGCTTAAGTCAATAATGTTTTGACCTTGTCTAACAAGTCCCTTATAAGTCTTCTTATTATGTCCTAAATTACCACACTCTCCACACTTCTTTAAGCTCCTCTCTCTAGACCTTTGTTCATCCTCATCTCTAATTCTCTTAACCCTTGACCTTCCAGGTGCTCTTGATGGTGGAGGAGGCAGCACCTTGTGTTGTGGTTGTATTCCACATTACAAATGAAATTAGAAAATAGATAGATTAAAAATTCATTTATTATTTGTAAGTAATGCATTACCTCATTTTAATATTGTGGGTCTTTTGTTGGTTAAATATAGCTTTCGTAAGTAGGTTTGTAAGCACTGATAAATAGGTATGGGCTGCAATACCTGGAAAAATACATGGAAATGAGTAAAATAAGTTTAAAATCATAAGCTGATGAAGTATAAGGACTACTTACATTTCCATTAGCCCTCTTTTAGGCATAATAACAACTATTGCATGTTCACATGAAACACATGTTAATTTCCACGGATAGCACCTGCGAGTATGTTTATTGATGTCCATTGTTCAGTTTCTGCCATATCTATTAATAGCCACATACATCCAATACGTTGCCCCTTCAGTTCTATAATATCTAATTTTAACCTTCAGCTTATCTCTGACTTTTACCACCCTTTGAACTAGCCCATCAGCGTTGTTTTTTCTGCATATTGGTTTTAATAGTGTGCTTCTCATGGAAGCGAAAGCCAATGGTCATAAAGATGGAGGAAGAAATAGAAGCTTTACCCAAATCAGCCCAGCTCAAATTTGAACCAAATTCAAACTAAACATTTGCCTTAACACATTTCTAACCCAAACCAAACAATCACCCACACCCGCCCATTTATGGGGTCTAATGTTGAGTAAAAAGTTTCCTTACAGGGTCAAATAATGATCAGAATTCACTGTGTTGGTGCATGAAAAACACTTGAAAGCATGAGAGTTCGAGGCATAGAATTGATTCACTTGGGTGGAATGTGGGTGTACAAAGAGTACCTTTGATTTAGGTGAAAGAGTAAAGGGTATGAGATTTATCCTAGATATATTATCAATTGTACTTTGTAATTTCTTCATATATAATGAAATCGAACATTTTTTTGGATATAGTCAAATTGTTGAATCACGTATATTTGACGATATTACTATGTTCTTCTGTCTTGTTGAGTTGTTTTCATCTTTAGTGTTTGTTTATTATTACCATTATATCTTAGTTATATCCGGATATGGATCATGGTTTGCCCGATAAAAATTTTCACTTATAAACGTACACATACATTGCAAAAATGATTTTTATACGTATACCCATCTCAGCAAGCAACTTAATAAGCCCATAAAACTATCTCAAAATTATAAAATCCATTATTGTGCAGAGTCAAATAAATTGATCATAACAAACATAAGCACATCCCAAAACTTCAAGTGTAAAACCCACCCACAAACCTAAATCAAAAGGCAAAAGATATCAAGAAAAACATAAACCCAACTCAATTTCATAGCAAACCCCCCAAAGAAAAGACTTGAAAGCACAAATATATAAAAGTAGACAAATAATCCCACTCAAAACTAGGCCATTTCATGTTCTGTTTCATCAGACGACTTGATTCCCCGAGGCTAATATTAATTGACGGTTATTCTTCGCACACTACACCTTTGTCTTTATTCCTCACTACCCTTGTTTTTCTCTGCTTCATCATCACTTTTTTCTTTATCACATAAAATCCCACATCAACACAGTAATAAATCACCTATAATATATATATATATATATATATATATATATATATATATATATATAGACAGAGAGAGAGAGAGAGAGAACCTGATAACAACAATTGAATGAAGCTCTAATTTTTTCGCTTGGGTATAAATAAATAATAATCAAAACTAATGAGCTACAATTGAAGGAGAAGCAAATATATGGGAAAAAAATGTTTGACAGACAAAGTGGATATTAAAGAAAAACCACTCACTATCATGAAAAAGGGAAAAATTGGTATGTTGAGATAGATTAAAGTGGTGTTAATCGAATGTATGGAAGACTTTGACATCCGACAATGTTTGTGATGTATGTAATCTATGTACAAATTTTATGTGACTTATAAATGAAGACCCACTCAGATAAATGGCGCGTGAAGTGATATGTTATGTTGTGCGTATGTTAATAAAGTTAAGGGCTCGATTCATGTTTGGTTGCCATACTGTTGTAAGATGCATTTTTTTCACGTAACATAACTGGGAAAAAGTAGTATTTATCAGCGGTTTGGTGTCATTGTTGCAGCACATTTTGTCACTAAAAAGTGGGCGCAAATCTTAGTGCCTATTACGCGTGAGGATGCGAGTGCATTAATACTTTAATTTTTAAATTATTGAAATTTGAGAGGGATACAAGTGTGTCTATATATTTAATATGTAATTATAATTTTTAATATATATTAATAATAGAGAAATATTATCAATACAACCAATATTAAATATTTAAAAGGACTTTGTTGAGATTATAATAATATGTAAAGTCAATGTGTATTTAATAGAATCAACGGATCGTGTCGAGTCGTGTACGGGTCAGGTGATAACGCATTGCATCAAAATAGCCTTAATCCGTACACGACACATTAGTCTTTACGGATCTAAAGACAATTCTCAAACATTATCCATTAATATTAACGGATACATGACTCAAACCATTAGTACCTGACAATATTAATAAATCAGTTTGGATCTAAATGGCTGGCGGATTCGGTGATCCTATATATATAGTACCCATTACTCTTGATTAATTTAATAATAATAGGTTTAAATGATTATTTCTATTGGGTATGGGTTGGGTGACCCTATAATACATGTTAGTCTTAAAGGATTTAAAAATAATGGGTTATGATGGTTAGTTATTCTTATTGGGTACCGATTGGGTGACCTTATAATATCCGTTAGTATTAACAGGTTTCAATAGGTACAAATAAATATAGGTAAATTTCAAAACCCGGACTGTTAGTGTTAACGACTCTACCGTGTTAACTCGTTAATGACCAAACCCAATAAAGATAAACCCATTAAATTATAATTTCGTATCGGGTCGTGTGAGGTTAACTGGTTATTGTATATTTTGACAAGTATAGTATTTAAGTATATATTTATAAGAGTAAAATATTTTATTCTAAGTTTCTTTTTTTTTTTGGGGGGGGGGGGGGGGGGAGGAGGAGGAGGATTATATTATTGACATAATAGGAGAAATTCAATGACAACTCCACACAACACTCCAATATCTCCACACCACCACTTATCCACCAAAAATCTACACTTGTTCATGTTAAGCCATCTGCTGCAGCAACCAACATGATAGGCATGTTTGCATGGAAGAGTGATCTGCCGGTCACGTATTTTATATTCCATCTGGCAAATCACACACCTCTCATTTCTAGATTTCTTTCTTGAGAAGAAACCACACTTGAACTTTGATATTGGTAACAAGGAAATAAGTTCTTGGGAAAGATCGCGGCTTTGAGTTCCAACTGCCTCACCTAATTCGAGTAATTCCTAATAAGTCATGCTGTCAAGATCAACATTGTCTTGCCAAACAACCTCATAAATACGAGCATTATGATGACTCCACGGAGCTTCGTGTGGCGTATGTGCAGCTGCAGTTTGCTCATCATTCGTTGTTGAAGAACTCTCCAAATGCCTACTGTAGCCATTTCTCCCTAGTCTATCATCAGGGAACACACGTCCATGGGTGTATTCATAATATGAGATATTATCCGGTTGTGATGACCCAAACTTATATGAACTGGTATTCATTGAAGAGTATGCCCTATCCTAAGCTTGAGGCTGAGCATATGAAAGGAAGGAACTAGGAGGTATAATTGTTGTAAAGGAACTAGGAGGAACTAAGTTTCATTTAAAAATACAAATTTATAGGAGTATAATGCATTTTAAGTTTAAGCATAAAAAACTATATAATGTACAAACAAGTGTATATTTTTAAAACAACTTGAGAGTGTCTTAGGTATTATTAATTACATATTTTTTACACTTGTAAATATGTTATATACAAAACATCTTAATTATTAATAAAGTTTTGTAAATTTATAAACACAAGAGATACGTATTGATTTTAAGTTGAAAACATTAAGTACAAACAGTATCAATATTAAGTATTTATTAGTCATTAATATTTATAAGTATGTAAATATTATTAATTAAGTATAAGATATTAAAACTATAAAAATAAAAATTTATAAAGGATATTAATTAATTAAAAATCATTGCACTCTTTATAGTAATCACAAATCCTTAATTCAGCACAAAAAAGAAACTTATTTTCATATCTTTGGTCCCGCATCCGTATAAGGATAAAACAAAATCCTTAGTATATAACTAAAATTGTAGTCTTAAATGTCAACTTGCAACCTCAACTTTCCACATGCTATAACATAAATGAATTCCCCAATATTAAGAGTTTTCATCATACTCGACTTTTCCAATCCCCTAAATGATTCGTCCTCCGCTCCTGTGTACACTTAATAACTGTAACTGTCCACATTCAATACATTAAATACATCACTTTTTAATGAGTTATTTTGGGTTAAAAGTGAAAAGACCTAGCGGTCACTAGAAATGACCAAAGTGTACTCGCTAATGCGTATTAGGTTATTTAAAACTCTTTTAAACTCTTTGATAAAATCTATTATAAATTAAAAAACTCACGCACACCAGTAAGTAAAATGCGGTGATGCTAGATATACAGAATAATTCCATTTAAGAATGAGATGAGGAAAAGTAGAGTGTGATTCAATATTTGTTCTCGAGGAACCCACCGTGGTGGTAAATCCCATGTCCCTAGTCCCAGGACAACACACACACCCAAGTCCACTATTACAAATTACTGATTACAGATTACAGTCCTCCAAGTCCACAATAAAATTAAACTAAGCAAATACACCCCCGTACACCCAACCTAGTCTAAAACAATCCAACTTGCTGAAAATCAGTCAACCCAATAAATTTAGGTAATAGTGACTATCACTCACTAACAACACACGCAACACTAATACCAATGTTTAGATAAAGAATTCAGCAATCCAATGTAAATGAAATAGTTAGGCAATACAAAACTAGTACACCCAGGCACAAACTAAACAACCCACAATACTAAATCTAACTAAACAATCCAAGTAGTGAAAGCATGAGACACACACACAACTACACACTCAAACCCGAGACCCCGTGAAGTGGTGCAAAATAGATATAATAATAAAGTTTATTTGAATTAAAATAACAAAATAATCTTGTTTATAAAAAGAGACTAAACACAAACCCGGTTAAGTCTATTTTAATTAACAAGAAAAATTACCAATCAGTGACTAAGTGAAAGGTAAGAAAATATTGAATTAATCGATACTAAAAAGAATGATTAAATATTAAGTCACAAGACACAAACCAGGTCTTCCTTAATATTTAATATTCTAGTAAAGATTAATCCTAAAACAATTTAGTTGGTGCAAATAACCACAAATAAAATAGGAAATAAAATTCCAACAATTGTGTCGCGCAACTAAAATAAACTTAACTTTACACCAAATAAAATATGAATCAATTTAAACCGGTGTTATGTTAAAAAAATCAAGTCCAAGTAAAATGAGCAAAAGATATAAAGTGTATCACTTAGCTCATATAAATTAGAACTGAATAAAAGTAAGCAAACTAGTTACTAAAAGTGAGACAAGTCCAAAATCAAATTTTAGTAACACACAAAGATTAATCACAAAGATTAAATTCTAATTTTAGTTTAAGTCAATACTATAACTATGTTTGAATAAAAAACTAATATACACAAACACCACCTAAGTATAAAAGAATACAACAAAAAGTATTCAACTTAGGTAATAAAAAGTGTACGAGTCAAATGAGTACGAGATAAAGAGTGTAGCACTCGACTCACTAAAATAGGATGGGATTTACTAAAATAAAATTTAAACAAATAAAGATGAGATATAAAGACCACGCACTAATTAATCCTAACTAAATAAAGTGAACACACAAAAGTTCAACTTAGAGGGTATAATTAGTTGGAGTCACAAACCAAATATCTTTAAACCCAAATAGATCAAATCAGGTTTTAATGTAAAATATGTGTGACACACAAAAAAAAAACTTAAGTTATTAAGTTTCGAAAGTAAAGTCCAATAACAAGTGTACACATAAAATGAGTTGGGTATAAAATATAGTCCAACAACAAATGCCCAACAAAAGATCCAAGATCTAAAATGCTCTACTAAATTTCAGTCCATACAAATTTTAGTCCAAATAAGATTTTAGTCCAAATTATTAACTCACACACCACAAGCAGGTCAACAAAAACCAGCAGGAGAACAAGGTTCCAACTAGTACAAAATATTAGTTTAAAAAAAATCGCACCACTCCAAGATTTAGACAAGGTCTGATTATGTACCAAAAAAAATTCAAGGCTTCAAACAAGTGAACAAGAATGACTACACTGTTTTAGAAACTAAACACAAACAGTTTTACTTGTTAAAAAAACAATTTAGACTAACCAAAATGTTTTGATAATCAAATAAAACAAGAGAAACTTGGATCTAAAAGATTTACAACCAACAAAACAAAAGCTCCCAACATGACAGGGTCTCCATTATTCTGAACGAAACCCACAAAATCAATTAACAACGATTTAAAAAAAAACTTCTTTAACAGTTTTTAAACAAAAAAAAATGCAAACAGTTCTAAAACATAACTCTGAATCAACAAGACATACATATAGGTATGTATATATGTATAACAGTATATATGTACATATATATATATAACAGATGTTACCTCAAAAGGAAAAACGAAAATGGAGTTCACCATAAACAGTTGACCTCTACCGGAAACTGGTTCCACCGGAACACGAAAAGAAACACCATCAGAGAATCGCACCCCGAAAAATCATCCCAGATATTTACCACCGAAAATACCTTATACCAGAAAAAACCGGAAAAATAACTCCAGACCAAAACTGGAACAAGCAAGTTCCAAAACGAGTTTCCACAACTCCAAACAGCTGTGAAATCGTATATGTTGGATTTGAGATGTAAAAAAAATCAAAACAGATCTCTCAAAAGGATTGTGAAATCAAACTCTCAAATAACCACTCAGATGAAAGAAATTTGTAGAGAGAAATAAGGTAGAATAAATATCGACAACTCTTGGTGTTTTAGAGAGACAAGGAGATGGAGTAAACAAAAAACCCTTGAAGAAACATCTCCCAACACAAACGACTATAAAAACCTGAAACCAAACAATACACGCTATTAGAGATAGCAGGCATTGAGTCTCACAAAAAACAGCATCGATCTAAACAAAGACCCACTTATACACACAAGCCAACGGTACACAATAAAAAGGAAGCTGCCAAATTTCTTTTGTGTTAAATGATAATAATTAAACAAAAGTTATGTTTAATTAATATGATTATTTAACACTTAAACTAAATACACAAACCTCATAAAATAAATCAAAAATTAGATTTATAAGGTTAAAAAAATAATACTCATAAGAAATACAAATGATACTACAAAGTTATGTAACTAAAAAAATATATATTATGAACATAAATTGTATTTTATATATCAAGTCAAATGAGATAAAAGACTTGCAATGTAAAATAAAATTTAAATTCAGAAAAATATAAAAATTCATACAAGAGAGTATAGAAAATGTATGATACCCAAAGAATTATATACAACACAAAAATTATTTTTATAAAAAAAGTTATTTATATAATAAATTAACATAGGAAAATATGATTTAGAATATAAAAAAAATAGATTTTAATAAAAATAAAAAATGCAGGAGCATAAAATTAAAAAAAAAATTATTTGTCTTAAGATTGAGCCAACACAAGAAGAATGAAATTTTCAATCTCCCCCTTTGACCAATTTTGGGACAAACAAAATTGAGACTCAAAAATAAGAAACAACACAAAATACATAACTTAATTATACACATGAGTCCTAAAAGATAAAAGATTACACGACTCAACTAACAACAAGAGTCCTAACAAAAATAGAATAGTACATAACTCAACTAAAAACATGTAATCCTAAAAGACTCAAAGTAATTGTAAAAAAAATAATAATAAAAGAGTCTCAAATTCTCCCCCTGTTTGTCTCAAAGGGACAAAGGGTAGGGAAGAATCCTACAAAATAAAAGTTAATACGACATAATATACAAATAAAATGTACTAACAAAACAAAACAAACTGAAACAAACTACAACAAACTAGTTTGAAATTTTGGTACTACCCAAGTCATCTTTCTTAATCCACTTATATTTGACATTAGGAGTAACGGTCTTAAAAGGGGCAAAATTACCATGAGATCGAAAAGAGTTCTCAACAAATTTAGACTTTAAATGGATTTTGGGCATATTCTTAAAACCATTTTATAGTCTACTTAAACGCTTATAGCAAAATTGTCCCAAGTGACCCTTTTGAAGACAAAATCTGCATTTAAACATATTCCTAACATTGGATTTAGCATTATCATCAAAGCTCACATGTTTAACATATTCAAATTTTTTAGTTAAATTCAAACGCTCAAAACAGAATTGTTCTAAATGGCCAGATTTGGAACAAAAGTTACAACTAAAAGTCTTTTTCTCAACATATTTAGCATTATTACAAGACTTGGTGGGTAGTTTTCTAAACTCAGAATTTCCGTTTATCTTTAAATTTAGTCTTTCATGACAAAATTGGTCTAAATGACCCATTTTAAAACAAAAATTACACTTAAAACAGTTTTTTCAGCATGTTTATTTCTATCAAATTGCCTATTTTTTTTGCCTAAAACAACATGATTCTGCTCTAATTTCTTAAAACAAAATTTCTCTACATGTCCAGTTTTAGCACAAAAGTCGCATTTCAAAACAGGTTTGGCAGTTTTAACATTTCTCACATTTTTAGCTTTCCTAAAATTGCTTATATTAGCATTATTCTGCCCAAGTCTCTTATAGTGGAATTTTTCAATATGTCCATTTTTAGAGCAAAAATTACATTTAAGTGAAGGCTTAGCAGTTTTGAAATTTCCAACATTTTGAATTTGCCTAAATCAAATTTGCCTTGTCCCAATTTCTTAAAATAATTTTTTTCTAAATGACCATTCTTATGACAAAAATTACAAACAAATACCGACTTAACAAATGCGGCATTAGAATCCTCAAAATCAGCACGTTTATAGCTTAGTTTAATTTCAGTCGAATCAGGGTATTGTTCGCTACAACTGACAAAATTAGTTTCATCAAAAGTTTCGCCTTAAAACCCAAGTGATCTTAAAGGAACAAATTCTTCAACATACTTATTTTGGGATTCAACAATTAAACGAGAATTACAAAAATCATCAACCTTCTTAGATGCAATCTTAAGTTATCTTTGACATTCACCATACTTATCTAAAACAGCCTTAAGCTCAACTTGAGATTCATCAAATTTACACAAATATTCCTTTTTTTACTTTCAAGAGAATGATTAAGTTCGGTTAACATGATAATCATTTTCTCTAAAAACGAAACATCTTTTTCAAGTTCATCTATACGAAATTCAGATTCTTCGGACATTAACTTGATTTGATTGCTTAAAACGTTATTTTTAGCCATCAACCTAGAATTAATTCGGCCTAAATCAGTGTACTCCTCAATCGTGTTCTCAAGAGATTTGTCACTTACACAATCATCTAAATTCGTACTCACGCACCCTTCTAAAATGATAGAATCGTCAACATTTTCAGATTCATCAACATCACCAAAAATATCATCAATATTAGATATAGAAGTTATGAATGTAGGGTGATAATTAGCAGGTGAGATACGAGATGAAATCACTTTGTCTAAAACAAAATTATCTACACATAAATCAGAATCATCGAAACTAGTAGATAAGCAATCATTAATGTCCTCGGATATAAAGACACAAAGCGAGGTAAAATAACTAAATTAGCACAACTAGTATCGCTATCACAAATAGAGATATCTTCGCATAAACTAGATAAATGGGAAGGAGATAGTGAAATATCCCAAGCACCTAAAGATGTAGTGCAAGATGAAATATCTTTAACTTCGATTGCACCCATCGCTTAGCAAATAACATTCTCGCTTTTAATGTCAAATTGTGAATAAGACTTTGATTCTCTAAAACATTCATAAAGGGATTTTCGAGTAGAAAAATCAGCATCACCATACAAATTTCCCATACTAAAAAATAGATTTTAAAAGGAGTTCAGGATCTTTGTGGAATAAAAACTTTTACAAAGTGAATCCTGAAGCTCTGATACTACTTGAAAAGACCTAACGGTCACTAGAAATGACCAAAGGGTACTCGCTAATGCGTATTAGGTTATTTAAAAATTCTTTTAAACTCTTTGATAAAATCTATTATAAATTAAAACACTCACGCACACTAGTAAGTAGGGGTGTTCGCGGTCCGGTCCAGTCCGGGTTTTAGGATTTTTAAGGACCGGACCGATTAAATCGGTCCTAAAAAAATTAGACCAAGACCGGACCGATTGTATCGGTCACCCCGTCGTAGTCGGTCCGATTTTTTATAGGGTCGGTTCGGTCTAACTCGCCGGTCCTAATCTTATTAAATTAATCGTTTTAAAAATAAAAATCACCTTTAAAAATGTCTAAACCTGTCCAAATTTTAACATATATAACATAAATTTAAGCAAGTTATTATGCTAAAATTATATACAGGACATATTATTTAATCTTTAAATATACTAACCTACAAATTAAACTCTAAAAATATGAATGAAATAAAAATAAACATTGAATCTTTCTTACCTGGGCTTGTAGGGATGCCAACAACCAGCGGCAACAGATGAAAATGAACCTTTAAATAGCAGCGATGCCAACAACCAGTAGTGATGAGATTTAAACAGACAAAGAAGTTTAAACCAACAGTGACTAAAGCTTTAAACCAACAGTGACTAAAGTTTAAATCAGCAGCGACTTCTTTACACTAACGGAGAGAGAGATACGGCGAGACCCTACCCCTTCCTTCTTTATATTAATGGAGATGAGAACTAGCTTTAAACCAGCGACAACAAGCAGCACTGCTTGTGTCTCTAAGAGAGAATGAGAAACGACGTAGGGAGAGAGAGAGAAGAGAAAAACTATAGACAAGAGAAAGAGAGAATAAGAAACGGCGTAGTGCGTGTGTGTATAAGAGATTAAGGCATTGCTATTTTTTTTAAATGACAAGCGTACCCTTCCCCCTACTTTCTTTATTTAAGTTATTTTTTATGTAAAAATATAATAAAAATATATATTAATATGTATAACCGGTCCGAGTCGGTCCAAACTGGCTCTTTAATATGGCGGACCGAGGACCGGACCGACTAGACCGGTCTTTAAAAAAAAAAACTGGACCAGACCGGTGATAAAAAAAACTCGATAAAAATAGATCGGATCGGTCTGGTCCGCTCCGGTTCGGTCCGCCGGTCCAATCGGTTTTTTGAACACCCCTACTAGTAAGTAAAATGTGGTGATGCAAGATACACAGAATAATTCCCTTTAAAAATGAGATGAGGAAAAATAGAGTTTGACACAATATTTATTCTCGAGGAATCCACCTTGGTGGTAAACCCCGTGTCCCTAGTCCCAAGACAGCACACACACCCAAGTCCACTATTATCAATTAGAGATTACAAATTATAGTCCTCCAAGTCCAAAATGAATTAAACTAAGCAAATACACACCCGTACACCCAGCCTAGTCTAAAACAACCCAACTTGACTAAAAATCAGTTAACCCAATAAATCCAGGTAATAGGTCACTCACTCACAACACACGCAACACTAATACCAATGTTTAGATAAAGAATTCAGCAATCCAGTGTAAATAAAATAGTTAGGCCAATACAAAATCAGTACACCCAGGCACAAACTAAACAACCCATAATACTAAATCTAACTAAACAATCCAGGTAGTGAAAGCGTGAGACACACATAACTACACACTCAAACCCGAGACCCCATAAAGTTGTGCAAAATAGATTTAATAATAAAGTTTGTTTGAATTAAAACAACAAAATAATCTTGTTTATAAAAAGAGACTAAACACAAACCCGGTTAAATCTATTTTAATTAACAAGAAAAATTACCAATCAGTGACTAAGTGAAAGGTAAGAAAATATTGAATTAATTGATACTAAAAATAATGATTAAATATTAAGTCACAAGACATAAACCAGGTCTTCCTTAATATTTAATATTCAAGTAAAGATTAATCCTAAAATAATTTAGCTGGTGCAAATGATCACAAACAAAATGGGAAATAAAATTCCAACAATTGTGTTGCGCAACTAAAATAAACTTAACTTTACACCAAATAAAATATGAATCAATTTAAACCGGTGTTATGTTAAAAAAATTCAAGTCCAAGTAAAATGCGCAAAAGATATAAAGTGTATCACTTAGCTCATATAAATTAGGACCGAATAAAAGTAAGCAACCTAGTTACTAAAAGTGAAACAAGTCCAAAATCAAATTTTAGTAACACACAAAATTAATCACAAAGATTAAATTTCAATTTTAGTTTAAGCCAATACTATAACTAGGTTTGAATAAAAAACTCATACACACACAAACACCACCTAGTATAAAAGAATACAACATAAAGTATTCAACTTAGGTAATAAAAAAAGTACGAGTCAAATGGTCCAATCCAAGCCAAATGGTCCAATCCAAGTCAAATGAGTACGAGATAAAGAGTGTAGCACTCGACTCACTAAAATAGGATGGGATTACTAAAATAAAATTTAAACAAATAAAGATGAGATATAAAGACCACACACTAATTAAACCCAACTAAATAAAGTGAACACACAAAAGTTCAACTTAGAGGGTATAACTAGTTAGAGGCACAAACCAAATATATTTAAACCCAAATAGATCAAATCACGTTTTAATGTAAAATATGTGTGACACACAAAAAAAACTTAACTTATTAAGTTTCAAAAGTAAAGTCAAATAATAAGTGTACACACAAAACGAGTTGGGTGTAAAATAGAGTCCCACAACAAACGCCCAACAAAAGATCCAAGATCGAAAATGTTCTACTAAATTTCAGTCCATACAAATTTTACTCCAAATATTTAACTCACACACCACAAGCAGGTCAACAAAAACCAGCAAGAGAACAAGGTTCCAACTAGTACAAAATATTAGTTTAAAAAAAATCGCACCACTTCAAGATTTAGACAAGGTCTGATTATTTACCAAAAAAAATTCAAGACTTTAAACAAGTGAACAAGAATGACTACACTGTTTTAGCAACTAAACACAAACAATTTTACTTGTTAGGAAAAAAATAATTTAGACTAACCAAAATGTTTTGATAATAAAATCAAACAAGAGAAACTTGGATTTAAAAGATTTATAACCAACAAAACAAAAGCTCCCAAAATGACAAGGTCTCCATTGTTCTTAACGAAACCCACAAAATCAATTAACAACGATTTTTTTTTAAACTTCTTTAACATTTTTTAAACAAAAAAAATGCAAACAGTTCTAAAACATATATATAAATATAAAACAGATGTTACCTCAAAAAGAAAAACGAAAATGGAGTTCACCGAAAACTGTTGACCTCTACCGAAAAATGGTACCACCGAAAAAGCCACTGGAACACGAAAAGAAACACCACCAGAGAATCGCACCCTAGAAAATCAGCCCAGATATTTACCACCGAAAATACCTTTTACCGGAAAAAAACAAAAAAATAACTCCGGACCAAAATTGGAACAAGCAAGTTCGAAAACGAGTTTCCACAACTCCAAACAACTCTGAAATCGTATATATTGGATTTGAGATGTAAAAAAATAAAAACATATCTCTCAAAAAGATTGTGAAATCAAACTCTCAAATATATAAGCACTCAGATGAAATTTGTAAAGAGAAATAGGGTAGAATAAATGTTGGCAGCTCTTGGTGTTTTAGAGAGAGAAGGAGCTGGAGTAAACAAAAAACCCTTGAAGCAACATCTCCCAACACAAACAACTATAAAAGCCTCAAACCAAACAATACACGCTATCAGAGATAGTAGGCATTGAGCCTCATAAAAAATAGCCTTGAGCCAAACAAAGACCCACTTATACACACAAGCTAACGGTACACAATAAAAAGTAAGCTGCCAAATTTCTTGTGTTAAATGATAATAATTAAATAAAAGTTAAGTTTAATTAATATGATTATTTAACACTAAAACCAAATACACAAACCTCATAAAATAAATCAAAAATTAGATTTATAAAGTAAAAAAATAATACTCATAAAAAATACAAATGATATTATAAAGTTATGTAACTCAAAAAAATATATATTATGAACATAAATTGTATTTTATATATCAAGTCAAATGAGATAAAAGACTTGCAATATAAAATAAAATTTAAATTCAGAAAAATATAAAAACTCATACCAGAGAATATAGAAAATGTATGATACCCAAAGAATTATATATAACACAAAAATTATTTTTATAAAAAAAGTTATTTATATAATAAATCAATATAGGAAAATATGATTTAGAATATAAAAATAGAATTTAATAAAAATAAAAAATGCAGGAGCATAAAAAAAATTATTTGTCTCAAGATTGAGCCAACACAAGAAGAATGAGATTTTCAAAAAGTACAAAGTTATCTGATTTCCAACTCTTACACGTCCTAATAAACGACCGCAATGATTACAAAAAAAATAACTTGACTTCATATCACAATTTGAGCATGCTATATATAAACAATTATGAAGTCCCCATTTACATTTTCCTCATTTTTTTCTTATTTTTTTATTATGTTTCAGTTTGATATAATTTGAGATAATTTTGTCATCACATGTAAAAGATCTTTTGTGTAGATTTAAACTTGTATTGTGTGTGAAAGTAACAAACTGAAATTTAATTAGATAACTACAATTAATATAGAAGGATTAAATTTTTTGCACTATAAATTGGTTTTTAAAATGATATTAAGTACATTTTTTTTTGTCTATATAACTTTTAATTCATCCCTTTTTTATTAGTCTCTAAAGATTATTCTATTATCCATTCATATAGGGCCTGTTTGGTTGTCCCCAAAATTGTAAATTAGCCCATTTAAAATTAACTCATTCATGAATTGTCTTATTATTAGTGTTTGGTTACAAGAATGAACAAATTCAAAAATGAACCAATTCATGTTGATTCACAAAAACTTAAATTAGTTCATTTCACCAAAAGTTTGAAATTGCACAATTTATAATTACAACATGAATCTTAAATGCACCACTCCCATAGAGTACCTCTCACCATACTACTCTCTCTCTCTCTACACACACACATACACACACACACACATCAAAAGTAAATAACTCCATTTTTCTTTTCCAAACACACCACAAATTAGATTTAAACCCATTTAAAATTAATACATCGACAATCTATTCATTTCAAATTGATCAATTTATAAAATTAAATAATTTACGCAACCAAACGGGCCCATAAGCATTGGTTGTATTGTATGTGTAATAAAAAGGTCATGTATTCATTTCTCTCTCTACTGGTTTAGGATGGAGATTCAAACTTTGCCATATAGTTGAAAAATTCACTGTTTCATTTGCAATTTGTTAATCCATATATCTATTAATGAATTGCTTTCAAAAGTTTTACATCATATGAACTCTTTTGGTTTGTTTGTTGGATGTCCACGCCTCGCATTGCTTTATTTTCAGTTAAATGTTCATCGATTTACAAAGAACACATGTGATTGATTTTGTAAAAAGAGGAGGAGGAAAAATTGTGTACTACCTACTGGATTTATTCTTGGAGCTTTCTCATATGAATGCATGTTCATTGTTTGTCATCTTCAGTTTTTTTCCCGAACACTATTTTCTATTGGTTTTGTGAAAAAAGTATTTTGTGCTTGCCTTCGTAAAAAATCTGAATAATTATATACATTCTTGAAGGACTATATCAAATTCCATTATATTTAATGGCAGGGAATCTATAGATATTTATAAAGTTGTCATCATAACACAAAATCGATATTTATCACGTCCATACGGAGACATGTGTACACTTCATTAATGCGTTAGTCATTTATTAATTTTGTATTATCTAGATTAATGTAGACACATGTGTATTTGGTCAATACATGCATTTAGTTGGTTCATGTATTAGGAAGTTCGTGTATAAAAGTCTAAATGTGTTGAAAATTTGGTGCACTTTTAAAGTTTAGAGCTTCAAATCATATGTGGTGTGATGAGAGAGAAATAGAACATGTAATTTGTTGTGAGATTTGTTATATATATTCGACTCGATTTTTTTAGAACTGCTACAAAGGTGTAAGGACATTTTTCTCATGTCCAACATGTTACATTTATGTATGTCGTACGCCGCTACATTTGGCACGTCACCTCACGATCTCACATGACGGCCTCTATCCGAATTCCGGGAATCAAGCATTCAACATCTCCATTAATGTGTCCCACATCTGCCTCAATGACTTCACGTTCCAAGATTTTAGGGACTTAATGCAAGTGGTACGCAAGGGAAGTCAAAACAGTGAAAAAAGGCACGATAGGAAAGTTCAAGGGCATTTTCGTAATTTCACATCCATAGTTCGGAGGTATGGTCAACTGGAAAGTTTAAGAGCTCGCCGCAACGAAGATACTGGAAGAAACGGCACCTCAATCCGAGCTACGATGAAGAAGTTATGACCTTTTGAAGTTGGAGAAAATTCCTTGAAGAATGCTGTTTTTTAACCCCATACCAGAATGGTACAACCAAACCGGTTCGGTGTACCCCAGATGGGGTTCGGTGTACCTGTACGCTGATAAGATTTTTAGAGTTTTAAAAAAGCGGAACTCTTCATGTTTTTTCCTCAATTGCTCGTCTTTATTTTACCATGCATGGCTTGAATGATTTATCTTGGTTAGATGCATGTGTAGGGGCTGTTTTAATAGACTCTAATTAAATAAGTGTCCCATCTTATTAATTTGCGAATCGAATCGATATCACATGACGTTTTCAAATTGGTATCAGAGCGGGTTACGCTAATTTATCGCGTGATCCTGATTTTCAAGGATTTTTTTGTGATACAATTTGACTTCTCACGTCGTCAAATTGGTATCAGAGCGGGTTACGCTAATTTATCGCGTGATCCTGATTTTTCAAGGATTTATGTTTTTGTGATACAATTTGACTTCTCACCTCGTCAAATTGGTATCAGAGCCTGTTGCACTAAGTTATTGTGTTTTGATCCTGATTTTGCACAAAAATGGCTTTTGATTGTTTTAATGATCTTCGATGTCAAATTTTTGAAAAAATTAATTGGAAAATTCACACGAACTCTTGTTTTAAATCTTCTGTTGAAAACGAATCTGAAAGGTGTCCTTGTTGTGAGGGTGTTGGTCACACGATACATGAGTGTACCACAAATTTAAAGAAGGAATTGAATAAACCGATTTCTCATGTTTCTACCCTTAGTGATTGTGATTCGGAAGAAGAAGTTTTTTATGCTTCTAGGCGAGAGTTTCCCATCCATGTGATTAGTGATAGTGAAGGGGATGGGAGTGTGGATGAAAGTGAGGAGGAAAGTGTAGATGAGCATGACTTGCAAACTGCTTTCAATGAACTTTATGCTGAAACTTTGAAAACAAAGAAAGAAAATTTGAAATTGAAAGCTCAGTTGAAAGAGTGTGCCATAAAAAATAATGATTTTTTAGTTAAAGAACTTAGGGCTCATGCGAAAATTTTGAAAGAGAAGCTTGAGTACGTCGAGGGTGACAGAGATAGTCTTAGAGGGTTGATGGAGACTATGAAAAAGGAGCTTTTAGAGTTTGAGGATTCTAAACGAGTACTTGAATCTAGGATAGGTGAACTTGAGGAGAAATTGAAAGATTCAAGTAAAGTGAAATTTGATTTGGAGTCTAGGTCTGAAAAACTTGATAAGATTTTAGGCACAGTCGAGATCAAAACGGATAGGGGTGGGATTGGTCTTGAAAAATATGTTGCACCCATTCCCACAAGTGTGAGAGAGCCTCCTAGGTTTGTTAAGAAAGGGGCACCTAAAGTTGTTAGGAAATCACCCCTTAAGAACATTGTGAGAGAACCTTCTAGGATCATTAGGAGAGACCCACCTAGGCAAATTCGGAAAGAGCAAACGATAAATTTGAGGAGAGGGCCACCTTTAGGTAACACACACCGCCCGATTTACACTTGCACACATTGCGGTAGGCAAGGTCATCTTAGGCGATTTTGTTACAAGCTTTTAAATGGACCTAGGAAGGTTAATGAAAGAATAAATTCGATTCCCAAATCCCCCACACTCCGTTACACATCAATTTGGGTTAGAAAATCGGATTTAGAGGCTTATGGTTTATTTGTCCACGATTCCCGTTTGCTTGCACGTGATTCACCCCATGTGAAATCTTTTGGTTGATTGTGGTTGCACGTTTGTCATACACTAGTTGTGGTTTCATGATATATTTTTACTAGTGTGATGACTTGTACTTTTTGTATAAATTCTTGTTTTTGAATTTTTTTGAAAAATACAAAAATATTTTATTTTGAGAAAATCCAAAAAGATTTTTGTTTTTTGTTTGCACCGGTTATGGATGAACACTTTGGATGACCGAGTCACAACATCATTCCATTTTTTCATGTGACTATTTGATAGTGTTTTGAGACAATAGGTCAATTCATCCATGTGCTTTATAATGTTTGGAGTCATTAAGATGTAATTAAGTGTTACTTCCTACATGTTTGACTCATATTTCCTTTATTGCACACATGCACGGATTTGTTTGATTATTGTGCTTGTCTTATCACATGTTGGTTGGGTGTTTTCACTCCAATCCTGTCTTTAAAACGAACCAAGCGCGATAATTTTTATAAGGAAATTGTGCATATAAAAACCGTTTTGTGAGTTTGTGTGATTTGTTTGATAACGGGGAGGGGTTGCGAAAGGTAATTATCTATCCTTTGCGCAAAAGCCACCGTTAAAAAGGACCTAAAAAATTGAGGAATTTTATTATCCGAGGTCCAAAGAGGTTAAAAGAGCCCAAAAAAATTTAAAGGCAATAAAAAGATATTCATGCCAAAATATGGGCCATTAGGTTTTTGCACCAATTCTCCAAAGTTTGAGAATTTAGATTACCTCTAAAAGAATATATATATGAGGGAGTTTGGTTGGAGAATTTAAAACGGGTTTGCACGTCCATGAAATGCTTAAAAATGCGCTGCATAGTTTTGGACGTTATTGGTGTGAAAATCATTTGACTTTGATTTGTTGATTTGCATAAGACGATGTCATCTAAATTCAACAAACTTTTACACCTAAGGATACCTTTGATGTTCATTCGTTAGGAGTACACGTATGCATCGTGCACATATGATTGATTGAGTTGATTTACCTATCGAATGTGTTCACACCCATTCATTCCATTTCCATGACTTGGTTGTTTGAGTCTAAATCCATGGTGTGATTTTTGTTTCATATCTGTTCATTTTGGTATCTTATTTTTGTATGAAAAATTTGAAAAAATCAAAAATAGTTTGTGTATTTTTTTTGTATACCGTGACACCCCGATTTTGCTTGTTTGATTCATTCTTCTTATTTGTCTATTTGGGGACATCATAAAAAGGGGGAGAAAGAATTATCTTATTCTGGGGGAGTTTGAATTTTGGGGGAGTTTTTGAGATTTGTCTTATGCTTATCATATATTGGTATCTATGTTTATCTCATTTCAAACTCGATACGTCACTTTGGCATTTTGCTTTGTCTCATGTGTGTAGGTACTACATTGATGATCTCTGAATTGCACACCCTGATGAGAAAAGATTTGAGATTCCTGAAGATTTGTAGAACAAACGATGAAGACTATTCATTTGTACCTTTTCCAGTTTTGGGTTCATGGGAGGGTAGATTTGTATAGGCAATTTCATATTTGATAATTCGGATTTTTTATGTATGTACCGGCATAGACATAGGGGGAGATTTGTAAGGACATTTTTCTCATGTCCAACATGTTACATTTATGTATGTCGTACGCAGCTACATTTGGCACGTCACCTCACGATCTCACATGACGGCCTCTATCCGAATTCCGGGAATCAAGCATTCAACATCTCCATTAATGTGTCCCACATCTGCCTCAATGACTTCACGTTCCAAGATTTTAGGGACTTAATGCAAGTGGTACGCAAGGGAAGTCAAAACAGTGAAAAAAGGCACGATAGGAAAGTTCAAGGGCATTTTCGTAATTTCACATCCATAGTTCGGAGGTCTGGTCAACTGGAAAGTTGAAGAGCTCGCCGCAACGAAGATACTGGAAGAAACGGCACCTCAATCCGAGCTACGATGAAGAAGTTATGACCTTTTGAAGTTGGAGAAAATTCCTTGAAGAATGTTGTTTTTTAACCCCATACCAGAATGGTACAACCAAACCGGTTCGGTGTACCCCAGATGGGGTTCGGTGTACCTGTACGCTGATAAGATTTTTAGAGTTTTAAAAAAGCGGAACTCTTCATGTTTTTTCCTCAATTGCTCGTCTTTATTTTACCATGCATGGCTTGAATGATTTATCTTGGTTAGATGCATGTGTAGGGGCTGTTTTAATAGACTCTAATTAAATAAGTGTGCCATCTTATTAATTTGCGAATCGAATCGATATCACACGACGTTTTCAAAAGGATTATAGGATCTAAATTGATCACATAATCTAGATAAAAAATAAGATTATGAGAATGTATTTTAATTAATTTGTTAATATATATATATATATATATAAATATATATATACAAAGTTGTCATCACAGCACAACGTCGATATTTGTCGCACCCATACGATGACACATGTACACTTCACGAATGTGTTAGCCATTTATTAATTTCGTATTATCTAAATTAATGTAGACACATACATTTGATCAATGTATGCATTTATTTGGTTCATGTATTAAGAGATTCACGTATAGATGTCTAAACGGGTTATGTTCAAACCATCATTTCAATCTTTTCTGGTATATATATAACCATTTCACTCTCTACTTTTATTTATTTGATGTTTTGAATTTAACATCATATGAAAAATATAAATATGAATTTACCTGTGACACAAATGGGGGGTTATGAGGAAGATAATATCACTTTATCCGGTGTGTACGAGAGGAAATAACTTAGGTTGTTTAAGGAACAATTGGGGCTTTTCCAAGACATGTTCAAGGTTAACAAGAGTTTCACTACGGGCAGTGGCATTTTTTCTATATATAAATATCACCTTAAGTAAGGGTGTTCGTGAAGTTGGGGTTGTGTGTATGTTGATGCTGATACTTTTTTTTTCATGCAAATGCAAAAGATTGGTTTGGCCAAACAACTGAATTTCAAGCCTAGGCAGATAGAAGTATGATTTCAAAATCAGAGACGTAAGTGATATTTTCTTTTATTGTTTCAAGGCTATGATTTGTATATCAAAAAAATAATCTAATATACACACTATTAAGAACGAGTAATGGATTGTATCAGGTTGTGTCATTTTTTTTATTGACATTATGTTATCAATTTAACAGTCTTAAGATGACTTCACCTAATTATATAAGGAATATAATGAAAAATAAAAAATTATTCAAATATAAATTTTTGTAGGTAAACTTTCGATTTTATGTTTGCTTCATGCATTAGTAGTGCACTATACTTACACTTACAATTTTTCAGGTATGAATACTAATATGTTGTGCTTATTAGGTTTGTTAAAGTATGTTTTGTATAAATTTATAACGTGACATATATTGTATAAAATGTTTAATATTACCTATTAAGATTTCGTAATTTATTCGACAAGTACATCATGAATGTTTTAGGGTTATTTTGCATGAACTTTTAAATATAACAGCCTATTTCGTAACAATTTTTATATATTGGCTTAATATTATTTTTCATTTACTTAAAATAATATTAAGATATTCAAGCACATTATCCACCATCAAAATGTCGTTTTACTATGTTAAATATATTTTCAACATGCCTTAACTATATTCTGTTTTACAATACAAGTCTTTAAAAAGTAACCTTTTACGGTCATGCAGCGCGTAGCGTGCAAGCTAATGAAACATAAGGCTTATAAAAGCATGAATGTAATTAGGAAAATGTTGTTGGTCAAGACTCTCTTCATTCCCTTCGTCATTAATGAAACTCATAGGATTTTCATGACGAAGTATGGCCAAAATTCAGTTAGGCCGCATTTATTTGTCAAGAAAAGTGAAGAATAATAATTTTTTTCTATTTTTTTTGCATTTGATTAGTAGGAAAGTTGTGAAACAGTGATACTCAAATTCTCAATTTTTTTTTCCATAAAACACATCTTACTAAAGACCTACAAGGAAACTTGGTATATCATCATCATCATCATCATCATCATCATCATCATTATTATTATTATTATTATTATTATTATTATTATTATTATTATTATTATTATTATTATTATTATTATTATTATTATTATTATTATTATTATTATTATTATTATTATTATTATTATTATTATTATTAGTACTACTACTACTACTATTGCTAAAGCATAACTATTCATAATAATAAGCCATTTATTAATATTTTTACGAATTAAATTTTAAAGGTTTTTATTTCATATTTAGTAATGTTTGAGTTAAATGGATGCTTATTAGATAAATCATATTTGTTAGTAATTGAAAAATAAAATATATTGTACTTTTTTATTTTAAAATTATAATTATATGTGTGTGTGTATATGTGTATAATTTTTTATGTATAATTTGTTGTAAACGGTTTGTATTTTAAAATAACAATTGAGAGGTGGGAGATGGTATCTGATATTAGTGTTGTTTTTTAAATGCTAGTGGATCATTAAGGGGAAAGTGGAGCATGGGTTCTTTGAAAAAAGATTTAAATTTACTCCATAATTTGAGTATGCTGTCTCCTAACTTCCTTTAAAATAACTAATTTTTGGTAGTAGCAAGAGAAAGAGATATAAATGAAAATTTTCAGTATACATTTCATTAGAAAATTTTTATACAACTCTGTCTCAAAATTCCTTTAATATCCACAAAATATTTTTGACCAAAAAATATTTCTCCTTCCAATTGTAACATTATGATATAACACAATTAATTCCGAATGGGCGTTAATATATCATATAACTATAGTGCATAGTTATATGAGACATATGTGATTTTAGGCTAGTTTTATCCTGGGAACGGCGTGACTATACACTAACTACACAAAGAGGGTAGAGTCGTGAAACGTCTTAAAGAGAGCGACCTAGTCCGCGACTCAAGCCAAGAATCGTCTACGACAGATTTTACAAACAAATGAGGTAATATTGTTTATTTTTATTATACAATACATATTTGGACTTCAAAGCATGTGATTCATATTTGCAATATTCGTATAAGGTAACAACTTATTTTGAGTAGTAGACTAAAATAAAATATGATTTTGATTTTTTAAATTTGTGACACCCCGCCTAATAAAATACCGGGGGATCAATCCTATACCGGATTAAAACAGGAATCTCATATGGTTCATTCTTAGCATCACTGTCGAAAACCAATTTAATTACTGATAACTTATTAGGTTGGCGTCAAAATTTTATTTAACTAATCTTTTTAACCAAACCAACCATAAGAAAAACAATCACAACAGTATATATACACAAAACTGAAATAAAAAAAGGTAACCGAACTCTCGGTACAACATAATACAATCAAATTGAATGTCACAAACTAAAACGCGATAAAAGAATAAATGAATACAATTGGGCTATCAACCCGAGTGTTTCTACAGTACCTCCTATCTAGATCACAAGGATAGAGGCGTAAAAAATAATCCTGCATACATCCATAGCTGTTGCAGCAACATCTGACTTGAAAGAATCATCATCCAGGCGTCCCTATGTCTGGACACCTGAAATATATACATATATAGTAAGAGAGGGAAAATAGAGAAGTGGGTCAGAGCTCGAGTTTTGAAAATATTTAGCAAGTGCTTCAAATGTTATATTTTTAAAATATGAAATATCTCATATTTAAATTGGTATCGCATTCCCATGAGATACACCTCGCCCCTCCTCTAATAGTGCACACCTATCATATACATATTAAACAAACCTAGTTAAGCTACCCTTCCTAACTAATATCATTCACCCATCCTCTGAATTCACATAATTATCACTTACCCGACGTGATATAATATAAGTTATGTTGTAAGCTATCACCTAAGCTTTAGTTGGTATAATCATCAATGTGATATATATATATATATATATATATATATATATATATATATACCATTTTCACTTTAATATATAAAATCCCGTATATATAATTCTCACTTAATATACGATTCACATTTGTATTAATCTGGATATAAATCTCCCAGAAGAGGAATAAAATCTTATTCATTTTACGCTTTACACAAGTCTAAGTTATATGATTTCTCATCTTCATATACAAGCAATGTACTATACGTAACAAGTATATTTATACCTATATCACAATAATAAGTATAATAACCATCCCACCGAGCTATAACTCGATGATGCAATCTCAGAGTGCTATCATCATCTGGGTGTACACACTTAACCCAGGTACCAAATCTGAATCACTCAAGATCATAGTAAAATTAAAACTAAACGGTGGAGGCGGTCATATTCCCTCCTAAAAGTTGACTCATCATCGCACCCATATGCGGGACGATATGACCTGGGAACTATACTCTCCCTGCTCCTCAAGCCAGGGAATTCTCACACATCGCCCAACCTCCCTGGATAGCATTATATATATATATATACACACACACACACACATGAACATATCATTCACATATCGATATATTTATAACCAAACCATATATATACTGTAATACACCCGTATATATAATATATATCATTTCTCAATATACTCTGGCTATAATTGCCAAACTCCCATAGCGATAGCCAAAATCCCGAATGTTCCCATTCGTAATAGTATATAAGTATTCACACACTTAAAATACTAAACTTATAAGTATTCTCTCACTTAAGATGTAACTCACACCTTAATCACTTTTAAGGATTTTATATAAACCAAAATATACCGATTCGTAATAATTAAATAAGTATACACGCAACTTATTTTACTCACATAGGTATCGCATCACCTATAATAATAGTCGTCAATAGACGCACCAGATAGTGACTAAATCCTTTCTAGCCCATATCCTAAATTCCATCCTACTCACATCCTAGGATTCACTCAAATGTAATCGGCCCATATTTATTCTCTAAGCATAAATATATATACACATCTACCGAAGACTTCTCACGAATGTTACTCATCCTAAACATTCACTAAGTCCATAACCCGAATTGTACACTCAACTAATCCAAGGTTCTCTCTTCCAACCCGAGGTTTACTCACCCTCAATTCCATTATCTAGGATTCCTGATATCACATCTATAATCCCCTACAATAATCTCCAATTTATGATTTAACTCCCCCTGCACTTAAGGAAGAAAATTCTCAATTCCTGATGATGCGAGTCGATTCGCCCCAACTGCGAATCGATTCGATTTAAATTCGAATCGGTTCGGACAGGATCAGTACTCAGGTCTTCAAGGTGTGAATCGATTGGCTCCAAATGCGAATCGATTTGACCTGAGACAGTCCTACAGATCTCCTTATGCGAATCGATTCGCCCCGTTCGGAGCTCACTGTTTGGGCGATTTCATCTTCTCTAAAAATCCCAAATCTCATCCCAACATCCATTTTTGTGGTTTATAATCCTAACCAACAACACTATAATCATCCTAACACTGATTTATAGCTAACACATCAATTAATTTATAGGATAGAACAATTTCTCTTGAATTTAAACCCTAAAGCCAATTAAACTCTCTTTTATCATTTTATCCCATTACTACCCATATATACACACCATCAACATGGGTTTAAGACTAGAAGTCATTAAGAGTTAACAATACATCAATTTGTTAACTCAAAATCAATTTTCCTAAATTTAGTTTTAGGGTTTCAACCTAAAAATTCTATAGTTTACCAACTATAATATGAGATACACACACTCAATTAAATAAAGCAAGTAAACACGTACCTCGTGGATAAAATTCAATGACCTCGAGTCGAATCCCGCGGAGTTTGACCCAGAATCCCCTTTTCTCTCTTCTTTTCCTTCTTCCTTTCTTCTCTTCTTCTTTCTCTCTTTATTTCTTTCTCTTTCTCTCTCTCGTGCCTTTATAAGAGAGAAATAAGGGCTTGCCCCTTATAAAACCAAAAAATGGCTCGTTTACTCAATTGTGAGTCTTTACTAGCCCAAAAGCCCCTGGAACCAAAACACTATCCCCAGGTACTCTATTCTGACCATCTCGGCCATTCTGAAACCAACCGTGCACTCGAGATCTCCATCTGAGTCACTTAACTAAAATTTACTAATCGGACCCAATACTTCTCAACACGTATTTTTTTCAACGTGAAATAATTCCCGTCGCTTTACCCATCTGCGACATGATATAAAAATATTCCGACTCATTTACTTAGTCCTAAAAGTAAATGTAACACACATCGATAAACATCTAACACTCATAACTCCAAAATTACTATTCACAGTAATTTCTCTAATTATCAAATTACACCCACTTATGTAATTTCAATATCCATAAAAGTATGGAGTATTACAAAATTCTCCATAAAACTCTCTGGCACTTTTTTTTAATAAGAATATCTAAATCGTTCCAACAATTTTATGACGTTTTATATCTACCATTGAGACCGAAAAAAATCTTATGGGCTTATATGATGCCAAAAATGAAGAAAAAAAAAGGCAACAAATTTATTGCCTCTAGAAATTATAGTTTTGAAATTATGCCTATAAAAATTACAGTTTAGCCCCTAGACTTCCTAAATATTATATTTTGATAAGTAAGAAACAAATTTTCGCATTTTAGTCAATCCGGAAGCGATCAATAATTTTGTGAAAAATTAGAATTTGAACAATAATGAAAACCCTTCATGAAAAACTCTTAAATAGGTCAATTTTATTTTTTTAGTCATGAATGTGAAATGTTATTTCACATAAGATTTTACTATTGGAAATGAAATTATCCTCCTTTTAGATAATTCACTTAGACCTACTTGTGGTTAGGAAATCAAATGAAAATTTAATACATAAAAACATATGAAAATTTATTATATGGAATCAAATTAAAATTTGATATTCCAAAATAACTGAAAAATTGTCATACGAAATCAAATTAAAATTTGTTATTTGGAATCATATGAAAATTTGATATTTGATAGACAAATGAAAGTTTATTATATGGAAACAAATGAAAATTTGTTATATGGAATCAAATTAATATTTGATATTTGAAAACAAATTAAAATTTGTTATAAGGAATCAAATGAAAATTTGATACTTGAAATCCAAGGATAAATAATAAACATTTGCACTATGTGTTATGCTTACTATAAAATAAAATTGTTTAAATATTTTTGAAAGTGTTTACTTGAAAAGTGTAGTTGGTAGTTTTCAACCACACTAAAGTGATCGATGATGGAAAGAAAAAGTTTGAAATTTTTGTTATGAATTTTGTTGGAGTATTATTTCAGTTTTTTGATGATATATATACTGAAGTTTTGTGAATTTCGGCGTGCATATAATATGATGGAATTATGAATATTGGGCTTTGAAATTTCTAAAAATGAGTTGTATATAATTTACTATGATTTTAATCCGATGGACTGTGCTGAAATGTTCTGGCAGCTTGTAGTAAAACGAGTTTATCTGGACTTATATTCAATATTTTTTAGTGATTCTAATTTCTTATAAAACTAGACTCGTAAGAATGAATTCTGTAAATTTTCATATATTTTCCATAAGCGGTTTGGTCGTCATGAAATTTCAAACTTGACATTTTTCCTTTTCAAAAATATTTTGGACAACAACATTTTCTTAGGAAAATGTACCATGTAGTATTTCCAATAATTTTAAAATATTTTTAAGCCTTTATAAATTTCTTATTAAAGGACTTATGAACTACTTAGAAATTTGGACTCAAATTTATGGAAAATGTTTTTTTTAATTGTATAAGGACTTATGCAACATCTCAGTTTGTAAGCGCGACCTCTATAATTTTATTTGAATAGTTCTTCATATTATTTTCTTAGTAAGAGTTAAAAAAGGTAAATAATAAAATTGTATTATATTATATTGAAATCAATTGGCGTGCTTCATACCGGTGTAGAAATAATTTCGCTAGGTAAAATTATTTGGATCGTATGTTATGTTTTGGATAAAGTTTATAACTCTAAGACAAATATTTTACCATATGTATTTGCGTATGAAATCAAATATGTCACGCTTTTAATAGGTTGTTTGATCTATGTATGGGCCTACAGAGGTCTAATATTACGAGTAAAGATCTCATACATTGGACTTTATATCGAGTAAATAGAATTCATATGTTGAAATGATAATAATTGGAGAAATTTATCATAATTGAACTTGGAGTAAATACAATCTTTACTTTGGTAAATATATTCTAATTGAATGATTTGGAATAGAAGTTTAAACTCTAATACGAAATATTATCTTATACATTGTGAAAAATAATATATGAACAATCGCGTGTTTCATTTCTTTAAGAAATTATTATTAGAATGAATGAACGTATATTATTTTATTCGGCTATACCTAAAAGCATTAAGCATGTATTTATTTAAGAAATACAATTAATTCTTATTTAATACTGAAACTCTATGAGTTTAGATTCCATTTTATGAATTGAAGATATAGTGGGGGCACAGTATATGTAGATTTTCAATGTTACACCTAAAGAATAGTGGGGGTTGTTGGTTGTTGAAATTGGTCTGATAATTAGGATGAGTTTTAGCTTAGTCACACCAATTATTATCAACCACAAATAAAATAAGAAAGATATTGGCTAAAAGAGATGAGCGATAGAGAAAGAGACAAAGGATTTTTACGTGATTCAACCCAGTAAGGTGCCTACATCCACATGTACAATGTGGTATTAGGGTTTTAGTACAAGCCTCTCAGAAACTCTCTAGGGTTTAGGATAAACTATTTTAAGCTATCTTTAGCTAAGAGAGGTAATGAATTATTTATAGTAGTAGGAAGATGAAGAGGTGGAATACCTCTATACATTAGGTATTTACACCTTTACATTAGATTAACAACTGTGTATTTGCCCACGTGCATGTGCATGTTGATTGTTGAGATCCTCACATGTGTTTTTTCACATTATTGACTGTTTATAATCTTAAGGGTGGTAAAGAAGTGTGCCTATTAGGGGGTTAATTAAGCCGATCGCTTTTACTTGTTGTCTTGGGCCTATTGAGTATGATGACATGTGTCATCTTGTTATTGGTCCATGTGGCCATTTTATTTTCAGTCACAATAAAATATCCCAATGCTTAATTCTTAATTGAAGTGATTTAGTGATTAAAATGATGAAGTATTATATATTAAGATTTGCTCGGCTATCTGGAAGCATCTGGATGACTTTCGATTTTTGGGGGTTGTAAATTTTTTAACGTCATCTCTTGTCCTGTGGCAATTTTATAAATGGTAGCAAAATCAGCGAACCGCTTGGGGAAACACTGGTCATTTGGATTCCTGGGGAATTGAGACGCTATTAAAGGAGAAGCGATGGTACACTTAATCATCTCATTTTGGGTATCTCAGGGGATGTCACAGATTCCTATAAAACATTCCCCTTGTTATTCTCACCTTTAATTTCAAACTCTTCTCCTCCTTCTCAAGTTTTCATTTCGCCATTTGTGAAAGTTGTTGTTGTTTTTGTTTCATTATAAGAACCCTTCTCTTTTGGGTTTTCTTTCCTCTTTGTGGAAAAATGGTGTATGTTATGGATGAGGGTTCTTTGGAGGTTTTTAAGGTAGACCATAGGATTCATAAGTGGGTAAAAACTGAGTTAGTAATAGGTCCTTATAACCTTTGTGCACTAGAGGAGGGTCACTGGATCCCCACCATAATTATTATTGATTATGGGATGAGATTCCCTCTAAATCGTCTGTTTTTAGAGTTTTGTCAGTATTTTGATATCGGCCTAGCCCAGCTGGCTCCTAATACTTGGAGAGTAGTTAATGGTGTGAAGCGTATTAATGAACAATCTGGGACCAATATAGGAATAATGGAATTAATGTACTATTATAGTTGGGGGACCACCAATGACAACATTTATTATTTGAAGACAATAATCTCCAGTCGAGCTCTAGTAGTAATTTTTCTTTATTCCAATAATGATTATTGGGATGATGGATTGATTATGAAAGATTGGCAGTTTGCCCCTCCTCCTGAGGGTGGGGAATAGAATGGGCCCTGTTGCCCTCAGGAGGGTCAGGGCATAGGTTGGAATTTACTTATTCTTGTGAAATATTCTTTTTTGGGTCTTTCCACTAATATAGATATTAAATGTATTTTTTGTCTTTCTATTTGCAGAGAAGAAGAAAGATATTCCTCGTGCATCAGAGGTCAATATTGTCGACCTAAAAGTTATTTGGTCTATTCAATAGAGGATGGGATAAGCTCATCCTCATTCATCATCTATTCTTCTTGGTTACCAGAGTTCAATAACCTTATTTATTACTCACCCCACTGAAGACATTCCATATTCCCCCATTAATTTAAAAGACCCAACATCTTCCTCCTCGGCCGTTGAATTTGAATCCACACTTCAATCATAAGGGAATTTCTCTAATGGGGGTACATCTTCATCTTTTGAATGTTTAGATCTCCCTCTTGTGCCAACCAACGTTGTTTTATCCAAAATGGTTAAAAGAAATATTCCCAACGTCCTTATTGGTTCAAACTCACCACTTTCTATCAAGAATAAGAAGTTTGATGTTTGAGGCTCCAAACACTCCGTAGTGATTGATCCTTTTTTGATGAAGAACTAAGAGCCCCAATTTAAATGGCTAAAGACCACTATTTTAGAGTTATATGGGAAAAACTAAGTTGACGAGGGCCAGGGCAGTGCCCAATCATTGGCTATCAATCCAGGCCTTGCTTACAAGTTAATTGGAATGGGAGTCCTTCTAGTCGATGAGGCTGCTGCTGCTACTCTTTCTCGAGCCAGTTTGATCGAGCGTGCCAACCCCAAATTTGCTCTGGTAAGTGTCATCTAAAGTTTCCCTATTGCAATATGTTATTGTTGTTCCTTTACTGATGTGTATGAATGGCATTTTTTTTGAATTTCTTGGTTGATTATGACCAATTATAGAGGAAGGACGACCAACTGAGGGGGCCCTCTACGGATGTGGAGGCAACTATTTAATGTATGTGCGAGTCCTTGGAGATTATAAAAAGATCCCATGAGGATGACAAGAAATGTTTGATGATACCATCAAAGAGCTGGAGGATGGGAACATAAATATCGAGAAGGCTATAGTAGATGATGAGGAGAAGACTGAGTAGGTTATAAAGGCTGCTTAGGAGGCTAATAAGGTAGCAGAGGATGCCAAGGGCCAGATTTCTGAGTCGAAGATCGAGGTTAAGAAAGATAAGGAGGATTCCTACACCCATGGGAGAGATAAGTCATTCTCCACTGCTATTGTTCAAGTGGGGTACTTGAAGAAATCATCCTTTAAGGATGTCTAGGATGCTTCCCTTACTCAATTCTACACTGTTATGGGCTCTGACTTCTTTCTCCAACACCATCCAGGCACTCCTTCATAAATTGAGGGGGAGGTTGACGATGAAGAGAGAATGGTTGACTCCTTTGTGCCTCAAGAGCAGATGGTGGTGGTGGCATGACCAGTGGAAGAGGTAAATCGAGACAAGGAGAAGATGTAATGAATAGGGTCCTTATATTTTTTTTTATGATTTTATTCATGTAGTTTATTAATTTCCCTTCTTTTAATACCCTCATAGTTTTAATAAAATTCATCCTTTTCCAATCACGCGATTGTTTAGTTTTGAGCACCTTTTTTTCTTTTCTTACTTATGAAATATCATATTCATTTCAGTTTAACTCCAGGAAGGCTAAATTGGTTGATGTTGTGCAATACCCCATAATTCTCTGTACTTGGAATTTAATCAATTCAGTAATTTATTCAATTCATTTTAAATTACATGAGTGACGTAATTTAATTTAATAAAATAATAATATGGTTATTAAATATTAATCAAGAGAGAGAGAAATAATGAATAATATTATGTGTTAATTTTACTAAGTGGATAGTAAATAATTTGTGGAAGTCATTATGCACCATAGCGAGTGAGATTTGATAATATTGGACTTATCTCAACTGGGAATCACGTGTAGACTAAATGGAGGTCGAGATGGAATATTTGTTTAGAGTGACTTGAATGATGATTTCGAGGTCACTGATGAATCCGAAAGGGTCAAAATAGTCAAAATAGTATACCCGGGGGTGTGGATCGGGCCCCGAGGCAATTTTAGACTAGATCGGTACCGTAAGAGGCCATTTTAGTCATTTGGTAACCAAGGGTTAAGAGACCTACGGAATTCCAAAGCCTTTATCAGCATATATATATGGGAGAGACTAGGGTTTAGAGGTTATAAAATCAAGAGAAGACATTAGAGAAGAAGGAGAAGCCATTTGTGAAGCCTAAGAGAGAGTTCTTGAGAAATTAGGGTGTGTTCTTGCACCATAATCAATCTTGGAGTGAGGATTGGAAGAGAATGCACATAATCCATCATCTAAACTTTGAAATCTGATCATCTAACATAAGGCACGTGTTTATTTACTATTTCTTTTGAAGTTATAATGTCCATGTGCTTAGGGTTTTGAAATATATTGAATAAATTGATGTTCTTAGAAGAAAAGAATGATAAGAACTTCTGTTTTGGGTAGGAATTGCTTATAGTATGATTTAGCATATATAGAGTGTAAGAAATTAGAGAGTATGGGATAATCACCATGAATTAAATATGGGTTTTATGTTAAATATGAATGAAGAACTTAGAAATATAGGGTTTTTGATGAATAGGTGATTTGATCCATTCTTGAATAGAAATAAAAAAAAAATTATGACAAAATTTCATTAGAAACCATCCTATTGTATGTATATAATGTTTGGGATAATTGGTTTTGAGTTTGGTGGAGAAGCATGCGAGTTATGATAATTAAAATGGTGAAAAACGCACTTGCGTAGAGGAAGAAGATGACTTGCTGAAAAATGAATCCATTGGGCCCAAAGGCGAATCGATTTGATAAAGAGAATCGATTAGGCCCTAGGGCGAATTATTCGGTTTGCTCAGATTTGTCTATTTTCCCTTTTTGGCCTAGAAAATCCTATTGTTTTGTCAGAAAAACTTTTGGGACTTTATTAAAACATAATGAAAGACTTAATATATTGTAGTAAGCCTATGATGAGATTTTGGCTTAGTCTAAATGAGAGGATTGGGGCGTAATTATTTCGAGAGAAGGAGATTGAGTTACGAGGACCAGTAGTATATGATGGAGCTAGCTACCGAAATTATTGAAGGGGTAACTAGGGTCCCTAAAGTAGAGAGCAATACTCGAATTAATACGATAGTGAGAATAATCATAATTTGATGGTACGGTAAGTACTCGAGAGATACATACCATGTACGAACTATGATAATTAGGTTGTGTGTATACCTACAGATTTAAAGTATGTATAAGTTGTGTGTGTTCCTGGTATATGATTGGTGTTAAATGTGAACATACCTATGTTGCCTGCTATCACGGAGGTTACTGCATAGTGGGAGATCCCACTTTGCCAATTTCAGGGAGGTCTCGATTTGTGCCCCAAGATATAGAACTTAGGGAGGCTCACTATGTGACGTGTATTAGTGAGACTAACAGGTCATTTGGGTACGTTAGGTATGTGCGTAGCCCAAAGGCTTAGAATTATGTTCGCCTCCATTGCTTGCTATTTGATTTTTTGGTTCGAGAAGACATGTCGAACTAATAGTCCTTATTTTAGTACGAGAGGTACATGGACTGATAGCAGAGTATGCCTATTTACACGGTGGTCCTTCTGAGAGACATCGTAATTATATATATATATATATATATTAGTGAGATAAATATATATACTAGTTTGGATAATTCTACTTACGTGTGACAGTAGACAGTTAGATAGTGTGTATCTAAATAATGAATTAAGTAGTAAAACTTAATTAAATTTTTAAAAGATAACATATGGAAAAATGTTACTTATGATATTAATAACATACGAGAGATGTTAATTAAGAGTGAAAACCGCCATGGCGATTGAAGATTCTAACCGAATAAATTCTTTCAGAGCTTAAAAATGTTAATTATTCGATTAGCCATTGCTATAGAGAATCAAATATGGTTGTTGACAGATTAGCTAATGTTGGAGTTAATTTAAAAGGGGTTAAATTCTGTGAGACTGTGAAGGATTTTCCTCAGATGGTCAAAGGAGCTTTCAAGCTTGACAAGATTAGTTTCTTTTATGTTAGATTAGTTAAACATTGAGGCTTTGTAATGGGGTTATTATAAAATCCCAAATTTTATTTTCTTCTAGCTTTGGGCATCATGCCCCTTTAATTTGTTTATGCTTGGAGATGCTTTTTCTCCTTTTTAATAATATGTGTGGGGGTACTGTACCTCTTCCATAAAAATAAAAAAATAAAAAAAATGATACTTATGTCTAATAAGCTTGGGTAGTATGGATAGGTGGGCTAAGTATAAAATGTTAGGCGTGCACATTAGATAAGAGGTGAGGGAACTCAAAAGAGTGTACGCAAACCTAACAAATGTATCTAATAACTATTTTTTAAATTGTGATAAATACTTGTTAAATGTTTTCAAAATATTTTGGGTTCTAACCCTTGCTATAAATATTTTCCAAAACCTTTTAGGTGTCCAGCCACAGGGTCGCCAGACTTGACGATCTATTCTAGGGACAATTAGCTGCAACACTGTGGAGGCTTACAGGATTTGATTAAACGCTTCCATTTTTCATTCCTAGTGTAGGATTTCATTTCAGTATCTCAGTTGGTCATGTTGGCCTACTTAGACTTTATTTATTCAGTTATTCAGTTCAGACTTATATTGAGATTTATTTACTATCTGTTGGACTTATTAATTGGATTTGGATTTTGTAGCCGATGGTTTATTCGACAAGACATCTATTCATTCCTTGCAATGGTTTAGACTATATTAATTGTGTGAATGTTTTAATTTAGTTTTTCGCATATTATTATAAATTGTTTCATGAAAGATAATTTTTTTTGGCATCGATTTAGTTAACTAATAGGTGGTTAATAATTAATAAGATTTTCGACAGTGATGCTGAGAATGAACCAAATGAGAAACCTCTTTTAATTTAATAAAGGACTGATCACTCGGTATTTAATTAGTTGGGGTGTCGCAGATAGTATCAGAGAATCAGGTTCTAGTGTCCATAGGATCTGTACGATTTACTACAATTTCATCGTATCGTTCTTTTGATATAGAGCCCTATTATTAGGACTGTTGCTTTTATCTTTATGTGTTTGAGATATCGTACTTTTGGTATTAAATTTTGTATAAATTGTGTACTTATATAATTAACCGTATTTTCAGATGCCACCATGGAGAGAGAGAGAGAGAAGCGAGAGCAGTGGCCGTAGATGAGGTTAGAGAGGCTCTGCAAGAGCAGGAGGTACCTTAGCCACAGTCACCACCGAGGTTAGTGATGACTGCACAGGTGGTCGAGATAGTGGCATTGGAAATAAATGAATCTATGATAGCCATGGCCGTTCATTTTCCATAAGCCCAACCACAGTCACCAGTGGCACCAGCGATTCAGGACCAATCGGGGCCGTTACCGTGGCAGAAATTTAGGGAGGTATTTTAGAAAAGGCCACCCACCATAGTGACTCGGATGTGATAGTAGCATGTGAGTGGAAAAATGACATTCGGCCCCACTTACATATGGTGGAGTGCAGCGATATTCATAAGTAGATGCTTGCCACGTTCAGACTTATGGGGGTCGCGTTACATTGGTGGGAGTCTGTTTCCACCTCAACGGAGAGAGACACGATGATGACTGTCGAGTTCTGGGTGCAGTTTGACAATAAGTACTTTTCACCGGCAGTGTTGATCAAAATGCAGAAGAAGTTTAGTGAGGGGACATAGGGTGACCGCTAAGTGACAGAATATGAAGAGGAGTTCACCCATTTGGATAATTTTGTGCCAGATGAGGTGAGCAATGAGGAACGGAGGAAAGTAAAGTTTATGGATGGATTAGCCTAGAGGATTAGGCAACACTTGATAGGCAACCCCGCATTGGTGACATACACAAATATCGTCAATGTCGTATTATTATGCTTCCAGGACCATCATTTCCACATGAAGGGAAGCAAGAGAGGAGGCGACCCTAGCCAGCCTGATAAGGTAAGTGGGGGTGGTACCAGCGGAGCACCGTAACAGTAGACGGGCAGAAAGCAAGGGTAAGATTACTGATAAGGGGATCATGCCAAGAGGTTCAGGTTAGGAGGGTACCGACCAGAGGGCCAGGGATACAGGCAGGGTTAGTAGGGCCCTAATTAGCAGCAGCAGACTCCTCAGGGTCGTCAGGGCCAAGGGAACATTGGAGGTGTCCAGCATGGGCTAGGGTTATTAGGGACAGCGCCAGGGCCAAAGGCAAAGACCATTTTCTGGGGCAGTGCTTTATATGTGGTCAGCAAGGTCATAAGATGAGAGATTGTCCATAACTGGGTATGGCACAACAACAGGGTGCCTAATAGGGGCAATAGGCTCCATTACTTCCAGCACTAGCACCCCTGCACCAATAGGGACATATGCACTACGGGCGTGTGTATAACGTCCGGGATATACCCATGCCGCCAGTACTTCAGGCGCCACCAGTAGTCGAGGGTATGTTTCCTATTTATGGGCATGAGGGTAGGATTCTTTTTATATGGGGGCATCAAATTCCTTTATTGCCACTAGATTTGCATGAGCAATCGGTCTTTTAGAGATAGTCGGTACTTGTCTTATGTGTGTAGAGTCATCGTTGGGTAGTGGGTCACTTATACACTTGGTATGTAGAGGTGTGGACATCATTATTGGGAGTCTTAGCTTAGCAGTGGACCTTCTTGTGTTAGATATGGATATACAATGTCATCCTAGATATAGATTAGTTGGCGGGCTACAGGGAGATGGTAGACTGTTATGAGAGGACCATAATGTTCTCCATTCTGGGTCAGGAGATGTTCTTAGTGGCAATGCCTCTTTCGAAGGGAGGGTCGCACTGTAACAGCCCGTATTTTTTAAGGTTCAAATAATTATGTGATTGATTATTATTGTGGGATTAATTGAATTAAAATGTGAGAATTAATTATTAATCCGGATTAAAATTGAATATTTACTAGCGTGATGAGAAGTTAGTAATTATTAATATTACTGTGAGAATAAGTAATATGGAAAACCTATTTTATATAACTTATCATGAGAGAGAAATAAGACAGTTTGGTATATTAAGTTGGGACACGCGTGTGAGTCGTGTCAGAACTAATTAAGTGGAATAAAAAGGTAAATTATTTTAAGTAACTCGTATGATCATTTCGAGTGCACCGTTGAGTCCGAAGGGGTCGAGATAGTCATAAAACTCTACCCGGGTATTCTATTTGGACTCCGGGATATTTTTAGGCCAAGTCGGCACCCGATAGGGGTAGTTTTGCAATTTGGATTTTTGGAGGAATTAAATGAACAAAAATTGGAGAAATATTATATAAGCTAATTGGGGACAATTAGGGTTAGGAAACACCAAAATCAAGAGAGAGCCGCAGTGGGGGAGGGAGAGCAAATTCCAAAGGAGGAGAGTCAATTTACACCACCTTGCACAACCACCACCATCATCGTGTAGATCAGAACGCGAGGTGCGTATCCATACCAACAACACCAACGGATCAGACCTTCGAAATCGAGGTAAGGGTTTATTACTTTCTTTATTTAGCGATAATTGTGTTCATGTTAGTCTAGGTTAATAAACCTTCGTTATGAAAGTTAATTTGGGTGAAATTGGAGAACTATATCATAAACTAGGGCTGATTTGATAAGAATTTGAATCCATAACTAGGGTTCTTGATAATAATTTGGGGATTTCGAATTATATGGATGATTGGTGATGATTTAATGATGTTATGTTATGGGAAATCACATATATATGTTAGAATAATGTTTGGTATTGATTGTTAGAAGTTTGGGCTTGATCTTTAAAGGTTTTAGGAGTAAAAATGGTGGGAAAATGCTGAATCTGGAGGTAGGGGACGAAACAGTCCAGGTCGCGCGATGTCGCGCGAAGTCGAGCGAAGTGGGCGTTGGAGCGAGATCAGTAAGTCGCGCAAAGTCGTTCAAGCTAGATGGAGTTATCGCACGAAGCTGGATCGAGTGACACGTGTATGCCCTTCGAGCGAGATCTTATTCTGGTTCGAGCGAGATTTTTAACTTTTGGAGAATTTTCTATTTTTCCCCTATTTGGTTAAATAGTCAATTTGAGTGAGGAAAACTAGTGTTCGATGAACCTAAAGTAGTGCAAAATTATTGGGAGTTATTTAGGTGGAATGATTCAAATATTTGGGACGGTGAGTTTACCTTGAAGATTTTGAGAGAGAGATAATCGAAATCGTAAATGCGTCGAGAGTATTACGCGATAAATACTTAGGATATTAGTTCTGAAGATATGGAACTTATAAGAATAAAAATTAGTGGTTACTTGTGGGACTTCTTATGATTAGGTATTAAGGATTTTCGGGTGACATATTATCCTTATATATTACGAGAGAGGGAATATCGTAATTTAAAAATATGTTGATAGTATTTAGTGATGAAAATACTACGTATGGAATATGACATTTGGTTGTGTGTATACCATTTGATTTGATAGGTTGTGTGTATACCTATATTTGATATTATGTGTATGACATACCTAGCTGCTTGCTATCGCCGGGGGTTGTGTAGAGACGGTCTTATCCTGGGTGACCTTCGGGGGGATATTTGACTTGTATATCAGAACATAGGACTATGAAGACTTATTTGTGAGTTGATAAGTCAGCTGACTATGGGAGCGTAGGTATGTGCGTGACCCATGGGTATGTGAACTATGTTCGCCGCCAATATGTGATTTATTTATATGGTTCGTGGGAGATTTTCGAACCGATAGTCCTTGTTTGAGTACGAGATGTACCGGGACATGATAACAGAGTATACAGTGCACTACTGGTGTATCCTTGGGGTGCTGTGTTAGTATATATATATATATAATAGTGGTGGATATATATGTATACTTGTGTTATACTTACAATGTGATATTTGTAGGCTATTAAGATTATGCTAATACATACATATATATATATATATAATAGTAAAGGATATATATGTATGCTTATGGTGTATCTACAATGAGATAATTGCAGACTATTAAGATAGTGAAATTTTCAATTACGTAAATAGTAAATACTTAACTTTAGTGTGATAACACTTATTTAAAATGATAAATGTTGAGACCAAATACGGAATACTACTACGAGGGGTAACTAGAAGGGTAAGCCTTTTTCCTAGTTAGGAGTGTGTCAGATGGCTAGGTTGGATTATATGTACGTTAGACGTGCACACTAGCCGAGAGGTGAGAATCTCATGTGAGAGTTCGAACTGACATGCATATAATACTTGCTTTAATGAAGTTTTAAATACTTACGAATAAATCTTTTTAAAACATCGGGCTCTGACCCGTCTCTTGCATTTATTCTCTCTTTTGCTATATATATATATATATATGTATTAGTACAGGTGCCCAGCCACAGGGACACCGGTTCTAGATACTTGGATGATTTGCCAAGCTGTAGCTGTTTCGAAAGTTGTGGTCATTGAGATTAGAAACTTCTCTCATTTCATTCAGTTCCTAGTTCAGATATATCAGTTCGGGCATATGTCGCCCATTCTCATTAGTTGGGTTGCACTCAGTTTCCTTTGTAGTACTTTTGAGTTGGATTGAGTATTTACTATGGTTTGGTTTGCGACTTTGAACTGGAAGGTTTTATCCAATCTTAATTATTCAGTATCTGATTCAGTCAGTATTCATTTCTTGTGTATGGTTTTTAATTAAATGTTCAGAAATTTATTGAATTAATTGGTTTCAAGTTAAATTGGGAAATGTTTTGACACTAGCTTAATTAAATGTTAGGTAATTAATTAGATTTAAGTTTTCGACACTGATGCTAAGAATGAACCAACCGAACATTCTGTTATAAATTTTATTAAGGACTGATCACCCGATATTTAATTGGGCGGGGTGTCACAGGTGGTATCAGAGCATCAGGTTCTAGAGTCTTTTAGGATCTGTACGACTTATTACGTTTCAGCTTTCACTGCGTATGCGATTCACTCTCTTCTGCGATTTAGTTTAGTGAATCCAATTCATATGTGAGAGTGATTGGACTTCGTACTCTGAACAATATGGGACGACCAGCAAAGGCCGTTAGCGGGATTACAGGAGGAGGAAAATAATTGAAAGTTGTGAAGCATTCGGGGAACGGTGATCATGATAGAAGTCATAAACAGTAATATCTAAGTGTGATGGGACAATGGAGGGATCTAATCTAAAGGCAATAATGTTAAGTAGAGTGTTGTGACACTAAAAATTTTGAATTCATAAGGAACTTTTTTCTAGCTCAGAGAAACAACAAAGAGTAGGAATAGTCAATCAAACCGAGATATTGGGTACGGTTGACCGTTTAAAATTTTCCATCCACTAGTCAGATAGAGATACGGAAGAGATGATGAACTTATCACCAGTAAGTCGGGTAGAGACCGAACGTAAATGATGAGTTAACTTGGTAAGCAAACTGCGTAACCAAAGTAGGATTCACGAAAGGTAAAAGGGTCCGTACGTTAAAAATGGACTCGTGGGTAGAATACCCTAGCGTGAATGGGAGGTGCGATTAAGGTGACTAATGCCAATGTCATCAAAGTATATGTTTACTAGAATATGTCAATGCCCCAGAAGAAAGGGGACCAGTCGAGTTGTGATACTTAGCCGAAGGGCAAGGTTGAATTCAATAGTGTTAGTAGAACATCACCAGAAGGTATACCTAGTGGGAGGGGGGGGGGGGGAACCTATTTAAATGATATGATTAAATCTTAACGTAATGGTGATGTATTCAGCCAAGACCAGCGGGTCGACCATGTGTTCCATATGCCCTGTAGAGCGCAAGGAACAACGAAAATAACAATTGGGAGTTAAGACTGCCAGGTCCGAGATAAAGACATCCCAACAAGGCCAGGAAGACCAGTGAAAGGGAAATTTCCCTGCATGTAGACATAAGGGTTACCAGTATTGAATGTGTTCACGTGAAAAGTGAAATTGATAGTATCGAGAATAATAAACCGTGCCTGTAAGACATACCAGTTGGAGAAGTAAAATATCCAGTGTAGGAATTGGGTTAAGAGAATTGGACCCAGGAACTAATAACCCGAGAGTAGTAGGTCTAGGAAGGACCAACGTAGTCCTCAATAACTGTAGCATACAGTATTTCGGGGTCGACGGGGCCCAGGAAATAAAGGAAAGGCCAGTAAGGCCATATTTGAGGCCTAAAAATATGGGGCCAATGTATCAATGTCGGGTGGGTAAGCCATAAAATAGAATAATGTACCCACAATAAGGAAAGGAAAAATAAATGAGTGGAATTCGAAAGATATAATAATTGTAGATAATTATGGGTCGCGAAAAGTGCGTGCGGGGACCCTACGATCAGGCTAGACTGATGAAGCCTTGTTTCATCCTTGTGAATAAATGATGAGTTCAAGTGACGTGGGTGTGTCACATCATATGTGAATAGTTAAAACTAAGGATTCGAGTATGCATGCGATTTAGTGGGTACGCTAACGATAGCAGCCTTATTATATAGGTGATTACCATTTGGGTAGCGAGACTTTTTGTACCATCTGTGGGGAGGAGCAAGTCTGGCCACTAAGAGAAATTTGTATATGGTATTATGTAACAATTCGTGCTCCTTTGAGCTTTATGATAGTAGAGAACATTATTATTATATTGTATGGTTACTGGTTACCGAGGGTTTGAATGGTAGTAAATTGTGTGATAAGACTATCATACTAAAAATTTCAAATTTTAAAAATATGGTTTTAACGAGGCATCACCTGAAAGACGGTTGAGCCTGCATATGTGTTGTATTGTATTGTAGACTTCGGTGAGTATGTTGTCTTACTATGTTGATCCCGGTGAGCAGGGATGTTTTACTGATGTGATTCAGGGTATATTGACTTATTATAGAGAGGATAGGTATAACTCCTTAATCATAGCTCTAATAACTTGTGATAGTGAGAGCGCTGCATTGTATGCCGTCTTTAGTGACATGAGAGTGGATGAGTAGACTTTTTATGTTCGTAGATGGGAATTCAGGGATATATGTTATGGATTAAGGACTTAACAGATCCCGACGACCAGCAATGTTAGGTAGTAGTGTATCGGGGGGTTCCTTATTTGGATTTCGCTTTCCGAGACATCCCACGCATGAAACTTAGCGAACGTTGGAAGTTGGGAGAAGTTTTCATTTAGTACATGGATTTAGTGTCGTAATGATTATCCGTATACGTAGTTATAACTGTGAGATAATGGTTATATTACAGACTAAGGCCGATAAATCCGTATAAGATTAATATGTGATAGTGTCACCAATCGTTGACACCACGAGCAGATCGGTGGGACAAACTAAGATATTATTAGGTGGAAAAGATAGGGTGGCTGAGTAGGACCGTACCATTTAGTCATGCAAGTATGTGGGGCATAATTTGATATTTATATAACACATCCAGTACGATGGTGGTGCAATGCACAAATCATAGGGTGTATAGGCGCCCTAGATATTTGGGTAATAAATTTTTCTTCCTTAAGTGAAAGATTTTGACACAATGTGTATTTTGGGAAGTAACGAAATGTAGACATTTTGACTTCAGGACTTAGCTGTTTGATGGTTTAGGTCAGTTAGGATCGTTAATTCCCAAATTTTCCACGAGGATGGTATAGGAAGAATTCGATAAAGTTTAACTTGGGAAAGGTTGAGACTTACTTGATAGGACATGGAGAGAACATGTTTCACGACAATCTGAAGCTTAAAGAGAGGGGGAAGGACTTGCGACATGCAGTGATGACACTTTCGCCTGAGCCATAAATGTGGATGTGGTTGTAAGATAGGTAAAATGCGTAATGATATAAAGTCGTAGTAGTGATGGCATAAGCAAAACAAGACATTGCTGAGCTCTAATTGGAAGTGGACCATCAGGAAATAATAGAGTTCCTTCAGCATTAGGATTCCTTGGTAGTAATGGAAGAGTGAATCCCTGGACTATTATAGAGTTAATGGCATCGCAATGGGATCACGAACATACGTGGGTAAAAGTGGGTCATATAATTAAAATAGCTCACGTTATGCCAAGTTAGGACAAATCATAACGTGTAACAGTAAACCCCAACCATTATTCCTGGGATAGTAAGGTTATATGGGGTACAAATAAAGTTTTTATCCGAAAGAGTCAAGAGAGAGTTATGACTCGATTATTGGGAAGAGTTTTTGGGAGTCCATGAATATCGACATGCGAATGTATCCGGCCTAACGCACTCGCAGGCGGATGGGAAGACTGAGAGTCTTAGTTGCACATTACGAGGTATGTTGTATTTCCAATTATGGGAAGGTTTAGTGTAATATCATCCACTGGTGGAGTTAGTGTAAGATGACTCCCCTCATCTCTTTATCGATAGGATTCCATTCGAGGCGTTATATATATTAATACTTGTCACCCTTGTGCTTATTGGATAGAGGGGAGGACAATAATATAATAGGTCCAGAGGAATTTTAGGGCCCGTTAACCAGGATAGAAATGATTGGGAGTTGCATTATTACATGTTGGAATGAGGAAATTAGTACCGAGTGATGTGGGATCTTTTCCTATCATTGTTAAGTTTGAGCCGATAGCGTACGGGTTTGGGTTCTATAGTCCCTTGCGGAGGCAGTATGGCGAAAATGTGTTAACATTTATAGTATATATTGTGTGTAAAGTATATACCGTACAAGCAAGAATAAACTACTCATGAAACATAGCAGTAAGACAAATTCGTATTATTTAAATATCAATTAATCTACTAGTGCGAGTAGTAGGAGACTAGATAGTAACTATCTAAAATTTAAGTGGTGAAACTTAAATGGTAAGGCTTGGAGAGTAAATTATAACATCAGTGAGGTGTTCATTATTAAGGGTAGTTGGCGATGTACTGTACGGGCGGTACTGCGTAGATTACATGAGATGTGAGATAAATACCCGGAGTTGTCCTTACCAGAAATGCCTTATTTTCTGAATTTCGGGACGAAATTCCGTTATTGGGGGGAAGTATGTAACACCCCGTATTTTTTAAGGTTTAAATAATTATGTGATTGATTATTATTGTGGGATTAATTAAATTAAAATGTGAGAATTAATTATTAATCCGGATTAAAATTTAATATTTACTAGCGTGACGAGAAGTTAGTAATTATTAATATTACTGTGAGAATAAGTAATATGGAATGACGATTTTATATAACTTGCCGTGAGAGAGAAATACGACAGTTTGGTATATTAAGTCGGGACACGCGTGTGAGTCGTGTCAGGACTAATTAAGTGGAATAAAAAGGTAAATTATTTTAAGTAACTCGTATGATCATTTTGAGTGCACCGTTGAGTTCGGAGGGATCGAGATAGTCATAGAACTCTACCCGGGTATTTAATTTGGACTCTGGGATATTTTTAAGCCAAGCCGGCACCTGGTAGGGGTAGTTGTATAATTTGAATTTTTGGAGGAATTAAATGGACGAAAATTGGAGAAATATTATATCAGCTAATTGGGTACAATTAGGGTTAGGATACACCAAAATCAAGAGAGAGCCACAATGGGTGAGGGAGAGCAAATTCCAAAGGAGGAGACTCAATTTACACCACCTTGCACAACCACCACCACTATCGTGTCAATCGAAACGTGAGGAGAGCAGCCATACCAACAACACCAATGGATCAGACCTTCGAAATCAGGGCAAGTGTTTATTGCTTTCTTTCTTTAGCGATAATTGTGTTCATGTTAGTCTAGGTTAATAAACCTTAGTTATGAAAGTTAATTTGGGTGAAATTGGAGAACTATATCATAAACTAGGGCTGATTTGATAAGAATTTGAATCCCATATGCAGATAAGATGATGCCTACGAAATTATGATGATTTCTATGAACAAATCTGGGTTTAATTTAGAAGTTATGCATATCAATTTAAGAACTAGGGTTCTTGATAATAAATTGGGGATTTCGAATTATATGGATGATTGGTGATGATTTAATGATGTTAGGTTATGGGAAATCACATATATATGTTAGAATAATGTTTGGTATTGATTGTTGGAAGTTTGGGCTTGATCTTTAGAGGTTTTAGGAGTAAAAATGGTGGGAAAATGCTGAATCTGGAGGTAGGGGACGAAACAGCCCAGGTCACGTGATGTCGCGCGAAGTGGGTCGTTCGAGCGAGATCAGTAAGTCGCGCAAAGTCGTTCAAGTGAGATGGAGTTATCGCTCGAAGATGGATCGAGCGACACGTGTATGCCCTTCGAGCGAGATCTTATTCTGGTTCGAGCGAGATTTCTAACTTTTGGAGAATTTTCTATTTTGCCCCTATTTGGTTAAATAGTCAATTTGAGTGAGGAAAACTAGTGTTCGATGAACCCAAAGTAGTGCAAAATTATTGGGAGTTGTTTAGGTGGAATGATTCAAATATTTGGGACGGTGAGTTTACCTTGAAGATTTTGAGAGAGAGATAATCGAAATTGTAAATGCGTCGAGAGTATTACGCGATAAATACTTACGATATTAGTTCTGAAGATATGGAACTTATAAGAATAAAAATTAGTGGTTACTTGTGGGACTTCTTATGATTAGGTATTAAGGATTTTCGGGTGACATATTATCCTTATATATTACGAGAGAGGGAATATTATAATTTAAAAATATGTTGATAGTATTTAGTGATGAAAATACTACGTATGGAATATGACATTTGGTTGTGTGTATACCGTTTGATTTGATAGGTTGTGTGTATACCTATATTTGATATTATGTGTATGACATACCTAGCTGCTTGTTATCGCGGGGGGTTGTGTAGAGACGGTCTTATCCTGGGTGACCTTCGGGGGGATATTTGACTTCTATATCAGAACATAGGACTGTGAAGACTTATTTGTGAGTTGATAAGTCAGCTGACTATGGGAGCGTAGGTATGTGCGTGACCCATGGGTATATGAACTATGTTCACCGCCAATATGTGTGATTTATTTATATGGTTCGTGGGAGATTTTTGAACCGATAGTCCTTGTTTGAGTACGAGATGTACCGGGACATGATAACAGAGTATACAGTGCACTACAGGTGTATCCTTGGGGTGCTGTGTTAGTATATATATATAATAGTGGTGGATATATATGTATACTTGTGTTATACTTACAATGTGATATTTGTAGGCTATTAAGATTATGCTAATACATATACATATATATATACATATATATATATATATATATATATATATATATATATATATATATATATATATATATATATATATATATAATAGTAAAGGATATATATGTATGCTTATGGTATATCTACAATGAGATAATTGAAGACTATTAAGATAGTGAAATTTTCAATTACGTAAATAGTAAATACTTAACTTTAGTGTGATAACACTTATTTAAAATGATAAATGTTGAGATCGAATACGGAATACTACTACGAGGGGTAACTAGAAGGATAAGCCTTTTTCCTAGTTAGGAGTGTGTCAGATGGCTAGGTTGGATTAGATGTACGTTAGACGTGCACACTAGCCGAGAGGTGAGAATCTCATGTGAGAGTTCAAACTGACATGCATATAGTACTTGCTTTAATGCAGCTTTAAATACTTGCTTTAATGATGTTTTAAATACTTGCTAATAAATCTTTTTAAAACATCGGGCTCTGATCCTTCTCTTGCATTTCTTCTCTCTTTTGCTATTTATATATGTATTAGTACAGGTGCCCAGCCACAGGGACACCGGTTCTAGATACTTGGATGGTTTGTCGAGCTGCAGCTGTTGTGGAAGTTGCGGATCATTGAGATTAGAAGCTTCTCTCATTTCATTTAGTTCCTAGTTCAGATATTTCAGTTCGGGCATGTGTCGCCCATTCTCATTAGCAGGGTTGTACTCAGTTTCCTTTGTAGTTCTTTTCAGTTGGATTGAGTATTTATTATGGTTTGGTTTGTGACTTTGAACTGGAAGGTTTTATATAGTCTTAATTATTCAGTGTCTGATTCAGTCAGTATTCACTTTTGTGTATGGTTTTTAATTAAATGTTCAGAAATTTATTGAATTAATTAGTTTCAAGTTGAATTGGGAAATGTTTTGACACTAACTTAATTAAATGTTAGGTAATTAATTGGATTTAACTTTTCGACCGTGATGCTAAGAATGAACCAACTAAACATTCTGTTGTAAATTTTATAAATGACTGATCATCCGATATTTAATTGGGTGGGGTGTCACATGCACACCCACCTATACAACATTGAGGAGGAGACCTCACAGAAGGTAGTTATTCCGTTAGACTCAATTCGAGTTGTGAAATATTTCAAGGATGTATTTCAGGAGACACCAGTGTTTCCACCTAGCTTAGAGATCGAGTTTGTTATCGACCTAGTACTGGGTACGAGACCGATTACCCCAACGCCATATCGCATGGTCCCTCAGAGATGCGGGAGTTGAGGGAGAAAATTTAGCAACTATTAGGGCAGGGTTTCATTCGACAAAGTACTTCATCGACTGCATCGGTGTTATTTATGAAGAAGTGGGATGGTTCACTTCACTTATGTGTAGACTATAGAGAGCTAAACAAGGTCACGATATGGAATAAGTATTCGTTATCGAGGATCGATGACCCGTTTGACCAGTTGAGAGGGGCTGTGTACTTCTCCAAGATTGACTTGAGATCGGGATATCACCAGTTATGCATTCAAGAGGAGGATGTTCTCAAGATTGTTTTTTTAATCGCGGTATGGGTTGTACGAGTTCAGGGTAATGCCATTTGGGCTCACCAATGCCCCAACAGTGTTCATGGATCTTATAAACAAGGTATTCGGGGAGTTTTTAAACCAGTTCATGATCCTGTTTATAGACCAGATTCCGGTTTACTCTCACAATGAGGAGGAGCACGCAGAGCATCTGCGTAAGGTTCTACAGACACTTCGGGACCACTAGTTATATGCTAAATTCAGGAAGTGTGGATTTTAGCTACGGAAGGTACAGTTTCTTGGCCATATCGTGTCCAAAAAGGGTATTGCTGTTGATCCGAGTAAAGTATCAGTGATGGGGGAGTGAGGACAACCCACGGCACCGATAGAGATTCACAGATTTCTAGGGTTAGTCGGGTATTATCATCGATTCATTAAGGGATTTTCAAAGATTATGATCCGTTTCGAACTCGACTCACAAAGGGGCACCGTTTGTGCGGAATGACCACTGTGAGTTAGCCTTTGATGAGATGAAGGACAAATTGACATCGACACTTGTACTTGCATTGCCTAGGAGTGGGGTGAAGTAACGGGTCTACACAAATGATCCGTGTAGGTATTTAAGGGTGTATTACCACAGGAGGATATGGCTATAGCTTATGCATCTAGAAAGCTTAAGACCTATGAGAATAACTACCCCACACATAACCTTGTGTTGACAACGATTGTATTTACTTTGAGGATATGGAGACATTATCTTTTAGTAGAGTAATTTACGGTATTCACGAATCATATGTCACTCCAATATCTCTTCACAAAGAAGGATTTTAACACGAGGTAGACGCAGTGGCTAGAATTCGTGAAGGACTACCATTTTGATATACAGTATCACCCTAGGAAGGCTAACGTGATGGCAAACGCGTTGAGTCAGAGAACCACTGGGGAGTTAACAGAGTTTTGGATGGAGAAGTGGAGTGATCTTCGACACGATGATAAGATCGCCAGAGCGTGCAAGTCTGTTCTAGCTATCATTCCTGAGATTATATTATGGGTAGTAAAAGCACAGGCAGAGGATTAATTCTGTCAGGACAGAGTGCGACGATTATTAGTTGAGGGTGCAGAGTCTTACTCGATCAGCTTAGAGGGAGGTCTACATTTTAATGGAAGACTACTAGTGCCAAAGAATGAAGACTTGAGGCAGGTGGTGATGACTAAGACTCACGGTTCGAGGTTTGTTGTACATCCAGGCGGGGTTAAGATGTACTAGAACATGAGGAGACAGTATTGGTGGGCAGGGATAAAGCGAGGGATAACAGAGTTTATCTCGAAGTGTGTTACCTATCACTTAGTTAAGGTACACCATCAGAGACCTTTATGGATGCTATAGCCACGGGAGATTCCCGTGTGGAAGTGGGAGAGCATTTTGATGGATTTTATTATCGGACTACTAATATCGCAGAGGGGTCACGATTCTATTTGGGTAATAGAAGATCGGCTGACCAAGGTGGCCCATTTCTTACTAATTCGCACCGACTTTGAGATGATGCAGTATGTGCAGCTATTCATAGCGAAGATAGTTAAGCTGCACGAGATACCGATCAATATTGTATCTGATAAAGATACGATATTTGTGTCTTATTTTTGGCAGATTTTTCAGGAGGCCATGGACATCGACTTGAGACTGAGTACTGCATACTACCCACAGACAGACGGATAGACTGAAAGGGTAAATCAGATGCTAGAAGACATGTTGAGGATGTGCATCTTAGATTTTAGGGGAGGATGGAAGCGATACCTTTCATTGGTAGATTTTACTTATAATAACTCTTACCAATTTACCATCGGTATGTCATCATTTGAGTCGCTTTATGGGAGGCCTTGTCATTTGCCCACTTACTATTTAGAGGTGTGAAATATTAAGCTATTTTGACCAGAGATGATACAGGAGACGACTGCCAAGATCGAGCTAATTTAGGGACGTATTCCACTAGCGCAGGACTGGATTATGCCGATGCAGACCAGAGACACGTTGAGTTAGAGGTGGTCGACCAGGTGTTGGTATGTGTGTCATCCATGAAGGGGGTTTTGAGGTTCGGTAATAAGGGAAAGCTAGCACTGAGATATATGGTACCTTTCCCTATTATCGAAAAAGTGGAACCAGTGGGATATAAACTGGATCTACCAGAGCATCTTCAGCGGATACACGACATGTTCCACGTAGCATCGCTGAAGAAGTACAGGAACAGAGAGATAGTTTTCTAGCATGTTCCACTCGAGGAGATTTACTTATAGCCACATGTCTTGTACGAGGAGAGACCCGTGGCTATTCTGGATCGTAGTGAGCGTAAACTGCGGTCTAAAGTGGTACCATTAGTCAGGGTTCAGTGGGGACACCACAGTATTGACGAATCAACATGTGAGCAGGAGGATGACATGCGAGAGCAGTATCCAGAGTTATTCACCACAGGTATAACCTAACTTCGGGGACGAAATTTCCTGTAGGGGGAAGTGTGTAATATCCTATATTTTTGCGTACTTGGAATTTAATCAATTCGGTAATTTATCCATTTTATTTTAAATTACATGAGTGACGTAATTTAATTTAATAAAATAATAATGTGGTTATTAAATATTAATCAAGAGATAAAGATAACGATTAATATTATGTGTTAATTTACTAAGTGGATAGTAAATAATTTGTGGAAATCATTATGCATCATAGCGAGTGAGATTTGGCGTAATTGAACTTATCTCAATCGGGAGTCGCGTGTAGATCAAATGGAGGTCAAGATGGGACATTTTTTTAGAGTGACTCGGACGATAATTTTGAGGTCATGGATGAATCCAGAAGTATCAAAATAGTATACTTGGGGGTGTGGATTGGGCCCCGGGACAATTTTAGACTAGATGGACATCGTACTAGGGCATTTTAATTATTTGGTAACTAAGGGTTAAGTGACCTATGAAATTACAAAGCATTTATCAGCATATATATGGGAGAGGCCAGGGTTTAGAGGTTATAAAACCAAGAGAAGACGTTAGAGAAGAAGGAGAAGCCATTTGTGAAGCCTAAAAGAGAGTTCTTGAGAAATTGGGGTGTGTTCTTACACCACAATCAATGTTGGAGTGAGGATTGGAGGAGACGGCACACAATCCATCATCTAAACCACGAAATCAGATCATATAACATAAAGCAAGTGTCTATTTACTATTTCTTTTGAAGTTATAACGCTTATGTGCTTAGGGTTCTGAAATATATTGAATAAATTGATTCTTGGAAGAACAGAATGATTATAACTCATGTTTGGGTAGGAATTGCATGTAGTATGATTCAACATCTGTGGAGTGTAAGAAATCAGAGAGTATGGGATAATCACCACGAATTAAATCTGGGCTTTATGTTAAATATGAATGAAGAATATAGAAATCTAGAGTTTTGATGAATAGGTGATTTGATCCATTACTGAATAGAAATAGAAATGTTTTAATGATAAAATTTCATTAGAAATTATCCTAATGCATGTATATAATGTTAGGGATAATTGGTTTTGAGTTTAGTGGAGAAGCATGTGAGTTATGATAATTAAAATCTTGAAAAATGCACTTACGCAGAGGAAGAAGATGACCTGCTACAAAACAAATCAATTCGTCCCAAGGGCGAATCGATTCGATTTGTCCAGATTTCCCTATTTTCCCTTTTTGGCCTAGAAAATCCTATAGTTTTGGCAGGAAAATATTTGGGACTTTATTAAAACATAATAAAGGACTTATTATATTAAAGTAGGCCTATGATGAGATTTTGGCTTAGTCTTAATGAAAGGATTGGGGCGAGGATATAATATACTTAAATTGTGGCGTAATTAATTCGAGAGAAGGAGAATGAGTTACAGAGAATTTAAGTGCGTTTATGTTATGGACCGGTAGTATATGATGGAGCTGGCTACTGAATTTATTGAGGGGGTAACTAGGTCCCTTAGAGTAGAGAGAAATACTTGGACTAATATGATAGTGAGAATAATCGTAACTTGATAGTATGGTAAGTATTCGAGAGATAAATACTATGTAAGAAGTATGATAATTAGGTTGTGTGTATACCTACTAATTTAATGTATATATAGGTTGTGTAAATACCTATTATATGTTTGGTCTTGAATGTGAACATACCTACGCTGCTTGCTATCACGGAGGTTCCTGCGCAGTGGGCGATCCCACTTTGCCGATTCCAGGGAGGTCTGGATTTGTGCCCCTGGACATAGAACTTAAGGAGACTCATTATGTGGGTACGTTATGTATGTGCATAGGCCAAAGGTTTAGAACTATGTTCGCCTCCATTGTTTGCTATTTGATTTTGGGTTCGAGGAGACATGTCGAACCAATAGTCCTTATTTTAGTACAAGAGGTACATAGACTGATAGCAAAGTATGCCTATTTGCACGGTGGTCCTTCTAAAAGTCACCATAATTATATATATATATATATATATATAGAGAGAGAGAGAGAGAGAAAGAGAGCGGATCAAGTGAGGTCCCTGAGTTTGAGGTCCCTAAATGAGGTCCATTTTTTTAAAATAGTAAAACAAATATTTTGGGGCTGATTTTTTTTGTATGGTTCTTAAACATTTCAGTAAGACCATAAAAAAATAATCAACTCAAAATGAATTTTTTTACTATTTTAAAAAAATCGGTCAAACTTTGTCAGTTTTTAACACCTTAAAAACAACTTTAAAATTAACACAGTTTGACCGATTTTTTTAAAATAGCAAAAGAATTCATTTTGAGCTGATTATTTTTTTATGGTCCTACTGAAATGTTTAAGAACCATACAAAAAAAATCAGCCCCAAAATATTTGTTTTACTATTTTAAAAAAATGAACCTCATTCAGGGACCTCAAATTGGGACCTCACTTGATCCTCTCTCTCTCTCTCTCTCTCTCTCTCTCTCTCTATATATATATATATATATATATATATATACCAGTTTGGATAATTACACTTACATGTCATAGTAGATGATTAGATAGTAGGTATCTAAATAATGAATAAAGTAGTGAAAATTAAATGATTAAAGGATAACATATGGAAAAATGTTACTTATGATATCAATAGCATACGAGATATGTTAATTTGGATAGCGTACTATATGGGCGGTACCGGGACTTATAGGGTCGATAGTCTAGATAGATACTTATGTGTAGTTAGCTTGGGTAGTATGAGTAGGTGGGATAAGTAAAAAACGTTAGGCGTGCACATTAGATGAGAGGTAAGAAACTCAAGAGAGTTTACATAAACCTAACATGTGTCTCTAATAACTGATTTTTAAATTTTCATAAATACTTACTAAATGTTTTCAATATGTTTTGGGTCTTAAGCCTTGCTGTAAATATTTTTCAAAACTTTTTAGGTGCCAGACCTGACGAAATATTCTAGGGAAGGTTAGTTGCAGCACTGTGGAGGCTTGTAGGACTTGATTAGATGCTTCCATATTTCATTCCTAGTATAGGATTTCATTTCAGTATCTCAGTTGGACATGTCACCTCATTTAGACTTTATTTATTCAGTTATCCATTTCAGACTTGCAGTGGGATTTATTTACTATCTATTGGACTTATTAATTGGATTTGGATTTTGTAGCCGATGGTTTCTTCGAAAAGACATTTATTCATTTAATTATTCCCTGTGATGGTTTAGACTATATTTATTGTGTGAATGTTTTAATCTAGTTTTCCGCATATTATTATAAATTATTTAATGAAAGGAATTTTTTTTTGGCACCGACTTAATTAACTAATAGGTGGTTAGTAATTAATAAGGTTTTCGACAGTGATGCTGTGAATGAACTAAATGAGAAACCTCTTTTAATTTAATAAATGACTGATCACCCGATATTTAATTAGGCGGGGTATCACATGTTAAAAGTGAACTTTTTCAAAAATAGCCAATTATTTGGGGTTGGCATGAAGATCCGAGTGAAGAAGTGATGGAGGAGTTGATCGACTTAAATATTTCCAATTAAGATAAAGATGATTACCTCCACATGCGTAGGTTATTCCACAAGGCTGTGGTGACCAACACCTCTTACTATGAGATAATTCTTTAGCTCCAGCAAGATCACAAGGATACGGTCTCCAGCTTGTCGACAGATTATGAGAGAAAAGTTCTATTCTTTAGAGCGACAAAGGATTTCACAAGAAGCTGAAATAATTATCTTTGGCATTTTTTAAGAAAGAGTTTTCATTGTAGTCTGATGTGAAGTGCGTTCGGAGGTAATTAGTCTCTTAGAATAGGAGAATAACTAATTGAGGGATGAATTAGAGGGTATTAATAAGGTAGACACTACTGGTCAAAATGAATGAGCATCATTTTTGGAGCAGGAAAATGCTCGACTAATGGAGGAACTAGAGAAATTAAAGAGATCAATGGGAGGAGAATCTGCTCTGTCAATGGTTGTTGTTCATCCGTCAATAGAAGAGGAGAGAACTGAAAAGACATTAGCTGACCAAGCAAGCCTTATCAAGAATAAGTCAGCTACCATCAAAAGGTTAAATGAGAAAGTTGATCGCCTCACTTATAATTTTCATAAACATCCTTGCACATTATGCATGAACGGTTATGATGAGGCGTTGGCACACTTGGTCGAACAACTAGATCAAGCTCGTGGAGAAATATTCAAATGGGTCTAGATAAATGCTCTTACTGTTATGAAGGTGCCGAAGGAAGACAATCTATGGTATTGGAATGACCCCGAATGTTTGGACTAGCCTACTCCTTCATTAAAGTTGGATACTTTATGGATTCTTAAAGATGAAATCCCTATTAGTTTGATTAAAATATATCTCGGGGATTATATTTTGCATGAGGATGATGTCCTTAGTCAGTCATTGCACTGGGTAGATAAAGCTAGTTCTAGTAGTCAGTATAGGCTCAGGGAACTGAGATCGACAGTTTCCTTCTACACTAAACATTCCTCCTTCTAGGATGGATAAAGCTCTAGGAAAATGCCCAGTTGATTAGTAGTTTATATTATTGTTGAATCCTCCCTTGTAATGACACATGAAAAATGTTCCCTTTCAATAATGCAAATAGATTTGAAATATTTGAATAAAAACTTTAATTTTTTTATTTTATGATTGTGGCCTATTAATAGTTTAGTCTTACAATTATGTGGCCGACATTAAGTCAACTAATCTGCTTTACTAGTTACGAGTTTGGACGAACTCATGTTGTCCCACCTTAGGTTCTACTAACGTGTTTTTATTTTTGGTCGCTCAAATGAATCTTGGCGTTATGACCAAGTCCTTGCACTAGTTACCATTGGTAACCAATTATTTTAGGGCTTTTCCTTAATTCGGTCTACTAAAGCTTTTTATTTTTAATAATGAGGAGTCATACATTTAGTTTTATGTTGAGAACTTTTAAGACTAGTTTTAAGATTAGGACTAGTAACTAGATTTTCTTTGTTATTTGAGATTGTACATCTCCCATTCTCGAAAAAAATAGAACA